>VTFQ01000017.1:28710549-30178049 GCA_036281575.1 Ancherythroculter nigrocauda
ATTTCTGTTGAACAGTCTCTTGTATTTGTTAACAATGTTATTTTATAAATCTTCTAGGCAGGTACGTCTTTATAAAAGTTTGTGCATTATTAGTTTTTTTTTTTCCCAAATGCAGTTTAGTGATGAATGATGCTGGATCTGCCACCTGCTGTAATTAGTTTACAGATCACACTCGTCTTTCTCTCTTCGGGCTCTGGTTGTGTTTGGAAAGGGTTCAGATAAAACACAGATGTCCCTCTCGTGCGGTGGATGATGAATCACTGAGGACAGATGAGTGCTTAAGGAGCAACAGAACCACAGCGATGCTTCCTGTTGAGTTCTAGGGAACGCTCTGATAACATACACACCTAAGTTTGATTGTAAATAAATTACTTAAACAGAAATCTGCTTTCTAATGGCTGGAAATGTGGTAACAGCACTTACAAACTCAGAAGTTACAGGTTTGAATCAGTCTGCTGAAGCATGCATGTATACAGTGTGTATACTATTAAATGCAATGACAGTGTTTCAGGTATTACGGGATTGCATATGGTGGTATTATTTCATTAAGTGATAATATACCAAGCTAATTGCCCTACCAAAATATGCTATTTTATCTTTTTTCATCCTAAGTGGCTTGTCTATAAAACATGGCCAACAACTTGCATATACGTAGATTGTTCACAGGTTCACCGTAAACCCAAATAAGCTGGGCTTACTCAAAAAATTTGAGGTCATCAGTTAAATCTTTTTTTTTTTTAGTTATGATGTTCTCAATTTTAAGTAAGCAGAACTATCAAGTTTTGAGTTTGTAGTACTCATGCATATTAATTGCTCCTAACTTGAAGTACTGAGTTAGCTAACTCATACAGTTTGATAGCAATTAACATAAAATATTTAGTTAATTAACTATTTTATTTTGAGCTCTTGCAAATCAAATGAGTTATTTACTTCACTGTAAACCCTAAGTTGTCAGAACTTAAAAAAGGTGAATGAGAATTTTTTTAAGTTAAGAAACTCAAACTTTAAGTAAAATTTTTTTTGTACTCGTACGTTTTTATTGTTCTTAACTTGAAATATTTGAGTACGCTAATTTACACATTTTACATGTTAAAATATTTAAAATTGTCCACCAAATATGGTTAATTTAACCAAGTGAAAGGTTTTTACATTATAATTTTTTACAGATTAATAGGATTTGGCAGACTGATTATGAGTGCAAATAAAATAAATAAAATAAAATAAAATAAAAAATTAAAAATATAATAATGATGTTCCTGGATAAATAATTTATAACAAATACTGCAATATTCCATAAAAAAACAAGAATTGTAAATTTTGATTTCATGGTGACTTTAAGTCTAAGGGCCCTATTTTAACGATCTAAGCACATGGTCTAAAGCACACGGCGCTAGTGCACTTAACCAATCAGAGTCTCATCTCCCATTCCCTTTAAAACCAGTTGCACTCATGCCACGACAGATTTGTTATTTACATGGCAGAATTTGCAAGGAAAAACTGAACATTTCTCTAGCTAGGAAACGGATCTATGGGAAAAGCCGGATTCCACTAGTCTTTTACATTGTAATCCTTTTATTTTAATATTTGGCATGTTTGTGTGCTGCTGCGCATCACTGTGTGTATAATAAGCAGAGTGTACACACGCTGTGCACCCGCATATAGACGCATATTACTAACGCACTCTTTAAATAACAAAACAAATATTGCGCCATTGACTTTAGGTTTCAGTCGTTCAATGGCGCAGTCTATTTCAGTTGCCACAAAATAGTAACATACCAACAATGCGCCTGAACACAGCTCGTTTTCAGATCAGCACACCCATTGGCGCACAAATGGGCACAAATGCATTTGCTATTGATAAATGATAACTGCGTCAGGCTGAAACTAGCAAAAAACACTTGCGTCGTGCCTGGCGCTGCATTGTACCAGGTGTATGATAGGGTCCTAAGTGATGAAACAGAGGACCATTTAGCATGCTTTTACATTGCTAGCAGACGTGGTGTGCATCTGATTTCTACCGTGACGTTCGCATTACCTTCTGCACTGGAACGAACTGTCTGTTGTCATCTTTGTTTGATGAAGCACGTGAGCACACTTTGTCTTTGTTTCACAGACTTGTGACCTTGTAGAAGGCCAAAAGTTAGTTTTAGGTCTTTGTAATTGTACTTTGAGAAGCATTGCAGAGCCTTGGACCTTAATCTATGGTGACATTGTGGCATTTACATGAATAAGGCCTTTTTGCGGAGTAGATTAATAAGACACATCACTTGCTACTGACCCTGTCATCACGTTCTTCTTATTAGTGATGGAGGTAAATGCCACGTTGTATCTTTCACCAATATCATCACAATCCCACACGATAGCTGGGCTACTGCAGTTGAGATAAATGGAAATGCTAATGAATAGCTCCAGGTATTACAGGCTTCTTTGGCCTGTGTGTAGAAATCCATCCTGTCCTGTGTATCCCCAGCAGAGAGCCGTGAGAGTGTGCGCACTGTGCCAGAAAACAGCAGAAACAGAGATTTATAACATGTTTTCAGCACTTTGGAAACGCAGCACGTCTCCAACTGTCCTGCCAGCGGACTGTGAAAAACCCGAGCCATTGTTCAGCGTGTCAGTCTTAGATGAAGGCGTTTAGGAGTGATTCCTTGCTTACGTGCACTTTTCCATACAGTAGCGTTTTATCATCTTTATCCCGTTTATTCCATTGTTCATCTCAGCAGTATTTTGGAATATTTAAGCATGGTTTTTTGCTGCATAGGCCATGAAATCACTTGTCCTTGAAAAAGGCTTTTTGGAAGTAATGTTGTAAAGCTCAGTTCATAAAAGAGGGTTGTTAAAAGTGCATTAAATTTCCTCTCATCTTTCATAAATACAGATGGGAGTGTTTTGTGTAGGGATAACATGGACTGAATTTCAATTCAGTTCTCTTGTCATCTATTAATTTGTTTTTTTTATCATGTAATTTGGACTTAAAACCTTTTTAACAGCTGGATAATTGTGCATGTTTTTTTGTTAGGGATGCAGTGATATTAAAATTATGGGCAAAAGCAAGAATCCATACTATGTCATCTATAAAAACAAAAGACACTAAAAACTAAAGCCAATAGTTTTTGTCAAAGTCAAATCAATGTTGTTATGCTTAAGGGGGTCCTTGATTATGATTTCACTTTTTTAACTTTAATAGTGTGTAATGTTGCTGTTTGAGCATATACAACATCTGCAAAGTTACGACGCTCAAAGTTCAATGCAAAGGGAAATTTTCTTTTACAGAAAACACTTTTTAGGGACAATGAGCTTCTCCCCAGGTTAGTGACATCACAAACCCCCAAATTTACATAAACCCTGCCCCCGAGAACATGCAACAAAGGGGTGAGGCCATGTTGGGCTGCTTTAGAGAAGAGGAAGAGTTGTTGTAGTAGAGTGTCGTTACCAATGCTGTCATTTTATGCCGGACTGCTTCACAAACGAGGGTCAATTCAGCGCTGGATTTGCACAAAAGATTAACATGACGGCACATGCTAGTCGATGAGTTGAATCAACTCCACAGCAACTACATAAATTTATCCACTAACCATTTAGAAACGTCCAGCCGAGTCTCTCCATCAGTGTCCGACTCTGGTTTGAAAAATGTAATGCTGCGTTCACACAGAACGAGTCTGGGGCGTCTGATTTACATGTTAAGTCAATGTAAACGCGCGTCTAGACGTCCTGCGGCACGAATCAAGCGAATGGCGCAGCGCGAATTACGCGTTCATGTGCCTGACGCGCGAATTGAGCATCTGACGCCCTAGACGCCCGAGTTGAAAAATCTGAACTTTGGCGAAAATTTGCAGCGCATTAACCAATCAGGGACTCTGCTTTGGTACTAACGTGTTTATGACATAATCAGCGGTGGAGACCAGAACAAAGATGGAGGACAAACTAATAGTCGCTGTGTGTGGCCACCCTGAGCTCTATGATGTGTCATCATATTTTTATCGAGACAGATAAGAGGATAAGCGAAGAAATCGGGTAGTCTGGTTAGTTGCTAAAATGATTTTAGCCATTGATACTAGCCCACCTGCTAGCTAGCAAAAGCCGGCCGGCATAACAGAGTTAAATTGCCGCTACTAGTTTCCAGCTGATGAGATGATGTGTTTATTCAGAGGATCTGTGCAGAAAGAGATGGAAGCCCCTCCCATGACGCCAATTCATGTCTGAACACACTTTGTTCAGACGCGCGAATAGAGCGAATTTGACGCGCGTCTGAAGCGTCTGACTTCAAAATGTTCAAGCGTCCAACTAGACTCGTCTGACACGTTCAGTCCATTTTTTTGTAAATTCTTTTTCTTTCTTTCTTTCTTTCTTTCTTTCTTTCTTTCTTTCTTTCTTTCTTTCTTTCTTTCTTTCTTTCAGTTGTTTGTTTGCTTGTGCATTTGTTGGTTCGTTCAGTGCAATTTTTTGTAAATTCTTTCTTTCACTCTTTCTTTCGGTCTTTCTTTCACTCTTTCTTTTGCTATTTCTTTCTTTCGCTCTTTCAATTGCTTGTTCATTTGTTGGTTTGTTCAGTCCTCCATTTTTGTCAGTTCTTTCTTTCTTTCTTTCTTTCTTTCTTTCTTTCTTTCAGTTGTTTGTTTGCTTGTGCATTTGTTGGTTCGTTCAGTGCAATTTTTTGTAAATTCTTTCTTTCACTCTTTCTTTCCGTCTTTCTTTCACTCTTTTGCTCTTTCTTTCTTTCGCTCTTTCAATTGCTTGTTCATTTGTTGGTTTGTTCAGTCCTCCATTTTTGTCAGTTCTTTCTTTTTCTCTTTCTTTCAGTTGTTCGGTTGTTTATCTGTTGGTTCGTTCAGTCCTCCTTTTTCATTTCTTTCTTTCTTTCAGTTGTTTGTTCGCTTGTTAATTTTTTTGTAAATTTCTTTCTTTCTTCTTTTTCTTTCTTTCTTTCTTTCTTTCTTTCTTTCTTCTTTCTTTCTTTCTCCCTGACGCCAATTCAAACAAAGTGTGTTCAGACGCGCGAATAGAGCGAATTTGACGCGCGTCTGAAGCGTCTGACTTCAAAATGTTCAAGCATCCAACTAGACTCGTCTGACCGTTCAGTCCATTTTTTTGTAAATTCTTTTTCTTCTTTCTTTCTTTTCTTTCTTCTTCTTTTCTTTCTTTCTTCTTTCTTTCTTTCTTTTTCTTCTTTCAGTTGTTTGTTTGCTTGTGCATTTGTTGGTTCGTTCAGTGCAATTTTTTGTAAATTCTTTCTTTCACTCTTTCTTTCGGTCTTTCTTTCACTCTTTCTTTTGCTCTTTCTTTCTTTCGCTCTTTCAATTGCTTGTTCATTTGTTGGTTTGTTCAGTCCTCCATTTTTGTCAGTTCTTTCTTTCTTTCTTTCTTTCTTTCAGTTGTTTGTTTGCTTGTGCATTTGTTGGTTCGTTCAGTGCAATTTTTTGTAAATTCTTTCTTTCACTCTTTCTTTCCGTCTTTCTTTCACTCCTTTGCTCTTTCTTTCTTTCGCTCTTTCAATTGCTTGTTCATTTGTTGGTTTGTTCAGTCCTCCATTTTTGTCAGTTCTTTCTTTTTCTCTTTCTTTCAGTTGTTCGGTTGTTTATCTGTTGGTTCGTTCAGTCCTCCTTTTTTCATTTCTTTCTTTCTTTCAGTTGTTTTGTTTTTTTTTTTTCTTTTTTCTTTTTTTCTTTCTTTCTTTCTTCTTTCTTTCTTTCTTTCTTTCTTTCTTTCTTTCTTTCTTTCTTTCTTTCTTTCTCCATGACGCCAATTCAAACAAAGTGTGTTCAGACGTGCGAATAGAGCGAATTTGACGCGCGTCTGAAGCGTCTGACTTCAAAATGTTCAAGCCTCTAACTAGACGCGTCTGACGCGAATATGACGCCCAGGCGCATTCGGTGTGAACGCAGCATAAGGCTGAACACTGTTACTGACAATCCTCATTTTGGCTGCATGAGATTCTCCAGCTTTGTTGTTGTTAAGCAACTGAAGCGTGAATTGTTAAAGCTCCGCCCTCTTCTGGCCAGGAGCAGGGGCTCATTTGCATTTAAAGGGACACACACAAATGGTGTGTTTTTGCTCACACCCAAATATTGGCAAATTTGTCAAGCTATAATAAATGATCTGTGGGGTATTTTGAGCTGAAACTTGACAGACACATTGTGGGGACACCAGAGACTTATATTACATCTTGTAAAAAGGGCATTATAGGTCCCCTTTAAATATTTGTCATAATCTTTAGCGCTATTCCTTTCAGTTAGCAGTAGATGACAGCAAGATTAATCTAAAAACTAAAAATAGACAGAAACGAGCATCTATAATAAATATCTGCCGATAAATATTATCACATGAGCAAGAGCAATGTTGTTCTGAATATTTAATATCTTAATTGGCTGATAATGTGTGCTTTCAGATACAGCATTAGTGTTTTTGAAGGAATCGGTTTAGAAAATGATTCAGTGACTCACTCATAAATGAGCTTTTTTGAACAAATCGGTTGAATGAACAGATGACTGACTCTCTCATAAAACAATCACTTGTCCCCACCTGGTATCTATGTAACTCGAAGAGATAGAGATGTTTGTGTACCATTGTGTAGTACCTTGGCTTTTGGGATTAATTACACATACAGAATCAGCACACATTCTTGGATTCATTTTGAGCGATACAGCAGCCCTATCAACATAAATGACATTATCTGTCATTCAGGTCGAAATGTTAATTTCAAAGGTTCCACAGTGTAGTATTAGGATTCCTTTCCAATTTCACAGGCCTGTTGCTTTGTATTTCAGACCAAGGAGAGAAAATAAATACCTCATGAAGGCAAAATTGGATTTTAATTAAAACCTTTTTTCTTGAAAGTTTTAATATGTGGGGTTCAAATTTGCTCCATCTGTGCTGCAGTCCAACAGCTCATATACATTTCTCTATCATTCAGACAAATCTACTGTCATAATAATGTGAATAATTACTTCACCGGCCAGTGAACACCAGAATGAAATATCAGACCTGGTTTCGCAATGCATGATGATCATACCACAGCATGACAAATTTCACACAGATTTTTCTGGAAAAGCAAACGAAAACAAACACTAAACTGACAGTGTTGTTTCATAACTCCAAACCAGACAGAAAATGGCTCCTGCCTCATAATCTTAATCATTTCCCCATCTGGACCACTGTTTACTCACTGATCCTTTATTTATCAACTTCTAATTTATTTATAACTCACTGACATCCAGTGAATCAGGATAATAATGAGGAACTGAGGAAAAGTCAATCTAATGCTGAAAACCTGAAAACTGAAGTGCGTTGAAGAGCGTTTCTGCTTCTCTTTCTCCAGGAATAGTTGTATCTAGTGGCTTGTGTTCTGTCATGAAGGTCATGAAAGAGAGTTTTTGTTTCACAGATATGAGTGGGAGTCAGTCAGAGTTCAGTGGGCAGAAACCTGCAGATGAAGAACTGAAACTGTGTGCTTTCAGAGAACACCTGCAGAATCATCCACTGAGACTGAGAAACAACAAAAGATTTCTTCTTTCTTTCTTTCTTCTTTCTTTCTTTCTTTCTTTCTTTCTTTCTTTCTTTCTTTCTTTCTTTCTTTCTTCTTCTTTCTTTCTTTCTTTCTTTCTTTCTTCAGTTGTTTGTTTGCTTGTTCATTTGTTAATTTGCTTGTTCATTCAGTCTTCCATTTTTGTAAATTCTTTCTTTCTTTCTTTCTTTCTTGTTCACTTGTTAATTGTTGTTCAGTCCTCCATTTTTGTCAGTCCTTTCTTTCTTTTTCCCTTTCTTTCAATTGTTTGTTGGTTATTTATTTGTTGGTTCATTCAGTCCTCTTTCTTTCTTTCTTTCTTTCTTTCTTTCTTTCTTTCTTTCTTTCTTTTTCTTTCTTTCTTCAGTTGTTTTGTGCTTGTTCATTCAGTCTTCCATTTTTGTAAATTCTTTCTTCTTTCTTTCTTCTTTCTTTCTTTCTTTCTTTCTTTCTTTCTTTCTTTTCTTTCTTTCTTTCATATTTCTTTCTTGTTCACTTGTTAATTTGTTTGTTTTCCTCCATTTTTGTCAGTTCTTTCTTTCGTTTTCTCTTTCTTTCAATTTTGTTGGTTGTTTATTTTATTGGTTCATTCAGTCCTCCATTTCTTTCTTTCTTTCTTCTTTCATTTATTCTTTCTTTCTTTCTTTCTTTCTTTCTTTCTTTCTTTCTTTCTTTCTTTCTTTCTTTCTTCTCTCTTTCTATACTTCTTTCTTTCTTTTAATTGTTTGTTCACTTGTTAATTTGTTTGTTCAGTCCTTCATTTTTGTCAGTTCTTTCTTTTTTTTCTTTCTTTCAATGTTTGTTCGGTTGTTTATTTGTTGGTTCGTTCAGTCCTCCATTTTCTTCTTTCTTTCTTTCTTCTTTCTTTTTTCTTTCTTTTTCTTTCAGTTGTTTGTTGTTTGCTTGTTCATTTGTTGGTTTGTCCATTTTTTAAAATTTCTTTCTTTCTTTCTTTCTTTCTTTCTTTCTTTTTCTTTCTTTCTTTCTTTTCTTTCTTTCTTCTTTCTTTCAGTGTTTGTTTGCTTGTTCATTTGTTGGTTTTCAGTCCATTTTTTAAAATTCTTTCTTTCTTCTTTCTTTCTTTCTTTCTTTCTTTCAGTTGTTGTTTGCTTGTTCATTTGTTTGTTTTGCTTGTTCATTTGTTGGTTCGTTCAGTCCATTTTTTAAAATTCTTTCTTTCTTCTTTCTTTCTTTCTTTCTTTCTTTCTTCTTTCTTTCTTTCTTTCAGTTGTTTGTTTGCTTGTTCATTTGTTGGTTCATTCAGTGCAATTTTTGTAAATTCCTTCACTCTTTTTTCACTCTTTCACTCTTTCTTTTGCTCTTCTTTCTTTTGCTCTTTCAGTTGTTGTTTGCTTGTTCATTTGTTGGTTTGTTCAGTCCTCCATTTTTGTCAGTTCTTTCTTTTTCTCTTTCTTTCAGTTGTTTGGTTGTTTATTTGTTGGTTTTTGTCATTCTTTCTTTCTTTCTTCTTTCTTTCTTTCTTTCTTTCTTTCATACTTCTTTCTTTCTTTTAATTGTTTGTAACTTGTTAATTTTTGTTCAGTCCTTCATTTTGTCAGTTCCTTCTTTCGTTTTCTCTTTCTTTCAATTGTTCGGTTGTTTTTATGTTGGTTCGTTCAGTCCTCCATTTTTCTTTCTTTCTTTCTTTCTTTTCTTCTTTTCTTTCTTCTTTCTTTCTTCTTTCTTTCTTCTTCTTTCTTTCTTTCTCTTATTTGTTTGTTCTTTTTTCAGTTCATGCCTTCCTTTGTTCCTCCATTCATTCATTTACTTGTTCATTGTTCAGTTAGTTTATTCATTTTTACTTTGTTCATTTATTCCATTGCTTAGTTGTTTCTTTCTGTCTGTCTTTTTGACCTACATAAATGAGAGCGTAATGGAGTGATCGTTAAATCTCCTGCGGCGAACTATATTCTCACATTTAGAATGACTTAATTACACGCATAACAACTCCATCACATGCACTGGCAGACCAGGTGACTCTTGAAACAGTGTGCAGTATAAACATGGAGGTTGTGAACCCTGAGATTTACGAGGGCTGTAATCTCATTCTGAAGATGAATGTCAAAGTCAGGGTCAAAAAGCTACTGCAACCACAGGACTCTGGGTCTATACTGTACAGCCGAAGCTCGGCAGCCAAATGGATCTAACAGGAAACAAAGAGTATTATACCGTTCCAGATTATTTTTTAATTTACCTCTCCCAACAATAAAAAAAGCAACATGCAAATTAAAGGATTAGTTCACTTCACTTCAGAATTAACATTTCCTGATAATTTACTCACCCTCATGTCATCAAGATGTTTACAGTATGTCTTTCTTTCTTCAATCAAAGAGAAATTAAGGAATTAAGAATAAGGACTTCAACAGAGTACAACGGTTGAAGGTCCAAATGTCAGTTTCAGTGGCAGCTTCAAAGGGCTCTACACGATCCCAGCTGAGGAATAAGGGTCTTACTAGTGAAATGATTGGTCATTTTTAAAAATAAAATAAAATGTATACATTTTTAACCACAAATGCTCATCTTGCACTGCTCTGTGATGTGCCACGCATTACGTAATCATGTTGGAAAGGTCACGCGTGTAATGTAATAAAAACAAAGACTATATCATGGTTAACAGATCAATATTTGATGCACATTTTAGTTTAACTAATTTAGCATTACTTACTGAGATGATAATATTATGATTAATGAAC
The DNA here is from genome assembly GCA_036281575.1 of Ancherythroculter nigrocauda. Taxonomy (NCBI): domain Eukaryota; kingdom Metazoa; phylum Chordata; class Actinopteri; order Cypriniformes; family Xenocyprididae; genus Ancherythroculter; species Ancherythroculter nigrocauda. Next base: position 28,720,744 of record VTFQ01000017.1, read on the forward strand.
GTTATTATAAATATGAAACAAAACTTATTTGTCTTTGAAGTTGCTCTGTTTTTCACAAGAGTTCTGATTCTCTCTGGCTCTCTGAAGACATGAACCCGTACAGAATAACAGCAGCAGTTATCAGTGATTAACTGGCGGCTCTCATCAGGGGGTCCGAGGGTGACTGAAAGGAATCCAGGGGCTTCTGTCTGAAGGTCGTGCTGCCCTGCTCTGCTGTTTATTTGCTCTTGCTGGCTGCCTGTGTGTCTTCGCAGTGGAGAACGAATCGTGTCCTCTCGTTTACCGCCAACTGTTCAGACGTTATTCTTTGGCTTGATCGCTAGTAATTTGCATGGCAATTTATTTCACATTTAGCTTCGACTCCCTGCCAGGATGGTCCTAATGTAGCAAGAATCACAAACAGGCCCAGTTAGACTAATGTTTGTTTGTGTCAGACCTGAGTCTGCAACACTGAGTCTTTCAGTCTGCAACACTGCTTTAAATCCAGGTACATTGTTTAATTGTAACTGATTTAACTTCTACTAGTTATTAATACAAATTCATTTGAAGATTAATTTGCAGTTGGTTGATGCCATGCATACAAAAAATAAAAGACTGGAGCTCATTTGCTTGTCTGGTTTAAGAGGGTTTTTGAGCACTTTTCAGCTGGCCAGGCAGGGGAACCACTTTAAACTAGCTTAGACCTTCCCATTTAAGATGTGTTTTTGCATTTTAAATGTTTCTAAGATTAAATTAACAGCAAAAATTTGTGGTGGAAAATCTACATTACCCATGATGTGGTACAGAAAATTCCACCAATCAGAGAGCTGAAACATGCAAAACACTCCGAAAGATCTTATTGGCTCCACCCACTCAGCACTGCGAATGATCTCCTTACACTCTCAAAATTCTTAAATTCCATTGTTTTTAATGATTAAAAATTTGCTGTTCACAATGCTTCATGGGATTGTAGTTCTTCCCATCACTATACCTGTTAACTACTACACAGTCTTGTACCTTTGTATTTTTGTCTGATTTTCAAAAACATTTTTGCTTCAAATCAAAGTTTGTAATGTTATAATTCCCCTCGTAGCTGGTTAGTTTGGTTCATGGCTTAAAATGCTTTAATGAAGAATTTTTTGAAATCCCTATGGGAGAAATGAATGGAAAAAATACTTCTATAGTTTAACTCTATAGTTAAATAGGTAGTACTTCTGTATATTTAATACAAAGTTAATACAAATATAATTACTTTAACTACATTTTGACACATCAGCATCAAATATAAGTTAATATAATGAATCATACATATACATGTGAGTTTTGTCTCAGTGTATTATGGATTTATTATGTATTGTATTATTATTATTATTATTATTATTATTATTATATGGGTTTTTTCCCCACTCACAACATTCATCCTTAATCCGTCATCCGTCAAATCCTCTTAGCAGTAACTTAATTCTTTGGCGTGGGCAGGTGAGAAAGAAAATGCTATAGATGTGCGTCTACTGTGTTATCATCCAATGTCACTCGGACCCCTCCTTGCATATCTTGCATGCTTTAAGAAATGTGAAATTCATAGGCACGTCGCCACAGGCTGTACATATATTATCATAGACAAGGTGAAAGGTCACCCCGCAGACAGAGGGAGTGGGACATAGTTGACATTTTTCTGTCGTTTTTGAAGGCCCAATGTACTTTTCCGTATTGATTTCCCATAGGTGTTTTACCTGGATTTTTTAGTCCGTTTTTCTTACAGTGTAATTCTTGGACCAATAAAATATTTAAATGTCATAATGAAATTTTATTGCACTTTTTTTATATTTACCAACATAATACTTGTGTGCTTATAAGTCTTTGAGTAGAATGGTTTTATTTTGAACATTTGTTAAAGGTGCCCTAGAACCAGTTTTTACAAGATGTAATATAAGTCTAACATGTCCCCTGAATGTGTCTGTGAAGTTTCAGCTCAAAATACCCCATAGATTTTTTTAAATTAATTTTTTTAACTGCCTATTTTGGGGCATCATTAACTATGCACCGATTCAGGCTGCGGCCCCTTTAAATCTTGCGCTCCCTGCCCCCCGAGCTCTCGACTATAATACAGTGCATAAACAAAGTTCACACAGCTAATATAACCCTCAAATGGATCTTTACAAGATGTTCGTCATGCGTGCTTCGGATCATGTGAGTATAGTATTTATTTGGATGTTTACATTTGATTCTGAATGAGTTTGAGGCTGTGCTTTGTGGCTAAAGCTAACATTACACACTGTTGGAGAGATTTATAAACAATGAAGATGTGTTTTGCATTATACAGACTGCAAGTGTTTAAAATGAAAATAGCGACGGCTCTCTTGTCTCCGTGAATACAAAGAAACAATGGTAACTTTAACCACATTTAACAGTACATTAGCAACATGCTAACGAAACATTTAGAAAGACAATTCACAAATATCACTAAAAATATCATGTAATCATAGATCATGTCAGTTATTATTGGTCCATCTGCAATTTTTCATTATTTTTCTTGCTTGCTTACCTAGTCTGATGATTCTGCTGTGCACATCCAGACGTTAATACTGGCTGCCCTTGTGTAATGCCTTGAACATGGGCTGGCATATGCAAATATTGGGGGCGTACATATTAATGATCCCAACTGTTGAGACGTAACAGTCGGTGTTATGTTGAGATTCGCCTGTTTTTCGGAGGTCTTTTAAACAAATGAGATTTATATAAGAAGGAGGAAACAATGGAGTTTGAGACTCACTGTATGTCATTTCCATGTACTGAACTCTTGTTATTCAACTATGCCAAGGTAAATTCAATTTTTGATTCTAGGGCACCTTTAAAGAAAAAAAACTTAATTATTTAATCTTTAGAAATCTTCCCAATTTTGTCCATTTCCTGTTTCTATATGTTCAAATACTTTCATTCTCTCTAGCATATATTATATATATATATAATAGATATATATATATATATATATCTATATATATATATATATATATATATGCCCAGAATGCAGTCATAAACAATTACAATCGGCTTTAAAAAGACTTTTCCAGACTTTTTTCTAATAATGCAAGGTTTTTCCATAATAGATTTAACATTCACTTTGAAACATCCTTGGATGTTTGCATAAAAAAATCATTCAAAAATGAAAAGAATGAAGTAACATCTCTATGGCTAAAAATGCATCTGTACTATAGTTTCATTATTTTTCTGATTAATTTTTTGGATGTGTGCCGTATTTTCTTTGTGCACCTGTCACACTGCACACAGGCCTCACGCAGTGAGGTTTTCACTTTCCTTTCACAGGAGCAGGAAAAGCATGTCGTGACAGCTAAGGGTCACTGCCTTTGACCTCCAGTTGTATCATCTCTATGGCAACAGCTGATGACATGCAGCTCAATTAACAGAAAGACCTTCAGCTGCTGCTGTCAACACAGTATGGGACATGATAGTTTAATACGGCCTGAGTTAATAAGATGATTATTTTATTTTATTTTAGCTATCATCTAATATTGACATCATCCTAGATGTTTTTTGTTTGAAGAAAACTTTAGTTGTACCCTCTAACCTGGCACAACCAAGACAGTGGGTTAATTTTCCATCTGTTCTGCCACTGTAAAACCTTAGTGTGAAATTTGTATTTCACAGATGGCGTGAGGAAAAACAATCAGAGCCACATCTAGAGGATTCTGTAGCCAAGCATCTCTCTCTTATGGCACATATTTTCAGCAGTGAGCTTGCAGTATACAGACAGGATCCAAAATATTAACTTTATATCACCCCTTTATGCCAATGGTGGGCGAACTGAAATTGTTTACAAAATATACAGCCAGAAACCGTATTTAGGGTTTGTGAACTGAAGGCTTTCCACAGATTGTTTTTTGCCATTTTGAATTTGGTCTAAAACTCTTTCAAAACCTTGATCTTTCTCACACAAAGCTATTTTATGGCTTCTAAAGATTTGGAATATAGACCTCAGTCAGTTTAGATGCCTATTGAATTTAACATGAATGAAAATGAGGATATAGTCTTTGCAATGGCATGCACTGAATAAAAGTCATATTTTAGATCACATGATTTTCACAACTCACAATGTTTAAAACTGTTTCATGTAGTTTCATGTTTCATGTAGTTTTTCTTTGAAAAAACGTTTCGAACAGTTGGTATGTTGATAAACAACAGTATAATCCACTGAATGCACTGTAATTCTTTCTCTCACATCCTCATTTTCATTCATGTCAAAAATTAAATATGGCACTGCCATTATCCTGACTAAGGTCTATAGCATATATTGTGCTGTTTCTCAATTCAGTTCTCAAAGCTCAATAAACCTTTTGTGTTCCACTGAAGAAAAAAGTCATACAGGTTTGTAATGACATTAAGTTGAATAAATAATAACAGAATTTTTATTTTTGGGTGAACTATTTCTTTTATTTTGAAACTTGTGTAGAGATAACAACTCTGAATTGTACAAATCCCATTGTGCTTTTCAGTATGCAAAGACGTTACATCTTGCATGACACATGCTAGAAAAATGGTTTAAAGATTAGGAAGACAAATGAAAAGATGTGTCTCAAATGTGTTTATGTAACAAATTGTGCCTTGATAAGAAATAAAAGCGATCCCTCATGGGCTGCAGAACAATTTCTGCATGCAGGCGACCAACGTGTTTTGCATGTTTGCATTAAACACACACTCAAATTTATCTTCAGGCTGCACAGCACTCTAATGTCCATATAGAAATTTCATACACTCTTTGCAGTGATGCAATAGAAGAACTATTTTGGTTCCCCAAAGAACCTTTCAGCACACAGTTCTTAAAAGAACATTTTTTTTTTTCTTAGTGTGAAGAACATTTTAAAAATCTAAAGAACTCTTTTCCAGTATAAAGAACTTTTTGTGCATTGAAAAGGCTCCATGGATGTTAAAGGTTCTTGATGGAACTATAAATGCCAATAAAGAAGCTTTAAAATATAAGCATTATTTTTTGAAAACATATCAGTCTTTTTGACTGATATTAGCAATTAGCATTTGCTCTTCACTATATGGAAGGGCAGTTCCTATATGACATTGACTAAACTCAAATTAATAAGTTGGCAGAATGTTTTTGGGAAGAACATGCAAATATATATATATATATATATATATATATATATATATATATATATATATAATATATACTTGGGTTAGGTTGACTACATGAATGAAACATAGTTGTGCTGACTTTTTCATGGACGTTTTGCTGAACCAACACAACAAAACCAGTCATTTAAACTTCAAGTTGGGTTTTTTACAGTGTGGTTTATTCAGGTACTTTCAGTCTTTTTTCAGTCTCTAATGTCCAAAACATGTTTACAGCCTTGGAAACTGAACAAACCATTTTAACTATTCAATTGAGTGCTATGTAGAAACTATGAGGGAGATATTTCATCGTTGATATTCTCAATAGCTTTATTTGATGAGAAAAAGATGACCTTCTGGATATTTCACAGCTGTCCTAGAGAATGTTTCTGGTCTTTTGTGACATTCCCGTCCATTCCAAACAGATGGAAAGTAGAAGCACTGCAATGGCCAAAACTATGAAGGACCCCAAAGAGAACCGGCATGAACATCGGACAAACAAATTCCCGAAAGCTAAATCTGTCCTGAAAAGAAAGGGCAAGGGAACTTGCGATATGGAAGAAGACAGAACAAAGATGTCTATTGTCCTGACTGTGCAGACTGGCCTGTGTCCAGGTGTGTGTGGCCCGCTAAAGATTGCGTGAAGGAGCTCATTCTGGGCGTGAAACAAGCTGACCTTTTCTCCTGTCTGCTTTGTATAGAGATGTATGCTACTGGGCTTCACACTAAAAATTACTTGGGAACCATTGGTTCCTAAAATAAAACATTTAGGAGCAAGTGACTTTAGATGACAAATTAAAGAAGAGGTTGAAGCATTTTAGTTCCCATTTTGTCATTGAATATATATATATATTCACTCAAAATGTGGATACATTCAGAAAAGAAACACTGCTGTGTGTTGCTCTCAGACATACAACAGTTTTGCGGTGGCTTTATGAAGTATAAGATGAACTACGTTAATCTTGGAGGGGTGCATTAAATGTGTTAATTTTAAACGTTATTTTTCCCATAAGTAATTATACAGGGTCATGATTGTTACATGGGAGCCAGACTGACCCTATGCGGGTTGAACTTTGTGAAGAGGTTGTGTAGGCTTGACATGTGGCGTGACTGTTTAGATTTTCTAGACTTTTAACGGTGAGACATACTGTAGCTGAGGTTTCTGGGAAATGCATCATATGATCCTTCTGTTTTGTAAATATAGCAGATGACATGGTAGTTAAAGAGCTGTGCTGATACCTGAAAGGTGGCAGATTGAAAACAAGATTGAAAGCTTCCTTGCAAAATCATAAATCAGCTTTTAAAACCTGAGAATAATACCGCAGTTAATGCGTGAAATTAAGCTGCTCCATCCAACACAAAAGCATGGAGCTGTTATTGGAGCCGACAAAGGAACGTATAAATGAGATCCCCTCCAGCGTGTTCTGAAAGGATTGTTGTTTTCTGCGAGGCTGTAGTTGTTCAGTCAGAGAGTGTCCTATTCATATGGATGGCATCATTATCTCCCTCTCCAGATGGAGCGAGTGCACCATGACGTAGATGTTTGGTTTGCTGTGATGGTTTTGCATGTGGGCCTCATGCTGAAACATGTGCAGAGGATGTGGAATCAGAGTCGTGCATGTGGTTTCCCCTGTAGGCAAACATTCTTCTTCTTCTTTTTTTTTTTTTCTGGATATTTGAAGGGTGTGTAAACAAATGCAAAAGGGCGTTAAATCAGTTAGAAGCTTATAAATCAACTCTGGATTAGATTTTAATTATAGGTTGGTTTTAACACTGATTGGAATATTTTTTTTAATTTTTTTATTAAAGGTGATAGAGAGGATTTTTTCGTCGACTGAGAATCCAAAGAAGACTGTTACTGAGTTTTTGAAATGAGCGCATGCGTAAGAACAACCCCCCTCCTTCACAGCTCATTTCAAAGGAACGCCTCCCAAAACTCGTAAACACTCGTATTGGAACACGAGTGTTTACCACCGGCATTCACTGTGTTGTGTTGTGGATTCATTATGTCGGACTCACTGCAGGTAACTCATAATCTGCAGTTGTTATTCCTGTCTCCGGACAAAAACATTGCATGCGGCGTGGAGTGTGGAAAGTTACTGGAGCGTGCAGCCGCGCTCGTCTCTCACAAGGAACGTCATGGCAGTGATTGACAAGCCAGAGGGCCAATCCTCGCACGTCTCTCACAAGGAACGTCAAGGCAGTGATTGACAAGCCAGAGGGCCAATCGTTTACGCGATGATCGCGTAAACGATTGGCTGATGTTTTTAAGGCCCTACCTCGTGCACAGATGATGTATATTAATATTATTACTTTCAGTGCACCTAATAAATAGTCTTTTATCAGTTAGTAAAGACAGTTTCAAGTAATATTGAAAAAATTTATAAAACTAAACATCCTCTTTAGCACCTTTAAATTAAATTTATTTATTAAATTATTTTTTGGCTAATTGATAGCGAATTTGTTTGAATTTGTACGATCTCATTCATATGTTTTTGTACAATCTACTGTTTAGTGGTGGAACTTCATGCTTTTTTTTCTTTTTTTTTCTAATAATCATATTTTTTTTTTGTGCGAATCAAATCATAAAAATTCAGATGTCAGCGTGCGGGTTGGATCGGGTTAGTTAAATCTGCTTTTAAGGCCCTATATTACATACTTTTGTACTGTTTAAAATTGCTACAGTATTCCAGGTTCAATACAACTTGAGCTCTATGCAACATTTGGGTTTTCATAGAAACAAAAATATAGCTGCAAGCAGCAGTTAACGGGGTTTAAGCGCATGCATAAAAAGCTATTATGGTTTTAATTTTGCAAGCTTGTAACCACTATGGATCATAGATGGAAAAGACCTTTTACAGCCATTACAGGCAATTTATTAAGGGAATATATGGTTTTTAAAGATTTTTACCAAACAATTTGATTGACAGCAGTAATCCTAGAGGTAAAGTTGTTCAGAATGGGGATACTGATCATAAGGCCTCCATTAACCTTGTCTAACAGGTGCTCAAAATTCATTGGTCAGCAGCGGCCGAGTTTTTCGAGATACGTGAGTGTCCTCATAGAAAATCATGGCACCTTAGATAAAGACATTGCATGCCAGTTTTCAAGTAAATCGGACAGATTACTGCATAGCTATAGCTTTTTTTTATTGTTGGTTTTTTCCCCCATTTTATAGTGCCACCAAGTGGCCAGTCACCATGTTTCTTTTCATGCGACCACAGACCGAGCCCACACATAGGTGTACCAAGTTTGGTGAAGTTATCTCATTCCATTCAAGATTTATAGCTATTTTAGTACAAGTGGCCACGGCCACTTTGAATGTATTGGTCCTGTTTGCATCCTGTCGCTAACACCATTAGAAATATTGACTTTTTTTTTGATAATTATTGACAATCAGACTCTTTCTGCACTGGTTTGGTTCCAATCGGGTGAAAAGGACTAGTTTGAACCTAGGGCTAGTTTGCAAAAGTAGGTTTTTCCAAAAATCCAAAACATCCGAAAGTGTAGTCAAACCCAACATGTGCGTTTTGTTCATCTTCAGTCAATAATTCCAATGATATAAGACAGTTTTTATGGTTTAGGAGCAATTTCATACTTTTAATCGCTGTAGCGCCACCATCAGACCGATCGGGGCAAGCCTTGTGACATTGTAGATGGGGTGAGCACTACCATCCCCCAAAGTTTCAAGTCGTCTCAATGACTTACAGTTTGGTCTGCCCAATCACTTTTATGCCAGAATGTTGATCTTTGAAAATCCTAACAAATACAATAGGGATTTAGCACTATATGCTTGAACTCTTAAATATAATGCACTGTTGGAGACAATAGCCTCATAGCAGTGCTCCGATATATAGAGTAACTGCACCTCCGGCGATCCGAGTTCGATTCCCGGCTCGAGGTCCTTTGCCGATCCCTTTCTCTCTCTCTCTCTCTCTATATATATAATGCACTTACAGTAGACATTCATGGGGCAAGACATTACACTGAAAAACTATGGGTGCACAATATTTCAGCCCCACATCTGTAGTTTTTAAAAAATGTATTGCTATAAGCCAGTGCGGAATATTTATCGTTCAGTATTGGATGTTTAAGTGTTTCTGCTTAGCTTCAGTGTTATTTTAATACACATGGATTTTCTGTTCTCCTAAATTCATTAGCATACAAAGTATTTAAATTATTTATTTTAGCAGAATAGCCCACATTTTGTTAGCCACTGCACGACTGAAGGTCAGAGATGGCACTAAAGGCCAAAACGACAGGTTTGATCTTTTGGAGAAATTCACACAGTTCATTATATGTTATTTATTTATTTTTATTATGAAGTTCCAAGACATATTTGACACTGTTTGGTCAGACATAGCATTCTGCTGTTGAATATTTTTTGCATAATGATGGTAAACAATATAATTGATAGCCAAATTTGTGTATCTCATATTGTGAAGTCATAAGGCTCAGAACATCAAAGATCTGCACAAGGTCAAGAAAGGTTAATAAGTCAGTGCTGTAGAAAAAAAAACTTTAGTAGTGAAAACAGCCCATTGAGAGAAGAGAGACAGTTTGTGTGTGTGTGTGTGTGTGTGTGTGTGTGTGTGTGTTTTCTTTCTTTTATGTCTAATAAGCCCATGCAGATCTTTTGAACAGTGTGAGTCTGTGAATAATGAAGAGTTTGCAGTTTATTTTAAAGCCTGCTGCTGTTCGAACTTCGAAGCATTCCAGGGTTTTTCTCTCACAAAACTTCTTGAACTCCCAGTTTCTCACAGCTTTCTTGCAGGCTATAAAACTACATCTGACAGCTGCATTATCATTTAGTCTGTCCTAAAATATTTTTAGTTCTTTTCATTTTCTGATTTGAGGATTGTTGTCTTTATAAGGATGACGCTGATGCCCCCAAGTGGTGGCTCGGTCATTTACAGCAATAATATCACAGACCATACATCACTGCAGACATTACGCTTGCTTTAAAATATTCATTGAGCCGTTATTGTGCTTGTCATACACTCATTTCCATTCAATTCCCTTTAGTTATCTTGTCAAATCAATAATTATGCATATTTATAATATTTAATATTCATAAGGAATCAATACGACTGTGATCTTCATGACCTGCTACATCTCATATATTCTGCAGGAATCTGAATTGTGCTTTTGTTTTACGCTTTATCTTCTTCGGTTGTTCCTCTGTTCATCCTAACAGGAGTTTTTCATGCCATGTCATTTGAAAACTTGCCAAGTCTTTACAGCAGGTCTTCTCATGGGTCCTAGGAATGATTACAGTGTAATTGACAGAGACTGTTGTTGGACAAATTTTATAGTTATTATTTCTCTGAGAACCGAGGTTATAAAGTCTCCAAATATGATTAGAAATTTGACAGGATGCCCAAGGCGCCTGATGAATGAACAGCAGTTTAATAGTACCACTATTATTTTCTTCAGTTGTATTTATGCTATTGGGCGTTCAGGATTAGAAAACTCTTGTTAATGCTTGATTTAAAAATTATGACAAAATGGTCATTTTCTGATGATTTGCGTGGTTGAAATATACAGTATAGTCAGTTTCACAAGGGTTTATTAAATCCCACACTCTTCCTCTTCCCAGTTGGACTGAATGCAAATCTTATTGAATTGTAGATATCTCTCTGGTTTCTGTTACTTATCTCTGTACTGTAACTATATGTTGTTTTGATTACATTTAATCATTAATAAGCATGATTGGCTCAGCAGTATCCAGAACAAAGGTGATTTGAAGACTTGGTTAAAGCACCTGATAGGCACCATTCTGGCTTGTTGCAAAAAAGCTGTGACTCCCTATCAACATTCCTGCCAATATTTGTGTTTTTGGGTGTGTATGTTTATGTGATATACATTAAATGGTTTGTCAGGCTAAATTTAGACTCTTCAATTACATCTATCATCGTTAACTGTACATTTTAACAAGCATAGAATACTGCACTGTGTGTAATTAACCTAGCAGGACAGGAAACCATGGCAACGACATAAGTCCGAGACCCAGTCAATGGAGCGACACCGCCTCCATCCTCGTTTGCACCTCAGTCGTTTTATAAGAAAAATAGCTTTACGTTGCAGCCAGTATATTGAATCTTCAATCACTGAGTGAGTCCCACCTCGTTTTTCATTCTCCACCCAAAAGGTCAGAATAAAACGACTCAAACTCCAGAAAATGAGACACATCCATCATTATAAAATCTGTGAGTTATATAAACTTAAAAACTGACGCTGTGTGTATGTCCTCATATGAAGTGAAGTTATGAAATTTTCTTAATCTGATCAGAGAAGATAGAAATGAACAAACCTGCATGAAAGTCTGACACAATCATAGCTTGACTAGTTTTCAATGACTATGTAGCAAGACTAGCACATGGAAAGAATATATTGTTTTAGTATATTGGTTTTGATCTATTCTAATTTCTAATTTGTTTTGTTTTTGAGTATCTATTCCGTCCTTTTCTGTTGCCTGATGTTTGGTTAGGTTTGTTCTATTCTATTCTATTCTATTCTATTCTATTCTATTCTATTCTATTCTATTCTATTCTATTCTATTGTTGGCCCAAAATCCCATAGACTTACATTAACAGAATGTTCAAATTAACCAAGACTCTTCGAAGTCCAACTATCAAAAATAAAAATTTAAAAATGTAAATCTGATAGACCGAATGGTCTTAGAACCAACACAAACTTTAAGCTATAAAAACTACCTCAAACTTTCTGGCCAGGCTTTCTCGAGCCAACATCCATGTTTGTTTTGACAAACTTCTTTTGTTAACTTTTATTTAGTTTTGTTTTAGTATGTTTGTTTAGGTTTATTTTGCTTTGTTTTAAGTTTGTTTTGCTCTGTTGTTTTGTTTTAGTATGTTTGTTTAGGTTCATTATGTTTTGTCCTATTGTTTTGTTTTAGGAGGTTTGTTTAGGTTTATTTTGTTTTGTTTAGGTTTGTTTTATTTTGGCATGTTTGTTTATGTTTATTATGTTTTGTTTTGTTTAGTATTGTTTTGTTTTAGGAGGTTTGTTTAGGTTTATTTTGTTTTGTTTAGGTTTGTTTTGTTTTGGCATGTTTGTTTATGTTTATTATGTTTTGTTTAGTATTGTTTTGTTTTAGTATGTTTGTTTATGTTTATTTTGTTTTGTTTAGGTTTGTTTTGCTCTTTTTTGTTTTAGTATGTTTGTTTAGGTTCATTATGTTTTGTTCTATTGTTTTGTGTTTGGAGGTTTGTTTAGGTTTATTTTGTTTTGTTTAGGTTTGTTTTGTTTTACTTCGTTTAAGATCAGTATGTTTTGTTTAGAATTGTTTTGATTTAGGATGTTTGTTTCGGTTTATTTTGTTCTATTGTTCTCTTTTAGTATGTTTTTTGGGGGGTTTTATGTTTTGTTCTTTTTGATTTCTGTTCAGTTGTATAAAGAAACCAAAATTTAATCTTTAAAATTTCATCTTTACCCTCTTGATAGGTTTTCCTATAAAGAGGGTAAACCAATTTTGAAGAGAGAGATTATGTATTCAGCAATCCAGCGTTTATCAGTCCCCAGTTAGATGAGATTGAGTTAATTATCATTCCAGTGACAGTGATGTCAGAAGCAACCCCAGAGACAGTGACCTCATAGAAGATGTGGCCTTCCCATATCCTCTGAGTAATTAGAGACATTTTATAGCTGTGGATTTTTCAAGACAAAACTGATGACTTTCCACATTAGCTTGTTATGCCCGGCTGCCTTCACTGTATGCTTTCTGAAAGCAGGACTCAAAAATTACATTTCTGCTAAGAGATAATGCTCTGGGACACAAAATAAAATAACTTTTGTTCTCATAGTACAGTGTTACATTGATATTTGACCTTCACAGAAAACTCAGCACAGCTATACATGTCTTGTGTTTGTGTGTGTAAATGATATACCTGGTTTTTATCATGGAAATAAAAGCTCAGTGTTTTATTTAATCTCACAGAAGCAGCGTACAAAATGAATCACTGTGCACTTTGTGGTTCGATTTCTTTCACTCGTCTCCTGAACCCCTCTGGCCCTCGGCAATTTGCTCAATCGAACCATTATACATTACGGTTTAGCACAGAATACGTATCAGTTCCCTCTCATGCACCACTTAGTTAGTGTTAGAAGTTTTCCTGTAATGCAGTTCTAGGTACTTGTTTAGTGTTTACTATTATTAGTAAAAGAACACCACTGATGTCTGATCAGTTCTGTGTTTCTTTACTTGACACATTCTTGTCTGTTGGCAGACATCGACCATTTTGTTTGTCCTGTCTAATTTGATGGTTTCCCCCTGTTCTTTATGCTTTATTTATGGGCTCCTCATGTCAGCATGGTTCATATTTATCTGTGCTTCTGTCTACTATAAATAAAGCTCAGATGGCTGAAATGAGTTATAACTTGGCATGCTAGTATGAAGGGAGGCCGTAAGTAGATTATGAACAAATATATTGGCTATCCTGTAAATTATGTGCATTTCATTATTAGTAGTTGTACAACCAAAAATGTAATTTCTGTCATCATTCACCCACCCTCATGTTTTTCTTTCTTCCATGGAGCACAAAAAGAGAAATTTTAATTAACTATATAGGTCGCTGTTTTCCATGCAATGAAAATAAATAGGAACTGGAGATGTCAAGCTTGAAAAATATCCTAAAAGTTGCCCATATTACTTAGCAGAATATCCTAAGTTAATTGAAAAGATCCAATTCAAATGAATGATTCCTTTACAAATCAAATAATGCAACGTTTCTCATTAACTCTCAATAAACATATCAAGAAGTGCTAGATGTCAAGATATGAAGATTTAAGGAGTATCTTAAGTTTGTTCCTCTTTCAAAGCAAAGCTATTGTTTGACTTCAGAAGGCTTGGAATATAGTTGGGTGCACCACTTTTATGTCGCTTTTGCATCTTTTTGCAGTTTGAAAGCCTCTGGACTAGGGCTGCAACAAACAATTATTTTGATAATCGATTAATCTAGCGATTATTGGAACGATTAATCGTCTAATAGTTGATTATTACACTGATTAAAGTATGCTTTGTTCAATTATTCAGCTAGAAATTAGTTAAAATATTGAGTTATACTTTAACTAATAAATAAAACAAGGAAATCTCTTCAGCTTTTGAAAGTGTATTTTTAATGAATTTGTTAAAAAATTCTGTTAAAATGACTGGTACTGTGTTTTATTAAGTGTGGGATATTTTTAATAAGTAAAAATATGCAATATGTAATATTGTGCATATTCTTTTGAAAATGCTCCTCTCTAGATTTCTTTTTTTTTCTTCTTTTTTTTTATAACTATCGAGTTTATGGTCATTGAATGGCTTTCCTGAGGTAAATGCAACATTTTGTGACATTTGTTTTCAAGCTATTTTAATGACATCATTCTGCAGTAGAAACTCTGATTAAGTGATTACATTAGAGATGGATTCATTTCAGTAAGTTGTACTGTATCTTTCAACATACATTTTGATGTTCATTAATGTTTATTTCGTGCTGTAATAGCAGAAAAGAGGAAGAGATAATAGGTTCACGTGCCGCTTGACCTGAGGTGCTACGGCGATCTGTCACGCCACATTAACCCTCTGGAGTCTGAGGCTGATTTGGGGCCTGGAGAAGTTTTGACATGCCCTGACATTTGTGCTTTTTTCAGTTGTTCATAAACATATAAATGACAAAAGTGTCATTACACTGTATTCAGCACAAACTAGGCTACAATAATATGTGAGGAACATGTACGTACATGTTTGTATTTTTGAAGGAATAATGTTTATGCGTGGTTATTGAAAAAACAATATACTTAAGTCACTGAAATAAGGCCAAAAAAAGTATATTACATCTGTGTTCATAAGACTTCTGGGTATTGGAGGTTGTAGACTAGAGTTTTTGCTTCAGAATTATGTAAAAATTATGCTGCCTACTCCTTCATATAAAACAATAGAGAGATTTAAATTTTCTAAGACACTTTTGGTCAAGAAACACAGTATGCATGGAGGCGTGAATCCTCATGTATAATGGGTGATTCTCACCTGAGAAGACAAAAGAATTGAATAATAATGACCTGAAATGACTTGCATATTAATGAGGCCTTTCAGTCAGGTAGGCTGTGAAAAAACCCTCTGTGATCATATTGATAACAGGATTAAAGTCCACTCAGGACAAAAAAAACATGATTTTTGTGATCTCATGCATGCACATATTATTGCACATGATATGAAGAAAATTTTGTATAGGCCTATGTTAAATTACACTACCAGTCAAAAGATTGAACACATTGCCATTATAATGTTTTTAAAAGAAGTCTCAAGTCTCTAACCAAATAATGGTTTTCTATTTTAATATACTTTAAAATATAATGTATTTCTGTGATGCAACGCGTCTGAACATTCCTACCTCTAGGGCATTTCATATAGGCTACTATATTTGTTATATTATAGAGCCTAAATGTTGATGTGCAGTTGACAAACTATACATCATTAAAAAGATCTAAGACTCAAGCTTCACATTTTGACTCTTAAAATCTTATATTGACCATCATTTCTTAATATGCTTAAAAGCATACACATTTGGAGAAATATTGATGGATTCTCATATGTTTATATCAATTTTCTATACAGAGGAGTAATATTTATTATTCTATATTTATTGTCATCATTATGAGCGCTGGATGCTGTGTTTTTAATTCATACTTGAGCCGGAGGGCGCTCTTGCCCCTTTTGTCCACAAATGCCTCAGTAAAAGAAGAGGCAAATCATGTGACAATCAAGGAACTAACAGAGGCAAGAGATCGCTAAATATGGCAATTCAAAACACTTTTGAAGACAATAAATACACGATTGAGACGATGAATGCATGTATTGACTGAATTTGCGTTTGAATAGCGCTCGCTCCGTGGGCGTGGCCGCATTAGCGGATAATGAGCTGAATCACAGATTTCTGACATGGCTCTCTTTTCATACAGATTACATAAACACAGAAGGTTTGTTTTCGATTTGACTTATATGTTTTAAAACCTGACATCTTAACGTTTTTTTAGACATAAGTGTAATTTTTTTGTCATTAGTATTCACTAAGTTACAGTTCATTTTCTAAGAACTATCAGATTGGAGTTCGTTCAGAGGGAGACGAGAGATCACGCATCATGTTAGTTTTCTTTATTTTACAAAAAGCACAGCATTTTGTTTTTACTCTGAGTGTACACAAATGAAAGAAGATATTCCACAGATTAAAATGGTGTATAACTCTTAATTGTATGTGCAACATTGACGGAGTATTTTGAGTCTCTTTCACACTGATAAGAAAAAAACCACGGTGGTATCGCCGGCGATACCTTCAGACCTCAGTGTTAAAGAGCGCCAAAACCACATGTATTGTTTGAATCCCATAGTAAAATTGACAGAATTTAAAAGCTGAGATGTTTTATGTCAAAAGTAACCTGATCTGTCTTATCTGTCGGCACATTGTCTGTCCTCTTTGCTCTGCTATGTATATTTCATTGCGTGAGAAAATGGACGTGTGGCATGAGAACAGTGAGTTTGAATGAGAGTTGGTGGTCCTGCATGACAGCATTTTTTGTAGTTATGCTAAACGTTATGTTTTATGCTATCTTAAACTCCCATATTTTACGGGTTTGACTTCGTTTGCACTATGCCCTCCGATTCGATCCGGGAGAGCTGCATTACAGTATTGCGCTACAGCGCCCCACTGGTCAAACCGCGTTATTGCAGTCCCTTAAATAGGTCATACGAGATCAAAAGACTATTTGACAACAAAAATACTTGTCGACAATTTTTTAATAATGTTGACTAATCGTTTCAGCCCTACTCTGGACCACATGAGGGTGAGTAAATAAAGGCATAACCTCCATTTTTGGGTGATCTAGTCCTTTAAAAAGTAGTGTAATCCTATTGTAAACTAGTATTTGGCTCAGAATGAAATAGCCTCAAGTGAATGAAACATTCTCTCTACTTGTTTCCACATGGCTGAGTCTGACAGAGCGAGTCTGATATTTTTTATAAAGAGGGATTCAGTTTTATCTCTCACGGTTTTCTCAGCCGACTTTTGGCACTCTGCTATGATTTGTAGGTGAAGGTGCTTATACAATTCATCCATTTCATTTTATACATTGAATCTCCTTTGATAAAGTAATTGAACACCACAATCTATCATCTTTATGTCTCTTTTGGCTTCTCCACATAAATCTGTCAGTGTCCTAAAGTGGTATTGTGTTTAAAATAGAGCTGTCAAATCTAACATTCATGAATATGAAATGAAAACTGTTATTTCAGTCTTTAAGATTTTCACTTTTAATTCAATGTGTTATTTGCTGTTTCTTTGTAATTATTTTTACTAGCAATTCCCAAGAAAAAATTGCTCCAAAGTAAATCCTACACCAGTTTTTATCAGTGTAATGATTCACATACTAAACATCCTAGACTGTTCAGTATGTGCTTATATTTCAGTTCTAACACAATTGTGCATTTGATAAAACAGGTTTTAGTCCATTCAGAAGCTCAATGGATTCATCCTAATTAAGAAACTGATTAGAAAGAAAAAAAAACAGTTTCGGGCCCAGCTGTGAGGGCCGACATCTGTCTCTGTGTGTGTTCGTTTATTTCTCTGAGCTCTCCTGCTGTTTTCATTCTTGCATTCAGTCTGTTTTCCCCGCTGTTCCTTCATCCTCTGAAGTGTGTGATTGATGGCGGTCATTCATTGAATCATGTTGTCACACGGCGTGTTTTCCTCGTCCCCTCATCTCTCACCCTGTAGCCTGGGGGACCGAAGGAAGAGTTTGTACTCAATTTGTTTCATCCTTCACTTCATTCAAGTGTGATTAATCCCCCGTCTCTCTCCTCTCTCAGTCTTTCATAACCCTCTGGTCACATGTGAGAACTGTCATGGCTCTGGGAACTGATATTTCTTAAGTCAAAAGTGTCTGCAGGGGTGCTGATAGCACAATCTCGGACCTGATTGAGAACAGTGTAGCTCAGTGACAAACGGAGGGATTTCTATCACAGCTAGACCTCTTTCTCAGTGTGCTCTGTGTGGGTATAAGTAGCTCTCGTGCTGATCTGAGACCTGTTTGCTGATTCTTACTGCAGGGTTTGGAAAATTACTGGTATGCTGTCAGGTTTAGAAATGTGCTTGAGTTTTGAATATTTTCCTGGAAAAAGCTTATTTTTTCCCCCTTAGAACATCCAATGTTATAAAAGAACAAAAACGACATATTAACACAGCCGTTTCTAGTTTGGTGACGCAGACTCACATAAATAATGCACGCAGGGACCAACATTTGTCTGGTAAACAATATAAGAAAATGCAAAATAGATAGTAGGATTGGAAAGTCTGATTCATTCTAGTGAATCGCTTCATACTACATGGTTCTTTCTCTCATATGTAACATTTGAAAGTCTTTGTGAATAGATTCATCATAAACGGTCCCCTTTCTAGTGTTGGAATATCCGATTTGTTCTAGTCAATCAGTTCTTTTTGGATGATTTTAGTAAATTAACAGATTAAATAAAAAGATGAACCTATTTTTTTTAGCAGAATATTTAGTTAGTCACTGTCTTTGAGTCATAAATGATACAGTATTCTAGTTTTTTAGTTGTAATTATCTGTTCAAGTTTCTAGTTTGATGTTGTCACCTGTTCAGATTGTTCATTCAAATAAATGTGACTGATTAAATGAGAAAAATATATAATTGGATAGTCATATATTTAAAAATATAACTGCTGTGAAAAATAAGCAGATAAATAATGTAGGTACCTTTATATAGAATTAAAACGTCTGATTCATTTTAGTAAATCAATATGTCATGAATGGTTCTTTTTCTCATATGATCCCACTGTAATGTTTCTTTTTCTCAAATTTAGTCTTAAAAAAGTCATAATAAATTCATAATAAATGGTTCTTTTTCTCATACGAACATTGGAAAATTCGATTTATTCTACTGAAATGGTTTGACCGTAACATTTCTTTTTCTAATTTTTATTATTAAAAAAGTCTGATTCATTCTAGTGAATTGATTCATTGTAAATGGTTCTTTTTCTCATACAAGTATTGGGAAATCTGATTCTTTCTACTAAATTGGTTCGACTGTAACGTTTCTTTTTTTAATTTTTAGCATTAAAAAATTCTGATTCATTCTAGTGAATTGATTAATTGTAAATGGTTCTTTTTCTCATACGAGCATTGGGAAATCTGATTCATTCTACTGAATTGGTTCGACTGTAATGTTTCTTTTTCTCATTTTTAGCATTAAAAAATTCTGATTCATTCTAGTGAATTGATTCATTGTAGATGGTTCTTTTTCTCATACAAGCATTGGGAAATCTGATTCTTTCTACTGAATTGGTTCGACTGTAACGTTTCTTTTTCTAATTTTTAGCATTAAAAAATTCTGATTCATTCTAGTGAATTGATTCATCTTAAATGGTTCTTTTTCTCATACGAGCATTGGGAAATCTGATTCATTCTACTGAATTGGTTCGACTGTAATGTTTCTTTTTCTCATTTTTAGCATTAAAAAATTCTGATTCATTCTAGTGAATTGATTCATTGTAGATGGTTCTTTTTCTCATACAAGCATTGGGAAATCTGATTCTTTCTACTGAATTGGTTCGACTGTAACGTTTCTTTTTCTAATTTTTAGCATTAAAAAATTCTGATTCATTCTAGTGAATTGATTCATCTTAAATGGTTCTTTTTCTCATACGAGCATTGGGAAATTGATTCATTCTACTGAATTGGTTCGACTGTAATGTTTCTTTTTCTCATTTTTAGCATTAAAAAATTCTGATTCATTCTAGTGAATTGATTCATTGTAGATGGTTCTTTTTCTCATACAAGCATTGGGAAATCTGATTCTTTCTACTGAATTGGTTCGACTGTAACGTTTCTTTTTCTAATTTTTAGCATTAAAAAATTCTGATTCATTCTAGTGAATTGATTCATCTTAAATGGTTCTTTTTCTCATACGAGCATTGGGAAATCTGATTCATTCTACTGAATTGGTTCGACTGTAATGTTTCTTTTTCTCATTTTTAGCATTAAAAAATTCTGATTCATTCTAGTGAATTGATTCATTGTAAATGGTTCTTTTTCTCATACAAGCATTGGGAAATCTGATTCTTTCTACTGAATTGGTTCGACTGTAACGTTTCTTTTTCTAATTTTTAGCATTAAAAAATTCTGATTCATTTTAGTGAATTGATTCATCTTAAATGGTTCTTTTTCTCATACGAGCATTGGGAAATCTGATTCATTCTACTGAATTGGTTCGACTGTAATGTTTCTTTTTCTAATTTTTAGTATTAAAAAAAGTCTGATTCATTTTAGTGAATTAATTCATTATAAATGGTTCTTTTTCGCATATGAACATTGGAAAATCTGATTTATTCTACTGAAATGGTTCGACTGTAACGTTTCTTTTTCTAATTTTTAGTATTAAAAAAGTCTGATTCATTCTAGTGAATTGATTCATTGTAATTGGTTCTTTTTCTCATACGAGCATTGGGAAATCTGATTTATTCTACTGAATTGGTTCGACTGTAACGTTTCTTTTTCTAATTTTTAGTATTAAAAAAGTCTGATTCATTCTAGTGAATTGATTCATTGTAATTGGTTCTTTTTCTCATACGAGCATTGAAAAATCTGATTCATTCTAGTGAACTGGTTCGACCTTATCGGTTCTTTTTCTCATATTTAGTATTAAAAAAGTGATTCATTCTAATTAATCAATTCATCATAAATGGTCTTTTTCTCGTGCAAGCATTGGAAATTCAGATTCATTCTACTGAATTGGTTTGACATTAACGGATCTTTTTCTCATATTTATTATTAAAATAAAGTCTGATTCATTCTAGTGAACTGGTTCGACCTTATCTGTTCTTTTTCTCATATTTAGTATTAAAAAAGTGATTCATTCTAATGAATCAATTCATCATAAATGGTCTTTTTCTCGTACGAGCATTGGAAATTCAGATTCATTCTACTGAATTGGTTCGACATTAACGGATCTTTTTCTCATATTTATTATTAAAATAAAGTCTGATTCATTCTAGTGAATGATTCGTCATAAATGGTTCTTTTTCTCATACAAGCATTGGAAAATCAGATTCATTCTAGTGAATTGGTTCGACATTAACAGATATTTTTCTCATACAAGCACTGGAAAATCTATAATAATCCAGCCATTATTTTGGTACACTGAAAATGTACCTGGTCTCATGCAAAAGTGTAACTTCATACTTCATATGAATTTATACAATTTGACACATGAAAAAAAAACAAAAAAAAACTAAGCATTAAGGTCCACCTCCAAACCTTACATGCTTTCTAATATGAATGTATACAAGTGATCATGCTAAATTTTAAAGTAGGTACGAATTGCCTTAAGAGTGTGCTGAAAATACTAGATTAGAAATTTGGGTGATTTTCATTTTTGTAAACCTGAATGAACCCTTTTATTACTCAGCTTAGGATTTAGGTCAAGGAAGCTCGTCTGGGGTAAGGGGAACCTACGCAGGCAGGTTCTCCTGTTCTTTCCAGTTTTTATCCTGGGCTGAGGGGAAACTCAAGCGCTTTCTGTCATCACTGAGCTTTCGCACACCATAAATACCCCTCTGATGTGTATTTAAGTTCACAGAACTCGTCTTGGCAGAGGAAGTGGCGATATGAGCTTTATTTTTCCTCACATCTACATGTCAGCCATTTTTACTGAGTGTTTTACGATTTCCAGATGTCAGAACCACCCTATGTGGGCTGGAGTTGACCTTAGGAATATTGTGTTTATGTCCTATTTTGAAAGCAATATCATTTGAACACCTCAGCACGGAGCGTCTTTTGTAAATCAGAGGAAGGGTGTAAAAGTGTAAAGGGTGTAAAAGGTTTGCTTTGCTACTGATACTTAACATATTCTCTAGAGAGGACAGGAATGTTTTTAATAACAGTACTTGCAAAGGCGGTGGCATCAGCCAATTAGAATGATGTACTGATGAATATTCATGAATACACATCCCGCTTGGTGTCTGTGTTCTGATACAAAGGATTCATATAGAAAAATTGGATGCATTGGCACATAAAAGCTCTTTTTTGAGTTGTAAATAAATTATCCACTAAACAGGGTTTTAATGAAGCATAGAAGAACATTTCAACTCTAAAATCACAAAACAACTTGTTTAATCGAAGATACATGTGATTATAAAGGGTAACTGGTTGATTCTTCAGGCCTTTATTTAATATAGCTAAAGTTGTGACTGGGCTTTTTGTCAAAGGAAATGATTGATGCCAGCTGAGATTGAAAACGGCATCAGCAATAACACAAGGGAACGGCAGATATCCCAGAATGCTCTTGGTGTGGGATATGTCTTGTATGCTCAGCATGATTGAAAAGACAGAGAAGAGGAAAATGAGTTTGCCATTGTTCTGTCTCTCTCAAGGTCTAGATCTTTCTGTCGCTCTCTCTCGGCTTCCTTCAAATATTCTGATATAAAGTAAAGCTACAGACCTCTGGTCATAAACAGACAGATATACCATAAGTAGGTCATAATCTTAAACTTTTGAACTATTTATTTTAAATGTTTTTGCAAATTGACCCTTCATGAAGCTCCACCCCCTTAGTTACTGTTGCTTACTTCATAGGAATGAACTGGAGATGTCAGTAGGGCCTGGACAATACATCGATTCTCGAATCTTGATTTGCGATACAATGATTCTGGATCGATTCAGATATTTTCTCTCTCTAACTGATTCTGAGCTTTGTTTTAACAGCGGACGGCGCTCTAGGCTAGTTTTTAAACGCACACTCAAATGCTCACAAAGAAGAGTGCTGGCGAGCGCTTGTGCGTTGAGTCATGTAAGTGGTTAAATATACTTCAACCTCGGCTCAGAATGCTTCTAAGTGGTGTGTGTAAAGGAACTGGAAGCAAGCAGAGTACGGGTGTTTCTGAAGCATGTAGTGCCATCTGCTGTTAAAAACTAAGCTTAGAATCGATTCCAGAGTATTGCGATACATCTGAAAATATCAGAATCGCTCCAGATTCTTTGTATCACGAATCAAGAATTGATGTATTGTCCCAGCCCTAGTAAACAGCATGAATTTCAGTAAAATGTGCTCAGAACTGTAAAAAAATATTGTATTATTATTACATTTGATGGAATGATTTTATCACATTTGAGATGTTAGGCAGAATTTCCATGCTGCTTATTTACATAGAATGAAAGTGAATGGGAACAAATACTGCTTAGCTCCAAAAATGACAAAAACATTTATTTATTTAACCCAAATTGCCCCTTCATGAAGCCTTAGTTTCTGTAGTTTTATTTTTTATTTTTAGTTTATTACATTTTAGCTATTTTAATACTTAAACTAAATGAAAATGAGAAATGTTGCCGAACTAAAATAAGTTTGTATTTATATTTTATTTGTTTATTTATGGTTTTAGTTTTAGTTAACGATAATAATCCTGGTCTGCTGATGTCATAATAACAGCTTAAAACTAAAATCTAAAATTAAAACGAAAATCTTTAAATTAATTTTACATTCAGAATAATGGTAAAATACAACAATTCATTTTTATTTTAATTTAAAACATTAGTTTTCTTAGCTGTTTTGTATTGCTTACATTCAAAGCTTGATGTTAACTTTTTTTGCTTACCAGTCACTCTGGCTAGTGGTTTTACTAGAAGTTACTAGCCACTCAGAATTTTCACTGGCCACAATTTTGACATTGATACCATGGGTAAAAACTGCCATATAGATATTTTTAATATTATCTCATAATTTGACAGCAGGTATATTAGGCTGCTGTCCCTTTAACATCTGACACACGGATCTATTATACTGCTACACATGGATTTTCTTTCTCAACTGTTTACATTGACTTAAAACATAGAATACCCACCAAGACTGGCATTTTGACATTTTTTTTTTTGTGTGTGTATTTGACTGTTTAAGTGCAATTAGCAGTGAAAAAAGAACTCAATTTTGTGCTGAGAGTTGGCTTTATGTGTGCACACTTTGAGTGTGACAAGAAAATCTGTAGGAATGAGTAAAATATGTGCAATATGCGCAACCCCATGCCGAAATTTAATGAGTGAGTGAAGGGAGGCAGATTTGTGTGTCAACTCGCTGTTGGAGAGATGAGAGAGCAAGAAAGTGCAGCTGGAATCGTATTTCTACTCTGCGGTAAATGAGTATTGGAAGTGTTTCAGATATTTCAGTATTGATATGTATCGAAAAATAGATATTTTTGACAACACTACACTTAGTTTATTATTTCAAATGCCTTTTTAATTGAAAAATGTATATATTATACCTAAAATTCAACCCGCCCAAGTGGCTAGTAGGAGTGACTGCGTCACACACCACTGCTGAAATCCACACGCATTTGGAGGGTGTTAATGTCAAGCCCTGCTTACGTTTTATAAATACAAAAAAACTTCTCATTGTAGAACAGTCTGATGTCTGGATTTAGCTTCCAAACCTCTTTATTAATCCTTCTGCAGGATGAAATGTGTGTGTTTGTGTTTCTAAGTCACAATTATGTCACACATTTCTGGCAGTTGTCCACCGATGGAGGGTTCTGGCATTGCAATTGGAGCTAAACAGGGCTTGGGCGTCACTTCATGACACTGAAGCTCTGATTATATTTGAGAGATGTAGTCCAGGCTCTCAGAAAGAGACTTTAGTAGTCCTCAAGGGTCATAATTGATGAGAGAATTTCACTTTAGGTGAGAGGTCAAGAAGTGTGTATTTTCAGAAAGAGTGAATTGCTACACCCCAACTGACTGTGTGTGTGTGTGTGTGTGTGTGTGTGTGTGTGTGTGTGTGTGTGTGTGTGTTTGTGTGTGTCTGAGCTGGCATACAGATGCCAGAGACAAAACGGGAAACACAGACGCTTACATAACCTAGTAACGGAGGGGATGTTTGGCTGTCATAGCAAACTTCTAGCCCCTTAAATACTCTTTTTCCCTCTCACAGCCACACAGATCAGGTTAAGCCTTTACATTCAACATATCTTCAACGTCTACATCTTCAACATGTGTAAGTGAACACTGTGTTGACACTCTAGGGAACATTCTAGACCTGTTTTGAACCCCTGACATATCCAGCATAGCAGATATAACTGGAATACACATGGCGGTTGCAAACAGGGCGCTTTTCACAGTGTCAGCAGCCTAAAGCTGTCAGACTGTCATTGACTGCTTGGTCAGTGGATGCTAAAGCTGTTTGGGTAATGTCTACATAAAGGAATAGTCACAGGCTGTGTCCGAAATCGTCTCTATATCCTTAAATAGGGTACTAGTTGAGTGAAAATCCATTTGTAGTGGTGTCCGGAACCATAGTGGACATTATCGAGTGCACTCATTCAATCCCATAAAGCACAGCAATAACGAGTGTACAGCTGATGTTCACTCAACGGCTAAAGAATACCCATAATGCACTGTGAATGTTGCGCCAAATGGCACCCACAGCTGAATCATCCATCCATTTTCCAAACCGCTGGTCCAATGTGGGTACAGCTTAATAATTTTGATTGATTAAATTGTTAATAATTAAGGTTTATACATGTTAGTTTACATGACAGAGTTCAAGTTAAATATTTTCATTACTACTGGAGCTGCCAGTTAAGTATCAAATAATTATGAAACATGTTAATTATTATTAATTTTGCATGAAAAATATTTATGTATTTATTATTTATAAATGCATACATTAAATATTTATTTATATTATTAATTAATGAAAAATATTAATTTATTAATAAATATATGCATGGCAAATATTTATTTATTTTTTATCATTTATTTTTTTATCACTTAATACATACATGTTAAGTATTTATGTCATTTATTTTATTATTTATTGCTTTTATTATTTATTCATGTATAAATACAGACGTTAAAAAGTTTTATTCATTTTATTTATTTATTTAGAAATTCATCACAAATCTTTTTTTTTATTTATCAATAAATACATACGTTAAATATTATGTTTAGGTTTTTATTTAATTTATTTAGAATTTTTATGTATTCATTTATTTATGAATACATGATAAATATTTATTTGTTAATAAATATATATATGTGGTAAATATTTATTAATTCATAAATTGTTATTCTCTAAAATCCTGGCCTTCACTTCCAAATATGGCATATGAAGACATGTCACACTAAATAAAAATCGAACTACTTTCACAGTGCTTTTCTGTCATTTTTGGAGCTGCATTTCACTTTCCACAGAAGAAATTAAATCATCCACGTCATTCCTTACAGGCAGATTAAAGCAAAATTAGCGGATTATAAGATTTTTACAGATCAAAGTGCAACAGAGGAATCAGTTTCCTCACCGTAGCGACCGGTAGCAGCTCTGTCTGTATTTATAGAGCCACGGTAAGGGGCCGAGCTGTTTGGCCGAGTGCCTGCTTTTCGATCATCAAATTTACAGGCCAGGCCGAGACCCCCAAGAGCCTTAGCGGTGATTTATGAGCCAAGCTCCCCTGCTCGCCTTCCGCTAGATCGTCACAGTGCATCATTCAACACCATCCTAGCCAAGACGCTGCGTTCGACTCAGGCAAGGATCTGCCCCATCTCTGCACACACAGCTATAGAAAGGAAGAGAACCTGTTGACCAGTGATGTTCTGACTCCGTAATTGAGATTGCAGCTCAAATCAGATCAGACGCAGTGAATACTGTGCTGGAGGGAGATAAAAACAGGACGAGGAGAGGAGAAAAACCTTGAGAAATGCACAGATGAGAAGAGCAGGACGGATCTTTGTGTTCTTGTCGAATCACAAAAGCTGGATAGATAGAGCTCCCGTCCCGTCATGGACTTGAACTACAACCCAGGTGGGTGCCATGGAAACTGAACCTGTTTGTCTGGAAGTGCAGTTGCTCAGGAAGCTTTTTATTGGATAAAACGAACAGGGGAGGAGAATAAATCAGTGAATAAATTTGTGTTGCTATCTCTTACTATCACTGCTTTTACTATTAGTATTTAATATGACTATTTTTTCAAAACCAACTTAACACAACATGTGTACAATCATGCATAGTTTTACAATAAAGGAGAACCCCAAGCCATATCTACAGACAAGAATCTCACCTAGCAACACCCTAGCAACCATCTAAAACCAAAAATTGTAAAAATGTAGTTTTGCATTAGAATATTCTCATGCTTGACATTTTTCCAACTGCATATTTTATGAGGTGCATTTTTGAGTTCTTTGCATGATTATTTGCTTGCATGAATAAGAAAGATGAAAGACAGAGCTTTAAGGAGATTTCTTCCTGTCTCTCTGTTGTCTTTCTGGCTCTGTGGTTAAGTGCTTCATTCTTGGAGTGATTTCAGAGCCAATTCAGATGCTTTTTGGCTCGCTTTCCTTATCTTTGTGTGTTCCATTCTTTAAGGCTATCTGAAGGGCTGACGTGGCACTTTGGGGTGTCAATGCTCTCTGATGGTTCCTCTTGCACTGCTGTAGCTCTGATAGATTAAAGAGGCCATATGGAAAATAGGATTTTCTTGCCAATTTGAAATAAGAATTAGATCATTTTGTTGAAATACTCCAATATCCACACAGACTATTTATGAAAACTAAAATGCATAAATTGCTTGTCTTAAAGGGTTAGTTCACCCAAAAATGAAAATTCTGTCATTAATTACTCACCCTCATGTAGTTCCAAACCTGTAAGACTTTCGTTCTTCTTCGGAACACAAATTAAGATATTTTTAATACAATCTGAGAGCTTTCTTTCCCTCCATTGACAGCTATGCAACTACCACTTTTACGCTTCAAAAAGTTCATAAAGAGATCATAAAACTAATCCATATGAATAGAATGGTTTAGTCCAAATTTTCTGAATAGAGTCAATCACTTTATATGATGAACAGACTGAATTTAGGCTTTTATTCACATATAAACAATGATCAGCGAACATAAACACAAGCTCAACCGAACTTGCTTGACATGCAAAAACAAACCTAAATGGTCCTTGCGGAAACTCAAATGTGTTGCGTAAAACACACGAGAATGAATCTCATTGGTTCTCGCATGTCAAACAAGCATGTTTGAGCTTCTGTTTACCAAAAGGCCGTGTGTCCACTAAAGCCAGCTGAAAACGCTAGGTGCTCTGCTGAAAACGCCTATCTGTGAGCTCTTGAGAGCACTTCGGCAGCGCAGCATTTTTTTTTTTTTTTTCAGTTGAGACTTTTTTTTTCAGTTGAGACAGTATTACTAGTATCTCATTTCACAGATGGTTTGTTTCTGTAGTGTTTCTATATAAAAAAAGTATTTGCTATGGCTCATTTTAAATTATTTTGTTCCATTAATTTTCTTGTTGTTGTCATCTGTTGACGTTGAACAAGCAGATTGTGGCGGTTGGTCGGTGTTGTATTTGTCCCGCCCCTTCTCCACTGTGATTGGACAGCTGGGTAAAAAGTGACAGTGATGAGCGCTGTGTTTTATCCAAAGTCGAACATTCTTCAACTTTCGGTGACCGGTAAAGAATGCAGAGCGCTCAGCACTTCAGCATGGAATAGAAGCTCAGTGCCTCTGAGCTTCTGCCGTTTTAAAAAACTCCCATTGAAAACAATTGGAAAAATATGCTTGCCTCGGAATAAAAAGCTTTGGTGGACACACGGCCTAACTTATGTGTGCGTTGATGAATGTTTATGTGAATAAAAGCCCAAATTAAATCTGTTCATCATATAACGCGATCGTGTCTCTTCAGAAAATCCGCCCAGTTGATATGGATTAGTTTTACGATCACTTTATTAACTTTTTGAAGCATCAAAGCGGTAATTGCATAGACTGTGAATGGAGGGATAGAAATCTCTAAGATTTCATTAAAAACATCCTCATTTGTGTTCTGAAGGTGAACGAAAGTCTTGCAGGTTTGGAACGACATGAGTAATTAATGACAGAATTTTCATTTTTGGGTGAACTATCTCTTTAACTGTTATGATGTCACAACCATGTGACTGCTCACATTTAGATACAAACACAAGTATTCAGCAACTTGGCCAGGCATTATTATTTCCCATGCAAAGATTGTAGCCAATTATAACAAAGGTAATGCTGGTGTTTATATCTATTAAAGGGTTAGTTCACCCAAAACTATCATCTTTGGAACACAAATTAAAGATATTTTAAATTAAATCTGAGAGATTTCTATCCCTTCATTGACAGTCTACGCAACTACCATTTTCACGCTACAACATGATTCCCTTCTATTTGTAGGTCTCTTTTGTAAACATTTGTATGGTCTACGTGTGTCTCTACCTTTGTATATCAATTGCACATCATAAATATGATGCAGTAGAAATAACTTTCCCAGTCATGCATCTGGATAATTGTGCATTTCTAGCCCACATAACAGATCCTCCCCAAATTTCTGAAGATGGATGAATGATCCACCAATGCCATTATTCACCTCATTTTATTACACAAGATTGTTAAATCCTCTGGCTCCTAACAGCTCAAAGGTGAATATTATGTCCAGAGCACAAGTACTCAAGAATGATTTTTTTAGTGTTGTGAACATAGGGGAGATATAAAGGCATGTCTGCTGCATTTCCCATGGTCGTTGTCGAAGACAGACCTGTCTTATACATCCAGTCCCCAAGAGACTGTCTGCATTAGATTAGCAGATGTCATGATTCTCATCTCCTAGTGAAAGCTGTCAACACTTTTTGAGGGTTTGCGTTGTCCTGCAGAGATTTTACTCACATTTCGAACTGTCAAAGTTGGTTAGACAGAGATAGAGAGACAGAAAGAGAGAAAGTAATTGAATAGGACTGAATGGGATTTGTCATAATGTCAGAGCGGAGGCTGTGATTGGTTCAGATAAGGTTCAAGTACTTCCCCTGTCAACGACCCTTGTGAGGCCTTCAACAAAAACATCCAGTTACAAGGATGTTTAGCGGTTGCAGTGACATGCGATGTTGAAATTGCAGCGGTCATCCATCAACTGCAGTACTCATCAGAAATGATGACATTTACTTAAGCAGTCTCAGCGTGGGATTATTAGAGAGGGGAAAAGCAGCGCTGTTAAAAAAAATTTAGATCTCTGTTTCTCATGGATAGCCTGTAGGAGAGAACAATCTCAAATTAAATCTTTAATAACCCAGTTGTGTCAATGAGAGCAAATGGACAGACTTCTGTTTCTGATTGATATTAAATGTATATAATTAATATGTATAATACATAATATGCAAATATGATTAATATATCATTTGAAAAATATAATTATAAATATATGTAATAAAATAATAGTGATCGGTTTCTAAACCTGTCAGTATAGGTGGGAGGAGAGGATATGGTGAATGTCAGACAGTGATCTGAGGAAGATATCCAGCGACGTAAGGTGGAGATGTCCCCTTGTCTTCTTTTTCTCACCTTGCCTCTCTTTTATATCCCTGTCTTTTATCTCTTGTCAGGTTTGTGATGTGAATAGATGTTAAGGTACAAAGTCTGTAACCTCACACTTCTAAAGTCTCATTCTGAGTCAGAGCCAAGAGTCACAAGGTCATGTGGAGCCCTTGGCTGCTTCTAAAGATGGTGTCATTTCACCTTAGTGTCTGCACAGATGGTTGGCCTGTGGTCCAGAATGATAAATGATGTCATAAATAAGACTTTAATCCTATGGTGTTTCACTTTTAATTATCTTTTTTTGTGAGGTTTACAGAATCTCATTTGAACAAACTATAATTTTTAAATGTCCAATACTCCTTACACAATGCCCTTTCAACTGCATTGCAGTGCTCTGATTCATTCAAAATGCCTTTGAAACTGCATAGCAACCCCCTAGCAACCACTCACAACACTCTAATAGCACAATTGCAACATTCTAAAAACATGCTGTGAAAAACACTCAAAGCACCTTAGTTTTAGCAACCATTCACAATACCCTAAATGTGTTGCAACCACACAAAACACTTCAGCAACTTCATAGCAACTCTCTAGTAATCAACCATAACACCCTAATAGAAGAACTGCAACATTCTATATTTAGAACACCTTAGCAGCCACCTAGCAACATTCTAGCAACCACATTACATTGCTTTAAAAAACACTCAAAACACTTCAGCAACCACATTGCAAAGTCTCATCCACCCACAACACCCTAGTAACTGCACTGCAGTTACTCAAAACACCTTAGCAACTACATAGCAACACCCTAGCAACAACAGCAGAATTACTACATTCTAAAAACACTCAAAATCTTAGCAGCCACCTAGCAACCACATTGCATTGTTGTACAAACTACTAAAACATCTTAGCAATTGCATAGCAACACCCTAGCAACCACATTACATTATTGTACAAACCACTAAAAACACCCTAGCAACTTCATAGCAACACCTTAGCAACCACAGCAGAATTGCTACATTCTAAAAACACTCAACACCCTAGAAGCCACCTAGCAACCACATTACATTGTTGTACAAACCAATAAAAACAACTTAGCAACTGCATAGCAACACCCTAGCAACCACAGCAGAATTTCTATATTCTAAAATACACTCAACACCCTAGAAGCCACCTAGCAACCACATTACATTGTTGTACAAACCAATAAAAACACCTTAGCAACTGCATAGCAACACCCTAGCAACCACAGCAGAATTTCTATATTCTAAAATACACTCAACACCCTAGAAGCCACCTAGCAACTACATTACATTGCTGTACAAACCACTAAAAACACCTTACCAACTGCATAGCAACACCCTAGCAACCACAGCAGAATTGCTACATTAGCAACAACCTAGCAACCATCCACAATACACTAAATGCATTGCAATTGCAACCATTCAAAAACTTGCAACTGCACTGCAGCCACCTAGCAACATCCTACCAAACACATTACATACTGTAGCTGTATAAACCACTGTAAATAAACCCACCTAGCAACTGCATAGCAATGCCCCAGAAAACACCAACAGCATATCTAAAAAACATCCCATCTATCAACACCCTGGCAACACCCTAGCATCTGCATCGAAATGCTCAGAACACATTAGCATCACACGTTTCCACAGAAAATGTAATAAATAAATAAATAGTTTCCCTGGAAATTTGTTGACACCTCCAGCAGGTACACTGATTTGCATGACACAAAAATACAATGTAGAACACAAAGTGTGCTGTATGTTAATGTATGGGGTGTTTTGGGGTGTACGGATGCTTGTTTTTGCCCGGATCTTGCTGAGAGATAATGAGGTAATGACATTACAGGGTGTTTCCTAATGTCCTAAAGCCTAAATCTATGATCGTCAGCATTTTCTCACTAGCTCTATCTAAGCCCTATCTTACTGGAGATCTCAATCCCACAATCCCCTCTGTTCTCTACAGGCTCTCCGTTCTGGCAGCTTACATTGGCCAGCAGCTTTGCCAGAGCAAACAAGCTCGATCTGGACTGGTAAAGCAGACGGGAACGCTCGGGGATTACAATACAAACATTCTTATCAGCTGTCCGAACGCTTTTGGGCCGGACGCTGCGTAAGAACTGTTATAATAATCCGAACAGGGCCAGCCGCTTGCCAGAATGTATATGTACATATTCAGGTATATTTTGGGGACATATATGCTTCTGGAAGTGAATTAAATCTGACAAACTCTTTCTTTTCAAATACTCACATTTGAAAAATCAATTAAATACAGCAAGTATTTTTTAAAGGGGCCATGACATGGATTTTTTTAGTATTTAAAAAGGGACATGAATTGAGAAATCAACTTTTCCTTGTAGTTGTAGTTGTAGTCCAATACAAGCTTTTATTGACACTAGGCCCAGTGAATGACTCATCCCGGAATGCGCCAGGGCCAGAGAAAACCTCGTCCTGGAATGCGCCTAATAGATCGGTGAAACACCGCCTCTGCAGAAGAAATCAACGCCTACTTCATCATTGCAGCGTTAGCCCTGCCCCCTTGCCTATTAGTGAGATGACAAGGAGAGAAGAGCGATACAGGACAAAAATAACATTACCTTTCAAATGATCCTGAAGCTAGGAATATGGTTATTTATTTTCAACCATGTGAATGTCTCAGTTGAGCTTTATTTATTTGTATTTGGTACATTTCACTGTAGATTCTTTGGTAAATCAATCGCATTTCGGCGCAGGCTTTGCAATCAGATTTTTATGATATGGAATCGACAGTAATGCAACAACATGTAAGTAACTTTGTTAATTCTAACACCTGATCTGTTGTGTAATGATTCATGTACAGTCAGATGTTCTTTGTCTAGTGTCAGTAAATCAATTAAATGGTCAACTTCACATTGTTTCTCTTAGTAGAATGAAAAAAATCTGTTATTTTAAAGGTGATTAAATTATATATAGAAAGCGATCAAAGAACGCTCCCTTTACAATCGCAGGAGCTGTCAATCAAACAGCGCGAGTTTATCAGTGACAAAACTCTGGATTTATTCAGTGAATCTCTTAGTTACATCACATTTGCACTGTTAGTTATGATTACAGCATTTGTTAGTGTGCAGAAATTGAGTTGCAATTACGAGATAACTACTTTCTTGCGCTCAACAACATGTCTGTGATCGGCTACAATGTTCATCAGCCTTTCATGCCACGATCTAAGTATAATGCCATAGATCTAAATGTAATGCTAATCAACACTTTTCATGATTAGTTAACCTTGAGAGCTGTAATAGTAAAAACGTGCGTTAAAAAAAATGTTTTCGACAGAGAAGTAATACTTAGCTATTTCATATGCAAAGATGTTAGCCAATCACAGCAGTGGGCGTTTACACTGAAGTCTCACAGCAGATACGCCCCTTAAAACAGAGCATTCAAATAAGAGCGCTAAAATCAGGGTAGGTTAAAATGCCTTTTATTTCTAAATTATGACAATTTTTGATGTAAAAAGCATACTAACATTATAAGTGCACCCAGGAAACATTATAAAACAATAAAACAATGCAGTTCATGACCCCTTTAATATGTTCCATGAGGTTATCTTATAATGTTAAAGCTTTTTTCCACAAAAAAACAACAAAAATATATGCAGAAAAAATGATTTTTTCAAAAATAATTCTGACCCTCTGTCCAAAATGATTCGTTTTTAAGGAGTGAATCCTTTAAAGCTTGTCAGTAAACAGATGATGTGTTCAAATGCTCCGAACAAACATATTATAATATTATAACGTTGATGATTTTAATGGGTTCTGGTTTTGACGAGACACAATGCTCGTGTCAGGTGTAGACAGGTTTCAGGCATTAAGCGACTGAATGCCAGTGTGCAGTAAAACTATTCGTCAATGTCTTCCTCTTGAGGCAGTCATATGCGAATATATTTGCCCATGTGACACCCACAGACTGAAAAAAAAAAAAAAAAAATGCCATAGATCTCAGAATATTCAAATGTTTTTGGAGCTTGGTTAAATGTTGATATTGGTTAAATGAATGTAAGATAAAAAATAAGAAAAGTTTTGCTGCTTTGCCTTTGAGATATTGCTCAGTTTCATATTTCACTGGTTGATGTTGAAAAGATACAGTTGGCATTGATTGGTATTGCGATTTGCCTCAATCTGTGTCTGTTAACTTGTCTGACAGCTGGAGATATTGAGCCCTATGTTTTGTCTTCAGAGGCCTATTGATTCGATCAGGCTGTTAGCTCAAGGGATTCACACCAACACCATAATGTGCAGTTCTGCCTTCAAGTGTCATGTTGACGTTGATAAATCATAAATTACAGATGCTATATGTGATATCCACATGCACAATGCATGCGCGGCTGTCTTGCTGGTTTCATCTGAGATATTTGTCTCTCATATTGATTTGACGTTGTATTTCAGGGCAGGGACGCAGTGGAAACTGTCTGATAGATTGATGTGTGCAGTGTCAGATTGTTGCTCGAGGCTCTACGAAGGAATTTGATCTTGGAAATGTAAATGTTCGAGCGCAGTGCAGAAATGAAATGTTTATGATTGTGTGAATAATGATCTCTGGAGCTGCACGCAGGGGTTTAGGACAGCTTGTGCTTTATTTGTCTCTGCCGATGGCGAATGAAAAACGATAACTGGGATATGCAGGAAGTACAAGTGTTCCACACACTTTAAATTATGCTATCATGTGTGTTTGTTAGATTTTGATTAGGTAAGCATCACTATTTATAATTCAGGGATTGAAACTGAATATTAAATATAAACTTTTCCAAAGTGAGTTGGGCCTTAGCATTAGCGCTCTTGTTGTGCCTTGTGAATGTGATCTCAGGGGATGCATCGATAACTGACACAACATGTGCTGTAACAGGTGTTAAGTGCGTTAGCCTGTAGAACTCAGCTCTGGGTTTCCTGTAGAAAGTCCCGTCAGATATACAGGGATTATGTTCAGTCTTCCTGTCAGTGGGAAACGGGAGTCTCTTCCGATAACCTAAAACAGGATAACGCAAGCAAAGCTTGCAATGTTTGTTTGCTGATGCAAACAAATTCTGCATTATAAAGTATACTACCAGTCAAAGGTTTGGGACAGACGTGACTACAATTTTTCAGGTTTATGCTTACTTGAAATTGGTTTTGTAGATAAAAAATAAAATTGTGCCAGCCAGTGTTGGGTAAGTTACTCTAAAGTAGTAATTAATTGCTAGCTACTAAATAATTATATCTTCAACTAGGGCTGCGCGTGACAATCGCATGCGATTAATCGTGCAGCCCTATCTTCAACGGTGTAATTCAATTACTGTACTAATTACTCTCTCTAAAATGTGTTGCATACTTATTACTAATTACTTTCTTAAATCTCATATCAACCTTGACCATTTAAATTAAAATGATTGGGACAATTTTTCCCAGTCATCTCAATGGCAAAAAGTGTCCCAATGAACCTGACTTCACCCTACATATCTTTCAAATAATATAAAATTGCAAAAATTATTCTTGAACTGACCAAAGTATTTCAAGGGAGAAGGTTACATTAAAAACATACATTTTAACATTAAATGTTAAATTTTGATGTTAAATCCAATATTGTTTTATAGAGAATTGTTCTATAGTCTATACCATATTTAATGTAATTACATCAGAAGTAATTATAAAGAGTAAAATTTTTTACAGTAATTAATTACTTAGTAATGCATTACACCCAACACTGGTGGAAGCTTATGATGTCTTTACATCATAATTATAAGTGTATTTTATTTTATTGAAAATATTAATGTATTATTTAAATGAATTAAAATACATATAAATATATTTAGAATTCATAAGTAACTTGGAACAGTTTATTTTTGTCTATAAAACTAATTTAATTTTTACGGAAGAGGATTAGGGCCAAGCAATAATAAAAAAATAAAACCATCTCGAGATTAAAGTTGTTACATTTCGAGAAAAAAAACTCATTAAATTTCGAGAAAAAAGTCAAAATAAAATGT
Source organism: Ancherythroculter nigrocauda (assembly GCA_036281575.1). Classification (NCBI taxonomy): domain Eukaryota; kingdom Metazoa; phylum Chordata; class Actinopteri; order Cypriniformes; family Xenocyprididae; genus Ancherythroculter; species Ancherythroculter nigrocauda. The sequence continues at coordinate 28,757,250 of VTFQ01000017.1, forward strand.
TGAGAATAAACTCATTAAATTACGAGAAAAAACTCATTAAATTTCAAGAAAAAAGTCGAGATAAAATGTTGAGAATAAAGTCATTAAATTACGAGAAAAAAGTCGTTAAATTACGAGAACAAATTCGTTAAATTATGAGAAAAATTTTGTTAAATTTCAAGAGAAAAGTTGAGATAAAATGTTGAGAATAAACTCGTTAAATTACGAGAAAAAACTCGTTAAATTTCGAGAAAAAAGTCGAAATAAAATGTTGAGAATAAAGTCATTAAATTACGAGAAAAAAGTCGTTAAATTACGAGAACAAATTCGTTAAATTATGAGAAAAATGTTGTTAAATTTCAAGAGAAAAGTTGAGATAAAATGTTGAGAATAAACACGTTAAATTACGAGAAAAAACTCGTTAAATTACGAGAAAAAAGTTGTTAAATTATGAGAACAAATTCAGGTTTTTTTCTCGAAATTTAACAACTTTAATCTCAAGATGGTTTTATTTTTTATTATTGCTTGGCCCTAATCCTCTTCCGTAAATTTTCATTTTATTAAATTATTCATTTCTAAATTTTTTTTTTTTTGAAGATTAGTTTTTACTATTATAAAAAGTGAAAAATGTCATAATAAAGAATTAAATAAAAATAAAGATACAAATAAATTGTGCTAGCTTATGAATTTCTTAATAAACTATTATATTTCATTAATTATTTACTATTTTATTTACATAATTTTAGAATCAGATGGTACAATTTATTTTTGTCCTCAAAACTATTAATTATGAATGTATTACTTTTTACATGGATAAGTTGCATAAGGAAGTTTTTTTTGGTCTCTACATATTTTCCATACTTATCGCCACCTTGGAATTATAAGGTGCATTCTGCAATCTGCATTCTGAGCAGTTTTGAGATATTGAGCTTCAAAGTTTTTGCATTCCATACTGTGCAGACCCAAAATTTACACAACTTACAAAAAAATCACATAATGTTGTCACAGAATAAGAATATGTGAATAACTCCATTTTAAACGTGAATAGCTCAATTCCAAGGTGACTATATATTAATTAATGGTTTTGATAGCCCTAACCCTTTTATTTAAAAAAGTGGAAAATAGTTATAATAAAGAATGATATTTTAGTAGTATAGACATGGTAGACATGTTAATGCTGATAAATTACCCCTTTCTTTTACAAGTATTAAAAACTCATTCTCAGCCTCAGTTGTTATTAATTTGTGAATTGTTGCATCATATTGGTTTTAGAGTGTTTTTATATTGATAGCACCAATTTTCCACTAGTTTCGTGAGTCAAGATCCCAAATTATCTGATTCCCCATCAGCAACTAGAGTACCGTATAAATCTCTCCCACAGGTGTGTCAGACTTCAAATAACATTAATCCTTTGTCAATCCCTTCAGGCAATGAAAAAGCGACATATAGTGTGGAAGAAGGTCACTGATATTAAAGTCGGGCCTGTGGCTCTCTGTCAGACAGACCTGGGGGGAGGAGATCTTTTAGTAACTTAATACATTATGGGTAGAAGTACCTAATGGAGTAAATTACCTAATAGTTCAATTACCTGTTCTCTTTGATTTACTACGACACTTGCGGCTGTGACAATAAATCATTCCTCCATTGCAACCTTGGGTCTTGCTATTCCAACCAGTGTGCCAGCCCGGAAATAAACCACAGTGTCTGCTGATAAGTCAGTCCTGGGGAGCCACTGTCCTGAGGAGTTTAGCTCCAACTTGCCTCAACACATCTGCCTGGAAGTTTCTAGTATACCTAGTAAGACCTAAACCCTTCCTCAGTATGCTGTACTTGTGTTCTTGTGAAACGTCATCAGTCGCTGCCCAAGTACTGTCCCAATTCAAGTTCACATCTAGCCAAGTACAGTTCAAATCCCCAGATGTGTTCTTTGCTCCACCCTTATTATCGAGGCTACATCAGGAGGTGACTTGTGCGAACCTGAGACAGTATCCCAGAATGCATCTCGCATCAACCAGCAAGTGTCAATGGCAGAGGAAAAAACATGCATTATTTAAAAAATACTAGTTTTTCAGTTGAGAATGTAGATGTTGTAGCTCAAATCTGTGGTTTAAAAAGATAGTGCCTATTTGAAAATTTGCTTCTCCCTTTTCGGAGTTGTGAGATCCAGGCGATCACGGGACCCCGCCAAGAACAGCCTAACCCCGGCTAGTCTTTCTGACATTTGCCACTGGCTCTGATGTCTCTATAATGGTTAAATATGAGATATAATTTGTCTAATGGGCGATCTTTGGTCTCATGAATCTATTATTTGTTCCCGGGCATATCATTTTGGCTGAGGGTAAAATTAAATTTCATAACTTTATATATATATATATATATTTATATCAGTTCTACTAGAGTGCTGACTTTGTATGTTTGAAATGTTTGCTTTTAACTGGTTTATTAGCATTCATTAATGGCAAAGTCAGAGCACTAGGAGCATCCATGTGATTGTATGTACAATGAAATTAATATGTTAAGCTGTAGTGTTGCTTTACTATTAAATTTACCACTTTTGTTGTTTTCCCAAGCTTAAGCAATGTGATTAATTTACTTCCTTGTTATTTGTTTCCTAGTAGTCGTTTCTGATGGATCAGCAGACTTTGAGCAATTCAGCATTACTTATGTGCTACTGACCCTCGTAATATTGATAGTACTCTACTCTGTAATAGCCATAATAAATTTTATACAGTGAAATGGGACTAACCCGAACTGAGGCACAGAGGCTGTTTGACCATTTGTCAAGATGACCTCTTTTAAACTTGAGACACATGATTGAACATTATTCTGATAAAGCTTGGAAAGAGTAGCACTGAGAATTCTGATGCACTTTAGTAAGTCTCTTCATTTGTATTGATTCATTGATTCATTTGAGTCAATCCATTTGTATTGATTCATTGATTTGTTTGAATCAATTCAATGTTTCATTTAAGACACTATACCAAAGATGTACCAGATGTCTGTTACATTTTTGTTTTGTAAATATTCTCAAATATTTATTTAATACTGATGTTTATATGAACATCAGGTATTCCAGCTACCAAAGTACTTACAGTCCAGTGATTTATATAATAAATCATATATTGCCTTATTATTGTTGTTGCAAAGAATATGATGTTTATAATCATTTGAATCAAAGAACCAGTTCAAAAGAATAACTAATTCATAAAACAAAAGAGTTGAATCATTTATATTGAATGTATTTAATGGATTTACAACTTGCTAACCTTTCTAACCAGCACTGTTTAAGAGTGTGTGCATTTGGCAGAATAGGAGAGAATTATCTTATGAGTTTCTTTGCCTGAACAGTCAAAGACTGTGGGAAGATTAAATTTGGCTACTGTTGGCAGTCAGACATTCTGCAGCAACTCCTTCAGCAGCAGTGAGCTGAGGTCTCATTCCATTTTGCCAAAAAACTACAAAATAAGATAGAAGAAAGTCTATTTAGAGCTTTTCTCTCTATTCAATATTGTTCTGTATGTGACAAGGTTTTCATCATGTCATTACAAAACTGCTGCAGGATTTGAGTCAATCCCTTTACTTGGAGATTAATTCTGCTCAGAAAGCCAGAATTCAGACCAATTAATTCAGGGTTTTTTTTTTTTTTTCACCACCATCAGCATCACCAAACCAATTTGTTGTTCTGTGTCCCTTTTCACAGATTGTGATGATGATTTTCAACAGTTGTTAAGATTGTAAATCTATCATATTAATTTTTTAAAATGTAAATTAATTACACTACACTTTGGGTTATATTACCTTGATATTAAATTACAGAAAACTAGTTAACTCTGATGCGTGAGTGTTTCTAATCTAACAGCTGCGGGAGTGAAGACAAATTTAACATCTTTTGCTCTGACAACGTAATCAACCTCTCAATTTTTTCCCCTTTTTTTCCCTTTTGAAAAGTCATTGAAACGCTATCATGGATTCTTCTTTTGCTATTGGCGCAAATAGGAATGCAAAAATTATATTTTTTATTTTGTTTAATAAAAAGAACAATAAATAATCTAAAGAAACTTTTTCCACTATAAAGATCCTTTTGTACAATGTACAAGTTCCATGGATGTTAAAGGTTCTTCATGAAACAATCAATGCCAATAAAGAACCTTTATTTTTAAATGGGACCTATTATGCCTCTTTTCCCAAGATGTAATATAAGTCTCCCAGAATGTGTCTGTGAAGTTTCAGCTCAAAATACCCCACAGATCATTTATTATAGCTTGTCAAATTTGCCCCTATTTGGGTGTGAGCAAAAACATGCTGTTTTTGTGTGTGTCACGCTTTCCAAAAGGGGGTGGAGCTTTAACAGCTCGTGCTTCAGTTGCTCAACAACAACAAAATTGGAGAATCTCACGCAGCCAAAATGACTAATGACAGACACTGATGGAGTGACTCAGTAAAGTTAGTGGATGGTTAGTGCATAAATTTATGTAGTTGCTGTGGAGTTGATTCAACTTATCAATCATAAATTTCAAATTTCTGTAGTTGCTGTGGAGTTGATTCAACTTATCGATTAGCATGTGCCGTCATGTTAATCTTTTGTGCAAATCCAGTGTTGAATTGACCCTCGTTTGTGAAGCATGTTCTCTTCTCTAAAGCAGCCCAACATGGCCTCACCCCCTTTCTTGCTTGTTCCCAGGGGCAGGGTTTATGTAAATTTCAGGGTTTGTGATGTCACCAACCCGGGAAGAAGCTCATTGTAGTCTCTACCAGCCATTTGTTGTAGTCCTTTAAAAGTGATTTCTGTAAAAGAAAATATCTCCCTTTGCATTGACCTTTGAGCATCATAACTTTGCCGATGTTGTTTATACCCACACTAACTAAAGTTAAAAAAGTGAAATGATAATCAAGGACCCCTTTAAGAGTGCATGACGACTTCCACTTCTGAGAACTCCGGAAAATCGCACTATTGGCTTTTGATGCACTCAAATAAAAGTATTTAAAGATAACAAAAATGACCTACTTCCCCTTTATATAACATTTTAAAGCACTTTAGCTACAGATTCTCAATATGGCTCAGAAGTTGCATCGAATTTCATCTAAATGAGCAGGACGTCTATTTCAGCTCCTTTACAATAGAGATTGGCGTCTGTCCTCACAGGTGAATGTATGTCTGGTCTCTGTGCACTTTAGTGTGGTTCGTACGCAAGCCGAGATTACTTTCACATACGTACTGAGTTACAGTCATGAACCTAGCGACCACGTAACCATACACTGCAAAGCATACTCCCCCTGTCATTAAGACACATTGAAGTGCACTAAGTGGTGTCATGTTGTAATGTCAGTGCTAGTTCATTGTGGTTGTCTTTTAGGGAGGTAACTATTCCGGTAGAGATATATAGAGCAGAACAACTAGAGTAGCCTTTCACCTTTGCCCTGACCTGGTCTTTTCAATCTCAGTCTCAATGGATATCTAGTGGGCTATAGATGAGTCTCTTCCGCCGCTGGAGTTGAGCTCGAACTCTCACAATGGCTGATGGGAGCTTGTGGATGCAAGATGTGGACGGAGCCTGTTGATATGAGTCTGTGAGCTGATGGTGGATCAGATAAACCCAGTCTCCCACTTTCCCCTTCTCTGTGGGGGGCACTGAAACCAGACCCCCAGACATGCACCGGAGGAGCTGGAGATATGAGGCTCATTGTTCAAAGAGAGTCGAAGCGTTTATCTGCAGTTGGAATGGACCAAGTTGGTTCAAACCTGAGAGTCTGCTTGAGTATTTAATCAGGTTGTGTGAAGATAGGTCTTCATCACCCTCATCAGTGCCCTCAGTTTTAACCTCATGTTATCTTAAACAAACTATAAGATTCAAAAGTTCTCCTTTGATGTTTCTGGTTAATGATGATAATGGCGTAGATTGTGTAGTACACCCCTGACCTCCTGACTTCTGAGGAAAACACTAGTTCAGCATTACCTAATAATCATGTACTGTGTATATAAACACACACACATATCACGTCATGTCGTGCCTAACAACGCCCTTCAGCCGTGACTTTTTCCACTATACAGCACTATCCTCGAGTACCTTATTGCTTTTATAAAACAGTTACCACACAATAAAAATATTAAAGCCAAAAATATGTATCAATGCAACTTTCATGACCTAAACTTTCACTAAAATACTTTCTTCCGCCGGAAAAAATAGTCCCTGACCGTGAACAGCAACAGAAGTTACATTATTACACCATTAGATGGCAGCAAAGACTGTCTTTATGAGTGTGTCAGTCAGTAGCGAAGACTTTTACATTGAAAAGACTGAATTGTTGTGAACACGGAACAAGACGCAACTGACAAATGCTTTGACTAGTGCTGTCAGTCATGGGAAAACCCCTTAACTGTTAAAAGGACAAGATAATACATCGGACATTTAAACAGATTTTTTATTATGAACATAGGACTGACCTGAAAGAAAATGATAAATATGAATGCAGGTAATAAACTCACTCGATCTCTCTCACAATACTCTTCTACATAATACAGTAAGCTTCATTGAACAATATCAACTGAGAACAAACAGTGTACGTTGCTAAGTGTGGTTGCTAAGGGTGTTGTGTAGTGATACACCGAACCGTTGGGTGAAGCGTTCATAGACGTGTTTTATTGTGAATAAAACACAGCTATTGACCAATCAGAATCAAGGACAGGAACTAACCATTTTATAAATAATTTTATAAATGTAAAAGCTCAATTTCTTTGAAACAGTAATTGTATATAATTTCTTATTATTATCAATGTTGAAAACAGTTGTGCTGCTAAATATATATATATATATATATATATATATATATATATATATATATATATATATATATATATATTTTTTTTTTTTTTTTCAGGAATCTTTATACATACATACATACATACATACATATATATGTGTGTATGTATATATATATATATATATATATATATATATATACTGTATATATCAGAAACTGTTTAAAAGATATGCTATAAATAGCCACCCAAAACAGCCTTTATAAAAAAAAAAAGGAATCCTCTGAAACAATTTATTCAAAGGTTTGACTGACAGACTCTCTGGAGAAGGGGCCGTTTTCTCTTCTTTTCTTTAAAGAGATTCTGGGTCTGTTGAAACTCTCTATTGTTCACCAAGTAGAGCCACAGAGAGAGAAGTGGGTGTACCCGACCCCCTCCCCTTCACGTCTTTCTTCCCTCCTCCTCGGTCCTCACTATGGACCATGTCAGCGCTCCTCATGTCTGCAGGCCCATAGTCTCTTGACAGACCCACTCTCCTTCCAGCTCTTCCCCACTTCTGAGGCCTCTTTTCTGGAATAGGTAGAGCAGGAGCGCTGCTTCATAATGGAGGTGGTGCAACAGGTTGGACATCAGCTATCTCCATTTGGGATATCCGAGTGTCTGTCTGCATCTGCAGGTAATTCTGCTCTTAAACGTTCAGTACTGCAGCTGAGAAGCTTTTTAGTTGACAGAATTGTTTTAGTTTGCGGCTAGATATTCTACAAGTTCAGTTGTATTGATTTTGTCTGATTTGTGTGTTTAATTGTAGTTTTAGGTCACATTCAGCTTATTTCATGTGATTCATTATTCAATCATTATGTGGAAACATAAATAATTTAGGCCAATCATTTTCTATAAATCATTCGGGTAAACTGAAGATTCATTTCAACAGATGCCAGAATGGTTGTATTTGTAGTAATAATCATGTTTGGGCCCTTGTGTCTGTCTGAGTCAGACATTATTTATGAGTTTAGACAATTTCATGAACAACGAACTGTCTCTGCTTTCTTTCCCGCTCTCACTTTTTCCTCCAAACAGTCCTAGTTTATGTGTTTCTTCATCATGATGTTCTCAGATGTGTTTATGTCTCTGAGTACCTCAGATGCTCTCTATGTTGTGCAACTCAACTAAGTCTCTGTTAAAATAATACAAAGCCATTAATATTTGCATGATATCCCCATGAATATTTCTCTGCGGCTCCCTTAAGGCTTTTAAAAACAGTCTTCACGGTAGCTGAGAGGAGTTCAAGCTCAACCAGGATGTATGAAATATGTTATGTCTATCCTGGGCAAACAATGCTATACTGCAATTGTCCTTTTTCCTGCCAACTCCTGGTGCTTCCTTAGTGTACAGAGAGCATCAAAATCAAATATTTTTGGTGTTTCACCAAACACTGTTGTGAAAGGAACATAAGAAAAAATAATTATCTGTATCTTTGCATTGTTGGTGCAACCACAAAAATGATTCCCACGTAACAATGGGCTTATTTATGTGGCTGTTAATAAAATGGCTGTTGATCTTTGGGATTAGCAAAGTCAATGATGGGAACACACATAATGGAGCATTTAAGGGTTAGGGGGCGTTTCTGGTGAAGGTATGTGACAGTAATTGCTGCTCACTATAACCCTTTTGTTTGGTTCCACCTGGTTTGAACCGTCTTATAGCTCAGGTCACTCATTAAAGAGCAGCCGAGCTCATATTTGACGAGACACATGCACAGGAAGAGACATACAGCACAAAACATACACACATGCCTCCACATTAAGAAGAATACATTTTATCATTTTTTAAAAATGTATGTACATACTACTGTTCAAAAGGTTGGCTTAAACGTCTCTTATACTCACCAAGACTGCATTTATACGATCAAAAAACAGTAATATTGTGAATTATTATTACAATTTAAAATAGTTTTCTATATGAAATTTATTCCTGTGAGGGCAAAGCTGAATTTCAGAAATCATTCTAATATGTTGATCTGGTGCTGTTACCATGATACAATTTCATTTTCAGAATTCTTTAATGAATAAAATCTCTTACTGTCACTTATGATCAATTTAATGCATCCTTGCTGAATATTAATATTTGAACGGTAATGTATATATGAAATTATTTAAATAAAAATAGAGCATTGTGTTTATAATCAACATTTTTTGCCATCTTGTTCACTTCTTGTAATGCATTATGGGTTCGAAAACCAATTATCAAAAAGAAAACTTTTTCTGGAGAAGTATTTGCACCAGGAGCGTGCCTATGATGCATTTTCTAAATATGTGGAACAGATCCTGAGTCTAAAGCCTCGGGCCTCATTGGTTTTGTTATTCCCGTGACAGTTCACTCGGCTTCCTTTCAGAGTCCTGTGGCGTGACAGGTTGTCTAGTCGGTTCAGAAGAGCCGTCTGCCCATCGCCACATGCCATCAGCGGCAGATGGTGTGGGTTTTGAGTTGTTAAAGTCTCAGGGTACCTCAAACACAGACACTGACCCAGAGACTGGAAGTCTTAACAGACAGTGCCTGACTGAAGCTCTTACCCTTTTATTTTGCTACAGTCAGACACAGACACTTTAAGACTTTAATTAGAGGACTGTCAAGGAAGAGTTCCCTTCTCCTTTGATCCTATATTAACATAAAACATCTATTACCTGTTTAATATAAATTGTTGCTATATATAATCAACCATGACAACTCTTGGCATAGTTTTAGCATACTATGGAATATGGAAATGTATTTGGTTTTGGCAGACTAGATCTGCTATGTTGCTGCTGTTGATTATTGCTGCTGCTGCTGCTGCAGAGAAAGTATGGAGCAGATCTAGGCAGGTGGAGCTGGGGGAGGTAGAGGGTTTCAGAGAAACTCTGAAATGCTGCAGGACTAGCTTACAGCAAGCAATGAACCAGACTATTTAAAGGTTCAGTGTGTAAATTTTAGCTGCATCTAGTGGTATGGTTGCAAATTACAACCAAGGGCTCAGTCCACCGGTCACCCCTCCCTTTCGAAGCACTTAGAGAAGCTACGGTGGCCGACACAGGACAAAGATGTTGTCGTCTGAGACAGTAGAGAGTAGCCAGTCAAGCAATGAGGTTTCTTTACAAAGATAAATTAAGAAAATTATATTTACTTAGCCCTTGTGCGGTCTTCGTTTAAGGGACTACACTCGTGGTCTTTGGGGTCTCTGGAGACCCCAGGCAACAAAATGTAATTTTGTAACAATATAATATATTTTTAAAAAAACAATTTAATTTTACTCTGTTTATTAATGTTTTTACTCAACATTTGTGCAGTTTTTGGAGGATTTTTGATATCTTTTAAATTTATATAAATAAATTAAAAAATATTTTTTTAAAATAGGTTTTTATGCAAAAGCAGCTTTTTATGTAAAATTCACTTTATAAAAGGCTCAGATTTCTAACTTTCATTCATGGGGATTACATGGATAATTTGACATGGTTTAGTGTAAGATTTTTGTCCATCTTTTGGATAATGCAGTTATAAAAGTAAAAAAAAAAACATCATTTTTACCAGTAGATGGCTGCAGAGCTCTACTATATGCTATGTGCTATTTGAATGACTGAAAGACATCTTTTCACAAGTTTTTTTCAGTTGGATTCATATCTAAATGTTATGAAATCACAATTATAACAATAAAAATTACTTTTTGTCAAAGTTTAGCATTTTTTGTACTGAAAAAAGTCAGTTTTTCAATAATGTCATCAGTAATGTAACCCACGAAGACCCGCTTAGAAACTGGACAAAATCCATTCTCAAAATCAGAAACAACGCACAACACACATAGACAGAAATGAAGTGGCACACTTCCAAAAATGCAAAAAAACATCCTCAATACAAAATAGACATGCTCACACACACACACATGCGCACACAAAAATAAAAAAAATTATTTATTTTATTATTTTTATTATGAAATTATTATTGAAAAACTGATTTTGCCCTGCACAAAAAATGCTAAACTTTGACAAAGTAATTTTTATTGTTATAATTGTGATTTCATAACATTTAGATATGAATCCAACTGAAAAAAAAAAAAAAAAAAATTGTGAAAAGATCTCTTTTTAGTCATTCAAATAGCACATAGCAAATAGTGGAGCTCTGCAGCCATCTACTGGTAAAAGTGATAGTTTTTTTACTTTTAAAACTGCATTTTTCAAAAGATGGGCAAAAATCTTACACTTAACCATGTCAAACTATCCATGCTATCCACATGAATAAAAGTTAGAAATCTGGGCCTTTTATAAAGTGAAATTTACATAAAAAGCTATTTATGCATAAAAATCTATTTAAAAAAAATATTTTTAAATTTTTTTATATAAATTTAAAAGATATTACGAATCCTTCAAAAACTGCACAAATGTTGAGTAAAAACATTAATAAACAGATTAAAATTACATTGTTTTTTAAAAAAAATATATTATATTGTTCCAAAATTACATTTTGTTGCCTGGGGTCTCCAGAGACCCCGAAGACCACGTGTGTAACTTTTTTTTTTACACTAACACATAAAAACAAGATATCACTCCAATTTTTTTTTTATTTGTAGATCTTAAAAGTGTTAACCACCGTACAAAGTCTCATGCCATTTGGACAAAGAGAATTTTTTTTTTTTTAATTTGAGCAAACATCATTTGCGGGTCAAAAAGACCCCAAAGACCGCACAAGGGTTAATTGTACATTAAAACAATATGTTATTGTGAATATTATTGTTACATGTTCATCATTGTGTCAGTGTTTTATTCGCTGACTTTAGCTAGCTTTTTTGCATGCTAGTTAGTACAAGGTAAGAGTAGTGAAGCAGCTGGCTTCTTCGTGCAAGCTGCCTCTAAAAACACCAACGAAGAACAACAACATAGTGACAAAACATGCTCTGTAGGGCATTTTGTCCATTTAGGGCTACTGTAGAGTAGGGATGTGCACAAGTAGTCGAATATTCGAATATTCGTTATGTAATTAATATTCGAAAAATAAAAATACTATTCGAATTTTACTATGTTGCTTTGCTGGCCGTAAATGCAGTGAATCCATGATAAATCCTAAGCACTAAAACTCGCAGTTATAACTAAATGCACCGGGTGGCGCTGTGGAGCTTGTTTAACAAGTTTATTTTATTTGATCGTCACATAATGTTGTCGTCTGCCTCGCAAAGTTTGGAATTACTTAGGTGAAAATGATCTTACAAAATGGAATTACTTTTGATCAAATTAATTAATGAAACTGAGTAATATCATAATATCACCACCATATTGAGAAAGCACATGAAATCAAAACACCCATCGAATGAGGAAAGACAGCGGTCCATCACTGCATTCACGACAGGTAAGCGCAGCTGTAAGATATCCCCGAGTGAGCAAAGATGACAACTTATCTGATAGCAAAATGATTTTGAGACATATGCTCTTTAAGTTTCGCCGAGGGAGATATATTTACGAACAGAAAACAAAGTGCTACTGTAAGAACCTTAGCTTAGCATACAGTTATGTATTATTATCTTTGTGTCTCTGCAACGTCTGTCAGAGCAGCTCGCTTTCTCACCCGAGCATGTGGATATTATTGTTTTTCTCAACATGAACGTGAAACAATATAAACACGATAACCATATACTGACTCAAGTGTATTATGTACGTTTTGTACAATAACTGGCGCTGTCAGCTTTATTAGTATTTTTCCCGCTTGCGCTGCTTGAGATTAAATGCTTTTGTTCTTAATATTTTCTGTTTACACATATTGTTTAATGCTTTGAACTAAAAGAAAACCTTAAGATATAATTTAAGCTTGTTCAGAAATGGTTACAAAATATTGATGAATATAAAACAATAACGTCTTTTTCGTTTAACCTCATTTAAATAAACAAATATTCGAATATTCATTTTTTTACGAGCCCAAATATTCAAATACAATATTTTGGAAAAATGCCCATCCCTACTGTAGAGACATGGCGGCATAAAATAACGACTTCCATGTATGGGGACCTGCAATGTATGAGATAGAAATAGCTCATTCTAAGATAATAAAAACATAATAGTTCATTATGTAAGATCTTTATACACCACTGAAAACATAGTTATGTATATTATATTGCATTTCTCCTAAATATTACACATTGGACCTTTAAATGTTGAGCAAGCAATTTCATTGGCTGCAAGATCAGTAGAGGCCAATCAGCTTGTGCCATGCGGTAATGATGTAATTGTAATTGTTTGCGGATTGCATGTAAAGGATCTGAGCCTGGGCCCTGTAGAGTTTCATTAATGAACTAGATATACAAAGTTCTGTCATGAAACTCTAGATGGCGCAGGCTAATAGGTCCTTTAACCCAACCTGGTCGTAATCACATTGTTATCGATAGGGCACAGCTGATTGGTTCCTGCTGTACCAGTAGCTAATAAGCTTGCATGCTCAAACTTTAAAATACTTTGGTATAAACCCTCCACCATCCCCAGCTCCACCTGTATAGATCTGCTATTGGTAATTCATGTACGGTATATTGTACAGCAGCAGCATGTCTTACTTGCTCACAGCAGCATGTTGTGTATGTATTGGCAGTAGCAAGTCCTGTACTTGCTCAGCAGCAGCAGCATTAAAAGCAACAGCAGCGTAGCAGATCTATTCTGCCAAGATCAAACATATCAACATTGTCATACGCAAACATTCAGAGAGCTGTCATGACAGAAACATATTTCACCTCAGATGAATCTCTGTGTGATGCAGTTAACAGGAGCTATATATATAGAAAATTCCTTTGAATCTGCCAACAAAACTTATTTCTGTAGTTTGTCACAATAGAAAATTTCACTGGCTTCTGCCAAATCACAAATGTTATTTGTCGTGAAGGTCAGTAGATTAGGAATGGGCATGGAGAAACTTCTCACAATAACAGAGTGCCATTTACTTGGGATTACTGAAAATGGCCACCTTTGGAGATATAATCCTGTTTATTGGTCAAATCTCCTGACAAGCATGAAGTCTCCCTGCTATCTTTCACTTTCCCCTGTAGTACTTGGTGTATCTCATTCTATGTTTTCCCAGACAGCAGAGTGAGATTGACATAGTGCCTTTGATTGGATTTACTGACGGAAACAATGGCCTGTGTTATCTAATTGTTAGAGATCAGGGACTGTGATTAGCCAGTGATTCACCTTATCTGTATTACGTACCTTCAGATTAGTTCACTCACCTTTGCTAGCCGTAAAAAAGCCATTGGATTTACTGGCTAATCATTTTTCTTTTATGATAAAACAAAATGATCAATTTGTCACAATAAGTGTCAATTCAAGAAGTATTACGTGTTAAGGTGCAGTCACTCTAGGATTTGATCATGCAAACCTGCAGTGACTTTAGGCAGCAGAATATGTTTAATAAATAATAAATAGTGTTGAAAAGCAGATTCCTCAGCTGAAAACTAATTAAGTTTATGTAAACTGATTATGTTTATGCCACACATCTGTTCAACTTGGTCTCTCGATCATCCATAATAAAAAGACTCAAATGGATTGCATGTTAATCAAGTGCTGGATTTATTCCATGACTTTCTAAGATCTAGTTTCTAATGGCAACGTTATCTTCTGACAGCTGCTTGGGCTGTTGAACAGGCAATCCATCAAATTCTCATCAATTATGTTTCATATTTATCATGACGGTGAGTCTGAATCTCTACGTTATTCAGTTTCGCCAGCTATCGCAGGAAGAGGGTGGTCTCTGTGCAAAAACGATAAGCTTTTGAGATCACGACCTGGTTTATTTACATGATTAAATGCAGTTATTAGATGTACTACATTCAGAACATAAATGAAATTGTTTTGTTTTATGTACTTTGACTAATGGAGACATGTTTACTGCGTAAGCCTTGCCATGGGTTGTAAATCCAAGTTAAGATTATTAGGCCCGAACACAACAGACTGTTTGTGAGTTTGTCTAATCCCTCATGCCACACTCCTCATCAAGACCATTTCACGAAGGTCACGATTTGCAATTGCCGCATTTGAAATCTAAATGATGTAATGCTGAATAATCAATTGCGATGTGCAGTAGAGCGATATGATAGCAGTGTGACAGCTACAAGAATTGATTCAGTATGTCACTGGACTCAGAGTGCAGGGAGAAACTTCAGCTTTCCGTGCAACAACATCAATCATTCATGCCACATTAGCGCTTGGAGACAGAGTTCGTCCCTTAGAGCTCATAAGCATTGCTGTATGACTGAGACTTGGAAAGAAAGCACAGAATAGAAAAGGTGAAATATGTTTTGTTTGCAGGAGTCATGGAACTGCGGCTTGCTAACTTAATGGAACATACTAGCTGGAGATTACTGTAAACATTCCACCTCATTCCTTTGCCACGGCAACAGAGGTGCAACACCATGGTGATTCCCTGACAACAGACAACAGTAAACAGCTATCAGGCAACCCCCTGCAGAACTATAATGACTGTACGCATCTTAACATTACTGCTTGAATCAGGGAGAACCAGTCATTTTTAAGCAGTACATTTGTAGAACTTGTATTTCGTATTTGTAGTTCTCACAAAAAAAATTCACAACACCTCTGCATACGCATATGAATTTGTTCTTAACGTCGTTCTAATGTTAATGATCTTGGAGTGTTCTAAATGTGCGACCACATGCCCAAGGTTGGTCATTTGCATAAGACATGCCCAAACCATATCCATATAAGGTCTTTGCACACAACTTAGCCTTTCAGTACTTTCAGCAAAAATATGATGCTCTTTAAAGACGTGCAACTCAAGCTATTTCATCTGAACACAATTATAAGGCCACCCAGAGAGATTTTTGCGTTTGTGGTTTTAGTTTTCCCACATTTTTCGTACTTGTAGAATAACAAAAGTTATAGTTATGATTTGTTCGTAAAAACTGTCATATGCAGATTTTGTGTACAAATTTGTGCACATGCACACTTAGTGAATGAGACCCAGTGACTGGACAAGAGATGCAAAAACTTTTTAGTTTTTTTGTGGCTGTGCAAAGCTCATGAATATTTAATGAGGTAAGCATTGAGGCAAATTATGATTGGTCATCCATAGAATAGAGTTAGATAGTGATGTTATAGGCTGTTAACCCTCTTAATCACTTTAGTCTTTGTTTATGCTTTTCTGTTTAACTTTCTAAATTTCAAAGTGTGAATGTGGTGGGATACATTAAAGATAAATGATAAACTCTTTTCTATGATTGTGATTCCTGTGCATTTATGTTGATGTGCATTGAAAAAATACAAGTGTGAGACATTGATTAACCCAGAGCTAAAGGGATAGTTCACCCAAAAATGAAAATTATCCCATGATTTACTCACCCTCAAGCCATCCTAGGTGTGTATGACTATCTTCTTTCAGACGAACACAATCTGAGACATATTTAAAAATATCCTGGCTCTTCCAAGCTTTATAATGGGCATTTTTGAAGCCCAGAAAAAAAAAAAAATTATGCATCCATCCATCATAAAAAAATAATCCATACGGCTCCAGGGGGTTAATAAAGGCTTTGCGAAGCGATGGGTTTTTGTAAGAAAAATATCCATATTTAAAACTTTATTAACTATAGTAACTAGCTTCTGCCAGACACCCATACGCATCGATTTGCGGTGGAAGAGTGACCCCTGACCCGACACATGATGCAATGGCGAACATGGAAGCACAGAGGATAGAGCAAAGCAAAACACCGGTCACGAATTAGAAGTCTAAAATGAGAAATTTTAAAGAGAAATGTCAGAGGATTTCGATATAAAAGAAGAGGAGCTTGAGTTTGTCGCCCAGCCCTATTAGTATGAACCGCGAGAGGCGTCTAAGCTTACGATACTCCTACATCCTGCTTCATATATCACGTGAGGGGTTACTCTTTTGGCGCAAGTTGACTTGCATGCGTACGGTCATCAGACGGAAGCTAGTTATTTTACTTCATAAAGTTTTAAACATGGATATTTTTCTTACAAAAACCCATCACTTCGCTTCAGATGGACTTTATTAACCCCCTGGAGCCGTATGGATTATATTTATGATGGATGGATGAATGAATGTATTTTGTGCTTCAAAACATGCTCCCCTTCACTACCATTATAAAGCTTTGAAGAGCCAGGATATTTTTAAATATGTCTCCGATTGTGTTCATCTGAGAGAAGATAATCAAATACACCTATGATGGCTTGAGGGTGAGTAAATCATGGGATAATTTTCATTTTTGGGTGAACTATCCCATTAAGGGGTGATTAAGGGGTCATTCATACAGAACTAGTTTTTGTCATTTTGTTTTTGTCAAGTGTCATTTAAAAAAAGGCATGCTCATGCTCAAGGCACTGCAAAAAATGAGCTAAATGGTCAAAAACATCCATTAGTGCATAATAACAGAGAAAAACACTGCAAACGTAGTGCATGAAATGAAAGGGTTAAGCATAGTGTGAAAAGTGCTTTGAGTTTTCAATGTATTCTTTTCCTCTCCATTGTGGCTATGTTAGACAATATAATGGGTTATATAAGACTTTTTTCATGACAGGGTCATTAGATCAGAGGAGGCTAACACCATGTTCCAAACAGGAAGCAATAAATCACTTCTCTTTCATGATAATCTAAGGTTTTTTCCTAAGAAGCCATGATTGTGACAGTTTAGTTTTGAACTTTCCAGCATTACTCTCGGTAGCCCCGTCCGCAATGAAATCACATTGGTTGTGTTATAGCAGTGTATTAAACATCAAATGTGTTCTGGCGATGAATGTGTGGACTAGTTAAAGTCGACATGAAAAAGCACGTTGTGATAGTCTTTTCTTTCCTATTGTGACATAAGTAAAACGGCTTCTTGACCAAGAAAAAAAAAAAGTAGGGCGGGACTTAATTTTGTCCAATGGGAACTGATTGGATGGTTGTGGTTTGCTATTGGTCAGAGGGGAAGTTATTTTGATTAAAGATTATGAGGGCACATGTATTTTTTTTTTTTTTAAATAAATACTGATAATAAACTGTAATATTCCATAAAAAATAAAACAATTGTCCATTTTGATTTCATGGTGACTTTAAGATCTCTTTATCTCGCTTTTGACTTGTTAATTATTTGCATTCTGGCGGTCACCATAATATACTGGCACAGCCCGTCTGGTCCATCCTGGACATTATGGAGGAATAAACAGGAAGAAGCAGGAAAAATGAGGTCACTGAGTTTGTTGCATTAAAGGAAGGCATGCAAGTCACTTCTTCCTGTTACTCACGTCTGTACGGACTCTTTGGTGTCCTGCTCTGAGGAAAGGGACAGAAAGAGTCAAAGTCAAACGCTTTCAGTATGTTTGCATAACAATCCGTTCACACAGCGCAGCCTGCGAATGCCTCCCGACAGCTGCGTGGAAAATGCTTCCTAAACACCAGTGACATCTGAATAAAGACCTTCAGTTGATTATGCCAGTGCAGTTGGTGTTAAACCCACAAGCATGCGTGACAGACGTTAGCTCTAAGATTTACTATACTATCAAACCACCATCTTGAAGATCTCATTTAATTTAATGAGATGAATAAGAGTTTGTCTGGGTCACTGGTTACTAACCAACTTACTGGACGGACACATGGTACACACAGGCACGCTGTTCAAGGAGAAAAGATATTGCTAATCGGTTTACTCATGGTGAATGCAAAGATGAGTAAGTTCAGAAACACTGGAGCAGTTGTTCAGGACATCCTGAGGAAGGAGGGTGTGCATTTCCAAATCAGGGAAACAGGAAAAATGCAGGGAATGCTGTAGAGATGACTGAACAGGGAGTCAGTCTTGACAGATAATGCTTGGGTGTGTGTGTGTGTGTCGGGGGTCAGGATGACTAGACTAGACAGATGATGTTTTTCATCATGAAAAGAAATTTATGCTCCATTTAATTAATTTAGAGCATGGAATGTGTCTTTTTTGTCCTTATGAAAAATTGCTATGGTAACCACAGTATTGAGGTAAGCTTAATAAGCTTTTATTATTCCCTCATTATATTTTTGCATTAATAAAACATGACCCAACAACAGTAATAAAATACATATGAATATGAATTAATTTAATTTTAAAGTCAGCTTCTATCTTAAACTAAATACTTGCTTCATATAAAAAAAGCAACATTTTTCCACCATTATTTCTCAGGAAAAGATAATACAATTCAACTCACTAAACAGTGACATATGGGATAAGTTATTGTGCATACTGTATATATTAGTCTCCTTTTGCTTATAAGGCATTTAACTGAAAATAGATACAAAATAATAAGAAAAGTCACATTTTGTTGTGTGTTTTTTTTTTTTTAAACGTGAGCCTTCTAATTCAAAAATATGAATAAATGCATAAAAGTAAAATATTAACAGCATCCTCCATTCAGAGTCATCAGTCTGTATGACGTCACGCAGCTCTAAACGCCAAACAAACAGCGTAGTGGCACCGAGCGCGTGAGGGGAGGGACTGACAGCGCTGGTAATCCTATTGTGTCTCGCGCAGCCGGTGCGCGCGGTGCTGGTGTGTGGAGCAGTGCGCGCGGCCGTTTGGAACATAAGTGGGATTTATTTCTGCAGTACTTTGAGTCCATACGTATGTAACAACTACCCGCAACTGGAAGCCAAAGGGTTAGTATGCATACTGAGGCGTTATTTTATAGTTTTGGCTTGTGTGGTGGTTTCATTTTGAAGCGCGCACAATCTGAGACTGTAACTGTTGCATGTGTGATTTTACAGAGTGTAAACAACACTGGATTTATGTACTGAAATCGCAAATGTGGGTATTTGCATGCTAAATATCTCTAAGGGGGGATTCAGATAGAACGCGTTTGTTCTTGCGTTTAAAAAATAGACGTAACGCAATAAGGCTCTCGAGACGCGTTTTAAAAGTTGAACTATTTTTAACCCTCTACCGTATTGCTTGCATTACGAAAGTAATGTTAAAGAAATGTATTATTTTTTAGAATAGAATTTACCTCATTCCTAAAATAAAATAGGCAATGTGTAGCCTATATCACTTTAACCATATTTTACTGCAAAATGAATGAACCGCCTCATTATTTATGACTAAATTGGCATTCCAATAATTACATTTGTTTAGGTTTTAATTAAAAAGTTATTTTCTTTTTGTTAATAGTTTGTATATAGGAATGTTGCTTTATGTTACATTATTTGGCATTTATGTCATTTAGTTCATATTTACCTCAGTAAAGTATTAGTGCCATGTAGGTAACAGCTCTATATTTATAGTATTATTGACCACTTTTGCTGGAAGTACCAATTTGGTGAACTTGAAGTCATCATTTGGCTTTTCATTGTGCCACATGTGTTATTATCAGCACAATTTACAATAAGAAACTGTTTTTAATAGCTCAGATAGGCTGGTATATCAGCATTACATGGTGGAATGACATATACAGTTGACTTTGAAATATAGAGCGAATTAATTAAATAATGAAATGGTCATTAATAATGAGTACTCATTGCATCCACTGTGCAGTAGAGGGTTAAACTGTGAAACAAGTATGCAAGAATGCATCCTGGGTCTTTAGATTATAAGGCCGCTGTTATGCGTCTAGATGTATTATGACATTATCTTGACATATGTTGAAATTGAAGCATTTTTGTTTGTCTTTCTGGGATGTTTAAGGGTTTGTGCATGTGATGGATTGTTCCATATGTGAGAATTCCATAAGAGCAGCGCATACGGATAAACACACATAGCATGAGAGGAATGTGTGTGTCTACATCTCATTCTTATGTTGTTTATTACACACACACACACACACACACACACACACCATGCACTAATGGTTCATGCCTGGGCTATACATTACACTATGTAAACCTTACCTTTAGTACTTAAACACACTGTCAAATAGCTCTCTATATAGAAATATACTGCTTTATGTGGTCTATGTTTACTCAGTGTTATGTCTGTGTATGAATTCCCAGTTAATGGTGCCAATAAACATCTTAACTTTGGCATTTGCATATTTGGTGGCATTATATATCCAAAAAGAGCTTAGAATATATTCTCAAAATGATGTGCTTTGCAAGTATAACTCATACTATAATTAATTTCTCAACTGCATGAGTGCTTTTTGATGTGTAAGCAAAGCGTCTGGAAAAACAGACACACCAAACAGCATGCAATGATGCAATTCAGCAGCATAATGATGTTATTTTAAATGTAATTAGCTCACCCATTTGCATATTAGCCTTATTTATTGAAGATCGCTGGAGTAGATCTGTCAGCGGTGACATCGTGCTTGGCACATTATGGTTTGCTAACTGGCTCAGCCGTGCCCTGGTCATGAAGATGGGTGATTGTTGAACACTCAGCGGGCACAAAGGGCTCTCGTTAGCCTCCCGAGTGTGTGAACTGGCACCGGGATCAATAGCAGCGGGCTTGTGAAAAGCTGGTTCATTATGAACCATTGAGAGCTCATCACTCGCCCGCTGCGAGGTAGAGAGGAGCCGAAAGATGGACGGTGATCTCAGATCTTTAAAGCTTCTGTTTATAATTGGGAAAGGGGTGCTGATCCTAGAACAGCATAAATGGGTCACCTCTATGGATCTATACTCATGGGAAAGTCTAGTTTAAAGAGCCACATTAAGGTTAATGTACAGCCAGGTGATGGAGGGGAGGGGAGAGAGCGTGTGGGTCATAGATCGTTAAGTTCATTTGGAGAGGAAGGTAATCTATTAGAGTATCTGTAGGTAGTAAGAGTGGGGTCACAGGTCTCTGGAGTGAACTAAAGTGCTGGGTAAAATGATTGAAGATCGAATCATGGGGTAGTTGAAGCAGTGCTGATGTTGGTTATTAGGAAATGCAGTATAGTTAGGCAAGTGGTATTTGTTTTCATGCCATTGTTTGGTACTTTGGTTCCATGTAAGATGCTATTCTAGATCAGAGAGGCTTATTATTTTGAATGGCTTCCAGCCCTTTGTACCAAACCAAATGCTTTTGTTGCAGAAATGCTCGTTGTACCTGTACCATTTTTTCACTTGTTTACCAGTTAAATCCATTTTAATCCATGCAGTGAAATGAATGGGGATGGAAGCTGTTGATTTCCAAAAAAATAAACAAAAAATCACTATAATAGTTATATAATAGTGTCAGACTACCTTAATTGTATAATACAAGTCTTCAGAAGCTTTATGATTTTGAACAACGCTACTGTACAAAAGTTTGGGGTTGTTAAGATTCTTTTTTGAAATAAATGAATACTGTTATTTAGCAAGAATGCATTAAATTAATCAAAAGTGACAATAAAGACATTAATAACGTCAAATACATTCCGCTTTTTTGAACTTTCTATTCATCATATAATCCTGGAAAAAAATGTACCAGGGTTTCCACAAAAATATTAAGCAGGACAACTGTTCTTAACATTGATAGTAAGAAATGTTTCGTTAGCAGCAAATCAGCATATTAGAATGATATCTGAAGGATCATGTGACACTGAAAACGGGAGTAATGATGCTGAAAATTCAGCTTTACATCACAGGAATAAATGACATTTCAAAATATATTAAATGAGACCTATTATGCCCCTTTTTACTAGATGTAATCTAAGTCTCTGGTGTTTTCAGAATGTGTCTGTGACATTTCAACTCAAAATACCCTACAGATCATTATAGCTTGTCAAATTTGCCCCTATTTGGGTGTGAGCAAAAACACACTGTTTTTGTGTGTATCCCTTTAAATGCAAATAAGCTGCTTCTCCCCGCTGCTTCCAAAAGAGGGAGGAGCTTTAACAGCTTGCGCTTCACATACTCAACAGCAACAAAGCTGGAAAATCTCACGCAGCTAAAATGACGATTGTCAGTAACGGTGTTCAGCACATTGTTCAAGCCGGAGTCAGACACTGATGGAGAGACTCAGGAAGAAGTTACATCTTTTATGTAGTTGCTGTGAAGTTAAGTTGATTCAGCTCATTTTAACCTGTAATAACAATCAGAGCTAAAATACAGGTCTTTAGGGTTTATAAGCATAATCTCTAACCACTGAATTGGAAAAAAATGACCTATTTTTAAATGTCAGATAGTTTTAATGAACCATCATGTGAAGTGTGAAATGTAATTTCAGATCCCTTTCCATGGCTGTGACTGCTCAACAGTGTCTTTCCTTTTATTTCTAGATCTTTTGCCTCACTGATAAAGCAGCCATGCAGTGCAGCTGAGAGGAATGAGCTGGCTAGCACTTCTATACATTCTTTCTCTCTTGATGAAACAGGTGCTGTGTTAATTGGTGAAGAGGCCTTGTTTACTGCTAGATAGACTCATTTACGATTCATTTAGCCTCCTCTTTTATTCCTCAGACAGTCTGTTTAGGCCTCTTGTGTGAGTGTGCATGTGTTATATGTGCTCAAGTGGTAGGAAGATGAGACCGCAGCAGATGGGCTGTAAACTGTGTTCTAGCCGGACCCCTGTCGAGTCTGCCCTTTGTTGCACGGATGCATTCCTATGTGAGCGGGTCGGTGCATATGCCATGACACTTTAGTCTTGGCTTAGGTTGCCCTTATCTTACTCTCCATTCATCTCCAGCCTCAGGCGGTGGGCTGCTGCTCAGCATTCCAGCTTTTGTCTCCTTCATTTCCATTTGTAAAACAGGTGTGGATGCCGAAACACTAGAGCAAGTTTACGTGTAAATGAGATGGGTTGTGCTGATGTTTAAGATTTTTTTTAATGTTTTTTTGTGTTTTTGTAAACCTGATAGGTAAAACTACTGTATTATAATGAAAGTCAATTACAGGTCAAAGCAATTTTTAAAGGTAGAAACAAAAGGTCTGAAAAGGTGCAAAATTGCCATGAAAAACTAATATGCGGATATTCTGGTGCATGAAACTATAAAATTACTTTATATCTATCGACTTTATATCTCGCAATTCTGAATTTATAACATGCAATTCTAACTTTATAACTTACATTTCTGATTTTAGATCTCACCATTCTGATTTTATATCTCGCAATTCTGACTTTATAACACAATTTTGACTATATATAGCAATTCTGACTTTATTACTTCACAATTCTGACTTTATAACTCGCAATTCTGACTTTATAACACGCAATTCTGACTTTGTATCTCACAATTCTGACTTTATATCTCACAATTCTGAATTTATAACACGCAATTCTGACTTTATATCTCACAATTCTGACTTTATATCTCACAATTCTGAATTTATAACTCTCAATTCTGACTTTATATCTCACAATTCTGACTTTATATCTCACAATTCTGAATTTATAACTCTCAATTCTGAATTTATATCTCACAATTCTGACTTTATATCTCACAATTCTGACTTTATAACTCAATTCTGACTTTATATCTCACAATTCTGACTTTATATCTCACAATTCTGAATTTATATCTCACAATTCTGACTTTATATCTCACAATTCTGACTTTATAACGCAATTTTGACTTTATATCTCGCAATTCTGACTTTATAACGCAATTCTAACTTTATAGCTCGCAATTCTGACTTTATATCTTGCAATTCTGACTTTATAACACAATTTTGACTTTATATTGCAATTCTGACATTATTACTTCGCAATTCTGACTTTATATCATGCAATTCTGAATTTATATCTCGCAATTCTGACTTTATAACTTGAAATTCTGACTTTATATCACGCAATTCTGAATTTATAACTTGCAACTGTGTTTAAATCTCACAATTCTGAGAAAAAATTCAAAAGTGTGAGATAAAAAGTTGCAATTACCTTTTTTATTATTTAGTGGCAGAAACAAGCTTCCATAGTTTTCTCCTGTAAACCTGATGAGTTTGCGTAAATGTTTTTCTGGTAAAATATTCCATATTCCACTGCCAAGTTGCCGACTTAAGTCGGCAAACCTTTAATCTAGAACATAAAATACAGGGCAGTGTTTGTAAATTTAACACCCTGTTTGGTTACCCAAATGAATTAAGAGAGTCGTTTTACATGAAACTAATGCAAATCTGACAAGCAAAAACTCATCTGACAAAAACAGGCCACAACACTCTCGGTTGTGCACACAAGCTATTTCCGAATGATCAATCACTCCGTTTCGAGGGTTACCGTGGAGAAGTCAATGGAATCACTGCTGTCATTGTTTTACCTTCAGCGATTTCCATCTGCTTTGCTTCTCGACAGTCTATAAATACATTTTTAATGGTCGCCAAACTGATCTTGTTGCAGATGAAAATCAATGATCAAGACGGTGGCAAATCCCTGGAGAACTGCATAAATGAATACAATGAATAATTTTATCTTTCACTCTAATCATATCTCCATTAACTCTTTAAACTCTGCCTCAGCACATGGATTGGACATGTCAGACATGCTTTTAAAGACTAGTAATCATCTCTCTCCATATGGATGAGGGGCAAAACAAGATATGTCCGGTATTGATCTGATTTTCTCTTGTTTTTTCTTTCTGTGAATGTGTGTCCTATTTATTTGCTTAAACCATTTGAGTGGGAAAAGATCTGCACTATTAAAAATAAAGATTTCAATTAGAGTGCAAAAAGACTTTGCAAGTCTGATGCCATCTTGTGGGGTATCTATCTATCTATCTATCTATCCATCCATCCATCCATCCATCCATCCATCCCTATATATATTTTTTTTTGTTTTGTTTAGTACTGTCCTGAGTAAGATATTTTACATAAAAGATGTTTGCATTTAGTTCACAAGACAAAACAATAGCTGAATTTATTAAAATAACCCCATTCATAAGTATGTGAACCATTGATTCTCAATACTGTGTGTGGTTACCTGATAATCCACGACTGTTTTTTTTTTGTTTGTTTGTTTTGTGATGGTTGTTCATGAGTCCCTTGTTTGTTCTGAGCAGTTAAACTGAGCTCTGTTCTTCAGAAAAATCCTCCAGCTCCTGCAGATTCATCAGTTTTCAAGCATTTTTGCATATTTGAACCCTTTCCAGCAGTGACTGTAGGATTTTGAGATCTGTGTTTTCATACTGAGGACAATTGAGGGATTCAAACACAACTATGAAAAAAGGTTCAAACATTCACTGATGCTCCAGAAGAAAACACAATGCATTAAGAGCCGAGGGGTGAAAACTTTTGAACAGGATGAAGATGTCACAATTTTTCTTATTTTGTTTAAATATCATTGTTTTTTATTTAGTACTGCCCTTCGGAACCAATAGAAGATACTTACATGTTTCCCAGCAGAAAAATTAACTACAATTTACCTTGATATTTGAATTCAAAAGTTTTCACCCCCCTGCTCTTAATGCATCGTGTTTCCTTCTGGAGCATCAGTGAATGTTTGAATCTGCAGGAGCTGGAGGATTTTTCTGAAGAACAGAGCTCAGTTTAACTGCTCAGAACAAACAAGGGACTCATGAACAACCATCACAAAACAAACAAACAAAAAAAAAACAGTCGTGGATTATCAGGTAACCACACACAGTATTGAGAATCAATGGTTCACATACTTATGAATGGGGTTATTTTAATAAATTCAGCTATTGTTTTGTCTTGTGAACTAAATGCAAACATCTTTTATGTAAAATATCTTACTCAGGACAGTACTAAACAAAAAATAACATGCAATTTTTATTATTATCCCTCTTATTTTATTAAGATAATTCTCATTTTCACAGATTCTGCAAGGGGTTCACATACTTTTTCATGCCACTGTATATATATATATATATATATATATATATATATATATTACAGTAATGTTGCAGTATTAACCTAAAGTAAAAAGTCTTTATTTTCAACACTCTATCAAAGTTGTCATTGTAATCCCATGGGCCAGCTCAAGCGGCCCATGCATGCTGTTCTCACAAACAGGACAGACACCTCATTCCCCAGCAGACTAAACATGTGACATCACCACACATCCACTGAGACAAACCCCCAGTCAGAAGTCTCAGGCTCAGCTCCCTTCACAGCTGTCAACACACCTGTACATTTGTAAATAATGGCTTTGAGTCAAGGGTTAATGACAGATCACAGAAGCGTCAGTGAGGTTTAGTACACAAAGGCATGTTCTGCCTCTCATCTTTAATGACGGAGGCCTAATTGGTTGTTGACATGGTTTGTTGAAAGGAAAGTTTTGGGGGCTGAAAGTGAAGGAGGTGAATGAGATTTACCTGGCCCTTGCAAATGGAACTGTGTATATGAATGTTTTTTTAATTTATTTTTATATTTCATGCCCAATTTTATTTATTTATTTATTTATTTTTTATTTTTTTGTGATATTTTTAAATGAGGAAAAATGTTAACAACTCAAACCAACAAACATCTGACCATTATTTCCATTTTCTCTCTGTAGGGGGTGACAGGGAGCGAATGACATCCAACCATGAGACGTACCTACTTATGGCCAGCACACAGAATGACATGGAGGATTGGGTGAAGACCATCCGCAGGGTGATATGGGCCCCATTTGGAGGAGGTGAGCTTCTGCAACCAATTTATCAGAATAAGTCAGCGTTGGTTAATGGTTATAAACAGGCTGGTCACAGTTTAACTTTGCTTTACTCGCACAGCCTCAGCTTTGCTATATATTATGCTACTGTATAAGTACCAAACGCTAACCAGTTAAAGGTGTCAGTAATATTTGAACATCTTCTTGCAATGTTAACAGCCCTCTACCATTCAGAAGTGATTTCCATTACATCTTTAAAATATTAGGGCTGTTAAAAGATTATAATGCGTGAGTCAAGCATAGTTTTTTTGTGTGGAAACACAATATAAAAAAAAAAATGCAAATAAAGCCTCAGTAGGATCATCCATTGAGCAACATGCAGTAGATTGAATCAGCATTTATAAATGAATTGGTTGAGTGAATTAATCAATGACTCATTCATTCATTTATTCATTCTGACATTTAAATTGTTAAATTTTAGCAGTGGTTTGGAGTTGAAACAATTACATTATTAGAGGCTTTCTGGTTTTTCTGTAGTTTTTTCTCAAGTGGTATCTCTGGGTTAAAGTTGGAGCAGGTTGCATAAAGACTCAATATAGATTTCATTTATGCAAAAAATGCCATTTGGTCTTTGCGATTGTTGTCAGTTTAATTGACTCTCTGGTATAATTGTTGTTGGTTTCTCTTTGAGCGTGGTAATGAGTGATCTTGTTTGTTGCTGTGTGGGTGTGTTTAAAGGTGTGCTCACTTTTTCAGCCTCACATACAGCACCAACATCATTAGACTGTCCACTTTCCAAGTTTGGTTTAAAGATTTGTTCACCAGCCTGCAAGAATGGCTCATCCTTGCATGGCCGTCTGAATGATCCCACTCTCTGAGGGCAGAAATCAACCATTCATAATAATAAGCACATCTGACCCGGCCTCAGTGTTGAGGGTACCCAGCTATGTGATACAGACTGACAGCACTGAACTTGGAGAGGCATGTTGTGGAATTTACTTTCCTACATGATGTTGCATCAACTTTCGCTGCTGGGTTTGGCTTATCATGAAATATATTTTTCCTTCTTATAAACACATTGTTACATAAATCAATTGTTTAATTACTCAGAAGTTCAGTTAGGGTCAGCATGATAGTGCTTTTGTGTTTTTGTGACCAGTTTGTAATCTCTTTAATCTCCCGATTTGTCTCAACCTATATTTCTATGTGAAATCAACTGGTTCACTGGATTTTGACAAATTGAGACTTTGTTACAATCTTGGGTGGGATTTCTGTATACAAAGCCATTTATATCTGAATATATGTTTATGTTTAGCCAAAAATAATTAAGATTCCTTAGGAATGCATTTAGTGTTCACATTTGTAGTTGTGAAAGTGACATTCAGCTGATTTACCTGATAGATCAAAGGTCACTGAGTCAAACAGTGTACAATATCCCACTGCAGGGGTTCTGTGGGGTTTCACGACCACCCAGTTGCAGTGCATGTGTGTTCTAGTCTCTTCTCCTTGACCTCTGACATCTCTGTCTCAGATTTGATTTGAGCATGTGTGTGCAGCTGCAACAAGTTGATAATTCTTTAGATTGCAGTCGTTGTTTATAATCATTATCAAATGTAAGTAGATTTTGACTTGTTATTTGGCTTTTGCTGTGTGATTACATTTCTATCAAAAACTTTATCAACTTTCAGAAGTGACATTTAAGTGTCTTTGTAATATGGAGTATTGATGCTCTGAGGATAACACTTGTGTGATCCGAAAGAGATCACATATTAGTTAAAAGTTACTAAACAAGGAAATTTAATGTTAAATGTTGTGACTGGTTAGAACTAAAACTTTATTGCATCATCATCACTGGAAAGACACGTCCAGTCCTGGTTAAGATTCTCTTAGTGTCACACAATGTTGTTAGTGTTAAAGGGTAAGTTCACCCAAAAATGAAATTTCTGTCACCCTCATGTCGTTCCAAACTTGTAGGACCTTTGTTCATCTATAGAACACAAATTAAGATATTTTTGATGAAATCTGAGAGGTTTCTGACCCCCAAGAGAAAGCAACGAAATTACCACATTCAAGATCCAGAAAAGTAGTACAAACATTGTTAAAATAGTCAATGTGTCTACAGTGGTTCAACCTTAATGTTTTGAAGTGACTAGAATATTTTTTGTATGCAAATATAGGCAAGCATTAAAACAACGTGTACATGTATACATGCAGAAAAGTGCAGAAAAGAATGACAACTCAATTATATAGCTTATATCATTAAATTAAATTGTTTTTTAAAAGTTAAATATTTCATAACTTGCATTTGAAAAATAATTTGATCATATTTCACGTATTTTTTCTCATGCCAACCTTGTTGAAAAAAAAAACAGCATATGCTGGTTAGATAAGTTTTGAAGCATGGCAACTGGTTTGAGCTGGTTTATGCTCTTTAGTTGGTCATGAGCTGGTTTAAGCTGGTCCTGAGATAGAGCTAATTGCTTAGGACCAGCACTTGACCAACTTAAACCAGCTCATGACCAGTTATGAACCAATTAAGGACCAGCTTAAACAAGCTCGAACCAGCTGCTATGCTATAAAACATACCTAACCAGCTGTTTTTTTCAACAGGGAACAAACAGACTAAAAGCACTATGTCCAAAATTCGCTGCACCTCTCCGCTTGGTTTTCCACATATATTCCAGTTATAGGTGCAGTGGTGTGTTGCCGAAATCCGAGCCTTTGATGGGCCACTGTTCGGCGGGGGAGCTGCGAACCTCATGACCGCAGCTCCACGTTTCTCATAACGAAAGATTGTGACAGACTCCTTACAAACTGCAATAAACAAACAATACAGAGTTCTGAGAACATATCTTAACATCCAGTTTAATAATATTCAGGATTGTAACAAATAAAAATCAGTTTATTCAAGGAAAAAGACGTTTCCTTCATGCGAGATGGCTGATGCTAACTGACATACTGCATTGCATTGCATTAAATAAAATGATTTGCATGATGTTACATTCTTCTAGTCTATTATTATTACTGTTAGGTTAGGCTTCTTTCTTTTATAATTAAATTAATATTATAATAAATTTGCCCCGCAATAATTTCATAGCACATCACCGCATAACTGACCTGCTCTGAGGATAATATAAGATTAGGCTATTAGCTATCTTTGAAAATTATTTAAACATTTGAATATGCTCCGTTAATGCAGCGTCAGACAACTCCGTCACTTTTTACTTTCACTTTTTGTAGTGAATACTGATCGTGGTTGAGACTTTTTCACAGGCATAACTCTTGCGCAAAGTTTGCACATTGCTTCTTGTCTGATATCCATTGGCTTCCCTTCTTTTTTTAAAACGGAAAGATTTCCAATATTGTGATGAAGGGATACATACGCCACTGCCTGTTGGCATACATCTTTACAACTAAAGACGTGAACTTGCGCACTGCGTAATGCGTGTCAGCATTGCACTGCGCATGTGCCCCGGAGACTTTTGAATACGATTGAGAAAGTAGTCGGATTCAAGCGTTTACATGGTCATTTTTTGCTGTTGGAAAAGGAATGTTAGAAAAGGAATAAACCACCCCTTCCAATCCGATCGAAATTTCATTCGGTTCGAGCTCAATCAGATTGATTAAGGTGTTTACATGAACGTTTTTCAATCCGATTGAGCCGTCAATCCGATTACAAATGTATTATTTGGGTGCATGTAAACGTAGCCACTGAGATTGACCAGCCTCTAACCCAACAGTTAGGTAACACAAAAACTACCCAACCACGGAAAAAATAACCCAACAAAATTACCCAACAGGCTCAACCCAGCATTTGGGTAGAAAAAACAACCCAGCATTTTTTTTAGAGTGTATGTTTACTGTACTCGTTTCATTGTTTGAGATGTTAATCTAGGCCTGAAGGCTTAGACAGAGAATATTCATTCAAAATGCATGTTTTTATTCTTCATTGAGGAAGATCAAAGAAACAATCTTTATGTGTTTAATCTTTTCCGCCAATGAACTGGAAGACCTTCTAGGCTGAGAGTGATTTGCCCACAGCTATTGTGGAGCTTTTGTGCAGAGCACCGTTGTTCAAACGTCTACCAAAAAACACGGCGGTGTGAACAGCAGGAATGAGGGCAGAAGGCTGGGAACAGCCACAACAGACGATTACACAGCTAAGAGCTTAACAGCTTTTTTTTAACACTAACCTATAGGGGACGGAGTGGAAGGGGGTTGTTTTGGCCCTGTCGTACTCTCAGCTCTCGAGTACAGGTCAGATCTGAGCTTTGGATGGATGGAGTGGTTCGTCTCCTCCCCTTTGAATCCGAACCTCCTTAAAGGAGGGAAAGCACTCTGCTTCCAGACATACAGGAGAAGGGAACAGTGAAAGTACAAGGAATGGCTTTAGGGCAATCTGACCAATCTGTGGACGAAAAGGAGATGAGATGAGACGAAGAGAGGGGATCAGAGGAGAGGAGGGGCGGACCAAAGAAGCCGCAAGAGAACAGCTCAAAGGGTGCGAAACCATAACAAGGGATAAAAAGTGATGAGAAAAGACCATCAGAGACCATCAAAAAAAGAAGAGACAACCTCAAAGGTATGAGATGAGACAGTAAGACCTAAAAGGTGCAAGACCGTAATGAGAGGAGAAGTTTGCAGGAAGAGCCGGTCTGCCAGCTGCTCAAATTTGATTTTCTGTAGGATAAGAGCTGCAGAGCAGCACAAAGAGCACTGTGTTTGAATGCACGAGGTCAGCAGAAAAGCCTTGGAAAGCTTGAAGATGCCATGAAGTTGAGTGTGTGTGTTTGTCCAGTGATGTTATTTGCCTATTGCTATTGTGAAGTCAAAGTCAGAGGGACAACTTAACCCAAATGTGATATTAAAGCTCTAAGCCAAGGATTCACAAACAGAGCTCTTACAGGAGATCCAGGCATGAGAAACCAAGATATAAGCCAGGAGAACTCACCGAAGGGAGAGAAAATCCATCAGGAGATTACCTTTGGCTGGAAGCACAAGTCTGATTCATCAAACTCTTTTCATGGGAAACAAGAAACTCATGCAAGAGCTTCTGCATAAATCATTAAGAGTTGAAGCCAAGTCAATGTCTACATTCAGTTTATTTACTTTTGTTCCTACTGTGTTTTAGGCAGATCATCATCTCACACCTGTGTGGGCACCATAAGAACTTGTCCAGAGATGCATCATAGGAAATTTCAGTGTTTATTCATTCAGAAAGGATCTATATGGAAAAGTAAAAGTAACTATACGAATTAAGTCCTTTTTCTTTCCGCATTTTGAGGTCCACTTGTGATCCAAGTGCATATATTCTCAAAGTTAAAGTATGTTCCCAAAGCTTTTCCCCAAGACTTCGGTGGGGGAAATTACTAGCCGGGACTTTTGGATGAGATTCTCGTGCCGTTGTGTTTTTGTTCGGCCATAGTGTGACTGCAGGCCACGTCGGACTAATTGTTGAAGATGTTTGGAGGCAGACAGTTTGGATGCACCTTCTTGCATCCTTTATTTTTCTATAGTTTCATGCACAGAAGTGTCTTCCGTAAAATTAAAAGTTGCGTCAGCTTCAAACATGGTGAGTCAGACATTCTTTTGAATGTGAAAAATCAAAGAAAATGTGAAATGTTGTTTTTCTCATCTGTCCAACCCCCTTTTCCCCTCCAACAGCTCAGACAGGAAAGGGCGGTAAATCTCTTCCTGTCTTCTAGGTTTAGTTGAATTTGTACCATCTCGTACCCCATGTCTGTGTCCGGAGACCCGGAAAGCGCCACCGATCCAAAGCTTCCAGGAAGTCTGGCCTAATCCCCGCTCATATGCATGCCACATGTGAATCACGCTTGTTTTCAGCCTGACTGATGCAGACAAAAGAACAGGACAGGAGAGGAAGTGTGCGATTTTCTTCTCAGAGAGCATGACATGAAAGAATAGCTTAAATCAGGCTTCTTTAGCAGCTCTCTCTCCTTACTTTTATGGGGCTTTTTTGTCTCTGATACAGGAGTAGAAGGATCAATCTATGTTTTTCAATGTGGACTTTTCAATTGAGTTAAAAACTCATTTTCAGATAGCTCAAGACTTATTTTCCATAACAATATTACAATAGCACACCAATACATTAAAGAATTGGTTCACTTCAGTATTAAAATTTCCTGATAATTTACTCACCCCCATTTCATCCAAGATGTTTATGTCTTTCTTCAGTTGAAAAGAAATTAAGGTTTTTGAGGAAAACATTCCAGGATTTTTTTCCATATAGTGGACTTCAACAGGGTTCAACGGGTTGAAGGTCCAAATTGCAGTTTCAGTGCAGCTTCAAAGGGCTCTACACGATCTCAGCTGAGGAATAAGGGTCTTATCTAGTGAAATGATCAGTCATTTTCTAAAAAATATGTAAATGTTAACTAGGGCTGTCAAGCGATTTAAAAATTTTAATCTAATTAATTGCACAATGTGGCGATTAATTAATCTAATTAATCGCAATTTAATCACGTCAAATTTTGCTGAAAAAAAAATTACCCCCAAAAGATCATCTAAGAGACATTACAAAAAGTAGCTTTAGAAAGAAATATTTTATTTGATTCAGCTTGAGGGTGAGGAAATGATAATTATTATTATTATTATTATTATTATGGAAATACATTTTTTTAAAGAAGTTATACTCTAAAAAAGAATCTAAAACTGCCAGTAGGTGGCGGTAAATGTCTTAATGAGTGAGTCATTAAGTCATTCATTTATTTGATTCGTTCAAATGGCTGATTCATTCAAGAATGAAGTAAATGCCGCTCTTTATCAATGGGCCAATGAATCATTTAATCACCCAATTGATTCGCTCAAAACGCGGATTCATTCAGAAACAAAACTAAACCGCTGTGTGTTGCTCGGGGATACACAAACGTTCTGCTCTGGCTTTATAGGTAGCTAATATTTTCGGCAAAATTTAGCAAAAGCAGACAATATTATGTCTAAAATATAACACAATATTAACTTCTGATTTATTGAACTGTTGTAGACTATAAAATCAATATTTCGTGCTATTCGGGACAAAAACAGCACTCGTGTGTTATTGTGCTCAACATAAATATGAGACGACAACAGGGGGCATTTTTTGACCTGATATCTTTAATTTTATGATCATTCTAACTGCATTCTATAAGCTCCTTCACACAGTGAGTTGTTGCCCTGCTTCATATTCCTCATCAATCAACTGTATGAAATGTCAAATGAAATGTGTTTTTCACTGTACAGTGCTCAGCATAAATGAGTACACCCCTTTGAAAAGTAATATTTTAAACAATATCTCAATGAACACAAAAACTATTTCCAAAATGTTGACAAGACTAAGTTTAATATAACATCCGTTTAACTTATAACATGAAAGTAAGGTTAATAATATAACTTAGAGAACAAAATTTTCAGTTTTACTTAAATTAGGGTGATGCAAAAATGAGTCTCTGGAGCAAAGCTAAATTTTAGACTACAAATGTCTAATTTAACAAGAATTCAACCACAGGTGAGTCTAATTATTCATTACACAGGTGTCCAGCAAACAGTTGACTATAAAAGGGTGTTAAAACCCCTTCCCATTTCATGCTGTCAGCAATGGCACCACATGAAAGAGAAATGTCACAAGACCTGAGAAAGAAAATAATTTCTTTACACCAGAAAGGTGAAGGCTACAAGAAGATCAGCAAAGCTTTACTTATCAGTCAGAATACTGTAGCAAAAGTGGTACAAAAATTTTAAAAAGAACTGCAACCATCTCACAGAGACGTCCAGGTCGTCCACGGAAGTTAACACCTCGACAGGAGCGTCTTCTGATGAGAAGGGTTGAAGAAAATCGGCATGCACGTTTACTGCAGTTATTGAAAGAAGTAGAAAGCCAAACTGGGGTGACTATTTCCTGTGACACAATTTGGCATACACTGCAGAGGAGGCATGCATGGGTGTTGTCCACGAAAGAAGCCTTTCCTAAAGCCCAGGCACAAAAAAGCCCACCTAGAGTTTGCCAGGGCCCATGCTGACAAAGATGAAGACTACTGGAGTGATGAGACCAAGATAAATGTTTTTGGAACTGATGGCTTCAAAACTGTATGGCGTCGCAAAGGTGAGGAATACAGAAAAAAAAGAAGAAAAATGCATGGTGCCTACAGTGAAACATGGTGGCGGCAGTGTCCTTATGTGGAGCTGCATGAGTGCTGCTGGTGTCGCGGAGCTGCATTTCATTGATGGCATCATGAATTCACAGATGTACTGCTCTATACTGAAAGAGAAGATGCTACCATCCCTCCGTGCCCTTGGTCGTTGTGCATTTTTCCAACATGACAATGATCCTAAACACACATCTAAGGCCACTGTTGGATTTCTGAAGAAGAACAGGGTGAAAGTGATTCAGTGGCTCCTGATCTGAACCCAATCGAACACCTATGGGGAATTCTGAAGAGACAAGTTGAGCTTCACTCTCCATCCAGCATCCAGTCTCTAAAAGAGGTCATTCTTGAAGAATGGAAAAAGATAGATGTTGCAAAATGTTGCCAACTTGGTGCTGTCATTAAAAATCATGGAGGCCATACAAACTACTTGATGTAGTAGTTTTTGTTGTGGGGTGTACTAATTTTTGCATCACCCTAATTTGAGTAAAACTGAAAAATGTGTAATCTAAGTTATATTATTAACCTTACTTTCATGTTATAAGTTAAACATATGTTATATAAAACAGTCTTGTCGACATTTTGGAAATTGTTTTTGTATTCATTGAGATATTGTTTAAATGTTACTTTTCAAAGGGGGTGTACTCATTTACGCTGAGCATTGTAACTAATTAATCTAATTAACACGTTAAATCGACAGTCCTAATTTTAACAAAAATGCTTGTCTTGCACTGCTCTGCGATGCGCCACGCATTATGTAATCACGTTGGAAAGGTCACGCGTGACATAGCTTATCTGGTCCTCATGAACTATGGGCTTGTGTTTCAGGAATCTTTGGTCAGAAGCTGGAAGAGACAGTTCGATACGAACGACGTTATGGCAACAAAATGGCTCCCATGCTGGTGGAGCAGTGCGTGGACTTCATCCGCCGCTGGGGTCTACGAGAGGAAGGGCTCTTCCGTTTGCCTGGACAAGCCAACCTTGTCAAAGAGCTTCAGGATGCTTTCGACTGTGGAGAGAAGCCATCTTTCGACTGGTACTTGCTCTAAATACGCTTATAGTCTCTGTTATGAATAAGAAATTAATCTGTGTGAATGCAGATATACACAACTTTAAATCTTCTAAAGCATCTCATTCAGATTTTCTGTATTATCTGTCTTGCCTTTCTTATCTTCTCTCTCCAGTGTGTTTCTTTGTCTCAGAAACACTGAGAAATGTAATAGTCATGGAGAATTTTAACAAGATTTTGGTTGTAAACAGGTTGGCTGGGAGCTAAAATGTAATGCATATAATGCCACAATCTTTCATTCCCCTGCTGAAAAGACTACCTTGTGTTGGTTTGGTGCTGGAATTTTAACCATCATGATCATTATGATGAATCTGTTTGAACAAAACGCAACATGCTGGTGATTCCTGTGGCTCAAACAGTAGACTGTGATGGTAGCAACGCTAAGGTCATGGGTTCAATCTCAAGGGAATGTATGAACTAATACACTACTGTTCAGAAGTTTGGGATCAGTAAGAATTTTTTTTTTTAAATAAATTAATAATTTTAGAGGATGAATTAAATTGATCAAAAATGACAGTAAATACTTTTATAATCTTACAAAATTCCATTTCAAATAAATATTCTTTTGAACTTCCTATTCATCATAGAATCTTGAAACAACTGTTTTCCGAATTGAAAATAAGTTTCTTGTGCACCAACATGTTCGAATGATTTCTGTAGGATCATGTGACACTCAAGACTGGAGTAATGGTAAAAATACAACTTTCAAACATCTCACCAACCCCTAACTATTGTCAATGCTGTGTGTGTTAACTTTGAATTCAGTTAAACATTTAGAAATGCTTTGGACAAGCATATCTGCTAGATGCATACATTTAAATGGTGACCTCTTTACAAATACCATAACTTTTAAATAATGTCTGAACTGAGTCCTAATTAAATGCATTATTAAAGTTTTTATTTATTTATTTTTTTAAAGTGACACATGGCTCCAGTTACAAATCAAAGTAAAAAAGATGCAATTGACAGCTCTGTTTAGAGCCTCACTTCATAATAGTGAATGCCATCTTTTGATTTTTCACTTGATCAAATGGATTTGCTTTCTTCTCTTTTGCTTTCTTCTAAATGTGGAATATTCATCAACAAATTTGCATTTATGAATTAGCAAGACAAAGTCTTCCTTTTTAACAACACCAGGTTTTTATTTTGTCTTTTTCTCCCTGTATATGACATTTGCCAAATGACCTATTTTCCATATAGTACAGATATTTATCCATTATTAGACTGAAAGTGCAGCATTTTGTCAATTTTAATGGAATGTCCTCTCAGGACATTACATTACATTAAAATGTAGACGGTGGGCACTTTCTCTTTCAGGAAAAGCTTTCACTGCACTTCCATGATAACACCAGCAGCTGTTTTCCGGGTGATTTACAGTCTGTGATTTTAGCGATGGCTGTCAGGGCTCCACAATCACGCTGTCAGGAAGAGACATGTCAGGAAAAGCACACTGCATATTTAACACTGTTCACATTTAGATCTTACTGGTGTCTGAACCAAAGGTGATAATTATAAAGGGTCATTGCACAGAAAATTCATTTGGCGGTTACATTATAAATGTGCCGGATATTCCTGTATAGCCCACCCAGGAAGTGTCAATAAATCCAGCAAGTTACGGTGTTGTCACAAGCCCAGGTACTCTATGGGGCCGTTACAGGGCTGATCAGTGACATGCTAGTACTTACTTTGATTTAGAACCAGCTTCCTGTAACTCATCATTAGATACACTGGGATTCAATCTGTCATTTTCAGGGGTTCGGATGGCAGCGTTCACACTTATTCAAATGAACAACACTATTAGAACAATTGCGCCAAAGTTCGTTTTAATCTAACCAAACCTGCTAAGTGTGAACATACCCTTAAAGTGTCCTACACTGCTTTACATGCTTTATCTCTTCTTTAATGTTTAAAAACTGAATGCTTCTAGCTTTTCATTGGACACTTTAACATTAAAGGAACACTCCACTTTTTTTGAAAATAGGCTCATTTTCCAACTCCCCTAGAGTTAAACAGTTGAGTTTTACCGTTTTCGAATCCATTCAGCCGATCTCCGGTTCTGGCGGTACCACTTTTAGCATAGCTTAGCATAGTTCATTGAATCTGATTAGACCGTTAGCATCGCGCTTAAAAATGACCAAAGAGTTTTGATATTTTTCCTATTTAAAACTTGACTCTTCTGTAGTTACATCGTGTACTAAGACCGACGGAAAATAAAAAGTTGTGATTTTCTAGGCTGATATGGCTAGGAACTATACTCTCATTCCGGCGTAATAATCAAGGAACTTTGCTGCCGTATCATGGCTGCAGCAGGCGCAATGATATTACGCAGCGTCTCTCACAAACGTCTCCATGGTTGCAAGGCACGTTCCCTGTGCAAGCAGGGGCTCACGGGCGCTGCGTAATATCATTGCACTGCTGCAGCCATGGAACGGCAGCAAAGTTCCTTGATTATTACGCCGGAATGAGAGTATAGTTCCTAGCCATATCAGCCTAGAAAATCACAACTTTTTATTTTCCGTCGGTCTTAGTACACGATGTAACTACAGAAGAGTCAAGTTTTAAATAGGAAAAATATCAAAACTCTTTGGTCATTTTTAAGCGCGATGCTAACGGTCTAATCAGATTCAATGAACTATGCTAAGCTATGCTAAAAGTGGTACCGCCAGAACCGGAGATCGGCTGAATGGATTCGAAAACGGTAAAACTCAACTGTTTAACTCTAGGGGAGTTGGAAAATGAGCCTATTTTCAAAAAAAGTGGAGTGTTCCTTTAATATGTCTACACTTTCCATCTTTCTCTGCAGTAACACAGACGTTCACACCGTGGCATCCTTGTTGAAGCTGTACTTGAGAGAGCTGCCTGAGCCGGTCATCCCGTTCTGTAAATATGAAGAGTTTCTGGCCTGCACCAAACTCCTCAGCAAAGACCAGGATGAAGTGAGTCGCCTCATAACACATTTAATAAAATATATGAAGGCATGAACGGCTGACCTTCACATTGCAAGCATGCGGTCCTTTTGTACTTAATTAGTAGCGGTAACATATTTAAGAGTGCCATTAATGATGCAGGTTGCCAGATATATACACTATGGTTCAAAATAGTGGGGTCAGTTAGATTTCTTTTTTGGGTCATTCCGTGTCAATTCAACCAGAGGGTCCCTGGCTCAAATTTTTGATTTTGTTAATATTTTTTTTCTGTAGGAAGACAAACATAAATAGTGATGAAAGCCAAAATATTAAATGTCGCAGATGTATAATTACTGAGTAATTCACTATTTTGTAGAGGGGGCTCAAAATGACATGGAGTCAAATTAGAGGGGTGTAAAATGACTTTAGAAAGATGGCAGCATTATTATTTTATTTTTACACAGAGATTGGTAGGTCTATTAGTAAAATCTGTTGACTTTAGCAATCTTTGTTTCATTATGTGCCAATGGTGACAGTTCAAAATTGGTAAAAAAGCACTTCTTTTTGCCTCAAGTTTGCATGCCTGTAACTCAAGAAGTATTAAAGATATCTTAATATCCTTTATATGTATACGCCCCTTACTGCTGATTGGCTAAAAGTGTGTTTTGGTGGTCGGTTCATTCCACTTTCAACAGTGTTTCTTCAAAATCGCTTACTGCACCTTTAACACACTGAATAAATGTAAAGGATGTTATCTCATTCATAATGAGCCTACTGTAGACTCAAGGTATTGTTGAACTCTTTGGCACCATTCCTCTTGCTATTTCTTATTTCTGTTTGAGTTCAGTTCCCACCAGCAGGCTGAGAGAATGGCATATGACTCATCACATTATTCTCCTGCAGTCGTCTTTCATCTTGCATACATCCATTCCTTATTTTTTGCTGAGCGGGTTGACCCTGAGGAACGGAAACAGCCTCATTCTGACTTTCAAGTTAAACTTTTACCTTGCGTAAATCACCAGCGTGTCCAGCTAGAGGCTTTTCAGGATAGAATCAAAGTGCACGATGGGGTCTTGCAACATTGAATTTAATTTACTGCCGCAAGGTTTTGAATGAGATTCGTACCTGTGAGAACCCCTCGAGTATGGTACACACAAAGAATCGTGGTACAATGTCAAAATGAAGCAGAAGGCTTTACTGGATCCATTTGTTTTTGAGAAATGGCTTTCTCATGTGGTGCAGCAAAGTAATTTTCATCAGAGAGAGCCTGCAGGGAAAAGACATATCGACCATGATAAAAACAGATCTGGGTTGGAGCACATCATTACATCAATTGTTAAACTCATTGACCCATGCCTAGACGGATAGCATAGTAATAATGAAATAAATTGCAATGTGAATATTTAAAGTCAATTAGGAAGAGTTCAACAGACTTTTAAAAGCAATGGGACAGGTTAAAGTGTCTTTTGATTTAGTAAGTCTTTAAATGATGTAGTCCAGAATGATCATTTAAAATGTAATTACGGAAATCAGTTTAAACAAATGCATAATTTGCTTTCTTTTTTTCTTTTTTTTTTTTTTTGTCTATGCAGGGAATGAAGGAATTAAGAAGGCAAGTAGAAGGTCTACCTCTGGTGAACTACAATCTGCTTAAATACATATGCAAGTAGGTGCTATTTTTATTCTGTTCTGTTCTATTCTATTCTATTCTATTCTATTCTATTCTATTCTATTCAGTTCTATTCAGCTCATCACATTATGCGTTAGTGTTGGGAATTTTTCATGTTAACATGATTCTGCAGGTTACATTGTTACACCTATATATGGCGACAAATGGCTGACTTTATAGGTGAATTATAGAAACATTTACTTAAAAGATATATATATTTTTTTACTTTTTACTTTTTTTTTTTTTTACTTTTTTTTCATTATACTTTTTTTTCCCTCATGATATCATATAATCTTATTTTTGTTTGCAACAGTGAAGTTCCATCAAATAAAACAATAAACAATCAAATAAATAATAAAGTAACCATGTAATAGTGCCTATTTTTAAATAGTGTAAAAAATAAAATATGCCATGGTATAAAAATGGGTCATTTTATGTATTTACATATTTATTTATTTGTATTTACGTCTTTAGTTATCTAT
The DNA here is from genome assembly GCA_036281575.1 of Ancherythroculter nigrocauda. NCBI lineage: Eukaryota > Metazoa > Chordata > Actinopteri > Cypriniformes > Xenocyprididae > Ancherythroculter > Ancherythroculter nigrocauda. Next base: position 28,798,662 of record VTFQ01000017.1, read on the forward strand.
TCAAATTTGAACATTCAGTTGCAGAAATCTGAGTTGTAATGTTAAGACCATTCATTCTTTTGATTTAGGTTTTTGGATGAAGTTCAGTCCTACTCAGGTGTGAATAAAATGAGTGTACAGAATCTGGCTACGGTCTTTGGGCCAAATATTCTGAGGCCAAAGGTTGAGGACCCAGTGACTATAATGGAAGGTAGGTCTTTTTGTTCATATCTCTCACTCCAGACTGCTCTAAATCATGATTATTTTAGTGCTTGAGCAATCTGTTTGTCATGTGTTCAGGCACAGTACTGGTCCAGCAGTTGATGGCCGTTCTGATTGGCCGGCATGATGTTCTTTTCCCACCTGAAGAGGACCACACTAGCACGCTGGAACTGGTTAATAATAACAATATTGATACACAGAAACGGCCTACAAATGGTCAGCTACAAAACAAAGAGAACAATAACACCAGTGGGGTGCGACAATGCACCTGGGATGCACCCGAATCACCCACCCGGGCTCCTCTGGACAATGGCTCTCCCCGCTCGGGCAGCCCACGGAATGGTTTTACAGGACAGCGATTCGAGGTGACTCGCAGTCCACCGCTGGCGGTGAAAAAGAACCCGGCTTTCAGCAAAGGCAGTGGGATTGTCACTAACGGATCGTTCAGCTCGTCGTCATCGTCTTCAGGTGATGCCAATCAGGAAAAGTGTCAGACTCTACCAAATATGGGCACCCTGCATGCCCGTCGGACGGGCGCAATAAAGGGCTCAGGCACTAAGATGGGGGTCCAGAATGGTGTCGTTCGAATGGGCGTATCCAGCACTGACGTGACGAATGGGACTCTGAATTGCCGGAATGGACTCTGGGTGCCCAATGGTCACGTTACAATGCGCGAGGCTAAAAGTCGAGATGCTGAGAACCAACCGAACCGCCTGTCCACATATGACAACGTCCACATCCATCAGCAGCAGACAACACAGCCCAGTCTGAGCAGCAGCTGTGAGGACAAACAGAGCGTGGATAGCGCCACATGGTCCACCTCGTCTTGCGAGATATCCTTACCGGAAAACTCAACCTCTTGCCGCTCCTCTACGACCACGTGCCCAGAGCAGGACTTCTTTGGCAACAACTTCGAGGACCCTTTGTTGGACGGGCCGGTACAGGAGGACAACGCACTGGCGGGGGACGACAGGGAGCAGCGGACCAGTATTGGAGGAGGCCGGGGAAGCAGAGGAACCAGCAGCAGTGATAACAGTGAAACGTTTGCCATCACAAATGGACCGACCAACCATAGTGCACTGCACAGCCTGGTGGCCAGCCTCAAACAGGAAATGCTCAAGCAGAAGAATGAATACGAGGCCAGGATCAAGAGGTGAGAGCCATGCTCAACCATAAAATGAACGTTTGACTTAAAACTAATGGTACAAGGCTAGTGTTTGCCTTTGTCCTAGTCTTTGGTAGGAGAGTACACGAATAAGAGATGTTTTTTCACAGTTTTAATGAAACTGAAAATGAAAATCTCATTTCATTTTTCACTCTCATTGTTTCCAACCTTCATGCCTCTCTTTCTTTTGTAGAACTAACATCAGTGATGAAAGATGCTACTACAAATAACTTTCCATGTAGCACATTTTTTATGTGATTTATAGAAAAAAACATGGTGTAAACATATAAATAAATAAATAAAAAAAAAAACTATAAATACATAAATGTATATATTAGGTGTGTACATGTATTCATCCCAAACTGTCACGGTGCAAAACGTCAAGGTTCGGTGCATACAGTCAGACGGTAAATACAGTCAGTCACACGCGATCCACAGTCCAATCCAGAAAGGGGTGCACATGGTAATGCAACACCTTTTGCTAATCGCTACAACAGGAAAAAAGCGCAGAAGAAGAACAGACGATCTATGCATAGATCCGTTTACGTGATATCTCACAACCAGTGTTTCAACTGTGGAAAGACATCAATAAAACAGCTTGAGGATAATATCTCACATAGCATTACATTTACCTCAGGCAAGTCATTTAGTGTCCACAGCATGTTAGTTGAATGAACTGTAGAGGGGAGCATTTCACTAAATATATGCACTATATTACATTTAAAATGTATGTATATATATATATATATATATATAATTTATTTTTTAAGTAATTAATGTATGAACTTATGGCATTTGTTCTTCTTGGAGTTTTTTTGTTTGTTTGTTTGTTTGTTTTTTTGGAAAACTGCTTCATGATAGAATTAACTTTCACATAAATGAACACCTCAAGTGTCTCATTAAACTATCACAGTATTAAAAGTGTATTCACCCAACCTTTCCCATCTTCCCTGTAGTCTGGAACATCGGAATCTAGAGTTGGAGACCGTGATGGCGAATCTACATGAAGAGCTGGACCAGGAGAAGAAGAAATACACCATGGTGGAGATCAAGCTGAGGAACGCCGAGCGAGCCAAGGACGATGCAGAAAAGAGAAACGAGATGTTGCAGAAAGAGATGGAGCAGTTCTTCTCCACCTTCGGAGACCTGACCGCAGATCCGCGACGGCCCGACAGAGCCAACACCATCTGGATCCAGTGAGCTGTTTCATTCACGCTTGTGTTGAGGACGGTCTACCGTTAACATTACTCTGTGTGGGCCGCGCTCAGACAGAATGTGACTAAATCAACCTTCATGGCATCTCCTCAGCCGCTGTCACCTGTCCGTTCAATGCAAAGTTTCGACACGGCTGAGCGAAGCCCATTGAGCCAAATTTTCAGAGCTGATTGTGGACCAGTTGTGAGATTGCTGTTGGATTGAACCGGTCGAATTCATGAAGAAGGATGATGAGATGATGCAGCTTGGATTTTAAGGTAAAAGATGTCATGATGAGTGTCAAACCAAAAGAAGGGGATGTGACAGAAAATGAGTGTCAAACAGAAAGATACGTCTTCTGACTCTAAATAATGACAGAAAAGCTTTGCTCTAAAAGTGAATGGTAAGATGAACTCGGTTGAATGTGAGAAAACGAATGATATACAAGAATGAACAATGAGTCTTAGATGATGGGAAACTCCTGAAGGACAACAGAACAACGAATGTCACTCGTATTTCTTCTTGTGATCCAACCAAATGTGTCCATGAGCTGTCATGTATCCTCTTGTGTATATAAAGGCGAAACAATGTTAAAAATTCCACGATGAAAAACAAATGTCTGTATAATTGCAAATTAAAGTAATGTTTAATGTACGTATTGATATTTAAACAGAATTCTCAATGTGTTACATATAAATTTTATATCAAGGCTTTTCCTTGCACTTAAGCATACGAGTTGCTGTTGTTTTTAGTATGGTACGAATATGAGATGTGGCAAACATTTGAGTATCATTCAGTCTTCCCTGTTGCTTTTTTGCATAAATTTACCACTGCAAATAAACATTTTCTTCATCAGTATTAAAAATATATTTATTTTTTAAAGCATAAATCTAACAATTTAGGGAGTTTTTTGCTTTAAACAAATAGCTTTTGGCCAGTGACACACACACACAAAAAACGAAATAAAATAAAATAAATACATCCATACTTTGAAAAATGTCTCTGATAAAATGTAAGGGTTTTAAGATATTTTTATTGGGAAAACACAAAAATGCTGATGGAGAACATGATTTTTGCAGTGCATCCTGATGCCACAGTGCTCCCCATGTGACCAAAACCAAGTAGAAAAGGAAACCTGTAAATACTTGTAAAAACAGGGCAAACGCTCAGCCTGTCTTTGTCATTTGTGCCTGTCGCACATCATTTGCTTTCAGTGGTGCTAGACGGGAGGAAGTCTGTTAAAATGAAGACTAAAGACTTGACGATTCAAACCCGATGGGGTTTGTTCATCTCTCGGACCACGTGTCTGTGCGTTTGGGGTCATTTGCCTTGTCTTGTCTTCTACTGTAGCTTTATGCATTCAGTGAAATGCAATGAAATTAAATTATGTGACCTCATTTAAATTGTCTAGTGTTATTGTATCAGTCGCTGGGGCCGACCACACATGAAATCTGTGGGTGGTCTGACGTGTACAACCACAAAATGAACATTATGAATCAATGCAACATCCTCCCAAACAAATTCTGGACATTGTCCATGAAAAGTCCCTTAGTGAAAAATTGTGATTTGTTTTAAAATGTCAAATGGTTATAATTCTTAAATGCAACATAAAACACGCAGAATGCAACAAAATCATGAGGATATTGACCCGATCTTGTTGTTCTTTCCCTGGGTGGGCTTTCATATGTTTTCCCACTTTACAGTGTATTTGTGCATGTATTTGCAGGTGTTGATGTTTAATTAGGCAGAACATTTCTCAGCATCATAATCTCTCACAAAAAAAAAAAAAAAAATTCAGACATCATTTACTCAACCTATCTGCATGTGTAACGGAGACCAGCTTGTAGTCGCTGTGCAAGTAAACCTCACTCCTCTAACCTCAAGAGATGCTCTAGCGACTGACACTAGAGGTTGCAGCCTTTAGCCTCCTCGTTAGAGCATCCGACTCCCACGCCGGAGACCCAGGTTCAAGGCCCGCACGGAGCGGGGCTAGTAGGACCTGGGTAGAGGGGTTGCATTGGTGCCGTGACCTGGATGGGAATGAGGTTTTAGGGGAGTGAGTGTAACGGAGGCCAGCTAGTAAGAGCCCTGCAGATAACCTCACTTCCCTTGCCCCAAAAGGTGCACTAGTGACTAACGCTAAAGGCTGCAGTCTTTAGCCAACTTGTTAGTGCGCCTGCCTCCCACGCCAGACACCCTGGTTCGAGGCCCGCACAGGGCGAGTAGGACCTGAAGGGTTACACATGACCCCCGTAGAACTCAATTATGATTATATTCCAAGTCATTCTTCACTGATTAAAGGCGCAATATGTAAGATTTTTGGATTAAAATATCCCAAAACCACTAGAACAATGCTATATATTTTGTTGACTTGTTTACTTACATTATCTCAAATGTTTCCAAGAATGTTTAAATCCAGAAAAATAAGCAATTTTAACCAGGACATCATACCCTTGTTACCCTCGATTTATGGCTTAATTTTGTAGAAACCATGGAAACACCAAAGACGCTTTAATATATATGTTTTATTAGACAAGGGAACAACTGTCTGGATACAATTATAGACAGAAAACTGATCATTGTTATAGAGCACAACACATTTAGTCTTATTGTTTAAATCTCGTTTTCCTAATTTTCCGCGAGTACCATGTTTCACCATGCCATTTTAAAATGAATTGCATGCCATTTATCAACACAAGCCACCCAGCATTTATCAATATGATATTCTAATATCGATCTAGTTTACTGCAGTGTGCAACAAGTGTCTCATGGCAGCGTCGAGCGAACGCTCAGAGTGACGTTTTAACATCTTTTTCAACACACCCAAATGTATCTAAAGGCAGGAACACACCAAGCCGATGACAACGAACTAGTGGCGACAGAAGCAGACTGCGGGGTTGGCTGCCGTCAGCAACGTCTGGGTCCAAAGTTGGCCTGACACACCAAACCAACGCTTGACAGCCGACGGCCAAGTAGCACGTCCGTTCTGTGCCTGCGTAAGATGTAATGTTTTTCCGTACCAGCAGGTGGCAGTAGGACCGACGAGCTCCTGTCGAATCGGCCAAAAAATAGCAGACGAGGACCAACTTCAGCCGTCGGTGCGGAACACACTGAGAAAACTTAGTCGGCCAACGAACAAAAACTGCCCGACGGTCGACCATCTGCTTGGTGTGTTCCTGCCTTAATATGATAAAACAGCACTGCATAACCCCACATACGCTTGACCGGAAGAAGCAGAAGCGGCAACTGTGACAATAATAAAAGTTCAGCTGCTCTCGAGTCGTGTGTCGCACTCGTCTCTCATTAGCAATCGCTCCAGCGGCCTCACATCACTCGGTCCTGCTCTGCTTCATACCACAGTAACGTTAATAATCTCATCCATGAACATGATGTCTGCCCGAGTCCTGTCCCGATTCTTTTCCACTGGCTTTGAGGTGAAGACAACATCTCCCATGATTCCGCGCTCAATCTCTGTCATCAAGCCTTTGTTTTGATAGGTGACCTCTAGTGGCGAAAAATTACATATTGTGCCTTTGACTTTCCCTCTGCTTTCCCACAGCTATCAAGAGGGCATTTGTGGTCTAATGGTTAGTGAGTCGGACTTGTAACCCGAAGGTTGCGGGTCCGAGTCTCAGTACCGGCAAGAAATGAGCAAAGCACCTAACCCTCCAATCACTTCCTGGGTGCTGCAGCGAAAATGACTAACTACTGCTCCGGGTGTTTGTTCATGGTGTGTGTGTTGTGTGTTTAATACTCACTGCTGTGTGTGCGCACTTGGTTGGGTGAAATGCAGAGCACAAATTCCAAGTATTTGGCTACACATCACGTTGTTTTCCATAGCAAAATCCCTTTAAGGCAAGGCATTTCACCTAGCTGCCATCTTTGAAGCGCCTCTCGGACAGCTATTTCAGTCATGCAAGTACAGCTCCTATCTCTTTGCAAGCTTATGATTAAATTTTATATTTAAAATCACCAAGAAAATCTGACAATAACTCAGATTTTGTTTCTAAATGCTCAAATAATGCATTTTTTAGGCTGAACCAGCCAATGAGCATGTGCAGTCCTAAACGCGCTGTAAATCACACTGTTGATAGTTTGATTATAAAGTATATTGAAACTGTAGACTATATAGATTCCATTTTCTTTGCACGACACATTAACATTACAGTACAAAATAGTTTTTTGGCATTATCCTGAACATAAACATAAATTTTATGTGTCATAGAATATCATTCTTTAGATTTTCCCAGCAAAAATGTCCCTTAACATAAAAATCAGCAGAGGTGCCCGATCCTTTTCCTGGAGATCTGCCTTCCTCCTGCAGCTCAAACTCTGATCAAACACAACTGAACCAGCTAATTAAGATCTTCAGGAGCACTTAGACAGGTTTGTTGGATCAAGGTCAGATCTGATCCTGCGTTCACGCCATGACGTAATTACCGTAAATAAGATGACGACACATGACACTGTACTTGTAGATGTTCACATCCTCAGATTCGGACTTATACGTTTCTCCTCCACTATTAACTTCAAATTAAATCTGTAGTGGTCACGTGGTACAAGTTGTAGCTCTCAGAAAATTGTGAGCCTAAAGTTGTAATTACAAATTTCGCATGAAAATACCTTAAACTCTGCAGGTAGGTTGATCTCCAGGAACAGGAGTGGGCACCTCTGGTCTACAGGCTTTCGCAGACATCCTAGGATGTTGGGGAAGGTCTCATTTTTTACATTTCTTTAAAAGCTGTTCACACGTTGGCAATAAAAAAGTGATTATTACATGAAAACTCTTACATATAGCCCCTTTAACTAATTCTTTAACTTTGCCACAGACCTGTAACGCTGCCCCGGTGCACTCTGGGGATTAACATCCTTGTCATTTTTCCCAGTAAGGGTCTGCTTGAATTTAAAGATCCCATAATGTATTTCACCCTGAACCTATTAGAAGACACATCAGGGGGCCTGTGGTCTCTATCCCCACACCAGCAGCACACAGAGGGAATCTGGCTCACACACTCCACACCTTTCTTCACTGGATAATAGGCTTAAAGCAGCCGGACAAAGTAAACGCAGCCCGCAAATTCCATTCTGAGCTACAGACGACATAAAGGAACGGGATCCAGGAATATTTTCACGCCAAGCTTGATCTGAAGAATACAAACCTCTGGAAGCTGGAGAGAAGCACAGATAATAGAGTGCTTCTCATGCAGGGATCGGCTTTTGTTGGCGATTCAGGTTTTGTTCCATTTTATAGAACTGAAGTCCACTGTAGGTAACAGAGCTATTGAGATGATGAATATGTTCCAGTCAAGTGTGTGTGTGAGAGAGAGTTGAATAAAATAAAAATAAGAACTGTACAGTGGCCCTCAGACACGTAAACACCATTAACCCTATAAAGTCTACTACTTTCTAAGGCCTCTATATGAGCAACATGATCAAAACTTTGCTGTTGTACACAATCATACCTTCTGTTGTCTCAAATCTTTAATGATTTTTATAAAGTAAACATAAGAATAACTTTTATATTGTTAGTAATATTTCAAGATGGACACCTGACTGAAGCAGCTGATTATCCATACATCATTTTTGTAGAAAAAAAAAAAAAAAGTTAAAATCTAAGTATCAAATATACATCAGGCTTTTCAGGAACATTTATTGTTCATCTCTCAATCATCATTGTATTGCATTGCATTACAATGACAGAGCTTTTATCATAAAACTAAGCTTTTTAATATATTATTGGAAGATATAGAGTGACTGATATTTATATGCATTTTATGTAGTCTGCTATACTGTTATAAAGATCTCACTGATTTAAATTACATTATCAGAATGACATCTTTTTTGGACATATAAATACCAGCAACTGCACCAAAATGCATATTTTTTCTCAGTTTGGACCTCTGAATGAAATTTATGTTTTTTTCCTCAAGTATGAGTTCTATATGAGCCATAATGTATCAAATATGAAAAAGAAAAAAAAAAACATGCAAACCCTTAATATATATATATATATATATATATATTTTTTTTTTTTTTTTTTTTTTTTTTTTGTCTAAAGGTTCGATAAACTGTTCCATTTAAAAAAGGAGATTTTTCTCACTATTTCAAATGTCAGGCTTTATAGGTTTAAAAACACACAAGTTGCTTCTGCAAACAAATGCTGCAAGTTTTTATCAAAATGAATTTCACTTTTCATTTTTTCAGTCACTTTTAAATCATCTGGGTGTCAAGGTGATTTATAGTGGATGAAGACAGTTCAACTGAAGTTCACACAGGTGTTCAAGCTGAATTATTTTATCATTCAAAACATTAAATCATTTTTTGAAATGTTTAGCTTGAAACGGTCCAGAGATCCCACACTTTTGGTAAAAAAGAATTTCCATGGCCTTTCCAGTCATTTTTGAATACCGGAAAATGATTAAAAAAAAACAAAAAAAAAAAACAGTAATGAATCATTTTGAAAGATTTTTGAACCAGATTAACGGAGTCCTTGAAAAGTATGAACTCAAAAGTTCAATTTGCTCATGAATTAGACATCACTGTGGCTCACATTAAGTTTTACTTCACGTGTCTATCTGAAGAAATATTTGTGGATTAGAGAAACTCCATGACTTTCATTCCTGGAAAACAAATTAAAAACACTCACAACATATTTTGATGACACATGTCTTGGTTTGCTACAAAAAAAAGGTGTTTGTGTGTGTGTTGGGATCATTATGGGTCATGCTCTTTATACAGCCCAACTTTAATTTCTCACAATTCTCAACCTTTCTAACTAATTACAAGGTCTCATGAAAAAGTTTTGAAAAAGTCTCTGATATTTCCAGGTTTTCCATGACTACAGGAACCCTATGGAAACCTGAGCTTTTGCCATGTTATAAACTCCCTGGTTTGCTCATATGGGGTGTGAGAAGTAACATATACATTGGTAAGGTATTAAAATAGGCAGATATTATGGTGAAGCCTCTATGTGTGTTGAAGGACTAATTTATATTCAGGAGTGTCCTAAATTGAGGACTCTCCAAGGCTGGCTTTGAGAAGGGCCAAATCTCAAAAATGACCCTAATAGAAAGTCAGCTCTCCTTAAAGAACTGGCTCACTGGATTCTCAGAAAACAGTAAAAAGAAAACCAAAACCCAAAAGAACAAAAGAAGTCTTTCTCTCAGTCCTTGGTTGGAATTGAAAACTTTTTTTAACCCCACATTCTGAACACATACTCTCTCTCTCTCTCACTCTCTCAATAATCACACTCATTCCTTTAAATTTTTAGCTGAAATGTTGTCAACAACCCATATAAATAGGTACCAGTCACCATGTCTTTGTCTAACTTAAATTAAAATACCTATGAGGCATGCAAATTCAAGAACAGATGACAATTCATTTCAAGGTCAAAGGAGTTTATTTTCAGTCACATACAGATATTTATATTACATACACAGTACCTTTAAAATGTCGGGTGCTAACAGCAATTCATAGTGCTGTTTAAATCTTTAGTTTTTATTTTTAATTTTTTTCTCCCCAAACCATCTCATCTTATCTTGCATTTGTAGAATCATTTGATTTGAACAACAGCCTGGAGCAGGTGGTGTGAAAATGGCGTTAGATGTCAGAAAGCACTGCGTAAAGAACCACAGCCTCCATCTTAAACTCTCAACAGAATGGCTCACTGACAGCACGGAAAGAGATAGATGGAGAGAGAAAGAGGCTTAAAAATACCATCTGAGTCAAAATGAAACCATAAAGACTTGATTGAGTTGAACGTCACCATGAGACTCGTAACATTAACTAGTACACAGTGTGAATTCATGATTAGAAAAACAATTCATTGTTCATCCACACTTAAAGAGTTTAGTTATTGCACTACTGTGATCTCTGACACTGAATAACCTTAGAAAGAAGGAACGAAGGAGAAAACATAAAGGAAGAAGGAAAAAGAGGGCAAAACAAAATGAAGATGGAAAAAGATAGGAAGAGAGGACAGAAAGGGAAAAAAGGAAGAAAGAAGGAAATTGTAAGGAGAAACAAGGAAAGGAAAAAAGGCAAAGAAAGGAATGCAAACAAAGAAATAACAAATGGAAAGGAAACAAAAAGCAAGAAAGTAAATTGATGGATGGATGGATGGATGGATGGAAGGAAGGAAGGAAGGAAGGAAGGAAAGTAAAGGAAATAAAGTGAGGGAATGACAAAGGAATGAAGGAATAAAAGTGAAGGAAGGAAGGAAACAAGGAAGGAAGTAAGGAATAAAAGTGAAGGAAAGAAGGAAGAAAGGAAGGAAATTGAAAGAAATAAAGTGAAGTAAGGACAAAGGAAGGAAGGAAGGAAGGAAGGAAGGAAGGAAGGAAGGAAGGGGAAGGAATTAATAAAAGTGAAGGAAGGAAGGAAAGGGAAGGAATTAAAAGTTAAGGAAGGAAGACAAATGAAGACAGAAAAAGGAACAAGGAAGTAAGGAAGGAAACAAACAGGATGAAAGAAAGAAAGTGAAATTGAAAAATAAAGGAAAAGACAAGGTAAAAAGAAAAAAAAATAAATAGGAAAAGAAACGATTAATGGAAAGAAAAAGCAAATAGAAGAAAAGTGAAGGAAGAAGTTAAAAGAGAAGAAGAAATGAAAAAGAATAAAGGAAGGAAGAAAGGTAAACAGGAAGAAAGGAAGGACAGAAAGGAAACAGATGGGGGGACAAAGGCAAGTGAGGAAAGTAACAATAAAGAACTAAGGAAAGAAGAAGAAGGGAAAAAGGGAAAGAAAGCAAGGATGGAAAGGAAAGGCAACAAAGAAGGAAAGTGAATGAAGAAAAAGGAAATAAGGAAAAAAGAATATGGGAAGGAAGGACTGGAACCAAACGTAAGGAAGAAGGAAAAAAGAGGAAAACAGGTCAATGGTGCAGGATGTAGTGGTCTGTATTGCTCGGAGTGTTTCCTTTGATTGCAGTGACACAGATTCATCAACTGTACATTGTTGTGCAGATTGTTATGAAAGTATGTACTTCATACTAAAATATTACATTAAATATACCTTGATTTCAAGCATAACATGACAGAAGTGTACACTGGAGCTGCTGAGCTGTTTCTCGTGAACATGCATTCATCTGATGAACATACAAGACTGCATAATGAACAAGGGTTTAAACTGGACTAAATAACAGATTTAATCAAAACCTTAAAAAACAAAACCTGGGGATATTTTACAATTCTGTTAAGGCCACCATCTCGACCAATCAGTTTGAGTTTAAATGATGACATCATAATAGCACATTGTTAAGTTACATCATTTCCATTCTTTCGTTCCCGGCTCACAAACTGCACCGCCACTGTTACGAGACAAAGTCAAACTCTACAATACAGCACTTACAGCACACCCGCAGCTTTAACACTCAGTACTTTACCCACAATGCAACAGTAGTGGCATCCCGCGTATATCACCGTTCTCGCAGGTTTATAATGGTTTCAGAAGCAGCATTATAACATTGTGAAAAGTACAAACATTCAATGTTGACACCTACTTTAATCAAAAGCCATTCTGAGAAATCAATCCCAAAGTTTTTTATTTGAAGCACCATGGGAGAAATGCAGACTCCTGGGCTGAAACTCGGCTCATTTCAACCTCTTTTACGAGTTGATATATCACGTTAACGCTTTGAGCTGAGTTTCATAACAACTGGTTTAAGTGATGCGAAGTTCAAAATGGATAACTGAGACTATGAATTAACCCTGTGCACGACCCAACAGATATGAGGGTCCTTTCGTCGAAAAATAACCTGTATAAAATGCAAGATGCCACACCACATTGTTGTCCGTCTATTCTAAAATGAAATGTAATCAACAAATTGGAAACACAACGCAACGGTTTACAAGTAATATTGAATTCTAACTATTGAAATACAAAAGCTACTGTATGTAGTGTCCACCCTGTTGTAAAATCATCAGCAGCCATATTGAATTATTTTGCAGAGACTGGAGACCTCCCAGAACCCCTCTCTGTCCTCTAGAGATGATATAGCCTATTACTTTGTACCATATAAGGTTTTTTGATGTTGATTGTTATGGCGGAAATGTCTGATTAGGTTGGGAAACTTATGATAATGTTTATGCAAATAAAACAGAATTTTTTTTTTTATCAAAATTCTGAAGTTTTATGTTTGAACTTAATTCATATATTCAGCTCTAAAAGTGTCAGACAGAAGGCTAGAACATATAATCACACTTTTAGGGTCAATATTTGATGTTAGGGGTGATAAATGCATGTGATTGTCATAAAACAAAAATTCAATTGAACACATTTGTTAACTGAAAAACAAACTTCTGCATGTACTTAGAGGTACACTATGAAACGTTTTTGTTCAAAATTAACAAAATGTAGTTAATTTATAATAATATAATGTGTTTTTTGTCGTACCCTGATTCACCACAGTAAGCCTATTATAGTTGTTTATATTTTAGACCTGACAGGATGGTTTTCGCGGGAATTTGCGTACAAGTATGTTACTCGCCCGTGCTCGTCTCGCCATAATGGTAAATAAGAGAAAAGTTGCTCTACATTGACGCGTGTATGTGAGTGTTAGTTTTCACAACGAGAGTGAAAGTTTGACACGGAGCAGCTAAGTCTTCAGCCTGCGTTGAATCACCCGTTTAAAAAAAACGCCGAACCCCGAACAGAGAGTCTGTTGGCAAAAGGAGAACGCGACTGAGCAAAGTCCTTTTCAAGGAAAGTCTGTTCACTCGGCGGCCATATTTGCAACGCCTCCCGCCAGCTATTTCGGGCATTCAAGACCAAGTCCTATCTATTTGAATGGGGGAAATCCTGAAATCTTAAAAAAAAAAACTGCTGGGCGAACTCAAATAATATATTTCAAATCAGCAACAAAATCTGACATGAAATGTCTTATACATTTTGTTTCTTACGCTTAAATAGCGTTAAAAAGGTTATTTTCCCGGCCAGACTAGCCAATGCGCATGTGCAGTCCTAACGCGAGTCTAGGGTTTCTATGGGAACTGGAGCTTCTAACGGCAGTTGCAGTGACGCAATGACTTTATCAATCAGCGATTGGCTCTTTTACTTAGAAAGCGGGACGTGTTCCGCCATATTGCGCGTTGCAGTTTCTCCCATTCATAGTGAACTATCTTTCTATATCTATAATCTTTGGACAGAGAGCTCGTAATAAAACGAATCAACATTGGTTTGGCTTCTCTGAGATGGTTGTAAATGTCTTTGAAATGTTGTAAACGCGACATGGAGATGGTGTTTTTATTACTCTAAAGGTGAGTAAGGTATGTTATTGAACAGATAAATTGCCATTTGTCGCTCTCTAACAGAGTTCATTGTATTGTGAAGGGTCATTTTATTATGGGTTGTTATGGCGCTGTGCTGGATTTTATTTTCAAGGAAGTTCCGTGTCTATTAATGGGTATGGCTACAGTAACTTCTTCAGCTTAAGGTCCTTTCTATCTAAACTGGTTATATCTCTATATAGTAGTGAATGTTTTCAGAGCAGTATGATAACCATATTCATCCGCACAGTCACGCAGAGCCGAAGCACAACCAAAATAATAACATTTTTCCGCAAAAATGCATTCAGTTTTGTTTTCTAACCGCTAGACAGTCAAAATATATACATAGTGTACCTCTAAGCAGAATCAGATAAACATTAACATGCAATGCCATATAAATGTGTTATTAAAAATACAAATAACTTAGGCTAATTAATAATAATTAAATTTTATCCACAAAAAGAGTGTTTCTGAGTGAGAATGAGTTAGAATATGAGAGCTTTGTTACATAAACAAACCAAAAAATCATGTGTATTTCATCCCTTTATTAAAATGTTTAGTACACGGATCAAATTGGACAAATACAGGTACAAAACAAAACCGTACAACTTAAATATTATATGTTCAATTTACTGTGTACTTCATAATGTATATTCAATGAAGCTAAACTTTACCTAGTAGTACTAAAAACATCAGCCATGTGTGTTTGAAAATTTAAACTACATTAATCGTCTTTTTAAAAATGGAACAATTAAATGTGAGGGGGGGGGGGGTGAGGGTTACATTGGAACAAACAGTGGCCCCTAAGCGTATATGGACATTTTAGACATAAAAAATGCATATAACAAAATATTAGTGGCATTTTTTCCCCAAACAAAGATCAACCTAATATGTAAAAATGAACACTTTGGGGTGTCAAACGTTAGTGGAACATGTTCATAGTTTAATGTGATGAACTACACCTGTGTAAACTTGAGGAGAACTGACTTTTAGTGTGATGTAAATGCCCAAATACTGTTTGAGGCCACTGTAGTTCTCAGATCTGGGGCTTATAACAGATTTTTGTCCAGGTGCCTTTTTTTCTTTAACATACAGTGACTTTAAATCACACTTGGATACAAGAGCCAGATCTCTAAATCTATATGAATAGGGGATTGTGGGATTGGGTAAACAGACCTGACACATCCGACATCACCTGGAACACCTCTACCAGAGCCGTCGCGTTTACTGTACTCGTGTTTTTGAGGAGGAAACTGCATTATTTCAAAGGCACTTCCCAAATCCGACAATAAACAGGTTTAATAATAAACTCCAGCTGTGAAATTTAGGTAGTAAGCATGTTGATTCCCTTCAGACAACACAAAAATATGAGTTTCGAGATGAGATTTAGTTTGCGTGGATGTGAACAAGGAACAAAAAGTGAAGATGAGGTGCATGCTCTCGACTTAGTTAGACACACACCTTTCAAAGGTGAAGTTGAAGCATGCAAGGCTGTCGCAGAGAGGGCGAGTTTCACAAACACGAAGGAAGGGCTGTTGAAAGTCGGAAAATGACAGCAACCGTGCTTGTACCCCCCAATGGCTTCCTTTAAAGCAGCCTCAATTCCTGTCGAGTGACAGATACGCCCACATTCACCCGTTAGCTCCTTAAATGTTATATAAACACGGTTATCTATATTTGTATATGTTATAATTAGCTTAATTACTTTTTTCTCTGACCATGCAAGACTACAGGCAAAGGGAAACGGGTGATTAGCTGTAATGTGGCAAGGTGTGCAAATACTCCCTCTACTGGCCGTCAGTCCCACTCTGAGAACACCTCACAACTGTACACAATTACATATATACAAAAGATAGGGGGCGCCATTGTACATATTAGTATTTTACCTTACGAGGAGTCGCACATAGACACACCTGCCCATCCGAAACCAGTTGGGAGTTTCGGCACAAGCAAAATAAAATCATCTGATCGAATATAGTACAGTGCTCTTTAAAATAAAAGCCCACCCTGCCACATCGACTGAAGCACAGAAAATCGCAAGGTAATAGATATCAGCCAGTCAATGTACACTTTACAGAGATGCCCGCTTAGGACCTTTTTTTCTCTTTTCTTTTCTTTTTTTGACGTCTCGTTTTTTTTTTTGGATGCCATATGAGGGGATTAAAAGCAAAGCAACTAGTGAAGATTCATAAATATACATATTCAGACGTTTCTTTGAATGAAAATGCATACTTTGTCATCATTTACTCATTATTTTACGCATATATTAACTAATTTTTTTATTTCGTTAATTACATTTTTTTCAGAGGTTTGTGGATTTGTACTCGGTCGGGGTCGCGGTGGCCGTTCACCTTCTGAAGAACATGGGGTTGCGCAGGCAGGCGGTTAGTCACCTGCAGCACCCCAGCGGTCCGGCGGAGGTCTCCAGGCTGCTGTCGGTATCGGAGGCCAAGGTCTGGTCGGTGGACATGGAGGAGATGTCGTTGACGGAGGAGGAGGGGGGGAGGCTCTCGCTGCTGTTCATGGCTGCACCTGCGCTAAGGGAAGTAACGGGGAAAAACGGTTACAACGAAAAAAGTAGAGCAGCCACAGTGCCCTCTACAGGGCTAATATATACTACAAGCAGAAGATCAAATATCAAAAAGTACAATAACAACAAAACGTGTACAAATAACCCACAGGGATGAAAGTGGGGTCTTCAAGGGTGGAGTCCATGGACTGAGTCGGCTCTGAGGTGATATTGTAGGATGTTGAGCCACAGTTTTGTACAAATGCTAACAGATGACCATCCTGAACCCTAAGAACAGAATGTGACTATAAACTATTTTTACTTTATTTTTTACTATATTATTTTCTTAAGATATATAAATATTTACTTTGTCATTTTATACCAAAAATTAGAGTAGAGACACGCACATATATACACATCTCTCTCTCTATTAAATATTACTCTAAACTACATGTATTAAAAATTTTTATTTAAATTATTTAAAGGGTTAGTTCACCCAAAAAATGAAAATTCTGTCATTTATTACTCACCCTCATGTCGTTCCACACCCGTAAGACCTTCGTTCATCTTCGGAACACAAATTAAGATATTTTAGTTGAAATCTGATGGCTCAGTGAGGCCTGCATAGGGAGCAATGACATTTCCTTTCTCAAGATGACTTATTTAGTGATGGCCGATTTCAAAACACTGCTTCAGGAAGCTTCGGAGCATAATGAATCTTTTGTGTCAAATCTGCTGTTCGGAGCGCCAAAGTCACATGATTTCAGCAGTTTGGCGGTTTGACACGTGATCCAAATCATGATTCGATACGCTGATTCATTATGCTCCGAAGCTTCCTGAAGCAGTGTTTTGAAATCGGTCATCACTAAATAAGTCGTTTTTTTTTTGGTTTTTTTTGGAGCACCAAAAATATCCTCATCGCTTTATAATATTAATATTGAACCACTGTACTCACATGAACCGATTTAAATATGTTTTTAGTACCTTTATGGATCTTGAGAGAGGAATTGTCATTGCTCCCTATGGAGGTCTCACGGAGCCATCAGATTTCAACTAAAATATCTTAATTTGTTTTCTGAAGATGAACGAAGGTCTTACGGGTGTGGAACGACATGAGGGTGAGTAATAAATGACAGAATTTTCATTTTTGGGTGAACTAACCCTTTAATTTAATTATTAAAGAATTAAAGAATTTTTACACACATCTCCCTCTCTTTAATACACACCTCTCCCTCTATGAAATATTACTCTGTAGTAAAAGTTTTTATTTAAGGTAACTTAAATTCATTTTAAGTGTATTAAATGTATTCTAAAATTTATGTGTGTATATTACTCTAAACTAAATGTATGAAAATAATTTATTTAAATAATTTAATTTAATGTACTTAAAGTCATTCTAAATATTCTAATATATATATATATATATATATATATATATATAAAATAACAGAAAAGTAGACAGCTACATGATTATAATATTAATTATGCGGCAGAAACTGTGAAGCATTAGTTAGGTTCACATCCCAAACATGAGTAAATAACTAGTTACACAATCATTCTACATGCTTATAATAAAAAGGACAAAAAAAAAAAATGAAATATGAGTTATGCCACTAGGTGGTGCTAACGCTCTACAAGAAGAAATAAATACAGGCTCCTGCAAAAAGGACAAATTGTCCCTATTTTTCATCATCAGGTCTGAGAGTTGCACTGGCTGCCCTATAAATTCACAACCCAGAAATCCTTGAATCCTTCACCAAATCTGTTTCAGCACAGGAGCTCTGCCCATTCCAATAACAGGCAAGAAGATTGCTTTTTGATAAAAATCAAATGCAAATAACCCCTTAAACGGCTTTCTACGATAACATTACAAGCTAATTTACTTGATTGACGGGCTACATCTTTCATTTTAATAGAAGGCAGCTCTTTAATGCCCATTCAGTGCTGTGAACATGATTTATAATAACTTTATACTACACTGCCCACATCCTCGTTTGAGATTAACATTTCAAACATGCAATTTTGAAGCGTGACTGCAGAGTGAAGCTGGAACCAGCGGTTAAGGTAAAAAAATAATGGCAATATGATAAATGATGAAAGCAGAAGCTACCCTTTAAAATGAGAAGAAAAAATGAAGAGGGTGGGTGACATTGGCTCAGCAAGGGGTTTTTATTGCTGTCAGCTTTATGGTTACTGTCTCTCTTTCAGCCTCTCTCTCTTTCGCTCTATAGAATCGTGCCAGACCAGCAAAATGTTATAGCTAGTTACATGTCACATCACACTGAGAGCATCAGTGAGCCTCACGGCACAGACAAACAAGAATTTTTCCACAAACACTATAGAAGACGGAGGAAAACCTCCTTACATTGCCCATAACTCTCTGTTCAACAAGGCTGCATTTCTTTAAAATCAGAAATACAGCAAAAACAGTAATATTGTGAAATATTATTACATTTTAAAATATCTGTTTTCATTTTTAATATATTTCAAAATGTAGTAATGTTTCAATTATTTCAAATATTTTGGCTTGCCAAAGCGAACTCTCAGGAAAAGTTCGCTCCAGCTGCAAAACACCTTCGCACTACCATTGGTCCGTGGCGATAACATAGTAGGCGGTGTGCGCCGAGGCTCCGCCTTCTTTCACACGGAGCTCTTCTCTGACTCATTTTGTCTGTTTGAAGGGGCTTTCACACTGCCAGTTTAGTTCGAAACAGTCAAAATTGACTAGTTTTAGCTACTTCCAACTGAAAGCAATTGGCAACACTGATGATAGTGATGATGATTTACCTTGGATTCGAGCGAGATTAAGCCTGCAGCGTATTCGCGTGTTGCGAGTGCAATCTGAGCGGCAAAAGATCGGGGCCTTAAAGGGGCTGTATGTAGAATTCAGAAACCCTTGTTATTAGCAACACTGGTGGCCATTAAGTGAACTGCAGCCAGCAACTTATTGCTCTTGCTCGCAGGCGACACACACGTAACATACACTGAAAAATATTATTTTTGCTTCTTGTTCAAATTACTTAATTAAAATGAGCTAAGGCAACACAATTCCTACACATTTTGTCCTAACTTAATTTCATTGTGTTTAATTCACGTAAATACATCTAGTATTGAAGTTTACTTAATCCGTTTGTGTTGGGATTACATGAATGAATTTTGTTCCATTAACTGAATGCATTGCATATGGCTGGATAAAGAGAGAAAATGTTTAAAAATTTGATGTTATTTATGTTTTGCAGTAAGATGAAAACTGGGGATGCTTGATAGTGTTTAATAGTGTTCAGTGTTCACTTATATTGCAATTATTAGAATGTTTTAAATTTCACTGGGTTACGATTGTAGAGAAGAGAGGGGCAATTCAATTTTAGCTTTGCGTTGAAAGCTAGCGTTTTACGTGCTAGTGTGTGCACTATTGTTAGCTAATAGGCTGATGACTATCTAGTCCAATCTAATGGATCAATCACGTAACACATGGAATTGAATTAAATGAAAGAACATATTGGATGTTTTAAAAGAATGAATCATGAATCAATGAACCTTACAAAATTCACTTTGAGACTGCTTAATTGGGTCACTTAAAGGTGCCCTCGAATGAAAAATTAAATTTATCTTGTCATAGTCAAATAACAAGAGTTCAGTACATGGAAATGACATACAGTGAGTCTCAAACTCCATTGTTTCCTCCTTCTTATATAAATCTCATTTGTTTAAAAGAACTCCGAAGAACAGGCGAATCTCAACATAACACCGACTGTTACGTAACAGTCGGGATCATTAATATGTACGCCCCCAATATTTGCATATGCCAGCCCATGTTCCCAACATTATGAAAGGCATTAGACAAGGGCAGCCAGTAACGTCTGGATCTGCACAGGTGAATCAACAGACTAGGTAAGCAAGCAAGAACAATAGCAAAAAATGGCAGATGGAGCAATAATAACTGACATGATCCATGATATCATGATATTTTTAGTGATATTTGTAAATTGTCTTTCTAAATATTTCGTTAGCATGTTGCTAATGTACTGTTAAATGTGGTTAAAGTTACCATCGTTTCTTACTGTATTCACGGAGACAAGAGCCGTCGCTATTTTCATTATTAAACACTTGCAGTCTGTATAATGCATAAACACAACTTCATTCTTTATAAATCTCTCCAACAGTGTAGCATTAGCCGTTAGCCACGGAGCATAGCCTCAAACTCATTCAGAATCAAATGTAAACAATATAACAGTATACAATACTCACATAATCCGCCGCATGCATGACGAACACTTTGTAAAGATCCATTTGAGGGTTATATTAGCTGTGTAAACTGTGTTTATGCACTGTTCAAGGCAAGCGCGAGCTCCGTGGGCGTGGAGCAGGAGAATTAAAGGGCCAGTAGCCCTGAATCGGTGCATATTTAATGATGCCCCAAAATAGGCAGTTAAAAAAATGAATAAAAAAAAATCTATGGGGTATTTTGAGCTGAAATTTCACAGACACATTCAGGGGACACCTTAGACTCATATTACATCTTTTTAAGCTTTTAAACTTTTTTATTACACTTTTAAAAATTACTTAATTTCATCATGTTGAAGTCACATTAACAAATTATATTTGTATAGCTTAATTGATTCATGTGGGACCAATGTACACTATTAAATCATGTAAATTAAGCACACTTTTTTTTCACTGTACAGATTGTCTTCACTGGTTTTCTGCATATCTCATGACCATTTCCTCTGCTTTCGATCTCAAAAGTTCTGCCTTTCAACTCCTCTTTTTAGATTGACCTGGTTTTTCTTTACCCACAATTCATACACTGTAAAAAAGAATTGTTAGTTTAACTTAAAAAAAAAATAAGTTACCTGGTTGCCTTAAAATTTTGAGTTCACTCAAATTAAAAATTTGAGTTAATACAATGAAGGCAATAGATTTAATCAACAGAAACTCAAAATATTATGTCATCTAAACCACATTCATTATCTAAGCTGATTTGACAAAAGAAAAATAGAGATAAATCATGAAAATATATATTTTTTTTTACAGTGTACTAGCGCCCATCACAGTAAACAGCATCATGACATGTATATCCCAAACATGCGATTTCAGTGACTGTTTGGGTGGAAAAATAGACTTTCAGCTACATCGCTCTGATCTCACTTAACAGAATCCTCCAGTCATCCCCCACAAAGGACACCTCCAGCGTCCCAGAGAGACCACCATAAATCTCGGGTTTATACTGCAGGATGGAGCTTCTTAAAGCGCAGCATCTCTGACTCCCAGACCCTTAATAAAACAGGAAGGGAATGAGGATTTATATCCAGCATCGATTTTCAACCCCAGTACAGTTCTGTGGCTTTAACTAAACACACTGAATCACTGTTTAGTACAGGACGCCACATCAACAACAGTCCACTGCAGGTGCAGGACATCTATAAACACGAGTCTTCAAGAATTCTCATTCGTCAAAAGATTTCCAGCTTGTTTATAGGCATGTGATCAATGCATGTTGGAAATAACCCACCATGTACCTGTCAGAAAAATGCAAATAATACTTTTTCATAAAACACACTCAATAATTACACTTATAAACCACATATGTGGGAATTTGTAAAACCATAATTTGTAAAGTTTCTTTAAAATCATAAATGTGTGTTCATGAAAAGTGCTATACAATTGAACTGAATATGTGATTTTCTACACACGCGACTCAACACACTAACCCACACTGCTGTGAAATACGGAGCTGCATTGCGACTGCTTTCTTCAGCACAAGCACTTAATTACAAAGGGGGAGACGGACTGAGAGAGAGAGAGAGAGAGAGAATGAGGCCAGAAAAAGATGGACAACTCATGCAAAATGAATTCAAACATCCCAGCAATATCACAAAACATAAGCAGCTAGAAACCAATAGATCATTGACATGATCGGATGTTAACAAGTGAATGAAATGACAGTGAACAGGAAGAACTTCAGCTCGTGTCACTGTCTGTCACCTTCTCAGTGCTGCAGGACTGCAGATATGCAACACCGCACCAATGCAAACACACACATACATGTGCTGCCCTCTACAGGTCAAACAGAGACACTGCAGGCTGCTGATGACTCCACATCCCACAAACCTTCAAGAAAATGCCTGTTCATTGAGTGAATTAGCATATTCTTAATGCGAACTTAATCCTAGAAATATTTCAGTGTTGAATGAACTATGTTTTTAATATCAGACATCATGGACTCCAACCTTAATTATGAAACATGTATACATATACAGTGGCAAATATACAATACAATACAAAATCAGATACACATACATTTTTAAAAGTTAACCCAGGCCAGTTCCTAACATTTTAGCAATGTTTTAAACTCAAGCATTCATTTGCATAGTTTTTTGTTAAAATTATACCATTACTTGGATATTTTTACATTCATATAGCATTTATATGGTCCAAAGGAGAAAAAAAAACACACAAAATGTTTCCTTTGCTAAGCTCTGCCCCTTGGTTATAGTTGCTAACCAAGCAAACTTCATGGAATTTAAAATATGCTCATAAAGTGGTATATTGTGGATATTTTCAATCGATAGAACTTTGTATAAGTTTATCCAAGCTCACAGATCCTCCATTGACTTACATTATACAGTGTGTGCATAATTATTATGCAAGTGCATTAGTATTGCATCCTTCTCATGGGCATTAAATCATTTCTGACTTTTCCATGTGAAATAAAACTCTTTTTGGGCGCAATTTATCTGTAAAAGAAAACCAAAACCTGCTTAATAATTATGCACATCTGAATATAAGTCTGTTTTTCACTTCCAGCCCTCGTTAATAATTATATATAACTTATAAATGATTATATACAAAATTAATAGTAGTTATTAAGATTGATGTGGCTTGGAATTGATAAAATGTGCTTGACAAAAATCGATTTGCATAATTATGTACAAACTGTAAACGAGATGAAGCTTGCCTGAGAAAATGGGGGGCTGGATTGGTCAGTAACATTTTAAGGCGGGGCTTAGCGAAGGATCAATTGTAACTCTTAAAGTGAAAAATAGGCTAAATTAAATACAGTGTTATTAAGTGATTTCTTAAAGATGCTGTAAGATTTTTTGGTGTATACCACAAATAAAATGTCCCTACAATCTGACAAACTGAAATAGATCTCCTAATTCACTACAGTCTCAACCCAATCAGCATGCACTTCAGTTGGCATCTCTTTGGGGGTGGGGTTTTATGACGTAATTATCTTAATTACAAGATTACGGCTTGTAAAAAGCGATCACATCCTCAAAGAACTTAAAATTACAACTTGTAAACTGGGAATTTTCTGAGCGCTCCAACTCGACTTCAACAGCCATAGTAGAGCATAATTCTGAGTCCGAGGATGCGAACAGCTCCGAATAGAACGTCATGTGTAGTCACCTCGTAATTACGGTTATTACGACATGCCATGGTGTGAACGCAGCATTTGTTCAAGTCAAAGAATAGCGGTAGTGGCTGAAATCGCTTACAGCACCTTTTATTCATTTCAGCAAAGACTACAACAGACAACATTGTCAAAACTACAGATTACCAACATAATGAAAAACTAGCACGTAATCACACTCAAGATGTGTTTTATTTGAGTCACACGGACGAGATGAGAGGGGGACAGGGACAAATGGAGCAGTCACAATGGGAGGGTTTCTCATAAACAGCTGAAATCACTTTAAATTGACTTACAGAAGCATAGCTTATGCACAGAGAGTACCTGAGGGAGAGGGCTGTCCCTTCACCACACCATTCTTTGTTCTCTCCTCGAAGTTCATCACCTCTTTATAAATGAGCTCTGAGCCAGAGAGAAACACAGGTGGAGAAAAAGAGAGAGAAATGAACACGTTTAGAGCTAATGAGCTCAAAATCACACTTGGTTTATAAGAAACCAACAAAAAACAAGACAAGGATAAAATGAACAATTACTTGTAGATTATTATCCTAGTTTCTGTTCTCAGATGCTAAAAATGGCTAGTTTTAGCATCTGAGGATAGAAACTAATTGGCTCAGTATAAAAACAAGTGGCGGCCATGATTAAAAAACAACCGTGTGCATTTCTTCATCTGTCTGCGGGTCATGCGTTCTGTCATGTCTACATGCAGAGAGCTCCATATGTAAGCCTACCTTTCCATTCATCAATCGAGTGTTCCCTCTCATCTAGCTGCTTATCATAGATCTGTGGAGGAGGCTGAGACAGAGAGAGAAAGAGGAACACATTTAATCGTTACCCCAACATTATCATAAACATTGAGTGTCTTATGTCTATCATTGCTTGTCTTTAATCATAAAGACAATCTTCTTACAGTTAAAAAAGAATCAAATCTCATGCTTTATTCATCAGGCAGTATATGTACTTATATTTAGTGTTTAATAATGTCTAAATATAGCACATCTGCTCCTGCAAAGTCACTTATTTGATGTAATGCTTTTCTTCTTGCATAGATCTTGATCAGAAAACAGTATGAGGGCCAGATTTGTAATGTTAAAACATCAGGGTTAATATGTTACATTATAGTGTTCATATTATAATATATTGATGTAAATTACATGTGTCTATTAAATTGCTTTATTGTAATGAATGATTTTTGCACGAAAAATAACATGAACACTGTAATGTAAAGTGTTACCACCATTTGCACATGCAGCAGACATGTTCAACAGTAAGAACTTAGTAAATAAGGACCAAACACCACCATTAGTAGGACAGAAAATCAGAGAAAAGTCTGCAGGTTTAGGATTAAGACAGAGACATGAGAGAGGCTGTGTTTCAGAACCTAGTGAGCAGCCTAACTAGACTGCATTTTGGGGCATCATGGATACATTGACGATCAAATCAATCCTCAGCAGCATTTTCAGGCATTTAAATGTTCAAACTGAGAATTTTTTTGGGGCATCCACATGTGATTCATTTCAAATGCTCCAGTGTTGATGCCAAAAATGCTGTGTAGGTAGGCATCTCACTAGGTTTTGTGACAAGCCAGAGAGTCGAAGAAAGATATAAAGATACAAAGAGAAAGAGAGTGATTAAATGGCAGTGAAAGGATCATTATGGGAAAACAAGGTTCCTTAACACACAATAACCTGCATAATTAATTTACAGTGTATTAGTTTTATATTTATTTCACAAAACCCACAGGTGAGTTATTTGGTTACACTTTATTTTACAGTGCCGTAGTTACATAGTTACATTACTATTGTAAGTACATGTAGTAATGTGTAACTTCGGCACTGTAAAATAAAGTGTTACCAGTTATTTTAACGCCTTTACACTAAGTAAATATTTCTAAGGCTAGGTCTACACTAATCCAGATACATTAAAAAATGCATCTTTTTCTCTGTTTTGGCCTTCCATCCACACTGAGATGACATTTTTGTCCTGCGGAAACTGAGCTTTTTGAAGATGCTCTCCCAAATGGATCAATTTGAAAATGCTGTTTTCGTGTTGTAGTGTGGACTGTGAAAACAGAGGAATTTGAAAACAATGTAACGTTTAGTCATGTGATGCATATTTTACCGATAGATATGTTTATACTAGGGCTCGGCGATATGGCAAAAAATAAATAAAAAATCAGAACGATTCATGATTTCGATTTTTTTTTAATGTTTAACTAGTCAACTTAAAAAAGTAACATTCTCTTTATTAACAATCTGGTTAAAAAAAGTTCAATTCCAAGTGCAACACACCTGAAGTGATCAACATGGTGTAAGTATGTTAAATATTTTTCCAGAAAATATGCATGACATATAAAGGCAAATATTTTACAAACTTATCTACTATTATTAACAGCAAATGCTTTGTAAAAACAGAAAAGAACAGCTTTCAGACTGTCACCATCATGCAAACATGAAATATCAAACATACAGTAGTAGTTCTTTACAGGTTTTTGCATTCCACTGTGCTATTTTTCCAATTGTTTTTATGTTTTGTGCATGTGTTTGGCTGTCGCACTAGTGTCTTGCATCTTTTGCAGCATCTCACCCATGAAATGGCATTCTAAAAACATGGAGCTCAAGTAAAAAAAGGTTGAACTCACGTCTAATAACTTTTTTCCCCATTCCACTGCCCGCGTCTCTTTTTTTTTAACGCATAACGCATTTCTGAGTGAACAGCTGCTTAAGACTAGCGATGTGTTCTATGTTCAAAACATTAAATTTGAATAAATCGGGGAAAAAAAAAAAAAAAAAAAAAACGGAAAAATCACCCAACACTTGTTTATACCAAGTGTGCTGCACTCATCCTATAAAGCCTCCTGGTGGCTGGCTGCAGTATAGGTTATAGACCCCGCCCTCTCCATGTAATCGAATAGGATGTGAGCCAAACTAAAAATCCAATTTTTTCCCAAAGATGGCTTCTGTCATTTTAGCTAGTCCTCATCACGTTCACATATGTTCAAGTGTTTGTTTTCCAACAAGTTTGGTTTTAGTTAGTTATTTAATGGTATAAAAATGGGTTGTAATGTCATGACTGACAGCGGTGTGAGATATTTTGCTAATAAAATGTTTGCGCAAGAAGAATAGCGTGACAACTTTTTTATGTCTGGTCTCTTGATATCATCTCAGTAAGCTTTTATTACATTGTATGCATGTGCAGTTGGATGATTTAAGTGTCTTCCGACATTTCAGTGTGGACAGGAAACTTTTGGACGGAGAGCGTTTTGAAATGAAAACGCCATTTTCAAATGGATCCAGATTAGTGCAGATATAGTCTAAAAGTGAGTTCTGTTTGTTCAGTGTGATTGGGAGGCATTTGTTAACTGGTTGACCTTAATGATGTCATATTGTTATACATCATTGTAAAAATTAATAATTAAGGTTTGATCATGATTTACCAATATTTAAGGATCTAGAGTCTTGCATTTGACCACCAACCAGAATTGTGGGAAGGTTCTTCGGCATTCTATTCTATTCTATTCTATTCTATTCTAAATTCATTATCTCTTTGCTGCATTCTACAAGATTAGTACACAATACAGACACACACAAATACACACAGATATTCACACCCTACACACTGCAAATTTTTTTTCCTGTTTTTGCGTTCTAGGCATCAATGTTTGTTACAAAGAGATCGGTGTGTGAGTGATTTGAGATGAGGAGGTTTCCTAGGTGTGGAATGGTCTTTATTTACCATAGATATCTGCTGATTCCTGGCCTTCATCAGAGAAAGAGAAACACCAGAGAGAAGGAGAAAAGAATCACACTAATCATAACGATGCTTCATGGGTTATTAAAACAAACTATGTCAGATTTTCTATCATAGTGCTACCATAGTAGTATTTTCCTTTCATAGTTCGATCAACAGAAAATGTATGTTCACATAAAATGGCATCTGCTAACAGCTATACATAATAAATGTGAGCTAGTATTTCATTAAAAATTTGTCTCTTTAGCTTTTACTATGTGTTCTGTACTCTCTAAAACAAGAAAACCAGACTCGCTGCGTCATTGAAACCCCTTTGAAACAGTTCAGAAGCGCACTTTAGACAAGAATATAGGCTGTTTGTCAAAAGGGGACGTGTGAATAGAATCAGTCAAATGCTTATTGAATGTTTAGAAATCTTCATCAAAGAACAGGACAACCTTCTGTTAGTTTTACTCCTTTCTTGTGTCCTCTCAAACTGATGAAGGTCCCCAGAATCAACCATCAACATTTACAAACTGAACAAATGCAACATGGTAAACCTAGCTAATAATCTAAAACTACTGAGTGAGGATCTGTATGATCTGTATAAATATAATATAATATAATTTTCATCAAAGCATCCAAATGATGATCAATATTACTGATTATTTGACTAAAATTACATACGACGTATGTACATATGACGTTTTAGCCTGAATAAATTTTTCAACACACAAAAACAATTAAAACATTAAAATAAATCAATAAAATTAAATCAATCCATTATTAAAAGTCTTTTTTTAAATAAATAAAAATGTAAAAATCTCATTAATTATTGCAGTTCGATATTTCATACATGCATGCAATTGTTAAAATATTTTTGTTGGTGTAACCTAATGTAGTGAGTTTAATTTATAATATTTTATAAATAATAAAAAATATATAATAATGTGAATGAATGAGTGAATGAGTGGGTGAGTAAAGGAATTATTAAATTCAATAATGAATGAATGAATAAAAAAATTGTGAGTGAATGAATGAATGAATGAGTGAATTAATGAGTCAATGAATGAGTGAATTAATTAGTGAATGAATTAATGAGTCAGTGAATGAATCAGTGAGTGAATGAGTAAATGAGTGTGAGTGAATGAAAAGGAATGGATGAATGAATGAGTGAATGAATTAGTGAATGAATTAATGAGTCAGTGAATGAATGAAAATGAATGAATGTTTGGATGAATGAGTAAATGAGTGTGAGTGAATGCAAATGAATGAATGAATGAATGAATGAATGAGAGAATGAATGAGTGAATGAATTAGTGAATGAATTAATGAGTCAGTGAATGAATGAATGAATGAATGAAAATGAATGGATGACTGAATGAATGTTTGGATGAATGAGTAAATGAGTAAGTGAATGAGTAAATGAGTGTGAGTGAATGAAAATGAATGAATGAATGAATGAGTGAGTGAATGAAAGAGTGAATGAATTAGTGAATGAATTAATGAGTCAGTGAATGAATGAAAATGAATGAATGTTTGGATGGATGAGTAAATGAATGAGTAAATGAGTGTGAGTGAATGAAAATGAATGAATGAATGAAAGAGTGAATGAATGAGTGAGTGAATGAATTAATGAGTCAGTGAATGAATGAATGAGTGAATAAAAGAATCATTGAAAGTGAGTGAATGAGTAAATGAGTGTGAGTGAATTAAAATGAATGAATGAGTGAATGAATTAATGAGTGGACGCATGAATGAGTGAATTAGTGAACAAATTAATGAGTCAGTGAATGAAAGAATGAGTGAGTAAATGTGTGAGTGAATGAAAATAAATGAAATGTATTATCTAAATAAATTCAAGAAAAAAACATTCTTCAGTGTTTCATTTTAAAATCATTTCATACATTTTCTTTGTCCTGAAAATTTAGACTGAATATGTCTTACCATATATCATATCGATTTGTACCTATTTATAGTGTTGTGCATAGTATAACAATAAACAATAAAATAATTTAAAAAAATAAATAAAAATTTCAGTCCTATCCAATCAGTTGTGAGTGATGGAGGATATCATGACCTGTCACAGTGGTCCAACCATGACTGAATGAATCAAAATCCTGAATATGGCCAAACTTTACCAAAGGCCTGAGTATATAAAAGCTGTGGCCAGTCTTTAATTAGCTAGCAGTAGTGTGGACACAGCTGAGAGGCTGCCAAATCCAAATAAACAGGTGACAGATGGCCCCAGGCGCACTAATCGATAGTGCTGAGAGAATTAGGGAGAGCTACACTCACTGCCTCCACCTCGGCCGGGTCGTACCACACATTGATGTAGGGGTGCTGCAGGGCCTCGTCCACTGATATCCGCTTAGCAGGATCAATGATCAACATCTTAGACAGCAGGTCTCTGGCCTGACTAGCTGTAAAACACATGACAACTGAGCTTAGAAATGTTCACATCATTAAAATGAGGGCATTTGACAGAAGTGTATCATTTTCATAAAGCTAATGTTATATATAGCATAGCATTAGAGCAGAGAAATGTATTAAGCAAGTAAACATAGTTATTGTTGATTTCAGATGTTTGAGGAATGCAGTGCAAACATCTCACAAAATAGACACCACAATCTTTATATTTTATCCTCTATTTCTGTTTGTTCCTTGGCAAGGGCACTGAAAACACCACACTCTCTTTTCCTGCTCTTCTTTCCTCATGCTCTCACCTTTCCTTCCCTCTCTTCCTCTCCACCTCTGTACGCTCTCTGATTCCCTCACTTTCTTGCTCTATAAATAGCTGGGTAAAGTCAGACCCTTTCTCTCTCCTCTCACAGCATCATCCCATCTCTCCCTTCTCTCTGCCACCAGCTGGACCGCTTCAAAATGGCCGACACTAGTTTCTGCAGATCTGTATGGCTGACTCTCACTCTCTGTGACTCACTCCCCCTCTCTGCCTTTCAATCTTAACTTGTCATGTAAATGTTTTATTAACATGACAAAAACTTTACATTTATATTGGCTAAGTGTTTGCAGACTATAAAGTAAAACTGAAACGCAAACAGAAACAGAAAGAGTCAAAAAAATAAGAAAAAAAAAACTGAACAAAAATAAAATGACAAAATAGATTAACATAATAAAATAAAATACATGAAATGGAACAAAAATATAATGAAATACCATAACAAAATAAAATAAATAAATAAATATAAAATAAAATAATACATAAAATGAAACTGAAACTCAAACTGAAATCACAAACAGACAAAATGCACAAAAGGAACAAAATTTAACGAAATAAAACAATGGCATGACAAAATGGCGATATAAAATGACAATACATTAAATAACATGACAAGACATAAAATGACATTACATAAAATTAAAAAATGATAAAATAAAATAATAAGATATAATAAAATATAAAATATAATAAAATATAAAATAAAATATAAAAATAAACTAAAATAAATAAAATAATAAAATAAAATACATAAAATGAAACTGAAACGCAAACTGAAATCACAAATAGACAAAAAGTTAATGCACAAAAGGAACAAAATTTAATATCGTCATTTTGTCATGTCATTTTGTTTTAGTTTGTTAAATTTTGTGGATTTTTGTGATTTCAGTTTGCATTTCAGTTTCATTTTATGTATTTAATTTAATTTTATTATTTTATTTATTTTAGTTTATTTTTATATTTTATTATATCTTATTATATCTTATTATATATTTTGTTTTATATTCTATTATGTTATATTTTTATTATATTTTATTTTATATTTTATTATTTTATATTATTTTATTTTATCATTTTTTTATTTTATTTCATGTTATTTTATGTCATGTCATTTTACGAAATAAAACAAAATGACGATACAAAATGACATGACATAAAATGACAAAATGATAAAATAAATAAATAAAATAAAATAATAAAATAAAATATTAAAATGTAATAAAATAAAATATAGAAATAAAATAAATAATAAAATAAAATAAGGTGGCTCCTATTTTTGGACTTAGTGGCTCACAGCACAGCCCATATTGGATGTTTTCCTTATCTCACACACCCAGAACAGTTCACGGAGCCTCGACTAACAGGCTGATGAGTTGAATCAGTGAGTCATCAAAAATGTGCAGTGCAATGTTTCCACAAGCCCTGGAATTAAGTATGTGTTGAACCCTCTCCTCCATCACACTGTGACAGACCGAGCCTTTAGCTGCTGTCCCTGACGGCAGCTTCAGAATCACACTCATATCCGTTAGTCTCACCCACACAATTTACAATCACAAACACACAAGAGTCTAATCAGCACAGCAGTGCCTTATATCCTTCTTTGTTTCCCAAACTGTAGAAAATTCAGCATCGGCCTGTGATGTCTGTTCACCAGGAATAAACTCCACCACGCAATTTCCATATCAAAAGCTCATGATTCTCCTCTGTTATCCCCTGAAGAACAACAGAAGCTCTGATAACATTTCATGAAACGTCTCTCAATTTTGCAAATGGGAAGGAAATTGCTGCCTGATTCTTGCAGGCAAACCATTAAAATAACACACATGCAAATACAAAGAGAGATGAGTCAAACAGAAATATCAGTGTTCACCTCATTTGACTATTTATTTAAGTATTCTAGTGTATTTTTGAGATAACCTCACAAAGAAATAGCTTAAGTGTACTATACAATTAAACGAATACAATATATATATATATATATATTAAAGTAAAAGTAAATTTTATGTGCACAAATTCTCACTTACCTTTGAGTTTGTTGTGCTCCGAGTCTGCAGGGAAGAGGCAATCAGGGAAGAGTTTGGGGAAGGTAAGGCCAGCGTATTTTGGCCTGTTCTCCACATAGTTACGCACCGTCGGCTGCAGTTTCTTCATGAACTCAGGAGAGGGTGTGCCGAGCTGCTCTATAACCTTATTCCATTGGTCGATGTCTGAATGTGGGTGGAGTCATGGAAAAAAACACCTACGTATACACTCCTCACCCTTCAGGTTGCTTATGCGTTACATAAAGCATAATATTTCACTTTTAAACAGAGTATAAAATAAAGATAACTACACAATGTGGTTATTCTAACATGATTACACAAGACAAACATAAAAACAAGTGCCGTGAGCCCAAAAATGCCATCGGTAATAAAATAAAGTTTGATTACACTTCCTCCCAAGCATAATAAAAGCTACATCAGTGAAGATTAAAACACCCAGAGGGGTCCTATTTAGACTCTCTGTGTGAACAAAGCCTGAATTTGTAGTACATAAATGGAAAAGAAACCAAATCGAGATAAGAGAAATTGATACTGATGACACCAACCAGGTGTCAAACACAAACTCCTGACACCATAAGATCCAATATTACCGTATATTCCAATATTACTCAATATTATAACTGTCATTTTCATTATGCATTTGCATCCTGGGATAAGACTCATAAGGTGGAACTCTCACTGAAATCTTGTAAGAGTTCATTTCGAAGGCAAAAACAGTTTCAGAGAACTAATGTTTTCATTAAGTTGCTATATCTGCTCTATATCTGCTCTATATACTGTATAGTATTGTGGCATCATTTTATGTCAAATGCATCGATATCATCCATTCATTAACATAAACTCAATATTTATATTGAAAATGTATTACCCTTTATCGACATTTTTTACCCCGACATTTCAAATTTCAGTGGCATTTCAGTCAATTTCTGTGTTATTTTTCACCCCAAGTCCCTGTTCATTTCTGACCCTGATCTATTACCACATGCTTGAGTTGATGTTATCATATAATGGCCAAACAGTTTCAATCAGATTGCCTGACCTAATATTGTGAGCCAAGGCCGTAACTATGTATTGAACATTGGGGGGACTTTTTTTTTATTAATAAAGCATAAAGAAACAACAAAGTGAACGAAATTGCTGCTAATACAATGCTATATCAGATATGTACAATAACAATTGTAGAAAAAAAATAACATTACGATGTCCAGAAATCAATTTATTATGTTTAATGTGATATTGTCATAATACAATATATTGTTAGTTCCGAGATTCTTCAATTTACTGAATAAATACATAGGTCCGCGATGAATATTTGATTTTCCTAGTGGTCGAGTGGTAGAATTTTTGTTAACAGTATCAAAGGTTGCGTGTTCTAACACGCAACCTTTGATACTTTTTTCCTCATTAAAATCAAAGATGTCCATCAATGGTAGTATATCAAGAGCAGGGACACATTTGTGTGCATTTGTTTTGTGATTTTACCGGAAAAATAGAACCTCCGCAACGGCGTTAAGCAATCGATTACACGCCCGTCTGTGCTGTTAAGACTGTGTGCACGAGCAAAAAGAGAACGTAAACCCCGCCTACTTTTATTTTGATTGGCCATCTCAATCAGTTTGACATTGACGAGCGTTCTTAGACCGCTGAGGCAGATCAGACTAAAAATGTAACTTTTAAACCTTTTTGTCATCCTAACAACATGCAGAGTGCTGTAATGAAGTGCAGCAGAGCAGTGCAAGAATTTCAAATATTGGGGGGGACGATTTGGCCATTTCTAATTATTGGGGGCGACTTGTCCCCCTCAATGTCTATGGTGGTTACGGCCCTGTTGTGAGCAATAAATGAATGAGTTAATAATGTAACAAATATTTTATTAAATGATTTAATTTTTATTTACATCACCAAAAGTTTGGAATTATGATTTTCTAATGTTTTTAAAAGCAGTCTCTTATGCTCACCAAGGTTGTAAAAAAATTTGTAATAGTGTGAAATATTATTATATAAAATCCCTTCAGCCGTGACATATTCACGATACACCACTAGCCTAGAGTACCTTATTGCTTTTATAAATATATATTGTTTACCAATACAAACAATAAAGGCAAAAATATGTATCGATGCAACTTTCATGAAGTAAACTTTCACTAAAAGCCTTCCTTCCACCAGAAAAAAATAGTACCTGACCATGAATAGCAACAGAAGTTACATTTTTACGCCATTAGATGGCGGCAAAGACTGTCTTTATGAGTGTGTCAGTCAGTAGCGAAGACTTTTACATTGAAAAGACTGAATTGTTGTGAACACAGAACGAGACGCAACTGACAAATGCTTTGACTAGCGCTGTCAGTCACGGGAAAACCCCTTAACTGTTAAAAGGACAAGATAATACATCAGACATTTAGACTGATTTTTTAATATGAACATAGGACTGACCTGAAGGAAAATGCTAATGACCAATCAGAATCGAGGACAGGAACTAACCGTTTTATAATTTAAATAATTTGTTGTCTATTTGAATAGATTTTAAAATGTCATTTATTCCTGTGATCAAAGCTGAATTGTCAGCATCATTACTCCAGTCTTCAGTGTCACATGATCCTTCAGAAATCATTCTAATATGGTGAGCAGAAGAGACTACTCAAAAGTAGTGTATATAACAACTGAATGTTACCGACCGGTTCAAACACTTCTTACTTAATAAATCTGAACTGCACCCTTGCTACAAAATGATCTCTTCATTCGTGCCATTATCACAGAAGTGCAGCGGTGGGAAATTAGGGCAGCTAGGGCAGGAACGGGATGGAGAGAGAGGCTGCTGGAATTCAACGCTCTTGATTAGTGCCATTTAGGCGAATGGTTTACGGCATATAGGTCTGAGCTGAACAGAGTGAATGGATCCTGAAGACGTTAAGAGCCGTCTGTATGGGTGCCTAGCAACAGACGGGGGAAATGGATGTTGTCATGGTAGCCCAGTTAGCCTTGGGGAGTCACATGACTGCTTTTGCTCCCCAGGCTTCCCATGATTCCCACAAAGGGGGGTCCTGGTTCAAAGGGCCGGGGCAGCGAGGACCACATTACATCATCCAACAGGGAACGACCCGCCCACCCAAAACACAAAGCCAGACCCGTATCTCGCTCCCTCTATCTTGCAATCACACATTTAAGGGAGCCAAACAAACAATAACAGCTGCCTGGTGGCTTTCTTTCTACAAATAGCTTCTAAAATCAGGTTAAATGGTGAGTCTAATAAAAAACAGGTTTGTTTCTATCAGATTCATGTGATCTAGGAGTCTAGCAAGAATTTTCCAATAGTATCTACAACAATTGTGTGTGTGTGTGTATATATATATATATATATATATATATACACACATATATATATGTGTTAAAATAGAAAGCATTTTTTTTAAATTATAATAATAATTCACAATATTACTGTTTTCTCTATATTTTTGATCCAATAAATTCAATAAAATCCTTGTTGAGCAGAAGATATCTTAGCAGACACCAAACAATAACATTTAAATATATATAGTGAATATTAACATTTGAATATGCATGTGTGTGTATATACACGCACACACACACATTCATATGGTCATATCTGGCAAGTAAAATATGAAAGAAGACAGCAGAGTGGAGAACAGACAGAAGGGAAGGATACGATCTGTCCCTGGAAACAGCACTGTTCCTCTTATAACTTCCCCAAAGATACAGCCTACAGACCACATGTCCACTACACCACACACATACACACATGCAACATACTATCAGACACTCAATATATCACATAAAATGACACACATACTATATATTTTAATTTAACAAGTCTTTTCCAAAACCTGATTTTGAATACTACTTAAGCAGCTCGTATGCTCGAATCAATTGATTTCAATGCAGTTTGTTGCTTGGATTCATGCTTTCACAAATGCTATCCACATTTTGGAACACTCTTTTACTTGTGTTGCTTTAAAATGCTATCTAGGCATGCAGCTCAACAGATTTACAAAGAGTACTGACTGAGGATAGTACATGTGACACATTTAAAAGATTATCCATCAATACCTCCATTTTGTTCAAAATCTCACTTCACTTATGAACTCACTCAGGTTCAGTGAGATAAAACAATCTTTCATATTCATGATTTAAATATTCTAATTTATTATTAAACGAGGAGATTAGTGCCATCTATGTTAAAGGATTAGTTCACTTTCAAATAACATTTTCCTGATAATTTACTCACCCCCATGTCATGCAAGATGTTCACGTCTTTCTTTCTTCAGTCGAAAAGAAATTAAGGTTTTTGATGAAAACATTCCAGGATTATTCTCCTTATAGTGGACTTCAATGGCCTCCAAACGGCTGAAGGTCAAAATTATAGTTTCAGTGCAGCTTGAAAAAGGCTTTAAACGATACCAGACGAGGAATAAGGGTCTTATCTAGCGGAGCGATCAATCATTTTTTTTTTTTAAAAATGTGAATTTATATGCTTTATATAAACAAATTATCGCCTTCCAAGTGCTTCCGGCAAAACCGCACTTTCATATTCTTCAAAAAGCTTACGCACGTCCTGATATTGTTGAGTTAGATGCGTTCCTGGGTCAACATATTTTGAAAATTTAGTCTTAACCCTCATTCCTACCCCTAAACCTAACCCTACCCATAAGTTATCCCAAAAATCAGAGATGAATAACACTGATGCAGAAGCACCAATTCGTGATTTTAAGCCTTGACATAATCTGTAAACTTGTCCCTCAAATCTGATTGGTTGATTTGAATGTTGTTCCAGGATCAACAAAAATGTTTACCCAGGAACATGTTGAACTCAGCAATATCAGGTTATGCAAAGTGCACGCTGTTTGTCCTACACCTTCCCTATTGTACTTACGGAACGAACACAGCGTCAATTTTTCCGTAAGTGTTTTCATCAAAAACCTTAATTTCTTTTTGACTGAAGAAAGAAAGACATGAACATCTTGGATGACATGGGGGTGAGTAAATTATCCAACCAATCCTTTAAGAATCTAAAAGAGTTTAGCAGAATGTGATACAGGAAAAAAAATCAAGGCCAAAAACGTACAGGCATATCAGGCTCAAAATTACATTTTCAACTTTCTTTAGTGTGTAATGTTGAGCATGAAAAAGGTCTGCAAAGTTACAAAGCACAAAGTCATTCCAAAGTGAGTTATTCTCTATATCAGTGTGCACTGTTTCTGAACTCCCTGAAACACCTCGATTGTAGTTTTGAGTTTCTTCCGGGAATGAACACGTCACAATATTCCTCATTTAAATAACTCCTGCTTAAGGCGTACACAGATAAAGGGGCGAGGTCTGGTTGAGTTGTGTTAGTAGTGTGTTGAAACTTGCAGCTATGGTAAGTGGTGTGACATTTCTGAAACGTGCTTGAAGCGGCTGAGCAATCACAACACACTGGTCCAGCTGGCCAATCAGAGCATATTATGCTTTTCAGAAGGAGGAGCTTCATAGAGACAGGAACTAAACAGGGGTGTGTTTCCCAAAAGCATCGTTAGCCAACTATGGTTGCAAGTTCTGTTGAATTGTGTTAGTAACGACGGAACTCGCAACCATATTTGGCTTCGGGAAACGCACCCTAGAGAGTGTTACTGACAGACTGGAAAGTGAGGTGCTGTTATAATGTAAAATATGTGTTTGTTTTTGTGAACATTCAAGCATAAAAATCTATTCTAGAAGACCCCAAAAACAAAATCAAGACACTGAAAAAGAGCATGATAGATCCTCTTTAAATGCAACCAAAATGAAAATGTTAAAAACTTAAAAGAGCTTTAGTGTTTCAGGCTCTGGTAAAGTAGACCCTGTAGATGCTGACTAGGTAAGAGGTATCGAAAAAACAGCACAGCAAAGAAGTTCATTCAGGCATGTGTTAATGAGTTTTTAAAAAGACCCAAATAAGCCAAGCTTGGTCTACGGGATCAATACCTTAATTGCAGTTTGGGGAGCAGAAAACAAGCACTGTTCACTGTTTTAACTCTCTACAATTGACCCTTAGCCGGGAGTTTGATTGACAGGCGATCTAACCAATCATAACGCAGAACAAAATCTTCAATATTCATCTGGGATTTAAGGGAATGAGAGAAGTGTCACAAAGTGGAAAAAGAGATTTATACAGCTTTTGGATATTTAAGCTACACCTAAAAATAGAAAACCTCAGCAAAACCTGCAGGTTAGGAGAACTACAGCCTTAGTTGATTAGTTATGCCTGAACAGATGAACACTGGTCCAGTCAGGTTGAGTCTCATGTGGACAACAAAACCATGAAAACCATAAAATAGCACTCGTAAAATTACTATAAGTGAGTGTGTGCTATTATTACGCTGATGTTTTCACCGATAATTGATTTTAATTTCTTATTTCAGTTTGGACCCATTCATGAAGGATACAATCCCTCCCGGGGAATAGGATTTTGTGGCGCACCATTTCTCCCATGATGCAACCAACTGACCAAATATCCACTGCAGGCACAGAAGCAGGAAAGAGAGCGAAGGAAAGAAAAAGAGAGGTTAGCTTTAGCAAAAACAGTCATCAGTGATGGAGAGAGAAAGACCTACGTGAGCTGTATCACTCTCGCTAATTATATCTGCCACACATGTAATTAGACAAACGATTATTCCACAACTGCTCAGATCAAAGTTGAAGTTGGGGACAAACCTCAGGGAGGACCATTTGTGGCAGGAAATCCATAGCCTGACCTCTCTCTATTTCTCTCAAACTCTAAATATACACACTAATATTTAAGTCTTTAGTGTATTAATGAGTTTTCAAGCAGTGGAGAAACTGTTAGTATTTGAGTAAATTAACAGCAGGTTAGCAAGAAATCTAACTACTGAAGTATCTTTCCCAAACACAAACTTGTTTACTTTTACCCAACTGGGCTGCTCACTTTAACACATACTTTGCAGTGTCAACAACACATAAATATTGTCATTTAACATAATTTCCTGAAAGTCCTTCTGGGATGTTTGTATTTATGAGTGTTAAAGTCGTAATTACGACATCAGGTGCATTCAAGTTACTTTAGTCGGAGCAAGATGGCGATGTACCTTCTCTACAGTACTTCTACAACTGATGAATAATGTGCATCTGTGTGTTTTTGCTTTTTTATCTTTTTAATTTATGAAGGTGCTATAAATTGACTAATTTTATATTCTATTATTTTATTGTGAACAAAAATTCTCATTCATTTAAAGGTGCCCTAGATTGTTTTTTTACAAGATGTAATATAAGTCCTAGGTGTCCCCTGAATGTGTCTGTGAAGTTTCAGCTCAAAATACCCCATAGATTTTTTTTAATTAATTTTTTTAACTGCCTATTTTGGGGCATCATTAACTATGCACTGATTTTTTCAGCACGGCCCCTTTAAGAGATGCGCTTCCTCTGCCACACGAGCTCTCGACTATATTACAGCGCATTTACAAAGTTCACACAGCTAATATAACCCTCAAATGGATCTTTACAAGATGTTCGTCATGCACGCTGTATGCATGCTTCGAATTATGTGAGTAAAGTATTTATTTAGATGGTTACGTTTGATTCTGTGTGAGTTTGAGGCTATATGCTCTGTGGCTAAAGCTAACATTACACACTGTTGGAGAGATTTATAAAGAATGAAGTTGTGTTTATGAATTATACAGACTGCAAGTGTTTAAAAATGAAAATAGCGACGGCTCTTGTCTCTGTAAATACAGTAAGAAACGATGGTAACTTTAACCACATTTAACAGTACATTAGCAACATGCTAATGAAACATTTAGAAAGACAATTTATAAATATCACTAAAAATATGATGATATCATGGATCATGTCAGTTATTATTGCTCCATCTGCCATTTTTCGCTGTTGTTCTTGCTTGCTTACCTTGTCTGTGCACAGATCCAGCCGTTAATACTGCCTTTCCTTGTCTAATGAGTCGAATGGGCTGGCATTATGCAAATATTGGGGTCATACATATTAATGATCCCGACTGTTACGTAACAGTCGGTGTTATGTTGAGATCCGGGTGTTTTCCGGAAGTCTTTTAAACAAATGAGATTTACATAAGAAGGAGGAAACAATGGGGTTTGAAACTCAATGTATGTCTTTTCCATGTACTGAACTCTTGTTATTCAACTATGCCGAGGTAAATTCAAATTCTGATTCGAGGGCACCTTTAAACAAATTTACCATCAATACAGACTTTGCATCCAACATATTTTCTCACTAACACGCTTCCAATTCAGAAACTCGGAAAGTTCAGAGTTTCCCACTCGTGTTCAGTCATTCAAAATGCAAAATAACCATATTTACTTTCAAAATGAAAACTTGCTTAAATACACAATGTAGTGAGGTCATGTGACCACAATATAGCATACTGCCATTTGCATAAAACATACTGCTTCACACACTTATTAAAATACTAAAATTGTTGGCAGACATCGACTTAAAGTCACAAAACTCCAATTTTGATTTCATGGGGTCTATAAAACCCAAAATTCTAGTGCTATTTGAAAGTGTTGGCCAATCTGCATAAAGCCCTGTGATTAGTCATGTGACCACAATATAGCATACTTCCATTTGCATAAAACATACTGCTTCACACACTTACTAAAATACTAAAATTGTTGGCAGACATCGACTAAAGGTTGCAAAACTCCAATTCTATAAAACCCAAAATTGTAGTGCTATTTGAAAGTGTTGGCCAATCTGCATGCAGCCCTGTGATTGGTTTACCGTTCTCCTTGTAGCCCATGCCCAGGATGACCTCCGGGGCCCTGTAGTACCGCGTCACCACGTAGGGCGTCATCATAAAGCTAGTGCCGGCAGTTCTCGCCAACCCAAAGTCCAAGATCTTCAGCGTACAGTCGGATTTCACCACAATATTGCTAGGTTTCAGATCCTTAAAGGGGAATATATGTGTCATGGTAAGTTGACGACAAGAGTTTATTGATTATTTAAAATGATCCTTCCAACCAGGAATGAATTTTGGTTGACGCAAAATTAACATTATTTCATCATTATTGATCCTGCGGTGTGTATCCATGTCTCTCACCCTGTGGATGATGCCGGCTGAGTGCAGGTGTTTGATTCCACACAACATCTGGTACAGCAGGTAGGACATCCTCTCATGGTCCAGTTCCATCTGAATCACCTGGCAAAGGTTTGCGTCCATCAGCTCCATGACCAGGTAACTAAAGAAGTGAGAAAAATAAAATGTGAATTTCACAGGGCGGACAACAGCAACAGTGACTGTCGCATTGATTCTGTCATATTTCATTGGCATGGCTTCATTCATGCCTTCTTAATGTTCAAAAGAGACTGCTGTGGATCGATGTGGATCTCTACAACCTCTTATGCAGAGAAAATACTTTTCAGTTGATGACAGTCAGCAAGGCGATGAATGGAATACTAACAGTCAATTGTATTCTGCTGAGTGCTCAAAAGCCATGGCTGCACATTTATGGATTAAACATCACATTTGTAATTTATTTAGTTCCAAATCAGAGAATTGAGAATTGACCCTCAATTAATCATATGATATTCAGTGCTTCCCACAGGTTTGAAATATACTTGCGGTGGTAGCCGGGCGAAAAATCCTCCTATTACCCACGGCACAAAAATGGTCTACTACATGTGACACACAAATAATGTGTGATTTTTAACAGTATTTTTATTTATTTAAATTAATAATTACATAGCATATTACATTTAATTACATACTAATATCATGCATTATTATGCATTGTAAATTATGCAAAATTACAGCATTTAAATGGTTAATCTTTTCCAATGTTCTCCTCCTCTCCTCTTAGTGAATGGGACACAGATTTTACTAGTAAAATTTATATAATGAATAATATATGTGTCAAATAATGTTCTTAGTCTTTTCTTCCTGTGGGGGAGACTACAATAATTTACTATGAATTAAATGGAAATCAAATTAAATACAATTTATTGTGTAACCAAAATACCAATAATGCCCAAAAGAAAAAGAAAAAACTTAACGTGTGACTTTTAATTATAAACAATCCTTCAGATTCTTACAACCATATAAAACATTTTATATAAAGGTTATAAAGTAGACATTGTAATAATTCATCAACTTGAGTTCATTAGCAATCGCTTGGCATAAATCTGCGCTTTTTTTCATTAATTGAGAATCACTTTGAAGCGCTGTTGGGCAAGCTTGTAGAACGCGCAACAGCGCCGCCTTGTGACTTTGCAAAATGCAGCACCTGTGGGAATGTCAGTGGGAGTAAACAGTTCTGATGCACATGTAACGAGCAGGTATGAAACGACTAGTTAATCGATCGCGGATGGTTTCATTATCTTGGGCGGATATAAAAGTATAAGAGGATAAAAATAATAAAAGCAAAAATGTGTCTCCAAATATACTTGGGCGGCCGTTGTTATATGTGGGCGGCCCGCCCAAGTAAAGTCTATGTGTGGGAAGCACTGATATTATATATTTTTTTTCTTATTTTTTTCCTTTTTTATATTATTTTTTTATATTATTATTTTAAATTTACTTATAATTATTCTAAATATTAAAATTTATATAAAATAGTGTGTTTGGTGTGTGTGTATGTGTGTGTGTATCACAAAAAATTGTAACATGACAAACAAACATTTGGGTGGGGGGTTGTTGATTTATAATAATTTAGTCTGCATGAACTCATGCCCCATCCATCGTAACACTCAAATCATCCGGCTTTGACATTTTATACTCAACATATTGATCCTTCTCTAGATTAGTCCACACAGCATGTGGAATAAATTAAGGCATGGGCGGCACTAGATTCAAGCATCGAGACCAACCAGTGAGCGAGAGCATAAATGACTGCAGGTGATAGATCACCCTCGCACAGCAACATCACAGCAGTTGTATTGGGACCCTGCATGAGCTCAAACACCACGGGGCAAGATGTAATCAACCTAAAATATCATAAATCACCCTAGCCGACTATACATTGTTTTTCAGCAAATATTTACACCAGTATTGCATATTATGTATAAAAAACATTTTCATTATTAATAGTGTTTACTCAAATGCAGACACTTTTTAACAATAAATGTCCCCTTCCATTTCTGATCATATATTTCTTTCCCTAGGAAAGCAGTTTAGCTTGGAAAAACAAAAAAAAACAAAAAAAAAAAATGGCTTCAATGTAGTTTATCCAATCAGATTTCAGAGCCACAACTATCAGTTTCATGATTGTTGTTTAAACATTAGCAGCAAACGGTTTATATCCAGACTTTAAGAGTGTTTATTATTATATAATCAGCTGACTTCATGTCGGGAAAATGCCCAAACATTACTTACACATCTTGGAATTCCTCTAAAGACTTCTGTGGTGTGAAGACATTTAATAAGCTGATGATCTGGATGAGAAAAGAAGAACTTTAGTAAATCATGAAATTATACAATGATACTCCATTTGATTAATTATTAAAGGAATAGTTCAACAAAAAATAAAATTTTATATATATATATATATATATATATATTTTTTTTTTTTTTTTTTTTTTTTTTTTTATGCTCCACAGGATAAATAACAGCACACATATTTTGAATGACACAAAGGTGAGTAACCAAATGCTCCAATGGATTAATTATTAGGAATTAGTTCACAAAAAAGTAAAGTACAGTCTATAGTCCTGTAATTGTATGACAACCTTAGAATATATATATATATATATATATATATATATATATATATATATATATATATATATATATAA
The DNA here is from genome assembly GCA_036281575.1 of Ancherythroculter nigrocauda. Classification (NCBI taxonomy): domain Eukaryota; kingdom Metazoa; phylum Chordata; class Actinopteri; order Cypriniformes; family Xenocyprididae; genus Ancherythroculter; species Ancherythroculter nigrocauda. Next base: position 28,842,677 of record VTFQ01000017.1, read on the forward strand.
ACTACTTATTTATTTAGTTCCACAGGTTAAATAACAGCACACAGGTTTTGAATGACACAAAGGTGAGTAAATAATGGTAGCACAGTCGTTTATCTCTGAACTATTCCTTTTACTACTTATTTAGAATAACATGTAAGTAAACTTTGCCCAGTTATTTTTCTCGAAAAGAGGTTGAGAGATTAATAAAAGGACTGTTCAACAGTCAATAAAAGTTGAGGATGATAGAAAAAGCACATTTGTATTTCTGTCACGTCCCAGCTGTCCTTTATACCCCGAGTCTCAGAAAGAGAGACGGAGAGAGAGAGAGAGAGAGAGAGAGAGGGGGGGGAGGACAGGAGATCTGGCAGCAGCATTGTGAAGTGAACTCTTCAGTTGCCAAAAAAGTGTTTCCTCTGTCTCTTAACACTATCACTCCCTTCTTACTTTGTTATTCATCATCCAATGCCACCAAATTCTCTCTCTCTCTCTCTCTCTTTATCGGCCTGAGGTTTGTGTGCTGTATCAGGTACTGCATTAATGCTCAATATGGCAGGGAGCAGGAACAGAAATCCCGCCTTTCAGTTTAACAAACAAATCATCTGTTTATTTACTCTAGAAAATGCAGGCACATTAAATAGGCCTGAAAAAGTATAGTTTTTAGTTACAAAAGGGTAATCCTCCAGGGTCATTATTCTCTAATTACAAACACCCTGAGATTTTTTTAATTGAGTTTAATGGAGGGTTTAGCTTTCTGAGCCCACTTTTTGTTTCACAGGAAACAGTTTTTAGCAACAATTGCCATCTAATGGGACAACGGGTGAGAGATATTGAGCTCTGGCACTCACATTTTTGTGATTGACACATTTCATAAGCACCAGCTCCCTGTATGCTCTCTTGGCGTGAGTCTGGTTCTGAAAGGGTCTGCTGAGTTTCTTAATGGCCACATTTCTGTCCAGGACGGCGTCATATCCAGCACTGCCAGAGAAAGAGAGAGAAAAAGCAACATTAATGTGTGCAAAACAATAGGTGCGTCCCAATTTGCGTACTTACGCAGATATTACATGGTGTGCATAGGATCATAGTGTATACTTTAAGTGCATAGTGAGGTTATTTGGGATGCAACTAATGAGTTATTGAAAATAATGAAATTCATTTAAATGTTTAATCCATTCAGAGTGGAATTCAACAAATTATCAAATTATCATCTAACTATTGGCCTAAAAGCAATATTAAAGATGCAAAATGCTTTTTTAATTTGCAGCTAATTTCAATTTGTATCATCTAAAATTATGAAGGGTATAAAATAAACTAGATTTGCAATTTCACAAAGAAATAGTTAACGTTTTATGTAATGTAAGTCTTGGTTCTGTGGAAATGAAATGGTCAGCACACGTCTTGTTTTCAGTTTGAACAGATGTAATGCCAATCACAATTCGGTATGCAAATAAATGCAAGAATGAAGACCAATCACAAAGCAGTAAGCAAATATCACAATGACATCACCAGTGTCAGTTATATTTTGAATGTACAGTACACTGAACATTCTATTCATGTGACCCCTTAAATGCATGAATGTTTCACCAATCATTACATATTCGGGTCTTTAGTGACCCAGATGTATATCTAACACGGACAGCTCTCTAACTGCAGCAGTAGAATCGAACAATGAAAAAACATGAAAACCCAACATGTGTGTGTGTGGCTTCAATTCCAAAGCACTGCAGAAAACAAGGTGGCCAATGGTGATATATATATATATATATATATATGCAGTAGTAGAGACGTTGTTAAAAAGCACTATATTTTTTTACGACTAGGTACAGGGAGTGCTAGCAGAGGCCATCATGTTCTGAAAGCTGAGGTTTATGACTAAATGCTTCAACCCACAAGGCTGCACTTAAAAAGTCTGCTCTTTAACCATGTTGACATGCGCTGGTAAAGGTTAAAATGCCACTGCTAAAAAAAAGACATAAAAATAAAGACCAATGTGACTCACATAGGACCAGGAAATACAACAGTGATTGAAAAATAATTTCCTCCTGTGGCACTTCATGAGTCTGCCATGTTCTACAGTCAAAACTGACATAAAAACCCACATAAAAACCTATTAAAAAGCCTTGTGTGTGAATAAAATGTGTGATGTGGACTCTTTTCGAGATGGTCCTCACTGCAGAACATGAGATCCAGTGGGCAAGGTTAGATCCAGATCCAACTCCTCCCACTTTACATATCCCTAAAGCTACCCATCTCTACCCCCTGGATCTGGATCCTGGATCTCATGTTCTGCAGTGAGGAGCTACTGCTCTTTTCGGCTTTCAATGTAACTTTTTTTTTTAAAAGCTCCACTACAACTCAACAGTCAAAGCTGCATGTTTACACCTGAATAATAGTGTGAATTCAAGAACGCACAGGCCCATATGGATCTTTGATTCACCTATGGATCATTTGAGTGGACAGTCAGAGCTGTGGGGTTTGTTATACAGCAGATGGTCAAAGCAGAAGGGGGTGAGGTACACCAAAACAGGTTTTCTAGGAGGGGTGAGGAGAAACCCTACAGTACATACACACCAGGGTTATAGTTGACTAAAATTAAAACCATAAAAACACATACAGACATGCAAACACATTATACAGTTATTTTTTTAGTCCACCAAACAATGTTTAGAAACATATTCTCTGAGAGCATGAAAGTTTCTAAAGCACTTTTTTGGAAGCGAGGACTGATGTGTCCATGGTAACGGTAGTTTCAGAGATTTTTTTGGCTAATGGCGGCCATAGATACCCATTTGTGTCAAAGATGATGTCATGGCTGTCTCTCTAGGTGGTTAATGCATTGCAGTATTGCTCTTCGAGAGCCCTGCCTACAGGCAGCTGTCACAAACCAGACACCATTTTAACTGCTTTAACTGCACATTTTAAGCTACAGCATAGGAAACAGTTCATACAAATAAAAAGACCTGACATATAACCACCGGCACTATATCAGACTAGTGAAATCCAAAGGAACAATTTGTCTAAAAATATTATGTTATCATTTATTACACATTTTCCAAAAGAAATATATTCCTTCTTCTAAGGAATAGAAAAAAAATGTTGTTTTGTCAAAACTGAGTTACAAAACTGATACGTAACGAAAATGATAATCGTTAATTCGTATTGATAAGCTCCAGAAAAAAGTCACAAAACAACTTAAGTTCATACGACATGTCTTATGATTTGTATGAAAAACAGACTGTGACGGCAGGAAACGGGCAGTTTCAAACTGTGTTTGTGAGACTGTCTTTAGATCACTGCAGTTTTAAGGAGAAAATACTCAGCAATGGTGTTGACTGATGAATTTGCACATGGTTTGTCTTAAAGCATATTGAAAACACCACAAAGACATATAAATAACATTAAAAACTTGATATTCACCACAGGGGGACCTTAAAACTTTCAGCATTCTTGGAACACTAAAAATCAACTTTTTTTTTTTTTTTTCATCTTAAATACATTAAAGACCATATTTAATCACTATAATAATAGCACAAAACATCTCATGCCCCAAACCCAACACTGAAGAATTCTATGTGGAGAAGAAGTGGAAACAATGACTAAGTCACTGACAGCCATAGTTGAGTTTTGTGACAGCCTGGTGAAATTAAACACAGCCTAGTGTAATTAACTTGACATTAAGTTCATCACAGTGTTCAGCTCCTCTGCCAGCTGCTCAAGAGTTTGCTCAGAACTGTCCAATCAACGTGTTTGTGCTCTCATTATTTTTCTTTCATAAATGACAGAGTCTTTGTGCCTAAGATTGTTCTTGTCATATATGCAAGACATGTAAATAAAGGCATTTTGATATGGGGGTGTATAATAATCAGAAATTAGTACTACCGTAGTGCTCACTGCATACTAGTATTAAAGATGCAATATGTAATTTTTCGCCACTAGAGGTCGCTTATTCAAAACAAAGGCGTAGCTTGATGACGCCTTGATTTCGTGGAATCATGGGAGATGTTGTCTTCATGTCTACAGCCAGTGGAAAAGAATCCGACGGGACTAAGAAATCATATTCATGGATGAGCTAATGTATTAAAGATTTATTAACATTACTGTAATATGAAGCAGGGTGTGGCTGAAAGCCGTTGGAGCTGAACGAGGCCGCTGGAGTGATTGCTAATGAGAGACAAGCGTGACACATGGCTCAAGAGCAGTGGAGCTTTTATTATGCCGCAGACGAGCGCTTCCACTTCTTCTGGTCATGAGTATGTGGGGTAACGCAGCACTGTTTATCATATTAGATACATTTGTTATAGTTGTTATAATGCTACTCTGTTAGTTCTCTCAGCAGCTACTATGAGACACTTGTTGCACACTGCAGTAAGCTAGATCGATATTAGGCATGGTAAAGCATACTGTAGTACTCACTGTAAATCAAGAAAACGAGATTTAAACAATTAGATTTACTGTGTTGAGCTATATAACATGATTCGTTTTCTGTTGATGAATGTATCCAGTAACAGTTGTTCCCTTGTCCAACAAAACATATAATATATTAAAGTGTCTTTGGTGTTTCCATGGTTTCTACAAAATAAGACAGAAAACTGAGGGTAACGCAGGTATGATGTCATTGATAGGCGGTCCATGTCCGTGTCCTGGTTAAAATTACTTATTTCTCTGGATTTAAACATTCTTGGAAACATGTACTGTACGTTCCCTGCCGGATTTTTGTACTTTGTACGTGCAGGTCACACATGCGCATTTATTTATTTTTTTTGCAATAATTAGTTTATCCACAGGGTGCCAACTGTGCTCTGGGGGCATCGATTCACAAGCTAGTCGAAGAAAAACTTCATCAACAGAACAGACCGGAACACATGCAAGCTACAGCGACAATGGAGGCCTACATAGACTACAGATTGTGCGAAGAGGTTAGAAATCACCCTCATTTGTACAAATCTAGCATGAAAGAATACAAATATATTCACATTGGTTGTAACTTGTGGCGAGACATACTATACCCAGGGCTTTACACATAGCATTTACTCTACAGTTCAAAAATTCTCTTATGCTCACCATGGCTGCATTTGCTTGATCAAAAATACAATATAAAGTGTTAAATATTTAAATTTAAAATAACTGTTTTATATATATAATTAAGAGACCACTCCAAGTTCAGAAATCAATGTTAAGTGGTCTCTTAATTTTTTCCATAGCTGTATATATATAGGCTATATATATATATATATATATATATATATATTTTTTTTTTTTTTATTTTTTTTTTTATGTAATTTATTCCTGTGATTGCAAAGTTGAATTTTCTCCAGTCTTCAGTGTCACATGATCTTTCAGAAATCATTCTGATATGCTTATTTGCTGCTCAAAGAAACATTCTGATTATTATCAACATTGAAAACAGTGTTGCTGCTTCATATTTTTACATTTCTTCCAGAATTATTATTTGATGAACAGAAAGCATTTATTTGATATATCTTTTGTGACATTATAAATATCGTACTGACCCTAAGATTTTGGGTAGTACATGCATAAAAATAGTATGCGATATAAAACAATACTGTAAATGTTCCAAAAATGGTAGTATGCCATTGCAAACCCTCACTTTGAGGACACACATCAAGCTACCGTCAGTGAAACACATAAATGTGGAAATAGCATATTGCTTTCTTCCACTATTTGGGCCCAAAAATCCCCATAGAGTCTGACAGCATCTTTTTGATTCTTGAGAATTTGCCTTGGTATTGCATAATGGATTATGTAATTCAAAACAGAGTGCTTTGTTGCATTTGTTAATAATGTTGTTGTGCATGCTTGTTTGTTTTTCTAGATGTACTAGTATGCACTTATACATTTACTTTCTTGGCACACACCTTTTTAACCAAAATGCAATAAAGAAGGGAGCTCTGCAAGACACAGAATCTCATTTTCTGTATTGGGGTGTGTGTGTGTATGAGATATGATAAATTATTAGCGACCGAACCTTTAGCAGCAGCACGATGCCAGATGCTCATGGCTCTGAGTATTAACTCTGAGGAAGCAGCACTGCGTCATTTAAATATTCAGCATGTAGCTTTCCTACATGGACTGTGAATGATATGATGGATCCGTTTAATAACTCCGCAGATCCAGCTAGCTAAACTATGCCATAAAAATGTTCATGAAAATGTTGTGATAACCTAACCAACATACCTAATAATTTGATAAATGTTTGGTTTGTTTAATGAAAATAAATACATACACTTAGTTTTTGAAAGAAGTCTCTTATGCTCACCAAGACTGCATTCATTTGACCAAAAATACAGTAAAAAGAGATATATTGTAAAATATTAACTTTTTTCTTTTTTTATACATTTTCAAATATATTTATTCCAGTGATGGCAAAGCTGAATTGTCAGCATCATTACTCCAGTCTTCAGTGTCACATGATCCTTCAGAAATCATTCTAATATGCTGATTTGCTGCTCACTTATGAGCAAAAACTGTTTTCAACATTGATAACAAGAAATTTGAGCACCAGATCAGCATATTAGAATGAAAATTCAGCTTTATCATCAAAAGAATACTGTAAATTATATTTTAAAAAAATTTATTAAAAATAGTTATTTTAAATTGTAATAATATTTTTTGTTTTTACTGTATTTTGATCATATCAGTGAAGCCTTGGTGAGCAGAAGAGACTTTCAAAAACATAAAAAAACTTATTATTCCAAAATATTCCAATAATATTCCAAACTTTTGGTCAGTAGTGTATTTTTTGCAGAAATGTTGCAAACGTTATCAAACTTTTGTCAGCACTAAAATGATTTTGTCACATTCATTATTCATATTCAAGTTTACCAATAATAGAAAATAAATATTAATATAAGTAATTATATTCTGAATTCAAATTGTCCAACTGAAAAAAATTCAAAGTTGTAAATAAAGTAGTGCTGTCAAACAATTAATCACTATTAATCACATGCAAAATAATAATATATGTGTGTGTACTGTGTATATTTATTATGTATATATAAATACACACACATACATGTATTTATTTAAGAAAAAATGTATACATGTATATTTATATATAATATATATTATATATAAATATATTTTTTATATAAATATAATATACTTTTGTTCAATATATAAATGCATGTGTGTGTTTTTATATATACATAATAAATATACACAGTACACACACATATAATATGTAAACAAACTTTTATTTTGGATGCAATTCATCGTGATTAATCATTTGACAGCACTAAAATAAGGCAAAGATTATAGGCGTCAGTGGTGTAACTGTTTTAAAAAGTGGGTGGGACAGGAATGTGTGTGTTGGGGGGGAGAGGGGTGTATTGTAATTGTATCATTACAATAATAAATGCACAGAATTTATTGACATGTTTAATAAGATAGTTTTGTCCTTACATCTACTATAATACAATATATCGTTAGTCTCGAAAGTATTTACGTTAGCCAATATATAGTTTGATCTGCAATTAATTCTACATTGTCCTGATGGACGAGGGGTAGAACTTTTGTTTAGCGTGCCGGAGGTTCTGGGTTCTAATCCGCCCTCCTCATGTTGTTTATTTTATTTTTTTCTCATTAAAATCAAAGATGTTCTGTCAGTGATTGTATATCAAGAGCAGGGAAACGTAGCGATAGACTGAAGCACTCATCCATGTGAAGACTGCGCAGTATGCACGAGCACCAAGAGAGCACTGTTGCAGCACTGATAACAGCAGAAACAAGCACTCAACATGATTTCAAAAACAACACATCCCAGCACTAGATCGCCTATTAATTAACACAAACGAACGAACTGCTAATCAACTAGAGATGTTTCTTTTGTATTAGTATATATCCGTGCTGCGAGATGTTTCAAAAAGTGGTGGGGACAATATCGACCCTGGCAAAAATTGGTAGGGACGTGTCCCTCCCGTAAATTACGCCTATGATTGGAGTACATTTTACAAGAAACTCCTATTTTAGTCTTTCTACTTCAAAATTTCATGTTTAATTCAATGTGTGTCCACCAAGTCGGAACTGAAATTTAAAAAATGTGACGCTTTGAGCGCTGTTGAGCGGATTGGTAAACACCTCTGATTGGCCATTGTGTTCGCTCACTCATCAGATATGTCTGTGATTGGCTTCAATGATCAACGCTTCAAAAACATGTTGTAAACGGTCATCAATCACCACATGTTTACACAGATACACACGGGAGCGTTTGAAAGCAGGCATCTATCAGTGGACCAGTCCATTGATGGATGCCTACTTTCAAACGTTCCCGCTCCCACTTTCAAAACTCAAATTCAAATTCAAACACTTCTGTGTGTAGCCAATCACAGACATATCTGATGAGTGAGTGAACACAACGGCCAATCAGAAGTGTTTATGAATCCGCTCAACAGTGCTCAAAGCGTCACATTTTTAAAATTTCAGTACCAACTTGGTATTGAAGTCAGTACTTTTGACAACACTAGACTCTATAATTATTTGTGAAATTTACTAGCAATTCCTGAGTAAAAATTGTTTCTATAACAATTTTAAAAAGACATGCATTCACAGTGGAAATGATATAAATCATCCCAATTTACAGTAATTGTATGTAAACTGGTGAATTGCCAGATTTGCACAGATTTGCTATTCAAATAAGACAACTGAAACTTTGTTTGTAAGTAAAAATAAAACAGCAAACTAACTTCACACTTTTAACATTTTTAAAACATTATACAGCAATGTAACCTAACCACAACCAGTTTCATCAGGGCCTGTGGAAGACATGTGACTTTGCACAGCCCTCTTAAACTGTCCTTCTTTTGCCTCTCTCACTCTCTCCAGAGAATGATGTGGCATTTGCTAGGCTAATACAGCTGCCATGCTACATCATGTGACTGCTGCTGAAGAGAGGAAGCTAAATTAGATCAGGGTTGTCCGTCCAGCAGGCACGATTACTGCAGCAAGCAAACCAGCCAGAACACATCAACAACGTCATTAACAGTCCAGTCCTGCCTCTCTGCCTTCTCTGCAACATTTTGCTGCCACTGAAATTGAGATGCAAGGAAAGAGGAATGGGGGAGGGAAAAAGCCACTATCACCGAGATTACCCATAGTCCGCGACTCATGATACTTTTGCGCTTTTTTATTGCAAAAATCATAAGGTTTGGATCTTGGGAAGCGCTATAAACGGATGGGTTCTTTTCTGAACTCGGATCCAAATTAGCTGCTGTCTACTGGGAACTGCAATTCATCACACACCCTGCCAAGAAACTCCCAAATATCGCTCTTAAAATTCAAAGCCTCAACCAGAGAGTTTGAGAATCATTATGATATCCATAAAGACATATTTCATGTTAAAAACATCAAGTGGTGCACCAGGAGTACTCACCACACTATTCCCTGAGCCCCAGAACCAATGGGCTTTAGATTTTGGTACCGTTTGAGAACTGTGAAGGTGGAATCTCCTACTTCCACACTGTAGAACTGGTTGTCCACTTTGCTTTTGCTCATGTTGTAATGCTGGGCAATGTACGAAACATCAACTTGTTTGCCAAACCCCTGTGTGGAGAAAAAGATGGATGTATGAGCTGAGAACATCATAAAACTTGTGTTTAGAGAATTGATAAGCAGCTCCAAAGCACTCGTAGGCTGTTATTAAAAAAGCACGTTCATAAAGTCATAAAAACCTGGGCAAATGATTCTATGATTCACTTCAATAGTGAGATAAACAGTGTGAAGAGGTATGGATAAAACTGTTTACATTCTCTTCATCAGCACAGTTTATAAAAATCCATTTAACACTGTAAAACCACAAATGAGTTTGTTTAAATGATTTGCAGATAAATAAACTATTGCAAAGGGCAGACATTGATATTTAGGTCAAACCTATGGAAGCTTGTTTCCGCCACTAAATAAAAAAGGTAATTGCGACTTTTTATCGTACAATTCTGACTTTGTTTCTTAGAATTGCAAGATTTTATCTCGCAGAATTACGTGATATAAAGTCAGAGCTGCATGTTATAAAGTCAGAATTGTGGGATGTAAAATTGCAATTCTGACTTTCTTCTCGCAATTGCAAGTTTTTAATCACGCAATTCTAACTTAACTCGCAATTCTGACTTTTTTCTCAGAATTGCAAGATATAAAGTCAGAATTGTATGATATAAACTTGCAATTGTGTTTTATAAAGTCAGAATTTTCACAATTGGACATAACACACAATTGCGAGTTTATATCTCACAATCCTGACTATAACTCACAATTCTGACATTATATCAAGCAATTCTGACTTTATAACTCAATTCTGACTTTATAATGTAATTCTGACTTTATATCTAGCAATTCTGAGTTTATAACTCAATTCTGACTTTATAATGTAATTCTGACTTTATATCAAGCAATTCTGAGTTTATAACTCATTATTCTGACTTTATAACTCACAATTCTGACAGTATATCAAGCAATTCTGACTTTATATCACGCAATTCTGACTTTATAACTCACAATTCTGACTTTATATCTCACAATTCTGAATTTATATCAAGCAATTCTGACTTTATAACTCACTATTCTGACTCTATAACTCACAATTCTGACAGTATATCAAGCAATTCTGACTTTATATCACACAATTCTGACTTTATAACTCAATTCTGACTTTATATCAAGCAATTCTGACTTTATATCACAAAATTCTGACTTTATAACTCACAATTCTGACTTTATAACTCACAATTCTGACTTTATATCAAGCAATTCTGACTTTATAACTCAATTCTGACTTTATAATGTAATTCTGACTTTATATCAAGCAATTCTGAGTTTATAACTCATTATTCTGACTTTATAACTCACAATTCTGACAGTATATCAAGCAATTCTGACTTTATATCACGCAATTCTGACTTTATAACTCACAATTCTGACTTTATATCTCACAATTCTGAATTTATATCAAGCAATTCTGACTTTATAACTCACTATTCTGACTCTATAACTCACAATTCTGACAGTATATCAAGCAATTCTGACTTTATATCACGCAATTCTGACTTTATAACTCACAATTCTGACTTTATAACACAATTCTGACTTTATATCAAGCAATTCTGACTTTATAACTCGCAATTCTGACTTTATATCACACAATTCTGACTTTATAACTCAATTCTGACTTTATATCAAGCAATTCTGACTTTATATCACAAAATTCTGACTTTATAACTCACAATTCTGACTTTATAACTCACAATTCTGACTTTATATCAAGCAATTCTAACTTTATAACACAATTCTGACTTTATAACACACAATTCTGACTTTATATCAAGCAATTCTGACTTTATAACTCACAATTCTGACTTTATAACACAATTCTGACTTTATATCAAGCAATTCTGACTTTATAACTCGCAATTCTGACTTTATATCACACAATTCTGACTTTATAACTCAATTCTGACTTTATATCAAGCAATTCTGACTTTATATCACACAATTCTGACTTTATAACTCACAATTCTAACTTTATAACACAATTCTGACTTTATATCAAGCAATTCTGACTTTATAACACAATTCTGACTTTATATCAAGCAATTCTGACTTTATAACTCGCAATTCTGACTTTATATCAAGCAATTCTGACTTTATAACACAATTCTGACTTTATATCAAGCAATTCTGACTTTATAACTCGCAATTCTGACTTAATAACACAATTCTGACTTTATATCAAGCAATTCTGACTTTATAACTCGCAATTCTGACTTAATAACATAATTCTGACTTTATAACACACAATTCTGACTTTATATCAAGCAATTCTGACTTTATAACTCACAATTCTGACTTTATAACACAATTCTGACTTTATATCAAGCAATTCTGAGTTTATAACTCGCATTTCTGACTTAATAACACAATTCTGACTTTATAACTCACAATTCTGACTTTATAACACAATTCTGAATTTATATCAAGCAATTCTGACTTTATAACTCGCAATTCTGACTTTATATCACACAATTCTGACTTTATAACTCAATTCTGACTTTATATCAAGCAATTCTGACTTTATATCACACAATTTTGACTTTATAACTCACAATTCTGACTTTATAACACAATTCTGACTTTATATCAAGCAATTCTGACTTTATAACTCACAATTCTAACTTTATAACACAATTCTGACTTTATATCACACAATTCTGACTTCATAACTCACAATTCTGACTTTATAACACACAATTCTGACTTTATATCAAGCAATTCTGACTTTATAACTCACAATTCTGACTTTATAACACAATTCTGACTTTATATCAAGCAATTCTGACTTTATAACTCACAATTCTGACTTAATAACACAATTCTGACTTTATAACTCACAATTCTGACTTTATAACACAATTCTGACTTTATATCAAGCAATTCTGACTTTATAACTCACAATTCTGACTTTATAACACAATTCTGACTGTATATCACACAATTCTGACTTTATAACTCACAATTCTGACTTTATAACACACAATTCTGACTTTATATCAAGCAATTCTGACTTCATAACTCACAATTCTGACTTTATAACACAATTCTGACTTTATATCAAGTAATTCTGACTTTATAACTCACAATTCTGACTATAACACAATTCTGACTTTATATCAAGCAATTCTGACTTTATAACTCGCAATTCTGACTTTATATCACACAATTCTGACTTTATAACTCAATTCTGACTTTATATCAAGTGATTCTGACTTTATAACTCACAATTCTGACTTTATAACACAATTCTGACTTTATATCACACAATTCTGACTTTATAACTCACAATTCTGACTTTATATCACACAATTCTGACTTTATATCACACAATTCTGACTTTATATCAAGCAATTCTGACTTTATATCACACAATTCTGACTTTATAACACAATTCTGACTTTATAACGCAATTCTGACTTTATATCAAGCAATTCTGACTTTATAACTCACAATTCTGACTTTATAACACAATTCTGACTTTATATCAAGCAATTCTGACTTTATAACTGGCAATTCTGACTTTATATCACACAATTCTGACTTTATAACTCACAATTCTGACTTTATAATTCGCAATTCTGACTTTATATCACACAATTCTGACTTTATATCACACAATTGTGAATTTATATTGAAGATACAAACTCATAATTGCGAGAAAAAAAGTCAGAATTGTGAGATAAAAAGTCGTAATTACCTTTTTTATTTTTTATTTCATGGCGGAAACAAGCTTCCATACAAACTACACATTAAGTAACTAAATTAAAATAATTTAATGAAATGAGGTGTCACAAATGAGTGAAGACAAATATTACAACTATTACTATAATCAATTTGAGATGAAGCCACAGCAAGAATTTATATCTACAAGCCAGAATATCAGTAAGAATATCAAACATGGAAAGCCAATAAATTGTAATTGTGAAATAGTTTGAAATAAGATATAATGTCTCATTTCTCATTTTGTCTCATACAATGAAACATTTTTAACATGATAAATGAAGTCACTCTTTCTCACTGTTTCACAATGTGGCTTTGTCTCATAGCTGCAACTTTATATGCCCAACTGCAACTTAATTTCACATAATTATGTTGCAATTGTGAGATAAAATTAAAGTTGCAGGGGAAATTATGTATATTCCCAGCTAACAGGGAATCTTCTCAGAAGTTTTGCTAGCGTTCTGGAAAAGGTTCTCTTAAAGTTATGAATAAACGTTCTTCCAGTAACATTAATAGAACGTTTGTTCAAAGTTATCCGTTTTTTTTTGGGTTTTTTTTGGTAATGTTCTCAAAACATTAGCACAGAAACGTTATTTACATTGTTTAGACATTTAAGTTGGATGTTTGTCTAACATTTTTTTAAAGAACATTCAAATGTAACATTCCCAGAATGTTTGCAGAACGATAAAATGGAATGTTGGAAAGATTGTATAACCAAGTGGAAAATAAAACGATTGTATAACCAGGGAAGAAAATGTTTTTAAAACATTTTAAAAACTGGACGTTTTGAATGTTCAGAGAACATTCAGAAATAACGATCTCATAACATAATACGAACATTAGCAAAATGTTCAAGAGAACATATTTTTTGTTAGCTGGGTACAAGCGCATAACATCCAAACATCTTGGTTTCGCTATAGAGAGAGCATCTTATCTGTGCTTGGCTGAAGATCTCAGATATCAGACTATATTAAATCCAAATATCAAGGTTATCAGGGGGCTCTTTGTTCTGGAGTTCATGCCAGCGATGGCACAAGGGCCAGCTGTGTAATCGATTGTACTAACTGTCACATAGTGAATATATTTCGGGTATACCGAGGGAGGAAGCTGTCCACATAATTTCACAAGCTAAAATGGTAATTAGTGAGAGAGAGCGAGTGAGAGCAATATATATATATATATATATATATATTTCTAAGTGTGTGTGTATGTGCTTCATAAAGTCTATCTTTATCATGGGAGTCACCCCTTACTGCAGTGCCCCCCTATTAAACTGACTAGGCTAATTTGAAGCTAATGAGCTAAGATTTGCAGTAATTGCTGCCCTTTATTGAAAAAAGGGATAGAGCACATAGAATGGTTTGGTTTCATTATTGTGGTGAAATCAGTTCTGTTCCAGCAACCTAGAAGGCATTTTAAGGCAAAAAACATTAAGAAGCATAAGAAATTCATAGCATACAGAAATAGTGGTTAAAATACTAAATTTTTAGCATTTAACATTTAATGAATATATAAATCAGGCATGTGATTTATATATTTATAGTCAAACCAAAAATCATTCAGACACTAGATATATATATTTTTTTAATATTTTTTTTACTAGTGGGTGCAGGACACTATAGTTAATTTATGTAAGTAAGGATAGAAAAATAAAGTAAACTGTGACATATTATACCCAAAAATTCTTCATACAGTGGACTACCAGTAAAAATGATAAAAAATTTGGAACCAAAAATTATTCAGACACTTTGACCTGACCATGTTTTGCTTAAGCGTTATCTAACATAATTAATATAAAATTTTTCTGACACAGTTTAACTCTGAGATCTTGTCATATTTTACTACCATTTTTTAAACTATAGTGAATAAACTGTATTAATGAATGAAATGTTCAATATGTCTGAATAAATTTTGGTTTGACTATATATTAAATTATTATTATTATTAAAAATATATTTTATTAAATTATTATAGAAATATCTTACTATTGCAATAATACATATTATTATACTGTTAAATTAAAAAATGAGTATTTAATAATAATAATAATAAATTACATTAAAATACAATATATGTAATAATAATAAAGTATTAATAGAATTACTATTATTATTATTAACAATAATTATTATCATTATTATTTTATATTTATTTTATTTAACAGAACAACAAAAAAATAACAATACTAACATTTATGGTTGACTTCATTTATTTGGCTTTCAAACATTAAACCATTGAGCATTTATTTTGGCAGAAAACTGCATGGACTTTAACACTTCTTTTTGTTGACAATGAAAGATTTATAAACGATTCTCATTACGAATTTGGAAAGATGGTTGGCGCACGTGGCATTCCCGAAAGCAAATTATACGCAATTTAAACACACAGCACTTGCAGAGTAGAATTTACTGTGAATCAGAAAATCTGTGAATCTGAAAATGACTGCTGAATCATGCAGCGCGTCACACTATATATTTATATAATTAATTCACAACCGTCGTGATTTGATGATCACACTAAGCCATATCACATTTTCACTACCATGCATTGTCAAAATTTATATAAAAAAAAAAAAATTATGGGGCAACTGCGAGTAACACCACTTCAACGCCAAATTTTTTATTCGCATTTGGCGCTTAGAACCCTGGCTTACATGCTAAGGGTTTCCCGCAGATGGCTATAGTTAATGTAACATTGTCAGTTTATTTAACAATTGTTTAAGGCCATTTGGTGATTACAATCATCATAGGGTAACCAGCCAACCCTGAACCAAAGCCAAAACAAAACATTTTTTTTCAGGTGGGTCATACCTTTAAGGTCGGAAAATGCAGAAATTAATTTCTGCTTTTTAGAGTATAGTGTTGTTAGCTTAGCGACATGCTAGCATCAAAATCTACTGAAATCAGTTGAGAGTCAGGTCTCCCGTGCCCCATATAGGCAGTAACCAGGTTCTGGAACAGAGCTGTTACACTTTTAGGGACAGGAAACACACTTGGTTCAGGAGTCAGTTGTCATTTAGTCATTTAGCAGAGACATTTATTTGAAGTGACCTAGAGTATACTTACTACAGTGACAGTCCCTGTGGAGGACACAGAGGTTAAGTGTCTTGCTCAAGGCCACAGTGTTGATTCAGGGATCAATCCTTCTGGGATTTGAACCTACAACCTTCTGGTTAACAGAGAAAATCTTTATCCTCTAGTCAACTCTGCCTACTGCCCTCTTGACCTGTAATCTGTATGTCTCACCAAAGGTTTTTCTGACAAGGGATGAGGATAATTTAAGGCCCAAATGAAAGAATGAACGACAAGAAACTTATTAAATGTTTTGCTGTGCTACTGTGATTACTGTACTTCTGGGAATAGATACTGTACTTTCATTATGTAACACCATCATTACCAGGAAATTATACAGTATTTTGATAAACGAATGTAATCTGATATTGAATCACTGTGTTTCCACTGTGTTATTTAATACGATTTGTTACAATATAGTATCATGCAACTTTCTAAAATCTGTTTCTTGACTCAATTTAAGGAAGATATACATCTGTAAATTGAATTTAAAATGATAGTTCACTCAAAAAGTGAAAATTCTGTCACCATTTATTCACCCTCATTTCATTCCAACGTATTTGTGTCTATACAAGGACAGTTAATGGGGTCTATAACAAAAAAAAAAAAGAAATTAGAGAAAAAGAAATCTTCTTTTTGTGCTCCATAGAATACAGAAAGACATATGGGTTTGGAACAACATGAGTTTGAATAAATGTTTTCATTTTTGGCTAAACTATCACTTTAAAGTCAACATGGAAAAGCATTTGCAACCCATTTTATTTCCACAATGTAATATATTTCAGAGTGAAACAATATTGTGATAAAAAAGTCACTTTCCCGGAAAAAAGAAAGTCATTTTGTTTTGCAACAACACAAGGGTGAGTAAATGATTTGGAATTTCTTTTTTCCCTTTAAGTGCTTTTAATTTGAATGATGTATCTGTATGACTGCATTGATTTTAGAAAACACTTCCATGCATATTTAAAGTGTATTAAGATGCTCTTAATGCATTTTGTGAAACCCGACTCTGAATGGCTTGGAATGCTGCGAGGAATCGATCCTTTGTAAGCTGTACATCTTCCTTAAGGGCCCAGACATGCTGTCACCAGTATTAGTTTTAGACAATGACACATCCATTAGAATGACAGGCAGAATGGAAGTGAATGAATACTCTACCTTTTAATTTACCTGTATGGAACACACACCTGACAAAAGGCAATCTTCACATCCAGGACTGGAGCACTGCAGTTATATAAGAAACGTCTGTTCATAAATACCTGAAACACAAGAATACAACAAGAAGGAAAAGATCAAAAACTGAATGAAGAGATAAATGGGAGGAATTTTCCCTTCTCTAGGCTGATATTGAGGTGGTAAGATATTTTCTTTGTTCCGTAATGCTCATTTCATCTCCAAATGTCCTCATTTCTCAAGATGTTTTTTTTTTTTTTTTTTTTTTTTTTCAGATAATGATATGTGCTAAAAGAGAGAGAGAGAGCTGAGATGATAAACACTTTTTTTTTCTCACATCTACCATCTTTATTCTGTCTCAAAGCCCCTGCCCTGTGGATATAACGGCTCTCGCCACACTGAGGATCTATGCATTAGCTCAGCGTATGTGTCTGAGGAGAACAGGCTTTCCAAGAATAGTCAGTGTCATCCAGGAGTCAAAGACAGTATGCTAATTTAGTTTGCTTATTTCTTCGAGGATGAGCTTTTGTTAAGCGCTGTGCACCCTGTCTTTTTAAGATACCAAAGCCTTGTGGATAAGTGTTAAATATTCATTAGTGTTTTTGCAGACTTTGTTTTTTCATTCCTGGTTATTATTACTGATTTTGCTTGGTATGAATGTTAAAAAATATAATAATATTGATATAAGTATAAAAATATCACACTGCAGGACTATGTGCCAAATCTTCTGACACTGCCAGAATTTCGTCGGAGGTAAAATTTGATCACAACGGTCATTAATCGGATGTCGGTGAACATGTCAAACTAGAGATCAAAAACTACAGATTTTTGCCTAGGATTATAGTAATCTTTTAGGATTCTCAAAATTTGTCTCAGATGACCAAATCGTGGCCAAAATCGAACAGTGTGCACCTGCCTTAAATTGGCAAAAGTTAAGGCAATCAGTTGCCTTAAAATTTTTAAGTTAAAAAATTTCAAAGTTTAAGTAAGCAGAACTGGCATATTTTTATTTTGTACTCATACATTTTAATTGTTCTTAACTTGAAATGTTTGAGTACACTAATTCATACACTTCACTTAAAATTATCATATTACCTCAAAGTAAACGTTTTTATTAGTGTAAACTTAGCTAGCTATAACAAGCTAATTCAGAAAATGCTAATTTGCTAGCATGTTAACAATAGCATGGTACAACACTTGCTAAATGAGTACAGCAATATAAAGCATTTAACTTATTTGCTCTCAAACCAAGCCGCATGCACCATTTGTCACCATGATGGTAACTCTCCAAAAACCCACATTAACATAAATTCTTCTAAATTAGCATAACAAAACATTAATCACTACTAAATCTCCCACTTAACCTTAAAATCTTGCACACAAAAAAAACATTATATAACACTTAATTTTAGCATTTACTCTCCCTTTCGAGTGCTATGGGCAAAGCATGCTGGAAAATAGAAATCCCAGCCCAGTTTCAGTCAAACTTAAGTTCATCTAAATTAAAAGAAATAAGTTCATGAAACTCAAAACAAACAAACAGTTCAGTTTACTTAAAATATATCAGTGCTGTGAACTTGAAAGAAAAAAAGAGAGCTAAATACTCATAAAAGTTAATTTGCCTGAACTAATTTGTTTAATTTAAGTTTGTCCTACTCAAACCAATTAATTATATTGAGAGCTTTTATCCACAGTGTGCATGCACATGGTTGCCAGGTTGAGAAAAATAAGTAAAACACTCAGCAGATATTTCCGTATTGCTTAAGTATGAAGCTCTGATTGGGGGATTACGTCTCATGATATCAGGCAACCCCAGTTATGTTCCTCTGCAGGCCAGATTAAACCTTGTTCTAGCCTATATATTATATTATATTAATTTATTTTCAGCACATTTCCACTCCGTTTTAAATGCTGTTCTAGTATTCAAATCAAGCCCAATCCACTGTTACACACATGCGGAATCGATACAGAAGCAGCTGTATAGATACTCAAATCTCATCAATATACAGGCTACTCTTCTTAGTAAATAGTACCAGCCATTAAAAATCAAATAACAACATATGTATAATATCTAAAATATCATCAATGGTTGTGCCTTTGACACATTCATAGATGGTTAGGATGTGTCAGTGAAGTCCAGCACTTGAGGTGATGTTCTTGCTGGTTTTGAGTGGCAGCTTACAGCTGTGTGTGTAAATGGCATGAGGACTGCCTACAGCGCATGTGTGCTTGCCAAATGACTGACAATAACAGCACTGCTTTAATTTCCTTTGAAACACACAGACTTGAACTGCTGCTTCTGTGGTCTGCTCTGAGACAAAGAGCATGATGGGATATGGTGCAGTTTCATCATGATAACCTTAATATTATTGATTAAAACGAGTCAATGTGATGGAAAGTATGATCCAGAGGGAAGAGAGAGGGAGACATCTTAGAGAGAGAGATCTTAAATAACTCCTGCTTCAGTAATTTGCGGGTGCTGCTCCTTGATTACTATTTTCCTTCATTATTTGCTGTCTGGAGTTGGTCTAATAACAGTTCAGATGTGTAAACTTCTGATCAATACAGAAAGCTTCTCATAAAAACAAGCATCCGGCATCAAATGAGGGTTTATTTTGCTGATGTACCGCAAATACTTTAAGCAACTGAAACTTTCACAGATTGCTTTTTTTTATATTTCAATACATCCTTGGAGTAACAACATTTTATATATTGATAAAGCACTAACAAATCATGAATCTCACAATTATGGAGTCGTGTCCTCATTTGTTTGGCATCTCTTCCTTTATACCGAAAGCAATTGATTCAAACATTCCGACAGTCTGTTACCATGGCGGCAAACCAATACTTTTATAGAAAACAAATGAACTGTTTCAAAACTTATTTAGTAAAATAGCATTCAGCTCAGGAGACACACAGTCGTCAGGAAGAACATCACTGAACAGATTTCAATGAGGCACACAGATTTTTATCACTCACAGTATGGTAATGAGACACAAACTCTTGAGACATTGAGAAGTTTCTGTTATCAATTTTAAGCACCACTAACAGCACCAAACAGATCAGATAAATATGTAGGGCCCTATGAAATCCGTTTTATTTTTCCCCAAATTCCGTTTTTTCCGTTTTAATTTTTCTGGATTCCGTTTTTTTCCGTTTTATTTAATTTTTTGACTCCATTTTAATGGTTAAATTAAATTTTAGTAATCAAAAAGCATGTCTAATTAGTTGAAATAATGAATCTTGTCCAATTTACCAACAATTTAATAAAAGTTTAACAAAAAAATTATATTTTGTAGGGCCCTATGATAAACGTTTTATTCTTTCCCCTCAAATTTTATTTTTACCAAATTCTGTTTTCTGGATTCCATTTTAATGGTTTAATTCCATTTCAATAATCAAAATGTTGTGTTTTTAAATTTTTCTGGCAATCAAATGAACGCATACCATTTAATTTATCTTTTAATCATGAAATTAAACTTTTTTGTCAAACAATGTGCTGCACAACAGAGCTTTACTGTTAATATTAAAACATGGAGATTATTGTTTAAAAATATATTTTAATAATTTATTGTTAAATTAATTTATCTAAATTCTACTGTACAAAAGTAATATGTTTCTGTCAAGTTAAATCTTTTATTTTGACAGTTTGCCTAGAGCTTTGAGTTTCTCTGTGTTTATGACGGTAGTTTTCTCAAACGAAGAGGTTAAATGCTGATGAAGTGACTTACAGAGCAGCTCTGGAGATGAATTTGTGCGTTCATATAGTGAGGCGACAGAGGACGAAAACACCGCGAGCGTCGCATGTGCTTCAGCGTGCGTGCGCCCCCGCACGAGTGTGTGTGAGGTAAATGAAACTGCGCTTCCGCATCATTCATTTCAGAGTCACACAGGCATGCAGGATTCATTTTTAAATAGTCTTTTTGCGGTTTAATATTCACAGACACTAGTCTATATTGCGATTTAATTTATATGTACTGACCTGCTTTTAATTCATTCATCAAAAATTTGACAAATTCCGTGGCATTCCGAGTTATATAGTAAATTCTGTTTTTATGAATGGATTCCGCGATTCCGTCCGCGATTCCGTGATCGCAGAAATTATAGGGCCCTAAATAAGTAATCTGCCACTGTTCAGAAAACAAATAGCCCTGCTTTCAAACTCTTTTTTCGTTGGCTAACATTTTAAAAAGGTCCTATTATGCTTTTTTACATTTTTAACTTTTTTTTTAATGTGTAATGTTGCTGTTTAAGCATGAAAAAGATCTGCAAAGTCAGTCCAAAGGGGGTTATTCTCTATATAAGTAAGCACCGTTTCTGAACTCCCTGAAATGTCTCGTCTTGAGTTTCTACTGGGAATGAACACGTCACAATATTCCTCATTTAATTCCCGCCCAAGGTATACACAAAATAAAGGGATGGGGCCTGATTGAGTTAGTAGTGTGTTGAAGCTTGCGGTTATGATAATGGGCGTGATATGCGTGATGAGATGTTGACCAATCACAACACACTGATCCAGCGACCAATCAGAGCACATTGCACCTTCATTCACTATTTTCTACATTGGTCCACTAATATAGTTCACTTGAGGGAGTTAATGAAAACGAGTGAATGCGCCGGAAAGGGTTGCCACTTTTGCATAGTTTGTGCTTGCTGTTTAATAATTATTTGATACTTAGCAAACTGGCAGCTCCAGTTTTAAGATTTATCTTGAACTCTGTCAGGGAAACTATGTATAAATCTTAAAGGTGATAAAGAGGATCTTTTCGTCGACTGAGAAACCAAAGACTGTTACTGAGTTTTTGAAATGAGCGCATGCGTAAGAACAACCCCCCTCCTTTCGAGGGAACGCCTCCCAAAACTCGTGCACGAGTATTGGAACACGAGTGTTTACCACCAGCATTCGCTGTGTTGTGTTAGTGGATTCATTATGTCGGACTCACCGCAGGTAACTCATAATCTGCAGTTGTTACTCCTGTCTCCGGACAAAAACATCGCATGCGGCAACTGTGGAGTGTGGAAAGTTACTGGAGCGCACAGCCGTGCACGTCTCTCACAAGGAACGTCATGGCAGTGATTGACAAGTCAGAGGGCCAATCCGCGCACGTCTCTCACAAGGAACGTCACGGCAGTGATTGACAAGCCAGAGGGCCAAACGATTGGCTGATGTTTTTAAGGCCCTACCTCGTGCACAGATGATGTATAATATTATTACTTTCAGTGCACCTAATAAATAGTCTTTTATCAGTTAGTAAAGACAGTTTCAAGTAATACTGCAAAAATGTATAAAACAAAACATCCTCTTTAGCACCTTTAATTAAACAATTTAATAATCAGTTAAAAATCTATTTATACCTGTATGATATTACGCTGTAGCCACATTGGACCAGTGGTTTGGAAAATGGATGGATGATTCAGCTATTGGCGCCACTTTCCGGTCAAACACGGGAATTCATTCGGCACAACCCTCACAGTGCATTATTGGTATTCTCTAGCCATTAAGTGTTCATTGGTTGTACATTTGTTACTGCGGTGCATTGTGGGATTGAATGAGTGCACTTGATAAGTGCACTACGGTTTCGGATACCACTACAAATGGCTGTCCCCTCAAATATTGCCCTATTTAAGAGTATAGGGTGCGATTTTGGACAATAGCCATAGCATTACTGACAGCCTGGACAGAGCATGTCTGCGTCCCAATGTCCATACTATCCATCCTAAATAGTATGTGAGATTAAAATAGGTGTGTCCCAAAGCATAGTATGTTGAAAAGAGTGTGCCAAAAGTCCCCGGATGGTCTACTATTTCCAGTAGATTTTTGAAGTGTGGATCCGTGCACACTATAAAGGCTAATATTGCCCACAACCCATTGCGTGCTGGACGAGGATTCAGTTCAGATCTACAAACACGAGTAAAAAGTGTTAAAAAACGACAAAACATGGCGGATATGCGCGAGAGGCTTGAGTGACTAATAATCAGTTCAACCTGATAGAAAATATTTATTTAATGTTATCTGTGTTATTTTTCATCTGCAAATACCAATGTGGACTTTTATAAAGATCCGATTGGCCATTAACTTTTAAATGCATCATTATGCATTAATATGAGGAGAGTTCTCCACATGAAAGACCCGTGACTGCACGCTTGATACGATAGGAAATTAGCTAAATGAAATGTGGAGGATGTAAGATGATTGACAGGCCAGTTTACGGTGACAGGATGCGACAGAGAGAAAAGACGCAATTGTATGACGTGATAGTATGTCCCAAAGCTTGTCTACTCTTTTGCTACACACTCAAAAGTAAGTACTTTTTGTTCACAAAAAGAGTACATACTTTTAGGGCGTAGTATAAGTAGGCGAATTGGGATGCAGCACACACAGTAAAATCCACAGAGTTAAATCAACTCTGCTCAGATAACATTTGGTTCCTCTCTGAATAAGGTTAAAATATTTAGACATGTGACAGAAATAAAGTCAATATGGTTAGTAATAAGTAAAATCATATCTTGAGAGATTTAATGTATTTTACCTTCAGTTGATTTCAATTAAATGGTTTTGGCTGAAGTCACTTGCAGTTCTTGTGTTTCTCTTTTCTTCAGTTATTCTGCTTGTTAACAGCAGGTGTTCATCATTAATATTCAATCATCCCTGAATTAATAGCTTAATTATCTCATTAACTTTAACTCTGCTTCAGTGTTATTTTAACACTATTCAGAGAGGGACCAAATGTTATCTGAGCAGAGGTGATTTAACTCTGTGGATTTTACTGTGCATGAAAACCTATTCTAGTAGACACCCAAAACAAAATCAAGACTCCAAAAATTTTACTTCAGCAGGTTTAAAGTCACATTTTGCTCAATTTATTTTTGTGAACTGACATATTTCTGAGTGAAACAGGATGTTCAGTGAGAAATGATATAAGGTAGGGATTTTTTTACCCATCGTAAATCGAATGGATTGTAAAAAGGAATGCAACATACCAATACTGATGGAGAAAAATATACGAAAAAAAGATGAGAGAGAGGGAAAGGCCAATCTATGCTTCTCAACACCTTCAGTTGAAAGGTTGTGTTTACTGCAGCACCAGCTATGAATGCTAAAATGAAATCACACCAAATCAACACTCTCACCAAAGGAACAAAAACAGAAAACAACGAGGATGTGTTTGTGTTTATTTTTAATAAACAAATTATGAACAAATAAACTAGCTTTTCACATTTTCTGAAGAAAATGGAAGTGGTGCTAGCACATGCGAATCATGCTGCCATGCTGCTATAGGGTTTTTAGCACATTCTTGTGCGGTTTCTAGTGTGTTCTGGGTTGTTGCTTTAGGGCATTGCAAAGGTGTGGATTACTAGCCCAAAAGATCTCTCACATTTTCTGTTCCCTATACAGTATCTGTCACCCTTTTTTCAATAATAACAGTGATGCTAGACTTGGCAAATGTCACTAATGGATGAACAATGGAAATAATGGACTTTTATAGAAATAACAGAAAAGCAAATTCATCCAAATCTCATTATTCTCAAAACTCCTATCTTATAAGGAGTTTGGTGTGGTATTTTGTCTGGCATCAAATCAATACTACTGCTTTTTAAAGTCTCCATAGTAACATACAA
This sequence comes from Ancherythroculter nigrocauda, assembly GCA_036281575.1. NCBI lineage: Eukaryota > Metazoa > Chordata > Actinopteri > Cypriniformes > Xenocyprididae > Ancherythroculter > Ancherythroculter nigrocauda. Next base: position 28,867,792 of record VTFQ01000017.1, read on the forward strand.
TCTTTCACATGACCCTCTTAAATTAGACATTATCGATTGCTTAGATAAGCTGGGATAAACGTATACACACTCTAGAGCTGCTCTTCAATAAATATTTGACAGCACAGTTGTGCTGCACTGAAATATTATCTATAAAGAGGAGGATTTGGCAAGGTCAGGCCTGATGAATGAGACCGAGAACCGATGAAGAACCTTGATAAGAAAATGATGAATTACTGAGTGCAAATATGACATTAACAGACAACAGGACGCAAGCAGGGAGCAGGAACTGTGCCTTCCCAAGGGTCCAAAAAGGGCGCAGATATGGTAATAAAACTGATGCCTGGAGATTAGAAACAGAGCTTGATGAATGCACAAAAAGTCTCAAGCATCCAACCTCTGGATAATACAGAACAGAGCGAGTGAGTTTAATAATGCTGGATTGTGGGTAAGCCCTCGTGACCTATTGACGTGGCTAGGGTGCACAAGATATTTAATAAAGTCAATCTTCAAGCCTGTTAATGTGAAGGTGAATGGTATGATTCATCATATTTTATTATTTTATTACTTTATATCACAGTTACTGCACATATACACTACCGTCCAAAAGTTTGTGACTTTTTTAAAGATATTAATATTTTTAGTGAGCAAGGATGCATTAAATTGACCAAAAGTGACAGTAAATGTTACAAAAGATTTGTATTTCAAATAAATGCTGTTCTTTTGAACTTTCTATTCATCAAATAATCCTGATTTTTTTTATTTATTTTTTTTATCATGGTTCCAATAATTATAATTATAATATTTATTAATCAGCATATCAGAATGATTTCTGAGGGATCATGTGACACTGAAGACTAGAGTAATGATGCTGAAAATTCAGGAAAAAATTATATTTTAAAAATATATTGTAATAATATTACAATTTTTCTATATTTTTGATCAAATAAAAGCATCCTTGACTTCTTTCAAAACATTAAAAATCTTACCAAACCCAAATTATTGAATGGTAATATACATAATTTTTTTTTTTTTTTTTTTTTTTTTACATAAAAATTAAACCTCAAAATCTTTTTCAAAATTTTTTCAAATATTTGTTTGTTTATTTATTTATTTATTTATTTATTTTAGTTGAAGGACACAAACAGAAATAAAGAAATATCCACAACAACAACAAAATGAGTCAGCTTCACATTATGAAGCATCAAGTTACAAACATGTCTCAAAACAGTACTATATTAAAAAATATGTCTCCAATATACAGTGGTATAAATGGTACAGCAGAATCTCTACTAGTTAACACATTTCTACCACTGAATTGTATACGTCATACCACCAGCCCTTGTGGGTGTGTGTGTCTGCTGCTATTATGCCAAAATCTGTCGTTCACACAGGTGGTGCGCACCAGAGGCTAATTTTATAAAGTGTTTGGACTGCATGTGAAACCTTCAGTACACGGCAGCCATATTGAGATGAACAGACAGGTGATTTCAGAGCTACAATGAATCATCACCCCTGAGACCCAACAGATGGAAAGTGTACATCACCGAAACTCCATCCCTCCTCTTTGTCTCTCTCTTCAACTCAGTTTCTTGAATGGAGAACATTGATTAATTAGTCTATTGTGTCTGGAGCTTTCAGGTCAATTAACACTGATGATCTGTCAGAGGAATCTATGCTAAAGTGATCCTGCTAATGTGGTGCAGAGCGTTAATGCTAGCATGTCCACAGTTATGCTGTGCTACATCCATCCATTAGCTTTACAGAGGCTAAACAATGCTATGCAATGCTAGGTGTACAACTATCAACAAAGAGGATAACCCTGCTGAAAAAATACAGCTAAATCCAGTCTAAGCTGGTTGGCGGGTCTTAGATGGTTTAAGCTGGTCAACTGGTCCTCTAAACCCAGCCAACCAGAATAGGGGGTTCTCTTCAAACTGTGTCACTGCTATGGCAGTAGTTGACCTAAAAGAGAAAACAGGCCCTAAAACATGGTATATGCTATGCTAACAATGCTTGCATAGCTAGCTAGAACCATCCACATCTACATACTTGTTTCAGGCCTAAAACTGTGCTGTAACTTCAGACCAAATCTATCAGCACTTCAGTAAAAGAAAAATGGTTCTTTCATTCGATAAATCAAATCATATAGATCATATACAACAACACAAAAGGCCTCAAACTAAAACAGACCTTAGTCAGGTTAGACGCCATTTTGAATTTAAAGGTGCCCTAGAATTAAAAATTGAATTTACCTTGGCATAGTTAAATAACAAGAGTTCAGTACATGGAAATGACATACATTGAGTCTCAAACTCCATTGTTTCCTCCTTCTTATATAAATCTCATTTGTTTAAAAGACCTCAGAAGAACAGGCGAATCTCAACATAACACCGACTGTTACGTAACAGTCGGGATCATTAATATGTAAGTCCCCAATATTTGCATATGCCAGCTCATGTTCAAGGCATTAGACAAGGGATCTGTGCACAGCTGAATCATCAGACTAGGTAAGCAAGCAAGGACAACAGCGAAAAATGGCAGATGGAGCAATAATAACTGACATGATCCATGATAACATGATATTTTTAGTGATAATTGTAAATTGTCTTTCTAAATGTTTCGTTAGCATGTTGCTAATGTACTGTTAAATGTGGTTAAAGTTACCACCATTTCTTACTGTATTCACGGAGACAAGAGCCATCGCTATTTTCATTTTTAAACACTTGCAGTCTGTATAATTCATAAACACAACTTCATTCTTTATAAATCTCTCCAACAGTGTAGCATTAGCCGTTAGCCACGGAGCATAGCCTCAAACTCATTCAGAATCAAATGTTAACATCAAAATAAACACTGTACTTACGCGATTAGACATGTTGCATGACGAACACTTTGTAAAGATCCATTTTGAGGGTTATATTAGCTGTGTGAACTTTGTTTATGCTGTTTAAGGCAGTCGCGAGCTCCGGGGGCGGGGAGCACGAGATTTAAAGGGGCCGCAGCCTGAATCTGCACATATTTAATGATGCCCCAAAATAGGCAGTTAATAAAAAAAAATCTATGGGGTATTTTGAGCTGAAACTTCACAGACATATTCAGGGGACACCTTAGACTTATATTACATTTTTTAAAAAGACGTTCTACGGCACCTTTAACACAGATGAAAGCGAAGCTGTGAGGGATAGACTTACAGTCTTTACAATAGCGTGCACTGAATAAATGTCTTACACCAACTTTCAAAACTATTTTATGGAAGTTTTTGTCTACTGAATTTTTTTTCGGATGACATCTAGTCGGCTGGAAAATCAGTATGTTGTTAAAGGGAGATTTCACCCAAAAATATTGGTAATCAAACAGTTGACGGTAGCCATTGACTTCCATAGTAGAAAAAATACGGTATACAGTCTGGTTACCAACACACTTTATAATATCTTCTTTTGTGTTCAGCAGAAGAAAGAAACTCATACAGGTTTGGAACAACTTGAGGGTGAGTAAACAATGACAGAATTTTCATTTTTTGGTGAACTATCCCTTTAAACATCAATGCAAACACTCTGTACTTCTGTCCCTCACAGCCTTGTTTTCCCTGTCTATTAGAACTGTTGCCTTGGCAACTAATTGAAATAAATTTGCTTGTACAAAATTACTAAAACTGAAATAAAATAAATGAAAGCTAAATATATATTTTTAAAAGACTAATAAAAATTACAAAAGCTTACAAAATTGCTAAATACTAAAATAAAATTCAAATGAAAACTAAAAATATAAAATAAAAGGTAAAGCTAAAAATATAAAATAAATGGTAATTCAAAATATTAATGAATACTATAATAGTATATAAATAATACTAAAATAGCGCCATGGCAACCAAGCCCTGAACAGCATGAAAGCATTGTGAAACCCTGAGAATCAGATGTGCTATAATTACCATCATACACTTCAACTGTGCTTGATTTGTTACAGCCACCCTCAAATCACTAGTGTTCCCCAGTATATTAATGAGTAACATTAGATTCTGTTAAGATATGCACATAACCTTCATAAATATGCAAAGAGAGGTGACAAAGACAGGACGTAAAATAATGCATGAAACTGGATATGGATATGATAATTACGAGGGGGAAAAAACAGACACTCAACCTCTCCCCTTTAATGCCAGACACATCCTTTCTGGCTTATGTCTGGGATTTTAATATTATTCAATCACTCTATCTGTCAATCATCAGAGGTTTGGCAGGAATATGTTGTCAGGGAAAAGCTAAATTCTCCTGAAATTAAGAGATAGGCCGAAAAGCCGAAATATTGCTCATATAAGGAGGGGTATGGGATAAAACAAGGGAGCAGATGGAGAAGAGAATTTTTGGCAGGAAGAATGGCAAGGATAATTACAGATGACCTTTAATTATAGAGATTTCTGTTTTAATAATATTTATTTCAGCCAGTGATTACATTTTTTACTTCACTTTAAAGGTAAATGAATGACTCCAAAATGTAAAATCTTCAAAATAAGAATTAAAGATAATTGTAACTATAATTATGTTTAAATTAATAATCCCAGATCCATCTTTATATGAAATTAGATTTTATATGTAGTAAACAAAATGTGAGTGATGCTTTCCTGTGTAAAGCCCAGCTTTTCATGCCTTAAACTCATACAAGATAGATATATTTTTAAAATATGTATTTATATAATATTATAGTACTTATTAATATTTTGAATAAACCTTTATTAGCTTTTAGTTAACAATAACAACACTGCAGTGCATACAATCACATACTTTCCAGTTATTATTGCAAATTAGAAACATGGCAATTTTCTAATAAAGACAAAACATTTGATGAATAATATTTTTTAAAAATGTAGAAAATATAATATTAAAAATGTCAAATGTTTAAAAAAAATGTTACAATGTATCGTTTTATATAAAATCTTGGCAGGTTAAGTAAAAACCCAGATGACCGGCCTCTGACCTGCCTCTAACAATACATCCAGCTTAAAAAAAACATTCAACAGGAAATGATCTCAGACACACAGGGGTCAAAAGGTCCCTGTTGACTGTCACATTTGTGTTTTGCTCACCTCAATACCAAAGGACAAAGACTTATTATCTCAAGAATGTACAATGACAGCCAAAACCAGAGTGATGCATAAAATCCCTACGGGTGTATGAAAAATACAAACAATCAAATTACAGACTTACAGAGCCTCAAAATCCAATTTTAACCAATGACAAGACAATAAAACCGTGCACAAATCTGAATCCAGATCAGGGTCCTGTAACATGAAAACAACTGAACAGCAGGATGGTTTCTGTTCTATATCACGTGTTTATGTTTTTATGTGATTTTGAGAGGCTGTCAATGGCAGTGTGGCTGATTTACTCAGGGGAAGTAGAAAGACATAAAACATTTCTGCCTAGAGCGCCATCTGCTGTTAAAACTAAGCTCAGAATCGATTGGAGAGAGAAAATATCAGGATCAATCCCGATTCATTGTATCGATCGAGAATCAATGTATCGTCCCAGCCCTACTGTTTATGTGTACACAACTTTAATAATCGCTTTTTGAGGCATGCTATTTCTCTTCTAAGTGAACAATTTTGTTGTCAATTTAGTTGTCAAAGGGTACGTTTACATGACAACAATGTACTAAAAATGGAAAAGGTTTTCCTTTGCGTTTTTTGCATACAGAAGACAACTTTGTCAAAACGATCCCCGTTCAAACGGATCTGCGAATATACTAAAAACACTCTATTATGCTGCCAGGCCAGTAGTTGGCGATGTCAATTTGTAAAGAAAAACGAAGCGCCTATAGACTGAACATGTAATACACATGCACAAATTTGTGTTTTTGTAAGTAAACAACATACGGAGCCCCACACATGACATGCAGGGGAAAAAAGTTAATTGTGCGCACGACTTACTAATTTGTTCCCTTGATTTACTAAATCGTGCGCACAATTTACTATTTCGTTCCCTCTATTTGCTAAATCGTGCACAAGATTTACTAATTTGCACGTTTTAGCCTACTATTTTTTTTTTTCCTTCATGTCATGTGCGGGGCTCCGTAATAACGGTATTATTTTCAAAAACTTGCACTTTGAAACCTGTTTTTAAAAGTTTACATTTTCAGGCCCCCAAAACACCACTCGTGTAAATGAATGGCCAAAACGCATAAAAAGTTTTACATTTTTAGTAGAAAACGGTGTCGTGTAAACACTCCCTTAAACAGTAAATCCCATTGACTGTGCTGGAAAGCATCCACCTAGCAACAACCCAAAACACCCTAGCAACTACACAGCAAAAGTCCAATGTTGTTATTGTTAACTAAATCTATTAAAACTATCAGTAAATGAAACAAAATCGAAATAATATAAAATATATATAGACCTTAGTCAGGTTAGATGCCATATTGAATTTAACACGAATAAAAACGAGGCTGTAAGGTCATAGATCACATAATTTTCTTACAACTTTCATAACTATTTTATGAAGTTTTTGATGAAACGGAAAGACGTTTCATCATCTGAACAATCTGTATCTTGTTAAACAATAGTATGGTCTATTAAACACTATATGTACTTCTATCCCTCTCAACCTCATTTTCATTTTCATTTCAAAACAAATATGGCGCTATCCTGACTAAGGTGTATTAGATGAAAAACTGAAACATAAATAAACTTAAATAAATATTAGATGAATTTTTAATGAATTTTTAAGTTGAGGTACTAAAATGACTAAAACTGAAATAAAAATACATTTAATTTAAATAGCAATAAAAAAACGAATAAAATTTGTCACATAAAATGACATAAAATTACTAAAAGTACAATTTAAATGAAAATTGAAAACATTTGAAAAAGAAAAAAAAAAAGCTAAGATTTACATTGGCATAAAATTATATAAAAAAAATGTAGTTTGAACAGCTGAATTATTTGTCTAGGTAGCAGTAATGATGACAAACGAAGGTGAAAAGGCCAGAAAAGAGCAAATCTGAAAGTATGACATACTAGGGAATTAAGAAAATCCCTGCAGGCAAAATCCCAGTCAACATTCTCCATAAAAAGCAGTTCAAAGAAGGTCTTATCTAGTATATCATCCTCTAAACGAGACCAAAGCTTTGGTATCAGATGAGCATTTCAGACAAAACTGACTGGAATCATAGATGGATGGAGTAAAAATGTATTCTAGTTCACCAGAGCAATGCTGTGGGCCACAAGGGAGAAATAAACTTCTGTAATGTGACAAATTTTATGTGAAACAGAACATTAGTGGGAAATAACATAGGACAGTAAGGCTGCACGATATTGGGAAAATATGCGATATGCAATATTGTTGTTCAATATTGCGATAACGATATTTCTTGCGATATCACATTTCCCTAGAGAAATGCTAGATTTAGCAGTTCATTTGTTACTGTATTTGTTCATCTTTGTTAACGTTAGTTAATAAAAATACAGCTGTTCATGGTTTGTTCATGTTAGTTCACAGTGCATTAACTAATGTTAACAAGCTGTATTAGTAAATGTTGAAATTAACATTAACAAAGATAAATAAATGCTTTATAAGTGCAGTTCATTATTAGTTCATGTTAACTAATGTTAACTAATGACCATTATTCTAAAGTGTTACCGAAATATAATCTAAAATATAATACCATGCCTATATACTACATTCAACTATGCCTTTTTCTGTTTTCATTTAATTATTGCAAATATAAACATTTAACACTCACCGATGGCCAGATGCAAGCGGTGACCAAAGCATTGTAGTCGGACCAGGCGCGCCGTTGACACGGGGGACAGGGGGGTCAGGACCCCCGCAGTTTTGAAAAGACAGAAATCGTCCCCCGCACTTTTGATAAGGGCTGCTTCAATCAGTCACATGTCATCTTTTAGCTTTCGTTGGTAAATCAACTGTACGTCGCGAATGTGAACAGGAAAAGCGCTCTCGAACGGAGAAACACGCGATCTCCAAACAATCGATCAAATCGCTTTTAGGATAGGTTGATGGTATATAAATCATTCCCGAACGTTAGCGTTTGTCAATCAAGCCAAACCGTCCATTCAGAAACCGAGAAATTTTACACTTTAGGGTAAGGAGGCTGATCTCTCAGGTTGACGCGCGAGCTGGCTTGACTGAAGTTTTCGTGAGGATTTATAGTTTATGGACTGTTTTGATTTCGGTAATTACATCTAGAAAGTTAAAAGCATTGATGGCATCTATAATAGAGATATCTGAAAGTGAAACGAAAGTTATTGCCTCGACCAGCGACGCAGTGTGGAGGACGCACGAGAGGAGACCTGCGCGTTTAATTGGTATGTGTATACTGTAATACTGAATTTGCAATGCTTATCAGTGGCGTGTACTTTGATCGCGAAAGTGAAAGTGCCCTTTGCGGTCGCATCGCGGTGCCCCCGCGTTCCCATTTATCCCGATGTGAACCGTGAGCTCCAGACCACTAGAGCGGTTAAGGCCCAGGTATACTTCATTTTCCGTGTTCCGCTCAAGCGCGCGAGCCTTTCAAAGAAATTTGCCCACGGAAAGATGCGTTCGGCGCATGCATGCGTTGCAGGCGTACATCTCTGGAATTGCGACTTGAGAAAAATAATTTCTCGATGGAAGCTGATATCTCCGGTCCAATTTGTTAATTAGACTAGACAAAGCCTTCTCTGCTCACAGTGTTAACAGGCATCATGTCTTTAGCTAAAAAACGCGTGATAGCTTCTGGGGAGGCGGGTATAAAGATAGTAAGGCCCCATCTGATTGGTCAAATTTGGATTAACAACCTATGCATGCAACGCACAAATGCTTGGCACATTTTTTAAAAATTATTTATCGGACCTCTCTGCGATACGGATATCGCATATACTATTATCGCGATAGCGATAATTTTTCGATATATCGTGCAGCCCTATAGGACAGGACTTAATAAAATATGATATTACTAGCTAATATTATTTTTTCCTGCCTATACTGCTGCGGTTACATCAGTAGAGAAGAAAATTTATATCAGAGGCAGAGAAACATATTACATTTTTATATTGAAAACATATTTTTTTTGAATAATGTGCACTGATAAATCACACACAATAAGACCAGCGCCATTTATTAATAAGTAAATAAGGTACATTTTCATTTCACATCATCTATTAAGGATAACTTACATAAATTATGCCTTATAATGTCATTTTTATTTGACTCTCATTTGCGCTTGTTCAGAGGCAAAAGTCAAGCTGGGAGTGAGTCAAAACTGTTGACTGTTGATTGCTGACAGTTTCATTTAACACCTCAGCTTTTCTGACTTAATGGGACATAGTTTCAACCTTCTTCTGGATTATTCAGCAGTTCTGCAGTCAAACTTTCATTTTTACACACTCCACACAAACACACTCACAAGCATACATTTCTCCTACAATCATTTTTCCCCAAACATGCTGACAAAGTTAAAAACAGACATTGATGGCTGCCAATAGGAAAGAAAAAAAAGACTATTATTTCAATTATTGCTCCTTTACAGCAATAAGATTAAATGGAGAGCAAATGGACACTTCTCATACTTTTCTTCTGAGGAAAGAAACCAACATTCTCAGTTTCATAAGACATCTCAACAACGTCTCAAACTGTGCTCGCATTCGCCAAGATACCAAAGTCACAATCAAAACCCATGTTCTCAATATGACCTCAAACATTTCACATCAAATTCATCCGAGAATATTTGAGCTGTTCTATTCACATTAAAGTTGTACCTCTATACTTGCAGGCCTACTGTATGTCAATTGTCTTATTTGTGTCTACCAATGGGTTGATGGTCCAAATTGCAGTTTCAGTGCAGCTTCAAAGGGCTCTACATGATCCCAGACAAGGGATAAGGGTCTTATCTAGTGAAACGATCATCATTTTCTAAAAAAAATAAAAACTATATACTTTTTATCCACACATGCTTGTCTTGCACTGCTCTGCGATGCACTACGCATTACGTAATCACGCTGGAAAGGTCACGTGTGACATATATGGAAAAAATCCTGCAGTGTTTTCCTCAAAAACGTTAAATTCTTTTCAACTGAAGAAAGAAAGACATAAACATCTTGGATGACATGGGGGTGAGTAAATTATCAGGAAATCAGAAAGTGAACTAATCCTTTAATAACTCATCAAACATGTCCCAAATTCAAGATCGTCTTCTGAGAGAGGCAGCTTTCTGTGTGCGCACTTTGGCAGTGTGCTGGTCAGCACGAGCACCGCAGTGAATTCCATTTCAGGATATATTGCGCTTATATGTAACTATTTTTAACATCAAGCACTTCCACTCTTTACATTTTCATTAAAGTGTCAAGTGTCAACAGTGCTATATATTTACATACCGCAATTTACACGTCATACCGCCCAGCCCTACTCTCACAGAATCCTTTCAGCTGATCATAGAAGACACCAAAAAAATTTAAGACACTTCAAATCCCTCAAACCTTCATAGGAGTCTCAACTCTCGCTGGGAAGAACTGTAATGTGCTTTGTTTACTGTTAAATCAATGGCAGACATCACTCACTAATTACAGAGCACTCGAATATTTTGCAGTTGGCTGCGCAAATGCATTGCTGGAGTCCAGGCACATAATTGACTAGAGCAGTAAATCAGCACAAAGGGTTGTGAGATGCCAGAATATGACTCTCTCTCTTTCCATTTGGTCTCCCTGGTCTTAAATTGCCTTGCTCTCTCAGTTTGGGCCTTTATCTTTTTGTTAGTACTTGCGCGTGTGTGTGTGTGTTTGAATGTGGCCCTTGTATTCCCTATAAAATTCTTACTTAAACTTTGAGTTTCTTAACTTCTCATTCAAATCACATTCAATTTTTTTGAGTTCTGACAACTTATTGGGGCTCACAGTGAAGTAAATAACTCATTTGATTTGCAAGAATAATAAAAGTTAAAATAAAAATAACTCAATAAAAAATAACTAAATCTTTTATGTTAATTGCTATCAAAATGTATGACTCATTACTTCAAGTTAGGAGCAATTAACATGCATGAGTACTACAAACTCAAAACTTGACAGAGAACTCAAAAAAGTGTATGTTGTGGGGATCAAATGTACCCACAAAGATAGTAATACCAATCATTTCTGACCTTGTGGGGACATTTTTTGGTCCCCATGAGGAAAATAGCTTAAAAATCATACAGAATGATTTAGAAATGTAGAAAAATGTTTTCTTTAATGTAGGTTTAGGGGTATGGTTAGGGTTAGGGTTAGGGGATAGAATATACAGCTTGTACAGTATAAAAATCATTATGTCTACGGAAAGTCCCCATAAAATATGGAAACCCAACATGTGTGTGACATCAGACTAATCCCACTCTAGTTCACTCTGCAGGGTCCTGGATGGCTTAATGATATGAATAATTCATATCTCCCCTCACTCACAGTCTGTTCGTTACTCAACTGAATGTTCTTACTATTCCATTTTTCTTCCTCTCATAACACAGCAGCCATTACTCCAGTTTTCAGTGTCACATGATCCTTCAGAAATCATTCTGATATGTTGATTCGGTGTTCAATAAACATTTCTTATTATTAACAGTTGTGCTGCTTACTATTTTTGTGGAAACAGTGAAATTTTTTTTCAGGATTCTTTGATGAATAGAAAGTTCAAAAGAACAGCTTTTATTAGAAAAATAAATTGTTTAGTAATAAAACTCATTTTAATGTGTGAATAAGGCCTAGTTCTAATATCAGAGTTTTTCCTCCATTTTAATAGAACATGAAAACGCAAAAACATGCTATGAAGCACTGTCATGAGCATTCCAAACCAACAGGTGGCGATATAACCCTAACCCTAAAGCCATGTTGGCCAATCAGAAGCCTGGAAAAAAGGTTATTACGGGTTCGGGTTCCGGTTCCGACGTCACAAGCCAAAATCTCTGGTTTCAACATCTACACGACAACACTGCAACCAGAGTTTCTAAAAATCTTCAGCCTGACAGGAGTTTTCAAAAAAGTTTGGTTTCAGTGACCGGATACTGCGTTTGCATGTGGACGAATGGCCAAACCACACAGAAAAAGCTGCAGTTTTGAAAAGACCTGTGTTTGTGTGGACAGGGCCTAAAACTATTCATTTGATTAAAAAAAAAAAAAAAAAAAAGGAATGTAACAAGTGATCATCTTTATGAATGAGTCGTTGAATCATTTCCTTAACCGGCTCTTTTTAAACACCGATTCATTCATCTTTATGAGCGGGTTTTTAGATCATTCACTCTAAAGATTTATTCATTAATACATTATATTTAGTTTAGTACTGAAGAAAAGTACTTAGAAAAATATAAATCACATTAAAATGTCCATTTAGCCAATATTTGTGTGTGCTATGTATTCTATATAGTCATAATATCGCATTTTTAGATTCGCAACATCAAATGCCACTTGTGGGGTTCACATAAGGGGCACTATTTGTCCAATAATGTATTTGCTGCAAGTTATTTCAGTTAGGTTGCAGATGCCTATGGAGGCTATAGGCAGGAAAGCAGGAGATTTAACCACGGCGACGTAAAAGTGCATTACCAACGCCGACAGATGAAAGGATTCAATGGAATCAATTCAATGGAAAGGATTCCGGAAGAGAAGACAATGCTGAATAAAGTCGTACTTTTTGTTATTTTTGTACCAAAATGTATTTTCGATGCTTCAAAAACTTCTAACTAACCCACTGATGTCACATGGACTACTTTGATGATGTTTTTATTACCTTTCTGGACATGGACAGTCTACCGTACAAACATTTTCAATGGAGGGACAGAAAGCTCTCGGACTAAATCTAAAATATCTTAAACTGTGTTCCGAAGATGAACGGAGGTCTTACGGGTTTGGAACGACATGAGGGTGAGTCATTAAGGACATCATTTTCATTTTTGGGTGAACTAACCCTGTAACCTTGATGGTCTGTGAAAAACATTTTATAAAATTATTATTCTAAAGGATCTAAATGTTTTTTCTGCCTGTCTACAGTGTCTAATAGAAACAACATCTGACTGCTGGCCTGCCTGTAAATATAGCACCAGCTGGATAACATCAATATTGTATGGCAGTTTCCAAATATGGATCCACATCCATGCCAACCAGCAACAATGACTGACGAAAGTGAGAGGTAAAATCCAGGACTATGTCTCCATTCCAACTCTCCCATTAGATTGCATCTCGTGCTATGCAAAATCCCTGTAAAAAATAATCTACAGGCTCGATCTGGATTAGAACTAGGATTTTTTTTTTTTTTTTAGCTTGGGTTTCAACGTTAATCTGACAACACGTCTTTGCGTGTGGTTGATCATTAGACCGCCGATGTGAGCAGATTATAATAATGGATTTAATGAAGCAAATTTCTTTGCAAGGAACAGTAGCTAGTGACTCTGTGTTATGTAATTTATCCACATTTTGGAGCTCGGGTGATGCAGATTGATAAGGGAATAATGTGATCATTCTATCAGGTTAAAATCTTTAAGCTATTCTGACCAGCAATAACGTACAAGCCCTTTTAGATTAATGTCCCATGGGATGTGGGATGGACAGCACACAGGCTACCTCTGTAATATCCCAGGGCATCTTTATCTAGGAAGAAGAAATAAATAAATATGTTTATATGTTAAATAAATGAATGGGACAGAAAGACAAAGGAGCTTTTAATGTTATTGAATTGAGTGTGTCCATAGATACTGGGCAGCTGAATTAATCTTCATGCCACAGAGAAGAACGGAGCATGCTCAGTTGCTCACTAGGTCAGGAACAAGAAAATCTCTCCCGCTTTCATGCTGTGGGTCATTTTCATTCACTTCAGAGCAATGCAATGTAAGTTAACAGAACAAAAGGAAAGCAAAATTGCTTTAATGTACTTTTTCTATAATATATCAGGATTTGTGCACATCACAATGTGTTTTATATAAGATAAAAAAGACTGAAACCCAGAAACAAATGGAGATCCAGTTACTCTATTATTTATAAAGCACTTCGAGAGACAAAGTAGCTTTTGAGTTTAAGAGCTTAACTAACAGTCAACTTCCTTTCAGTTCTTTTCCTGTGACTTGATGACTGCTGCCTTCATGAAGGTACTTTTTGAGACAGCAGGCTAACTGAAATGGAACCACAAGTGGCTGATTTTGATGCTCTCATATAGGCAACAACTCAAAATAAATCAAGACAAAATATAAAAATAGTACAAAATGTTAGAGAAAGTGTCATATTTGATTCCAATCAAATGTGTTATTTTCATTTTATTTATATACTATTATATTAGTTATTAATATTTTATATTAGATTTTGTTTATATTAATATTTATATGAATGTTCTCATATTTTGAATCAGTCGTTTAAGTTTTAATAATTTTATTATGTCACTTTTATCATTTTTTATGGTTGTTTTTTAATTCCTATTTGAATCTACTACTTGAATCAGTAGTTTACATGTTAGTAATTTTGTTATGTGCTTGTCACTTTTATTAATTTTTTGTTTTTTATTTCTATTTTTTATTTTAGTTTTAGTAATTGCAGTACTTAAGCTTAAACGTATTTTGTTCAGTTAGTTCAACGCAACATTTCTAATTTTATTTTTTTTTTTTAATTTACTATTTATATTTTATTTAGTTAACAATAACAACACTGATTCCAATAGTTTGATGCTAGTGTATATTAAACAACACTAATAAAAATGAAAATATTGTTTAAAATAGTTCATTTTTATTAGTTTTGCACAATTTATTAATATTTTCAGTACTGATGAATGACTATATTATGTAAGCTTGTTTCTGCCATGAAATACAAAATAAAAAAGGTAATTGTGACTTTTTTTTCTCAGTTACGAGATATAAAGTCAGAATTGTGAGTTATAAAGTCAGAATTGCGTGATATAAAGTCAAAATTGTGTGATATAAAGTCAGAATTGCATGATATAAAGTCAGAATTGTGAGTTATAAAGTCAGAATTGCACGATTTAAAGTCAGAAATGTGAAGTATAAAGTCGAAATTGTGTGATATAAAGTCAAAATTGCGTGATATAAAGTCAGAATTGCGAGTTATAAAGTCAGAATTGCAAGTTATAAAGTCAGGATTGTGTGATATAAAATCAGAATTGAGAGTTATAAAGTCCAATTGTGAGGGAAAAAAGACTGACGTTTTTTTCTCAGAATTGCGAGTTTATATCTCACAATTCTGACTTTATATCATGCAATTCTCACTTTATATCATGCAACTACAACTGAAAAAAGTTAGAATTCTGACTTTATAACAAGCAATTCTGACTTTATAACTCGCAATTGTGAGTTTATATCTCGCAAAGTCACAATTGTGAGAAAAAAAGTCAGAATTGTGACATAAAAAGTTGCAATTAATTAAAAATATATATATATATTTTTTTATTATTGGTGGAAACAAGCTTGCATACTATATTGATGCATTTCTTTCTACTCCGCCATTTTGTTTTTCCCTTGTCACAGGGCATTCTGGGATCGCCCTCTTACATGATGATGCCAAAATGAGAAGGCAACGTAATTTATTGTATTAACTTATACAATTATAGACTTATTGCCTATGACGCTTTAAAAGGTAGTAGTCTGTAAGGAGCTCACAAACAGCTAATATGTTAGAAACCACAAAACTCTCATATGACTAGGGATGGGCGATATGGCCTAAAAAAATTATCACGATAATTTCAGGTATTTATTGCGATAACGATACCAATGACGATAATTATATATATATATATATATATATATATATATATATATATATATATATATATATATATATATACCATAAACTTGATAGTCATTAGTCAGCAAGAAAAATAAGAAAACAAACCATTTAAAACAAAACGAACTGGATTAGAAACTGAATTATTTAAGTATAAGTATCATAACTTTATTATTATAAAATATACCTAAACTGAGTGCTTGTAATCGAATCAAACGCATCATTTTATTCTGGAGACTGAACTCGCGCTCTGCTGCCACACTGGAGCGCGCTCACCACCTACTGGGCAGGGGTGGGAATTACATTTACAAGCTACATCAGCCTCAGTAATCTTTCAAAATGACGGACGGCCTTCATATTTTTTCCGTAATTGCTAAAAAACAAAAACAGTTAACGCGACCTCATATATATATATATTATATATAATGTCACACGACCGCGGTGGCGCGATTGTCATGCCGACCGTAACAGCCCTAACTGTATCAAAAAGTAACAATCCCAACTATGTCTTCAGATAGTTTACAAAATATATCTGACGCAGCTCTCCGTGTACGCGCTTCGGATGAGTACACACAAATCTCCTCACAGCGCGCGCAAGTTCTCTTTTGCGTCTTACAGTTGAATGTTTAAAGTGGCAACTGGCAAGGTTTAAATGAGTTTAGTTTAAACAGTAGCAACGTGAGATGTTCATGTCTCACCTGCACTCGCGCGCTATCAACACCCGGGTGATGATGGCGTGAATGACATACGGCTCATTCATTGAACATTTGTTTATAGTGATTACCGTAGTTTGCTCCACATCTGATTTTCTATAACCAAACCAGTTCCAAATTGTGAAGGGAACTCTTCGCTTAACAACAAGCTGCTCCTCAGCCTCACGTCTTTCGTCATGCTTGTTTTAACTCCACACGTGAACAGTGAATCGGTCGCGCACGAAATACGTCAACAACTAGACTTATCGTAATTATCGCGAGGAGACAAATTTTTATCGTGAGGAGAATTTTCAACGGTATTTATCGCAAACGATAATATCGCCCATCCCTACATATGACACATCAACCTTTTTGACAGATCCATACCTTCCTCCATTGGGTGGGAGGAGTAAATAACAAACACCGCCTACAATCAGTCAGTCATAATGTCTCTCTTATTCTCAGCATTCATCATGTACTCAAACTCTCTGCAGTGACTCAACGAGTTTCTTAGCAACTGCCGAAACACTCAAGATGTCAATAGCAATGTTCTCCACCACTATGACTATGATTCTTATTATCTTGTCAGCTGTTTGACTTGCTGTACCACCTTCATCCTAAAAACAATAGAAGAAAACAAGCTGAACGACTGAGCTAACAATGGCAGATGCCTTGAGTGTCCAAAGCAAATGTCACTCACTGTTCTGTTAATATCAAATCCTCTTTTCTATGGAAACAGCATGGTCTCGATCTGGACTCAGCCAATCACAGTGCAGCATCCCTGAGGGGCAGAGCCCACACAGCCAATCAGGAGATCCATCATGAGGGCATAGTGTCTGTCTGTCTTTCTGTCTATCCATCCATCCAATATTTTTTTAGGAAAAAATATACACTACAGTTCAAAAGTTCTGTGTTAATGAGATTTTTAAAGGGACCTATAATGCCCCTTTTACAAGATGTAATATAAGTCTCTGGTGTCTCCAGAATGTCTCAGCTCAAAATACCACACAGATCATTTATTATAGCTTGACAAATTTGCCCCTATTTGGGCGTGAGCAAAAACACACTGTTTTTGTGTGTCCCTTTAAATGTAAATGAGCTGCCGCTTTCCAGAAGAGGGCGGAGCTTTAACAGCTCGCACTTCAGTTGCTCAACAACAACAAAACTGGAGAATCTCACGCAGCCAAAATGATGATTGTCAGTAACAGTGTTCAGCCTTACGTTGCTCAAACCGGTGTCGACACTGATGGAGAGACTCAGGAAGAAATTACATTTTAAAATGTTTTCAAATAGAAAATTTGAAAATATTACCATTTTTACTGTATACAACCCACCCAAATTCTAATATTTTATATCGATCTGAAAAATGTTTTTGAACAATATATCACATTGATTGGTTTCTCAATGACTTATAGGTGTATGACAGTCACATCAAGCTGTCTGTGTGTGTGTATTTACAGCTCTTATTGTGTGTGTGTGTGTGTGTGTGTGTGTGTGTGTGTGTGTGTGTGTGTGAGAGTGCTTTTAGTTTGTTCTTTTCTGCTGTGCACCGGAGGCAAACCTTAAGTCGGCTTACAAGCATCACATAAATATGCCAGTAATTCCACATTGGTCCCATATTTCTCATCATTCCTTCCTCTCTTTCTCCTCCCTCTCTCGTGTTCTCACTCTCTCTCTGTCCACGGTGCTGTGGGGAACCTGAAATCCTGTCAAGTGAGCTCCGCAGCAGCAGATGCATTCAACCAAACACTAAAGAAAGACATACAACTGAACCTCACAGGCTCACAGCTCAGAGCGGAGTAGAAGTGGATAGCTTGCAGTTACTTCAGTGAAATATTTGGAAAGACAACAGTAAATTTTCGAGACCTGAGATCTTAAAATCATCCTCTATAACCAGCTGATCATTTAGAAAGATTTAAGTGAAAAACATTTTTAAAAAGGATAAACTCTCTCCTTCCTCAGTTTTAGGAAGACAAAATGTGTGTAATTAAACAAACACATGTAGTTGATTCAAGAGTGGAAGGAAAGCAGTCAAAAGGACAGGGGGTTATCCTGGGGGGAATGACATTTGTCCAAACACTTGTTTGGATGACTATTTAAAAGAACACAAACAAAGCGCAGCGATAATAACATCTCATTAGTGTGCCGAGGCAATTAAAGTTGTCTCTTGCATAACACGGTCTTCCTCTATAGGGCAAAGCAAAAACATCTAAATTATTCACATTCCTGCAGTCTGATTAACAGATGCGGCCATTGAACTCATTTCAAAATACAGAGAGGAAAAAACTCAAAGGCCGAAAGAATGATTGTAGTTTAGAGGGTTTATCTATCTGTCTACCCAATCATCTATCTATCTATCTATCTATCTATCTATCTATCTATCTATCTATCTATCTATCTATCTGTCTGTCTGTCTGTCTGTCTACCCAATCATCTATCTATCTATCTATCTATCTATCTATCTATCTATCTATCTATCTATCTATCTATCTATCTATCTATCTATCTGTCTGTCTACCCAATCATCTATCTATCTATCTATCTATCTATCTATCTATCTATCTATCTATCTATCTATCTATCTATCTATCCAATCATCCATCCATTCATCTTCCTAATCTATCTATCTATCTATCTATCTATCTATCTATCTATCTATCTATCTATCTATCTATCTATCCAATCATCCATCCATCCATCCATCCATCCATCCATCCATCCATTTATCCATCCATCCATCCATCTTCATAATCAATCAATCAATCAATCAATCAATCAATCAATCAATCAATCAATCTATCTATCTATCTATCTATCTATCTATCTATCTATCTATCTGTCTGTCTACCCAATCATCTATCTATCTATCTATCTATCTATCTATCTATCTATCTATCTATCTATCCAATCATCCATCCATTCATCTTCCTAATCTATCTATCTATCTATCTATCTATCTATCTATCTATCTATCTATCTATCTATCTATCTATCTATCTATCTATCTATCTGTCTGTCTGTCTGTCTGTCTGTCTACCCAATCATCTATCTATCTATCTATCTATCTATCTATCTATCTATCTATCTATCTATCTATCTATCTATCTATCCAATCATCCATCCATTCATCTTCCTAATCTATCTATCTATCTATCTATCTATCTATCTATCTATCTATCTATCTATCTATCTATCTATCTATCTATCTATCTATCCAATCATCCATCCATTCATCTTCCTAATCTATCTATCTATCTATCTATCTATCTATCTATCTATCTATCTATCTATCTATCTATCTATCTATCTATCCAATCATCCATCCATCCATCCATCCATTTATCCATCCATCCATCCATCCATCCATCTTCATAATCAATCAATCAATCAATCAATCTATCTATCTATCTATCTATCTATCTATCTATCTATCTATCTATCTATCTATCTATCTATCTACCTTTTTATCTATCTATATTATACGATGAGGTTTCAGGGTAACATGCTGAGTCTTCGGTTTTTCCCAGGCAGTAAACACACTTGTTCATTCATTCCTTTCTCCTCCCTGATCAGCATGAGACCAAATCATACCGGATGGCAGGGGCCAACCCACTCCTTAAGCCCTGACCCCTCCACTTCTCAAATGCCAATTTCTTTCTTTCTTTTTCATTTTCCCTGAACTAAAGTTCGGTGTTTCCTAATATTCCTCTTTTCCTCTGTGCCTCATGCTTGCTGTCTCCAAACCACAGCAAATCCACTTTCTTACTTAAAAGAAACTGTGAGTACTTCACTCCCAATACACTGATCCAAAAATCCTTTAATGTAACATCAAGGCCTTTTAAAATCTCTTAAGATCCATAGAGCTAACTTAGGAACCCCAATACAGAGGAATGATTCTTGATAAGAAGAACCTTTCAAAAGGCCTCATAGGTTGAGGGTTCACAAACAGCTCTTCTGTACTGTCACTGAACGTTTTGAACAGCTATGAGTCATTTCTGTTTGAATGTGAAACAAATATGGCGTCTACAGTAAACAAATTCAACATGGTTCAGATACTTGGAACAGAGTGAACTAGAAACCTCCATATCTCCATATCTTTGTTAAACATACAGATATATAATGTCTTTAAAAGTGATATTCCTTCATTTTGAATGTGCTATACCTGAACATCAATAATCACATCATTCAATTTCATAATACTCTGAGAGATACACTATATAGTAATACAAAAATAGTGAGTGCAGATGTTCAGGTGGTTTGACATCCCACAATTCCAGTCCACATTAATACTATCAGATAAATCCTTTGCTGACAGCTGCAGTTACATTCCCAGCTTTAATCAGAACTCTCTCTAAACTGAGCTGAGCATGATGACTTACACTTTCCCCTCTTGTGTGTTGGAAAATGAAACTGAATACACTCACTCACACACAAACACCTATAGTCACGAATGAGCATAGCACACACCTAATAAAACCAATTAAGTAGAAATCTATTTATGTAACAGATATGAATTCATGACATTTACTCTAATGCCTCTAGAGATTAATTTCTCTGATGAAACAATGGGTCAGAGACATTAATCAACGTTCATTCGACACTATATAGTCAAGACGCTTAAACATCACTGAATCTACATTTTATGTGCTTGACAGACGATTTTATCCGCAGCAGCTTACAATGGATTTAAGATATACATTTAATCAGGGAATCAAACCCACGACCTTGTCATGGCTAGTGCCATGCTCTACTATTTGAGCTTTAAGATGCTATTATCACCAATAGTGATGATGTATTGATGTACTGTATTTAAAGGAATAGTTCACTCAATTCTCTGAAATCTTCTTTCTTGTTCACAATCTGGCACATCACAATCTCTTGACTTAAAGGGCTGGTTGATTATGATTTCACTTTTTTAACTTGTGTAATGTTGCTGTTTGAGCATATACATCTGCAAAGTTAAGATATTTTCTTTTAAAGATTTTGCTGTTTAGGGACTACAACAAGCTTAGTGATGTCACTAACCCTGAAATTTACATAAACCCTGCCCAAACAAGCAACAAAGGGAGTGAGGCCATGTTGGGCTGCTTTAGAGAAGAGGAAGAGTTGTTGTAGTAGAGTTTGATTACCAATGCTGTCATTTTACCCCGGACTGCTTCACAAACGAGTGTCAATTCAATGCTGAATTTGCACAATAGATTAACATGATGGCACATGCTAGTTGATGAGTTGAATCAACTCCACAGCAACTACATAAATGTATCCACTAACTATTCAGAAATGTCCAGATGCATTCTAAAAGTCGGAATTTCTTACTGAGTCTCTTCATCAGTGTCCGACTCCGGTTTTAACAATGTAAGGCTGAACGTCCTTACTGACTATCCTCATTTTGGCTGCGTGAGATTCTCCAGCTTTGTTGTTGTTGAGCAACCGAATTGCGAGGTTTTAAGCTTCTCCCTTTTCTGGAAAGGGGGCCGGGAGCAGCAGCTCATTTGCATTTAAAGGGACACACACAAAAACAGTGTGTTTTTACTCATACCTAAATAGGAGCAAATTATAATAAATGATCTGTAGGGTATTTTGAGCTGAAACTTCACAGACACATTCTGGAGACACCAGAGATTTATATTTCATCTTGTAATAGGTCCCTTTTAATTTGCATGCTGTTCCCCACATAAAGATATTATGTGGCTTCAGAAGACTTCAATTTGACTACTTTATTTTGTTTTATACTTCTGGATCTTTTAAAGAGTGAATGTCTGATCGCACTAGCAATAGCAAGTCAAGGGTTCAATTCCCAGGGAATTTATGAACTGATGAAATCTATAGCATGATTAATGCATTGTCAGTTAAATATGAATCAATGCCCACTATTGTCGTTTGTATGGAACAGATTGGACATTAAGCAAAATATCTCCATTTGCATTCTGCCAAAGGAATAAAATCTGGAATCTTGGAATCACTGTATATCAAGTCACAAGCATTACATTATGACATATTTAATCTATCCAAATAGCACAAATGTACAAAAAAGGCATCACTAGGACACAATCACTATAAAATAATAACAAACACTAATCTATGACAGCAGCCTAGAGAAGTCAATCAACTCTAGAAGTGTGTTGATGCAGTGCTACTGGATTTACAACTACCGAGAGACAATCAGTTATATAAGATAAAATGCAAATGAACAACTGAAAGTAATTATATATACAAACAGCAAGTCAATAGCTGCACCATCTGTCAATTCAAGAGCTTTCATCAAAGCGAAGGCGACATACCAGAGGATTGTAGATTAACATTGCGCATAGAGTATAATATGGACATAAATTTATGTCTATTTGGCATAGAAATTGATACCAATACTGATATTACTTAAAGCAACATCTGCCAGTACAGATGCAGATAGATTGGACATTTTTTTTCTGCTATCTTGTTTCAAAAAAAGAGCTGATTTCTAATTAAAATATTTTTTAAATAAATATAAAAACAATTTATCCTCTAATATATTTTCCCACATACATTTAGCAAACTAAGTCATGATTAACTTTCCCTTTGAAGTGATGCAGAGAGGTGAAACATTAAAGTGGAAAGCTATATTGATAAAGTCATAGAGTTTTTCTTCCTGTGGGCTGCTGTGTTCAGCAATCTCAGAATCAATCCCAGCAGCCTTTGTGGTATGTATCTTAAAACCATCGGCTTGTACAGGAAACATTCTCCTTCGGGCTGAAATTTCACCGAATACCACAGTTCTGATGATAAACATTATTTTACGGCATACAGAAAGTCAAATGTGGTGCTAAACCTCTTTATGGTAC
Source organism: Ancherythroculter nigrocauda (assembly GCA_036281575.1). Taxonomy (NCBI): domain Eukaryota; kingdom Metazoa; phylum Chordata; class Actinopteri; order Cypriniformes; family Xenocyprididae; genus Ancherythroculter; species Ancherythroculter nigrocauda. The sequence continues at coordinate 28,891,008 of VTFQ01000017.1, forward strand.
ACTGGAAGCTTGTGGGAGTACAGACTAAAAAATCTGAAATTCTGTTCTATGCTACAGATCGTGTGGGTTGGTTACTGTTGAACAAGATCTGCTTTTACAGCATATATAATAAAAGAGAGCAACTGATAATCAGAAAGCGAGTGCTAGTCACTCAGAACGGGAGCAGGTGGAGATCTGTCTAAAGCCACGCCCCTCCTCTCGCATAATTACTAGTATAATGAGCATCCTGTAACCCCACACCCACAAATGACATCATCCATTATACGCCTGGACGCATGCCTACAATAAGTCCCAATTCAGAGTTCTGAGCCTTTAAAACAACTGAAAGATCCAAAATTTAAGCATGATTATAAAAATATCACTACCACTACACTGCGACTTCTCACAATTGAGTTATAAACTTGCAATTCTGACTTTTTTAATCAGAATTCTGCATGTTCATGCAGTCAGTTCAGGTGTCTACAATTTCTGGGGGGGAAAATTGAGAAAAAATTATAGAAATGCGAGATGTAAACTCAGAATTTTGAGGGGGGAAAAAAATCAGAATTGTGGGATGTAAACTCACAATTCCAATATATAAAACTGCCATTTTGGGGGGAAAAAGTCTGAATTGTGAGATAAGAAGTCACAGTTACCCTTTTTTATACTTTTAGTCCATGGCAAAAATAAGCTTCCATAGTCCCTATTTACATTTATTAGTCCATATAAAAATCTTCAAAACAACATAAGGGTGACTAAATGATGCCAGAATTGCCCATTTAAGTCTTTTTGATTGAGTGATTTATAAATTTGCTAGTACTCGCTCTAAAATGGCAGCCTTGCATGAGGAAGAAAGACATTCGATTTATTAATAATCCCTCTTACAAAATTAATGACCTTAAAAAAAAAGGTATCCCTGAAAATGTGCCATGGCATAAGCCAAGAAATTCATTGAATGTCTCAAACATTGACATTAAAAAGTGTTAATAACAGCAGATTGGTAATGCTTGATACCATTCCAATAACATTGATACCATTGTTTTCCCTGGTTAGCACTGACATCATCTACAAACTCATTGCAAATGGCTTTGGCCTGTAACACACAGAATTTAGTTGCATAATGTAGGCCTGCGATAGAAACATTACAGCATTGAGATGGCTTAACTGGGGTCGACTAATCCAAACCACAATCAACCAGAGACAAAACAAGCTATTGGCTCCAAAACATACAATATTAAGTGTTCTTTGACTGTACAGCAGAGACTAAAATTATGATTTTGCAATCCTGCAGAGCTTGTACATGACATTCAGAAACGTGTAATTTTCATTTTAGACCTCAAAACTTGATGACCACAGCATAATACTGTATATTGTTATATTAACTGCAATTAGCTGGTAATACAAAACACTACTTTTGCAGTCCAATAGACGTGGCACAAGAAATCAAGATTCATAGAGGTTACTGATCCAACATGAATGCAAACAAACAATAGCTAAATATGCATACAACCAAACAAGAAAGCCAATAAATAACAAGAAATAACAAGTTTAACCCTGTCTATTGCAGTGGACTACATAACTGGATAGGTCAAGCATCTATTTACAATAAACTATTCAGGTAAAAGAGTCCTTGAAAAAACAGTGACAATTCCCTAGGAGCGAGGTCAGTTTGCAGAGAAGGAATGTTTGCTGAACCATCCAAGCCAGCTTCTCAAGGCTGAGTACTTCACTAATTCATTCCCAAATCACTCTATTGATATCAGCATACCTGGAGAATATGAGAATACAGGTGATCACGATAACCTCTGACAGTAAACTGTGAGCAGAGTCTAACAAGGGCACCCACTGGTATGTGATTTAACAATATACAGACACAATAGAACAGCCTAATTAGCCATATGGGGTCTTTTTGGGGGCTCCGGTTGATTGGTTCATGGGCGTCCCTTAGAATTATGCACTGTGCCTTGCCAAGCCCTGCAGTAATTGGCCCATTTTAATAGAGTACTGATGTTTAAAAGCCACATTGTGCCGCTGTTTTCCTGTAAAAATTTGCCTAAAAAAAAAACATACTTAAAGTATATTGCATGCTGTTCTTGAACCATTTGGAGTATATGCATGGTTTTGGTCTCTTTTGAAAGGTATGTGTGCCACGGGTGGTACAGTGGAGATTATATATAACAGGTTAAAGGGATCATATGCAAGAATTTTCATGTATCAATCGCTTTTTGTATTGCCAACGTGTGAACGGCTTGTAATGAAACTAGTTTGTCTATGAAAGCCTGTAGACTGATTTTTATGTGAAGGACTCAGCAGGGTTGCCAGGTTTTCACAACAAATCCCACCCAATTGGTACTCAAAACTAGCCCAAAACTAGCCCAATCGCATTTCAGGGGGGTCTCCTGGTAAAAATTGCATTCAAGGGGGTAAAATCCATGTTTTTGGCAATTCCACCCAATTCCACAGGAAAACCTCGGATTCGGCAACACTGGGACTCAGGCCGGTTTTGCCGCGAAAAATCCAAAGGATTCGCCAGTTATGTGCACTTTCGAGAGACACGATTATTTAATGCGTGGCTTGTCAGAGCTGTACAGCTCTGTGATCAGTAGTAAATGCTTCTCCATCTGAAAGCTAGAGGGCGCTCTTGCGCAGAAACTCAAAATATGCCCTGCAGCAGAAGAAGATAAAATGCTTTATTTCGCTGTAGCTGAATAAACATAAGATTGAAATGCTTTGATTAATTAAACATGACTAATAAACACACGACTGTCTTATTCTGTGTAAGAAGCCACATCATCTCATAGAAGGACGCTCAACTGTTGTTATGAAGTGAGTTTGCCGTAAAAACATGTTATTAAATGTTGTCTTTTGTTGGACAAGATGTTAATAAATGCTTCTCGTGTCTGAAAAGAAGTTTGACGCGTGTTGCTTTTTCAAATGTACATTATAAGTGACTCAACCTCGCAGTGCTTGCAGATGGATTTGCATTTGGAGCCATACTTCATTGACAAGCCGCGCATAAAAAACAATCGCAGCCTTTGCGATTTCATAATCGCACTAAGAATCGCGTTTAAGCGATAATCGCATTCAAGTTCAGTATCGTGCAATATATCGTGCAGCCCTACTGTTTACTTCTAAACAAAGAATGAAAAAGAATCAGGGCCTTGAATCACGTTCAGTCTCTTACGTGTGCACGATTGCGAGCAAGAGCAATAAGTTGCTGGCTGCAGTTCACTTAACGGCCACCGGTGTCGCTAATAACAAGGGTTTCTGAATCCTACATATAGCCCATTTAAAGTGTCGAGAAACATTTCAGCACACGTCGGATCACGAAAAAAACAAAAGGTAGAACATAGAAAGCCTGAGTGGCGAAGCGCGACGACAAAATTTTTAGTTTTATTTTTCTTTAAAGGAATTAAGGGTCTCACAAATGCACTACAGTTCACTGTTGAATGCAACAAAATGCACAAAAATATTATATTCCATTTTTTAATCACTACACAAATACCTTCAGGTCATGTAAGTTAATACATAAATAAAGGCAGAGCCATTTGTATTCTGCATTGAATATATATATGATCAACGCGCTTATGCATTTTTAATCGCTTTTATTCAATGCAGTCTTATGAAAAATGTGATGTTGACGTGACGTTTATTTCAAACCGGAAACCAAAAATTATGTGCAAAAAAACATCGTGTTTCAAGACATTTTAATTGTTATCGAATCATATTTAGATTCAACAATGGTTTGAAATAAACAAGTAAATACAAGCACAGCAAGCTAAATTATCATCAATTTGTGTATCCTAATTTTAAAATGTTTTAATTCCCTATTTTTAAGGTGGTTTCACACATTTGCTTCCTCCTGTTTAGTAGCACACCTACATGAAAAAACATCAACCAAGTGCATTTCCCATATGCCCCATCTCAGACTCCAAGATGAACTCACATAACAGTTTCAAAATATCAATTGCAAAAAATAGTCTCAAAATATGCAATTTAAATTCTTCAACGGCAATAATTTGACCAAATTCAATAAATATAGCCAATTTAAGTAGAATATTACAATTAACCAGCCTATACATAAGACCTGCATTTGCATATACATGTCATTATTGTGACTCCAGATTCTATCAGTCTATATTCTAATAACAAAGGCCTGCCGTCACTGCAAACAGGACATATGATGCAGGACTGCGAGTGATGCAGGAAAAACATGGATGGATCTGGTAAACACCGGAGAAATCCTGCCGTTAACGAGTCTGATCGTTCTCGCGCGCACCGCCAATCGTGACTGATCATTTATTTTCCTTTGCCACAAAGGCATCGACTTCATTAACCTTCATAGCGATCAATATTCATCACCCCACCCTTCAGGTTCCCGCATCAACAACATCTCCCACCGACCTACCATTCCGTGCCAGCTGCCCGTCCGACGTTCCCGGTCCGGTGACAGTCCAGTTCTGTTCAGTTCAAAACATGCCGGTAGGCGACGGTTTTAAAGACCACTGTGAGGACGAATCAAACAGATGTAAAGAAAGAAATGTAGTTGAAATAAAAAGAGAAGGATTAAAGCCTGAGTTTGCGATGCTGAATCACTGCGCGCTCACCATTGTGCTGCAGGATGCTGCCTGTACCATTATGGATCCTACCAGCGTAGGGATGGGATGGGAAGGGGAGGGGGTGCGGGAGACGGGTTGCCGTAGCAACCGGAGGGAGCACACGATGACGTCAAAGCCCAGAGCGGTCTCATAGGAGTGAGGAGATGGAGAGGAGCGGCGCTCTGATCTCGCATCTGTAGATTGGTGGGCCCTTGCGCACATGACCGCCGACTGCGTGTTTGGAGGCGGGCGGAGAAAAAGCAGCCAGCTTCACAGAGCTTTCGGTTCATTTGGAACAGTCGGTTCGTTCGAACGACTCTTTCCGGTGAATCAGTTCAAAGGAATCGATTCGTACATTCTTTCGAATCATTCGTCAAAAAATGACCCCACGCACGATATTAGGATATTATTCCTGATATTTAAGGATTAGTTCACTTTCAAATTAAAATTTCCTGATAATTTACTCACCCTCATGTCATCCAAGATGTTCATGTGTTTCTTTCTTCAGTCGAAAAGAAATGAAGGTTTTTGATGAAAACATTCCAGGATTTTTCTCCATATAGTGGACTTCAGTGGCCTCCAAACGGTTGAAGGTCAAAATTACAGTTTCAGTGCAGCTTCAAAGCGTTCTACACGATCCCAGACGAGGAATGAGGGTCTTATCTAGAGAAACCATCGCTCATTTTCTTAAAATAAATAAATAAATAAATAAATAAATTATATAAGTTTTAACAATAAATGCTCATCTTGAACTAGCCCTCTTCTTCTTCTCTATTAAAATTCTTGCAGTGTAAACACTGCTAAGTGTATTACTGCCCTCCACAGGTCAAAGTTTGAACTAAATTGTCATATACAATATGCTAGTGCAAGTATATAACAATTAGTTCAAACTTTAACCTGTGGAGGGCAGTAATATACTTAGCAGTGTCTACACTGCCGGAATTCTAATAGAGAAGAAGAAGAAGAAGAAGAAGAAGAGAGCTGGTTCAAGATGAGCATTTATGCTTAAAACGTATAAAAAATGTTTTTTTTTTTTTAGAAAATGAGCAATGGTTTCTCTAGATAAGACCCTTATTTCTCATCTGGGATCGCTGTAAACTGTAATTTTGACCTTCAACCGTTTGGGCTCCACTGAAGTCCACTATATGGAGAAAAATCCTGGAATGTTTTCATCAAAAACCTTAATTTCTTTTCAGCTGAAGAAAGAAAGACATGAACATCTTGGATGACATGGGGGTGAGTAAATGATCAGGAAATTTTAATTAGAAAGTGAACTAATCCTTTAACCTAGGCACTAGGCAACATGAAGTAATTAATAGCCTATAGTAATAAAACGACCTGGAAAGTCCCCCTGTAGTCAATAAGTAGACATATTTAGATCACCAAAATGACATATTTAAATGTTTTCCAGGTGAAAAAAAAATGTCTTCATGCCTTAAAATAGCTTGAATGTAACTCTAAACCCTTTCATTTAGTATTTGCGGATCTATGAATATGCTAATTAGCCCCGCCTCCACTCACTCGCACGAGCTCAGAGATCCACTCGGTCAACTTTTACTGAGGTATACGCTGCACAATGGTATCGCTTTTTACAACATCAGACAAATAGCGGTATTTAATATGATTAGCCTTTTGCTTGACTATGTTATCAAACTGCTAACAATGTGTTGCTAATGTTACACGACTCATAGTTAATGATATGTTAAAGCCCATCCGCATTGACGTGATTGGTTACAAGGTAGCTTGTGACCTCAGAAACACCAGCGATTTCAAACCATGTTTTTTGAAACTGTCTTTAGATCACTGCAGTTTTAAAGAGAACAAACTCAGCAATGGTATTGACTTATGAATTTTGCACATGGTTCATCTTGAAACATGTTAAAACACCAAATAGACATATAACTAACATTAAAAACTTGATTTTCACCACAGGGGGACTTTAAGATTTTTTTAACAGTGCTAAAAAACAGTAAAGTTATATGTAGGCCTTGTTTAATTTGAAAATGTATGAGTTTATGCCAATTAATTTTCCAAAATGCTCAAATAAATTAAATGTTAAATGTTACGTAATTTATTATTTCAACACGTTTCTTCTCCAACTGCTTAGAAAATAAAGCATATTATTTTATGTGATATTTTAATATCACAATTTTGTGGGAAAAGAGTCAGAATTGCAGGATATAAACTCAAAACATATCTCACAATTCTGTTTTTCCTTCTAAAAATTGTGAGATATAAACTCAATAACTTTTTTATTCTTTTATTTTGTGTCTTCCACAGACTGCAAACATTACTGCAGAACTGCCACAAGTTAGGCTCACAAAAAACGTCATCGTTGTTTGCAAACACAAAATAGGTATTACAGCTCAACTGGCTCACATTTTGTGACAGAACAAGCAAAGTTCTTCCAGCGTCTGGACATCTGTAAATATTGACCAAGCCTGCATTTGTGCCTTTTAGAAGACAAATACCTCACAATGACCGTGCCAGAGTGAAGTGGTCCACTTTGGAAATCAAGAGCACTCGAAAAAATCTTTACGTAATATCATTATGGAAATTATCGGCTTACTCTGCAGACATTGCCGATGCTGTGCAGGGAAAGTTATGAGCCTGTTCACATAATCAATCCACATAAACACAACTGTTTAACATTTAATTTCCTATTGTTGAATTTACATCTTCCAGATGCAGTATTTGCTTCATACACTAATACACTCTGTTACACTCAGCAGAGTGGAACATAAAAAGGCTTTCAGTGTTTTCGAGGAGAATCAAATACATATTTCATGATTGTTGGAGAACATGGCTCCATTTTGATGGCGGTGAAGATCTTAATATTTATTCCACAAAAAAAAAAAAAAAAAAATCAACAAACTGGAATTCATATTCAAGAATAAGTGAATATGATTTGTTATAAAGAATACTTTAAAATCCTCCTGTGCAAAGAGAAATGACTTTTTATAATGACACTAAAATTCCACTAGGTGGCGTGTCTTGCATTATAAACGCAAAAGCATCAGAACACTCAGTGGAAGGAAGCCATTAAAGCTGAATTACTTCCTGACAAACTTAGAATTGACCTCTGGCTATTGAAAGCCACATTTCAAGTGCTGAGTGATGCTGATAAGATAATCTCTGACTTTTATATTTCTCTGTTTATGTTTATGGGGGTAACTTTCTCTAAATAACTTATAAAAATATGCATGTTATTAGTCAGTTGTATTTATTTGGGCTGACCATCGAAACAAAGTGTTATCTTGAATTATTTTTATGTTTTTGAAAGAAGATTCTGCTCATAAAGGATGCATTTGTGTCACATGATCCTTCAGAAATCAATAGGCTTGCTCGAGATGCGACGGCGTTGCTTAGACTGATCGGCGTATGACATCAAAGTACAGCAAGAGTGATTGGAGACTCCTTTATGCTAATTTGTTGCTTTTATTATTATTATTATCAGTGTTGAAAATAGTAAACCAAACTAAACATACTGAATCTGAGAGAGTCAGTGGCTTATGTGATCTGCAAGCCACTGCATTTGGACTTTAACCCTGGAGTTCTTATGTAAAGTATACGTAAACAGTACAAATCAGATGTATGAGATCAGATGGATTAAAGCGTATTCAGCTGATGCCTTTAACTGGGCCTTTAGGGAGCAAAAGAACAACATTTAGTTGTTATAGTACAACTTTAGAGTCAAAAACAATACAGTTCTGTCGAAAACTCGAATCTCTTTGGGACATGCTGTTTTACTCAGGGCCCTCAGAGGTGTAGCAAAAGTGCATGAGGAAGCATATTTGCAAAACCAGGGCATGCAATTACCAAACCCACCAATCTAGCCTGTCTTTCCCTCCCCTTTTCCTTTCCGGCATCCCCACAGAGGTTTTAATGGCCTGGTCGGGAGCCAGGAGAGCTCTGTGCTGCATTGCCCTGTAGGTACAAACCTCCAAAGCCCTGGATAGAGAAAGCCTGCCGTCACTCGCCATTAAGTCGTGGTGGAACATTTTCAGACATCATAAACAAATAAAATGCAAACAGACAAGGAATATCCCATTCTCTAAAAGTTAATGACCTACAAAAAAAATAACGAGGAAAGCTGATAATTTGTGAAAAAAGGAGACTTGTTCTGAAAGTGTTTCTTCTGTTGGTTCTCTGGGGGATTCTGAAAAAATTCTTCTATAGAGAAGCATGAACTAAACAGTTCCAAGATTAATCACAGTATCAAATTTCAATTTTGAAGCAAGAAAGCATAACAACAATAAGTTTGACCTACTCCTTCTCTATAAATACAGAAAAAATTACAGTAAAAGACTGTAAAAATGCTACAGTAAAAACCTGGTTGGTTAAAAGATAGTTTCCTTAAAGGTGCAATAGGTGATTCTCTACAGAAACATTTTTTGTTATGCTGGCAATCACTATGTTAAGCGGTCTAAATGTTTTTTTTAATATAATCTGTGGAAGATGTAGGACCATAAAATGTTTGTTCATGTGTTCCCTGTCAGTCAACGTGTGTTTGCATACCACTGTGCAGCTTGTTCATGCAGACATCGTACGTCATCAGCGTGTTCGCGGACGCTGTGCAGACAGAGCGAGAATGGCAGGCAAACAGCAACAACCTAAACTTCAGTTTAGTAGTACTGTTGCTCATTGTACTGTAAAGTTTCTTACCGGTGAATGACACATGATGTAATCCAATAACGCTGTCTCTGGTCATCTCGCTTGTGGTCTGTATGCGTTCATGTGTTTTGGAGGAGGCGTGGCTTTGGACGTCGATTTGCCGGGAGGATGGGACGTACGCTTTCAATGCTAGCAGGCTAAAGTTAGCACTTCTCAGATCACCTATTGCACCTTTAATAACTGTAATAGATCTAACCGTACATTTACTGTAATTTTACAGTAAATTACTGTTAAATTAACCTTTTTTGGAAGTGAAAAAGAACAAGTCGTACAATTTAGTCTGATTTATACTTCTGCATTGACCTGTGGCGTATGCTATGCGTCTGTTTTCATTTATACTTCTGAGTCGTTGTTTGCGTAGATTTTTCTTTTCGACCTGAGGGAGGGTCTAGCAGACCAATCACAGCGCTTGCGGTCCATAGAATTGACGCGTTGTTACATTTTTGGAGAGGTGCACAGCTGGACTCAAATGAAGGTGTAGAACCATCTCAAGGATGATCAGAAGAAATGGACAGCACCTGAGTTAAATATATGAGTGTCACAGCAAAGGGTCTGAATACTTAGGACCATGTGATATTTCAGTTTTTCTTTTTTAATAAATCTGCAAAAATGTCAACAATTCTGTGTTTTTCTGTCAATATGGGGTGCTGTGTGTACATTAATGAGGAAAAAATGAACTTAAATGATTTTAGCAAATGGCTGCAATATAACAAAGAGTGAAAAATTTAAGGGGGTCTGAATACTTTCCATACACACTGTATATTACTACAGTATTTACATTCTCAGCTTGTGAAGAACTTTGATTCATCATGTGACTTTCTCATCACCACCTGTTTTTGGTGGTTGTCAGTGTATTACAAAGGTACAAAACATATCAGTACTTCAATAAGTTGGTAAATTAACATTATATTAGTTAATAAATTTTTTTTTTTTTTACTCTAAATTTAAGTTAAATCTGAAGCTGGTTGAATCTGTTTGTCTCTTTCCCCTATTATTGATGTATTCGGGCTTAGTTTTAAAGATATATTGTTTCCAATACTACTCTTATAACATTTTTGAATGGCTGTGTTGATGGTCTGTTGGGGAATAAGACTCAGAAACCATCTCATAAATCTTTAATCACAAATAAAATAAAAGAAAATCTCTTAAACTCATTTATAAACATTACCCTTGCAATTACAATCTTGTAAACAGATTTATTTGTCATATTGATATATTTTGTACAGTTTGTGGTTTACATGCTGAAACATGCTCTGATTTATTTTGGAGTTGTCCTCATTTAGCTTGTTTTTGGTCAATTTTCTGTTCATTTTTTAAGGGTCACATCATGCCCAGCTTTCAACTGTGTTTTGAAAATGTTTTATTCATTTTCTCACTTATGACTTGTCTTTTCATTCAATTAATCTGCTAATTCAGCTAAATTTAGTGTACATATATGTAAATATGGGGAAAATGGTATTGCATTTCCATTCACTTCATGTCCCATATTCCTCATCTAATTCTTCATATCCTGCTCCTCAGGGCCCTCCTGTTCAGTCTAGCCACCACCTCCTTTTGCCCCACTTTTTGGAGGTGGGCAATTCAGGCCCAAAAACAAAAATCCAGTGGTCTGTTTTAAAATAGCACTCATTCTGCCTTTCTCCGGATTCTGTTTTAGAGGAAGAAATGTCAAAGCTGTAGCACAGTACCTCAGAGTGACATTTGGTTCATCCGAACCCTGCTATTTGTGGCTTGAAACTCAGTTTTCCCCCGTTAGTCATATGAACAGTGCTAACTCACTGCGCACACACCCTTACTTTCCTACATCAGACATGTTATACCATTATGCATTTTGAAAAGACATTTTCAAAACCCTGTTTAAGTGCTCCAGAAATGTTTTAATGAAAGCATTAAAGTAAAATAAATCTTTCTGATCAAAACAATATGTATGCAACAACCTATAACCTCTTGCAGGGGTCACATGCAGGCATGTGTGGTGATCCCTATGGCCCCAGGTAAAGTAGGAAGCTCTGCTCAAGTTTAAAAGAAAGACTTCCAGGGTCAATAATGGCACAGGGTGAGGGAAAGGAGCGTGAAGGGAAAAGGACTGGAGATGAGTTGGGATGGGAGGAGGGGTGGAGGTGGAATTCTGTGGTTGGAGTACTAAACTCTCATTCCTCAGTAGCTCTCAGGCAACACACGGCAAGCATTAGGGAGTATGACTGACCCCAGAACTGAATTTCAAGTGAAGTGTAACAGCGTGAACTCTTAAAACACAACTTAGCAATATTTATTCTTTCTCCTAATGGGAGATCAATGATGATAAAGGATTACCTACTTGGATTCTTCACAATATTTTGCAACTGAAAAAAAAATGTATATAAGTAGCACGAGTATATTTGTAGCAATAGCCAACAATACATTGTATAGGTCAAAATTATTGATTTTTCTTTTATGCCTAAAATCATAGGATATTAAGTAATGATCATCTTCCATGAAGATATTTTGTAAATTTCCTACTGTAAATATATCAAAAATGTATTTTTGTGAGTGGATATGCATTGCTAAGGACTTCATTTGGATAACTTTAAAGGCGATTTTCTCAATATTTAGATTTATTTATTATTTATTTATTTATATATTTTTTTTGCACCCTCAGATTCCAGATTTTCAAATAGTTGTATCTCGGCCAAACATTGTCCTAACAAACCTGCATATTTATATTATGTATAAATCTCAATTTTATGACTGGTGTTGTGGTCCAGGGTCAAAATGAAGCTAAAAGAATGAATAAATATGTTATTTTTAATATTTATATCACCCAACTTTAAAACACATGAAATTGTACTTAAAGTGAACACAATACTGTAAAAAAAAAAAAATTTGTTATCACAACTTTTTTTTCTTTTGTCAAATCAACTTAGATAATTATTCTGGTACATATAACATAATATTTTGAGTTTCTATATATTAAAACAACCTCTTTCATTGTATTAACTCAAATTTTTAATTTCAATGAACTCAGAATTTTAAGGCAACCAGGTAACTTACTTTTTTAAGTTAAATGAACAATAATGTTTTACAGTGTGTAAAGTTTCATAACAAATATCATCAAATTATCCTGTAATTTCATATTTTGCCACTTTGATTATTGATTATTTTTATAAGAATTATGTTATATAGGCTATTCATAGAAAAACGTTTGTTTTACACATACACAAAAGTGCTTTATTTAAATATTCTGATTTTATATTTAAATACATACATTTACCAGCCAACTAAACATTTGATTCCATAAGACAAAGCAATTTAAAAAAAAATTGAGTCATCTTCTGAAGAGTCTATCATATCTTTCACATTTTGAAAAGGCTAAAATTGTGAATTTATTTTTAATTAAATCAAATTTGCATCACATTTGTTGTTAAATAGCTTGGTTAGGCCTTATCGCTTAATATGCAAATATGTGGGTATTTAATGAGACGCGTCACATTTAAAAGTTTAAAGGGGTAAGGATAAGGAAAACCTACACACAAACCTGTTCATTTCTTCAAATGTTTTGTTTTTGTTGCCTTACATATCTGGATGCGTGGCCACCGTGGACTGCGCCTCACTATAACAACTTTTCGTGGTATTTTCCTCCCAGTCGAGGACAGTTTCTATAGAGACGCCTCTTGTTGCTGGTGTGACGGTTCCTGCTCCGGTGGAAAGTAACCAATGAGCGGCAGGAGTGCGGTGTCTGGTTACTCCCTCTCTCCAGCGAGCAGGAGGGCTCACAGACGGAGAGAGATCTGAACCTCTCGGGCTGGAAGGGTGACTCGGCTTCCCAAAGGAACTAAAGACGCGCTGCCTGTTTTCAGCCGCGTAAAAGATATTCTCCGTTTACTCGCAGTCTGCAAGATTTTACGCATTAATCTTTAAGGACAATCCAAGGAGTCCGAGTTACTTTTTTTTTTTTAAATGGAGATTATGGACCTTACGGTCGAAGTAGATCTTATGAAGTAAAACCTGTTGCCAGTTCGACCCGGGCTGGTTTTCCATTTCAGGTTTGCTGGTGGATGTGATGCTGGACTCTTGTTTGCGCACTGGCTGGTAGTTGGAGCGAAGTTTGAAGTTGTAGGCCACTTATTTGCGAGGTAAGTTTTTGTTTTTACATCAATACTTTGTTGAGTTTGATGCTGCTGCTTGCAAAGTTTACCAGCTTTTATATTGGTCTATAAACGGCGCAAGTAGCTTTACACACCATGAGGCACCAGGCTTTGGATTAGGAAAGGTTAATGTGTATATTCGAGCAAAAATGCGACTTTTATTCGAACTTTATTCGAGTTTCATTATCACAGCCTACAGCAAGTTTCAAGAAGGCGTTATATGTGTAAAAATACAAAATGTGTGAAATGTTGCAGTGTTGGATGGTGAAGCACCGCAGGTGTTTTCCTGATGGTCACTGGTCCACATGAGGGTCTTTTTTGGATAGTTTTGTGCCTTTTAACATGTAATTTCAGTTAGTAATGGTGACATTAAAGACTTTTTTTATCTTTATTAGGTATAATTATTGTAGGCGTGTCATTGTTTTGGCTCCTTTTTTTGTAGCATGACCGCCAAATCATCACACAAGTCTAATGTCATGGATATACTAGTATATAAAATATGTCTGAATGTGATACTACAGTAGATACAAACTAACAGTAAAGTACCATGGTATTTCTTGCTAGAAACAAATTCCATACTAATTTGACGACCATTGTACATGGATATGATAATCTTTCATACATTATGATGGTAATGAAAGAGAGAATTTTAATATTATGTCCAGGCATAGTAAAGTCAATTCTAGTTGAGTGATGCTCTCAATCTAGTAATTCTATGGATTATTATCTGACATAGAAATCTGCATCTCTATAAAATAATTTGAATAAAATCCAGAAATCATTAATGACCTGAAAGTAATGTATAAAGCATGGCTGCATTTAGTACAATAGTATTATCATCCCAGACCATTACCATACCTCCACAGTACTTTTTGCAAAAGTTAGAAGGTTGTACTCTGTTTTTTATATCCTAATGACCATCATCATGAGTTTGAGGAACCTTTCATCCCCATGCACTTCAGCTCTCCAAAGCTGTCATTTGAGAGCTGAAACTTGTCATTTTTAGTCTGTTTATATCTCACGATGCCACTCCTGATCTAATGGCAGGCGGAACTGTCTCTTTCCAGTGTAAACATGAGAAGTTCTTATGAAATTATGCTGTGTGGTTTGCAGTTCACAGAATTACCAGTGAAAGAGAAGGTTCTTCCACAGAGGAATGTTCCCGACACTGAGGGTGTCTGATTCATCCAGCCATAGTTATAGGGGCCAATACAAGTTCTTGTTTTCTTTTGTGCGGTGGTCCGAAGGTTTGTTTTATCCTCTGCACTGAGCTCAATGGATCTTTTGTTTCATGTCTCTATTGCAGTTCATACAGTCCAGGCACTGCTTGCATCTGGGTTGTGTGAATCTGGCTCGGTAGTCTTGCCTAGCTAAACATCTCGAAGTTCGTTTGTTCAGGACAGGAGATGGTTTAGACTTAGTCACCGTGACATCAAAATTGACTTTTTTTTTTTAATGGAATATTGTGGTATTCATTATAAGTGGAGTATCCATGCACATCAGTATTTTTTAAATTCATTTGCCCTCATAACTTTGTGAATCAAAATAACTTCCCCTCCCTCTTATACATTTCTTCTTTTCTTGTGTTTACTGACGTGAGGTCAGGACAACCTGTCACTCGCATGAGATCACAGCAAAAGCAAATCACAACCATCTAATGATCCAATTAAGTCTCGATGGGCAAAATCAATGCTGCATCCCAAATCGAATACCTCCCTACTGTATAGTATGCGTAAAACAGTATGCAAAAAGATATGTCCAAATACATAAGCTGTGTCCCAATTCAGAGGCTGCATCCTTCGAAAGCTGTGAAGATTGGACCGAGCGTTGTTAAATGCAACGGTTTAGCTTACTTAGGATTTCTAGGATAGCATAGTAACCGTGACAGCTGCCGTTGATGAGTGGAAGTAACAACTTTTTTGAAAGTTATATCTATTAAACTGTCTGTAAACAAAACAGTGTTCACAAACTGTCTAAATATGTTCACCATGGTCCATTTCTATACATAATAAAGAGTATAAACTATATATAAACTATATATAATCACATCTTGATAAGATATAAGTCCAGTTGTTTTTTTGTTTTTGTTGTTTTTTTTTTACATTTGTATCATTAGATATTTGAGTAAGTTGAAACCCTGTACTTGCGTTTAAAAGTGTAATTCGAAAATTTCTCTCAAAAAAAATTTGCGCGATGAATTCTGGGGTTGGCAAGGCTGCAAAGGATCCATCTGTTTTTCCTTCATTTAATGGCAAACGAAAGATGTGTTTGGAGGCTGTATTTGAAGGAGCCTTCGAATTGGGACGGCCTTCGTTGCGCCGCGTTGACGCAGTCGGCCTTTGAAGGATGCAGCCTCTGAATTGGGACGCAGTTATGGAATTCGAAAAACAGTAGGCGAAAAGTCCCCTAACAACTTACTACTACCGCCGAGATTCTGAAGTGTGCATTCGATGGATACTTTACTATCCTGTGAGGCCACGGGAGAGGATTTATGAATGAAAGTGAAGCAACGCAACTTGACATTGTTAGGTCATGTGACCGTAACAATATGGCGGATATAATACGTCCGAATTTAATTCATACTACCCGTAGACCTATTCATAGTTTATAGAGTGTATACTTTAACAGTCATGAAGTAAATTCAAATGTAGTTACCTACTCAGACAGTATGCAATTTCGGATGCAGCGTAAGTCTCATCCTACATTTTTTTTGTTGTTACAAAAGCGTTTCCTTTGGATATACATCACAATAGGGAGGAAAAGACTATGGCGAATTTGTTTGTTTCATGCCGACTTTAAGGCCCGTTCACACCAAGGATGATAACGATAAAGAATCGTTCTAAGTTTAAAAAGAATAGCAGTGTCCACACCACAGCTATAATGATATCGGCACAGAGAAACAATATCGTTTTGATCACGCACAAAACTGGTGGTTTTCCAACTGATGAACAATAAAAACACTGACAGCCAATCAGAATCCATCCTGCTTTAAAGAGCTTGAGCATTTAAAGCGGCAGACGAAATAAACTGTTGCCATCTGTTGGTTTTGGATGCTAAGTTATCGTTATAGTTAGCATTCTTGGTGTGAACAAGCGTTTAAGATGTCCACACTACAATTATAACGATAACGACACTGAGGAACGATATCATTAGAATTATTTTCAAATGATTTTTCTAGCTGATGAACGATAAAAACATTGACAGCCAATCAGAATCCACTGGACTTTAAAGAGCTTGAGCATTTAAAGTGGCAGACGATGTAACTGCAGTGCGCACGTATAATAAATAGAATATCATACCGACACTGAGGAACGGTTTCATTGAAATCACCTTCAAAATTTTTTTTCCAGATGATTAATGATTAAAACATTGACAGCCAATCAGAATCCACTGGACCTTAAAGAGCTTAAGCATTTAAAGCGGCAGACAACAAACTTGCAGTTTGTGCTTATAATAAACAGAACGTCGTTGTGCGTTGGTGTGGATGCTAATGTAGTTATTTTTGAACTTCTGCAATTCAGTCCATCAGTTTTAGCATTGTGTTTTGAGTACTTGGACCCAAATTGGATGGATGTGAAAATAGGCCGACAGTGAAAGAGGTTTACCTACATCCAGTGGATGAAGTCACCTCTGACTGTCTGAATCCATGATTTCTGTGTGCTTTGAGCCTTTCAGATGGATTATGGCTCTTATTATGTGATGTAACAGCCATTTGGATGGTGCATTTGACAGGTGGGTAAGAAAGGGCACGAGCGTTGGTTTGCTTGCTTGTGTTTCGTGTGTGTAAATGTTTATTCTGTTTCCTAACATTTGGGTGAACAGGAAGCTTCTGTAGGCGACTTTGATAAAGTGGCACAACATTCTTGGTTGGCCTCTCATTTTACAAAATGAATAACATAAGCATTGTGTCAACGTGTTTTTCGGCTCGTGCTCTGAGGAGATCTTTCTCACTGGATTGAGAAATGTGTTGAACGGAAGTCTCAGTTTTGATGGCCGCCTGGATCAAGCCCCACCCTCACACCTTTGATGCTAATTCTGCTCTTTCAGCGTGTTATTTTGTTCTGGCCTGTCTCCACTGAGGAAATTCCATCTCTGCTGAACCGCAGTTCACTGCGCTTTTACACGCCAGGCGCGCACAGCTCAGGTTTTTAGTTCAGCTAAATTCAATCATCTATGTGAGGTGTTTTTCTTTACAACGTGCATTTGCAATCTCTTTTGCACTCTGCTTTGTGCTTATTCTGAAAAAAAAAAAAGTAAAAACATTTTTGTCTTTATACTACAGACATATTTATGTTTTTGAGTCAGTGCTGATACATATTTTTTTATGATCTGTTGAAATAAATTGCCTTTTTGGGCACAGAAATAAAGTTTGATAGTATGATACACTCCTGTTTAAAAGTTTAGGGTCAGTAAGATTTTTTTTAAAGAAATTAATATTTTTATACAGCAAGGGTGCATTAAATTATGGAAGCTTGTTTTCACCACTAAATAAAGTAAAAAAAGGTAATTGCGACTTTTTATCTCACAATTCTGACTTTTCATCTCGCAAGTACGAGATTTAAACTCACAACTGCGTGTTATAAAGTCAGAATTGCAAGATAAAAATTCAGATTTTTTTTTCTCACAATTGCGAGTTATCACGCAATTCTGACTTTTTTTTTCAGAATTGCATGATATAAACTTGCAATTGCATCTTACAAAGTCAGAATTGCAAGATACAACTTGATATATAAACTTTTTTTTCTCTGAATTGCGAGTTTATATCTCACAATTCTGACTTTATAACTCGCAATTGCAAGTTATAAAGTCAGAATTGTGAGATAGGCCTATAAACTCATGTCAGTCGTTTTACCCTCACAATTGGACATTATAACATGCAATTGCGAGTTTATATCTCACAATTCTGACTTTATAGCCTAACTCTAAATGTATATCGCACACTTCTGACTTTATAACTCGCAACTTTATATCACACAATTCTCACATTATAATTCACAATTGTGAGATTATATCTCGCAATTCAGAGAAAAAAAGTCAGAATTGTTAGATATAAACTCACAATTGCGAGAAGAGGTCAGAATTATGAGATAAAAAGTCACAAATACCTTTTTTTTATTTCATGGCGGAAACAAGCTTCCATATTAAACTGATCAAAAGTGAGATTAAAGATTTCTGTTTCAAATAAATGCTGTTCTTTTGAACTTTCTATTCATCATAGAATCCTGAAAATAAAAAAGTATCATGGTTTCCATAAAAATATTGCGCAGCAATATTAACATTGATAATAATAATGTTTTTTGAGCAGCGGATCAGCATATTAGAATGATTGCTCAAAATTCAGCTTTGTCATCATAGGAATAAATTACATTTTAACATATATTAAAATAGTAAACTGTTATTTTAAATTGTTATAATATTTCACAGTATTACTGTTTTTACTGTATTTTTGATCAAATATACCCATCCTTGGTGAGTGTAGTGATTTCTTTCAAAAACTTTAAAAAAATCTTACTTACCCAAACTTTTGAACAGCAGTGTCATTAGTGTTTGATATGAAGAGTAACTTTTTAACTTTTGTGTTAACATAATGCTTGGGTGGTTGCCAGGGTGTTTTTGATTTTCTTGCTTGGGTTAATTTTCTTTTCTAGGAGTGCAGTAAACAAATCATTCCTTGGATGATTCACATATTTTGGATTTTTTTTTTTCCAGAATGGGAACGTATTGAAAGCTGGTATATTGTGTGATGTATAAGTAAACCCAACCGGGCTGTTGCCCCAGGCGCAGTGTTTATACGTTTGGCCAAGGCTCAACACGTGGCGGATATTGGTGCGTTTGACCCTGGGTAGCAGCGACGAGTGGGCAGTTTTATTCCGGAGGCCTCTGGATTTCTCCAGAGCTCTACTTTAGAGGTTTGATTAATCACACCATTGGGAGGAGAAAAAAGAAACCGCTCGAGGCTCACCCACACTGAACTGGGATCAGAGCCGCCCTGTGTGAATTACAAGCATTACCATTACATAATGGATCACAAAACTGACATTGAATCTGGGGGGGATCTAGCAAACATTGTAGAAATGGTGTTTGGCATTAAAGTACATTGGAAGTTGAGGAAATTAGGGCTGCACAATATATCGTTCCAGCATCGACATCGAGATGTGTGCAATGTGCATCCATTGCAGGATGTACGATTGTAGTTGATCCATGATCCATACGGACCAGGTTTGGAACGCATGTGATTCGCGGATTAATTGCAAAGTTAAACCATCATAGACTGATTTTTAAGTCCTGTCAGTTTAAACACTCAAGCGAGTTTAAAACATTCATTTTCCTCCACCAGCATCACATAGTGACCTGGCCACTGTTCTGGAAAAGGAATGGCTCAAAATCCCTCTGGCCACTGTGAAGGACTCAGACCTGTCATTCCTGTCAAGATGAATTGATGCTACACCATACTAACAAATTATTGTTGTCTAAAACCAGTCCAGGTGTTTCAGTTTCATTGTCCAACCCTGTGTACAGACATACTGTATATCCACTCACAATTGTGCAATGATTTTGCTGGTGATTGTGAATATCACAAAGATTTTAAAGCGGTTTTCATTTGGCTAAATACATTTCATTTAGGAATTTCATGACATCTCTGGTGGAGCTTGTGGAAGAAAGAAGAAGGGAAGAGGCAGAGTTGTTTGGCGTAATTCTGTTCCCCATAGCAACCTTGTTATTACCAGAAATGGGAGAAATTGAAGTAGTAAGGGCCAGGGATGAGTGTAGAAATGGCTTCCTGCACAATGAACAATCATGAACTTGAACAAGCAAAGCAGTGGAATAGGGAAATAGAAATGAAGATCAGGGGTGGGGTCAATCTTTCAGCCAAGTAGTGACTCATCCAGGGTAAAAGGGTGTTCTGCCTCTACCTTGTTAAAGTGTGTTTTGTTTTTGCTGCAAAAAATATGCACAGATTTATCATGGTGCAGTAATCTGGTCCTTCCAGTCGCCTGTGTTACTGCCCCGTATACTGCAGACAGAAGCCTACTGTTCTGATCTGCCTTTAGCGAAGCGTGTTGTCAGGGATTATTGTGTAATACTCATTGGTGTGTGTGTGTATATGTATGTATGTATGAATGTATGTTTTATATATATATATATATATAATATATATATATATATATATATAAGAAAAGAAAAGTTTATTAAGAATAAGAATCTAGAGGGGTATTAAGATATCATGAATACTTTTAGACTGTTCTATGCATTTGAGCTGATTGGAAAAAAAGAGAGATACATTTCTAGTTTTATCATTATTTTTTTCTTTAGATATTCCCCTTTAGATTAAAAGATTAAAAAGCATCAGCTGTATGCAAAGTGACCCACATTTGCGTTTTGACCTCTGAAAACAATTTACCGATTTACTCATGAAGCCACATTAAGATCTCCATATCTCTGGGATTGAGCCATCGAGGGCCTTTAAAAGGAAGATACCAAAAGGAACCTTTAAGAACCAGAATTTAAAAGGATATTAAGATATCTTTAATACTTCTTGAGTTACAGGCATGCAAACTTGAGGCAAAAAAACACAAGAAGTGCTTTTTGCCATTTTTGAACTTTCACTGTTGGTATAATGAAACAAAGATGGCTAAAGTCAACAGATTTTACTAATAGACCTACCAATCTCTGTGTAAAAATAAATAATGATGCTGCCATCTTTCTAAAGTCATTTTACACCCCTCTAATTTGGCTCCAAATCTCAGGTGAAAATGGTCATTTTTACCCCCCTCTACAAAATAGTAAATTAATCAGTAAATATACATCTGTGACATTTAATATTTTGGCTTTCATCACTTTTTATGTTTTATGTTTTTCTACAGAAAAAAATATTAACAAAATCAAAAATTTGAGCCGGGGACCTTGGACATGGAATGACCCTATACATACACTATCAAATTTTTACATTTTTTGCCCATGCCCATTTGAACACCATCAATAATATTAACATATTCTAGCCTGTTAATTGAATTTTTTTACTCTACTAATTGTGTGATTATATGGATAGTTGCTTTTTATTATTCACTTTTTGCATGTTTTTATTGTCCGTGGCCTTATCAGTACTGACCCATTTTTGAGTCCTGGCCCATCAGTTGAGAACTACTGTTTTAATGCTCACTTTTGAAGAACTTAATTGAAGGAAGCATAGTTGCTTCTGTTTTATGTCATACAAGCTTTTAGGTCTCAATGATCTGTATTTGGAAAATCTGTGTATGAGGCATTCCTGACTCTCAAGTTTTCCTTATTTTTTAACAGAGATCAAGTAAGAGAGGGAGAGGTAAGGGGATCCAGTAAAGGATTCTGGGAGTTTGGAGTGTTTTATGCTTTTTTCGGTCAAAAGCATCTCCAAGAAAGATTTTCGGCTCAGCTTACTGGCATCAGGCTGTTTTTAGAATTACAGATGATTTAACTGGGTCCAACCACAGATTAATGTTATGAGAAAATTAAACATCCTCTCTATTGGGCTTTGGTGTTCTGTTGGAAACTGTTACCCCATGCTTTTTCTTTTCTTTCTTTCTTTTTTTAAATGGATTGCTTCTAGAGTTTTATTCTTGAATCTGCATACTGCCAAGTTCTGCAACTAAATGGAAAATACTGAAATGATGACTCCGGTCTCAGGCATTTATGGGAAAAACAGAGTGCTTGTATCATCTGGAAGATGACTTAAAACAAGCGCTGTTCGCCTATCTCATTAACCCTTTGTCTGAATAAAATTGGTGTAGGATTTACTTCGAAACAGTTTTCACTCAGAAATTTGTAGTAATTTTCACAAATGGTTATAAAGAAATGGCAAGTAACACATTGAATTAAATGTGACATTTTGAAGGTGAAGTAGATAGAGTTTGCAAGACCAGGAAAGTTTGTTTTGGGTAAAGGGGTTTCACCCGCATGTGGAGCGTGATGAAATATCACGTTTCACAGATTAATCCCTTTAAAATCCTCATTGCTGTGACCAGGAAAACCCTGACCATGCTCATTGTTTGTGTTTCCCCAGCTCTCTCGGCACTGAGGGAATAATCTTGGCCTGAATCTACTATCCATTGCAGCTCTTCTTTCAATACTGTCTAGTTTAAGGGCTTAAAGTTTCACATCTCAGCTCATTGCTGCTGTCCAGAGAAAATCTTAAATATCCATAATTTAAAAGATTCACCTTGCTCTTTATGGAAAATAAGCTAAATTGGCTCATTAAGAAATTCACAACATTGAGCAACGTGGTATATAAGTGTCCACATTTACATAGCAAATCAAAATCAGTGTTCAGTAACGTGTTGGGATGCAGGGTTATTATACTTAACTGAAACTAAAACCATAAAAAAAACTTCTCTTCTCTTCTCTTCTCTTCTCTTCTCTTCTCTTCTCTTCTCTTCTCTTCTCTTCTCTTCTGATGTTTACTGGCGTGAGGGCGGGACAACCTGTCACTCACATCAGATCGACCAGTAGCAAACCACAACCAACCAATCAATTCTCCATGGACAAAATCAAGTCCTGCCCTACATTTTTTTTCTCGTTTGAGAAGCCGATTCACTCGAATGTATGTCACAATAGGGAAGAAAAGAATATTGCAAGAATATTGAATATTTTTCTGCAAGAAACTTTGACTAAAATTATTAAAGGACATCAGGGAAAACATTTAAAATTTTTTTTTTTTTTTTTTACAAAGCTTATTATTACAGAAGTAGTTCGAAGCGGTGTTATTTTTGTGTGGTTTTGGTTGTGTGTGTAAAAAACCTTCTTGTTCCTCCTCTTGAAACATTTTCCCCAGATGCGTAAGATTTCTCCTTTAAGTGATTACATACCGCATAACCCAAATTCCCCTGCAGTCCTATCCTGAGTTTCAGTGCCGCTTGATGCCTTTTAACATTTTTTTTGAAATAACTCCCATCATGCATAATGACTGGAAAAAGAAACTTTTCTGAAATTTACATAATTAAATAAACAGCTGGGTGTGAGATCTCACATTGTTCGGAAGGTGTAACATACTGTATGCTACAGTATGTTCGGAATGGAATGCTAGCGTGATTCATACTGCATGGTTTATATTGTATCCTGTCTGCAGTATGTAACATATTGTTCACACATGACCAAGTTGCATGTGTAATTTGGCTCCCACAATAAGTACAGTTAAAATGCCTTTTTTCAGTGATAGACAGTAACACAGTATTTTTGCTTTGTTTCTGTACTCAAGCATCTGTATGTTATCTAAAAGTGAGTGAGTGCGTGTTAGAAATCAGGAATGGTTAAGAACATTGTGCTTGGTAATGTATTTCATCTTCAAACCAAACGGGACTCAGCCGACAAAGTTTAGATCCCATTTGGCTAGCGCACACTTACCTTACATGTTAGATCCGTAGGTGGAGAGTAGGTGGTCTTTTGTGGCTGTTTGGACACATTCAACCACATGAGCATTTCCACTACGAAAAAAATCTGGTTGAATGAGTGGACAAGCTCAAAACGTTTTAAACCCCGTTTACACCTGTATTTAGCATTGCCACTTGTGATCCAATCGACCAAAACGTATCTTAATACCAGGTGGAAACAGGGCTTAAGTGCCTCACTGTAGTCTTTTGCTATTTAAAAAAAAACGTAGAAGTTAATTTTTGTGTTAATCCAAATCATGCCTGTTCTAAACCTGAACTATTCCTTTTAAAGTGAAATCAAATTCATTGCATTGTGAGATATAGTATTCCTTGTAGTAGGTCATGCAAGTATTCAATGCATGCTGTGCAAACTACACAATACAGCTTTTAAAAAAATAGTTGGCAGTTTCCTATTTCAAATGTTTACATTTTATCCACTTGTCTGACACTTTTATCCAAAGTGACGTTTTATCAGTTCATGCATTCCCTTAGAATCAAACCTACGACCTTGGTGTTGCTCTACAGGAATGAATATCTGCCTTATTCTTACACTGGTTCTCTCCTGTTCTCCTGTGGCTAAACATACCGGTGGGAATGACCCAGTGCTCCACAGCACCCTGAGAGACGGGGGAAAACATTCCTCTCGGTGGCTGTGTTGGAATAACAAAAGCTGAGGAAAACAATCTACATACGACAGCCCCCCACACTAAAGGCTAATGAGGCATGCGGGAGGGGTCTGGATCATACTTTCCTCCCCTCATATCCCTCTTTCACAGAGTTTCACATCCCCAATGGCATTCCTGCATAAATATGTGCCTATCTGTAGTGCTTTCTATCTCTTATGTGGAATGACCCGTTCTTGTTGGGGCTTTGAGTATCTTAGATGGAAAGTGATTACCATGTCTTTTATTTTAGTGCATTCTTGATGGGGTTTGGTTTCAGAAAATCAGATTTAGGGCTTTTAAACATCTCTGCTTGTAAATGCTGGATGCTGCCAGTGTTAATAATACATGCATAGGTATGTATGAATATATGCAAATCATCACAACTCTCTGAAGATTTTTAGCATGGTAATGGATGTATTTAGTTTTGGCGGAATATATCTGCTACACTGCTGCTGTTGATGATTGCTGTTGTTGTAGTTTATTGCTGCTGCTGCAGAGCAAGTACAGAAACTTGCTACTGCCAATACATACACTGATACACTGCTGTGAGCATGTAAGACATATTGTTTCAGCACAAATAGCGTATAGAATTACCCATAGCAGATCAATACAGGTGGAGCTGGGGAAGGTGGAGGGTTTCAGAGGAGTTAGTGTGCTGTGTGCTGTAAACTGCTATAGTGAATGCTAACCATTTTATATATATATATATATATATATATATATATATATATATATATATATATATATATATATATTATTACTTTGGTATAATGTGACTTGATAAATCAGGCTTATTGATTCTGATTTATTTCTTGTTTTTGTATATGTAAATATTATATAAAAATGTATTTTTTTTATAATTATAATAATTATAATAATTATTATAGTATTTTCTCCCCAATGTTGTCTCAGCCTTTATTAATTATTTTTATTTAACTCCTTTTATCACTTATCAAAAATTTATACAAAAATGAAAAATTCACAAAAAGTTGATCTCTAAAACATTGATGTTCCAAGCATGTACACACTGCCTGAAAAGTCTGACTCCACAGTTCAATTGAAATGTGACACATTACTATTTAGGTAGCCCCGTGTAATGCCCGCTCAAAAGTAATCCCTTAAACCCTGAGCTTCCTCTGTCTCTCTTGCCTCACAGCATGCTGGGATTTCCAGGGGTTTATGGCTCTTTGTAACTACAGCTGTGGCAGCAGTGCAGAGGTTTGGACATAATGAAGAACAATTTAACTGCAAGTGTAACCGACCCCACCCTGACAATTAGACCTGACGGGACACAAACAGATTGATTTTTTTTTTTTTTTTTTTTTTTTGTGGCATTATGACGATTGATGGACTGTTATTTGGATCAGCTGTACAATTTCAGTAGTGTTTTCTTTTACAGAATCGCATTTAAAATGAAATGAATCACAGATTTCTCCTCACCTAATTCCTGGTAGGCTGTGTGGTATTCTGTAGAGATCTCACTTTAGCTTCAGCAAACATATGATTC
This sequence comes from Ancherythroculter nigrocauda, assembly GCA_036281575.1. Lineage (NCBI taxonomy): Eukaryota > Metazoa > Chordata > Actinopteri > Cypriniformes > Xenocyprididae > Ancherythroculter > Ancherythroculter nigrocauda. Next base: position 28,916,955 of record VTFQ01000017.1, read on the forward strand.
AGCCTCCTGGGGTCAACAGCATGACTTCTGAAATCATGCTTCAGGAGAGAGGATGAATGAACTGCTCTTTCTAGGAAGAGCACATGCACACAAGCGCGATACCTTGTTAATTCTTTTTCTACATCTATCTGTTTCTGTTCTTAATGCTGAAGTATATAATTTCTGCACCACTAATGGCACCAAATGGAATTGCAATAATAATCATGAATGTTTTAGAAGGTTTCTTCCACCCACTCTATATTCCATTGGTCTGCTGATGAATGCAACCATGGCCATGTGGGCGGAGCAAATATATATTCATAGCCTACTTTTAATGTTCCATTCAAATCCTAATGGTTAAAATCAAGTAATTTGTGTTCTGAAGATTAACTAAGGTCTTACGGGTGTGGAATGGCATGAGGGTAAGTAATAAATGACAGAATTTTCATTTTTGGGTGAACTAACCCTTTAAGACTGTCTTTAGATTACTGCAGTTTTAAAGACAAAATACTCAACGGTGTTGACTTGAATTTGCACATGGTTTAAAAACTCCACATAGACATATAAAAACATTAAAAACTTGATTTTCACCACAAGAGGACTTTACATATTTTGTGTCTTATAGTGCAATAAATTGGGCACAATGAATCATTTTTTATCTTAATGTGCCTGTTTTATCAGTTCACGTTATACTAAAGAAAAAATGTATCTTTGTAATCTTTCATTACTTGCTCCTCCTCTAAGTCTAAATGACTGTGTGTGTGTGTGTGTGTGTGTGTGAGTGTGTGTTGGCTGACATCACTTGGTTAACAATAGCCAAACAGCTATTTACCATAGAAATTGTTTTAGGCTACTGTTGTAGAAGATGCAGCCTTTCTACAGTTTTGCCGAAAGTTAGAAATAATAGCAAATACCTGATAAATATTTGAAAAAGAAAGGTTCTTTAGAATTTAAAATCCTCAGAGAGCACTTGTAAATGTCCTGGATGTGTTATGTACAATGCTGATGATTATTGTAAGAATGACATTGATGTGTTTTGTGATCCCACAGGCAGCATGCATGTGTCTCTGGCTGAGGCGCTGCAGGTGAGAGGAGGGCCCCTGCAAGAGGAGGAGGTCTGGGCCGTGCTGAACCAGAGCGCAGAGAGCCTGCATGAACTCCTTCGCAGAGGTAAACCGCTGTCCTGGCTCGGACCGCAGTGATAACTCCCACGTCTCCCATGGGTACCCAGCCATGTTGGCTCAGAACTTGAGGCCTTGGGATGGCCGAGACAATCGGAGACCTTGGATTGCAGTCTGATGTCTTTGGAGCGCATAAGAACATTTGTTGATAAAACATGTCCAAAGTATTCAGCAATCTGTTCAAAATACGCAGGGTTTTTCCAAATGATACCAACTATCTGGCTTCCTTTGGTTATGGTGCAAGCCATAAGGTTACATAAATGTGGTGTAAATGCCAGTCATACAAAATTGAAGGAATATAAAACTAAAAAGGAATCTGTTCCAAAACCTATTGAGCTGCCTACATAGGCAACATTTAAAGTCATCATAGTCATGCTCATGATGTGAAAGATTTTTTCCATTTGGCCAAATTTTGGCAAATTGAAAAATGTTGGTTATAAATATACTTGATATAAGTTAGGGCTGGGCGATGTATCGAATGCTTTTGTCACGCGCATTTCTTCAGTAAAGCCGGTTCCCTGATTACCGCTAAATCGCCATCACCTGCTTTCAAATGAAGCGGCATTCAATAGACCGAGCCGTAGATCACTGATAAGACACGCAATATCGCGTTCAATATCGACGGCGATACATATCGATATTGAACGCGATATTGCGTGTCTTATCAGTGATCTACGGCTCGGTCTATTGAATGCCGCTTCATTTGAAAGCAGGTGATGGCGATTTAGCGGTAATCAGGGAACCGGCTTTACTGAAGAAATGCGCGTGACAAAAGCATTCGATACATCGCCCAGCCCTAATATAAGTACACTAATGTACACTGCCCAGAAAAAAAAAAAACGAAAAAAAAAAAAAAAAAATGCTGTTTGGATTTAGGCAAATACTTAAAGGGATAGTTCACCCAAAAATGTAAAATATCCCATGACTGACTCAACCTCAAGCCATCCTAGGTGTGTATGACTATCTTCTTTCAGATGAACACAATCGGAGACATATTTAAAAATATCCTCTTCCAAGCTTTATAATGGTAGTGAACATTGAAATGTTTTGAAGCTGACAATAAATGCATCCGTCCATCATAAATATAATCCATACGGCTCCAGGGGTTTAATAAAGTTCTTCTGAAGTAAATTGATGTGTTTTTGTAAGAAAATATCCATATTTAAAACTTTATGAAGTAAAATAACTAGCTTCCGCCAGAAGACTGTACACTGTAAAAAAATCCCAGTAAAATTTACGGTAAAAAACCAGCAGCTGTGGTTGCCAGAACTTTACCGTAAAAAATACAGTAGCAACGTAAAAAAATATCTGTTAAATTTACGGTAAAATAACGTATTTCATTAACTGATATAATGTTAATTTACCAACCTAATGAAGTACTAATATCTCTTTTTTACCTTTATAATACAATGACAGTCACCAAACACAGTGGTGATAAGAGTCACATGATTTTAAAAATGCAATAAACATTAATTTAACAACATTAGATGTAACATAAAACCCTAATGTACATAACTGATTAGAAAAAAATGAGAAAAACTAAGAAGAAACAGAGTTATTTCAACGAAAATATATCAAATGTGAAGTGTCACGCAGGGAATTGTGGGAATGTCAATTTACGGTTTTTCACTGTAAATTTTACAATGAATTGTTATTTTTCACTTCCAAAAACTGTGAATTTAACGGTATTTTACCGTAAAATTACATTAAATGTACCGGTAGATCTATTACAGTTATTCACCGTATATAGTACGGAAACTTTCTGTAAACCAATTGACAGTTTTTCAACGCAGCATTTTTACAGTCTTTTACTGTTAAAATCACTGTCATTTTTTACAGTGTACGCATACTGCGTAAGTCGACTTAGGCCAAAAGAGTAACCCCTGATGCGATGTATGAAGCAGGATGTTGCAGTATCGCAAGCTTAGACGCCTCAAACAAATGGGGCTGGGCAACAAACTCAAGCTCCTCTTCTCTTATATCGAAATCCTCTGACATTTCTCTTTAAAATTTCTCGTTTTAGACTTCTAATTCTTGACCGGTGTTTTGTTTTGCTCTATCCTCTGCGCTTCTGTGTTCGTCATTACGTCACACGTTGGATCAGAGGTCACTCTTCCACCGCAAATCGATGCGTACGGCCGTCTGGCGGAAGCTAGTTACTATAGTTAATAAAGTTTTAAATATGGATATTTTTTCACACATCACTTTGCTTCAGAAAGCCTTTATTAACCCCCTGTAGCCATATGGATTATTTTTATGATGGATGGATACATTTTTTGGGGGGATCAAAACATGCCCCCTCATTCACTACCATTATAAAGATTGTAAGAGCCAGGATATTTTTAAATACTGTATATATCCGGTTGTGTTCGTCTGAAAGAATATAGTCATATACACCTAGGATGGCTTGAGGGTGAGTAAAATATGGAATGATTTTTCATTTTTGGGTGAACTATCCCTTTAAGAGTCTATCACTGGTTCATTGTTGCAGTGATTATTATGTTTCTAGCATGTTATATGTTTGGGAACAGTTCTTTTAACCCTAATGATGCACCTCTTGATGGAAATAACATCACAACATTTATTTCCATCAAGAGGTGCATCAATTTTTGGTCAAGATCTTGTATTGACAATGCAAGAGGTGAGCACTCTGTAAAGTCTCCTCCAGCACATCCCAAAGACTTTAAATGAATTTAAGAGGTGCCAATTCTTGTGTAAAAATAATTCTCTCTATATTTAATGTTTATATATTAAGTATGTTTATTTATGACCTCTTCAGAACCCGGTAGCCTCTGTTGCCAAGTAACATGTAGAGAATGCTGCTTTATTTTGAATATGCTGAAAAATCTGACCTTGTGTGTTCCAAACCACTAGTGCAGTGCCATTCAGAGTATTTTTCTTAATAGTTTGTGGAATTTTTGAACCTTTACATTCCATTTTCTCCATTATTGCAATGATAGACACAGAGAACATCTCCTTGTCTCTTCTTTTTTAGTTCCTTTTTTGTCACTCTAATTCTTTTCGCTCTCTTTCTGTCTGAATTTTTCCTTGTTCACCTGGTTTCTCTGGTTTGGTCAGCATTTAGTAATGCTTTCCTCATGATTGTAAAATGTTCTAGTTTGTTAAATGTACAAAATGTCCCAGTTTGACATTTCAGAAGGAATCCATTATCTATTCAGTTGTGGATTTTCATGCACTAACCTTGCGTTTGTGTGTGACAAATGCTAAAATTGTCATGGTAGTCAAAATTTTCACCAAATTACCATAGTTTGTATGATATGGTATAACTTAAATTCTATTACATACTATTATGTAGCTAAAAATCATATGGAGTCTGCATAAGCAAGAATTATAGCACTCAGAACACCTTAGCGATCACATAGCAATTCGCTAAAACAATCTCAACACTTTAGCAGCCCTAAAACATCCTGAACACCTTAGTGACCACAAATTTGTCACAAAAAACAAAAAAAAACAAACAAACAATATAAACACTTAAGCAACTACATAGGCAAGTACCATTTTTCTTAGAAAATGTAGGTAGTCAAATTTCTTGTTGTAATTGTTAAAATCTGTCATTCTTTTGGATGACTGTTGCTAATATAAGTTTTGAATAGCTTTATTGTAGCAGTAGCCTTGGTATTTTGGTGGAAACTATGGTTATCATGATGAGCTTTAGCAAGGGGAACTGGCAGGGATTGTTTGAAACAGAAAAACAAGAAAGTGAGGTCATGTCTAGTATCACGTTAAGTGAATGCACTGTGACAACTTAAGAAAAACTGTTTTCCCTCAGACCACAGGTATGCCACACAGCCCATGCTGTTACCTCAAAAAAATATCTTTAAACATGAAAAATATTTCACCGTCCACATTCGCTGTTTTGTCCTTTTCTTGTAAACAATTTAAAGCCATTACAAGCCTCAGCTGTGATGTTATCAGTACGTTCAACACGATTCTTTTGTAAAATGTTTTTTTTCCGTATGTGCGCTTTTAGCATTGTCTTCAGCCAGCTGTTTAAGAGTGATTAAAATAAATATCTGGCCTCCTCAAAAGCTGTCAGCGTAGGCCCTAGCAAAAATAGCACCTATCAGTCTGATTCATAGAAGTGTGCCTGTGCAGAAGCTCTTTATCTTCGTTTTCCGTCTCTGGAGTGAAGGGCAAAACTTTGGTGAAATTTGTGAGAAGGCTTACTCAGCCTTATGTCCGTCTGCTGTCTCTCAGAATGACTGTGTGGGCTAGTGTTGTGTGTCAACGCTGTGAACAAAAGCCTCTTTATTGTCCCCGCACCCTGGTTTCCTAAAGAGCGGTTTGGTGGGCAGTTTGTGGTGATTGAGATGATGCCAGCTCCTCTCGACCGATATCTGCTGCCATTCCTGCACACATCTTGAGACTCTCGACAAGTCTTTCTCACAGTCAGGGGACAATTCTCATTCTGTCGTCATCCCAGACAGTCGTTGCCCCCTTTATTCAGCAGACCTGGCCATTAGCCAGTAGGGTTTGGAATGTAATTAAGCCCTTGTCTTCAGGGTCGAGGAGGACGATGATGATAAAGATGATGTAGCCACTTCGGCATGTGTTCGCAGGGAGAAGTAGGACTCTCCTCGTCTCACAGTAACTTGTTATCTGGCCTTGAGTTGCTCTGGGGTGAAAACTTGCTGGCAAAGGTCCCTCTTGACAGACTTTGCAGAAATTCTGGGGCCTGGACGAGAGTCATGGGACATGACTTGAACAAGTCAGCAAGTTTGCGTTGTATAACAAGCCGTTTTAGTTTGAAGGCGATGCTTTATATTTATATTTTTATATATTTTTGTGTGTGTGTGTGTGGAAAATCATCGCCTTCAAATAAAAAATATATTATACACACACACACAAACACATGTATATGAGTGTATGTTTGTGTGTGTATATATTACTATTTTATTTCACATAAAAAGTATAACATATGTAAAATAAATTATTTTAAAGGTGCCATCGAATTGAAAATTGAATTTACCTCAGCATACACTGTAAAAAAAATCCCGTTGTTTCTACGGAAAAATACCGGCAGCTGTGGTTACCAGAACAATACTGTAAAAATGACATCTAACCGTAAACATACTTACGGAGTTACATGTGAATTTTACATTTTAAATCTGTTAAATTTACGGTAAAATAACGTATTTCATTAACTGATATAATGTTAATTTACCAACCTAATGAAGTACTAATATCTGTTTTGTACCTTTATAATACACTGACAGTCACCAAACACAGTGGTGATGAGAGTCACATGATGAATCAAAGTTCATCACAAGCAGCTTTTCCACAAGCTGAGAAGGACAATACTAATATATAGAAGGAGCACACAGTGTCATTCACACACACACTAAACACCATCATGGTAACATGCATGAAATTTTAAAAATGCAATAAACATTAATTTAACAACATTAGATGTAACATAAAACCCTAATGTACATAACTGATTAGAAAAAAATGAGAAAAACTAAGAAGAAACAGAGTTATTTCAATGAAAATATATCAAATGTGAAGTGTCACGCAGGGAATTGTGGGAATGTCAATTTACGGTTTTTCACAGTAAATTTTACAATGAATTGTTATTTTTCACGTCCAAAAACTGTGAATTTAACGGTATTTTACCGTAAAATTACATTAAATGTACCGTTAGATCTATTACAGTTATTCACCGTATATAGTACGGAAACTTTCTGTAAACCAATCAACAGTTTTTCACCGCAGCATTTTTACAGTCTTTTACTGTTAAAATCACGGTCATTTTTTACAGTGTAGTTGAATAACAAGAGTTCAGTATATGGAAAAGACATACAGTGAGTCTCAAACACCATTGTTTCCTCCTTCTTATATAAATCTCATTTGTTTAAAAGACCTCCGAGAACAGGCAAATCTCAACATAACACCGACTGTTACGTAACAGTCGGGATCATTAATATGTATGACCCCAATATTTGCATATGCCAGCTCATGTTCAAGCATTACACAAGGGCAGGCAGTATTAACGTCTGGATCTGTGCACAGCTGAATCATCAGACTAGGTAAGCAAACATGAACAACAGCGAAAAATGGCAGATGGAGCAATAATAACTGACATGATCCATGATATCATCATATTTTTAGTGATATTTGTAAATTGTCTTTCTAAATGTTTCGTTAGCATGTTGCTAATGTACTGTTAAATGTGGTTAAAGTTACCATCGTTTATTACTGTATTCACAGAGACAAGATATTTTCATTTTTAAACACTTGCAGTCTGTATAATGCATAAACACAACTTCATTCTTTATAAATCTCTCCAACAGTGTAGCATTAGCCGTTAGCCACGGAGCACAGCCTCAAACTCATTCAGAATCAAATGTAAACATCCAAATAAATACTATACTTACGCGATTAGACATGTTGCATGACGAACACTTTGTAAAGATCCATTTTGAGGGTTATATTAGCTGTGTGAACTTTGTTTATGCAGTGATAGAGTTGAGAGCTCTGGGGGGGCGGAGAGCGCAAGCATTTAAAGGGACAGCAGCCCTGAATCGGTGCATTTCTAATTATGCCTCAAAATAGGCAGTTAAAAAAAAATATTTAAAAAAAATCTATGGGGTATTTTGAGCTGAAACTTCACAGACACATTCAGGGGACACCTTAGACTTATATTACATCTTGTAAAAAAATGTTCGATGGCACCTTTAAAAAATAATATTTTTTCCTCTGGACACATTTTTCATTTCATAAATATTGAGATAAAGATTATGGAAGCTTGTTTCTGCTACTAAATAAAAAAGGTAAGCTAATAGCAACTTTTTATCTCACAATTTTTTCTCAGAATTGCAAGATTTAAACTCGCAATTGCGAGTTATAAAGTCAGATTTCCGTGATATAATGTCAGAATTGCCTTTTTTAAAGTCATAACTGTGACATAATGTTGCAATTCTGACCTTTTTCTCTCAACTGCGAGTTTTTTAATCACGCAATTCTAACTTTATAACTCGCAATTCTGACTTTTCACAGAATTGCGATTATATGAACTCACAATTGCGTCTTATAAAGTCAGAATTTTGAGAAAAACATCAGTCTTTTCCCCTCACAATTGGACATTATAATGCAACTGCGAGTTTATAACTCACAATTCTGACTTTGTCACGCAATTCTGACTTTATAACTCACAATTGTGAATTTATATCTCGCAATTCTGAGAATTGCAAAAAAAAAATCAATTGTGAGAGAGAAACTCGCAATTGAGAGAAATAAAGTCAGAATTGTGAGATAAAAAGTTTTTATTTTTTATTTCATGGTGGAAACAAGCTTCCATTACAGATTAATTTTTTTGTATTTTTTTTTTTTTACCTGTATTAAAATATGTCTTTAAATATGTAGGTATACTGCTTTAAGCAAAAGGTTATTTAGCATGATATAAATAATGCAAAAGTTTCCACCACTTCCTGCACTTTAAAATGGATATTTAGGTCATCGGGTTGGTTGTCCTTGCGCAGTAATCTTGATCTAAAATAAACAGATGCTGGCTGAATAAACAAACACACAAGTCAGTAGACGGCACATGTTTGATACCATATTTTCACTTTATCTTATGTGATACTAAGACTTTGCTTGTTATTTATGGTATATGCTGTATATAAAATCTATGTTCTCTTTCTTAGGAGAATTTGTGATGCTATTTTTGACTTCAGTGGGTTTGTGACCTGCAGTACATTATCTGACCTATCGGGCTGGTCTCCGATAGGACAGATAAAACCTTATCAGATAGGCCTGTTCTGGGATATTTCCAACTGTGCGTCAGCTTCCTTCCCATTAACAGTTTGATTACTCTGAGCTTTAGTATTCCAACAGTATTTCCAGCTTTTGAGGATTTATTACAGTGCATTCCAAAGAAAGGCATGTTACCTGTGTAGGTCTACTAGGAAATTATTTTTACAAAGATGGTGGAATATCTGTGCTGGAGGCAAAACAAGAGAGTGCACAGCTAGATTTTCACAATGAGGTCCAACTGTGGTCAGACAGTTTCCACAGGAAGCATGTGTTTACTTTGGGAATTCCAGTGCTTTATAGCATTGGTGCTTGAATTAAATTTTTTATTTATTTATTTTTTTGTTCTCTTGACTTAAATAAATTCTGACATTATTAAAATGTCTGTTAATTTATTTTGTTAATATGTTTATTTGCACAAACCCCTAACTCGAAGTACGGTATTAGGAGTATAACTTGTTTGAGCTACTGATGTGAATGTTACTAATGCCAGAATAAAACTCATAGACTTTCACTACTATTTTTTTGAAAGAAGTCTCTTATGCTCACCAAGGCTGCATTTATTTGATCAAAAATACAATAAAACCAGTAATAAGGTGAAATATTATTACAATTTAAAAGAACTGTTTTCTATTTGAATATATTTTTTAAATGTAATTTATTCCTGTGATGCAAAGCTGAATTTTCAGCATCATTACCTCGGGCAAGCACCACTCACATTTGCTTTAGAAAATATAAGAATGAAAATTTTCAGTTGTAGCATTTTCAGATATCGCTCTTGTTTTCTGGTATACATGACATAAAATAATAAAAAGAAGTTTCTCAAAAGCAATTCCACATTTCCACTGAATCTTAATCTGTAATGGAAGAATTATTTCTGTAGAGCTATTCAAACCGCAGGACCATCTTCTGAACTGCAAAGGCTCCATTGTTTTGTGCCTGCAGCACAAAAGAAGAGGGAAAAAAACATCAAAGAGAAAAATGAACTGTCATACAGAATCATCTTTTTGAGAGAGATCCCAGTGGCCTCGTATTTCAAGGAATTGCACTCATTCACAGAATAATGTAGCCCTTTATTACATTACTTTGTCTGGATGAAAAGAATTAGCTTTCTACCACCAAATCTCCAAAGTTCCTAAAACATGTGCAGTCAGATCGTGCTGTGTGCTCGTGTCGAGGAAATGTTCTTAGGCCAAGGCCATAATCTCCCTTAACTTGTAACTTTCCCACGCTAAAGCAACACAACTTTTAGTATCTTAGAAATTCCTCGTACACAGTGCCATTGTGTCACTTTACAAAACCGAACTTAGCCAATGTTGGAAACTTGGGGGTTTCCATTGTTATGTCAAAGGAAATTTCTATTTCTAAACTTCATAAAACCCAAAAAACCCTTTTAAAAAAGAACAAAGGAGCAGATCAATTATTTAATCAATTAATTACTTTATAGATCAGTCAAGCAATCTATCATTCTGTCTGTCGTGGTAATAATCTGCATGTTTGGTTTACCTCAGGTTCAACAGATCCATCTGCGTTGGGTTTCATCATCTCTCCATGGTCGCTGCTGCTCATGCCTTCCGGAAACATCTCTTTCACAGATGAGAATGTGACACAGAAGGACCTGCGGGCATTCACTCCTCCGGAGGTGCTGGACGGTCTCAACCTCTCCTCGCTTTCTGATATGGAGAAGGTACCTTAAGGACTTTTGTTGGGGTTGTTGTTTAAAAATCACTTGTTTTCTCATGTATGGCGTCTGGTATCAATTTACATTTGTTAGGAAGTAGTGAATTATTTTTAGATTTTTTTTTTTTAATTCATTAGTGTGGTTATTCAGAACCGTTTTTTTAGATGTTTTTTATTTTGTTTATGAATGCTGGCAAGTAGGGCTTGGCGATATATCGAATGCTTTTGTCACGCGCATTTCATCAGTAAAGCCGGTTCCCTGATTGCCGCTAAATCGCCATCACCTGCTTTCAAATGGAGCGGCATTTAATAGACAGAGCCGTAGATCACTGATAAGCCACGCAATATCGCGTTCATTATCGAAGGCGATTCATCTGCGATAATGAACGCGATATTGCGTGGCTTATCAGTGATCTACGGCTCTGTCTATTAAATGCCGCTCCATTTGAAAGCAGGTGATGGCGATTTAGCGGCAATCAGGGAACCGGCTTTACTGACAAAATGCGCGTGACAATCGCATGCGATATATCGCCCAGCCCTACTGGCAAGTGAATATGAGAGAAAACGTTCATTCTCTCAAAAATCTATGATGAAACCATTTCTTTTACATTTTACATGTATATTTTATCTTTTAAAACATTTTGACAGTACACTTCTGTGTATACACGACATTCTTAGAGAGAGGCCGATACACCACCGCAGAGTCATGCCATGATTATGTGCAGAGAAGTTAAACGATCTTTTGCATTCTTTGGCAGACTTTTGGATATTCTGTTCCCAAAGCTATTCTTTAGCAGGAAGAACAGACAGAAGAACTAGACGGGGAAGAAACGCAAAGCTATGCAGATGTGCTATATATAAGTTTGATGCTGATTAAGGCCTGAAAAATCGTCTGGGTTAGCAGATGCTTTTGGCAACACAAGCTCGTTTGCACTTGCCTTTGGTTGCTGAAATGTGTCAAAATGAGGCTGTCTGTTGTTTCACTGTGGACTAAAACATAAACTGGAATCATATAAAATGCTCCATTGTCACTGCCATTTCTGTTGCCTTTTAAACTTGTAGATGCACATGTATTCACTTGGCATGACGTTGTTTTGGGGTGCAGACTATGAGATTCCTCAGAGCCAGGTGAGTCTTCCAAGGCATTTAATGTTTATAATTCTTAAATGTACTTTTACTTCTTTTAAAGGTGCCCTAGAACTTTTTTTTAAAAGATGTAATATAAGTCTAAGGTGTCCCCTGAATGTGTCTGTGAAGTTTCAGCTCAAAATACCCCATAGATTTTTTTTTTAATTCATTTTTTTAACTGCCTATTTTGAGGCATAATTAGAAATGAGCCGATTCAGGGTGTGTGGCCCTTTAAATCTCGTGCTCCACGCCCCAAGAGCTCGCGCTTGCCTTAAACAACATAAAAAAAGTTCAAACAGCTAATATAACCCTCAAAATGGATCTTTACAAAGTGTTCGTCATGCATGTCTAATCGCGTAAGTACAGTGTTTATTTTGATGTTTACATTGATTCTGCAATGAGTTTGAGGCTGTGCTCCGTGGCTAATGGCTAATTCTACACTGTTGGAGAGATTTATAAAGAATGAAGTTGTGTTTATAAATTATACAGACTGCAAGTGTTTAAAAATGAAAATAGCGACGGCTCTTGTCTCCGTGAATACAGTAATAAACGATGGTAACTTTAACCACATTTAACAGTACATTAGCAACATGCTAACGAAACATTTAGAAAGACAATTTACAAATATCACTAAAAATATCATGTTATCATGGATCATGTCAGTTATTATTGCTCCATCTGCCATTTTTTGCTATTGTCCTTGCTTGCTTACCTAGTCTGATGATTCAGCTGTGCACATCCAGACGTTCTGCCCTTGTCTAATGCCTTGAACATGAGCTGGCATATGCAAATATTGGGGGCGTACATATTAATGATCCAGACTGTTACGTAACAGTCGGTGTTATGTTGAGATTCGCCTGTTCTTCAGAGGTCTTTTAAACGAATGAGATTTATATAAGGAGGAAACAATGGAGTTTGAGACTCACTGTATGTCATTTCCATGTACTGAACTCTTGTTATTTAACTATGCCGAGGTAAATTCAATTTTTGAATCTAGGGCACCTTTAATATAGAAAATCAGTTATTTAGAATGGTTAGAATCAAATTAATTTGGATGTTCTAACCCAATATTTATTTGTACTATGTAATTTATAGTGCTTTGTATAGTATCATGTTGTTAGCTTAGCAACATGCTAACATCTGTTTTAAAAATGTAGTCTCTGCCGTTTCATACTGATGTACATAGAAACATCATATTAAATTATGCAACTAAATTCAATACAAAAGGAGTGATTTAGAGTGGTTAAAATCATATTAAATTGTATTAACCCAATATTTGTTTGTACTATGTATAGTTCTTTGTTGAGTATCATGTTGTTAGCTTAGCAACATGCTAATGTCAATTGGGAATCAATGGAGAATTGACTCTCCACTTTTTTATTCTGCTGTACCAGAGGAACATCAAGTTAAATTATGGAAATAAATTCAGTCATTCCAGACAAATCATAGATTCTAGATGATTCAACTGTATCTTTTCACTGATCACTTCATGTGTGTTTTAGCCAATGAAACTGGGAGAACACCTGAACAGAGTCTTGCTCAACATGTGTGATGATTCCACACTCACCCGACTGTCTGTACGGTCGGTTCTGGACACCTGCAGCGCTCACATCCGTAACTCCAGCTGTGACCCTTCATTTTCTTATGTCAGGAGGCTGGTTAGGCTCGTTCTTGGTAGTCTCTCTCAGGTACGTGCCTATGTATTTTTAACATACATGTTTTTGGTTAGTTTCAAGTTAAATAGGACAGAAGTAATGACTTGCAGTTCAGCAAGTACATAAAGAGCCGTTCTGACTCATTCATTGAATATATGTCATTAGAATGACGTTTTTTTTTTTTTTTACCAATTCATTGAATGACTCGTTAGAGTCATTTACTTGTGAATCGGACTACAGTAGTCATGTTATTGCTTTCTGTTGCAAACACAACTTTCTATTAGTGACACTGTATTTTTCTTCAAGTTTTAATGTTGATTATTAAAAATACATTTATATAGAATGAAACTTTTTTTTTTTTTAATTTTTTTAATTTGCTTTAATGTAGCTCAGGCTCTCGATTCCCATCTCCATTTTTTTGTTAGTTGATCACATCCAAGCAATAATGATTCAGCACTAACACTGTGTGTGAACATACTGTTCCTATTAACTGAATTGCCAGTCCAACCCTATAAAACAGTTTTCAATTAAAAAGGTAGTTAACAGTCTTTCCTGTGCTTGTTTTTTGTGTTTGATGTCACATCCTGTTTCTCAGCTGCACACTCCCAGTAGTTTAATTGCACAGCGATACAGAAACAGTGTATTGCCAGGAACAGACATTATTTTCTGCACTGTGTACCTTTTTCCACACTGGGGAGGTAAATGTGAAGACGTCCAGTAGGGAAGCCATCTTCTAATTTCTGTTGATGAATCCTGTGAGTGGATGCCTGGGTTTTTACCCCTGTGAGCATCCTTCTCAATATTGTTTTTCTCTATCTTCATGTCTTCCATCATGTGTGTTTGTTCTTCCTCCAGAAATACAGATTTAAAAGATGATTTGACTTGGTTGAGCAACCTTGATCAAGCTTTCTTTAAGCCTTATGAAATCCATTTTCTCCCCAAAATTCCATTTTATTTTTCCCAAATTCTGTAAATTTAATTTCCCCTCCGTCTTATGTTTTATTCAGTTGCTTCAAAAAAAACCAAACAAACAAAAAAACATATCAAACAAATCAATAACAGTTTATTGAACATTTAGCCATACCTTTAATTGATATAAAATTAATATTTTTGTCGCTTAAATGGTTTGGTTTTAATGTATTGTGCACATTAAAGTACACCGTTCAAAAGTTTGGGGTTGGAAAGAATTTTTAATGTTTTTGAAAAGAAGTCTATTATGCTTGCCAAGGCTGCATCTATTAAATAAAAAAAATCTTTAAATATTTTGTAATAACAGTAATATTTTGTGAAATAGTACAATTACAAACTGTTTTCTATTTTAATGTTTTAAAATGTCATTTATTCCTGTGATGCAGTTATTACTCCAGTCTTCAGTGTCACATGATCCTTCAGAAATCATTCTAATATTCTGATTGGCTGCTTATGAAACATTTCTTATTATTATCAATGTTGAAAAAGTGTTGTGCTGCTTCATATTTTTGTGGAAACCGTGATAGGATTCTTTGATGAATAGACAATTCAAAAGCATTTATTTGAAATAGATATCTTTTTGTAACATTATAAATGTCTTTGCTGTCACTTTTAATCAGTTTCATGCATCTTTACTGAATAAAATAAAAAATATTACTGACCCCAAACCTTCGAATGGTATAGTGTGTGTCTTCATGATACAAGTTTGTTCACAAGAGGAAGAAAAACCGTTTTTTCCCAGTGTATTTTCTTTTCTTTTAATCTCTTTCTTTGATAAGAGTGAATGATTGTTTTTTGTCTTTCTCATTCTGTGTGTTTAGCTGGACGGTCTGTTGTCTGAAAGTGAAAGGGAGTCACTTCCAGAAAGAAGTAAAGAAATTCGTGAACGTCTGCGAGGAAAAGGCCTGCCCGCAGGTAATACACACACAAGTCCAGATGTAAAATAAGGCACCTAATTGCTTAATATATAGGACACTGAAGCTGGGGTTTCTCTTTTCTGTGGTATGGGAGTCCTTGAGTTTTCATCCACACATGATCAAACATGTATACCTTTGATTTCTGGTTTTCTGTTTCACCCACACATATGCACACCCGAACACAGGCATGCTGGTACATGCTCATACCCATGACCTTCTAGTAATTGATGATATTTTGATTGTAATCACAGCTCAGACTTTCTCCTATTTCTAATAATCTCAGACTGATTGTTCTAATACTGTAAAGTGCTGAGCTTCATGCTGACTCATCACACACACCATTTGTCCAGTTCTAGAGGAAGTGATTCAGAATGTAAACAAAGCAGGGCTTGGTACTGAGATGACACGGCTTTGGCCCTTCAGGGCTGGTGCTTATCTAAACAGAGGGATAAAAGATCCTCCCTGCCACAAGAGACAAGCCAGAACACAACCAGCACCGGTGTCTGGAAATGCCAAACTGAAACTAAAGATTGGTGGAGAAGTTTCCAGATAATCATAAAACTTCAGATAGAAAGTTCTGGGGAATTTTGTGAAATGTATTTATATATTTATTTATTTTTAAATAAATAGTGGTTCTGAAGAAATGGATTTTTTCAAATTATCTTATGCTGTCACAATGAATATGCAGATTTTTTATGTATTTTAAATGGAATACTAACATACTGCCTACTGCACAGTATTTCTAAAGAAATTAATGCTTTTATTCAGGAAGCATACAATAATTTGATTAAAAGTGACAGTAAAGCCATTTCTAATGTTACAAAACAAATGTTTCAACAAAAATATTAATCAGCAAAACTGTTTTCAACATTGATAATAAGAAGAAATGTTACTTGAGTAGCAGATCAGCCTATTAGAATGTTTTCTGAAGGATCATGTGACACTGAAGGCTAGTTTTGCACGATATACCGGTACTAGAAAGGTATCACGATACCCTGCTTTTAAAAACGGTTCGGTTCTTCATTTTATTAGTACCGGTACTTTGAGTGCCAGCTGTATTTCCTAATGTGCGACAGAAGGGGCAGTGTGCGTGCAGCGCGCTGCTTCTAAGGCAAATTGAGTGCGTTTATTCCGCAACGGCTTTTATGGTGACGAAACGAGAGGTATGGTTGCATATACAGGTGCTCTTGCAGACCGTCCACAAATTGTTGAGAAAGCAGATGCACAAAGCGAAATATGGCATTATTTTGCTTACATTGCCGACAGCCAGGGCAAGCCCACGGACACCACAAAGCCCGTCTGCAAAAGATGTTACAAAATAACGCAAGCGAAAGGAGTCAAAAGCATCTTGCTGTCAAACATCCCGATTTGTACAAAGAATTTAAAGAGAGACAGGTTAGTGAATGTGACACCAGCATTATGTTTATGCTCTCAAACATTAAATGAGTGTTATTTATTTATTTTACACGTGCAAGCAGAACTCCGCAAAGAGGTGTATTATTGAGTCTAAGTTTAATAAGTGATATCTGGTTGCAAAAACAAAATTAATTTAAAAATACATAAATATGTGAAGGGTATATACAGTTATTTTAAACCAATTTATGCTTTAATAACATTGCTCTAATTATTTACAGTAATATCATTTTTACAATAATCTTACTGTCAAAAACACCTACATGTATAAAAAAAGCATAACAGCAAATAACTCTAACTTCATGGCAATGAAGCTCAAATCCAGATTTATCAGCCTGCACACTGGTAAAGAAAGAAGTTCTGTCATATGTTATTTATTTACTTTTCCTGCTGTTTTAGGTTTTTGCCATAGTATCGTTTAAGTATCGGTATCGTGATATTTAAGTTGGGTATCGTATCGAAGTCAAAATTTTGGTATCGTGACAACACTACTGAAGACTGGAGTAATGATGCTGAATATTCAGTTTTGCATCAGGAATAAATTACGTTTTAATATATATTAAAATTAAAATAGTAATAATATTTCCCAATGTTACTGTTTTTACTGTATTTCGATTAAATAATTACAGCCTTAGTGAGAATAAGATACTTTCTCTTCAAAAACATAAAAAAAACGTTTGGTAGTGTAGTCAAATGTCATCCAGGTATTTTATGCATAAAAAATATGCGCATTGTGTGCACAGGATACACACTGCAGATATAATAATAAGAGTAGAGTAATATTCTGAATATTGTATTTTTGTATGCATGGAATACCCAGATTTTATAAAATGTGTGGAAAATGTATTCCAGAATGCAACAAACTCAATCTTCCATTTCATTTCAGAATGCCATGTAGTATACACTATATTCTGTGTAGTATGCAGTAGGCAATCATTATGAACATACAGTTTTGTTCTAGTTGTGTTTTAAGACTCCGCTGACATCCCTTGGCCTTCTCTTTCATTCTCTCAATCTGGTTTTCTCGTCTCTTTGTCTGACTTCTTATGCTTTATAGTTTAATGATGTGCCAAACAAAGAACCTTTCTCTCCCCTTCTTCTCTGTTCCTCTCCCAACTTTCCAGCTCCCTCATTTCTTTCGCTCTCCATCCATCTTCTGTCTCTCTCTCCCTCTCGTCCTCTCACTGTGTGCATAGACAAGAGTTTGAACCAAAACTAGACAAGCACATCACCACAAACCAAAACCAGAGCGTGTCATTTTGGAAAATATGACCAGATCTTCCCAGTGGTTTCAGTGGTACTTCAGCACAAACACGACCGGTTTGTTATGTAACTGAGGCATGGCATCGATCAGTAATAGATATTTCCCAGGGTTTTTTTTTTTTTTACTGCGTGTTCTGTAGGAAGCTTTGTTTTTATGCTGTTGTATCTGGCCACGCATCAGGGTCATGATGTGAGAAAATAAGCCTGCCTAGATGGTGACTCACTTCACGCTAGTTTATTTTTGGCTTTACAGATGTCATGAAACCTCAGCAGCACAGTAATAACTGTGGTCTAAGACTGTGTCATTTTTCTCATTTTGAAGATTGAATGTTTGTTGATGTTTTTAGACTATTTGTGCTCTGTACGCTAGCATTAGCCTCAGTAGAAAAGTACCAGAGGCAATGTTAATACTGCTTAGCTTGTCTTCAGAAAATACATAGCAGCACTCTTTCTGTTTCAGGGTGGTCAAAACAAGAGTATAAATGTTAAATGTCACTGTGATTGTCCTTATGTGACTTCTTAGAGCTTCAGGAACTATATGCTAATGTTTTATTAGCATTAGCATCTCCTTGTTATGCAAGTAAAAGCACTACTGGCTCAATGCATTGCGCTATTACTGTCCACAGAAAGCTAACATTTTTAGGATGCATTTCTATACATTTTCTAGTGTGTAAACTGTTTAATGGTAATTTTTAGGTGATGTTGAGCATGTTTGTGCCTTTACCTGTTTAGCATCATTTCTTTAGCAAATTGTGTGCTACAACATGTCAGACAGTGTTAACAGTTAGTGATCAAACACATTGAGCCATGATGTTTATGCAGGGGATGCAAGATTGAAATGGACCCATAACATTTCCCAATCCATTTCCTCTTTTCCCCAACATTTTTGATCTTCTGTCCACTGTTGTTTTGTATATTATTTTTTTTGACCTAGTAATTTTTTTCATCAATATGCTATAATTGGCATTCATCTTTCTCCACTTTTAAATGCAATGCCCACATCTCAAAATCTAAACAATAACCAATGCATATAACAAAGTCCCTGCCCTACATTTTTTTTTCTTTTTCAATAATCCGTTACACTTGTATGTATGTAACAATATGAAAAAAAAAAAGAAAAGAATTTGATTGAAAAAATGATTTCCAATTCATTGTGACTTTAAAAGGTTAGTTCACCCAAAAATGAAATGAAATTTCTGTCATTAAATTCTCACCCTCATATCGTTCCACACCCGTAAGACCTTCGTTCGTCTTCGGAACACAAATTAAGATATTTTTGATGAGATCCAAGATTTTTTTTTTATCCCCCATAGAAAGCAACGACCATCATTTGAGGTCCAGAGAAGTAGTAAAGACATCGTTAAAATAGTCAAAATGACTACAGTGGTTCAACCTTAATGTTATGAAGTGACGAGAATACTTTTTGTGCGCAATAACAAAACAAAAATAACAACTTTATTCAACAATTTCTTCTCTACCCTGTCAGTCTCATACGCAGTTGATGCAGTGAACACAGTTCAGCGCTTTCGTGTTCATGTCCGAATGTCGGCTCAGTCGTTATAAAGTAATTATTTTTGTTTTGTTTTTGCGCACAAAAAGTACTCACTTCATAACATTAAAGGGGAACTATTATGCAAAATTCACTATTGCATGGTGTTTGGACAAATGTGTGTTGGCAGTGTGTGTACACAACAACCCTATAGTGATTAAAAAATCCACCAACTCCTTTTTTTTTTTTTAATCCCCATAAATCATAAGCAGTGTCTCAGAACAAGCCATTTCCAGATCCCTGGCAGTGTGAGGTCACAAAAGCCACAGGCTCCGCCCATAGTGTTGACTGACACTGACGTTTGAACATAGACCCACCCTGAGCGAGTTCACAGCAAGTTTACGCAGTCCGCCATTGCTGCACTGACGAGAATGTCTCCCAAGCGTTTTAGGTGTTCTGTAGCTGGATGGATTAATCCACACAGCTCTCTCCATTTACTCCCGAAATCTGAGCTGCTGAAAACAAGGTGAATTAACTTGGTTTTCCAGAAAATTCTCCCTCAGTTCTGTCGAAATTCATGTATGTCTGCGCGAATCATTTCACACAATACAATACAATACAAAACAGAGACTGTGCTAAAAATGTGCTACTCAAGGATATACAAGTAAAAACTGTTCGTGATTGTGATATACGGGCTTCCGTATCCCGAACGAAGCGCATTGATGGGTGTGCTTTTGCTCTGGATGATGTGTGTGCACGCTTATCAGAGCGAAGTGCCTATACAAGGAATTCTGTCCTTTATTATGTGGTAAAGGGCCACATTCAAAAAAAAAAAAATCGGACACAACCGGAAGTTGTATATTTGGCACAGAAATACTCCATCATACGTCCAACTCGTGTTTTGAAACTTTGGCCGTGTTTAGCATGAGAATGCAACTCTTTAACAGTGTAAATAAGTCAGAATGCATGAAATAGCATTAGACCACCCCTTTAAGGCATTTAGTTCGACATCTTGTTAGACTGCGATATAGTAAGACCCTTGTATCTAATTTTCAGACTCTTTTATATTCTATTTTGTGACACTGGTATCCTTCCAGCATCATGGGTTTTGAAGTGTCTGGGTCAGTGTGTGTAATGACTTCAGCATGCCTCTTTTTGTTAACCGCTTGAAATCAGCACAGATCCTCCTTCGCCCCTACGATATACTAAGCTTTTTCTGAAACATGAGAAAAGGCCTCTTGTTGAGCCATTCAATGCACAAACACTTCCCTAAGAGGGTACCATCTGGAACATCCATGTCTTCCTGATTGACAGTGCTGGAATTGGCGTGGATAACGAGCGTGTCGCTGGAAGCTCAGGGTGAAATCAGAGAGGCTTTAGTGGAGCTTGTAACCACTAGAAGGCCACTATTGTTCCTTCTGTTCTTTAAGCCAATTTTGACCCATTCTAATCTCGCCTTGACAAACGTGATCCAATAAAAATGCTCCCCGAAGACAGCAAGGGTCTCACATTTAGTTTATGTCCTTCAATAGATTCTTATTTGTCTTAATACCTTTACAAGTTCATGTATGTTTAACCTTTTTTTGTGTATTTTTTTGCCCCACTAGGCCGTAGTGCCGCCCATCGTGTGCTGGAGCGTTATAGAGCCCGAACCCAGGAGCAGGCCAACCTGAACCGAGGACTTAGCCGCTCTATGGGCTCTCTTCCCATCCAGGACCTTGTCAGAGCGGACGAGGGTCTTGTTCAGTATGCCCCTTCAGAGTACCCTGCTGGGTCTGAGTCCTCTGCCGAACTCTACCACCAACGCCAACAACAACAACTGCAACAACAACAGCGCGGCCGACCCATGGAGGTGAACCAGCGTTCACACCCCCATCAGAGAAACAAAAGCTGGGCCTCCTCAGCAGACCTGGCCTGCCTCGATCCGGATATGCTCCGCTTTGGGGCCCTTGAAGATGCCCGAAGGGGCAGTAGCGCTCTGAGCACTCGCTCAGCCGGAAGACACAAGACGACTTCCAAGGCCAGAGACTCCCGTTACTCGGACTTTGGGAGCTTGGATATCGGGAAGACCCATCACCATTCGAGTCAGTCTGTCGGCTCGCCGTTCAACAGTGCTTACGACCGGATCAGAGAGAAGCATAAGAAACTGCAAGCGCTCAAACAGGCCATAGATGGTGAGTACTGATTCTTAAAGTTACTTGTTCTCTTGAGGTAGTCTTATTCAGCCAGATTTTCTTATTGTTGCTAAAATCTGCACATTGTAGATTATTATGGACAAGAACCTCCCATTTTCAGACTTGTAAAATAACCAACCAGTTTTTTTTTTAATAATTTATACCAATAATAAACACTGGGTGTATCTCACGAAACCTGTCAAGAAAATGTTCCAGACATGTTTCACAAAAAAAAAAAAAAAAAATTGCTTTATTTTCAGGACAACTAAGCACATTTTCCTGTAATTTTAAGATTTTTTTTTATTATTTCAATTTTATTTATACAGCCTGGTAATATATTATTTACTACTTTTATGCTGATGTGTAACATTTAAACGGAAAATAGTAAAAGTAAAATTCCGGACACAAAACATAAAAGAAAGTTACAGCATAAATATGTCTGAAAATATGTCCACAAAACAAAAATATTTTTAATGTTTTTAAATATTGACTGTTCAAAAGTTCAGGGTCAGTAAGATTATTATTATTAATTTTTATATTTGGAAATAAATTTATACTTTTATTCTGCAAGGACGCATTAAATTGATCAAAAGTGACCGTAAAGACATGTATAATGTTACAAAAGCTTTCTATTTCAAATAAATGCTGTTCTTTTGAACTTTCTACTTATCAAAAAATTTTATCGAACAGTATATATTATAGTTTCCTCAAAAAAAATTAAGCAGCACAACTGTTTTCAACATAATAAGAAATGTTTTTTTTTTTTTTTCAAATCAGCATATAAGAATGATTTCTGAAGGATCATGTGACTAAAGACTGGAGTAATTATGCTGAAAATCAGCTTTGCATCACAGGAATAAATTATATTTTAAAATATATTAAAATAGAACACGATTATTTTAAATTGTAATAATATTTCACTACATACTGTTTTTATTATGACCTCGGAGTTAATTGACCCAGCCATTCTTGTGAGGCTTTGTGAGATTAACCCCAATGTGGAAAATTCAAATATTGTCTGTGGTTCTGTAGGTTCGAATCAATGTTTTAGAGATTTTGTCAAAAAATCCCCAGGATTAGTTTAGCCTCAAACTCATTGTATCAACAAGGCTTTGTTTGTTGTGAGTTGTACAAAGCTAGTTGTCAGAATGAAACTGACCATCTGATGTAAACTGCAGACAAAAATGGCTGAAATCACCAGTGGATGGACTGTGGGTGTGCTGACTCTGACTAGCCGTGATGTAGCTTAAAGTCTGGGATTGTAATCAAAATGTTGCAGTAAAACACTTAACCCTGTGTTGCTCAATGAGAAATTGTGCCTGTAACTTATCATGGTAACATCACGAAAAGCTTGTGTGGCAAGTGTTTTATTCTACAGGCTTCATGCCAAATGCTGACAGTTGATGTGACAGCTTTAACCAGACAACAGTGGTTAAAAACACATTGCTACTGATTTTGACTCATAACTACAATGCAGTAACCATCAGAAGATACGACGGCAACCGTGAACTGTATATATGTTATAGAGGTACTTTTGGCTCTTCTGATGCTTTGAGTTCCTGTGCAGTTAAAGTCCCGCGTCTCACGGCACACAGAGTTGTGGTGTCTGTGTGTGGTGGGAGTGAACGCAGGGTTATGAATGGGTTTGCGTGGCTTTTGCGCGTGCGGCATGTTGCCAGGTTCTTTATGACTCAGTCTGGCTGAGGGCTCAAGATTCCTGGAACTAATTAGAGAGATGGATAATTCTAGGCCTTCAAAGCTGCTTTACGCAAGCTTTTTACTCTCTCTCTCTTTCACTCGTTCACTCTCTCTGGATCTCTCTCACCATTTCTGCTTGATTTTCATTCAAAACTTTCCACAGTGTTGGGGAAACTCAAATTAAAGTACTTAAGCAACACTCAAGCTACCCTTTTGAAAAAGTTCACTGCAGGCTACTAATAAAGAGTAGATAACTATGCAGCTTTTGGCAGGGCTAAAATTAATTTAGACATTATTTAAAAATGACGTTATCTAAATAAGCATTTTATTTAAAAAATATTTTAATTATTATTGTTTTTGAACCAACAAAATATTTATATTATGATTAATCATAATACTATTGCTATTTGTATAAAAACATAAATAATATGCATCTTCTTGGCACAGAGAGAGTGAATTGCTTTTTGAACCGGTTCATTTAAAGGGGACCTATTATGCAAAATTCACTTTTGCATGTGTGTTGGCAGTGTGTGTACACAACCACCCTATAGTGATAAAAATCCACCCACTCCTTTTTTTTAATCCCCATAAATCATAAGCAGTATCTCAGAACAAGCCGTTTCCAGATCCCTGGCAGTGTGACGTCACAAAAGCCACAGGCCCCGCCCACGAATGTTGACAGACACTGCCATTTGAACATAGAACTGCCCTGAACGCGTTCACAGCGAGTCCGCCATTGCTGCACTGATGAGAATGTCTCCCAAGCGTTTTAGGTGTTCTGTAGCTGGATGGATTAATCCACAGAGCTCTCTCTATTTACTCCCTAAATCTGAGCTGCTGAAAACGAGGTGGATTAACTTGGTTTTCCAGGAAAATGCTCCCTCAGTTCTGTCGAAATTCGTTTATGTCTGCGTGAATCATTTCACACCGGACTGCTTAGTGAACAAATATCAATACAAAGGGACAATACAAAACAGATACTGTGCTAAAATGTGCTACTCAAGGATATACAAGTAAAAACTGTTCGTGATCCAGCTTACAGTCTCCAGAGTGATACTGGATACAGCAGTAATGAAGGTGAGGGCACTTTATTACAGTTCATCAGAGTTGATTTACGGGTATAAAGTTTATTAAGCACCACCCAAAAGGCATAAGGTCATATTTGTTTACTGTTAGTTGTAACGAGTGTTTCTGTGTACTTCGCAATGTGTGTTGGTGATAATACAAGGATAAGAGAAAGAGTTTATGGATAATATTTTAATGCACACTTGTACTGTTTTATTAAGCTCTTACAGAGATTTTCAAGAGTGAAAACGGATGATTCATCTTTTGTGTAAAGTACAATAAACGTCATACAACCCATCTGTATAGTTTTGGCCATCATTTGGACGGTACAACAGGCTTGTTAGTTATAGTGGATTAAAAAAAAGAAGACAATATAAGTTATAACTGTAATTTAACTAAACTATACCTGTTCTATCTCCATGCAGCTTATATTCACAGTTTCTGACATTATTGTGCGTCCTGACTGAATCCTGACAGGAGAGAACGAGCTCGTAAAGCTCCGCCCTCTTAGGCTGAGCGCAGCAGCTCATTTGCATTTAAAGGGCACACACTGAAAGGGCGCGTTTTTGCTCAACCACTAAAAGTGGCAATTTTAACATGCTATAAAAATTTATCTGTGAGGTATATTATCAGAGACTTATTTTACATTTTGTAAAATGGGGCATAATAGGTCCCCTTTAAATGATCTGTCTGAACGAACCTATTCATTCAAATGAATCAAACTTCCCACAGTGCTTATATGAAAGTGGACGTTTTAGGCGATGATATTTATTATCTAATTTTCCTTGGTAATGTAATTTATTCTCCCGTAATGTTTTTCTTCATTCTTGTCTTATTGCCACCTTACAGTCTCCATAAGAGATTTTGAATTCTTCATATGTGCCACATTCATGTACACATCCTTCGCCTGGCCTCCATCTGGACATTTTCTCGATGGAGTGAAGCTTTGCTTCATAATAATAAACCTCAGGCTTTCCTATCCGACCTGGCCCTGAACTGAGCCCAGAAGCTGTTTGGCTGCTATTTTTACCACGGCAGAGCTCAGAACCAAAGACATTCTCTTCCCAGTCCGTGCGGTTTTGCTCTGGCTCATGAATCCATGAAGCTGTTCTGTCTGAGGCTGTCGTTTTTTTTTCCACTTATGTTAAAGTTTTTTTTTTTTTTTTTTTTTTTACACCAAAACCAGTCAATTTAATATTTCATGAGCTCTTTCCATACTGTTTTGGACTCTTAGAATTAAATGACCTTTCTAATACTGTACCTTTAAGACTTATGTAAATGACCTGGTTGGCTAAATTCTGTGTTCTGCACGGTGTCGTTCATCAAACTGGCGGTCGAATGTTAAGGAACTTGTGGTTGTGATGTAATAAC
Organism: Ancherythroculter nigrocauda; assembly: GCA_036281575.1. Taxonomy (NCBI): domain Eukaryota; kingdom Metazoa; phylum Chordata; class Actinopteri; order Cypriniformes; family Xenocyprididae; genus Ancherythroculter; species Ancherythroculter nigrocauda. Next base: position 28,942,713 of record VTFQ01000017.1, read on the forward strand.
AGTGACATTTTCTGAATAAATCTGTTTTTACAGCTTAGTTTCAATTAATTTATATTATGCCCTTTAAAAGAGCAGGAAAAATCCTGTTTTCAATTTTATGTTCTCTAAAGTGTATTGTAAGATGAATCTGTGCCATCATATTGCTTTTGTGAGGGAAAACAAGATTCTGTGTATGGAGCTGCCGTCTGTCCATCCGCTTGTATAAACATGAGCTTGGCTAATTTTCCTGACAATAATGGGCCACATTACCCACAATCCTGAAGAGAAGGAATGTCCAGCCCCATTAGAGCATGATGGCAAAGAGCACATATTTTGGTTATTTTGGGGCCTGTTTGCTGTGAATGAATGTAATGGTGTACAGTTCATTTGTTCAGGCTCAAAGAATCTTTCTTTCTCTTTCTTCTTTCTTTCTCTTTCTTTCTTTCTTTCTTCTTTCTTTCTTTCTTTCTTCTTTCTTTCTTTTCTTTCTTTCTTTCTTTCTTCTCTTTTCTTTCTTCTCTAAACTATGAATCCAAACAAGTTGAATTTCATATTTATTTATTTTCTTTTAGTATTTTGGCACATAGCTACTAGAATAACAAGCACTAATCTAAACCAGTATATATATGTGTGTGTGTGTGCTTTTTTGTCATTTACTCTCAGTATGAATCTGAACTTATGGACTTTTATTTATATTATATTTTTTTAATTTAATTTATTTTGGATTTTTTGGCACATAACAAAAACGGTTAATAGTGTAATTTCTTTTATTTATATGAAGTAAAATATGACTATGTCTGTGTTTAGACACTTTCTTGCACATTTTTCACCTTGTAGAGTTAAATAAAGTAATTTTTGTGATAGACCCTTGCCTTGGTCTAATTGCATGTCTTTCAGTGTGTGCGGTTGTTTTTTGATAAAATATGACATGATTTCATTAGATTTACTCATCTATGAGAATAACACAAGAGATACTAACTTTGATACTGAATTTCACACATTTCAATGTAATTTAAATCATATTATTTTTTTTTTTAAAATTCTGCATTTTTATTTGATTTTATTAAATCCAGGTTTGCACTTCCACCTCAGCCTCCTTGTGTTTGTGATACTTCATTACAGAAACTCTGCCCTAAACACATCCACTTTCAAGTCAAGGTACATCAGTCATTTTGGAGGTGCTGACAGTAATTTGAGTCATGTGTTTTTGGCACGAGGAATTGTCCATTACTTGTCATCAGGTCACGTGTGCTGTTTTGTGCGTACAGGGGACATTTGTGAGTAGAATTGATCAGGGTTCTTGAGCAGACTGGAGGGTTAGATTGTCACTGCGTATCCTGATAATAAGAGGGAGCTCAGTTAAAGCTCAGTCCATCTGTGTGGATTACATTTATAGGAGATCTCTCACCCATGGGTCGAAGGTCGTTTGGATCTAAAAGCTTTTTAAAGACTTCCCCCACACTAACTAGAGCTTCAGAAACTCTGAGCTTTGAAGACACTTCCCAGATCACACGCTTTATAAACTACACCACTTCTTCATTCCAGCTCTTCCTGGTATGGAAATGTATTCTGTGTTAAGACCTCTGTGTTGTGACCTGTATGATCTATCTACTTGCAGTTTCGCAGAGAGGATCAGATCAGATCTTATCTCTCTCACACTCTGCATATCTACAGGTCACTGAGGAGTTGAATTTTCCCCAAACAGGAGATTGAGAGAGTTCTACTTGCCTGCATGACTAGCAGTTTATCGATGTACATGTCATGGTTGAAAGGTTTCAACATGAGTTGAAAGGAAGACTTTTAATTGTACACTGAGAGTCATTCAAGCCCCAAAAGTATCTATCTACACATTTGTTTATTTGTTTGCATTTATTTATTTATTTACACCTTTATTTATGCATTTTGCATGTTTGTTTGTTTATTTACACATTTGTGTATTTACACATTTATTTATGCATTTATTTTTAACATTATATTCACATTTGTTTATTTAATTACGTTTTATTTATTTACATGACTGTTTGATTGTTTTCATATTTATTTACACATTTGTTTGTATTTATACCTTTATTTATTAATTCATTTTTTATGCATTTGTTTATTTATGCATTTGTTTATTTATTCACACATTTGTTTTATATATTTGCTTATTTGCATTTAAAATTTGTTTATAACATTCCAAGCGTAGCGCACTCTATACTGTGTTTGTAGGATTTATTTTGTGTGTTATTATGAAACAATATGTCTGGTGGGGAAAACAAGTTTGTCAGAGACTCAAAGAGCAACTCTGAGTATGTTTTTGCTGCAAAACCTGGCCTTAGGCCATTTGCATGTCTTTGGGTTTGATCTTCAATTTTCAAAAGAAAAATACCATAACTCGAGAGGATATGCAAGTCAGAACTTTGACTCGACAGAATGATAGCCTTTTCCACTTTGCTAGTAAAACTCTGACTTCCTCTTAAAATCAGCGCTTTACAGGACGGAAACAAAGCAACTCTAATGAACAAGCCTCTTCAGTGTTCAGCGCTTTAATGAAAACAGCCTCACTCTCAAAACCCTTTTGTGTTTTCTGTCCTCATCAGGCTCTAATTACCCCATTAATCCCTTGTTCTTTTTCTCTTCCTTTGTTTTTATTTCTTTTTTAGTTGAAATCCATTTGCTTGTAAGACTTTCAGTGGTAATAATCACTAGTATATGAGTCCAAACTGCCCCGGGCCTCTAAAACATAAAGATCAGAGGAGACTGTTCAGAAAAAAAAAAAAATACTGGAAAGAGGCAAGGAACATGAGGAAGTGATGAAGAGCATGCAGTATTGGGAAAAGGGAGAGTAGAGGGGGAAAAAATGCCTAAATGTGGGTGTTTTCCTGCCTGAAAGAGATTTAACAGAAGATACTGTGGTGGCGTTGATACAGTATGTATGATCTGTCCACCTTCATGTACCGTTCCTCTGAGCTTTTAATGGCTCACTTACAAGATCTGAGGTCAGGACAGGCCAGCCGCTCTTGGCAGACCCAGCAAATTTGGACCCAACAGTTGAGATCCAACATCCATTGGGATGCCATCTGTTTTGCCTTTTATTTGCAGAAGCCTGCACACTCTAATAATGAAAAAGAAAGACACCAAATGTGAGAGAGGTTTGAGAAAGGTCACATGTGACCGAAACGTTTGCCGTTTTTCAATAAAGCTGTTTTTTTTTTTAAAGCTGATTTTATCTCTCATTTAGTGTCTTTCTTTTTCATTAGAATGCAGGCTTCTTTTTGCCTTTTTTTGTATTTTGATCTTTTTAGTCTGCGCACCTCATGTTGGAAGGCAAAGTGAGTTTCAGCTTGCGCTTCAGTTGCTCAGCAACAACAAAGCTGGAGAATCTCACGCAGCTAAAATGATCATTAGTAACGGCGTTCAGCCTGACATTGTTCAAACCGCAGTCGAACACTGATGGAGAGACTCAGGAAGAAGTTACAACTTTTAGAATGCATCTGGACATTTCTGAACGGTTAGTGGATAAATTTATGTAGTTGCTGTGGAGTTGATTCAACTCATCAACTAGCATGTGCCGTCATGTTAATCTTTGCAGATGTTGTTTATGTTCAAACAAAGTTAAAAAAGTGAAATCAAAATCAACCACCCCTTTAAATCGCTCATAACATGAGAAATCAAATTTGCCTTGATCTTTTGACATATAAGAGGTCTTTGTACCATGAAAACATCCCACGAGTTTCATAGCTTAAAGAGTCCTCCTTATACTGTGTCCTAACCAGACGCGACACTGCGACACGCGATAAAAGTGATCTTTTCCAGTTTCTATTTTTTCTGCGACATTGCATCTGGAACAACCCCACAAAGTATGAGAACGATAATCTCAGGTACTGTTTATGCACTTTATTTAATGTTAAAAGCATCTAATGTGAGTTTAAATATCATTTTGAGTTTTTATAGCCGTTCTGAAAGCAACAATTGACAATTTACCTCAGATTTTCAAAATAAATAAAAGGAAACAAGAACATTTAAACAAACTTTGTACAGACTTCAGAAGGATCCCAACCTTGAAAACTAGTGGATGGTTTATTTTAATGGCGTACCGGATTATGTTGGAGATTATATGTTTGTTCGGAGCATTTTGCTTTGTAAATGAGGCACAGTGTACTGGTGATTTAGAAAATAAACTTTTGTTGAAAGATGAAGCAGTCAGCTGTAGTAAATCTGACAGCAGCTGCATCACAAACCGTAAGTAAATGATTTCATAATGCTTTGTCTGTAAATGACTGTTTTAAAAGGATAATGTTTTCAAAACACTTACTCGAGTAGAATAGCCTGTGGGCGTTGATACTGTTTCCTATGCTGTGATGTTAGCCAATCATAACAGTGGCCTTTTACCGACAAGCCTTAAGAAGCCTTCCCTTAAAAATGGATCGGAAGGGTCAGAAAGAGGGTTGAAAGTAAGTGTTTTTTTTCTGCATATAGATTTGTTTTGTTGTGCAAAACTTTATTAACATTATAAGTGAACCTAGAGAAACTTATTAAAATAATAATAATAAAAAAATCCATGTCATGACCTCTTTAAAGTCTTTGGTCATATTTAATCTTTTAAAGAAAAGTTTGATCTTGTCTGTACTTTTTTGTCCACTGAATATTTTTTTTATATATGCATTTTCAATATTTTTTGTCTGAAATGTCAACACCAAATTACACAATATAACTTATTAGGCTATACATAAAACTTGAGCAGAGCAAATTTCCATGTAAATAGTTTTTAACACCATTCTTGCATATTCTTATCATATTCGAATGAATGGATTTACATAGATTTTTTTTCATAAATGAGGCATTTAAGGTAAATAAGGCCTATAAATGACACAGGAACATGTTAAACTACACAGAGCTCTATGTCAAGGCATCAATAAAATGATCACACATTTGTTTGGCAGATGTTGTGCATTACTGTCGTTCAGCTTGTGGTGGGCATTGATCCAGAGGCATTTTCTCTTGAATTATCTCACATCTGCAAAGTGGCATGAAACGTGGCAGAAAATTGATTTGTATGACATTACGTAATGCATGCAGCCTGTAGTAGAACATGCTGTCTTTCTCCCTAATGCACTCGTTCTTTCCTTCGTCCATTTCACGATTTTCGCTCTACAAAAAAGAGTTGTAAAATAAATTATGAGCTGAGAGAAAGCGCACACTCGGGGGAGTTAATGTGACAGCTCTGAACTTGCCTTCAGAGGCTTTTAGTAGACGTGCTCTCACTCCTACAGTGCTGTGGCCAGTTTGATGATACGGTGTGTGTTTGTGTGCGAGTGACTCACTTCACAGCCCGCCAAACTCCCACAGGGCTCTGACAACTACACTGTGTGGGCATTTCCCATTGTAGTCAAACTAGAATGTGTATGGGTGTCTGTTTTTGTTTTTTGTGAGTGTGTCTTGGTTTGTGTTTATATGTGTGTTGCAGTGGTTTTTAACGCCCTTTTCGGGGTTGCCAGGTCCTCCTCCCTTTTCGCTGACATGCATTGTGGGGTGAATCTCACAAAATAACATGCCCAGGTTATGTTTTTTTATGTTGTGTTTTAGGATCAATTTATAGAATTTTTGTTGTTGTTGTTGTTGTTGTTGTTGCAGTGTGACATTTAAGTTCTTTTAAAGGATTAGTCCACTTTTAAATAAAATTTTCCTGATAATTTACTCACCCCCATGTCATCCAAGATGTTCATGTCTTTCTTTCGTCAGTCGAAAAGAAATTAAGGTTTTTGATGAAAACATTCCAGGATTTAAGGATTCTCCTCATAGTGGACTTCAATGGCCTCCAAACGGTTGAAAACGATAAACGATTTTTAAACGATTTTTAAACGACTTTAAACGATACCAGACGAGCAATAAGGGTCTTATTTAGCAAAAAGATCAGTCATTTTCGAAAAAAAAAAAAAAAAAACTATTCAACTTACAGATCGAACGCGGCGCCAGTTTCGTTTTTTTCTGTAAGTAGAATAGGGAAGGCGTAGGACATACAGCATAAGCTTTTTGAGGAATACGGAAAGCGGAAGCATGTACAAGGCAATCATTTGTGTTTATAAATCATATACAGTTGTGGTTTTTTTTTTCCTGAAATGAAATGAAAAGAAAATGAAAATCGTTTCACTAAATAAGACCCTTATTCCTTGTCTGGTATCGTTTAAAGCCCTTTGAAGCTGCACTGAAACTGTAATTTTGACCTTCAGCCATTTGGGCTCCATTGAAGTCTACTATAAGGAGAATAATCCTGGAATGTTTTCATCAAAAACCTTAATTTTTTTTCGACTGAAGAAAGAAAGACATAAATATCTTGGATGACATGGGGGTGAGTAAATTATCAGGAAAATTTTATTTGAAAGTGGACTAATCCTTTAATGCAACACCCATTAAATATGAAGTATGCATCATGTTAATTTGTTGCGCTGTTAGAGGGTTAGTTCACCCAAAAATTAAAATTTTGTCATTACTCACCCACCCTCATGTCGTTCCACACCCATCAGACCTTTGTTCATCTTCGGAACACAAATTAAGATATTTTTGATGAAATCCGATGGCTCAGTGAGGCCTCTATTGACAGCAAGATAATTAACACTTACAAGTGCCCAGAAAGCTACTAAAAACAACCTTTATATTATAAAGTGACAAAAATACTTTTTGTGCACCAAAAACAAAAAAAACAAAAAATGGTGACTTTATTCAACAATATCTAGTGATGGCTGATTTCAAAACACTGCTTCATGAAGCTTCGAAGCTTTATGAATCTTTTGTTTCGAATCAGTGGTTCGAAGAGCATATCAAACTGCCAAAGTCACGTGAACTGTTGAAATTGCGAAAACACTTATGACACAACGAAGCCTCGTTTACTGAAATCACATGACTTTGGCGCTCCGAAGCACTGATTCGAAACAAAAGATTCGTAAGCTTTGAAGCTTCATGAAGCAGTGTTTTGTAATCAGCCATCACTAGATATTGTTGAATAAAGTCGCTTTTTTTTTTTGTTTTGTTTTTTGGCGCACAAAAAGTATTCTTGTCGCTTCATAACATTAAGGTTGAACCACTGTAGTCACATGAACTTTTTTAAAATATGTTTTTAGTAGCTTTCTGAGCGTTGAAAGTTTTAATTATCTTGCTGGCAATGCAGGCCTCACTGAGCCATCGGATTTTATCAAAAATATCTTAATTTGAGTTCTGAAGATGAACGAAGGTCTTACAGGTGTGGAACGACATGAGGGTGAGTAATTAATGACAGTATTTTCATTTTGGGGTGAATTAACCCTTTAAATAAATCATTGTACAAAAATGATTGTATTACAATATAGTGAAATTCGTCCACTATTGAGAAAAATGGGAATTACTTATGTGGTATTTTTTGTTTATTTATTTAGTGTACTTATTTATTTTTTTATTTTTACTTTATTTTTATTTTATTTTTGTAATGAATGATGAATTTTGACATTAACTTTTTTTTCTTCTGATTTTTTAAATTAATTAATTAATTTTTTTTTTTTTTCATTTTGTGGATCCTCACCTCTTGTAAAGACAGCACAATGTTACTTCGGAGCTCACAAACACCCAGTGATGGTCCAGGTCAAGAATGCTGTTTATTTGTCTATATTTCCTCCATGAGCAGGTGGTTTCATTTAAGTCAGTGGACTGGTTGGTTCACTGAATTTATCCAACCGTTTACACATCTTCTAGTGTTTCGGAAAAAGGCGATCAGTAACATTTTTGTCTCTTTACGTGCAGCTGTTCGATTGCTTTACATAATTGTCATTGTTTAAAAGTTTCACTCAAGGTTGAACTAATTGTTTACTGAGGAGAGCAGTCAGTCGAGCATAAGACGAAAGCTTCATTGTTGCGATGAGTTTTAAACTCTGCCTTTCCGAAACTCCTGGCTTGAGAAATCCTTCAGGAATTCTGTTAATGCTAAATATGCAGCATTGAGTAACTGAAGTGCGTGGACTTGATTTTCTGGTCCTGACAGACTTGTCAAATAGTGCACAGAGGTAGCACGCCACACATGGGGGATGCTGTCAAGTTTCAGGCATAGTTTAGATAGTGACGTAATGTACACACACATACACAGAGTAAAGCTGAGTCAATGATTCAGAGTTTCCTACCTGAGCTTGGTCTGGAAATGCAAACAGGGGAATAATTTGACTGAGAACACACAGACAGGGCCTATAGTATTTCTTAAGGTGAAAATGTTAGAACAACCTAATACAAATAATTAAATTTACAATAGCCAGAAATGAAATAATTTGCTTTCCAATGATATTATCTTTAAAAATACTAAAGGCTGATCAGTATCAAACAGATTCCTCAGTTCTGACACTTCTTAGTCCAGAGCCATGTTAACATTTATTGGGTCAGCCTGGAGTGGTTTTATCAGGTTTGAGGCCTTGGGTCTTTAAATGTAAAGGTTATGACAGATGAAATGACTGCCATATGTTGTTCATACAGTTCCTCTGTGCTTTTGAGGAGCTTCAGTGGAGTAGTAATAGTTCTACTGTAGACTCAATGTACTTTACTGGATTAGTGATCAGATATTGTGCTGTATCCGGGCTGTATAGTGTATTTGTGTAGTGTATAGTATAACATTTTCCAGCATTTTCAATCTCACTTCTAATCCATACTGCAATCCAGGTCATATTGATAAAAGTTGGGTGTGATTTGCTGATGTCATTTAATTTTTACCCAAAGGCCTTCAGCTTCACTGCTGGTCACATACCTTCATTTGAGATCATAAAACATGTTACGTGTAAGAACACGATTTACAGTACATGCATGTTACCAAAAACGCATACCAAAAGCCTACACGATTAATTACTGTATGAATATTTGGAAGCTCTTTAGAGACTCCCTCATCACATTTCTGAACTCCCATCAGTGCTCATGATGATGGAAATAATCTGTAACACAGCTTCCAGCAACATCTGTGTTTACTATGATAATAACAGACCATGTCTGAGAATATTAGGGTCAGTTTTCTGATTTGGTGTGTCATGGGGACATAGAAGTGGTTTCTAGTAGTGTTTTTTTTTTTTTCTCTGGACATGATTTAAAGGTCTGTTAGTGTGACAGGATTGTTCTTTTTAATAATAAAAAAGCTGTCCCTGATTTTCTCAATAAATTGCTAGAATCGGCAGGTTAACTCTAGTATTTGAATGTGCTGTGCTCCATTCTTACATAATGGAATTTACAAGAATTTGAATTTTATTGTTTTTTGTTTTCTTTTTTGTGAATTTCCATTTTCAGATCCCCTGCATACTCACAGAAGGTACCACAGCGACTACAGCTCCTCCAGTGAAAGCCCCTCGGTGGCATCATCAGACCCCGACTACAGACAAGGTTGTACTAATAACCTCATCAAATTTTTTCTTTTTTTTTTTTATAAATATAAAGTACACTCTAAAAAAATGTGTTGGCTTAACGAAAAAAAATTAACGCAGCAGTTTGCATCTGTTTTGTTGAGTTATGACAGCTTTGAGTGAATTTACGTTAAACCAACAATCTACATTGAGTTAGAGGAAAACATTTTAAAACTGAATACTCAAAAAAAAAAAAAAGAAAAAGTTGCTCCAACTACCAGAGTTGTTGCCCTGGAACCAATTAATGTTATCTTTTTCAGTTCAAATCAACAGCTATCATAGCACATGTTAGCATAACTTATCTAACATGTATATTTAATGTTAATTTAATTTAAAGTAAGATATTACTTAATTTGCATTAAGGTAGTCATTGCTTATAGAGTTAATGTAGTGTTTATCTTCATGTATCTACTCTTCAGCACAAAACTTCATTACAGAGACTCTTTTAAGGGTGCGTTCACACTTGTCATGTTTGGTTCGATTAAAACGAACCCTGGTGCGGTTGCTCGGTTAGTGCGGTTCATTTGAACATGTGTGAACGCTGCCATCCGAACCCCGGTGCGCACCAAACAAGCGGACCGAGACCGCTGAAAAGATGGGTCTCGGTCCGCTTCCAAACGAACTCTGGTGCGGTTCGAATGATATATGAACGCAAAACGGACCAAAGACATGTAACCGAACCAAAAACAGGAAGACGAGACCCTAAAATGGACAGAATCCTCACGCATGTCGGTTTTTCTCGTCATAGACGCGAGTTTGCCCATGACAGGCATCAGACGTGTGACTCCACGCAGCAGATCATTTGTGTGTATGACGGATGGATTCCCGCCGCTGTTTTGACTACTTTGCACATTTTATAAGCTCTTCACGAGTTTCCAGCTGGCAAAAATACCATCACATGCAGGCTACGCCCCGCTACGCACACACACAACGAGCGCATTTACCTCAGAAAACAGCATTGTTTTGGATGTTCGGTAAGTTCCGTCTCAAAACAGGCAATACGTCATAAAATCAGACCAATCACGTTGTGAATGTATCCCTATGCCTGAAGGTTCGGTATCTTTTGGTTCGGTGATAAAATTGCCAATCTGAACGCTAATCGGACCAGGACTAAATGTTTTTTTTTTCTTCTTTGGTCCAGACCAAATGAACCAAACGAACCGAGGGTGTGAACGCACCCTAAATGTCAAACATAACAGTGTTAAACACTAACTGTTTTCCCTTCACTAAAAACAAATAAATTAACACTTAATTTTAACATTTATTCTCCTTATCCAGTCTTATGCAAAGCATGATGGGAACTAGAAATCCACTGCTTAATTTCTGAAGATAATTTCATTAAGTTAATACAACCAAAAAAAGTAAAGCCAATTAACACAGAAATTTGAGTTTAAATTACAGACGATATTAAGTTGATGATCAGCATTATTATGTCAACAGTATTGTACAAAGTAATGTTTGCAACTTAAAATGTTTAATTAAAACAATAAATTAGAATTTTTAACTTGCAACCATGCATTTAGTAGTGGTAACATGTACCCTGAGTTACTTTTTAGGGTTTATTTCTTTTACTTGAATCGATATAAAAAAAAAAATAGATTGTTTATTTATAAGAAAAGGATTATTATTTATATTTATGAGTGAGTCATCACATCTTGTAATTCTGTGACCATTTCAACAGTTTAGATGAATGTGGGTGGATGTAATTTGAATCAACTCATTGATGGCCCTACATTTCATTGAGGGGACATAAAAAAATTTGATTTGCATATTACTGTACCATGCAAGGCACATACTTCGCATGCATTAGTTTCACAACATTTTTTGTACACAAACAGCCAAGAAGCCAGAAGATCTGAGGCGGTTCAGTTCTCAGGTCGGCCTGTCAGAGCATGACGCCGTTTCACTTAGCAGTGCACAGAGACACAGGTATTCACTATTTTTCTCTGATGTTTCCTGGTTTGTGTTGATCAATCATGCCTGTCCTGTCTGTATTGACCCCTTCTTGAGTACTTTTGTGGTTGTGGACCCAGGCCCAAGTTAATGATAATCTAAACCCTTCCTGAGTTCATTTCCTCCCATCCTGTTCAAGTTTAGTTCTGGTTACAAGAACTGCAGTACTCTGTGTGTGTGTGTGTGTGTGTGGCTTCAGTTAGCTATACTTTGGGACAAAATTGTCCCCAGAAACCTCCCTATGGAGACGTCCCCAGATATGCGATGTAAATATTTTCTCTCACTTTTAGGAATAAGGTTTGGGTTAGTGTTTAGTTTTGTTATTAGCTTTATGTAAACGAACACATGCAGACATCCCACTCCGTAAAAACCCATTTTCACAAAGAACACATCTTAATACCAGGAAACACTTTCACTTTCGCTCGTCAATTTCCAGAATAATCGAAAATAATTTGCTATAAAGTATTTTATATTAAATCTAGTAATGTCAACAGGTTTCCGTAAAAGGAAGTATGCAATGCGCCTGGCTCACTAATATAACTTCTAATGCCTGTTTGTGTGTATTATTCAGATTATGGATAAAGTGTGCTCCTTATAAATATATGGAAAAATGTTTTAAAAAAGAGTGATTTTCTGGCAGTGAAGGGGTGAGAATTTAAATATGTCATCACCACTGTCATAAACATAAACCAGGCCAGTCTACGTTAGATATTTTGCACTTTGATATCCCACTGTTTTTCCTTATTCTCTGCCTATTAACAGCTGTTCCAGTCTTCTTCCAGCAGCCTTTGTTGCATTTTATTCTTATTATCCCTGGCAACCCCCCAAAAGTCAGTGTAAATACTGTAAATACTTCCATCTAAAGTGTTTCTCATTGAGGCAGTGATTCTACTCCTCCCCCTGCTGGTTAACCAGATGAACTACCCTGTTCTTTCCTGAAGTAGATGTTGGCAGTGGGCAATGGTTGCCAGGTGCTGCTGTTGTGTAGAGCAGGTTTTGGGCAGAGTACAGTAATTGATTCCCTGAGGATGCTCAGGGCGCAGAGCTGCACCATAGGTCACCAATGGCAACCAGCTGGCTCTGCCATTGGATGGCATGCAAGTGTGCTGACATAACGCATAACACTTCACGCTAATTTAACTAACAGTGTTAGTTGTCTTATCCATCCTATTATCTTAAAGTATAAAGGATAACTTTTTACAACTTGTTCTGATTTGGATATTGAAATGTGCTGATATTTTAATTACAGAAATAAACACACACGTTGGGTTTTATGGGGATGATTTTTATACTGTACAAACTGTATATTCTATCCCTTAACTCTAGCCCTAGGTCTAAACACAACACTCACAGAAAACCTTCTGTTTTTTTACATTTTCAAAAAACAAAACAAACAAACAAACAAAAAAGTAGTTTGATTTATAAGCTGTTTTCCTCATGGGGACTAATAAATGACAAGATAAAACATTTCTGGCATTACTATATATGAATAAGTGTATGTAAGCAGAATGAAAATGCACTGAATTACAACACTAACATAAACATCATACCGGTTTTGTCATGTGTCAAGACTTTTTGAGGCGGGTCAGGATGAGTTATTGGGCACAGAACTTCTGATCCAGCGTCAGGAAGAATTGCACAGGCTTCAGGCCCGGCTGTCCAGAGCCTCTGCCTACCCCGGCGAAGACCCGCGCACCTCCATACTGGACCTGGTGGAGCCCCTTCATAGCAGTCCTTTGGAAACAGGCCTCCATCCACGCAAATCTAAAGTAATGCAGTGCTGCAGAATTCAAATTTGAATTCACATTGTACAAGTTAATGTTAATGCTGAAAGATAGTTGAACTGAATTCAGGTTGAATTCAAATCTAAAGTAATACAGTGCTGCAGAATTCAAATTGAATTCACATTGTACAAGTTAATGTTAATGCTGAAAGATAGTTGAACTGAATTCAGGTTGAATTCAAATCTAAAGTAATACAGTGCTGCAGAATTCAAATTGAATTCACATTGTACAAGTTAATGTTAATGCTGAAAGATAGTTGAACTGAATTCAGGTTGAATTCACTTCATTCATTTTACATTCTGAATAATCAAAAAAAAGCCATAATCCAGTTCATCTGGATTCAGATTGACTTTACTTTTGCTTTGTGATGTTCACACCATAACTTTTAAGAATAAATCACATTCAACTGAGTTCTTATTTTTTGATTTATCTGGTTTTAGTAAAGGAGTCAACTGAACCCTGATTGAATTCAGTTGATGCAAGTTACAGAATTAATGACGGAGGATAAAGTAATGCAATCTGATTATGATTGAATATTCTTAAAGCGAATTTAGTTCAGAATTTGCTTTATGCATATTGCTTTGTGAATTAGATAACATAATCCAGTTCATCTGAATTCACACTGAATTCACTTTAGCTCTGCATCATTCACACTGAGTTCATATTTACCTTATGCAAGTTTTGTTCAAAGCACAAGAAAAGAAATCAAGATCAACAAAATTTAATTCAGATTATGCAAGTTATAGTGTGAATTAACATAAAATAACTCTGTTTGACTTCAGATTATATGTTACATTGCAAATGGTGTAGAGCTTTTTTATATGTGAAAGCAGAATCAGATTTTGCTACTGAAACTATGTTCAACTTAAGGTCTCTGTGGGATGTTTGAAAAAAACAAAACAAATGTTTGTGTTGTAGAATTTGTTTGGCCCTGAGTTTGTGAGGATGAGCAGTGAACCAACTGTGGTTTTAAGCGTGCCTTCGTCCATAATGGTAAGACAGCGAAACTGCTTTGCTTTGTGCTGCTACATGTTTGTGTATATATGTATGCATTATAATTTTTGCATGTTTTGACAGAACAAGCGTGGGAAGGTGGAGGAGAGTCCGAGAAAGGTGGGGGTGGTCTTACTGAATGGGCAGAAGTTGGAGCTGTGTTGTGATGTGAAGGCGGTCTGTAAGGACGTTTTAGACATGGTTGTAGCTCACATTGGACTGGTGGAGCACCATCTCTTCAGCCTCGCCTACCTTAAAGGTGGATAAAACGTCTTTCTTTTAAACTGTTATTAAATGCATCAAATTCCTTTCCTTACCTTTCTGCCTCCATTATTTTCTTGTATACCTGTCTGTCTAAAACAAAAAGGCTGACACTTTGTGGAATTGAAATTTCTTTGGTTTTTGTTTTGATGAGAATTTTCCTTCACAGTTTTGTGTATTCCTCAGTATTTGTTTAGTGTAGATGAAAGCACCATGCTGCATTTATGTATATCTCATCAATCCTGCGTCATTTAATTTTAAATGATATTTAGGTAGATTTTCCCTGAAATGTCAACAGTTACTGGTACATGTTCGAGTGAACAGAGTTATTTGATTATGAAGTGTGTAAATACGACAGAAAAAATAATTCTGTTGTTCTCATCCTGACATGCTACCCCTGCATGACTCCTCTAGTTACGGCTCTAATGGACACGGGTGGTTTGTGTCCACAGATGGTTCATTAAGTCCTCTGACTCATGCCTCCCAAGCCAAAAGCTTTGCTTGTCATGCTGCATTGAACTCTTCTAGCATAATGTGTTTGTTTTTCTTATTTTATTTTTCCTTTTTTTTTAGATGACGAGTTCTACTTCGTCGAACCCGATGCCAAACTTTCAAAGGTGGCACCTGATGGTTGGAAGGATGACCCTAAGAAAAAGAAAATAGATGTCAATTTTAATCTGTTTTTGCGTATCAAGTTCTTTCAGGATGATGTCAATCTGATACAGTAAGAGCTCAGAGGTTGTCTGACAACAACTGCACTCAGGGTCCAAAATATTGTAACTTGCTCAGTTGCTATTTTCTGAATTGCGAAATAACGCATGCACTATCAGAAATGTATCTAGAAAGCCAAATGTTTTTTTTCTCCAATTTTCATTTTATTTTTGCAACTCCAGAACTTCATGTGGTGACACGTTTCTCTTATTAGGCCACTACAAAGAAAACATAACACTACAAAAACATATTGTGTAAAATACTTATTTTCTATCTTTGTCCACCTTTGCTCACACTTAAATTTAGACATTGCTTGCAGTGTTCACTCATACATGCCCAAACATGTGCTGGTGTTCAGTGTCACTTGCTGTTTTAGTGTATTTCATGTACAAGTGCAGTGATATGGATAAACATATATTCCTGAGATTTTGCATGTTTACGTGTGAGTGTGTGTGATAGATATATATATATATATATATATATATATATATATATATATATATATATATATATATATATATATATATATATATATATATATATATATATATATATATATATATATCTATCACACACACTATATATATATATATATATACAGTACAGTCCAAAAGTTTGGAACCACTAAGATTTTTAATGTTTTTAAAAGAAGTTTCGTCTGCTCACCAAGGCTACATTTATGTAATTAAAAATACAGTAAACAGTAATATTGTGAAATATTATTACAATTTAAAATAACTTCAGTCTTCAGTGTCACATGATCCTTCAGAAATCATTCTAATATGCTGATCTGCTGCTCAAGAAACATTTAATGTGTACAATTGTACAAAATATTTGTGTACAATATTTTTTTTCAGGATTATTTGATGAATAGAAAGTTCAAGAGTGTTTATCTGAAATCTAATCTTTTGTAACATTATAAATGTCTTTACTGCCACTTTTAATTGATTTAATGCATCCTTGCTGAATAAAAGTATTCATTTCTTTAATTTCTTTTCAAAAAAATAAAAATAAAAATTCTTACTGACCCCAAACTTTTGAACGGTAGTGTATAATGCTACAGAAGCTTTGTATTTCAGATAAATGCTGTTCTTTTGAACTTTCTATTCATCAAGGAATCCTGAAAAAAAAGTACACAACTGTTTTCAACATTGAAAATAATCATAAATGTTTATTGAGCAGCAAATCAGCATATTAGAATGATTTCTGAAGGATCATGTGACACTGAAGACTGGAGTAACGATGCTGAAAATTCAGCTTTGCATCACAGGAATAAATTACTTTGTCAAATATATTTAAATAGTACACAGTTATTTTAAATTGTAATAATATTTCACAATATTACTGTTTTTTTACTGTATTTTTAATTAAATAAATGTAGCCTTGGTGAGCAGACGAAACTTCTTTTAAAAACATTAAAAATCTTAGTGGTTCCAAACTTTTGGACTGTACTGTATATATATATATATATATATATATATATAATCACATCACACACACGGTAAAATAATTCAAGCTGAATTTTTAACAGTTCTTGTAAAAATTCTTGTACAGTTGTTGTAACTGTAACAATATAAAACAATATAAAAATATTGTCAATTTAATGTATGCTAGCTTAGTAAAAGTATTTATTTCTTTAAAAAAAATCTTACCAACCCCAGTCTTTTGAATGGTTGTGCATCAATAAATGTATTATCCAGTAAAGCCAAATTAATTAAGGTTTTTATTTATTTATTTTTTATAACATAGACACACGTTGACGAAACACCAGTACTATTTGCAGCTGCGGAAGGATATCCTAGAGGAGCGGGTACGCTGTGACCTTGAAAATTCCATGATCTTGGCGTCTCTGGCACTGCAGGCAGAGTTTGGGGACTATCAGACTGAGGTACAAATGACATGGAAAAAATAGAGAAATATTTTGTTCACAGGATGTTTGAAAATTGCAATGTAATTAGTGTAAATTATATTGTATAAGTGTAAATAGTGTTTTTTGATAGATTGTTGTGGTCAACTGAAAACTTTACCTTATGTATTTAACTCTCTCTTCTGTCAGTACCACTCAAGTGTTTTGTAGCTAAAAATAGCATTTTTGTAAAAAAAATAAATAAATAAGATTTTAAAGCAGAGATTGTTTTGACCATCTGAACATCATATTAAATCTCACAAATAATGGTTCATTATTGCCATCAATGGCTCCATGAAGAACATTTATAACTTTTCCATTGCATGAAAGATTATATATAGTGGAAAAATGTTCTTCAGAAAAAAATGGTTCTTTGAGGAACTCAGAATGGTTCTTCCATTGCATCGCCATGAACCACTCTTTTGAAACGTTTATGTTTAAGAGTGTTCAGTACATGTTTTCTCCTTCATGTTCCATCAGCTCCACGGAAAGACATATTTCCGGACAGAACACTACCTCCCCGCTTCAGTGCTGGATAAGATCGATCAGACCACCATTAAAGAAGAGCTACCCAAACTCCACAGCTCGTACTACAATGCTTCGGAGCAGGAGGCCGAGCTCGAGTTCCTCAAGGTCAGGAATTAAATGATGAAACGCATCAGTCCTGCAGCGTGATTCTAGGCAGAGCTTCCTGATTGGCCAAATTTCTGTAATTGACTGGAATAAACATAGATTGCTACAATCTGTTTTCCCTCAAATTCTCTCGATTACAGCAAGATCAAAAGTTGTTCTTGGAACTTTGTTGTACTCATTTACAGACATGAATTGTTTGTTCTTTTTTTCATGAGATAAGGACAGTAAAGTCAATAATTTTGAATAAACTGACTTAATTTGAATGTGCTCTATTTTTTTTCCTAATAGCTGTTGTTGTAGTCTGCTTGTGATTAGATCTGTCTCATCATTTCTCTGTAATGTAAAGGTGTGCCAGAGACTGCCAGAATATGGAGTTCACTTCCATCGCGTGCTTCCTGAGAAGAGATCCCTGACTGGCATCATGCTGGGCATTTACTCGAAGGGTGTCCTCATCTTCGAGGTCTTGAATGGAAATCGGACCCCTGTGCTAAGGTTCCCCTGGAGGGATACCAAGAAGATCTCTTTCACAGTAAGATTTTGCATGTTTACGTTTGGTGATAATAGCACAGCTGTGTTGGAGTTCCCAGAAAAAAAAGCCAAAGAAGTTCAGCTTCAGGCTGTTTTACAAGGAATCCTTTATGTGGAGTGTCAGGGTCACAACTCTCATGTGTTTCTCTGTGGCAGAAAAAGAAGATTTGCTTGCAGAACACTTCGGATGGGATCAAACATCTGTTTCAGACAGACAGTCAGAAGACCTGCCAATATCTGCTGCACCTGTGCTCGGCCCAGTACAAATTCCACCTGCACATGAAAGCTAGACAGAACAACCAAGAACTGCAGGACCTGGGTGAGAAAGAAAGAGCAAACAAAAATGGAAACAGAAAATGAACATTCATTTTAATTTTTTAGTTTTTATGAAGCTGTAAAAGAGCAAGAAACAGCATAAATATTGTAAATATAGATTCAAATATAAATATATATATATATATATTTATTTATTTATTTATTTATTTCAATTTTAAACATGAATTTAAGTGATTTTTGTTACTGATTTCTATTTTTAATGGATAAATTAATAACTGATTTCTTAATTTTATTTTTGTATGGTTCTCATAGTTCTGGTCAGTAAGGTTTATTTATTTTTAATTGGTTAAATAGTTTTATTCAGCAAGAATGCATTAAACTGATCTTTCAAAAAATAAATAAATAAACATTACCAACCAAATTACCATTGAATTTACTTTGAATTTTCGTTTTACATATTCATTTACTTGGTATCAAAGGTACTTGGTATTTTAAAGACTCTAACCAGATGACTTATGATATTTCAAAATTTACCTCTGATATTCTGAAAAATTTGCTTCAAAAAGAAAACAACTCTAGGCAGAGTTTTAGGGATAAACCCCTAGTGATTAAACAAAATGAGAAAATACCAAGGAAAAGTTCCTTTGAAATATAAGAGACCTTGGGAAATAAAGAAGGGTTTCAAAAGGCCCATCCTCCTCAGTTTGCTCTTCAGAGTATTGGCATTAAACTTTAAATTGCTCTATAGGGTCAATACAAGCCATAATGTAGAACCTTTCTTGGCTGTGTAGAAGCCAAAAATGGCATGCAAGCTGAAGCATGGCTTTAATTTTTGCATTCCGCATGTTTTTCACTATCTTCTATCATGTCTTCCCTGCAGAGAACTCTCCTCTGAGCAGTCTGCAGTACACTGATGGGATGGGTGCAGTTAGTCTGTCCCCCAGCACTGACCCTGAACTCTACAAGAGGATGTCCTACTCTGAGATGTCGCTTAGTAAGAGTTCATCGGGACGGATCTCTGTCCCATCTGAACCACCCTATCCGGGGTTCAGCAGCAGCTCCAACCCCAGGATGAAGAGTCGTTCCCATCATAACCTGGGTCAGCTGCCTGAATCTCCAGAGCACAGGATGGTGCCTTTCAGTAGCCAATCACAGAGCGGCATGGCCCGATCACAAGTGCTTGCGTCATCACACCAGCGTGCAAGCTCCGACACGGACTCCATCGCTGTCGCCAGACAGCAAGAAAGGTGAGAGACACAGTCAATCATCTGAAAGCTGAATAAATAAGCTTTCCATTGATGTTTGGTTTGTTAGGATAGGACAATATTTGTCCGAGATAAAACTGTTTGAAAATCTGAAATCTGAGGGTGCAAAATATTGAGAAAATCGGCTTTTAAAGTTGTCCTTAGCAATGCATATCCACTCACAAAAATATATTTTTGATATATTTACAGTAGGAAATATCTACTTTACAAAATATCTTTGATCTTTACTTAATATCTTAATGATTTTTGGCATAAAAGAAAAATAGATAATTTTGACCCATACATTGTATTGTTGGCTATTGCTAAAAATACACTCGTGCGACTTATGACTGCATGATTTTGTGGTCCAGGGTCACATATACCCATCTCACTCTCCTGTTCTGCTGTAGCTTGTTTTATGATGTATGCTGCTTTGCTATGCTTTGTTTTACGATATCTTTACACCCGTCTCCTTCTGATCAGTTGTAGCTTGTCTTGAAAATAATGTCTCTGTACACCTATCTCACTCTCCTGATCTTGTACAACTTATGTGATGATGTCTAATAGATGATAACTTATCTTACAATGTCTTTTCACCCGTCTCACTCTTCTGTTCTGCTGGAGTTTGTCTTTGTACCCGTCTCACTTTCCTTCTCTATATTTTATACCCATCTAGCTCTCTCTGTCATGGTTTCTCTTATGTCTTTAAAACTGTGTCAAACTGCTGCTCTGCTGCTGTTTGTCTTGATCTGTCTGATTTTTCTTATGATATCTTTACATCTGTCTCCTTCTGCTTTGTCTTGTAATAGTCTTTATGCTTGTCTCACTCTCCTGTTCTGCTGGAGTTTGTTTTATGATGTCTTTGCACCCGTCTCACTCTCCTGATCTGATTCAGCTTGTATTATTTCTTTACACTTCTCATTCTCCCAATCTGCTGTTTTTGCTTTACAATGTATTTACATTCATCATACACTTCTGCTGTACTGCAGTTTGTCTTATGCCTTCAGACCTGCCTCACTCTCTTGATTAGCATTGTGTGCCTTTTAATGCCTTTACACCCATCTCTCACTCTCCTTTTTATTGTAAATTTTTTGTAAGAAAAATATTTACACCCACCTCACTCTCTAGCTTTGTTTTAGCTTCTCCTTCTGTAGTTTCTCTTGTAAATAATGACTTTACGTCTGTCTCACTCTCCTAATCTTGTACAATTTGATTTGTAAAGTCTAATAGATAACTCATCTCACCATCCTGCTCAGCTGCTTTTAATCTTTACACCCATTTTACACTCAGTTTACAATGTCTTTACACCCGTCTCACTCTACTGATCTGCTGTAGCTTGTCTTCTAAACAGTGGCGTTTTGCTAGTCTACTGTGGTTTATCTTATGTCTTTATACTTGTCTTACTCTTCTTCTCTGCTTCTTTTTTATTTATTTTTTATACCTGTCTCACACTCCTACTCATCTGCAGTTTATTTTCTAATGTCTTTACGCCTGTCGCACTCTCCTTTTTTGCATTTCTGTGTTGCTCTGTCAGCTTGCCACTGAGCTGCCTGGGGCCAACAGCATTAATCAGCTCTCAAGGGAGACAGACAGTCTCTGTGCATGTGAGAGTGATATTCTTAAAACTGTTTGCACATGTTTGCAACCATTTTATACTCCTGTGAAGATAATTGTAATTTTTACACTCAGTAGTGCACTAATGCAAGCTCACAGGAACAGTGCTCTTAGGGTGGGTGAAGTCCTGATTTAGGCGATTGTAATCAAGTACATCTTTATGAATTGAGCATATAACTTCAGTTTATAAATATGCAGTTTTACTTTCTGGCATATTATGAATTGATCATTTTTTTCCACTGGATGCATTTGCCTTTGCACTGATTTTCATTTACTTTTTTCCCCTGTGTCAGCAGTATGTTCAGCACCATGGTCACTGACAGTCCCCGCTGGAGCCCCAAAAGCTTGAAGAAAGAGTCTGACTCTTCCTCCTGTGAGGACACGGGACAGGCGTATGTCGTAGGTGAGGTCAATGAGACACGACCAGCTGTTTCTGTCTTGTCTTCACTTGCACCTGCCTGGAAAATGGCTCATCACCCTCAAAGAAAATGTCTTTCTGCTTTTGAACTTTCTTTCTTTCGTCTCTGACTTCCTTACTTTATAGTGTCTCTCTTCTGATGGTCTGTCAGGATAGTGGGCGGAATCTGTCTCTGCATCTCTCTGTGGAGTCAGGGGCTGTCTGCCTCTTTCGTTTTATCTTTTTAACAGCTCTCTCCCTTGGTTCCCTCACTGATCTTTTCATTTTACCTCTCCATTTCATCTCATCATCCGCTGTCAGATCAGAGAGAGCAGCAGTCCAAATCCTCTCAACATCTTCCTCTGCATGTAGAGAGATGTCATAAAGAGATTACAGTCTGAATTTGTGCACTTGCACATGCATCATTCTAAATGTCAGAGAATAATACAATCCTTTTATATATATATATAAAAAAGTGATTTTTCCATGGCAAAGAATTGTTTTTGGGTAACATGACAGCAAAATGTATCCGATTTGCTTTATTTCAACCATGTTCTTGGTTTTATTGTGCACAGGTAATTTGGTGCACATTAATCCAAAGAAAGAAATTTTCCTTTTTGGGTGACATAAAAAAAAACTCTTATCTTTCAAACTCTCCATTATGGTATGTAACACCATGATCCAATCAATTCCAAGTGGCAGTTGACTTGGACATACATGATTGTAAAATGCCAAAACTGTTAATGTGTTATCTTGATAAAATCATTATTATTGTTTAAAAATGACAATATAAGACACCAGTCTTCAATAAATATTTAATTAATAGTAACAATAATTAAGTAGCATTAGTGTAATGTCATATTGTAGCTACACTATTGTTTAATAGATTTGGGTAAGTTAATGCTGCACTTATTTGAACAAAAATACAGTAAAACAGTAATATTATGAAATATTATCACAATTTAAAAGATTAAAAGTTTTCTATTTGAATATCTTTTACAGTGTAATTAATTTATTCATGTGATGCAAAGCTGAATTTTCAGCATCATTCAGTGTCACATGATCCTTCAGAAATCCTTCTAATATGCTGATTTGCTGCTCAAGAAACTTTTCTTATTATTATCAGTGTTGAAATCAGTTATGCTGCTTAATATTTTTGTGAAAACTGATACATTTTCTTTTAGAATTATTTGAATAGAAAGTGTAAAATAACAGCATGTATTTGAAATAAAATATTTTGCAACATTAATTAATTTCTTAAAAAAAATCTTCCTAACCCCAAACTTTTGAACGGTAGTGTATATTTTGAGGCATTAATATGAAATTCACTTCATGTGCAGTCACATGTGTGTGTGTGGGATATTTTACTCAACCAATCAGAGTCATACTCTCAATTTTATAAAATATAAAAATAGCAAATGAAACACCCGAAATGGCTAAAATTGCCAACATTAAGAGTACATTAATGTATTCAAATAAACAATTTAATACAAAAAATGTGCATTATGCGTTAACAATATTGATTGATTTTGAAAATGACACAAGGAATGAACTGTCAGGTTATCAGACTTAATATCCCCTTGTGTACATTTATTTAATTTCTAGTCTAGTACCTTGACCTGTTTTTAATGTTCCCCAGGTGTGAGCATGCACAGCTCTGGAGTGCCCTCTACTCCTGCCTCCTCCATAGGAATCACTGGTACGGAATATAATCTGTGTTTCGTTTAGCTTTGTGGAGCACAGCAAAGCTTTCTGTACTTTTTTTTTTTTGTCTGTCTGTCGTCTGTTTCTTTTCAATGGTCAAATTTAGTAAGTCCTGAAAGTTGGTAGGAAATGTCATGTCCTGTCTGGCCCTAAAACACAAACATCTGCTTAAATTGCAGTGAACTTTTAGTGAAGCAAAACAGTCCCATTTTTAATGTCAATAATAACAGTAGTTTGCCTCACAGTGACAACGGCCTCTATTTAATCAGAGCTCAGAATCCCAAAGTCTGATGACGACATGCCAAATCCAACATGCTCCGGATTGCTATGTCTTCTCTGGTGTTTTACATGGCTTGGAGAACATCTTTTCTAATGCACTTTTCTCTCACGCACACACTTGGCTCAAGTTTTATTGCCATCTTTCTCTGGCTCAGATGGATTCTGCTTCGCTAAGCCATGTGTTTTTAGCAGCTCTGATATACGGCCACGGTGTGGGCTAATCTCCCTCATCCTCGAGTGTGAGTTGCTGGCCACGGCTGTTAGTATAGCACATCAGAGTTGGGCCAAACATAATGCTGTCCCTTAGCACCAAAACACTAGTTATGAAAGATTAGCCCAGCTTATGGAAAGTTGTGCATGCGTTTGATACGTTTTATACACACATAGACAGAATGAACAAGCGTTTTTGCTAGCTCTTTCAACTTTTTGCACTCAAATCCAGTGCAGATAAACAGCACAAAATAAAACATTTATCAGGCGCGTAGGCTCTGTTGTGCAACAAATCCACCCGCCATGGTCTTGTCAGTCATCTCTCCTCACGTGATCAGTGAATCACGTTAGATATATATAATGTGTGTATGTATGTATACACATTTTAAAACCTAAACCTTATCCCCTCTGTTATTTCCCACCCACAGACTCCCTAAAGAAGAAGGTGCATGCCTTACCCTCCCCAGAGCGAGAGATACAGACTGTAAATCTGAAGAAAGACGTCAAGTATGGGCTGGGTGAGTGAGAGGGGTTCACACATCCAGTCAGAATGAAAAAAAATATGCTGCTACATTGGCAGATTATCAGGACACACACACACACACACACACACACACACAATTATAGTGTGATAGAGTGCAGAGGTCTGGCAGTCCTCACCACTCACTCAGTGATTAATGAATCCCAGTCCGGGAGAGAGAATGTGCTGTTTTACATCCACCTCAGATGGTGACTTGCAGTGAAATGGCCTGAATGAGAGGTTGTCCATCATTGATAAGAGAAATACATTTAGTATATGGGCAAGTGACAGTCTCAATAAGACATCTTTGAATCTTAATAAGACAGTCTCAATAAGACATCTTTGAGACATTTGTCTTTTGTAGTTTGTGAGACATAGTAGAATGAAATGTGTGTCTGTTTTGCTCACCAGGCTTTCAGGTCGTAGGCGGAGAGAATTCTGGCCGTCAGGACCTGGGTACCCTCATTAGCTCCATCACACCGGGTGGACCAGCAGATCTAAACGGCTGTCTGAAACCAGGTATGAAATTGGAAAGAAGATTGGACAGGAGAGGAGTGATCTTTTTTTCTATATTTATAAGTAATTCATAATACCTTTGACAGATTCAAATGTTGGTTTAAATCAGAATTTATCAACTAGGGGGCCTCAGAAAACTTTCAAAGGGGGCCACAGGATAACTTATAAGTATTTAAATTAATAAATCATAATTTACACATAAAAAAATCTAACACTAAATATATATAAAAAAAATTAAGTAACAATCAAGTAAAAATCACTCAATAACTATTGTTTGTATTGAATAATGCATTTTGTGAATGGAATCACAAAATTAATCATAGTCAATTCTTTTTAATATTTCAAGTTTCTGTTAATAAAAAAAGCTTAAAAACATAATTACAGAAAACAGCCTTTGCATATTGTGTTGACTAACAGGAGGCGTATGAGTCAGAATGGTTGAACAACTGCTGTAAATGATTGCTGAATGCTTTAAATAATTCTAGAATACTTTTAAATGATTTTAGAATGCTTTGATTTGTTCCAAAATGCTTTGAACGATTTCTGAATCCTCTGAAAGATTCCAGAACACTTTGAACTGGTTCAAAGTGAAATGATTATATCACTGAACAATTCTAGAATTTTCACTGTAAGGTTGTTAGCTCCCTATTTAGCATGTTTTAAGTGATTCTCTAGTGCTTTAAATGATTCTAGTATGTTTTAAAAGATCATTGAATACTTTGAATAATACTTTTAAATGAATCTAGAATGCTTTTAATGTATGGAATGCTACCTAAAATGCTTTGAAAGGCCCCAAATTACATTGAAAGATTCCAGAACACTTTGAACAAATGTTGAATCTTTAAAACAGATCCATAACTATTCCATAGAGATCCATAACAGATCCATAACAAATTATTCTAGAATCCTGGCTTAGGAAATGTTCAAATTCCACGATCATTAAGCGTGATTCTTAGTGATTAAAGAACTCCCTAAACGATTCCAGAACAGTGTTATTTTAGTATTATTGAGATACTATTATAATAATATAATAGTAAATGAAATAATACTATTATTATATTTTATAATAATAATAATAATAATATTTTTGAATGTTTTATTTTTTTTTATTTTCCATTTTCTATTTCCATTTTTGTCTTTTTTTTAATATATATATATATTATAAAGAATTATTATTATTAATTTTTATTTCAGTTTTGGTTTATTTTAGTACATCTAGTTACAGTAAATGAGAAACATCTTGAAAAGTACCTGAAATAATATAAATATATTACATTTATATTCATATATTGCAATACATTTTAGATTGTTCAGTGTAAAGTTGTCAACTCTACATTTTTGATTTTTCCCTCCAGGTGACAGGTTGTTGAGTGTGAATGACATCAGTCTGGAGAGCTTATCACATGATACTGTGGTGGAGATTCTGCAGAGCACCCCTGATGATGTCACACTGGTGGTCTCTCAACCTAAAGAGAGGCTGTTTCCAGGTAATGGAAGTAATATATGCACTTTGCACTTTGTAAGAACTAATATACACGATGCAATAGCATTTCACCATAATCTTACTGAAAAAAGCTTAGAGGCTTTTAGATGACAGTACCATAAATAAGGTTCTTTTCCCCTCTGTTAGGCTCCCCTTCAGGAATCCATCACCATAAATCAGCCTCTCAAAATCAGGAAGTAGATGTCGATTCTTCCTCTGAAGATCATACATGCTCCCCCAGCCCGCCACTTATCTCCAGCAAAACTTCTCCGCCTCAGTCCGTTCGACAAGGTAGCATCAGTTCGCAGGACTCCAGGACAGAGAGCGGCAGCCTTCAGCAAACAAATCTCAATGGATTCCATCGCAACATTTCCACCGATGGTCCCGTGGCAGCGCAGTCACTGCCAGCTGACAGTAAACCCTCTGTTGAAGCTACTCCACCAGCTTTACCCCCTAAAACTAGAAAACCCAAAGTGCCAGATGTTCCTAAAGAGCTGGAATACTCCGACAGAGGGGATTCAGACATGGATGAAGACACATACTCGAGTAGCCAAGAGAAACAAAAGACTAAAAAGGTAGAATCAGTCTCTGTAGTGATTTGAATGAACTTTGACTCTGACCTCAAGGTTTCGTTTCGAGTTTCTAGTCAGCATCTGTTTGATATGAACTTTGACGTGTGCTTTTTAAGATGTTACTTCAGTGTTTAAACCTCACAAAAAATATTAAATTGCTTTTTTGTTTTGAATAATAGGACGGTTCTCGCTCGCTCATTGTATCCCTCCTCGGAGTTACCTACATGCCAGTGGATTTTCATTTAATCAAATGCAGATTTTCAAACATATTTCACATTTATACCATGTGTCCTAACCACGTCTGATATGACAGGTTTAAATCAATGAAACCAACATGTTTAGTGGCACTTGCTAAGGAAAACGTCCCTAAAACTGTTGGATGTTCTAGAGTTAGGGATGTTGCCAAATTCATTGCATTGAAGGAGGTACTTAAGGTTGGGGTCAGTAAGATTTTTTGAAAGAAGTCCCTTCTGCTCACCAAGGCTGCATTTATTTGAAAAAAAATACAGTAAAAACGGTAATATTGTGAAATATTATTACAATTACAAATAGCTGTTTTCTGTTTTAATATATTTTAAAATGTAATTTATTCCTGTGATGATACAGCTGAATTTTCAGCATCATTACTCCAGCCTTCAGTGGCACGTGATCCTTCAGAAATCATTCTAATATGCTGATTTGCTATTAATCTATTTGACAGCATTACTTTTTAAACATTACAAACATCTCCACTGTCTCATTTGATCAATTTAATTCCTTTCTGAAGAAAAGTATTAATTTCTTTCTTTAAAAAATAATCTTGCTGACTCCAAACTTTTGATCAGTTATCAACCATCTAGCAAATGCATATAGTGTTGTCAAAAGTACAGATTTTGATACCAAGTCGGTACTGAAATTTTAAAAATGTGGCGCTTTGAGCGCTATTGAGCAGATTTGTAAACACTTCTGATTGGCCTTTGTGTTCACTCACTCAACAGATATGTCTGTGATTGGCTACAATGATCAACGCTTCAAAAACATATTGTAAATAGTCATCAATGACACTCTTCACCGAGCATTTACACAGATACACACGGAAGCATTTGAAAGCAGGCATCTGTCAGCGAACCGGTCCATTGATAGATGCCCGCTTTCAAAAAACTTTCAAATTCAAACACTTTCGTGATCAGTGTAGCCAATCACAGACATATCTGTTGAGCGTGTGAACACAAAGGCCAATCAGAGGTGTTTACGAATCCGCTCAGCAGCGCTCAAAGTATCACATTTTTAAAACGTCAGCACCGACTTGGTATCGCGGTCGGTACTTTTGACACCACTAAATGAATATCAGTGTGTTAACAATCACTCAAAACCACATAGCAGCAGGGTTTTGCACCAGTGAGATGGGGTGAATAAGCACAACCAGGTGACTTACAAAATGTTCTGTCGATCATCGCAGTAAAGGCTGCTTAGATGAAAACTTCACTTGTCGCTCCTGGATAGCACACAGTGTTTCACATACTGTATTTAAATTTAGATATATCAGTTCCACATTTCTTGGAAGTTCCCTTACAATCTAATATCACTATTTAGGTGCAATACTTAGTATATATCTACACTTCATAGCCACGCAAATGTGTGAAATATCAATAAAAACGTTCTAACTGCTTGTGACCGTCCCTCGCTCTCTTTCTGACCAGTTGCATTTCTGAATGTAAATGCAATGCAGTTGTGCATGTCAACACCATTAACCTCTGACCCCTTGACCCTTGCATGTATACGGCTGTGCACGGCCTTGTATTTACCCAGCTCTTCTCTGTTTACAGGGGGTTTCTCCCAACATCGTCACGGAGACTTTAAGTGCTAGTAGCCCAGAAGTCAATAGCCTCCAGCCTGGAGATCTATTTGACATTGAGCTGTCCAAAATAGACAGCAGTCTGGGCATTAGTGTCACGGTACTGTTCGGAAAGGTTTTCGCTCTCTCTTTTTTTCTCCTTTGTTTCCCTTTTACTTACTTTTTGTGTGTGTGTGGTGTTGTTTTTGTACCCTTAGCCCTCGCTCCTTTTTGAAGCTCCTCGCTTGGCTTCAGTTTTGGGAAAGTAGATTTGGCTCTTTGCATGCAGATTTTTACAGGCATTTGAATTGGCTCCTTCATAAACGGTAAAACCGAAAAACAGTAGGTACAGCAAAGTGCAGAAACACGCACAGCCAAGACTACATGCCACCTTTCAGCTGTATTGTTTTTATGACGAAGAAGCACTAATGCCTGCATGGATTTGCATTTGCTTGTCTATGGTGTGATTTTTACAGTGATGCTTTTTACAGCATGCTGCTTTTGTTATGTAGATTGTTTGTGATTGAAATGATTTTTTTTTTTTTTAAGTCGGTATTTCAGAATACTGCAATGAAATTCATTAATCATCAACTCAAGAAATCAGGTGGTTTGCTTTATGATTGAAGGATGGGTATATCTAGAAAATATAAAATTAGCATGTCCAATTGATTACTTAATACACTCATAGATCCAAAACATAGAGCATAGGCACTTTTTTCCCCATGATGCCTTTGTGCATGGCTATATTAACATCTTTGTCTGTCTCAGGGTGGATCAAATACAACAGTGAGGCATGGAGGGATATATGTCAAAGCAGTCATTCCTAAAGGAGCAGCTGAGCTGGATGGGAGGATAAGGAAAGGTAAAAAGGATTTTTTTTTTTATTATTATTATTATTATTAAAAAATAATACACTACCGTTCAAACGTTTGAGCTCAGTAAGATTTTTTTTAAAGAAATTAATACTTTTATTCAGCTAGGATGCATTAAATTGATAAAGTGATAGGAAGACATTTATAATGTTACAAAAAAATATGTATTTCTAATAAATGCTGTTCTTTTGAATTTTCTACCAAGTAATATATATTCAAATTGAAAAGTTGTTTTATTTGCTGTATTTTAATTTAATCAAATAAATGCAGCCTTTGAAGAGACTGAACAGTGGTGTATATTGAAAAAATAATGATTTATTAAAGTTGTAAGAATGTCATATTACTACTCTTTGTACTGAATTTGATTTATGCAGATCTAAAAAAAAAAATCATTGTGTCCAGACAGAACGATTTTCATTACTGTTACATTTTACAGAAATGTCCCAATGCAACACAAATCTGTATGGTGATAAAAATAGGCTTTATTTTCCATTTACAGATCATATATCATATATCATATCATATATCATATAACACCACAATATAATATTTATAACATCACATCCCATCACAATATAAATATAAATATATATATATATATACACTACCGTTCAAAAGTTTGGGATCGGTAAGATTTTTAATATTTTTAAAAAGTTTTGTCTGCTCACCAAGATTGCATTTATTTAATTAAAAATACAGTAAAAACAGTAATATTGTGAAATATTATTACAATTTAAAATAACTGTTTTCTATTGGAATATAATATAAAATGTAATTTATTTCTGTGTTGGAAAAGCTGAATTTTCAGCATCATTACTCCCAGTCTTCAGTGTCACATGATCCTTCAGAAATCATTTTAATATGATGATTTGCTGCTCAAGAAACATTTATTATTATTATCAATGTTAAAAACAGTTGTATACTTTTTCAGGATTCCTTGATGAATAGAAAGTTCAAGAGAACAGCATTTATCTGAAATACAAAGTTTTTGTAACATTATACACTACCGTTCAAAAGTTTGGGGTCAGTAAGAATTTTTATTTTTTTGAAAAGAAATTAAAGAAATTAATTTTTTTTTTTCAGCAATGATGCATTAAATCAATCAAAAGTGACAGTAAAGACATTTAAAATGTAACAACAGATTATATTTCAAATAAACGCTGTTCATTTGAACTTTCTATTCATCAAAGAATCCTGAAAAAAAAAAATATTGTACACAAATATTTTGTACATCTGTGCACAATAAATGTTTCTTGAGCAGCAAATCAGCATATTAAAATGATTTCTTAAGGATCATGTGACACTGAAGACTGGAGTAATGATGCTGAAAATTCAGCTTGCCAACACAAGAATAAGTTACATTTTCAAATAGAAAACGGTTATTTTAAATTGTAATAATATTTCACAATATTACAGATTTTACTGTATTTTTAATTAAATAAATGCAGCCTTGGTGAGCAGACGAAACTTCTTTAAAATCTTACCGATCCCAAACTTTTGAACGGTAGTGTATATATAATATAATATAATATAATATAATATAATATAATATAATATAATATAATATAATATAATATAATATAATATAATATAATTAATATAATATAATATAATAATATTTTGTGGGGTTAAAGATGAGCTGTATTTTTCTTCAAGAGATTCACAATATTACAAGACTGTTAGTAAGCCTGTGTGTTGATTGTGTGTCCTACAGGGGATCGTGTCGTGGCTGTGAACGGGAAGAGCCTTGAAGGAGCGACTCACAAACAGGCAGTAGAGATGTTGAGAGATACTGGGCAGGTGAGAATGCTGGGTGCCACACAGCGCCCCCTAGAGGACTTCTCTTCACTGAAAGTTAAATCGTGTTTTTTTTTTTTTTAAATGAATTCCCATTGTCTAGGTGGTGCATCTGTTGATGGAGAAAGGTTTGCCCCCAGAAAACAGCATTCATGCCCCTCTGACCCCTCAAGGCACTACTGTACCTCAAAACGCAGCTGTGGAGGAGGTACCACCACCGAAGAAAGCAGAATATAACTTCATTACTCCAGGTATGAGGTGAAATTGACACACTTGCTTACGAGCGTATGAAAAAGGTTGTGGGCTGGTTACCCAAAAGTTGTGGATATGAAGAGTAAATCTGTGTCCTCTTTCTTATTTACCCCTCTAGATAACACGTTTGATGTGGGGTTGCTGAAGAACACATCTGGTCTGGGATTCAGTTTTAGCCGCGAGGAGAACGTTCCCGGAGAGCCCTCGGGCTCCAGCATGGTCCGGGTCAAGAAGCTGTTTCCAGGGCAGCCAGCAGCCGAGAGTGGCCGCATCGAAGTGGGTGATGTCATTCTACGTGTCAATCAGACGCCACTCAAAGGACTTTCACAACATGTACGTTAACCTGTTACTTCAGTCTGTGAGGGGAAAAAAAAATTATTTAAAACAAAATTCTAATAAAAGTAAATACCAAACAACAAAAATTATATTTTTTTATTTCTGTTTGTCAGGAGGTGATCTCTGCTCTGAGGGGGACAGGACAGGAGGTGACTCTTCACTTGTGTAGACCTGAACCAGGGGTTTTACCTCAGATGGACCCTGCCATTACAGTAAGTCTCACTGATCTTAAGTCACGTGTCTGCATCATGTTCCATTACCAAAGGAATATTCGGCTTTGTTTTCGCTTAAGAATTTCAGGAAGGGACATGATGTGACTATCTGTAAATTACAGCCATATATGTTTCTTTCGAAAAGTAGTCCCAGCACAAGAGACGAATTTAGACAAATTTATTTAGTTTTATTTATTTTATTTTTTTTCATTTTAGTTTTATTGTCTTGTTTTGAGTCTTTTTTTTACTTTAAATGTTTGGTTTTATTTCCTTTTAAGTATTTCATTTTGTTTTTATTTTATTTCGAGTTTCACTGAGTCTTGAGATTTATTTTGTTTTTTGTTTTTATTTCAAGTCATATTTATTTTGAGTATTTTTTTTTTTTGTATTTTATTTTACTGAGTTTTATTTAATTGTATTATTATTATTATTACTTAATTACTTCATTTTGAGTATTTTATTTATATAATTTTCATTTTATTGAGTTTTATTGTGATCTCAGAAACTCTCCAGTGGCCTTCCTAATTTTAATTTTTTTAAGCAGATTTAGCAGTTCTTTACTGATTCGGCTATCACCACCTGTTTTTGACTATTTCAAATTTTTAAAATAAAAACTAAAATTCACCCTCCCCAGACTCCCGTTCCTTCTCCACGAAAGGAAGCTCGTCCCAAACCCCAGCCTGATCCCAAGACGAGCTCTCCACCTCAGGCGGAGCACCAGCGGTCGGTGGGCCCTGTGGAAGATGCTCTGGAGAGGTTGCTGATGAAGTCGCCCAGTCGCAGGGACAGTTACAGCGACAGCACGGACAATGATGAGCTGGAGGAAGCCTTCAGCCCAGCCAACCTAGAGCAGGCCAGTCAAGCCTACTGGGACCGGAGTGTCTATCAAACCCCCATGGAAAGACTCCCATACGAGGCCAATATGGACGACACTGTACAATCTGCATATTACTCACCCAGACAATCCATGTCAAGACCAGAGGTCAACAGAAGGTCAGAAATGTACTCTTAAACCATAAGCCTAAAATGTTTTGTTAATATATGTGCTTGCTACATTCTAAAAAACAGTTGCTACCTTATAATAATAATGTTTTATTTATATAGTACATTTCCAGTGCTCAAGGACACTTTACATGCAAGAAGAAAAGGATAACACGAATTGAGTAGACAACAAAAATGGCAAACAATACTAAAGGCGGAAAAGTAGAATATTACAAAGTAGTAGATTAGAGTTACGAGAATACTGAACAGTAAAAGAGCATTACATAGACGGCAGGATACAGCAGCATAGAATCAAGCACGATGATATGTTAGGTAAATACATTTGCGGTACAAGTATTGAAGCTTGTTTCTGCCATGGAATAAAAAATAAAAAAAGGTAACTGTGACTTTTTTTCTCACAATTCTGATTTTGTTTTCTCAGAATTGCATGTTTGTATCTTGAAAAAAAAGTCGTTTTTTCCTCTGAATTGGACTTTATAACTCGCAATTGCAAGTTTATATCTCACAATTCTGAGAAGAAAAGTCAGAATTGTAAGATCTAAACTTGCATTTGTGAGAAAAAAGTCAATTTTATCCAGTCAGGACAAAAAAAAAAATTCTTGCACTTGTGAGTTTATATCCCTCAATCCTGACTTTATAACTATCTTTTGCGAGTTTATATCTCACAATTCTGAGAAGAAAAGTCAGAATTGTGAGATGAAAAGTCATTTCAGCTGAAATGATATTAAACCAACTTAAAAAAATTAGTTGAATCTTGTATAACTTAAAAAAAAAAAAATAAAATAAATATAAATATATATATATATATATATATATATATATATATATATATATATATATATATATATATATATATATATATATATATATATATAGCTGAAATGATATTAAACCAACTTAAAAAAATTAGTTGAATCTTGTATAACTTAAAAAAATAAATAAATAAAATAAATATATATATATATATATATATTATATATAATATAATATATCACTTGTATTAGTGTTTGGCTTTGTCAGCCTAAACAAGTCTAGTTTTTAAAAATAAACACTATTCTCTTACATACTGTAAGCCGACTAGGTCATTTCATATAATTGGGCCCAGGGTACAGAGTTCAGGTGTGACGGCACTAATTCTCTCATGTTGGCGTGTTTTGCTCAGTCTGTATCATGTGACTCTGTACGTGTTATACAACACGGCTTTATTCTGTTTTTTATTTTTTTTATTTTGATATCATTTTTCATGTTTTATTTTTGGTTTGTTGGTTTCAATGATCTGAAAGCATTTTATTTTTATTTTTTATTTTATTCAATTTTTAATTTAGCATCAGTTTTTTTTTCCACTTTTTTGTTTCTTGGTTTCAATGTCGATCTTAAAGTATTTTATTTTTTATTTAACTTTTAATTAAATTACAAAATGAAGAAAATAAGAATATAAATAAATTATATAACTATGTAAAAATATATTGATATTTGTGTCCACTTTTAGAAGGTGCGCTTAACATTTGAGTTATAATTTATAATGATTTAAATAAAAAAAAATGCTAGTTTATAAAAAAAAATACAGTTAAATGCAACTGAAAAAAAGTAAAAACACGAAAGTAGAACATTAAGATTAAATTAAGATTATGGTGACAAATGTGCAAATAATAATGTTGCAAATAAAGTCTCAATGCAACAGCATTTTATTGGTTAAAAATACATGCCAGTTGTTGCAGTATTTATGTTTAAAAATCATGTTCCGTTTCCTGTCTTTGTTCTCCACTATTTCCTGTGCATCATCTTCATCCAGTGATTTGGACAGCTCTGCACTTGGTATGTCATCTTCTCCAGCCCTTCCTGAGGGTGGGATCCTGAGCCCCAGTCCAGACCCTCTGCCTCCACCGCTGCCAAACCCCATTAACCTCCGTCTTCCAGAACACGGCCAGGAGGAGGAGTTCATTCCTGTAAGTGACCATTAGCATGAAAAACTTTTCATCTCATTTTGATATTTAATTGAAATGATCTTCTGTTAAGAATTTCTAATGGAATCTCCTGCATTTTGAAAATTTAAAGTATGACCTCTCTGCTATGATTGAAACAGGAATGTTTGTGTCATTTTAGGAGGTGGAGCTGAAGGTCTCTCTGGTGAAATCTGATAAAGGAAGTTTAGGTTTCACCCTCACCAAAGGGCCAGACAACAGTTGCTACATCCATGACATTATCCAGGACCCTGCTAAAGGAGACGGCCGCCTGCATCCAGGGGATCGCATGATAATGGTATGATAATAGGGATTAGTATTGGGCAATCTTCTGCATTTTCAGACCATCATATCGTCAGACTGTGAGATCACCGATACACAATATTATTGTGCCCGCGTGGGTTTGGGTGAGAGAACAACTCTATGGATGTGTCATAGTCATAATTTTTCCTGATGTCTTTTATGTCTTTTTATGTCTTTTCCCGATATCTTTTATTAATAATAAAAGTAGCATAATAATATTAATAATAATAATAAGAAGAATTTAATAGCCCTGCGTGCCCCATATCGCACAGCTACTCGTGTGAAATTGCTTATATATATATATATATATATATATATATATATATATATATATATATAATCAAACACATCAGCTATCGGCGATATCTTTGACTATCTTCGATCCACAATATTATCATCTGTTGGCATATGGATGGGTGTATCTTTACTGTTATCTAGTTTTGCAGAGTTTTGAAAGCTGGTAAAAGCAAATTTTATTTGACAATACTTCCCTGAAAACTAGAGTCATCAATAACTTTAGTATATTTTCTGGTCCATATGTAGATTCATTTTGTAGGTTTTTTGCAGTACACTAGCATGTAATGCAAACACACATGGACTACAAGCTGCAAAACTTACATTTTCATTTTATTTTACACATTGTTCTGCATCTTCATCCTTCTTCCTCTGTTTTTAGGTGAATAACACTGACGTGTCTGGCATGAGTCACACTGAGGTGGTCAACCTGGTACGTGCCGCCCCCAAAGTCGTGGACCTGGTGGTAGGCCGTGTCCTAGAACCTCCCAAACCACCAATAGAGGCCCACCTCCTTCCCGACATCACGTTTCAGTGTCACGATGAGCCTTTAGGTAATGGAAATAGCAATGTATATTGTAACTGATCTTCTTTACCACACAGTGGTGTTCTCAGAAATACCCAGAATCCAGCTGGGCAAGTAGATTTAGCTGCGTTTGACCGATACATTTGGGGCATTAGTGTTATCTCACTGTCAGAGGTCAACGGGGGCTTTACCGGGTAACGCAAAAACACAGATATCCATCAGCATAAACAAAGCCCACTTGCGTTTCACTGGAAAAATGAGCTCAAGGGGTTCAACAACAAGCTAGATAAAGGTGTCGGATTTCAGCTTGCTGACAAAAAAGTGAAAGAAAGAAAGAAGGTAGTGATAGGGTTTAGCGCAGCCGGATCACTTAAAGTGTTTGCTTTCTGGGTGTGTGTGTGGCTGTCTCTTGTAGGTCTGGTTCTCGATGGAGGAAGTGACAGTGGGTTGGGCGTACTGTACGTGAAAGACATCATCCCAGGATCTGTAGCCTCAGCAGAAGGCAGTTTGAGACACTTGGATATCATACATTACATCAACGGCGCTCCGACGCAGGATCTGACCTTGAGCGAGAGCCGCAGACTCCTGCAGCTGTCACTGAGGAATCTTAGTCTCAAAGCCACCAGGTGAGTTATTCGCACGGCACGACTCGACTACATGTTCATGAAAAACACTTCGAAGTTCATTCAAATATGCAAAAACGATTGAATTGTTCAGGTGTTGCGAAGACTCTTTTGATGGACTTGTTTGTCAGTTGTTGTTTAATATATGTAATACTGTAATACTTCTGGATGAATGCCACTAACTATATTTCCATAGGAATGGGAAGCCTGTTTTTCCGGGTGAGGAGGAGATTTCATTACTAAACAATAACATCAGTTCTAAAGTCTCCCAGAGTATGAATGGTAAGAGTAGTGGGAAAATAGTGCAAAATAACAGAATTTATTTGAATTTGTAAATATTATAAATGTCTTTACTGTCACTTTTTTGATCAATTTAATTCATCCTTGCTGAACAAATGTTTTAATTTCTTTTTTTAAAAGTTGCATGGTACGAACCCCAAACTTTTGAATGGTAATGTTGCGTTGATGCTCAAATTCAAAAATGGATTGTGAAAATTGATATAAAATTTAGTAAAATATGCCAATGAATTTCAAGCAGTTAAAAAAATATATAAATTTGATAACACATTTTAAGTTTGTAAAGTTTATATTGACTTAGATTAACTGTAACTGACAATGTTTGCATAATGTAACCCACAGTGAAGATGTCATCATAATATTTGCATACTGAATTCGGATTGGTCATTGGTCATTTACATAGCAATTATTATAATATTTGGTAAAACTCACTGTAACACATGATCTTGTGTGGTTTATTGCTTAAATTAATGGTATCAACTGTTTATTTTTCTTTTGATTGATGGCATTCTGATGCTCTGGTTAGTAGTGTTGTCACTCTTCTGGTTGTAAGCTGAGTAATTTACACAGTGGCTCAGTTCTCTCTTGCTTTCTCTCTTTGTATCATAGGTTATCTCCATAGCAACGATCGTAATGAATTAGAGGCCCTATCCGATATCTGTCCCGCTGAGGTAAGGACCTGTAGAACTCCTGGTAAACTATTACCTAATATTGATCGGTGCTGCTCTGGCTAAATATTTTACCACTAAATAGACCGACTGCAGAAACAGAAGCGTTTCAGGCATGATATTATAGTATGGGATCTGCTTTTTTGTGACTTGTGAGACAGGACACAAACTGCGTGAAATTTAAACTGAGGCAGGCCATAGAGACAGGTCAGATTTCTGCGGTCTTTTGTTTACTAGAAGAACCGGTTAGAGGAATTTGACTCGATTTTCAGGAAACACGTTTTTCGTGAGCAACCAACACTGAGGCTTCTTCCATCACTGAATTGACTGTTCTTTGTCATTCTGGCTTGCTTTCTTTTGTAAGTTTTCACCAGTATTTCCTCATCTCATTAATTTTGCCATCTTTATTTCACTCTTTTCTTGTCTGAAATGTTTACAGGAGCAGATTGTGAAGCTGCAGTTGGAGAAGCCGCCAGCAGGAGGCCTGGGCTTTTCTGTGATTGGTGGAGAAAGGGGTATTTTCGTGAAGTCCATCACCCCTGGAGGCACCGCAGAAATTGCGGGCACGTTGCAAGTTGGCGATCGTTTACTGAAGGTATGTTTTTACACTTTATACCAATTTATTTGTATTTTTTTAAGTTGCACTTCCAAAAGCCAGTTTTGTTGGTTGTGTTTGTGTACAGGTCAATGACGATCTGATGATCGGTGTGTCACACTCTAAAGCCGTCACCACCATCCGTAAAGCTAAAGGCTTGGTGCACCTCGTCGTTTCCCGCCCGCCTGACCAGATGCCCAACACGTACCTGGGCTTTCTGCCTCTCAAATCCAATGGTGTTAATGGCAACAACGGTACGGTCTACACATCAACAACCTCATGGTTATTCAAAAAGTAGAATGAATGCATGCCCAGAACCTGTCAGGATGTGTTAATCTATTTTTAGTTCAATAATTTTTTATATTGAACTAATATATATATATATATATATATATATATATATATATATATATATATAAACAACATATTTAATTTTTATTATTATAAAAAATAATAATACATTTTTATGTTTGTCAATGTTTTTTAATGAAAATACAGATCTTTAAGATTTAAATAGAAAACAATTATTATTTTTTTTATTATATTATATTTATGGGCTTTTTGTACCTTTATTTGGAGAGGACACTAGAGGGCAGACAGGAAAGCACTGGGCAGAGAGAGGGGGGCAGGATCGACAAAGGACTTCGAGACGGGAATCAAATTCCTGTGAACGCATTTGTGCCATATGTTGGCGCACTAACCATATTTAAACATATCTATTGTAATAAATAATGAATTAATACTAGTGGTGGGCATAGATTAATTTTTTTAATCTAGATTAAAATGGCTCATTTGAATTCTGCCGAAGACATTCAGAATATGTGAGATAGGCCTACCCAAATTATCCCTGCATCCCAATGTCCGTACTATCCATCCTAAATAGTATGTGAGATTAAAATAAGTGTGTCCCAAAGCATAGTATGTTGAAAGGAGTATGCCAAAAGTCCCCGGATGGTCTACTATTTCCGGTAGATTTTCGAAGTGTGGATCCGTGCACACTATAAAGGCTAATATTGCCCACAACCCATTGCGCGTTGTACGAGGATTCAGTTCAGAACTACAAACACGAGTAAATGTGTTAAAAACTACAAAACATGGCGAATATGCACGATCGACACTGAGATTGTTTGAGTGACTAATAATCAGTTTAACCTGATAGAAAATATTTATTTAATGTTATATGTGTTATTTTTCATCTGCAAATACCAATGTGGACTTTTATAAAGATCTGATTGGCCATTAACTTTTAAATGCATCATTATGCATTAATATGAGGAGAGTTCTCCACATGAAAGACTCGCGACTGCAGATCAACGTGCTGCATTTCTCTCCGATACGATAGGAAATTAGCTAAATGAAATGTGGAGGATGTACGATGATTGACAGGCCAGTTTACGGTGACTGGATGCAGCAGAGAGTAAAGACGCAATTGTATGGCGTGATAGTATGTCCCAAAGCTTGTCTACTCTTTTGCTACACACTCAAAAGTAAGTACTTTTTGTTCACAGAAAGAGTACATACTTTTAGGGCGTAGAATAAGTAGGCGAATTGGGACGCAGCAAATGACTAAAAGTAATCCGCCATTTTGTCCGACAAAGTAGATAGGAGTTAGAGTTAAACTTGAAAAATTGTGTATATTGACATCTTTCCGCGTTAGAAACAACATTGATTTTCATGTTCATTCATGTTTATTTGATGCTTTAAATGGACTCGTAGTAAGAGATGATCGGTTTACGAGCCTCTTGAGTTGAGGCATTACAGCAATCTGTCACGACCATGGCAACGGCACATTAAAGAGCAACAAAACGGTTTTTATTGTTTGAATTTCTTAAAAAAACTACACAGTTTTAAAGCTGGGACTTTGTTAAATATCATAAGTAACCTGCTCTGTCGACGTGTTGTCAGTGTCTTCTTTGCTCCGTGATGCATTTATCACTGTGTGTGACGTGACGGGCGTCACAGCTCCGCTTGTCGGACAAAGCAACAGTAACTAAGGGGGGCGGGTCTTTGCGAAGGGTCAGTTCGGCTAGGAATACATCCGCGCAAAAAAAAATATAGGTGAAAGTCATCATAGCTTGCGTAGTATAGACCCAGCTCCCAACCCAACTTTGAGAATAGATTAACGGCAATATTATTTTTATCGCCCGATAAGAGTCTCACGTTAACGCAGCACGTTAACGCCGATAACGGCCCACCACTAATTAATACATAATTTTTTAATGTTTATTTTAATGAAATATTATTTTTTATTAAGAGTAATAATTTAGTCTCACAAAAAGGGCTAAGAAAAATCTGTTTTTGTGATGTTTCAGATGTGAGTGAGGACAGCGGCGTGAAGACAAAACTCCAGACGCCATCGGAGCAAAGCAAGAGCAGCAATCCACCTCCCCTCCCTCCGATAGGTACAGTAAAGATCACATGACCAGTGTTATTTTAGTATCAAGTATTGATATAAAATACTATTATTGTTTTATATTTATATTTTGAATGAGTTTAAATTGTATTAAATATTAATAACATATTTAAAACATTGTTTTAATTGTAATATTGTTTATTATATTTTTAATATTTATTATTAAAGATTAATAAAATATAATAACATTAAAATAATACAATATGTAAAATTACAATATTGTTTTTTATATTTTCCATTTTGATTTTAATTTTAGCAATAAAAATGTTTTTACTAGTTTTCATTAGTTTATTTATTTTTTAATGTTTATATAGTTTTTATTAATGTATATTTCAGTTTTAATTGTTTTCGTACATCAGGTTAAAGTAAATGAAAACGTAATATTGCCTTGGCAAGTAGTTATATATGTATAAATTTTAATTTAATATTACTTTTTAACTTTTTATGGTTTTAGTTTTATAATAACCCCACATGAGACTGGCAGATGGCTTATCGGAATTCTACCTGCAGATATTTACCCCTTATTTACATTATCTAAATTGTGTGTGTGTGTTCTAGACTATGAGACAGGCTCTCCAGAGAAAGGCAAGGGAACAGAAGGAAGTGGTGACCTATCAGAGGACACAGACTGTGACGGCTCGTCTCTGCCTGAAGACTCCCCAGAGGTATGGCCATCTGTAATTAAACTTGGAATATCTGCCATTTTACAGCAGTCAAACATAGTTCATAAGATCTGATCTAATAACAATGGACTTTGATGCAGTTGTATTGATTTGGAACATCATGTAGTTCAGATAATAGATGTCCTGTTCCCCGTTCTTCTCTTCAGACATCTCGGAAGGCTGAGTGGAAGGAAGAAAATGTTGATGCCCCACTGAACGACAGGTGAGGAAGAGGAAAACAATTTTACAACTTTCATAGGACTCTATCACTTATTTCACATCTGCAGTGGGTGTTTTTGTTTCAGCTTGCATTTTAAACTCAGAAAATG
This sequence comes from Ancherythroculter nigrocauda, assembly GCA_036281575.1. Lineage (NCBI taxonomy): Eukaryota > Metazoa > Chordata > Actinopteri > Cypriniformes > Xenocyprididae > Ancherythroculter > Ancherythroculter nigrocauda. The sequence continues at coordinate 28,984,608 of VTFQ01000017.1, forward strand.
CAGTGGAAACCTATTTATCAACATGATTTTTTTTTTTTTAAATATAAGCGTTTATTAAGCAACATACAATATTGAACTACTTTTTATTAGTACAACTATTTATCAGCCATATCCTCCTTTCTGTTTGAGCTACAGGAATATCAAGAATAAAACTAACAGCCATATCCTCCTAAATTCAGCCAGAGTGAAATCTAACATGTTTGTTATTATGATAGTGCTCTGCAGTCATTGTCAGGCCAGCTGGATGAAGATGAGATCACATGGGGGAGTGATGAGTTGCCAATAGAGAACATCAACTCTAAATTTACTGAAGGTCAGACCACGGTTTCTCACAGCGAAATGAGTCATTTTCTTATTGTTCATGCAATCAGTTTGTCTCATTGTAAGTGTAATGCATGTTATTTTCTCTCTCTTTCTCAGATGGACCCGTTGTTACTGAGGATGAGCTGACATCTCTGCCGCTGGTTAAAGTGGTTCCTGACGGTCATTACACATCTACCAACCTCAACACTATAGTCCGTATGATGAGAGGCCTGCTGGAACAGAAAGTTCCACTGCAAGAGTTTGAGGTACAGAAATACTTCATTGTACTATATACTTAAATATATGAAAGCTTGTTTCTGCCATGAAAAAAATAAATAAAAAGGTAATCACGACTTATCTCACAATTCTGAGTTATAAAGTCACAGTTGCATGATATAAAGTCAGAATTGTGAGATATATACTCGTAATTGCGTAGTACAATGTCCAATTGTGAGGGAAAAAAGACTGAGGTTTTTTCTCAGAATTGCGAGTTTATATCTCACAATTCAATCGTGAGATATAAACTCAATTCTAAAAAGTCAGAATTGACGCAATTACCTATTTTTTTATACCATCACAGGAATGCTATACATTTAAAATATATATAAACAGAAAAGTTATTTTACATTGAAATAATATTTGACAATATTACTGTTTTTACTGTATTTTTGATCAGATAAAGGCCGCCTTGGTGAGCCTTATTTCAAAAACATTAAAAAATCTTACTGACCCCAAACTTTTGAACGGCAGTGTATTTTTTTTTTTTTTTTGCATGAATATAGCCTTCGATACTAATATGGCTATAAAAATATTTTTTTGTGTGCATATTGTTTTCTTTCAAAGAACCTGCAGAATTTGCGCCCCTTGGATGAATGTCTGATTGGCCAGACCAAAGAGAACAAGAAGAAAAACCGTTACAAGAACATCGTTCCATGTGAGTTAGGAGAAACACTGATGTATTAATAGTTTCAGCATGTTTCTCTGAACTTATTTTGAATATTAATTATCTCTTGCTCTCTGTCATGATTCAGTTGACACAACCAGGGTCATGTTGGGAAAGGATGGTGGCTACATAAATGCCAACTTCATCAAGATGCCTGTAAAAGACGAGAACTTCATGTACATCGCGTGCCAGGGTCCGCTGCCCACCACGCTCGGGGACTTCTGGCAGATGGTTTGGGAGCAGAAGTCCAACGTGATCGCCATGATGACACAGGAAGTGGAAGGAGGGAAAGTGAAATGTCAGAGGTACTGGCCTGACACGCCCCACTCACCTGAGATGGTGGACGACCGACTGCAGATCACACTGGTCAAAGATCAGCACCTGGACAACTTTGTCATCCGGCTCATAGAGGTCAAAGACATCCAGGTAAGAGACAGTTTATATATATCCTGTATATATTAGGGCTGTATGATTCATCAAAATAAAACTGAATTTATGAGATGGCTTACTGTGATTATCAAATCACAAAGAATGTGACGTAATTAAATATATGTACTTGTAATGAGAAGTGCTTATCAACAGGGCTCTCTGCATTTTTAAAAAAAAAAAGTTTGATGGTTTAACGCTTGAACATTAAGAAATTAAGTCATAAATAGTAGTAAGTGCTGTCAAATCAATTAATCATGATTAATCGCATCTAACTTAAAAGTTTGTGTGTGTGTGTGTGTGTATGTATATATAGACACAATTATATAAAAACTTGTTAGATGTGATTAATCGATTTGACTGCACTAAAAATGTTCATATTATTGTAAAAAAAAAAATTTCTTAAATACTTTACAGTGACATTACAATAGTAATATTTCTTTTGTTTTTTCAGTTATTTTTATAATTTTATTTAACAACACTACTATTACTACTACTACTGCTACTACTACTAATAATAATAATAATATTTTTCTAGCAATATTGATATATAATCACAAAATTACAGGCAAAATTGCAGTCCTACGATGATTAATCGCATCTAACATAAAAGTTTGTATACATGTGTCAACTTTTATGTTAGATGCAATTAATCACAATTAATCGATTTGACACTAAAATATTAATGTTATTATTAAATTATTTTCTTAAATACTAATTTTTTTATGTTACAGTGCCATTACAATAGTAATATTTCTTAATATTTTTTTTAGTTACTTTAAAGGTGCCCTCGAATCAGAATTTGAATTTACCTCGGCATAGTTGAATAACAAGAGTTCAGTACATGGAAAAGACATACAGTGAGTTTCAAACCCCATTGTTTCCTCCTTCTTATGTAAATCTCATTTGTTTAAAAGACTTCCGGAAAACACTCGGATCTCAACATAACACCGACTGTTGCGTAACAGTCGGGATCATTAATATGTATGACCCCAATATTTGCATAATGCCAGCCCATTCGACGCATTAGACAAGGAAAGGCAGTATTAACGGCTGGATCTGTGCACAGACAAGGTAAGCAAGCAAGAACAACAGCGAAAAATGGCAGATGGAGCAATAATAACTGACATGATCCATGATATCATGATATTTTTAGTGATATTTATAAATTGTCTTTCTAAATGTTTCATTAGCATGTTGCTAATGTACTGTTAAATGTGGTTAAAGTTACCATCGTTTCTTAATGTATTTACGGAGACAAGAGCCGTCGCTATTTTCATTTTTAAACACTTGCAGTCTGTATAATTCATAAACACAACTTCATTCTTTATAAATCTCTCCAACAGTGTGTAATGTTAGCTTTAGCCACAGAGCATATAGCCTCAAACTCACACAGAATCAAACGTAACCATCTAAATAAATACTTTACTCACATCATTCGAAGCATGCATACAGCGTGCATGACGAACATCTTGTAAAGATCCATTTGAGGGTTATATTAGCTGTGTGAACTTTGTAAATGCGCTGTAATATAGTCGACAGCTCGTGTGGCAGAGGAAGCGCATCTCTTAAAGGGGCCGTGCTGAAAAAATCAGTGCATAGTTAATGATGCCCCAAAATAGGCAGTTAAAAAAATTAATTAAAACAAATCTATGGGGTATTTTGAGCTGAAACTTCACAGACACATTCAGGGGACACCTAGGACTTATATTACGTCTTGTAAAAAAACAATCTAGGGCACCTTTAATAATTTTGTTTAATACTACTACTACTAATAATATTTTTTTTCTAGCAATATTGATATATAATCACAAAATTCCGGGCAAATTGTGCAGCCCTATGAACAACCACAGCAAACCTGGAATTTTAAATCGCAATTGCATTTTTTTTTATATCAGGAATTAGATTTTTTCCTCAAATCGTGCAGCTCTAATATCTTTATAAATACACTTATAGAGTAGATATTTAAATGCATAAATCTGCATGTGTGTATCTTTCTCTTTTAGACTGATGAGATCCAGAGAGTCACTCATCTGAACTACACAGGCTGGCCTGATCACGGAACCCCGACTCAACCAGAACAGCTCCTGACATTCATTTCCTACATGAGACACATCCACCAATCAGGCCCCATCATCACTCACTGCAGTGCAGGGATTGGCCGATCAGGAACGCTCATTTGCATCGACGTGGTTCTTGGCCTCATCAGCAAAGACGCAGATGTAAGTGTCTCCATTAAAATATAGAAGTCTGTCATTATTCTTTGAGCAATTGACTTGAATTTATAAGAAATGGAATTAGAAATGGATTTTTATTTGGATTTATTTCACAATTTTGTCTGGCTGAATTTTTTTAAGTATGTATATATGTATGTATTTATGTTACTGGTAACACTTTACATTATTAGCTGTGTGATTAATGAAAGGTATTAATTTACATGTATGCTCTCCACTTTTCCTCTCTTTAGTTTGACATATCAGATGTCGTACGTACCATGAGACTCCAGAGGCAAGGCATGGTGCAAACAGAGGTGAGAATTCATAATGAACTCATTAATTCATTCATGTCATTGAATTAAAGTTTACTTCTGCATGTAACATTTCCTGTTCTCCCCTCCAGGAACAATACATTTTCTGCTACCAGGTCATCTTGTATGTGCTCAGATGTCTCCAGGCAGAAGAGAAGCTCTCAGGATAAAACCGTGGACCAGCACTGCCTTTCTTCTCTCCTCATCAGCTGAAAAAACCAGCGGGCTTCAGTCATCATGATGTTTAGAAACTGCTTCATTGTTTTCTGATCAGGGGCTTCGACCTTGTCAGAATAAATTATGTTTTTACGATGTTTTGGACGTCAGTGACGCATACAATTCTTGCAGAATTTTGTGTATTCTTATCGCTTACATTCTTGACCATTGGCTGCTACTTCTTTGAAAGCATTTATTTTATAACTTATCTTTTTTTTTTTTTGGTTTTTTTTGGTAAAAACAGTTTTTATAGATTCCCTAAAGATTATGGATCAAATAAAACAGAAATGAATTCATATTTTTTTTTGTGGTACAAAATGATTCTTGTGTATTTTAAAATGAAATGATGCTGGAAATGTTGCCTTGACAGAATACAAGACAGTATTTGCTTTGTAAATCTTTTAGAAATCACTGAGTGCCAGTGGTAATCGAAGAAATGAAAAGTGTTATATTTAGTGTGATATTTATCATATGAAATCTGTCGATATGTTTTAAAGCTGTTACATACTGGACAATTTGCAATTTGTAAATAAAAGAATATCATGCCTTTAAGATTTCCTTTAATCATTGTATTTTTGTCATTTCTGCTACTGTTTTTTTTTATTTTTTATAAGTCTTACAGCTCTTAGTTATGATTTTTCTTTCATGTTCAGGTTTTACTAGGTTTGAGATAAACATTGTCTTGAAATTCAGTTCTCCCAATTGAAAAAAAGTGTTTTTTTTTTTTTTTTACACACATATTTGCCTGTTGAACAGATATAGTATATATCATGTATGTACCAGTAAAAATAGATTTGACTATTTTCCTGTTCCATTGATGTTTTCCTCATCTCTTATATAGACATAAAATACTAATGATCTAAAGCAGAGGCTGTAGAAACTGAACAAGCACTCAAAACTTCCATGGCCAATAGTAAAACGTCAATTTGCATATTTCTTTATGTAAACATGATGTTGAGTGCCAATGAATGGATGAATAATCAACTGAAAACATAAAATTTGGATATCTGGTATTTAAATGAGTGTATTGATCAGTGATATAAGTGAAATACAAAATTAAATTTTGAAATCTACTTTTATTGGAAATGTTAAATAGGCTAAAGAATTTTTTTTTCTTTTTCAGTTGGACTAATGTAGTAATTTAGCTTACTGGAAAAATACGCCTACTACTAAAAGAAGTCTCCTGCAGTATCTCAAATGTCCACTAGGGGCCGCAGCCTACAAAATAATGACTTGCTGATCTAAGAATCCGACTGTCCTTTCAGGCTTTCCGTAGCTCGCTGGCAACATGGCGACCTCCTTATGAGCCACGCTGTTGATTAAATAATCGAATCAGTCAAAATAAACGTTCTGTTCTGACGATTAGTATAAGATAACAATAAAAAATGTCGGGCCGTCACAACAACAAATTACCGACGAACCTCCCACAGTTGCAAAATCTGATCAAGAGGGATCCCAAGTCCTATACGGAGGAGGTAAGGCACTTGCTATTGGATTTGTCAACTGGCCTGATCCCAAATAAACCAAAAGAATGACATGACATTGCACTATGGCAAGCTGTTCATGTATTTATTAAACCCAACTAGGATCTATTTAACGTTATATGTAACTGCTACTTATGTGTTTATAAGTAGTAAGTAATCCAATAGGAACGTATAGCTTTCAATTTCTTAAGTATTTAGATGATAGTCACTATTCAAATAGTAACAAGTTACTATTCTATTATTATTATTATTATTATTATTATTACTGGTAACAAATTGCTATGGGGATCTGTATGTAATTCAGATAGCAGTTATTGATTTCCGCCGGTATTACTAGTTACTAAAATAGATACTTGTTAGTTATACGGAATAAATGTTCAAATTTTGTTTTATCTATAGTTTATAATATTCTAAATGAGCTTAATTTGTTGTCATTCCAGTTTTTGCAACAGTATCGTCATTATCAGTCAAATGTGGAGATCTTTAAACATCAGCCTGACAAATCCAACAAAGATCTGGCTGAGCTGGTCATGTTCCTGGCTCAGGTATGGAGGTGCTCTCTATTTTTTTCTGTATAAGACCTTTTATGGATTATACACTGTTATTGACTGATTGTGATTTATGTCTCCAGGTTGGACACTGTTATTTAGAGGAGCTGTCAGACTTCCCACAGCAGCTGACTGATCTTCTCCTAAACCATCATACTGTGCTGGAGTCAGATCTTAGAATGGTACGTACAAATGGCATTTGTTGTTCATGTGAATTTGTTTACAGTACAGCTAGTATTGTACTAGTTTACAATTTGATCAAGATAGTTTTGAAGTCTTTCAGAGTAGGAGCTGTTTTTAAAGGTACACTATTTAACTTTTGGCCCTCTAGTGGTTAAAAAAAATAAAACTGCATGCGTTTTGCAGAAGAAAATTGTTTTGGTTGTGCTTCGACTCTGTGCGGCTATGGATGAAAATGACCCTTCACTATACAGACTTGGGAGGGTTACTTTAAAAATGTATTCCGTTATAGTTACAAATTACTTCATAAAAAAAAGTATTCAGTAACGTAATCCAAGTACCACAGTATGAAAGTAATGTAATCTGATTACTTCAAGGTTACATATATAAAGAAAAAAAAGGGGGGTAAACTTTACTGTAAATAAATTGCATTTTTAAATTTAATTTTAATTATTTCTTCTCAATTTCTGCAAGTTTTTAAATGTTACATGTTCCATACTTTTGAATGGGTCTCAACAATAGAAATATTTTAAAAATCTGATAAATTATCTATTTAGCATTTTGGTTTCTTTTAAAACCAATTAAAACTAAGAATCATGTCTCATTTCCACAAATTGGGAAAATATATATATATATATACACATACATGCATACATACATACATACATGCATACACTAAAGGGCTGTATACCACACCATACACACGTCAAAGTAGCCGAAGAAACTTTACTCTCTTTATGGATATGACGCGACATGCACTGGCAAGTAATGTATGTAGTGTAAAAATAAACAGAACAAAAAAGCTACATGGTGTACTTTTAACTTTTGAAGATCTGTTTTTTTTTTTTTCTAATTAAATAACTTTTTGCAATTTCTCTCAGACGTTTTGCAAAGCCCTCATCCTCTTGAGGAACAAAGATCTGGTCAGTCCCACCAGTCTTCTGGGGCTGTTCTTTGAGCTGCTGCGCTGTCATGACAAACTTTTGCGAAAGGTCTGTGAATTTTGCAGTGCAATTCTGTTTTAAGGATTATTGCTTGAATATTACATTGAATTATTGCAAAGCTTGCTGATTAAAAATCGTCCTTTGTCTCCTCAGACTTTATACACCCATATTGTGACCGATATCAAAAATATCAATGCCAAGCACAAAAACAACAAACTGAACACGGTAAGTCGCTTGTATTTGAGAGTCATATTCATTTTCCATCAAGTGACAAGTAAAAGACTGCAGCAGAATATGCAAAATGTAACTTAATTTGGATAAAAAAAAAGAAACAAAAAAGAAATTATATTTGGTATTAAAGAATTCGGCTTGATAGAAAAGTTGTGATAGTCTTTTCTTCCATACTGTGGGATATATCCATATATCCCAGTGAAATGGCTTCTCAAACAAGAAAAAAAATGTAGGGTGGGACTTTTTTTCTCTCCATTGGTATTGATTGGATGGTTGTGGTTTGCTATTGGTGGATCTCATGTGAGTGACAGGTTGTCCCGCCCACATGTCAGTAAACATGTCATCAGAGAAGAGAAGAGATGTCTCTGTGAAAGGGAGGGAAAATTATTTTGATTAAAGATTACGAGGGCACATGAATAAAAAGATAAACAAATATTGTATTATTCCATTAAAAAAAAAAAGGATTGTCAATTTTGATTTTATGGTGACTTTAAGATTTTTTTTCATTGTGACGTTTTTTTTCCCCCTTAAGTTACTGTCTAAATTGTTGTCTCATACTTTTTTCTTTACCTATTTCAAGATTTCTTATTTTGATTTTGTGCTGAAATATGAGGTTGCATGAGATTCCCTCCATTCGTTTGGAAATAAATACTCAGCTCTTTTGTGTTTGCTTCTGCGCTCAGACCTTACAGAACTTCATGTACACCATGCTGAGGGATTCAAACCCTATTGCTGCCAAGATCTCTTTAGATGTAATGGTTGAGCTTTACAAAAGAGACATCTGGTGAGTCCTTGAACAGAAACATCTTTGTAATATTATGGGATGCATTTAGCATGACCTGCAGTCATCACTGTTTTCTATTCCCACCTCAATCAATCAGGAATGACTCTAAAACCGTGAACGTCATCACCACAGCGTGTTTCTCCAAAGTCACAAAGGTTGGAATATTTTTTTTTTCTCTCTCTAATGAAATATGTATGAATCTCCAGTATTACTGACACTTTACTCACTTAGTTATTATATACTATATTATAACGTTATTTACTAAGCGGCTAATCAAGACCTCTTCTAACATGTTTGAACAAATTTGGTCTTCTCTCAGATCCTTGTAGCTGGATTGAAGTTCTTCCTGGGAAAAGATGAAGATGAAAAGAAAGACAGTGATTCAGAGTCTGAGGTACAATAAGTTTGTTTTGTTTTATGTACACTACCATTAATTAATTAGCAAACTAATCAATTAGCAAAAATAAAGATATTTATAATGTTATAAAAGATTTCTATTTCAAATAAATGTTGCTCTTTTGAACTCTCTATTCATCATAGAATCCTGACAAAAATGATCAAGGTTTCCACAAAAATATTAATTAGGACAACTGTTTTTAACATTCATTGATGTTAGTAAGAAATGTTTCTTGTCCACCAAATCAGCATATCAGAATGATTTCTGAAGGATCATGTGACACTGAAGACTGGAGTAATGATGCTGAAAATTCAGCTTTGCATCACAGAAATAAATTACATTTTAAAATATATTCAAATAGAAAATGGTTATTTTAATTTATAATAATATTTCACAATATTACTGTTTTTACTGTATTTTTGGTCAAATAATTGCAGTTTTGCAAATAATTTTTTTTTAATCTTACAGACCCCAACATTTTTGAATGGTAGTGTACTTTAAATATTAATAATTATTATTTTTTTTCCCCTCTGCAGGACGATGCACCAACAGCCAGAGATCTAATGATCCGATATTCCACCGGAAAGAAAACGTCCAAAAATAAGAGGAAAATGGAGAAAGCCATGAAAGTCCTCAAGGTTAAATAAAGTCTCATAATCAGCAAATCAATAATTTGTTGACTTAATTTCACTGCTAAAGTTGTCATTTTCATTTTGTTTTCTCAGAAACATAAAAAGAAGAAAAAAGTAGAGGTTTTTAATTTCTCCGCCATCCACTTGATCCACGATCCACAAGGTCAGATCATCCTTTCACATTGTATATAATGCAACAAACATGCAGTGTAGTGGATAATTGTGGGTTCAGACCCACAAGAACTCTTCCATGAACTGTGAATCTCTTTCTATAAAAGCATGTAGATTAGTAATTATCATCTGTGTTCTTCATCAGATTTCGCAGAGAAGCTCCTGAAGCAGCTGGAGAGCTCAAATGAGCGGTTTGAGGTGAAGATCATGATGATGGAGCTCATCTCTAGGCTTGTGGGAATTCATGAGGTAATGCATGAGTGAGCATTTTCACATTTCTGCTTCATTATTTTCTCATTAGTTACTCCATCTAACCTGTTATGTTTCCATCTTTACAGCTTTTCCTTTTTAATTACTATCCGTTTGTCCAGCGGTTCCTTCAGCCTCACCAGAGAGGTAAACACTGCTGTCTATATAGAACACTTACAGAAAAATAATGTGTAGTTCACTTCAGTGTCTCTTGTCTAATGTCATATCTTCAGAGGCCGTGTTTATGGTCTCCTCCTGTTAATTTGATGTTTTCTTTCAGAGGTGACCAAAATTCTGTTGTGTGCCGCCCAGGCCTCCCATCAGCTGGTCCCTCCTGAGGTAAGAACTGATCATGAGACCTTTCTATAATGATTATATATCATTAAACAAGCTTGACCTTGAAAAATCATTTAATTTAGAAAGGATGCATTAAATTGATCAAAAGTGACAGTAAAGATATTTATAATGTTACAAAAGATTTCAAACAAAAAAAATTAAAAAATGATATACTGCGGTTTCCACAAAAATATGAAGCAGCAACACTGATAATAATAAGAAATGTTTCTTGAGCAGTAAATCAGCATATAGAATGATTTCTGAAGTCCTCACAGGAATAAATTAAAAATTTAAAATATATTAAAATACAAAACACCTGTAATATTTCACAATATTAAATGCAGCCCTGGTGAGCATAAGAGATTCTTTCAAAAACATGAACAAATCTTACCAGCCATGTACTAATTCATCATTACTGTTATATCCACAGATCATTGAGCCAGTCATCATGACCATCGCCAATAACTTTGTTACAGAACGAAATTCAGGGGAGGTCATGACCGTTGGGTAGGTGTTGTGTAAATCTCAGTCAAATATGGTGAAATGTGAAAACACTGTTATTTTATCCCTCTTTTTCTCAAGAATATCTCTTTTTTTCATCCTCATATCTCAGAATCAACGCCATAAAAGAAGTGGCAGCCCGCTGTCCTCTCTCGATGTCAGAAGACCTGCTTCAAGATCTCACACAGTACAAATCCCACAAAGATAAAAGTATGTGGTTTATCGTTATTTATCATGGTCTGTTCATGGATGCTATTTACTTTGAATGAATAAGAGAAAAGACTCTTTGACTTTTCTTTGAATATTGTCTGTTTATCTTCCAGATGTTGTGATGTCTGCCAGAGGTCTTATCCAGCTCTTCAGAGATCTCAATCCAAAGATGCTACACAGAAAAGACAGGGTGAGAAGCTTAAAATATTGAATTATGTAAAAAAAATAATAAGTTAACTGCAAAAGAGATTTAGTCCCTAGATTTAGCCCCCCCCCCCAAAAAAATAAAAAATCTTATATTTTAAGTTAATATTTCAATAAATAAACAACACATTTGATGTTCATGGTTAATGGTCACATGACATGCAGGTAAACAAATAAAATGTCATGTTTTTAAAATGATTTATTCATTTAAGTTTTACATTTTTACCATTGAATTTAACACCCAATTTGGGAAATTCTGTTCTAGATGTACACTACCATTCAAAAGTTTGGGATCAGTAAGAATTTAGTTATTTATTTTTATTTATTTTTTTATTTTTTTAAAGAAATTAATACTTTTATTCAGCAGGGATTCACTAAATTAATAAATAATGTTGTAATGTTACAAATTATTTTTATTTAAAATAAATGCTGTTCTTTTGAACTTTTATTTTAAAAAAGTATAATGGTTTCCAGAAAATATTAAGCAGCACAACTTTTTTTTTTCCCCCCATTGATAATAATAATAAATATTTCTTGAGCAGCAAATCAGCATATTAGAATGATTTCTGAAGGATCATGTAGGAATGAAGACCGGAGGAATGATGCTGAAAATTCAGCTTTGATCACAGGAATAAATTACATTTTAAAATATTTTAAATTATAATATTTCACAATATTATTGTTTGTACTGTATTTTTGATCAAGTAATTGCAAATGTGTTGAGCACAACAGACTTTACAAAATCAAAATCCATCCTCAGACTTTTGAATGTTAATGTACATTAATGTTTTTGCATTTATTGTGTGACCAGGGGAAGCCCACAGAATCTTCTAAGGAGGCCAGAATCCAGAACTATGGAGAACTGGAGGCCAAAGACTACATCCCTGGTGCTGAGGTCCTGGAAGTAGAGGAGAAAGTAGATGAAGAGGAGGATGAAGGTATGTGAAAAGCTGCATTAGCATTATCTTATTATTTCATTGATTAATACGTGTGTTAAAAGTGGCGTGACATTTCATTCCATCGTAATGTATTACCTTACAGATGGCTGGGAGAGCGCCAGCATGAGTGAGGATGATGAAGATGGAGAGTGGGTGAAGGTGCATCACTCCTCTGATGAAGATCAGACAGAAGTGGTGAGGATCATACCACTTTCTGAACTGATGCTACATTTGATTCTAACGATGGGAAATAATGCATCTGAACTCGTGTTGTGTCTATCTGTCAGGCTGAGAAATTACAGAGTATCCCAGAGGACGAGCGCAAAGCCAAAGCTGCCGTGGTCAGCACGAGTCGTCTCCTCACGCAGGACGACTTCAAAAAGATCCGCATCGCTCAGATGGCCAAAGAGGTCAGCTCTGCTCCCGGAAAGGGTCAGAAGAGGAAGAACGTAGAGAGTGATGAGGAAGAGGAGAGGTAGGACGTGTTTCTTTACTGAAATGATTTTAGAAACATAAAATATAAACTGAGAGTAATCAATCTTTTTTTTTTTTTTTGCAGAGGAGAGTTACTTAGCCTGAGAGACATTGAGCGTCTTCATAAGAAACCCAAATCTGACAAAGAAACACGACTGGCAACAGCCATGGTGAGTATGGACATATATTTACACTGCCCTCCAAAAGTTTGGAAACACCCCTGGCAAAGTGTGGTTTTGGATGATATCAGCATAAATCCTTATCATTTTTTGGTGCAAACTTGACATTATCATTGAAGACCTGCAATAATAATTTTCATTTTGATTACATAATAATGGCAATATATACATGTCAAAGTCAGACATGCTCCTTTGCCAGCTGTGATGCCTGGTTACTGGTTTAAACTTGGCTCAGGTTTGTAAAAGATTTTTGGGTCAGCACACCTTAATAGCTTCAACAACTGATTGCCAATGGACTATATGCACGGGTTACTTCCTAGTTGTCGTTAAGCCAGCTCGAGCACTTCCGGTGAACTGTTAGCTGTTCATTCTGTAGTCGTTGTACATCGACACAAAACCATCTATGGTTGACTTTTTAATGTTGTATTTATATTTTAATGCAGTTATCACATTTACCTAATTTGCCAATAAACCAGTTTTATTGATTGCAATAAAGACGAAGCTATTGGGACTGTTTAAAAACGCCGTGTCTGTAATTAGACACGCACACACATTTTTTTCCCCAGCACTTCAAATGTTATTTTTAATGTGATGACCACAAACATTATTTGTTCATCCTTCTGAGATTGTCCCCATTGTAAAACCGAACGTTTAAAAATGTAGGAAATTTAACATTTGATAGAAAACACTTATTTAAAAATAAAAAAGACAGTAATTAGCACTTTAACCACCAGGTGGCGGCAAAGTAGCACTTATTTGCGCACATATCAGCCATTTCCTCTAAACGTTTTTCACTTCGTTTTTGACTAAATATTAAACATTATAAAATAACTAGGTTTAAAATACATTTTGTCAATGTGAAGTATGAAATACTCGCAAAATCTTATGAAAAACAATAACTTTTATTGTGAATTACACAGAAAGCGAGCACCGTGCTCTCCCCCTTTGTAATCACAGCAGCTGTCAGTCAGTGCAGTGCAAGATCAATGATTTCAGCACACTTGTGAAAACACACATTTTATTCAATTAATCTAACTAAAGTGCACAATAAATATTTAATTTTTGAAGCTTTTTTTCCACATAAAAGTGTGAAAACTAATGGTTGAATTGAATTTAGCTGAGGAGGAACATTGAGGTACGTCTTTATTTATTTATTTTTTATGCTGTCTTACGTTTGAATAACTACATTAATGCTATGCCACACTATTTAAGTGACTATATTCTGATTATAAACTAAGTATTACACTACTGATGCTCAACACACCACCAAATGACATCTCACCGGAAGTTTTCGAGCTGGCTTATATTAATGCGGAAGTTCTAAAGAACGCTCCGTGCATATAGTCCATTAAGTTTAGAATACAATGAACCAATTAGAAACCAGTTTAGGTCAGATAGCTGCTAATGGTGGATAGTTTGAGGAATCGAAAATTTAAGTTTTTTTTCTATGTATAAACTGTTTATGTAATATGTTTTCGTAGTTTGTGTTATCCCTTATCAGTGCAAAATTATCACAAATTAAAAAGGATTCATGCCAATATTGCCCAAAACCCCACTTTTCTAGGGTATTTCCAAACTTTTGGAGGGCAGTGTGTAAATATATATATTATATCCTGATGTTGAAGGAAAGAAAACACATTGACATTTTGTCATCTACCCATAGCAAAGAAACAAGGTTAAAGGTTACATTTTCTTGACATTTTTCTCTCTCAGGCTGGGCGGACCGATAGGAAGGAGTTCGTTAAAAAGAGGAGTAAGCTAAACCCGTACGCCAGCACCAGTAACAAGGAGAAAAAACGAAACAAGAACTTCCTAATGATGAAACACAGTCAGAACGTGAGGACAAAAGGCAAACGCTCCTTCAGAGAGAAACAGGTGAGCCTGCAGCTGTTTTCACGTCTTTAATACCTTTAGATGCAATAAACCTCCATACATTTTATTTACCATTCAAGTTCAGTTTGTAATGTTTCCTGTTGATATTGATCTTCCCGACTCATTTTCCCCTCAGATGGCCCTTAAAGATGCACTCTTAAAGAAGAGGAAACGCAAGTAATTCCCACCTGTAACGGACCAGAGCTGATTGAATGGTTCATTTCATGCTATGATCTGTGCGGACCGTTCTGTGTACAGGAAGACAATATACAGACTTCTTGACTGTGTGGATTTTCATGTTGCCTTTTAATAAATCATTTAAACACTTGAAAATTGTTGCATTACTTTTTGTGTTTGACCTACAGTATAATAGTTTTTGTGACCACTGTATGAAAAAAAAAAAAAAAAAAAATCCAGTGATATTTCAAATGAATATACTAGGTTTATGAGGTTAAGTCAAGTTGAGCTTTATTGTAATTCCGCTATATGTGGTGACACACAGTGGAACAAAATGTCGTGCCTCAGATCCACGGTGCTACATAAATACAGACATACAACAATGAAGTAAAGCAGTATAAACCTATACACAACTAACCTACTGAGAGAGTCTGACTATAAATATACTATATATAAATATTTACCTAAACATAAACTAAAAAAATTCATACTATACAAATGCTTTCACATAAATACATGTGCAAAGAGAAACATTGTAAGTCAAGCCCAGCTTTGATATATGATCCCTCATATTTGCATCCCTCTTATCCAGTGTCATGCTAAGCACATATATCCTAGTGACAGCTGTGTAGTCCTTCTACAAATCATCGGCAGAGGTGTTAGGTGCTGGATAGTTTAGGAATTCACTCCACAGGTGAACTGTATCTTCTTGCTTTTGTTTAGCGTTTCGTTGCAGTCTTCTCTAACTAGTAAGTATCTTGACAAGGTTATTGGATTATTATTTTTGAAAAACAGGCTCATTGGAAATGCATCAAAATATGTGCAAAATATTTCGTTTCTTCTTGCACGTTTGCTAGTGGTGATAAAAAACACGTTCAGACTTAATCTAAAACAGATGAACGCGAATCTGACAAATGTGACTGATTTGTTACGTTGTTTGTACTCCCAACAAACAAGGGACATCCGTTTAGGTCCGCAGTAACGTTAGGTTCGCTGGCGGACGTTCTGGGGACATTTTTTTGTTGTTGTTAGCTGGGCTTGTACCCTACATATAGCAGTTCGGTAATGATCTATCGCGTTTGGAAAATATACTTGTCACTGTTAGCAAAAACAAACGTGAAGATGGTGTATCATTTGCTGAAATGACAAAGGCACTCGCTACTAGGACAGTGTGAACCAGTTTAACTACCGAGCAAACTTACTACGTTAGCAAAACTATAGTTTAATCATAGCATGTTGAGGTCTTAAAGGGTATTTCACCCAAAAATGAAAATTCTGCCATTTATTACTCACCCTCATGCCGTTACACACCCTTAAGAGCTTCGTTAATCTTCGGAACACAAATTAAGATATTTTAGTTGAAATTGGATGGCTCAGTGAGGCCTTCATATGGAGCAATGACATTTCCTCTCTCAAGATCCATTAATGTACTAAAAACTTATTTAAATCAGTTAATGTGAGTAGGCTACAGTGGTTCAATATTAATATTATAAAGCGACGAGAATATTTTTGGAGCACAAAAAAAACAAAAACAAAAAAAAAACGACTTGTCGACTTATATAGTGATGGCCGATTTCAAAACATTGATTCATTTTGCTCCGAAGCTTCCTGAAGCAGTGTGTCGAATCTGCTGTTCGGACTGGAGCGCCAAAGTCACGTGATTTCAGCCGTTTGACACGCGATCTGAATCATGATTCGATACGCTGATTCATAACGCTCCGAATCTTCCTGAAGCAGTGTTTTGAAATCAGCCATCACTTTATAAGTCGTTTTTTTTTTTTTTTTTGGTGCACCAAAAATATTCTAGTCGCTTTATAATATTAATATTGAACCACTGTACTCACATGAACCGATTTAAATATGTTTTTAGTGCCTTTATGGATCTTGAGAGAGGAAATGTCATTGCTCCCTATGGAGGCCTCACGGAGCCATCGGATTTCAACTAAAATATCTTAATTTGTGTTCCGAAGATGAACGAAGGTCTTACGGGTGTGAAATGACATGAGGGTAAGTAATAAATGACATACTTTTCATTTTTGGGTGAACTAACCCTTTAACAGTGGGCTATTTTTTGTGAAAAGGAACAAAAATTGCCAATTTATTGCCACTACTGTTCATTTTGACTGGAAACCGTGAATTGTATCATTTTCTGAGTTTTGCAAAACTGTAGGTCCAGTAGAAGCACATATTTCCAGTGAGCCTGGGATAGTCATTATTTGGCTAGTCAGATATTGTTTTCGGTTTATCAATGTTTTGTAGAGCTTACCTGTTTCCGTTTCTCTTTGGAAATGAATAGAGATACATTAAGAAGATGGCTGGATTTGAGAACTCCTCCATCCCTGATCTAAATCCACATCTCAACGTTACCTCATTTGTCAACTTTGAGTTGGTCATTTTCAGGAGTTGTGTGATTTGCTTCAGTATCTTGTTTGGGCCTCCAACACACGCCTACATCCTGTGGCTTATTGTGACAGGAAGACGAATTGCATCAGAGTTTCTAAACTTAAATCTTTCTGTTTGTGAGATAATTATTTACGTTAATTATTTTATTGGGTTACTGGTGATGGTATTTCCAGAGATCTGTACATTTTCATCATTTACAATAGGATTTCACATCACTGGTCGTCCTCTGTTTCAGTGTCTGATCTGTGTTGAACGTTACCTGGCAGTGGTTCATCCTGTAACCTTTCTGAAGTACAAACCTCTCAGATACAGAGTGATCTGCTCTGCTGCTGTGTGGTTTACGACTCTCGGATCCTGTTTGTTTAGTGTGTTTATTGCAGTCAAACATGTTAAGGTTTATATGTGTGGTATGCTACTGCAGTTTTTACTCTTTCTTTCTGTAAACCTCTTCTGCTGTTTAACTGTTCTCTGGGCTCTAAAGAAACCTGGACCAGGAAAAGCAGGGAAAGAGAGAAAGGAAAAAAACCAAATGAAGAGAAGAGCGTTTTATCTCATTCTAATAATTACTGTGACTTTGGTCACAATGTTTGCACCTGTTATTATCTCAGGATTTTTCTATCTTCTGTCATCACAAGATGTTTCAATATTTACATCCTTCAGCTATTTATGTTTCATTGTATCTAGTTTTGTGCAGCCTGTTCTGTATCTCCACCAGGCTGGAAAACTGCCCTTCCTTTGCTGGAGCTGAAGTTTCTCAAATGTAATTAAATAATTTTTTTAAAAAATTACCAAATTGTTTGTAGAAGTAGTAGTAATAATAGATAATAATATTCATTATTTTTTCCCTAGATGATTTAGCACATTATAGTAGTAATAATTGTTAATAATATTAATAATGTTTTCCATAAACAAATGAAGCATATGAATGTAATATGTTAATTTTCAGTTTTAAATAAAATCCCAGATTTCTAATGTGGTCTAATAAGTGAGAAGAAACTTTAATTCTTTATAAGTTCAATATTATAAGGTAATATTCTGCACTCTTTAAAATTGGCATTTTATGCTAATTTAATATTTGAAACAACAACAACTGTCTTTTAGTTATGTTTGATGCATTTGCATGTGAAGCCTCTTTGGCACTTTTCAATATGTAAAGTATGTAAATTCTGTATGAATGATGCAACAGCAGAGCTAGTCCTTTACTGAGGAATACCATGCTTCATTTGGGAATATTTTCCATTTGCTCCCCAGGAAACAGTTTTCTCAGTAATATCTTCATTTTGTTATATCTTGGCAATTGGTTAAAAAAATGTGTTAGAAATCACATGCTGTCTGTGCTATATTGAATGGGACCCGTTTGAGAAAGACTGGAACGTTACTTGTCAAGGTAATAATCATCTCTTATAACTTGTATTTTAAGTGTTTAAGTATTAAAATCATAAACTTAGATATTTAATAAACTATTTTTATTATTTTTTCTGTTATCACTTTCAGTCGAATTCTATGTAAAGCTAATAGAAGATTATGTAATTTAAAGGCAGTGAAACTTATTTAATGTAATTTAAAATCAGAGTCACAAGGTCAGGTCATCCTTTCACGCTGTATATAATACAACATACATGCAGTGATGTAGTGTATTGGTTAATGATCTGGTTGCAGGTTCAGACCCACAAGAACTCTTCCATGAACTGTGAATCTTTTTCTGTAAAAGCATGTAGATTAGTAGTTATTATCTGTGTTCTTCACATTTCACAGAGAAGCTCCTGAAGCAGCTGGAGAGCTCAAACGAGCCAGTCATCATGACCATCGCCAATAACTTTGTTACAGAACGAAATTCAGGGGAGGTCATGACCGTTGGGTAGGTGTTGTGTAAATCTCAGTCAAATATGGTGAAATGTGAAAACACTGTTATTTTATCCCTCTTTTTCTCAAGAATATCTCTTTTTTTCATCCTCATATCTCAGAATCAACGCCATAAAAGAAGTGGCAGCCCGCTGTCCTCTCTCGATGTCAGAAGACCTGCTTCAAGATCTCACACAGTACAAATCCCACAAAGATAAAAGTATGTGGTTCATCATTATTTATCATGGTCTGTTCATCGGATACTATTTACTTTGAATGAATATGAGAATAGACTCTTTGACTTTTCTTTGAATATTGTCTGTGTTTATCTTCCAGATGTTGTGATGTCTGCCAGAGGTCTTATCCAGCTCTTCAGAGATCTCAATCCAAAGATGCTACACAGAAAAGACAGGGTGAGAAGCTTAAAATATTGAATTATGTAAAAAATAATAAGTTAACTGCAAAAGAGATTTAGTGCCTAGATCAAGTACCCCCCAAGTAAAATCTTATATTTTAAGTTAATATTTCAATAAATAAACAACACATTTGATTTTCATGGTTAATGGTCACATGACATGCAGGTAAACAAATAAAATGTCATGTTTTTAAAATGATTTATTCATTTAAATTTTACATTTTTACCATTGAATTTAACTTTTCATCCACCATTCAAAAGTTTTGGATCAGTAAGAATTTAGTTATTTATTTTTATTCATTTATTTGTTAGTTTTTTTTTGTTTTTGTTTTTTTAAAGAAATTAATACTTTTATTCAGCAAGGATTCATTAAATTAATAAAAAGTGGCTGTAAAGACATTTGTAATGTTACAAATTATTTTTATTTAAAATAAATGCTGTTCTTTTGAACCTTTATTAATCAAAGAATCCTGGAAAAAAGTATAATGGTTTCCAGAAAATATTAAGCAGCACAACCCATAAAATGTTGAGAATGAACTCATTAAATTATAAGAATAAAGTCATTAAATTACGAGAAAAAAGTCGTTAAATTATGAGAACAAATTCGTAATTTAACGAATTTGTTCTCGTAATTTAATGACTTTTTTCTCGTAATTTAGTGACTTTATTCTCAACATTTTATCTAAACTTTTTTCTCGAAATTTTCTCGAGTTTCTCGAGTTTTTTTCTGGTAATTTAACGAGTTTATTCTCTACATTTTATCTCGACTTTTTTTCTCGAAATTTAACGACTTTTTTCTCGTAATTTAACGACTTTTTTCTCATAATTTAATGAGTTTATTCTCAACATTATATCTCGACTTTTTTCTTGAAATTTAACAAGTTTTTTCTCATAATTTAATGACTTTATTCTCAGCATTTTATCTCAACTTTTTTCTCGAAATGTAACGAGTTTTTTTCTCGTAATTTAACGAGTTTATTCTCTACATTTTATCTCGACTTTTTTCTCGAAATTTAACATTTTTCTCATAATTTAACGATTTGTTCTCGTAATTTAACGACTTTTTTCTCGTAATTTAGTGACTTTATTCTCAACATTTTATCTCAACTTTTTTCTCGTAATTTAACGAGTTTATTCTCTACATTTTATCTCGACTTTTTTCTTGAAATTTAACGACTTTTTTCTCATAATTTAATGACTTTTTTCTCATAATTTAATGAGTTTATTCTCAACATTTTATCTCGACTTTTTTCTTGAAATTTAACGAGTTTTTTCTCGTAATTTAATGACTTTATTCTCAACATTTTATCTCAACTTTTTTCTTGAAATTTAACAACTTTAATCTCGAGATGGTTTTATTTTTTTTATTATTGCTTGGCCCTAATCCTCTTCCATACATATTATATCCTGATGTTGAAGGAAAGAAAACACATTGACATTTTGTCATCTACCCATAGCAAAGAAACAAGGTTAAAAGTTACATTTTCTTGACATTTTTCTCTCTCAGGCTGGGCGGACCGATAGGAAGGAGTTCGTTAAAAAGAGGAGTAAGCTAAACCCGTACGCCAGCACCAGTAACAAGGAGAAAAAACGAAACAAGAACTTCCTAATGATGAAACACAGTCAGAACGTGAGGACCAAAGGCAAACGCTCCTTTAGAGAGAAACAGGTGAGCCTGCAGCTGTTTTCACGTCTTTAATACCTTTTAGATGCAATAAACCTCCATACATTTTATTTACCATTCAAGTTCAGTTTGTAATGTTTCCTGTTGATATTGATCTTCCTGACTCATTTTCCCCTCAGATGGCTCTTAAAGATGCACTCTTAAAGAAGAGGAAACGCAAGTAATTCCCACCTGTAACGGACCAGAGCTGATTGAATGGTTCATTTCATGCTAAGATCTGTGCGGACCGTTCTGTGTACAGGAAGACAATATACAGACTTCTTGACTGTGTGGATTTTCATGTTGCCTTTTAATAAATCATTTAAACACTTGAAAATTGTTGCATTACTTTATTGTAATTCCGCTATATGTGGTGACCGTGACACACAGTGGAACAAAATGTCGTGCCTCAGGTGTTTGACCTACAGTATACCTCTGGACAAACTGCACACATAATAGTTTAATAGTTTTTGTGACCACTGTATATGGGGGGAGAAAAAAAAATGTATCCAGTGATATTTCAAAAGAATATACTAGGTTTGTCCCAGCTTCGATATATGATCCCTCATATTTGCATCCCTCTTATCCAGTGTCATGCTAAGCACATATATCCTAGTGACAGCTGTGTAGTCCTTCTACAAATCATCGGCAGAGGTGTTAGGTGCTGGATAGTTTAGGAATTCACTCCACAGGTGAACTGTATCTTCTTCTAGTAAGTATCTTGACAAGGTTATTGGATTGTTATTATTTTGAAAAACAGGCTCATTGGGAATGCATCCCTGTGGCGACATTTCTGCAAAATATTTCTTCTTGCATGTTTTTCGATATTTTTAAAGTAAAATGTACAGTAAGTGGTACTAAAACAAATTCAGATTTAATTCAAAACAGATTAACGCGAATCTGACAAATCTGATTTATTATGTTGGTTGTACTTGTACCATATAGCAATTAAGGAATGCGTAAATATTAATGGTATGTTGCATTTGTAAAATACACACCTGTTTATTACAGTTAGCAAAGCCAAATGTGAAGATGGTGTATCATTTGCTGAAATGACAAAGGGACTCGCTTCTAGGGCAGTGCTGAACCAGTTGAGCTACCGAGCAAAACCATAGTGCTGGTTATGTAATGCAAACATCAAAATAGTTTAATCATAGCGTGTTGAGGTCATAAGTAGGCTATTGTGCATTAGACCGTGTTCTTTTATTGCCCTTGAAGTCAGTTTTTGTTGAAAGGAACAAAAAGGTGAAATTTTATTGCCACTACTGTTCATTTCGACTGGAACTCCAGTGAATTGTATCGTTTTCTGAGTTTTGCAAAACTGTTGGTCCAGTAGAAGCACATATTTCCAGTGAGCCTGGGCTAGTCATTATTTTGGCTAGTTGGATATTGTTTTCGGTTTATCAATGTTTTGTAGAGCTTACCTGTTTCTTTTCTCTTTGGAAAAGAATAGAGATACATTAAGAAGATGGCTGGATTTGAGAACTCCTCCATCCCTGATCTAAATCCACATCTCAATGTTACTTCACTTGTCAAGTTTCATTTGGACATTTTCAGGAGTTGTGCGCTTTACTTCAATGTCTTGTTTGGGCCTCCTGTGCATGCCTACGTCCTGTGGCTTATTGTCGCCGGAAGAGGAATTGCATCAGAGTTTCTATACTTCCAAGTTTCTGTTTCTGAGATTATCATTTGTGTGAATTCTCTCCTCACATTGTTGGCGTTAAGGTTTACTGAGATCAGTGTATCTTTATCATTTGGAATGGGACTTACCATCACCAGTCGTCCTCTGTTTCAGTGTCTGATCTGTGTTGAACATTACCTGGCAGTGGTTCATCCTGTAACCTTTCTGAAGTACAAACCTCTCAGATATAGAGTGATCTGCTCTGCTGCTGTGTGGTTTACGACTCTCGGATCCTGTTTGTTTTGTGTGTTTACTGAAGTCAAACATGTTAAGGTTTATATGTGTGGTATGCTACTGCAGTTTTTACTCTTTCTTTCTGTAAACCTCTTCTGCTGTTTAACTGTTCTCTGGGCTCTAAAGAAACCTGGACCAGGAAAAGCAGGGAAAGAGAGAAAGGAGAAAAACCAAATGAAGAGAAGAGCGTTTTATCTCATTCTAATAATTACTGTGACTTTGGTCACAATGTTTGCACCTGCTATTATCACAGGATTTTTCTATCTTCTGTCATCACAAGATGTTTCAATATTTACATCCTTCGGCTATTTATGTTTCACTGTAGCTGGTTTTGTGCAGCCTGTTCTGTATCTCCATCAGGCTGGAAAACTGCCCTTCCTTTGCTGGAGCTGAAGTTTCTCAAATGTAATTTTTTTTTTTTTTTTAAATTACCACATTGTTTGTAGAAGTAGAAGTAGTAGTAATAATACTCATATTTTTTTCCTAGATGATTTAGCACATTATAGTAGTAATAATTGTTAATTATATTAATAATGTTTTCCCTAAACAAATGAAGCATATGTAATATGTTAATTTTCAGTTTTAAATACAATCCCAGATTTCTAATGTAGTCTAATAAGTGAGAAGAAACTTTAATTCTTTATTAGTTCAATATTATAAGGTAACATTCTACACTCTTTAGAACCTCGCTAACACAGTGATATATATAGCAGTGGCCAAAAGTGATGTTCGGACATCTTCGCCATTTATTCAAATATTATTAAAGATTTTGTAAGCATATTGCGTATAGTTGTGCGTGGAGTCAAATGTTTTATTTATGATAACGCAATGAAACATGCCAAATTGTGTAGACATAATTTTTGGCCAGGCTGTCATATAAAGAATTTATGAACACATGTTAAAACAAGAGAGAACCAACTAAATATTAATAACTGATAATTATGTTGTAGTTGATGTGTGCTTTTTCATGTGAGCTTTTATTTCATAATAAAATGAAATTTGTAGCTGTAGTTTGCAAAATAATTTTGTCAGATAATTACCTCAACCATGTTTAGTGTTTTATTCTTCCCTAATAATTTAAATATTTAATATATATATATATATACACATATACAGTACAGTCCAAAAGTTTGGAACCACTAAGATTTTTAATATTTTTAAAAGAAGTTTCGTCTGCTCACCAAGGCTACATTTATTTAATTAAAAATACAGTAAAAACAGTAATATTGTGAAATATTATTACAATTTAAAATAACTGTTTTCTATTTGAATATATTTGACAAAGTAATTTATTCCTGTGATGGCAAAGCTGAATTTTCAGCATCATTACTCCAGTCTTCAGTGTCACATGATCCTTCAGAAATCATTCTAATATGCTGATCTGCTGCTCAAGAAACATTTAATGTGTACAATTGTACAAAATATTTGTGTACAATATTTTTTTTCAGGATTATTTGATGAATAGAAAGTTCAAAAGAACAGTGTTTATCTGAAATCTAATCTTTTGTAACATTATAAATGTCTTTACTGCCACTTTTTATTGATTTAATGCATCCTTGCTGAATAAAAGTATTCATTTCTTTAATTTCTTTTCAAAAAATAAAAATAAAAATTCTTACTGACCCCAAACTTTTGAACGGTAGTGTATAATGCTACAGAAGCTTTGTATTTCAGATAAATGCTGTTCTTTTGAACTTTCTATTCATCAAGGAATCCTGAAAAAAAAAAGTACACAACTGTTTTCAACATTGAAAATAATCATAAATGTTTATTGAGCAGCAAATCAGCATATTAGAATGATTTCTGAAGGATCATGTGACACTGAAGACTGGAGTAACGATGCTGAAAATTCAGCTTTGCATCACAGGAATAAATTACTTTGTCAAATATATTTAAATAGTACACAGTTATTTTAAATTGTAATAATATTTCACAATATTACTGTTTTTTACTGTATTTTTAATTAAATAAATGTAGCCTTGGTGAGCAGACGAAACTTCTTTTAAAAACATTAAAAATCTTAGTGGTTCCAAACTTTTGAACTGTACTGTGTGTATATATATATATATATATATATATATATAATATTTTCTTCATATGATTTATTTTCTTTGATGGTTTAATTGAATCCCCTCCAGAAATCACTTCTGCCCACTACTGTACAAGTAGATTTTTTTCTTCTTTTTTTTTTAATGAATTATCTTGCTTCAAAATAATTTTGCTGTTTAAATTTTACCGCAGGCTGACAATAGGCCATTTAATGGCAGGTTCCCTTGTGACAGTATGGTAATAGCTATAAGACTTCAAGTATTTTATCTTTAAACTGAAAATTTGTTGTATTTTAGTTTTCAATTCAATCGTGAAATATGAAAATACACTAGTCATGGTTTATATATTATCAGCAATTTGTATGTTTTTTAAATAAAAGCAGTTCATCTATGACGCTGCCATGTTTCCATGCCAGGTGTTGCAATAAACCACTGCAGGGAGTTTCTATTTGTTTTTAAACCAAGGCAATATTTTTTTTTTACAGTATGGAAACTGATTTCCTTACATTTGTCAAGTAAGTTTTACTCAAATTTGTAAGTTGTTAAAACAAAGACATACAAATGAGTGTTGGGACACTGATAGATCATTTTGTCACCATTATTATGATCAATGTTGTTAGTTGGGCTCTTAACCCTACACTTTTAAATTGTAGTTTTTCTCCTGCGGCTGTAAATGTGTCTGTAAAGCAAGGAAAAATCTGAGGATAATCTATTGATGATTTACTGATTTTGACAAGGGCCTAATTCATGGAGCCTAATTGACAGGTTTCTTAAACAACAGATCATCCCTAAAATTTCCCTTGGCTTTCCTTGCCATAGCAAATGTGCTTTACAGCAACCAGAGAAAAGCTAACATTAAAAAGTGAAGGATCAAGAGCAAACATTAATGAAATAAAGCAAACATAATGAAATGTTCTGTCGATGTCCCAAGACTCTTTTGTTTGTCTTTGTATTAACTTACAACTTTGAGTAAAACATGCTTGGGGAATTTTGTTCAATCTGTTTCCACACACTGTAAAAATATTGCCTTGGTTTAACTCAAAACAATTGAGGCAACTACCTGTATCAGAATTTAGTATTTTGAACTATTTTGTGTTTGACCAATATGACTTTACATGTTTTTAACAAGCACCCATAAGTAATACCAACACAACTTTCCCCACTCAAATATCAACACAGCTCAAATATTTTGTGTAACTGTTAGCATGTTGTGCAGGAAGACAGACTGAAGAGGCAGATAATGACATTCGAATGCAATAATAACACCCCAAAAACAAGCAGGAACAAACACATTAACGCAGACGTAATGGGACCCTGCACTGTAAAAAAAATCCCAGTAAAATTTACGGTAAAAAACCGGCAACTGTGGTTGACAGAACTTTACCGTAAAAAATACAGTAGCAACGTAAAAAAAAAATCTGTTAAATTTACGGTAAAATAACATATTTCATTAACTGATATAATGTTAATTTACCAACCTAATGAAGTACTAATATCTGTTTTGTACCTTTATAATACACTGACAGTCACCAAACACAGTGGTGATAAAATCACATGATGAATCAAAGTTCATCACAAGCAGCTTTTCCACAAGATGAGAAAGACAATACTAATATATAGAAGGTGCACAAAGTGTCATTCACACACACACACACACTAAACACCATCATGGTAACATGCATGAAATTTTAAAAATGCAATAAACATTAATTTAACAACATTAGATGTAACATAAAACCCTAATGTACATAACTGATTAGAAAAAAATGAGAAAAACTAAGAAGAAACAGAGTTACTTCAACGAAAATATATCAAATGTGAAGTGTCACGCAGGGAATTGTGGGAATGTCAATTTACGGTTTTTCACTGTAAATTTTACAATGAATTGTTATTTTTCACTTCCAAAAACTGTGAATTTAACGGTATTTTACCGTAAAATTAAATGTACCATTAGATCTATTACAGTTATTCACCGTATATAGTACAGAAACTTTCTGTAAACCAATTGACAGTTTTTCACCGCAGCATTTTTACAGTCTTTTACTGTTAAAATCACGGTCATTTTTTACAGTGTATGATGCTCAACAACAACAACACAACAAAAACATGCACATATTTATATACAAGTTTTTTTTTTTTTTTTTTTTTTTGTATGATACACACACACACACACACACACACACATGTTTGTTTTTGTGAATTGTGGGGACTTTCCATAGACTTCAATGCATTTTACACTGAACAAACTGTACATTCTATCCCCCTACCCTGCCCCTACCCCTAAACCTAACCCTCACAGGAAACTGTGCAAACTTTTACTTTTTCACAAAAACTCATTCTATATGATTTATAAACCCATTTACATTGTGGGGACCGCTGGCTGGTCCCCACGATGTAGGTGAACTCAGGTTTATATTACATCATGGGGACATTTGGTCCCCACAATGTAATATAAACAAAAGCACACACACACACACACACACACACACACACACACACACACACACACACACACACATCTGGATCACTATCTTTGTGGGGACTCTCCATAGGCATAGACATAATGATTTTTATACTGTACAAACTGTATATTATCCTCTCACACCGGGATAGATAGATATATGCAAATCAATGATAATTGAGAGATGGATGTCTAACTTTGCAGACATTTATGCTGTAAAAGCTTACTAAAGTTAAAAAAACTGAAATCATAATCAACCACCCCTTAATATTGGGAGCCTTTCACTGATTGTTTACAGTTTAAAGGATGTTACTCCTATAATTCATGCAAAGCATCATGGGGTGTAAGAAAAAGGTTTAAGGAACAAAAAAAACGTCATATGACCTATATTTGCATGCCAGGACTGAATAAATTATGAGAGATGTGAATCAGTTTCTCAGTACAAAAGAGCTACTTCACAGTGCGTCCCGCTGGAATTCTTACCAGTTGATGTTTTCGTTGTATTTTCATTTAGTCATACCTCAAAAATTAAGTTTGTTAAAAGTTACAGTTGCATTATATAAAATGGGATGTGATTTTGGAAGAATGACTGGAAATTGACTTGTCAAGGTAATACACTCTCCTTATAACTCCTTTATATTAAAGTAGCTTTTAGTTTTAAAATGAAATCTTAAATTATAAAAAAGACATCAAACAATTTGTTTTCAATCATATTACAAAGATAGAAGATGATGCAATTTTTACACACAATAAAACATGCTTAATATATGACCATTAATGATGTTTCATAATGTTTCTACACAGATACTGATTGAAAGAATGTGCATTTAGAGGGAAGTGCAGAGAGATGAACTACTCTGCTGCTGTGGATTCCACATTTTTGGTTTTCCCATCGACTAACCTCACTGCATTTGAAAACACACCAATGACCACTATGACAATTTGTGTGCTGATCTTCAGTCTTCTGTTCGGTCTTCCGACACACTCCTATGTCTTCTGGCTCATCATCACAAGAACGGGAAATGGAGTTGCATCAGAGTTCCTCAACCTCAATCTCACTGTTTGTGAGATCATTTTCTGTCTGTTTGCTGTGATTTATTTGCAGATGTTAATTAGTTCAAGTCTCCAAGAATCAATGCCCTTGATTACATTGAGGTTTTTAACAGGAAACATCATCACCATTCGTCCTCTGTTTCAGTGTCTGATGTGTGTTGAGCGTTACCTGGCAGTGGTTCATCCTGTAACCTTTCTGAAGTACAAACCTCTCAGATATAGAGTGATCTGCTGCACTGTGGCCTGGATAACAGGTCTCGGATCTTGCTTTTTCTGCATGTTAGTTTTAGTGTCACCCAACCTTTTCATGTGGCTTTCATTTGTGCAGTTCCTCCTCTTCCTCTCCATCCAGTTGTTTAGTCTTGTGGCTGTTCTCAGAGCTCTGAAGCAGTCAGGACCAGGAGAGAGAGGGAGAGAGAGAGAGGAGGAAAACCACATGAAGAGAAGAGCGTTTAAGATCATTGTAATATCGTTTGTGACTATGCTAACCATAGTTCTTCCTTTTATTATTTCAAGATTTCTTAATATTCTGCTAGAAAAAGATGTTGAGGAAGTGAGTGTGTTTAGCTTGTATTGTTTTGTGCTGGGTGGTTTTGTACCTGCTCTTCTTTATCTCCGGCGAGTTGGGAAACTGCCCTTCTTCAAACCTCCCTAACACCTCTCTCTCCTTTAAAGCATTTTGTCAAGATATGGTAGAATTGATATGTTTGCTGTTTTATGGATTTTTCATGCTTTATAATGGTTTTACTGATTAGTCTGCTGAAAAGCCCAAGAGGTTGTATCTGTTACTATAAAAAAATAACCTCTTTTGAGATGAGGAAAAGTATGATGATAAAAATATCCACCACACTATTTTAGTTTGTTTTATCAGTTTTTTTGTATGTTTTCAAAAATAAAAGCATTTATCATTTAGATCTCTAACACAGTGTCACATGTTTCCATGTCAGATGTTTTCACAGACCATTGCAGAGAATTTAAGATTAAATTTCTTATTTCTGTCAAATCAATTTGATAAAGAACAGAATATTTATTTCCATAGAACTACCATTCAGTACTTCAAACTGATTCCATATGATCCTGTTTACCTGCATCATATTCATCACAAAACGCTTCAGAACTCAAGTTGAAACTCTAAAATGAGCTTGTATCTTTATCTTCATATAAAGTCGATATTTAGTGAGTCAAATTTATATAATTATTAATTGTTAGCATTCATTTTACATTTTTATTTTTTACATGCATGTTATGTCTTTAAATCAACTCAAATGAACACACTGCATTTTCTATGCAAATGTTTCAAATGTTTACTCAGACAGATATCTGAAAATCCTGTTTGTCACTTGAAATATTTGCATCTCAGTTGTGTTATGTGACATGGAGTCATGGAAATATATACTGTATCTAAGTGACAGCTGTGAAGACAGATTTAAATACATCCCTGGAGACTGGGCATTCACTTTTTAGGTGACAAACTAATTTGAAGTTGAAAAGGTTTTTCCTCAAGAACAATATACAACTGTGTTGATTCATTAAACTTATGAAGGCTAATGATTTTTCCTGAAATCAATGTAGATGAAAATTAAGTGTTCTGTCGTGCATGTGCCTGTCTAAAGCAAAGAAAGATACAAAACTAGAAAAAGAGTGTATTGGGTTTAAAGGATCTGCTGCTAACATCTTGGTGCAGAAACCACAGCACACCTTCAGGGGTCTAGTGGAGTCCATGGCTTGACGGGTCAGGGCTGTTGGCAGCAAAAGGGGGACCAACACAATATTAGGAAGATGGTCATAATGTTATGCCTGATTTGTGTAAAATAAGACACAAAAGCTGACTAGGCTGGTATATTATATGCTGGACAGTTCACTTACATACTTTCCTTTTGTGAACATAAATGACCATAAGTGAGTCAATATTTCTATTCAAAACATATATATATTTTTTTTTACATTATTTGCATATCATTGCATGTTGCATGTTTTTCACGCAACATGTCACATGAAGTCATGCACATACATTCTTTGTAGTCAGACTAGCAAACATTGCTCAGGGATTTATACATCACATGAGACATTTACAAGGTGACAAACTTTTTGATTTCTTGTTTTTGTCATAACAAAATGAGGGTTGGGCAATATAGATTAACTATCAGGTTGAGCTCAATCTATTTGTGTTATTCAATTGAGCTGCTCCTTAAAATCAGAAATAGATTTAACCTGTTATATTTACATTTCTATTTTCCTGTAGATTTTATGCAAAAATATGTTTTGTGAGCTGCTGAACTGAGGAAGACGAACACAATTCAATCCATTGGTTTAATTGAAAGTCTAGAAATGTGTTTGTATATCATTAATAAGCCTAGCCATCACTGGTCATCCTCTGTTTCAGTGTCTGATGTGTGTTGAGCGTTACCTGGCAGTGGTTCATCCTGTAACCTTTCTGAAGTTCAAACCTCTCAGATATAGAGTGATCTGCTGCACTGTGGCCTGGATAATTATTCTTGGCTCTTGTTTGTTTTGTTTGCTTATTTCAATATATAAAATTGATCAAAAATATACACAGCTGTTTTGTCTTGTAGCTGTTCTCAGAGCTCTGAAGCAGTCAGGACCAGGAGAGAGAGGGAGAGAGAGAGAGGAAAACCACATGAAGAAAAGAGCGTTTCATCTTATTCTAATAATTACCGTGAGCATGGTCATCATGTATGCGCCGGTTATTCTCTTAGCATTGTTTTATCTTCTTTTATCATAAGATCTTTCAATATATATGTCCTTTGGCCTTTTATGTTTTGTTGTAGCTGGTTTTGTGCAGCCTGTTCTGTATCTCCACCGGGCTGGAAAACTGCCCTTCTTTGTCAGAGCTGAAGCTTCTTAAAATATAAATTAAATCATTATTCATCCAGATTCAGTGTGTGTATATATACATATGAGACATACAACAGCAGAACTAGTACTTTATTAGTAAATACTGTGCTTTCTGTTGGGATATTTTACAATTGCATCTTAGCAGTTGATTAAAAAAATGCAGTATTCATTTTATTAATGAGACCTGATTGCTTGCGAATTACTGGAATTTGACTTGTCAAGGTAAAATATATATTTCATAACTCATGTATTTCATATTAAAAATTTAAATTTAAATCTAATTTGTATGGGGTATTTTTCAGTTGAATTCTTTCTAAGGTTTATAAAAAAAATGAATTTTTTTTACACAATAAGTGGGCAGTGAAATTTTTTAAAGCAGTAATTAGACTTTTTTTGAGGCAAAAATCGTAGTTCAGTCAGGATCACTTAAGTCAAAAAATACCATAAACATACTTTTTAGTCAGCTTTTATTAGCATATTTTTACATTTGGCGGTATGGCTCTTTTCTAAAATCCCCATCCTTTTCATGAAAAGCTAAGACAGGGAATAGCAGCAGCTTCTGGGGACAACCTCCCATTTTTTAACAAAATAAGAAATAAAGTATACCTTAATTGGCATCATCTGCCTTTTTGGTCATTTTCTTTTCTTTCTTTTTCTTTTTTTTTTTTTTGTTCATTTGCATAACAGGATTCCATGGCAATTATGTGTGTATATATATGAGGGATGTGCAATGAAATTCCCTGTGCAACAGAGGTAGTACTTCGCTCACTGTGCTTCCCATTGGATTGTTTACCAACTGGACCTCAAGAAACTAAGTAAGATTATAATATTTAATATTCATTCTCATGCTTTCAGTAATATTTTCATTTAGTTATATCAGTTACAAAGGTATTAAAAGAGTGTGTTATATTAAATAGGACCTGAAAGACAGAAAATGTACTTGTCAAGGTAAAAAAAAAAAAATTAAGGCAATACATTTTTTTTTAAATTTAAAGAATGAAGCATGTTTAAAATCATTTGACATAAGACTACTATGACTTTACTTACATGCAACAGTTGAGAATCTAGTTTTGTAAAGATTTAAAATGATTTAAACTTTTGCTTTTCCACACATATTTATTGAAATATTATGTTTAGACAGACATACAGAGATGAACTGCTTTTACAAAGATCCCACATGCAAGTTGTTCCAATCAACCAACCTCACAGCAAATGAAAACACACCAGTGACCATTTTCAAGATTTCTGTGTTGATCTTCAATGTCTTGTTTGGTCTTCCTGCACACTCCTATGTTATATGGCTCATCGTCACAGGATCGGGAAGAGGAGTTGCATCAGAGTTCTTCATCCTCAATCTCGCTGTTTGTGAGATCATTTTCTCTCTGTATTCTTTGATTTATGTGCCGGAGCTGATGATTCCAAGTCTCCAAAACCAACTGTTTTTGATTCTACTTCTAAGATTTTTATCAGGAGACATTGTGACCATCCGTCCTGTGTTTCAGTGTCTGATGTGTGTTGAGCGTTACCTGGCAGTGGTTCATCCTGTTACCTTTCTGAAGTTCAAACCTCTCAGATATAGAGTGATCTGCTGCACTGTGGTCTGGATAACTGGTCTTGGATTCTGTGCAATCATCACTGTAGTGTCATTCAACGTGTTTATATGGATCACATTCCTGCATTTCCTACTCTTCCTCTCCATCCAGTTGTTTTGTCTTGTGGCTGTTCTCAGAGCTCTGAAGCAGTCAGGACCAGGAGAGAGAAGGAGAGAGAGAGAGGAGGAAAACCACATGAAGAGAAGAGCATTTCATGTCATTGTAGTAATGACTGTGACTACGCTAGTCCTATTTGGTCCTTTTATTATCTCAAGATTGACCTATATTCTGACACAGGGAGATATTTCAGTAATTAACTTGTTTAGTTTGTATTGTTTTGTGCTGGGTGGTTTTGTACCTGCTCTTCTTTATCTTAGACGAACTGGAAAACTGCCCTTCATCAAACCTCCATAGCTCTTCTCACTCATTTTAAACCTAAATCTTTCCGACACAAATAGAAGAGACTGGGGTTAGTTGTCACATTTGAAAAATCTCAGTTGCTCATGTATATAAATTTCAAACTGAAAGGTTGAACTTTGTTAGCTATCTTAATTTTCTTATGGGGCACGTTTTATGGTATGTGTTGCAGTTTTATCAATTATTAAAACTTCTGTTGTTTTTATATTTGTATATGATTCCATTTTAAATTTTTGCTGCTTTAAGGTTTTTTTTTTGTGCTTCATAACTGTTTCTATTGTATTAAGTCTTCACTGATTTTGCATATTCATATTGTTTAGAACACATTGACTTCTCAAACACTTAAACACCCGAACTAAATCTCTAAAAGCAGCTGTCTTTTTCTTTTTTTGCAGCTATAGTCTATATGCAGTAAATAAATGTAACAAATAAATAAAACTTGTTAGCATTCATGTAAATGTCTCATGCATTAAAAAGTTCCAAGTGCTGTATTTTCTATTCATATGTTTATTATGACTGATATTTGATAATATTCACATCTCAGGTGTTTTATGTGACAAGTCAGTCAACAAAGCAAAGCTCAAGTGAGTTATATATACTCAGACTGAAATGTAGATGCACAAGTGTTTGTTATAAAACACTATTGCAATTGCACAACACAAATTATTTTAAAAACATAAAAAGGTCAAGAGCCCAACTAAAACAAACCCTGACCACCACGATGGTGGCATAATTTATTGACCAATAAACCATAATATTACTGTGGACAGAATAAAGCTTTTGTGATTATTCATGGTCAAGTTTCTTTTTAATGTTCAATGGTTGAAGGGTAAGTAGAATGTCACTTCATTGTACCATGTTTTTTAAAAAAAAAAGAGAGATCATAATTGCCTTAATATTGGGAGCCTTTCACTGATTGTTTACATTTTGTAGAAAGTTACTTCTATAACTCATACAAAGCATCATGGGGCGTAGGAAAAAGGTGGCTTGAGGAGCAGAGAACACGTCACATGACCTATATTTGCATTCCAGGACTGAAAGGTAATAAATTGTGAGAGATATGAATCAGTTTCTCAGTACAAAAGAGCTACTTCACAATACTGTGCGTCCCGCTGGAATTTTTACCAGTTGATGTTTTTGTTGTATTTTCATTAGTCATATCTCAAAAATTAACTATGTTAAAAGTTACAGTTGCATTATATAAAATGGGACTTGATTTTGGAAGAATAACTGGAAATTGACTTGTCAAGGTAATACACTCTCCTTATAACTCCTTTATATTAAAGTAGTTTTAAGTTTTAAAATGAAATCTTAAAGGATTAGTTCACTTTCAAATGAAAATTTCCTGATAATTTACTCACCCCCTGTATTAAAACTGTAATTTTGACCTTCAGCCGTTTGGAGGCCATTGAAGTCCACTATATGGAGAAAAATCCTGGAATGTTTTCATCAAAAACCTTAATTTCTTTTCGACTGAAGAAAGAAAGACATGAACATCTTGGATGACATGGGGGTGAGTAAATTATCAGGAAATTTTCATTTGAAAGTGAACTAATCCTTTAAAATATACAAAAGACATGCATGTCAAACAATTTGTTTTCAATCATATTACAAAGATAGAAGATGATGCAATTTTTACACACAATAAAAAATGCTTAATATATGACCATTAATGATGTTTCATAATGTTTCTACACAGATACTGATTGAAAGAATGTGCATTTAGAGGGAAGTGCAGAGAGATGAACTACTCTGCTGCTGTGGATTCCACATTTTTGGTTTTCCCATCGACTAACCTCACTGCATTTGAAAACACACCAATGACCACTATGACAATTTGTGTGCTGATCTTCAGTCTTCTGTTCGGTCTTCCGACACACTCCTATGTCTTCTGGCTCATCATCACAAGAACGGGAAATGGAGTTGCATCAGAGTTCCTCAACCTCAATCTCACTGTTTGTGAGATCATTTTCTGTCTGTTTGCTGTGATTTATTTGCAGATGTTAATTAGTTCAAGTCTCCAAGAATCGGTGCCCTTGATTACATTGAGGTTTTTAACAGGAAACATCATCACCATTCGTCCTCTGTTTCAGTGTCTGATGTGTGTTGAGCGTTACCTGGCAGTGGTTCATCCTGTAACCTTTCTGAAGTACAAACCTCTCAGATATAGAGTGATCTGCTGCACTGTGGCCTGGATAACAGGTCTTGGATCTTGCTTTTTCTGCATGTTAGTTTTAGTGTCACCCAACCTTTTCATGTGGCTTTCATTCGTGCAGTTCCTCCTCTTCCTCTCCATCCAGTTGTTTAGTCTTGTGGCTGTTCTCAGAGCTCTGAAGCAGTCAGGACCAGGAGAGAGAGGGAGAGAGAGAGAGGAGGAAAACCACATGAAGAGAAGAGCCTTTAAGATCATTGTAATATCGTTTGTGACTATGCTAACCATATTTGTTCCTTTCATTATTTCAAGATTTCTCTATATTCTGCTACAAAAAGATGTTGAGGAAGTGAGTGTGTTTAGCTTGTATTGTTTTGTGCTGGGTGGTTTTGTACCTGCTCTTCTTTATC
The DNA here is from genome assembly GCA_036281575.1 of Ancherythroculter nigrocauda. Lineage (NCBI taxonomy): Eukaryota > Metazoa > Chordata > Actinopteri > Cypriniformes > Xenocyprididae > Ancherythroculter > Ancherythroculter nigrocauda. The sequence goes on from VTFQ01000017.1 coordinate 29,020,761, forward strand.
TCCAGCGAGTTGGAAAACTGCCCTTCTTCAAACCTCCCTAACACCTCTCTCTCCTTTAAAGCATTTTGTCAAGATATGGTACAATTGATATGTTTGCTGTTTTATGGATTTTTCATGCTTTATAATGGTTTTACTGATTAGTCTGCTGAAAAGCCCAAGAGGTTGTATCTGTTACTATAAAAAATAACCTCCTTTGAGATGAGGAAAAGTGTGATGATAAAAATATCCACCACACTATTTTAGTTTGTTTTATCAGTTTTTTTTTTTTTTTCAAAAATAAAAGCATTTATCATTTAGATCTCTAACACAGTGTCACCTGTTTCCATGTCAGATGTTTTCAGAGACCATTGCAGTGAATTTAAGATTAAATTTCTTATTTCTGTCAAATCAGTTTGATAAAGAACAGAATATTTATTTCCATAGAACTACCATTCAGTACTTCAAACTGATTCCATCCTGTTTACCTGCATCATATTCATCACAAAACATTTCAGAACTCAAGTTGAAACTCTAAAATGAGCTTGTATCTTTATCTTCATTTCACAAGTTCACACTTACAAATAAGTCAGGTAAATTAATTGGTAAACGTATTTGGCGTGCTGTCCGGGGAGAGGGCTCCAAGCTCAGTAATCGGCCCGAACACAGAGTACAGAAGAGTGTGAGGAGACGGGGTGGTGGAGGGATTCTGGAAACTGTCGAGGATCCTTGGGTGAGTTTGACTGTGATGATTATATATAGGCCTGAACTCATGCCGATTGGGTAGATATGTTGATTACAGATTGTTGACAGCTGGTTGAGATGACGTAATGAGATGACATAATGATTGTGTAGCTTATTTGACTTGTTCCTCCCGAACTACGTTAATAAAACATAATATAAAGTAGATATTTAGTGAGTCAAATTTATATAATTATTAATTGTTGGCATGCATTTTACATTTTTTTTTTTATGTCTTAAAATCAAATCAAATGAACACACTGCATTTTCTATGCAAATGTTTCAAATGTTTACTCAGACAGATATCTGAAAATCCTGTTTGTCACTTGAAATATTTGCATCTCAGTTGTGTTATGTGACATGGAGTCATGGAAATATATACTGTATCTAAGTGACAGCTGTGAAGACAGATTTAAATACATCCCTGGAGACTGGGCATTCACTTTTTAGGTGACAAACTAATTTAAATTAGTTTTCAGAAGCAACCTATTTAAGTGTTCAGTCACACGCACATGCACGTCCTGTTATGATTGGTCCTGCCACTATAACTTACATGGGCCACTTCCCCATGTACACTGATCAGGCATAGCATTATGACCACTGACTGGTGAAATGAATAACACTGATGATCTTTTCATCACGCCACCTGTTAGTGGGTGGGATATATTAGGCAGCAAGTGTGACTGAATGCTCAAATAGGTTGCATCTGAAAGCTTAAACCCAATACACTCTTTTTGTCCTCAAAGTTGATATGTTAGAAGCAGGAAAAATGGGCAAGCGTAAGGATTTGAGTGAGTTTGACAAGGGCCAAATTGTGTTAGACAACTGGGTCAGAGCATCTCCAAAATCCACAGCTCTTCTGGGGTGTTCCCTGTCTGCAGTGACCAGTATCTATCAAAAGTGGTCCAAGGAAGGAACAGTGGTGAACCGGCGACAGGGTCATGGGCGGCCAAGGCTCACTGATGCACGTGGGGAGCGAAGGCTGGCCCGTGTGGTCCGATCCAGCAGAAGAGCTACTGTAGCTCAGATTGCTCAAGAATTTAATGCTGTTTCTGATAGAAAGGTGTCAGAATACACCGTGCATCACAGTTTGTTGCGTATGGAGCTGCATAACAGCAGACCAGTCAGGGTGCCCATGCTGACCCCTGTCCACTGCCCAAAGCGCCAACAGTGGGCACGTGAGCATCAGAACTAGACCATGGAGCAATGGAAGAAGATGGCCTGGTCTGATGAATCATGTTTTCTTTTACATCACGTGGATGGCCGGGTGTGTGTGCGTCACTTACCTGGGGAACACATGGCACCAGGATGCACTATGGGAAGAAGGCAAGCCGGCGGAGGCAGTGTGATGTTTTGGGCAATGTTCTGCTGGGAAACCTTGGGTCCTTTCATCCATGTGGATGTTACTTTGACACGTACCACCTACCTAAGCATTGTTGCAGACCATGTACACCCTTTCATGGAAACGGTATTCCCTGGTGGCTGTGGCCTCTTTCAGCAGGATAATGCACCCTGTCACAGAGCAAAAATGGTTCAGGAATGGTTTGAGGAGCACAAATAGTTTGAGGTGTTGACTTGGCCTCCAAATTCCTCAGATCTCCAATTGAGCATCTGTGGGATGCGCTGAACAAACAAGCCCAAACCATGGAGGCCCCACCTCACAACTTACAGGACTTAAAGGTGCCATAGAACGTCTTTTTAAAAGATGGAATATAAGTCTTAAGTGTCCCCTGAATGTGTCTGTGAAGTTTCAGCTCAAAATACCCCATAGATTTTTTTAATTCATTTTTTTAACTGCCTATTTTGGAGCATCATTAAATATGCACCGATTCTGGCTGCGGCCCCTTTAAATTCTCATGCTTCCTGCCCCCCGAGCTTGCGCTTGCCTTAAACAGCATAAACAAAGTTCACACAGCTAATATAACCCTCAAAATGGATCTTTACAAAGTGTTCATCATGCAGCATGTCTAATCACGTAAGTATGGTATTTATTTGGATGTTTACACTTGATTCTGAATGAGTTTGAGGCTGTGATCCGTGGCTAACGGCTAATGCTACACTGTTGGAGAGATTTATAAAGAATGAAGTTGTGTTTATGAATTATACAAACTGCAAGTGTTTAAAAAATGAAAATAACGACAGTCTTGTCTCCGTGAATACAGTAAGAAACGATGGTAACTTTAACCACATTTAACAGTACATTAGCAACATGCTAACAAAACATTTAGAAAGACAATTTACAAATATCACTAAAAATATCATGATATCATGGATCATGTCAGTTATTATTGCTCCATCTGCCATTTTTTGCTATTGTTCTTGCTTGCTTACCGAGTCTGATGATTCAGCTGTGCACATCCAGACGTTAATACTGGCTGCCCTTGTCTTATACCTTTCATAATGTTGGGAACATGGGCTGGCATATGCAAATATTGGGGGCGTACACCCCGACTGTTACGTAACAGTCGGTGTTATGTTGAGATTCGCCTGTTCTTCGGAGGTCTTTTAAACAAATGAGATTTATATAAGAAGGAGGAAACAATGGAGTTTGAGACTCACTGTATGTCTTTTCCATACTGAACTCTTGTTATTTAACTATGCCAAGGTAAATTCAATTTTTCAATTCTAGGGACCTTTAAAGGATCTGCTGCTAACCTCTTGGTGCAGATACCAGAACACCTTCAGGGGTCTAGTGGAGTCCATGCCTCAATGGGTCAGGGCTGTTGGCAGCAAAATGAGGAACAGCACAATATTAGGAAGGTGGTGTTATGCCTGATCCATGTAAAATAAGACACAAAAGCTGACTAGGCTGGTACATTATATGCTGGACTTTTCACTTACATACTTTCCATTTGTGAACATAAATTACCATAAGTGAGTCAATATTTCTATTCAAATCTTTAAATACTTTTCAGAAAAGGCTATCTTTTTTTAAACATAATTTTTTTTACATTATTTGCATATTTTTGCATGTTGCATGTTTTTCACGCAACATGTCACATGAAGTCATGCACATACATTCTTTGTAGTCAGACTAGCAAACATTGCTCAGGGATTTATACATCACATGAAACATTTACAAGGTGACAAACTATTTTTGATTTCTTGTTTTTGTCATAACAAAATGAGGGTTGGGCAATATAGATTAACTATCAGGTTGAGCTCAATCTATTTGTGTTTTTCAATTGAGCTGCTCCTTAAAATCAGAAATAGATTTAACCTGTTATATTTACATTTCTATTTTCCTGCAGATTTTGTTACAATAATATATTTTGTGAGCTGCTGAACTGAGGAAGACGAACACAGAGAAGATGAATAACTCGACAGTGAACTTCACCACAACTGAAGCATCTACAAACTCCACAATTCAATCCATCGATTTACTGGAAAGTCTGGGAATCTATTTGTACATTATTAATTTCCTGTTTGGTCTTCCTACACACTCTTATGTTATATGGCTCATCATCACAGGAACAGGAAGTGGAGTTGCATCAGAGTTCTTCAGCATCAATCTGTCTGTTTGTGAGATTGGTAACTGTCTGAACTGTTTCATCTGTCTACTGTCACTTGTTCCTCGTTTCACACAATTATCAATGCTTTCTCATGTGTCATCTTTTTTCTCAAGCCTCATAAAATTATCATATATTCTACAAAGCCTAGGCATCACTGGTCGTCCTCTGTTTCAGTGTCTGATCTGTGTTGAGCGTTACCTGGCAGTGGTTCATCCTGTAACCTTTCTGAAGTACAAACCTCTCAGATATAGAGTGATCTGCTGCACTGTGGCTTGGGTAATTATTCTTGGCTCTTGTTTGTTTTGTTTGCTTATTTCAATATATAAAATCTCTCATGTATATACATGGTTCTTCCCGCTGCAGTTCCTCCTCTTTCTCTCCATCCAGTTGTTTTGTCTTGTGGCTGTTCTCAGAGCTCTGAAGCAGTCAGAACCAGGAGAGAGAGGAAGAGAGAGAGAGGAAAACCACATGAAGAGAAGAGCATTTAAGATCATTAAAATAACTACTGTGAGCATGGTTATTACATATGTCCCATTTACTCTATTTGGATTATTAACCGCTCTAATACAGGAATTTAAGATTTTGTGGTTGACTGCTTTGGTTTGTTATATACTGACTGGTTTTGTTCAGCCTGGTCTTTATCTGCACCGGGCTGGAAAACTCTTTTGCCATTGTACCTCATAAGACCTACTAATGTGGTATTTTACGGTTTGATTTGTCCCTCACTGTTCTGTTTATTTAGAAATGTTTAGCACATTAAAATGACCTTCTTGTTCATTAAAAAACTCTTTAAGCAGGTTGAGTTAATGTCCATAGCGTGCTTTGACTGGTTGTGTATAAATCAATGTCCCATAATTTCTCATAATGTTGAGTCATTCTAAACCTCACATTTGGTACTCTAAAAATTTACATACAGTAGCAGGTGTTTGAAATGTGCAGGTGCCACCTGTGAAAACCAAGACACAGATTTATATTCCTGATATTGTCAATCTCATTAATCAGTTAAGGGTATTTTAAGGGAATGGACCTCTAATGGTGATCTCCTTGTGAGGAATATCCTTCCTAAAATAAGATATTTTTATGTGACAAGACCAATTTATAGTCCACTTTTTTACTCACTATTAAGAACATAGTATAAGCCTAAAGAGAATAATTGTAAAATACATTTTTATTAATTATTATTATTATTATTAATATGCCTATTAAACCTAAATAAAATGATGAACAAAATTAAGTTTAGGCTATATCAGTGAATGGATTTTTTAAAAATTTTTTTTTAGCTTAAATATTCTTTTAACAACCAATTAATAATAATAAATTATTCGAACTTCATTCAAATGCTGTCACGGGCACGAAGGACTACAAATGATAACAGACGCTCATTTATCCTATCTTCACGGCTACAATACAGTCATAAAGTCACATTTTATTGGCATGATCTGGCATTTAAAGTATTTACAAAATATAGCTAACAACATAATATAGGCCTACAGAAAGGATACACGAAATGAAGGGGAAAATAAAGCAAATAGGGCTACATAACAATGAATAAAAAACATTTAACCAATAATGATAGCCTAATAATAATAATAAATAATGTAAAAATATGAAATAGAAAATTAACAATCAATGAATGGATTTAAAAGCAGGGGCGGATCTAGAAAATTATTTATAGGGTGGCAAAGGGGTGGCATGAGGTCTATGAGGGGTGGCAACACCAAAGCAAGTGCCCATGCATAATTTTTGGAGATTTATGGCCTGACATACACAGTTGTGTTCACAAACATTGCATTACCAAAATAAATAACAAGATTTCAATATCCATCATGGCACCTAGTAAAGGCACTATATGAAAAACATCAACAGATTTAAAATGAGTCTGACCTTGTATCACTAAAGGAGATGAGCAGTTTTTTTAATATTACACAGGTTACTTTGATGGCATAAATCACATGTTTTAGTGCAAGTTAAAGAACAACAAAAACTTATTTTTTGAAAACAATTTTTGAGTTTCTGTTATTAACAGAGGTGGGAATGTCTGTGTTCACCCAGAACACCCTATCAACTACATACTCTAGCAACACCCCAGCAATTGCAGCAAGAGTCTAGCAACCACCCAGAATCTCCTAGCAACCACCTAGCAACACTTTAGCAATCACCTAGAACATCTATATTCTGGCCTAACTGACCAAACTATTTATGTTTTTTAAACAAGACTTTAGGTTGGCTTTATGACAAGCCAGCATAAATTTGTCTTTCAAACTTTTTAATCTAGTTGAAATGAAACAATTCAACATTTTCTCACAACTATAAACACGATCTCAAAACTATGCACCAACTTGTACAAACCTCAAACTTCCAGGTCAAAATAAAATGTTTTAGTCAAAAACTTATTCTTGTCTGACAAAATCAAACTTTGGCCTCAGATGACACACAAAACTTAACAAATACACAGAATACTGCACTGCCCAGTGAACACTAGTGAGATCAATTTATGTAACACTGTAACAAAAATACCGCTTACTGAAATGAGCTGTGAAGGACGGGGGTTGTTCTTATGCATGCGCTCATTTCAAAAACTCAGTAACAGTCTTTGGATTCTCAGTCGACGAAAAAATCCTCTCTATCACCTTTAAACACAATGTTCCAGTTATTTTTCTCTTTTGTTCTCCACCATCGAAAATAGATCCAAACTCAAAACATCCACTTTCTCTCCAGGCAACACACAGTAGACATGTTTCGATCCAAAATTAATCAGTGTTTTGAACAAATCGGTTGAATGAATGATTCACTCATCAGGACAGTCACTTGTCGCCACCTACTGGCACGGAAAGAATGAAAATGCCCACTAATAATACACAGACTGGCATCTGGTGAATCATATTGAAGTTTGACTACAAATGAAAATCAGTGCCAATATCACAAAAGGCTAGTAGGGGGATTTATTCTTGATTACCTATAGAGTAGTAGTGCATCCTTCATATCTCCAAAAAGTCTTTAGTTTAATCATATTTATAAAAGATACATATGCTGTACCAAGTATTTCCAAAAACAGCCGAGCGCCTAGAGGCGTGTCCTGTAAGTGGAGCTAGAGCAGGGGTGAGCAAACTCGGTCCTGGAGGGCCACTTGTCACGGGAAATAACGAGGGATGCAAGTGCAAGTCAAAATATCTCATTTATTTGAGCTTCACGCCAGAAAGTCAGATGACAAACACACAGACAGCAGGAGACCGGCGACACAGGGACCTTGGTGGGCCGCGGTGAGATGATCGTGGTGAAGTCCGTGGGAGTGAATCAGAAGTGAAGAATCCAACGGTGAAACAGTAATCCAGAGTGAAGACACGACGAAACAACTCCAAATGGAAGCACACATGAGGAAACCAGGAAACAGAACAGGGAACTCCAACAACGATCTGACAAACACGAGACGAAAGACAAGGAAATAAATAGGCAGTCCAGATTGAACACAGCTGCCGCTGATCTGCAATCAGCGGCGACGCCCACATGAAACAATTAACGTGACAGCACAACATAAACACAGACCACAGAACGAGACTGCGGATCTTCAACCGTGACAGTACCCCCCCTCCTAGGAACGCCTCTCGGCGTTCCCAGGAGCACCTACCTGCCGATTGTAGTCATCGATAAGGGAGTGATCCAGGATGTCCCTCGCAGGAACCCAACTTCTCTCCTCCGGACCGTAACCTTCCCAGTCCACCAAGTACTGAAATCCGCGTCCCCTCCTTCTCGAGTCCAGAATGCGATTAACTGAATAGGTGGGTTCCCCGTCTACGAGACGCGGCGGTGGAGGAACCGGGGTAGGCGGATTAATGTGTGAATGAAACACAGGTTTGATTTTAGACACATGGAAGGCGGGATGAATTCTCCTGTACGCTGGAGGAAGTTTAAGTCGGACTGCCACCGGACTAATGATCTTGGTGACAGGAAACGGGCCAATGAATTTGGGAGCAAGTTTATTGGAGACGGAGCGGAGAGGAATGTTCTTGGTAGAAAGCCACACTTTTTGACCCACGACGTATACGGGAGGCTTCGACCGGTGGCGATCAGTCTTAGCCTTGGTGCGCGCCCCCACTTGGAGAAGAGTCTCACGGGCTCTCGTCCAAGTGCGGTGACACCTCTGGACGAAGGCGTGAGCGGAGGGGACCGCGACTTCGGATTCCAGACTGGGAAAGATAGGTGGCTGGTAACCTAAACTACATTCAAATGGTGAGAGGCCCGTGGAAGACACTGGTAACGAATTATGTGCGTACTCAATCATAGAGAGTTGCTGGCTCCAGGAGGAAGGATTCTTGGAAACCAAACATCGCAACATTCTTTCCAAATCTTGGTTAGCTCTCTCGGTTTGACCATTGGACTGGGGATGGAACCCAGAAGAAAGACTAACAGTCGCCCCCAGCAACTTACAAAACTCTTGCCAAAATTTGGACACAAATTGGGGCCCCCTGTCAGAGACCACATCCATCGGGAGGCCATGTAACCGAAAGACGTGATCAACGACAGTTACCGCTGTCTCCTTAGCAGAGGGTAATTTAGGTAAAGGGATGAAATGCGCCGCCTTCGAGAACCGGTCCACCACGGTCAAAACAACCGTGTTCCCCTGGGAGGGTGGGAGGGCGGTGACAAAATCTAGCGCGATGTGGGACCAGGGTCTCGAAGGGACAGACAGCGGTTGGAGCAACCCATCTGGGGGACGATTGGAGGTCTTACCAGTGGCACAAATCGCACAAGCCAAAACAAAACTGCAAATGTCACGAGCCATGGCAGGCCACCAGAATCGTTGCTTGACCAAAAAACCGGTGCGATTAACCCCTGGATGACAGGCTACGTTGGAACAATGCCCCCACTTGATAACACTGGACCTTAACCTCTCCGGCACAAATAAACGGTTCGGTGGGCATCCGGGCGGAGGCGTTACCCCTTCTAAGGCCGACTTGACCTTCGATTCGACCTCCCATGTCAGAGTGGAGACCACTAATGTCTCAGGAAGAATACACTCGGGAGTAGACGGGCGTTCGGAAGGATCAAAAATACGAGAAAGAGAATCGGGTTTGATGTTTTTAGAACCCGGGCGGTACGAGAGAGAAAAATCAAAACGTCCGAAAAAAAGTGCCCACCGAGCTTGCCTGGAGTTTAGTCTTTTAGCCGTTCTGATATACTCTAAGTTCTTATGGTCAGTCCAAACAATGAAAGGTACCCCCGAACCCTCCAACCAATGACGCCATTCTTCCAACGCTAACTTGACTGCCAGCAACTCTCTGTTACCAATGTCATAATTGCGTTCGGCTGGAGATAAACGATGAGAAAAAAACGCGCAGGGGTGGATCTTCTCGTCTGAAGGAGATCGCTGGGATAGAACTGCACCTACCCCCACCTCTGACGCATCGACCTCCACCACGAACTGACGTGAAGGATCAGGGGCAATGAGGATGGGACCCGAAACAAAGCGGTCTTTCAGTTTGGCGAATGCAGCCTCAGCTGCATCGGACCACCTGAACGCCGTTCTGGGGGAGGTCAAGGCTGTCAGAGGCGCGGCTAGTTGGCTGAAGTTGCGAATGAACCGCCGGTAAAAATTAGCGAAGCCCAGAAACCTCTGTAGGGCCTTACGGGAATCCGGGCTTGGCCAATTCACCACAGCCTTAACCTTGTCAGGATCCATGCGAATTCCCTCAGACGAGACGATGTACCCTAGGAAAGAAACAGACTGTGCATGAAAATCGCATTTCTCCGCCTTGACAAAAAGCCCATTCTCTAGCAGCCGCTGAAGCACTCGTCGGACGTGTTGAACATGTTCCTGGAGAGACGAGGAGAAAATCAATATGTCGTCCAGGTAGACATATATGAACTGGTCAACCATGTCTCTCAACACGTCATTGACGAGTGCCTGGAAGACCGCCGGGGAGTTGGAAAGCCCGAAGGGCATGACCAAGTATTCAAAGTGCCCCCTGGGGGTGTTAAAAGCGGTCTTCCATTCATCCCACTCCCTAATGCGGACCAAATGATAAGCGTTCCTTAAATCCAATTTCGTGAAGACGGACGCTCCTTGCAACCTCTCGAAGGCTGAAGACATCAACGGCAAAGGATAAGTATTCTTTACCGTGATGTTATTCAACCCCCGGTAATCAATGCAAGGTCGCAAGGAACCATCCTTCTTTCCAACAAAAAAGAACCCCGCCCCCGCCGGAGAAGAGGAAGGGCGAATGAACTTAGCTGCTAGAGAATCAGAAATATATTTTTCCATGGCCTCCCTCTCGGGAACGGACAGAGAGTACAACTTGCCTTTAGGCGGAGACTTACTGGGAACTAAATCTATAGCACAGTCATAGGGACGATGCGGAGGAAGAGAAGCAGCTCGGGACTTACTGAACACTTCCTTCAGGTCTAGATACTCCGCGGGCACGTTTGACAGATCCGCAGCCTTTTCCTGTAACACAGAAGCAGACACAGAAGAACAAGCAGACACAAGACAAGACTTATGACACTGAGTGCTCCATTCCAAGACAGTGTGCTGACGCCAGTCCACCTTGGGGTTGTGTTGTGTGAGCCAGGGGTGTCCGAGAACAATGGGGGCCAGGGGTGAATCCATGAGAAGGAATGGAATAGACTCAGTATGATTGCCAGAAGTGATGAGGGTAATGGATGTGGTGGTGAGTGTTATGTTGGGTAGATCCTGGCCATTGAGAGCGTTGACGGAAATCTGTCTCGTGAGAGGAATGATGGGTAACTGAAAGCGATGTGCAAACTGTGTGTCCATGAAATTACCTTCAGCCCCCGAATCCAGTAGAGCGTGACAGGTGAGCGTGTGTGTGGCCCACCTCAGTCTAACCGGGAGAAGAGTGGATGGTGAGGACTTTTCAGCGGAGATCCCACCCGATAGTAGCCTCAACGTTACTACCGGGCTCGATCTTTTACCGGGCAGTTGTTCAAGAAGTGCCCAGCCCCTCCACAGTAAATGCACAGTCCTTGGGATCTCCGCCGCTCTCTCTCCTCCCGGGAAAGCCGAGCTCTCCCCACCTGCATGGGTTCCGGATCGAAAGCGGGGCCGACCGTGTCTCTGTTGTTGACTCCTCGAGCCTCTGCACCCCGGGATGCGAAGACGGAACGAGGAAGATTCTCCAGACGGTTGATACGGGCATCCACCCGTAGTGCAAGATCAATCAGTCCATTAAGACTCTGAGGTAAATCCAAAACGTAGATCTCCTTTTGTACACGGTCGGCCAACCCATGCAGGAAGACGTCCCACTGCGCCTCCTCGTTCCAGTTGCACTCCGCCGCCAGTGTTCGGAACTCGATGGAATAATCCGCTACCGTGCGATCTCCTTGCTTGAGTCCCGTCAAACGTCGGGCTGCGTCCTTTCCTGTGACCGCACGGTCAAACACTCTCTTCATTTCGGCGGCAAGTGTCTGGAACGAGGAACAGCAAGGATCTTGATTCTCCCACACCGCCGTTCCCCACAAAGCTGCCTGCCCGGTGAGCAAGGTTAACACAAACGCCACCTTGGACTCCTCCCTTTCGAAGGTGCGTGGCTGCAGAGAAAAATACAGTGAACACTTGTTCAGAAAGGCTCTGCAAAAACTCGGCTCACCGGCATATGTCTGAGGTGTAGGTAAGCGTGGTTCAGGTTGATCTCCTTGCGGGGGTTGTGGTGGGGGAACGGGCGGTGTGGGCGGCGCAGCGGGACCTCGAAGTTCTTGTAGCTGTTGGGAGAGCTCGGACACCTGTGTCACCAATGCCTGCACGGCGCGTCCGGTAGAGGAAATGCTCTCCTGCTGTTGATCCATCCGTGCAATGCTGTGGTTGATAAACTCCGTTAATGCTGCTGAACTTGCTGCATCCATGTTGTTGGTCAGATCGTTCTGTCACGGGAAATAACGAGGGATGCAAGTGCAAGTCAAAATATCTCATTTATTTGAGCTTCACGCCAGAAAGTCAGATGACAAACACACAGACAGCAGGAGAGCGGCGACACAGGGACCTTGGTGGGCCGCGGTGAGATGATCGTGGTGAAGTCCGTGGGAGTGAATCAGAAGTGAAGAATCCAACGATGAAACAGTAATCCAGAGTGAAGACACGACGAAACAACTCCAAATGGAAGCACACACGAGGAAACCAGGAAACAGAACAGGGAACTCCAACAACGATCTGACAAACACGAGACGAAAGACAAGGAAATAAATAGGCAGTCCAGATTGAACACAGCTGCCGCTGATCTGCAATCAGCGGCGACGCCCACATGAAACAATTAACGTGACAGCACAACATAAACACAGACCACAGAACGAGACTGCGGATCTTCAACCGTGACACCACTGTCCTGCAGAGTTTAGCTGCAACCCTGATAAAACTCAATAGGTAATAGGTAAAGACTTTTGTTGCAGTATGACTGTATGGGCCCTATCTTGCACCCAGCGCAATTGACTTTGTACACCGACGCATGTGTCATTCCTATTTTGCACCCGCGCAAAGCACGCTTTTCCCTCCACAGAAGCACGTCGCTAAACTAGTGAATGAACTTGCGCTCCCTGGGCGGTTCAGCGCAAAAAAGGAGGCGTGTTCCGGCGCAAACAATCCCTGGTGCTATTTTGCTGTTCCATTAAACAATTGTGCCACTGACCAGAAAAAACCTAGTCTAAAGTCAGTGGCGCGTTGCGCGTTGTTCATTATGCTATTTTAAGGGCGCATGCTTGACCATAATGTATAGCGTGCACAACGCGCATACACTTTGCTCATGTAATCTACACAGATGCAACAGTTATTTTTGCAAATCATAAATTGTTACACTAAAAAAATATTAACACATGAGATGACGGAAATCATTGTGGTGTGCCACGAAGATGTGAAAAAACCTGTTTAACCGACGCTATTTAGGGTGGGTTTCTCCCATCCCCATACAACACAACTTCTCTGTCTTTCACTGCTCTTACAAGAACATCAGTCTCCTCGGCTGTGAACCGCTCCTGGCGTGCGCCTGGTAAATACGCCATAATAATAGCAATCCATAATGGAACTTGCGCACCTGCTTTTAAAGGGAATGTTGGATGACGCTCTGATTGGTTTATTTCACGTTACGCCCAAACCACACCTATGAATAATGAAGCTACTTCAGACCAATCCATTTTAGATTTGCGCCGGGCGCAAGAGCCATTTATCCCGCCGGGAAAATAGCAACAGCGCCGAGACCCGCCCACAAAGTTACTTGCGCTTCGCGCTTTGACACTTGCGTTTCAGATCGTTAAAATAGGGCCCTATGTGTCTTCTGAAACAGTGTTTTTTCATTCATATGGAAGTTGAAAGTGCTCGCTCTTCTCCGATTGCTCCGCGCCAGTTTTTTGACCCGAGGGAGGGGTTCTAGCAGACCAATCACAGCGCTTGCGGTCCGCGTAGAATTGACGCGTTGTTACATTTTTGAAGAGGTGCACGTCAGGCTACGTCATATGCTACGCGTGCTACGCACAGCCTACACCGTAGCTCGACGTACACTCGACGCAGAAGTATAAATCAGCCTTAAGTGAAAACAGACACTTAGCCTACGGCGCAGAGGCTCCGGTGTAGGTCCGACGCAGAAGTATAAATCAGCCTATGCCACGAGTCACACCACAACAAACATTAATCCATTGGAATTAACATACCTGGGGTGAAAGACAGCCAACGTCGCACCAATCCTGACCATAACTTGGCTATAACAAATATACACACTTAAATAGTGCATAAACACTCGCAGCAACGTTAGCCAAACAGCTAGATACATACCTCCCGCAGAGCTGCGCGCACACACACACACACACACAACAATGATTGTACGATGCACATCCAGGTGACAAACTACGCCTTAAAGGTGCCCTACAACGTTTTTTCACAAGATGTAATATAAGTCTAAGGTGTCCCCTGAATGTGTCTGTGAAGTTTCACCTCAAAATACCCCATAGATTTTTTTTTTTATTAATTTTTTTTAACTGCTTATTTTGGGGCACCATTAACTATGCACTGATTCAGGCTGTGGCCCCTTTAAATCTTGCGCTCCCTGCCCCCCGAGCTCTCGACTATAATACAGTGCATAAACAAAGTTCACACAGCTAATATAACCCTCAAATGGATGTTTACAAAATGTTCGTCATGCATGCTTCGGATTATGTGAGTACAGTATTTATTTGGATGTTTACATTTGATTCTGAATGAGTTTGAGGCTGTGCTCCGTGGCTAACGGCTAATGCTACACTGTTGGAGAGATTTATAAAGAATGAAGTTGTGTTTATGCATTATACAGACTGCAAATGTTTAAAAATGAAAATAGCGACGGCTCTTGTCTCCGTGAATACAGTAATAAATGATGGTAACTTTAACCACATTTAATAGTACATTAGCAACATGCTAACGAAACATTTAGAAAGACAATTTACAAATATCACTAAAAATATCATGTTATCATGGATCATGTCAGTTATTATTGCTCCATCTGCCATTTTTCGCTGTTGTCCTTGCTTGCTTACCTAGTCTGTTGATTCACCTGTGCAGCTCCAGACGTTAATACTGGCTTGTCTAATGCCTTGAACATGAGCTGGCATATGCAAATATTGGGGTCATACATATTAATGATCCCGACAGTTATGTAACAGTCGGTGTTATGATGAGATTCGCCTGTTCTTCGGAGGTCTTTTAAACAAACGAGATTTACATAAGAAGGAGGAAACTATGGAGTTTGAAACTCAATGTATGTCTTTTCCATTTACTGAACTCTTGTTATTCAACTATGCCGAGGTAAATTCAATTTTTGATTCTAGGGCACCTTTAAATACACCTGGAACATTCAGGTGTCATTCAGGTGACAACCACGTTTAACAGGGTGGTACCTAGACTGCCCTACTACATTTATATGTATTTATATACATATGAAAATCCCAACCATTTAAACAAACATGTTCCATATATGCCTATTCCATCTGTCCTTTGGGTCAAATGGACCTCATTAATATTAAACATTTGCATATGTTTTTTGTGACATTTACCAGATGAAGTCATAGACATAATATAAGCTATTCTTTTGACAGCTGTGAAGTCAGTCTACAAAACACAGCACAGAGATTTATATAACCTCCAGAGAGACTGGACATTCATTCTTCAGGTGATAAACGCGTCTTTTAAATTGGATTCATTTTCTTTTATATGCTGAAACATATGTCACTGTGGTTATGGTCGTATTATAGGGTTTATGATCATGTTAGATGGATTATAAAAATAATGAATATTATTAATATTTATAAACCTTTGTTTATGTTTAATATATATATATATATATTATATATATATATATATATATATATATATATAGATATAGATATAGATATAGATATATTAAATATGAACCAAAAAAAGATATTTTTTTAACCTTATACTCTAGGCTTTTAACCCTACTACTGTCACTATCAGTCCTGCAGATTCTACGTATTCTGTTCAGCATTGTTCATTGTTCTGCATATTCAGCTGCTTATATCTGCATTTTACTTTTTTCCAATGAATTGGGAGTAACTTCTGTCAAACTGTAAAAAATCGATTTCGAATGAGCTGGCTTATGCATTGCCAATATGCACTCGAAAATGCTTCTATATATAATAAAGGTCTACATAAAATGTGAAATTCTCCTTACCTGACGACCATCAAAGATCAGAAGGAAACGACAAATAAAAAATTATAAAATGGCCAAATTACTGTACTTGCAGCAGCCTTTTTATTTATTTCCACGCATACATTGTCCAGGACCATGAATTACCCCCAAAATTCTAGGAAGTTTTAATTAGTTATAGAATAAGGAATACTTGTAGCACAACCTTATGGTTTATTTTAGTCTTTTTGAGTGAAACATCTGAACCAAGAATCACATATATTGCATATTCAGTCTACTTTCTTATCTTGTTCATGTTGAACTGCAGTCTGAATAACCCGGTACATTTGTAATTCTCTCCTCTATTAGCAATAACAGTTACGTTTTGTAAGCTCATGTGTGGCTCAGACAGATGAGAAGGAAATGAACTCCACCACAACAGAAGCGTCCACCAACTCCACAACCCCTTCCATAGTGGACAGTGGCCAAATGTATATTTTCTGCATCAATGTCTTGTTTGGTCTTCCTGTACAGTCATATGTTATATGGCTCATCATCACAGGAACTGGACATGGAGTTGGATCAGGATTCCTGAACCTCAATCTCTCTTGTTGTGAGATTTGTGTCAGTGTGGATTTTCTTTTCTTTATATTGTCAAATTTTATATCAAGTCTCCTCCCATTAGCACTTGTTTTACAAGGACTAGGCATCACTGGTCGTTTTCTGTTTCAGTGTCTGATGTGTGTTGAGCGTTACCTGGCAGTGGTTCATCCTGTAACCTTTCTGAAGTACAAACCTCTCAGATATAGAGTGATCTGCTGCACTGTGGCCTGGATAATCACTCTTGGATCCTGTTTGGTCTGCCTGATCATATTTTTGTTATCTACCACAACTGTACACACATGGTTCTTCTTGATGCAGTTCCTACTCTTCTTCTGCATCCAGTTGTTTTGTCTTGTGGCTGTTCTCAGAGCTCTGAAGCAGTCAGGACCAGGAGAGAGAAGAAGAGAGAGAGAGGAGGAAAACCACATAAAGAGAAGAGCGTTTTATCTCATTCTAATAACTACTGTGACCTTGGTTATCTCATATGTGCCAGTTACTATTTCTACATTCTTTAACATTCTGGAACAGCAATACATTGTGTCACTTTGGTATCCTGCTCTGATTTGTTATGTTCTAGCTAGTTTTGTTCAGCCTGTTCTTTATCTCCACCAGGCTGGAAAACTCTCCTGCCTCTGTTCTCCGTAAAACCTTTAGAAAATGTAACTACACCTAGATTTATTTATTTATTTATTTATTGATAACTTTTAGTAATGAATGGGATTGTTTTTTTATTATTATTATGATTATTATTTCTTTTTTAAATTCTTTCAACTGAATTGTCTCTGTCCTGGCTGTTTATTTTGGTCTTTACACTGCTGAATCACACACTGTCATATGTGCAAATGTCACACACTTGCAAATCCATGTATTGTTCCTCAAATGTGTTCTTTATATCATCCTGATAACTTTTAAGTGCAGCTTTATTTGGTATATGGTAAAAAGCTGTGCACCCTGATTTCTAAAATATGAATAGCAGCCAACCACTGAGATTTCAACTAGTAATTTCCATGAGTTTTGAAAGTTTTGTGTTTAATATATACAGAAACTAAGTGAAAAACAGCCAGTCAATGTGTCCATTTTAAGTGTATTCTTAGTGTTAATAAATAGTAGCTATTTGCTTGTTTTTCAAATCACCAATTCCTTATATATGCAGACTTTTAAATGATTATGGATTTTAGAATACATTTTTGTATTATGTTTAGAATTTTTAATGATGGTGGATTTTATGAAATTATTCCTGGGATGGTTATAATATGGGATGGTTTTAAATATTGCATGCGTTTCATTTTACTTTGTAGATTCGTATGGACATCTTCATTGTAAGAGCAAAATAATTCAGGGGCCGTATTCACAAAACATTTTATCTTACCACTAAGAGTTCTCCTAAATAGCAGTAAAAGTTCTTAGCTAAGAGTTTTCTCTTAAAACCTATTCACAAAGCTGCTGAGACCAACTTTTACTAAGGAATAGACAGAAGTCTTAAGCAAAGAGTAAGGGCGGGGTTGACCTCGTTGCTATGGAGTAAACACACAGTGATTGGCTGATGGGGAGGAGTCAGTGATTTAATCATAGAAATATTGTAGAATGAGGTGTCATGTTTCCACATTAAAATAAAGGTTTTAAAATACAAATGTTGCCCTATTCAAATAAATATTTTTTAATAAAAATGTTGCCATAGTCAAAATAAAATGTTGCCATAAAGGTTTTAAAATAGGCTAAGTGTCACTAATTAAACTAGTATATACAGTTAATTGTCCTCTTGGATGTCTGCATCTCAAGAGATTGCAGAATTCAAGCGACAAATTATGTTTTATAAACAAAGTTTGGGAGAAACATTCGAACAGTTTTTCTAATCAGCTCGAGAGGAAGAATATATACACAGATGAAACTCGCCTAGTTACTTCGACTGTTTTCTGCATCCCTCCGCCACCCCACTCTTCACTCTCGGCTGGGGATACGGAGATAACTTTGGGTTTGGGCTAAATTCCAAGCTCGGAGCCCTCCATCCCCTTGGACAGCACACCAAATACGCTTATTATATATATATATATTTTTTTTACTCTATTCAATCATTTATAAGTGTGAACTCATGAAAACCATTGCCACAGGTAATCAGACAATATTTATTTATTTGTTAAAGTTTTTTTTTTTTTTTTTTTGCATCTCATCGTAGATTCAAATCTATAAATAAAAATGTATTGCATTTATGAAGAAAAAGTTCAGCACCCAAGGCTCTATCGCTATTGCCTCAATGGTGTTCAGTGTCTTTGGCTGGATTAGGACTGTTTGTGATTTGCTCTTAGTGATTTAGAAGTCCTCTTGACTACTCCTAACATTTCACAGATTTATGAGCTACTTTTAGCGCTAAAATGCTTTGTGAAATACTCTTAGAGCAAAAATTTATTTTTAAGAGTTTCTCCTAAATCGGCAAGTTAGGAGCTACTTTTAGCCTTAAGATGTTTTGTGAATATGGTCCCAGTTTTTTAGTGAACCTGCGGTAATGCAGAAAAGTCAATAAAACAAAACAAACAATAAATCTTAATGATTCATTGTAATTTTCTCTTCCATTCTTTCTAAAAAGTTAGCATACCAGGTGTTGAGTGATTGGCACCTGCTCATTTCACCTCTATTGATTTAATGAACCATTTCTCTTTTTCGCTGTATAAAAAACAGCCATACCACATGAGCAAGAGTATCGCAGCACCATGTCTATGATGAATGACAGCGTGCTAATATTCAGAACAGCATCACAAATGCGACTGCGATATTGCTTTAATACAACAGATCAATTAAGAAGACATTTATCAAATGAACATTTTGAGGGGGGAAATGGAAGTATCAGATAAGAATATATGTCTTTTTGATCTTCTTTAAACCTTCTTTTTACTTTTAATATTTGCATATCTGATGTTTTATATGACGTGTATCAGATGAAGTCATGCACATATATTCTTCTAACAGCTGTGAAGTCAGTCTGTAAAACACAGAACAGAGATTTATACACATCTAGAGAGACTGGACATTCACTCTTCAGGTGATAAACTCCTATTTTAAATTTAATTATTTTTCTTTTTACTGCTGAATGATAAATGACAATGCTGCTGTCGTCACCAACCACATTAAAGGGGTTATGTTATATACATAACTAGAGTAAATCAGAACTGATCTCTATTTGTTTTATCAAAATGAACTAGCAATTTACTTGACATCATTAGGGTATACTTAAAAATAAAGGTTCTTTATTGGCATCTGTGGTTTCATGAAGAACCTTTAACATGGAACCTTATTCGCACAAAAGATTCTTAATATTGGAAAAGTATTCTTTAAAATGTTCTTCAAAGCAAAAAACGGTTCTTTTAACTGTAAATTGTGTTGAATTGCTGGGGTGGACTGAAAATGTGCCTTCAGCCTATTTTTTTTTCTTGCTTGTGTTGAACTGCAGTCTGAGTGACCCCATACATTTATCATTCTCTCATTCTATAGCAATACTATTTATGTTTTGTGAGCTGTGCTCAGACAAACGAGGAAGAAATGAACTCAACCACACCAGGAGCTTCCACCAACTCAACAGCCCCTTCCACATTGCTAATGGGGAATCTGGAAATCTGTGTGTTCAGCATCAATTTGCTGTTTGGTCTTCCTACACACTCCTATATTATATGGCTCATCATCACAGGAGCAGGAACAGGAAGTGGAGTTGCATCAGAGTTCTTCATCCTCAATCTGTCTGTCTGTGAAATTGGTGTCTGTCTGGATGCTTTGTTTTTTATACTGTTAAATAGGATTTCAGTTCTTGTGCCATTAGCACTGCTTTTGCAAGGACTCTCCATCGCTGGTCGTCCTCTGTTTCAGTGTCTGATGTGTGTTGAGCGTTACCTGGCAGTGGTTCATCCTGTAACCTTTCTGAAGTACAAACCTCTCAGATATAGAGTGATCTGCTGCACCGTGGCCTGGATATTTATTCTTGGCTCCTGTTTGGTCTGTGTGATTACATTAATGATATATAATATTATTGCACATGCATGGTTCTTCTTACTGCAGTTCCTCCTCTTCCTCTCCATCCAGTTGTTTTGTCTTGTGGCTGTTCTCAGAGCTCTGAAGCAGTCAGGACCAGGAGAGAGAGCGAGAGGGAGAGGGAGAGAGGAGGAAAGCCACATGAAGAGAAGAGCGTTTTATCTCATTCTAATAACTACTGTGAACATGGTTATCGCATATGTGCCAATCATTATCTCAGGAGTGATTATAATTCTGAAAAGCCACTATGAATTGACATATTGGGCACCTGGTTTTGTTTGTTTTGTTCTAGCTAGTTTTGTTCAACCTGTTCTTTATCTGCACCGTACTGGAAAACTCTCCTGCCTCTGTTCCTCATAAACTGACAAGAAATGACTACACATTGTTTTACTTTTTTAATAATATTTTTTGTACTATCAGCGGAAGTGTCTCTTTCCTCTTGGTGTATGCTCTGGTCTTTACATTGTTATATTTCATATCATTTCTTAGTTTGATTGTCAGTTCATATGTATTATAATCGTTAATTGCCTTGTATTCATTTAGATCTAACCTATTCTGAGTGTGTTAATTAAATATGGTCACGTTTGATATCACTGTCCACCAGTGTCACCTTTTGCATATTTCCTTCATATTTATTATTTATTTACCTCTCTCTCATTCTTTGTTGCTCTCTTAAATACTCAGTCTAAAAAATTCCACATCAAGAGATTAATGAGTTGCACCTGTGCTGTTCAGTTTAGACGTACAAAGATTGAATATTCAGTCTGCAAAGATAATATTCGAGTGATCAATTTGAATTTGCTCCTTTATGTACAGAAGTAACATATCAGGGGTGCACATAACTTTTTTGGTCTGGTTCTCAAGGGAGCACCTGGAGATGTTGCTTATACTCACACTTATCCTAAAAACTGTCCTCATCAATTTCCTCCTGACTGCTCTCCTCACTATCTTCTTTTCTCTCAAACATGGTAGGTGATAATCCTTTTTTTATTATTATTTTCTACTTTACTAACATTAATGACACAGACAACAGCAAGGATATTAGGCTGCTGTCACTTTAAGAAGGAAAGCATGGACTGGATAATTGACATACATTCGGTTTCTTTTTCAACTGTTCACTTATGACTACATTGTTAATGATTTTCTTGTATTTTCACAGTACAGTACTGGCAGTACTGTTGCCAGCAAGTTACTGTATTTTGATTTACAGTAATTGTAACAAGAACAGTACTGTAATTCTACAAAACAGTACTGTACTGTACTGTATTTTTACTGCATTTTCTACTTTTAGTTTGCTTCTGCTGTAATTAATAATACAGTTTTGTACTGTAATATCAATATTGATATATTACTGATAAATATTACTGCAATTTTCAAAATAACTAATAATGTTAATATTATAATTATATAATATGTAGTTATTACAGTATATAAACTTATATGAAGTAATATTAATGATGACAGAATACCTGCAAATCAAAAGACAATCCAAACAATGTTCTTGTCAAAAATATGTTTTATTCAATCAATTAAACTATCAAAACCATTTTATTTAAAACCATTGCATGTTCAGTGAATCAACAATTTCAGGTATTAACGGCTGTTAAAGTGACAGTTTACCCAAAAATGAAAATTCTGTCATCATTTACTCTCCCTCAAGTTGTTCCAAACCTGTATGAATTTCTTCCTTCTGCTAAACACAAAAGAAGATATTTTAAAGAATGTTGGTAACCAGACAGTTGATGGAAACCATTGACTTCCATAGTGGGGGAAAAAAATACTATGGGAGTCAATGGGTGCCGTCAATTGTCTGGTTACCAACATTCTTTAAAATATCTTCTTTTGTGTTTAGCAGAAGAAAGAAACTTATACAGGTTTGGAATAAGTTGAAGGTGAGTAAATGATGACAGAATTTTCATTTTTGGGTAAACTGTCCCCTTAAAGGGTTAGTTCACACAAAAATGAAAATTATGTCATTTATTACTCACCCTCATGCCGTTCCACATAAGTCCTTCATTCATCTTTGGAACACAAATTAAGATATTTTAGTTGAAATCCGATGGCTCCGTGAGGCTTACATAGCCAGCAATGACATTTCATCTCTCAAGATCCATTAATGTACTAAAAACATATTTAAATCAGTTCATGTGAGTACAGTGGTTCAATATTAATATTATAAAGCGACAAAAATATTTTTGGTGCACCAAAAAAAACAAAATAACGACTTATATAGTGATGGCCGATTTCAAAACACTGCTTCAGGAAGCTTCGGAGCGTAATAAATCAGCATGTCGAATCAGCGGTTCAGAGCGCCAAAGTCACGTGATTTCAGCAGTTTGGCGGTTTGACACCCGATCTGAATCATGATTTAACCCTTTAAAACATTGTATTAAAATGGCTAATACTTACAGAAAACTTATTTCCAGGCTGCAAAGAGAAATCAAAATACATTTTATTCAGTTATGCGTTACTTGTTGAGGTCGTATAAGCTAACACATCACATAACACATCATATTTCATACACTCCAACAATACATCTTTAGTAAAAAAAAAAAAAAAAAAAAAAAGCTTCTGCTTCTAAAACTTGCTTTTTTTGGCATACATGGGTCTATGTTGACTAATATATCAACTCTGATATATATATATATATATATATATATAATTTTTACCTTTATTCATATAATTAATCATTACACAGTAAAATCCACAGAGTTAAATCAACTCTGCTCAGATAACATTTGGTCCCTCTCTGAATAGTGTTAAAATAACACTGAAGCAGACTTAAAGTTAATGAGATAATTAAGCTATTAATTCAGGGATGATTTAACAATAATGATGAACACCTGCTGTTAACAAGCACAATAACTGAAGAAAAGAGAAACACAAGAACTACAAGTGACTTCAGCCAAAACCATTTAATTGAAATCAACTGAAACCTCTCAGTTGATCTCAAGTACAAACTCTCAGATATAGAGTGATCTGCTGCACTGCGGCCTGGATAATTATTCTTGGATCCTGCTTGAGTTGCATGTTTATAGTTTCACATTACATTGTATATCTGTGGTTTCTCTCGCTGCAGTTTTTACTCTTTCTCTCCATCCAGTTGTTTTGTCTTGTGGCTGTTCTCAGAGCTCTGAAGCAGTCAGGACCAGGAGAGAGAAGGAGAGAGAGAGAGGAGGAAAACCATATGAAGAGAAGAGCATTTTATCTCATTCTAATAACTGCTGTGACCATGGTTATCATATATGTGCCACTTATTCTCACAGCGCTGTTTACCATTCTGACAAATCTGATTATTCAGGAAGTTTGGTCTCCTTCTGTGATTTGTTATGTGCTGGCTGGTTTTGTTCAGCCTGTTCTTTATCTGCACCGGACTGGAAAACTCTCCTGGCTCTTTTCTCCATAAAACCAGCTAATGCTATTAATTTACTTTTCAAATCTAGGGATTAGGGTGTCCTCAAATGTACTTACTGTATATCAACCTGATACCATTCAAATTCAACTTCACAACAATCTGTACACTTTGACTTCTAAAAAATGCTTAGCAGAAGTTCTGTGATATTTGAACTTAAGGCAGTTTAGACAGTCACAGTGCATGAAAACCTTCATTGTCCTATGAATAATGAGTATTTGCTATTTTGTTTTTGCTATTTTGCTAGTTTGTTTTTCCAATAAATCACTTAATCAACTACCATGCCTCAATTTTCCATCTCATTATTTTAAATATTTGGTGCACAGTGAGTGCTGTCACGGAGACGAACTCCGTAGCTCCCTCCTCTGACCATCGGAGGGAGCCCTCTCCCGAATACTGACACTCTGCTCCCTGTCACACTACATTTCCCATAAGCCCGTGCCTTGGACTAATCACCCTACAGCTGATGCCCATTACCAGGACTATAAAAGACTGCCATACACTTCAGTTTATCGCGAAGTCTTGTTTTGCCATGGTAAACATTACTGAGCGTTATCTACCTGTCTGACTGCCTGTTGCTGATCCTGTTGCTACCCGTTATCGACCCTTTGCTGCCAGCCTCTGATCTCTGCCTGTTATTTCGGTTCTGTGAGTGTTTTCTGCCAGCCCTGACTTACTGCCTGTTACTTGACTACGTCTCTGCCTATTCCTTATATACCTGTCTGCTCCTGTCTGACCCTGCCTGTACGACTATGAGTTTATTTAATAAAAGCATGCAAATGGATCCCAGCCAGTGTGATGATTCGTTACAGAAGACTTCGCCAGCCCAAGATCCAGCTGCTTTCACTCACCTGTGTGCTTCCATATCTGCCCAAGCCAGCCAGCTCGCTGCCCACCAACACCAGCTCAATTGACTAACCAATCTCTCTGAAGAACTGGTAAAAGCATTCAAGGTATTCAACTCTCTGTGCCCGCGGCGTCTGCTCCACCTGCCGCGGCCACCGTTACCCACGCGGCAGGCACGCCGCCACCGATGAATCCCCGCCTCTCGCTGCCAGAGAAGTTTGATGGTGACCCTACTAAATGCAAGGGCTTTATTCTTCAATGTTCACTCTTCATAAACCAACAACCCGCCATGTATCCCACAGACGCCGGTAAGATCACCCTGGTTTGTTCATTGTTTACGGGGAGGGCTTTGGATTGGATAACGGCAGTATGGAATGATGACGGATCTGCTTTTCCCAGTTATGACTATTTCCTTCAGAGATTTAAAGAGGTGTTCGATCACCCTAGTGACGGAAAGGGAGCCAGTGTCAGCTTGATGGAATTGACCCAGGGACGTCAAACTGCGGCTGAGTATGCTCTCGCCTTTCGCACCCTCGCGGCTCAAACTAACTGGGTGAGTGACACTTTAAAGACATGCTTCAGAAGAGGTCTAACTCATGAGTTACAGACAGAATTGGCCTGCCGTGATGATGATAAGAGTCTGGATCAATTTATCGAGCTCACCATTCAAGTTGACAACCTCATTCGCTCTGGTAAAGCAGCGCAGAGATGTAATGTACATACTCAGTCACCTGTCAGTCCTGAAACTTCTGAACCCATGCAAGTGAACGCTTATCACCTATCTGAAGAAGAGAGAAGCCGTCGTCTGACGCATCGCTTGTGTCTGTACTGTGGCAACTCCAGGCATGTGAGGAATAACTGCCCCGTACGTACCCGTCCTGAGAACCCTCGCTCGGTGAGTGATGTTAACCCTTATTACACTGCAGATACATGTGTCACTGTACCCATAACCTTACTATTCATTGACAAATGTCTTGAAACCAGCGCCCTTCTGGATTCCGGGGCTGCGGGGAACTTCATGTCCCACAACTTTGCAGATCAACACCAGATTTCATTAATTAAATGCTCTTCTTCTCTCACAGTGACACCATCACTCAAACATGCAAACAGGCTTATGGCTCCGCAACCACAACCCACACGTATGCTGGAGAGAGGGTCAAATTATTCACTGGAATGCAAACTTTTTATCCAAGTGTCTGTCAAACTCACCTCCTCTGTGTATAAGAACCATCCAGACAGATGAACCCAGTGAACCCGTTGAATCCATTCCTGAGCTGTCACTTCCTGAGGAATATTGTGACCTCTCTCTAGCCTTCAGTAAGGTATGTGCTTCACAATTGCCACCTCATCGCCCTTACGACTGTGCGATTGATCTGATTCCAGGTACCACACCTCCCAAGGGTCGCATCTTTCCTCTTTCACAACCAGAGTCAGAGGCAATGAAGAAATGCATAGAGAAGGAATTGGCAAAGGGTTTCATCCGTCCTTCAACCTCACCAGCTTTTGCGGGCTTCTTCTTCGTGGGCAAGAAGGATGGGGGTCTCCGTCCCTGCATAGATTACCGAGGTCTGAACGAAATAACTGTCAAGTTCCGTTGCCCGCTTCCTCTGGTTCCTGCGGCTTTGGAACAGCTACGCACTGCCCGATACTTCTCCAAGCTCGATCTATGCAGCGCTTACAATCTAATCTGCATCAAAGAGGGAGATGAGTGGAAAACCGCATTCTCTACAGCTACTGGGCACTATGAATATCTCGTTATGCCCTTCGGCCTTGTCAACAGTCCGTCAGTGTTCCAAGCCTTCATCAACGATGTATTCAGAGACATGCTCAACCGTTTCATCATCGTCTATATCTACGACATCCTAATATATTCTGAGACCATGGAGGATCATGTACAGCAGGTCAGACAAGTCTTGAAACAATTGATTCAATTCCAACTCTATGCCAAAGCCGAAAAGTGTGAATTTCACAAAACTGTTACCTCTTTCCTTGGTTACATCATCAGCTGAGACGGTGTGGCCACGGACCAAAAGAAAGTGTCAACCATCCTCAACTGGCCGCAACCAAACACCATCAAAGAGTTACAGCGTTTCCTTGGCTTTGCTAATTTCTACAGGCGGTTCATTCGCAACTTCAGCAACATAGCTTGCCCGCTCACCACCATGGTCAAGAAGGGTCAGTCCCATCTTAAGTGGTCTCCTGCAGCCATAAACGCCTTCCAACAACTAAAAGAACGCTTCACTACTGCTCCCATCCTGCACCATCCTGACCCCTCTCTTCCAATCACGGTCGAGGTCGACGCTTCTAGTACGGGTCTTGGAGCAGTCCTATCACAACGTCACGGTAACCCGCCTAAACTGTATCCATGTGCTTATCATTCCAGGAAACTCTCGACTGCTGAACAAAACTATGACGTTGGAGACAGGGAGCTGCTGGCTATGAAGGCAGCGTTTGAGGAGTGGCGCCATTGGCTGGAGGGAGCTCAACACCCATTCACTGTTCTGACTGATCACAAGAATCTCGAGTACCTCCGTACCAGAAAAAGACTCAACCCTCGTCAGGCTCGGTGGTCCCTGTTCTTCTCAAGATTCCATTTCACCGTAACCTATCGTCCTAGGTCAAAGAATGGAAAAGCTGATTCCCTGTCCCGTCAGTTTGAAGGTGAGACTAATCCTGCAAGCCCTGAAACTGTCTTACCTACCTCTCTCATTGTTGCACCCATTCAGTGGTACATCATATCAGAACTGGAACAAACCAACACCGAGGGCGAGGTTCCTGCCAGCTGTCCACCCGACAAGGTTTACGTCCCAGAGAATTACCGCACCTGTGTCCACGAAATGGTCCACACCTCACCTGCCTCTGGTCATCCGGGCATTACCGCCACCATTCAGATGCTGCAGAACCAGTTCTGGTGGCCATCACTTCCCAAAGATACCACGCAGTTTGTCAAAGCCTGTCACATTTGTAATATTAACAAAGCATCTCCCCGAATTCCTGCAGGTCTGTTACAGCCACTTCCACTACCACGCCGCCCATGGTCCCATATCGCCATAGATTTCATCACGGATCTACCCATCTCAGACGGATACACCACCATCCTGACAGTCATCGATCGCTTCTCCAAAGCCTGCCATTTAATCCCATTGTGTCTGATCAAGGTCCTCAGTTCACCTCCTGCCTTTGGTCAGCGTTCTGTCAGGCCTTAAATATCAATGTCAGTCTCACTTCCGGCTACCATCCTCAGTCGAATGGGCAGGTGGAGAGGCTTAATCAAGAACTTACCCATTTCCTCCGTAGTTATTGCAGTCACAACCAGAACGGAACGGAGACGAACTCCGTAGCTCCCTCCTCTGACCATCGGAGAGAGCCCTCTCCTGAATACTGACACTCTGCTCCCTGTCACACTACATTTCCCATAAGCCCGTGCCTTGGACTAATCACCCTACAGCTGATGCTCATTACCAGGACTATAAAAGACTGCCATACACTTCAGTTTATTGTGAAGTCTTGTTTTGCCGTGGTGAACATTACTGAGCGTTATCTACCTGTCTGACTGCCTGTTGCTGATCCTGTTGCTACCCGTTATCGACCCTTTGCTGCCAGCCTCTGATCTCTGCCTGTTATCTCGGTTCTGTGAGTGTTTTCTGCCAGCCCTGACTTACTGCCTGTTCCCATTCAGTCAGTCACGTTCGACGTTACGTCGATACTGACGTAATGGGGTCTCGCCAGGGAGCCCAATCACCTCCAAGGATACAAAACAAGCCAATGGGAATTGGCCTGTGAGATTTACATGCCGGGCCCCTCCCCCGGCATCCGGGTATAAATAGGGCTGGCATACTCACCTTCATTCATACTTTTGCTTCGGAGCCGAACAGTTCGGTCATCAATCACCTCTTAAAGAGTGAATTTCAAAAGAGCAAACAGCAATTTTAATTGCTACAGGTATACCCTGAACAACAGCAATTTTTATTGCTTTCTTCTGTTTGTTCCGGTGGCTGCTCGAGTCTCTCCAGCTGTGGGAAGAAGGCACGTTCAGCGGTGGGTGTCACGGCGCGCTGCCCACAGGATGGTGCTACGCCCATCCCTGGGTGCTTCGGCTGGTGAGGTATACTGAAAGAGCAAGCACGGGCGATCAGCGTCTTTTTCAAGATGTCTTTTCGTCCGTGTGTTTCTGGATGCGGTCGTTTCCTGACCTCCTCTGACGGCCACGGCCACTGTCTCATGTGTCTGGGTAGACCGCACGCTGAGTCAGCCCTCGTGGATGGTACATGCCCTCACTGCGAGGGCATGTCCATGTTGGTGTTGAGATCGCGCCTCTCCTTCATTAACACGGAAGTGAGAGGCCCCTCTGTCACTACCCCAGCGCCGGCGGCTGTAGCGGCCACCGGCCAGGTTAGTGCTCTGGGAGATCTGAGGATCACAGTGGGAGCCACTTCGTCGGGTCCGCCCCCACGAACCTCCCACTCCTCAACAACACCATGTGCCGTTGAGATGCCATCTGCTGTCGCGGGGCCCTCTTCGGGGGTGCCCCACGTCACTTTCGGCGCTCCGGAGGAGGATCGGATGTCGATCGCTGCATCGGGGAGTGAGTTGAATGGTTCGGAGTCCGACGATGACTCTGAGCTTCCGCCCTCGGGGGTGGTTGCTCAGTCAGAGGCGGACTCCGAGCTAACAGCCATGCTTGCCCGGGCCACCGCGGGCATTGGGCTCGAGTGGAACCCTCCACCGTGTCCCGAGCGCTCACGGCTGGATGACTGGTTTCTGGGTTCGGGGCGCAGCGCTCAGCCGCGTCCCGCCCCAGTACCGTTCTTCCCGGAGGTGCATGAGGAGCTCCAGAAGACCTGGTTGGCACCTCACACTGCCAGACTACGGTCCTCTGCCTCCTCCACTCTCACTACCCTCGATGGGGGAGCCGCCAAGGGATACGTGGACATTCCTCAGGTGGAACGTGCGATTGCGGTGCACTTGTGCCCACAGTCCGCGGCCACCTGGCGGAATCGTCCGCGTCTCCCGTCCAAAGCGGGTAAGACCACGGCCGCTCTCGCTGCCAAAGCTTACTCCGCTGCTGGACAGGCGGCTTCTGCCCTGCACGCCATGGCTATTCTGCAGGTCCATCAGGCTAAAGCCCTGAAGGACCTGCACGAGGGTAGTGCTGAACCAGGGTTGCTTCAAGAGCTGCGCGCCGCGACCGACCTTGCTCTCTGGGCGACGAAGGTCACGGCACGCGCCCTGGGTCAAACGATGTCCACCCTGGTGGTCCAGGAACGGCATCTTTGGTTGGACCTGGCTGAGATGAGGGAGGTCGACAAAGCTCGCTTTCTTGATGCCCCCATCTCCCAGGCCGGCCTCTTCGGCGACACCGTCGAGGACTTTGCCCAGCAGTTCTCGGCGGTGCAGAAGCAGACGGAGGCCATCAAGCACATCTTGCCCAGGCGTGATGATGCCACCAATCCGCCTCGGGCTGTGCCTCCGTCTGCTCCTCGCCGAGGGCGTCCTCCTGCGGCTCAGGCTCCTGTGAGGTCGGCGCCCTCCCATCCTCCTAGAGCCACCCGCAGGAAGGCCACGCCCCCTGCCCATACCGCCTTCGAAAAAGAGTAAGAAGGCTAAGAAGCGGCCCTGAGACGGGAGACCCGGAGGTTTCGGAGACTGCTCAGGAGACGGAGACCGCTCCGCTCCTTCCCCCGGGACAGGGCCCGGGGGAGAATCCTGTGTTGTTTTTTTCTGTTCCGCCGCTGGCCGCTTCCGCTCCCTCTCTCTCAGCCGCTCCTTCCTTCGCCACGGGCAGGGTCTTGGCGCTCCGGGAACGCACTGCCTTCCCACGCCACCCTGCCCACCATGAGCCACGTGAGTGGACCCCACTCACAGCCCCGACTTCGGGACGCACTGCCTCCCGAGTTGGGCCACAGTGCTCTGTGCTGCCCCCCCGTGGGTACTTCTGTTGTCCGGATGGTTCCACTCGTACGGAGCTTGGGGGCGTGGCTACGCCTTCCCAACCCGTCCCGTTGGCTCCTCCGGACAATCAGACTCGGCTACGCGATTCAGTTCGCCAGGCGTCCCCCCAGGTTCAGCGGCGTTCTGTTCACCTCGGTGACAGGTCCCAACGCCTCTGTCCTGCGGGCGGAGATTGCGGTTCTTTTGGCGAAGGACGCAATAGAGCCTGTCCCTCAAGCCGAGATGAAGTCTGGGTTTTACAGCCCTTACTTTATAGTACCCAAGAAAGGCGGGGGGTTACGGCCGATCCTGGATCTGCGTGTCTTGAATCGGGCCCTTCACAAGCTCCCGTTCAAGATGCTCACCGTGAAACGCATTCTCACGTGCGTTCACGCCCGGGATTGGTTTGCAGCCATAGACCTGAAGGACGCGTACTTTCATGTCTCGATCCTTCCTCGACACAGACCGTTTCTACGGTTTGCGTTCGAGGGACGAGCATATTAGTACAGGGTCTTACCCTTCGGGCTGTCCCTGTCTCCTCGCGTCTTTACCAAAGTCGCAGAGGGGGCTCTTGCCCCGCTCAGGGAAGTGGGCGTTTGCATCCTCAACTACCTCGACGACTGGCTCATTCTGGCCCAGTCCCGAGAGCAGTTGTGCGAACACAGGGACCTGGTGCTCAGTCACCTCAGCCAGTTGGGGCTTCGGGTCAACTGGGAGAAGAGCAAGCTCTGCCCCGTGCAGAGCATCTCTTTTCTCGGTGTGGAGCTGGACTCGGTCAACATGACAGCACGTCTCACCAACGAGTGTGCACAGTCGGTGCTGAACTGCCTGAATTTGTTCTCGCGGGAAACAGCGGTCCCACTGAAACAGTTTCAGAGGCTCCTGGGGCATATGGCATCCGCAGCCGCGGTCACGCCGCTCGGATTGCTCCATATGAGACCGCTCCAGCGCTGGCTTCACGACCGAGTCCCGAGGTGGGCATGGCACCGCGGCTCACTCCGTGTGGTCATCACACCAGAGTGTCGCCGCACATTCAGCCCGTGGTCGGACCTTGCTTTTCTACGGGCCGGGGTGCCCCTAGTACAAGTGTCCAGGCATGTTGTTGTTACAACAGATGCCTCCACCACCGGCTGGGGTGCCATATGCAGTGGCCAGTCGGCGTCGGGCTCCTGGACAGGACCCCATCGCCATTGGCACATCAACTGCCTCGAGTTGCTGGCAGTACTCCTTGCGCTGCGCCGGTTTCGACCGCTGTTGCAGGGCAAGCATGTACTGGTCCGGACGGACAACACGCCGACGGTAGCGTACATCAACCATCAGGGTGGTCTACGCTCCCGTCGCATGTCGCAACTCGCCCGCCATCTCCTCCTGTGGAGTCAGTGCCGACTCAGGTCGCTGCGCGCCTCCTACATCCCGGGCGAGCTCAATCGTGCGCTCTCACGACAGCTCACGCTCCCGGGGGAATGGAGACTCCACCCCCAGGCGGTCCAGCTGATATGGAGCCGGTTCGGGGAAGCACAGGTGGACCTGTTCGCTTCTCGGGAATCCGCCCATTGCCAGTTGTTCTATTCGCTGACCGAGGGGACCCTCGGCACGGATGCTCTGGCACACAGCTGGCCCCGGGGCCTACGCAAGTATGCGTTTCCCCCAGTGAGCCTCCTTGCACAGACACTGTGCAAGGTCAGGGAGGACGAGGAGCAGGTCTTGCTAGTTGCGCCATACTGGCCCAACCGGACCTGGTTCCCGGAACTCATGCTCCTCGCGACAGCCCATCCCTGGCGCATCCCCCTGAGGAAGGACCTCCTCTCTCAGGAGCAGGGCACCATATGGCACCCGCGGCCCGATC
Organism: Ancherythroculter nigrocauda; assembly: GCA_036281575.1. Taxonomy (NCBI): domain Eukaryota; kingdom Metazoa; phylum Chordata; class Actinopteri; order Cypriniformes; family Xenocyprididae; genus Ancherythroculter; species Ancherythroculter nigrocauda. Next base: position 29,053,257 of record VTFQ01000017.1, read on the forward strand.
TCTGGAACCTCCACGTGTGGTTCCTGGACGGGACGTGGCAGACTTGAGTGGCCTACCGTCCGCGGTAGTCGACACCATCACTTCGGCCAGAGCCCCCTCTACGAGGCGCGCCTATGCCATGAAGTGGAGTCTGTTCGTTGAGTGGTGTTCCTCCCGCCGGGAGGATCCCCGGAAATGCCCGGTCGGTGTTGTGCTTTCCTTCCTTCAGGAGGGTTTGGAACGGAGGCTGTCCCCTTCCACCCTGAAAAGGTCTATGTGGCCGCCATCGCAGCGCATCACGATGTGCTTGATGGCAAGTCACTAGGAAAGCACGACCTGATCATCAGGTTCCTCAGAGGCGCCAGGAGGTTAAATCCCCCTAGGCCGCGCCTCATTCCCTCCTGGGATCTCTCCATCGCCCTCTCGGGCCTTCGGAGAGCTCCCTTCGAGCCCCTCGAGTCAGCTGAGCTGAAACATCTGTCTCTCAAGACAGTGCTCCTGACCGCGCTCGCCTCCTTCAAGAGGGTTGGAGACCTGCAAGCGTTTTCGGTCAGCGATTCGTGCCTGGAATTGGGCTGGACTACTCTCACGTGATCTTGAGACCCCGGCCTGGATATGTGCCCAAGGTTCCCACCACTCCCTTCAGGGACCAGGTGGTGAACCTGCAAGCACTGCCCCCGGAGGAGGCAGACCCAGCCCTTGCGGTGCTGTGTCCCGTTTGTGCCCTGCGCGTTTACGTGGACCGCACGCAGAGCTTCAGAAGCTCTGAGCAGCTCTTTGTCTGTTTTGGAGGTCAGCAGAAGGGAAAGGCTGTCTCCAAACAGAGGTTGGCCCACTGGATAGTGGATGCCATCGCCTTGGCGTATCAGTCCCAAGGCGAGCCGTGCCCCCTCGGGTTGCGAGCTCACTCCACTCGGGGTGTTGCTTCTTCCTGGGCGTTGGCGCACGGCGCCTCTGTTGCAGACATCTGCAGAGCTGCAGGCTGGGCGACACCGAATACATTCGCGAGGTATTATAACCTCAGAGTGGAATCGGTGTCCACCCGTGTGCTGTCTACTCGTAGATAGCCATGGGTGTTCGCTTGCTGTGCCATTTCCCTCGGGAGAGGGAATGCGAGCACTTTTTCCGCTCCTCAGTTCAGTTCCCCGTAACGGCGAACCCTGTGGAGTTCCTCCTGCATCCTGCGGCAGCCAGACACGGCGGAGGCGTCAGGCGGCAGGTCCAGTACTTGCGTGTATGCCCAGTTGGTCTGCCCTTGTACTGGGCTAGATGCCCATATGCTGTGATTCCCTTCGGGTAATCCCATATGAGATTGTCCACGGTAAGGTTTCCCTGACGGTAAACCCGTGTCTTTCCCTGGGCGGCTTCGCTTTGCCCCGTCTCTGATTGCTAGTCGTTCCTCCCGGAAGGTAGGACCTACATCAGAGATCTTCCATATGCGTTACTGTTCTCAGACCAGTCCATATGTGTCTTCCACACGTTACCTCCCTTCGGGCAGGGTGTGGTCTCCGTAGCTTTCCCCTCCTCGGGGAACGCTTTCCTGGCGTTTTTGTCGTTGCTGAAAAACGAGGGATTGAGTTCCGAAGCACTCTTCCCCGTGGGGTAGGAACAGCAGCTTCGACTTCTCCACGGTAACGCCCTGTCCTCTCCATCCCACCGGTATGGAAGACATTCCTGGGCTTGCTCTGGGCGCTGGAGGGTTGCGAGTATGGGCCGCATTTGAATTTGGCACGCCTTAGCCTGCCAGCACCTGCCTCCCTAACACTCGTAACGTGGTTTAGTTGCTATGGCGTTTTCCACGGGACCCCATTACGTCAGTATCGACGTAACGTCGAACGTGACTGACTGAATGGGAACGTCTAGGTTACTAGTGTAACCCCCGTTCCCAGAAGGAGGGAACGGAGACGTTACGTTCCCCTGCCATAGCTTTGAGCCACCGCTGAGCGGCCAGATACCTGTCTCGGCTCCTCAGCAAAAATATGAATGAAGGTGAGTATGCCAGCCCTATTTATACCCGGATGCCGGGGGAGGGGCCCGGCATGTAAATCTCACAGGCCAATTCCCATTGGCTTGTTTTGTATCCTTGGAGGTGATTGGGCTCCCTGGCGAGACCCCATTACGTCAGTATCGACGTAACGTCTCCGTTCCCTCCTTCTGGGAACGGGGGTTACACTAGTAACCTAGACGTTACTTGACTACGTCTCTGCCTATTCCTTATATACCTGTCTGCTCCTGTCTGACCCTGCCTGTACGACTATGAGTTTATTTAATAAAAGCATGCAAATGGATCCCAGCCAGTGTGATGATACAATGTACAAGTGCACATGTGCAGGTCAGATGTATAAAGGTTGTTTGGGAAAACTGATCATTCACACACCATTGTATTTTATATGAAAATTATATGTAAATATATATTATGTATTTTGTTTCTTTTTTCTACTTTAAATATCTGCAAATCTGATATTTTATGTGACGTGTATCAGATGAAGTCATGCACATATATTCTTGTAACAACTGTGAAGTCAGTCTACAAAACACAGCACAGAGATTTATACACAACCAACAGAGAGACTGGACATTCACTCTTCAGGTGATAAACTCCTCTCTTTGATTCTTGTTTATACCCTTAATAAGCAAGAGTGCCACTGTGTTTATCTGATAATGTACAAAGATTTAGGAAGGAGTTAACGTTTTAGCTACTGAGTAAAATGGGTCTGATATTTGTTTCACTGAAGAGAACTAACAGTATAAATTAATTCTAGAGAAATATTATAGAAAATGAGATTTTGCAGATGAATGTAGCCTGCAAATATTGCATTGCTAAGCCATCTATTTTTCATAATTTAATGATGTTTTTGATTATTATTTTTTTTTTTACAGATCTGGTTCAATTACAGCTCTCTTTTGTGTAGATCACAAAATTATTTTTTATGAGCTGCTAAACAAACCCAGAGATGATTAACTCAGTGAACTTCACCACACCCGAAGCATCTATAAACTCCACAACTCAATCCTTTGGACTAAATCTGGAAATCTGTGTGTACATCATCAATTTCCTGGTTGGTCTTCCTACACACTCCTATGTTATATGGCTCATCATCACAGGAACAGGAAGCGGAGTTGCATCAGAGTTCTTTATCCTCAATCTCTCCATTTGCGAGATTGGAAACTCTTTGAACTGTTTGCTCTCTGTACTTTCAAATTGGTTTTCAAGTGTCTTTACACTGTTAATGTTTTTAACAGGACTCTCTGTCACTGGTCGTCCTCTGTTTCAGTGTCTGATGTGTGTTGAGCGTTACCTGGCAGTGGTTCATCCTGTAACCTTTCTGAAGTACAAACCTCTCAGATATAGAGTGATCTGCTGTACCGTGGTCTGGATAATCACTTTTGGTTCCTGTTTGTGCTCCATGTTGTTTTTTGTTTCAATCAATGCACATATATGGTTCATCTCGATGCAGTTCCTCCTCTTCCTCTCCATCCAGTTGTTTTGTCTTGTGGCTGTTCTCAGAGCTCTGAAGCAGTCAGGACCAGGAGAGAGAGGGGAAGAAAACCACACGAAGAGAAGAGCATTTTATCTAATTTTAATAACAACAGTGAACATGGTTATTATATATGTGCCGATTACTATTTCAGCATTATTTAGCTATCTGGCAAATCTCAGTACTCAGGAAGTTTGGTCTCCTTCAGTGATTTGTTTTGTGCTGGCTGGTTTCGTACAGCCTGTTCTTTATCTGCATCGGAATAGAAAACTCTTTTGCTTCTGTTCTCCATAAAACCTTGTGATATTTTATTAACTTTTACTTTTTGATAACGTTTAATATTTGATGGGACAGTTTTGAATTACTTTCTGTTTCATTTTGTTTTGTTACATTTTAAATGCCCACTGAAGTACCTTGAAACACACAGCGTTATTCAGTGCGTTGACTTAAAGGGTTAGTTCACCCAAAAATGATAATTCTGTCATTTATTACTTACCCTCATGCCGTTCCACACCCGTAAGACCTTCGTTCATCTTCAAAACACAAATTAAGATATTTTAGTTCAAATCCGATGGCTCCGTGAGGCCTCCATAGGGAGCAATGGACACTTCCTCTCTCAAGATCCATAAAGGTACTAAAAACATATTTAAATCAGTTCATGTGAGTACAGTGGTTCAATATTAATATTATAAAGTGACGAGAATATTTTTGGAGCGCCAAAAAAACAAAATAATGACTTATTTAGTGATGGCCGATTTTCATCGCATAAATTAATAATAAAATAAATAAATAAATGAATCATGATTCAGATCGCGTGTCAAACTGCCAGTGGCTGAAATCACGTGACGTTGGCGCTCCGAACAGCAGATTTGACACACTGATTCATTTGTGCTTCAATGCTTCATGAAGCAGTGTTTTGAAATCGGCCATCACTAAATAAGTCATTATTTAGTTTTTTTTGGCGCTCTAAAAATATTCTCGTCGCTTTATAATACACTTTCTGGCGTGTATATGACACGCTCTTGGTTAGGATGGGGGTGGGGGTTTTGTATGTATAATACGCCATAAAGTGCGTATCATATGCACGCAAAAAACTGCGTAACATAAGCACGCCAAAACTCATTTTGGCGTATATATTCTACAAGATTACACACTCGTACTATTTATACGCATTTTCCTGTGATCGGGCTCGAATATATCTGTAAGATTCAACATCTCAAATCCAGGGATTAGCCTACCTTTTCCCCTAGTACTTATCCTATCAATCAGGTACCTTTCTAAAACAACTTTATTTCTCAGTGAACTAATAAAAAAATTGGCATAATCTTGCAGACAGCCAATGACATTTGAGCTGCTGATTTCAGATAGTTTTGTGTTCCGAATAGATCAGATGCTCATGTCAACAAGTAATCAGAGCATGAAAACCTTCATTGTCCTATTTATTTATACACAGATAAAAATGTATTCTCAGTATGTTTATTAAATATGGTTGTTTAAAGTGGCTGCTAATTGTTTATTAAAATAAAACACTCCAACAATAACTTGGTGTCATCTTTTCCATATTCAGGGTTGCCATAGCCATATTCATTAAATTGAATTGTATTGTTTTAAATTAAAGGTAGTATTTCTCTTAATGTTTACCTAATTTCAGTACATCATACCTCAAAGAGGGCGAAATTTACATTTCACATTTTTTTTTTTTTAGATTAATTTAAATAAGGTATCCCAAGTTTTATGTGACGTGTTACAGATGAAATCAAGCACATATATTCTTGTAACAGCTGTGAAGTCAGTCTACAAAACACAGCACAGAGATTTATACACATCCAGAAAGACTGGACATTCACTCTTCAGGTGACAAAACTTCTCTTTTTGATTCAGTTTCTTGTTTTTACTCTCAATAAGCAACAATGAGCTATTTTTATAATAATTTTAATAGCAATAGATGCTATGTACACTAGGTGAAAATAGCAATAGATTCTATTTACACCATGTAAAACTATCAGTTCTTTGAAATTTGAGTAAATAGTAATTAGGGTAACACTTTATAATAACTACAGACTATGAAGCATTAGTTAAGCATTAGTAAATAGTCAATTCATCATTTATAAAGCATTAATAGACATTAATAAGCAGTTTATAAATACAGCTAGAAATGCTTTGTTCTTGATTTATAAGCATATCTATAATGATAATTGTATTTTTTCATACTTTATTAATGATAATTTTATCATTTCTAAATTATGTATTACATTATTTACAAACCAGTTATTTAGGAGTTGTCAGTGGTTCATAAGATCATTTAGAAAGTGTAAGTAAATGTTTAAACTATTTAAACATAGATTTATACATCTTATTTTTTAGGCATATAGTTACTCAGTGTTAATAAATGCTTTATTGCCATATATTCCTACTATAATTCATGATTAATCAGGTAGTTATAAAACATTTAACATTTCAATGTAACTACGGCACTGTAAAATAAAGTGTAACCTTTTATTTTTACATCATAAAGTTTCATTTTTTTGTTGTTGAAATAAATATTTCTATGTTCTCTATCAATTAAATCTCCTTTATAAAAGCTTTACGAGGCACAAATAGTCCTCACTTTAGATGAGCTTATTAATGTCTATTCATGTTTTATAAATGATAAATTGACTATTTACTAATGTTTAACTAATGCTTCATAGTGTGCAGTTATTATAAAGTGTTACCATAATTGGATGCTATCTATACTTTATATTGGCAGATACTATTTGCACCTCAATATTATACATTAACAGAATGCAATAATATCATAGAGTGTAAAAGATTATATTTATTAAAATTATTAAATGGATGCAGCCTTATTGGGAGAATAAAAACCCTTCCTACACCTTCCTCTAACCCTACCCAATAATATTATTAAACACTCGTTCACAGTTTATTTTTACTCTTAGAATATTATTTAAATTTTTATTGAAAATAAATGTGAGTTCGGCAAAAGGTGGATTCGAATCTGCGTCGATAGCGTTAAAAGTCTAGTCTTACTCACTACTGCTGTGCTACTGAAGACGGAGAATTTCATGCATCTTTTTTAAAACTTGTGTGGCCCAACCAGACATTGGTGGGTGGAGCTAGTGTAAACAATGCCAACAATGCAGGCTATTTGCACTTAGTGTAAATAGACACTTACTGCATTGTTTTAATATTGCTGCAGTCTTTGCCTAGTTGCTAGTTTTGTACAATTTAAAATATTTTTTCCCCCCAAAGCAGAAGCTTTAAGAGAGTATTCCTTATGAAAATTAACCATGGTTTTACTACAAATGAAACCAAAAAAAAAGTGTGTTTTGTGTTTAGTGTTTTGCTACACTAACCATGTTAAACCATGTTTCAAATCACAGATTGATTTATTGATTGATTGTTACCACAGAGATGAATAAACTTGACTTCCTGTCAACACAAATGTCTAAATGATTTATTCCCTCTCTGATTTTTAAATGCTTAGTCTAAGAATTTGCATTTTAGGTGTTGAATAAGAGGCACCTGTGCTGTCTAGTGTTACATAAATTAAAATTATTTGGGACTGAACAAAAAATTGTTCCAGTGATATTTTTTTTCTTTTACACTTATACTAGCAAAATGTATGCCTTGAATGTCCTATAGTCTCTTTGCTTAAAAAAAATCTGCCAAATGCTTAAAAATAAAATGTAATGTAAAACAATAATCCTGCTGCTGTCAGTTGATAAATGTTGTGTACATTTTCAAAGTCAAGTCAGTGAAGTTTGGAGGAATTAAACCACAATTCTGCTAAATAATATTAGACAGAAAGTGTCATAAAACATAATTTATTAATTTAAATGTTATTTGATATGAACTGATTTTACTTGAGCACATCATTCTTGAATTAATTCACATTTAATATTATTCAAATGAATTCAAATAGAGTATCACAAGCATTCAAATAAAATTTTCTATATAGAAGTAAACTGCATTTCCAGTTGAAATATTTACTGAGATTATCTGCCTTTTTGATTATAAATTTTACCTTTTGCATATCAGATGTTTTATGTGATGTGTAGCAGATGAAGTCATGCACATCTATTCTTGTAAGAGCTGTGAAGTCAGTCTACAAAACGCAGCACATAGATTTATACAAATCCAGGGAGACTGGATATTCACTCTTCAGGTGATACACTATATATTTTTATTCAATTTCTTATTTTAATAAGAAGCAACATTGCCACTGCTGATTTGTTTTTTGATTAAACGGAAACTTAAAAAAATAGTATACATTCAAGATAAATGGTTGCAATTAAATGCTGCCTTTGTAGTACAATATTTTACAAATATAATAATGATGTGCATTGATTGTTTGGGATTAAATTGTTAATTTTGTAGACTTTCAGACTGGATTCAGACTTAATTTACTCTTGTCTCCTCTCATAAATCACAGCTATATTATATATGTTTTGTAAGCTGTTAATTTGAGAAGACAAACACACAAGACATGAATAACTCTACAGTGAACTTCACCACACCTGAAGCATCTACAAATTCCACAAATCAGTCCATTGGGCTACTGGACAGTCTGGAAATCTGTGTGTACAGCATCGCTTTTCTGTTTGGTCTTCCTACACACTCCTATATTATATGGCTCATCATCACAGGAACAGGAAGTGGAGTTGCATCAGAGTTCTTCAACCTCAATCTGTCTGTTTGTGAGCTTGGTATCTGTCTGGATAGTTTGGTCTTTATACTATCAAGGTGGATTTCAAGTCTTGAGATATTAGATTTTTTTTTAATAGGAATAAAAATGAAAGTTAGAGCTATAATGTAAAATCATGACGTTGCAGACATTAAAGGAAACTATGTGTAAACACTTTTAAGCCAACCAAAGACCAAAACAGATTTATTGCTGTATAAACAGCATTTATTTTATTGTTATTTTGTGTCCACAATTGGAGTAAACACACTTTAACTTCATTCTACTTACAAGCATTTTTCTACTTACAAGTCTAGTGGTATCTTTTAGTTTTCACTTCTTTCACAAAATGTTCACGTATTTCAGTTGCCACATTGGTGACTTTCTGTACAGTGCAATCCCCCTTTTTTACTTTAAATATTTGCATGTTTTTTTTTTTTCCTGACATGCAGCATATGTCATGCGCATATATTCTTGTACATATTTCGTGAAGTCAGTCTACAAGCACAGAGATGCATATATACATCCAGAGAGACTGGGCTTTCACTATTCAGGTGACAAACTACTCTTTTAATTTAATTTTCTTGTTTTTAACCTCAACAATACTGCAACAGTGTCACTTTGTTGATTGAAATTACAAGGGGCAAATTTACCCCTTTAAGCTATTGAGTAAAACAACTTTGAGCTCTTTTTTCTTTTAACAGAAGTAACAGTTTAAAATTACATTACCACATTTTGTGAGCTGCTGAACTGAGAAGACAAACACAGAGGAGATGAATAACTTCACCACACCTGAAAAATCTACAAACTCCACAACTCAGTCCATTGGTCTAATGGACAGTCTGGAAATCTGTGTGTACAGCATCAATTTGATTTTTAGTCTTCCTGCAAACTCCTATGTTATATGGCTCATCATCACAGGAACACTAAGTGGAGTTGCATCAGAGTTCTTCATCCTCAATCTCTCTGTTTGTGAACTTGGTATTTGTCTGAATGGTTTGGTTTTTATACTGTCAAGGTGGATCTCAAGCCTTGAGATAATAGATGCTTTTTTAATGGGACTTACATTCACAGGGCGTCCTGTGTTTCAGTGTCTGATCTGTGTTGAGCGTTACCTGGCAGTGGTTCATCCTGTAACCTTTCTGAAGTACAAACCTCTCAGATATAGAGTGAACTGCTGCACTGCTATTTGGTTTATTAGTCTTGGCTCATGTTTGGTCTGCATGTATAATTTAGCCTCAGACAAAATTCGTGCACATGCATGGTTCTTGACCATGCAGCTTACACTGATCATCTGCATCCAGTTGTTTTGTCTTGTGGCTGTTCTCAGAGCTCTGAAGCAGTCAGGACCAGGAGAGAGAAGGAGAGAGAGAGAGGAGGAAAACCACATGAAGAGAAGAGCGTTTTATCTCATTCTAGTAACTACTGTGAACATGATTATCCTATATTTCCCACTTGCAATCACAGGAATCTCTGTCATTCTGACAGCAGACAATTCTCCAACAATTTGGTTCACTAGTTTGACTTGTTTTATTCTGGCTGGTTTTGTTCAGCCTGTTCTTTATCTGCACAGAACTGGAAAACTCTCCTGCCTCTGTTCATCATAAAATCTGCAATTTTAATATTTTACTTACTCCAGTCCAGTTACTAAATCTACTTATTGCTATTGGGTAAATATGTTACAGGTGATTTCACCAAGTACAACCCCAGATAGCAAGCAAAGATCGAAATAATGTTAAATCAATGTTAATGTGTCAACGTTAACCGCATTGAATCAATATCACTTTTGCACCAGCAATCAATGTTGAAAAAATGTTGAAATTTCAACAAAAAAATCAATGGTAATGGCACCGAATCAGTGTAACAATGTGTTGTTGGTTCAACGTCATGCTTGCACTCTCAGAAAATGAAACACAACTACAACTAACTTAAAGACACACAGCCTGAAATCAACTGAAAATAAAAGAAGACAATAAATCTCTCAAGATCTCAGCAGAAGTTCTTTTTGAGAATTAACAGAGGTTAAGATGTTGGTTTTATTGAAAATATTTGGTCACCATTTTGGTAGTCAGTGTTTCCTTTAGTTGGGCGGTTCGACTCTTGGCTTTTTGTGTCATAGTCATGGGCGGCCAAGGCTCATTGATGCACGTGTGGAGCGAAGGCTGGCCTGTGTGGTCTGATCCAACAGACAAGCTTCTGTAGCTCAAACTGCTCAAGAAGTTAATGCTGGTTCTGATAAAAGGTGTCAGAATACACAGTGGATCGCAGTTTGTTGCTTATGGGGCTACATAGTGATGGAGTATTTTATCCACTCTATAGAAAACAATTGTAGAATTTGTTTGCTTACTATAAAAGCTAGAAGTGTTGTGAGGCCTCTTGGCCTATGTAACTGTAAGGGTCAAACAAGTTTACTTGGCCACTGAGCATATTTTGTTGGTAATTTTCAACCAGACAACAGGTGGCTGTGAAATGAACAAGACATCATTAAAGGGTGTCACGTGAAGGCTTCTTGCCTCCGGGGAGTATTGACTGTTTTGATACAATGTTTCATTTGGCCAATGGGAAAAGGGTTGACCATCAATTGGCAGAAGGCCATGAGAGATTAAGGTAAAAGATGTACAGTAGTTGGCAGTCGGCCACCCTTACTAAGAAAATTGTCCCTTACATAAGCAACACCTGAAATTTTAATTGGTGAAATGTCTATAGTGAAAAGGTCGGGGAGTACATGGGAAGGAGGTGTAGGAGGAGAGCCCCTGTAAGCGAGAATATGGGACAATGCGAATATTACCAGTCAATGATATTATTTTGGCGGGTTTTTAAGAGATATGTATAAAAACTGTGCCCCGGCTAAGAGAGCCTCAGATGCGGAGCTGGCATCTCACTTTGTTGCTTGACAATAAAGTTAAAGCTGCTGTCCGCGATTTTTGGCCCTCTAGCGGTAAATAAACAGAACTGCACGCGTCTTGTGGAGGAACATTCTAGCCGGAGCTACTTTTTTTCCGTGTATGTCTATGGCAGGGGTCGGCAACCCAAAATGTTCAAAGAGCCATATTGGACCAAAAAAACAAAAAACAAATCTGTCTGGAGCCGCAAAAAATTAAAAGCCTCATATAAGCCTTATATGAAGGCAACACAGGCTGTAAGTGTATATTAGCTATATTAGCCTACTATCAAAATGACTAAGTAGGCTACAAATACATAATGAGGTATTCCCGAGGTATACATTTAAAAACTGCTGAAAGCTACAGAAAAAAGAAGCAAATGGATCGGTGCAATTCACAGAAACAGCTGGACTCCAGGCAGAGAAACATGGATTGGCAGTTATCATTTTGTGTCAAATTGTTGGATTTTGAGGTAAAATCATTCCATATATATTGTATTGTTATATATTATGTTGACAAATCATCAATTAAATATTTTCCATCTTATATTCTGCATAATTGTGTGTTTTAAAATAAACACTGACAAAAACTATACTATAAAACTATATGTTTTAGGGCTGGACAATATGACGATATAACACTGATATAAGTGATTACGCGGATTTAAACCTACCTATATTGTAGTTATATAAAATATTCACAGGCAGATTTGCTTTTATGTATTTCCCCGGCGTCAAATCAGGCACATAAATGTCAGGAAAAACGACTCCTGGCTACATGTCAATATCCATGGATTAGGTTTATTTGACAAGTTGTAAGGAACACTTTCGAGTCCAACCTTTAGTGTAATTGTTTGTTTTACTTGCGTTTTCTCAGTTTCCTCTATTAAATCCAGTCACGCAGCAGGTTCTTTTGCCACTCAGTCCAGCTGAGGGAGCGCGCTTTCGGCGGGAAAGTGACGTCGATGCATACCCTCCCTCGCGCAGCACTGAAACGTGTGTCGCAGGCTATGACGCAAATCTTCGTTGACAGAAATGTTGAAATTTAATATTTATTATACACATTTTTACAGCATTGGAAAACGTTAAGAATGTTTGTGTCATGTGTCATGAGCCACTAGGGGGGCGCTAAAGAGCCGCATGCGGCTCTAGAGCCGCGGGTTGCCGACCTCCGGTCTATGGCGAGTCACGAAGTTACTGTGATACTCTGCGGCGAGTCCTACCAGTCTGGTCTGAAATAGTCCGAATATAAACACTTATTATAAGTGTACCATAATGATTCAGGATAAGACAAAAACACGGTTTGGAAAATGGATTCATGTTGTATATTCTCATTATATAATTTTTGTACATTTTTAACACAAAAAAAGTTGCGGACAGCAGCTTTAAATACTTCTGAGACCTGGAACTTTGACTCTGTGAGTTTTTCTTCGAGACCAGAACTGAAGAAACAAAGAGACGTTGAATCTGCCACGACATACATAGCAGCAGACCAGTCAGGGTGCCCATGCTGACCCCTGTCCACTGTTCACTTGGCCTCCAAATTCCCAAGATCTCAATCCAATCAAGCACCTGTGGGAAGTGCTGAACAAACAAGTCTGATCTATGGAGGCCCCACCTTGCAACTTACAGGACTTAAAGGATCTGCTGCTAACATCTTGGTGCAGATACCACAGCACACCTTCAGGGGTCTAGTGGAGTCCATGTCTCGATGGGTCAGAGCTGTTTTGGCAGCAAAAGGGAGACCAACGCCTTCCTGATATTAGGAAGGCGGTCATAATGTTATGCCTGATATATATACACACAGTATATACTCTCACACACACACACACACACACACACACACACACACACACACTGCTTTGCTGATTTTGCTGTGTGATATTGCTTTAATGCAACAGTTCAATGAACAAGATCAAAATTAACTTTTTTTGGGATAGAATTTAAGTATCAGATAAGAGTATATACCTTTTTGATCTTCTTTAAACCTTCGTTTTCCTTTTAAAATTTGCATATCTGATGTTTTATGTGACGTGTATCAGATGAAGTCATGCACATATATTCTTCTAACAGCTGTGAAGTCAGTCTGTAAAACACAGCAGAGATTTATACACAACCAGAGAGACTGGACATTCACTCTTCAGGTGATAAACTCCTATTTTAAATTGAATTATTCTTTCTTTTTACTGCTGAATGATATATGACAATGTTGCTGTGGTCATCAGTCATATTAAAGGGCTTATGGGCATATTAGATGCATAACTTGAGCAAAACAGAATAGATCTCTGTTTGTTTCATCAAAGTGAATAAGTAATTTACCTAACATCATTAGGCTACACTCTTAAAAATAAAGGTTCTTTATTGGCATCTGCGGTTTCATAAAGAACCTTATTTGCACAAAATGTTCTTTATACTGGAAAAATATTCTTTAGATTTTAAAAAATGTTCTTCAAAGCAAAAAATGGTTATTTTACCTGTAAACTGTTTTACCTGTTGCATTGCTGGGGTGGACTGCAAATGTGCCTTCTGTCAATTTTATTTATTTATTTATTTATTTTGCTTATGTTGAACTGCAGTGACCACATACTTTTATAATGTTCTCTTCCTATAGCAATACTATTCATGTTTTGTGAGCTGTGCTCAGACAAACGAGGAAGAAATGAACTCAACCACACCAGGAGCTTCCACCAACTCCACAACCCCTTCCACATTGCAAATGGGGAATCTGGAAATCTGTGTGTTCAGCATCAATTTGCTGTTTGGTCTTCCTACACACTCCTATATTATATGGCTCATCATCACAGGAGCAGGAACAGGAAGTGGAGTTGCATCAGAGTTCTTCATCCTCAATCTGTCTGTTTGTGAGATTGGTATCTGTCTGGATAATTTGTTTTTTATACTGTTTCATTGGATTCCAGTTTTTGCGCCATTAGCACTGCTTTTGCAAGGAATAGGCATCACCGGTCGTCCTCTGTTTCAGTGTCTGATCTCCGTTGAGCGTTACCAGGCAGTGGTTCATCCTGTAACCTTTCTGAAGTACAAACCTCTCAGATATAGAGTGATCTGCTGCACTGCGGCCTGGATAATGATTCTTGGCTCCTGTTTGGTCTGCGTGATCACATTAATGACATATAATATTAATACACATACATGGTTGTTCTTGCTGCAGTTTCTACTCTTCTTCTTCATCCAGTTGTTTTGTCTTGTGGCTGTTCTCAGAGCTCTGAAGCAGTCAGGACCAGGAGAAAGAGACAGAGGGAGAGAGGAGGAAAACCACATGAAGAGAAGAGCATTTTATCTCATTCTAATAACTACTGTGAGCATGATTATCGCATATGTGCCAATTATTATCTCAGGAGTATCTATAATTCTGAAAAACGATTATGAATTAACATTTTGGGCTCCTGGTTTGGTTTGTTTTACTCTAGCTGGTTTTGTTCAGCCTGTTCTTTATCTGCACCGTACTGGAAAACTCGCCTGCCACTCTTTCTCATAAACTGACAAGAAATGTCTACACATTTAGTTTTTTAACCATATTTATTAGTGGATGAGGCATTTGTTGTACTGTCAGCTGAAGTGTCTCTTTCCTCTTGGTGTTTGCTCTAGTCTTTACATTAAGTTATATTTCAAATCATTTCTTAGTTTGTTTGTCAGTCAGTTCATGTGTATAAAAATCTTTAATTGCCTTGTGTTAATTAAATATGGCTAAGTTTGATATCAGTGTGTTTGTTTATCCAATAAAACATTTAATCTGTCACCCAGGGTCAGCTTTTGCATACCCCCCATTATTTATTGCTCTCTGAAATACTCAGTCTAAAAAATTGCACATCAAGAGATTAATGAGTTGCACCTGTGCTGTTCAGATTAGACATACAAAGATTGAATATTCAGTCTGCTAAAATAATATTCGGGTGATGCTATTTGCTCCTTTCTTGTATAGAAGCAACATATAAAAGTATTATGCGGCACACTTGGATACTTCATTCTGACTGCTCAATCACAATCTTTCAGATTAACATTTTCAATATACATTTTTTTTTTTTTTTACTTTAAATATTTATTTTATAATGCATGTAACAGTCATGCATTGATATCCTTGTAACAGCTATGAAGTCAAGGAAGATGTTTTGGAAGGTGTTATTGTGTTACTAAGAAAAAAAAAAAAAAAAAAAATCATAGTAATTCAGATTGTTTAATCCTATGAGATATTGTTGTGAAAAAGCCAACATAATAATTCCAAAGTGCAATTTTTATGTGTAGCACAAACACATATAAAATGATAAAAGACATTGAACACAACCCAAACATTACAACCAATTGCAAATGTTTTCATAAAAGTGTAATGCATTAGTAAAATGCCACTAAATATAAAGCGTATGGATTTTAAAGCCAGCATTCTTTTATTACTTTGTAGTGCTTGTTTTGTGTTTGCTAATTGGAGACGATTAATCTTCATTATACACATATTTGTCATTAATGGAACCGACCTGAGATCAATTAAATCCTATAAAACACTGGTTGTTGGGCTCACTTTATCAGCGGTGAACCACTGACATTTTGAAATGGAATTACCTAAGGAAGATTCGCTTGCTGAAATCAGTTATACTGAATGCAATGTAAATGTATATATATATTTCTCTCTTTCTATAGATACGTGTTAAATGACTATATTTTGTGTGCTGTGGAGAAGAAAAACAGAGAGGAGATGAATAACTCTACAGTGAACTTCACCACACCTGAAACATCTACAAACTCCACAACTCAGTCCTTTGGGCCACTGCAGATTTTGGAAATGTGTCTGCACAGCATCAGTTTTGTGTTTGGTCTTCCTACACACACGTTTGTTACATGGTTCATCATGACAAGAACAGCAAGTGGATTGGATTAGAGTTCTTCTTCCTCAATC
The DNA here is from genome assembly GCA_036281575.1 of Ancherythroculter nigrocauda. Taxonomy (NCBI): domain Eukaryota; kingdom Metazoa; phylum Chordata; class Actinopteri; order Cypriniformes; family Xenocyprididae; genus Ancherythroculter; species Ancherythroculter nigrocauda. The sequence continues at coordinate 29,069,186 of VTFQ01000017.1, forward strand.
TCTCTGTTTCTGAGATTGGTAACTGTCTGAATAGTTTGATCAATCTACAGTTATTTTGGTATTCAGGCCTCTCAACATTAAAAAAATTGTTTAACAGGACTAGGTCCGTGTATCTTTTGGTCATTCGTTTTTTGATTTAATAATGAAATCGGAAAATGAAAAACGGCACCTTTTTCGTTTTTCATTTTTTTCAAACAAAACGAAAAACAAGAATTCGGCTTGATTTTTCGTTTTTCGTTCAGGGGTAGAAAATGAATAAACAACTTGAATATTTGATCTCAACATGTGGGCGGGAATGAAACGCCCCTTTCCGCTGATTGGTCAACCAAACATTAAACTGTGCCGTCATCAGTTCTTCCGCTGTTCAGAGCAGCAGAATAATAGTCTTTCGCTGCGATGGATTCAACGCGTTTATTGCAACTATATAATCACTTTTAAATGTACATTTAATCTTAATCTCTATCTCTTGATCTCTATCTCTCAAACAGCCAGACTAACGAATGACTTGAGACACAAATCGAGGCAGAGCCTGTAGAGGCTTTCTTCTGTGTGTCCATAAAAACGCGTGTTTAGCTCAGAGATATTATCTCAGATATAATAATTTACTTCGCACCTGCACTCACAACTACCTAATAGCAATACCTTTGACACACTGCCTGTTTTATTATTGCTGACCACCATCGTAGTTAATGTTCACAGCACATCTATTATAGTTCTATTATGATTTTTATTCAGTCAACAGATGGATATCATAATGCCATTATCTAATGTTTCAGTGATTGACTTTAGTGAAATATGAATTTGACATAACGTTTTTACGGTGAACTTGTTTGAGTTATGTCAATAAAACCCTGAAATAAGACTTTGTACAATAAACCAGGTTTTCATGAAAGGTTTTCATATTTAATGCCATCTACCAGTGTCAGAAATTAACTTATATGGGACAAATGATTTTCAGGGGTATTTTTTTTACCTTTATATATAATTTATTTCCTAATTTTATTAAATATTTATGCTATCTATAATGTTAAATTCTTAAATGTAGTCAAATAAATTAGAATAATATGACACTAGGCTGTTACCAATATCAGTCAACTGCATGATGCTTTCAGATGTAGCTACTTACAGTAAATACATTTACACATTAATTACAACAGTAATGAGATTAATATTTTAAATAACATTTTTATTCAGGAATATGAAATGACAAGATGAAATAATACTTAATTGGATTATGAAAGTAATATCGCCACTAGGTGGCGGTAAGTCATTGTGTTAAAGAAGGAGTCATTTATTCATTTGTCGATTCGTTCGTTCAAAGCGCTGATTCATTCAGGAATAAAATCAAGTGGCTGTCTATATTAATTGGTCACTGAATCATCGTCTATATTAATGGGTTGTTCAAAGACTCTTATTCATTCAGGAACGAAACAACTCTGTGTGCCTACTGCTGTACAACTGTTCTTTGACTTTATTTGCTTTGGAGGTTTAGTTGGCAGAGAAAATTCTGTATGCCATCCGCTAGCCGGCCAATACCTAATATTAATTAAATAATCTCAGCGTATTGCCTAAAACAAAAGTTATGACATCTGTGCAGGGTGCGATTTGTGAAAAAAAAAAAAAAAAAAACAGAGGGGGGGATGTTTTGAAAAGTTTTTGTTTGTTTGTTTTTTGTTTTTGAAAATTTGTTAAAAACCACAGTAGAGCTATATAGCTTACTATTTTTGGCAGCTGTTACAGAAACATTTTTACAAAAAAAAAAAAAAAAAAAATCTGATTTAACCTTAAGATTTGAAGTATTAGATAGCTTAGATATTTGCACCACTACAATGACACTAATAATTCTTAATTTCTGATAGAAATGCAAAATCAATCGGTAGTTATTAATAGAATAACGAGACACAAACCTTTACATTCAGTCGCGTTTGGTCCCATTTATTTTTGATCACAGTGCATACACATACAAACTTTTAGTCCAAAAGTGCGCACATTTGGAGAAATACACGTTTACCTTAGATTTCATTAGATAGAATATAAGCTGGGCCGTACGCAGGGTTTCATAATTACTGAGGTCAGAAAATGTAGTTTCCTAGGGGGGTCCGGAGCATATGCTCCCCCGAAAATTTAGATTTCCCTGGTGTACATATGTGCATTTTAAGACGTTTTAAGGCCAACAAATTGGATAACAATTTAAAACCATGTCAACAAATAAATGCATGCACAGTTTTGAGGCAGCTTTAATCGCATGTTTGGTAATTTCATGACTTAACTTACAACAGAACAACGACGGTCATTGCTCGTAGTTTCTTTTGCGCTTTATTTTAGCTATAATAAAGTAATTAAATGCAGCGCGCGCCGGCGCATTTGCGCATGCAGTTCTTCAGTGCGCGCCGCTATCTGCAATAATAAATCAGCAATAATAAAACAGGCAGTGTGTCAAAGGTATTGGCTATTAGGTAGCTGTGAGTGCACGTGCGAAGTAAATTGTTATTTCTGAGATAAACTAGTATAATGATTATAATATTTCTGAGCTAAACACGCGTTTTTATGGACACACAGAAGAAAGCCTCTACAGGCTCTGCCTCGATTTGTGTCTCACGTCATTCGTTAGTCTGGCTGTTTGAGAGATAGAGATCAAGAGATAGAGATTAAGATTAAATGTACATTTAAAAGTGATTATATAGTTGCAATAAACGCGTTGAATCCATCGCAGCGAAGGACTATTATTCTGCTGCTCTGAACAGCGGAAGAACTGATGACGGCACAGTTTAATGTTTGGTGCAATCAGCGGAAAGGGGCGTTTCATTCCCGCCCACATGTTGAGATCAAATATTCAAGTTGTTTATTCATTTTCTACCCCTGAACGAAAAACGAAAAATCAAGCCGAATTCTTGTTTTTCGTTTTGTTTGAAAAAAATGAAAAACGACAAAGGTGCAGTTTTCATTTTCCGATTTCATTATTAAATCAAAAAACGAATGACCAAAAGATACACGGACCGGACTAACTATCACTGGCCGTCCTCTGTTTCAGTGTCTGATGTGTGTTGAGCGTTACCTGGCAGTGGTTCATCCTGTAACCTTACTGAAGTTCAAACCTCTCAGATATAGAGTGATCTGCTGCACTGCGGCCTGGATAATTATTCTTGGATCCTGCTTGAGTTGCATGTTTATAGTTTCACATTACATTGTATATCTATGGTTTCTCTCACTGCAGTTTTTACTCTTTCTCTCCATCCAGTTGGTTTGTCTTGTGGCTGTTCTCAGAGCTCTGAAGCAGTCAGGACCAGAAGAGAGAGGGAGAAAGAGAAAGGAAGAAAACAACATGAAGAGAAGAGCATTTTATCTCATTCTAATAACTACTGTGAGCATGGTGATCATATATGTGCCACTTACTCTCAGAGCGTTATATACCATTCTGACAAATCTGATTATTCAGGAAGTTTGGTCTCCTTCTGTGATTTGTTATGTGCTGGCTGGTTTTGTTCAGCCTGTTCTTTATCTGCACCAGACTGGAAAACTCCCCTGCCTCTTTTCTCCATAAAACCAGCTAATGCTATTATTTTACTTTTCAAATCTAGGGATTAGGGTGTCCTTCAAATGTACTTACTGTATATCAACCCGATACCTTTCAAACTCAGCTTCACAACAACCTGTACACTTTGACTGACTTCTAAAAAATGCTTAGCAGAGTATCTGTGATATTTGAACTTAAGGCAGTTTAGACAGTCACAGCATGAGTGCATGAAAACCTTCATTGTCCTAATAATGTGATTGGTTGCTATTAGTTTGTTTTTCCAATAAATCACTTAATTAATTACCAAGCCTCAATTTTCCATCTCATTATTTTTTAAATATTTGGTGCTCAGTGAGTACATGTGCAGATATATAAAGATTGTTTAGGAAAACTGACTCACCATTGTGTTTTATACGAAAATTATATATAAATATGTATTTTGTTTACCTTTTTTCAGCTTCAAATATTTGCATATCTGATGTTTTATATGACGTGTATCAGATGAAGTCATGCACATATATTCTTGTAACAACTGTGAAGTCAGTCTGTAAAACACAGCACAGAGATTTATACACAACCAGAGAGACTGGACATTCACACTTCAGGTGATAAACTCCTCTCTTTGATTCTTCTTGTTTATATCCTTAATAAGCAAGAGTGTCACTGTGTTTATCTGATAACATACAAAGATTTGGGAAGGAGTTAACGCTTTAGCTACTGAGTAAAATGGGACTGATATTTGTTTCATTGAAGAGAACTAACAGTTTAAATTAAATTAATTCTAGAGAAATATTATAGAAAATGAGCTTTTACAGATGAATGTAGCCTGCAAATATCACTTTGCTAAACCATCTATTTTTCGTAATTTAATGATGTTGCTCTATTCAGATTTAAAATGGGAGCGTTTATGGACTGAACTGTATACTGTAATTTGGATATAATAAAATGTTTTTTTTTTTTTTACAGATCTGGTTCAATTACAGCTCTCTTTGTGTAGATCACAAAATTATTTTTTATGAGCTGCTAAACTTAAAACACAAACCCAGAGATGAATAACTCAGTGAACTTCACCGCACCTGAAGCATCTATAAACTCCACAACTCAATCCTTTGGGCTACTGGAAAGTCTGGAAATCTGTGTGTTCAGCATAAATTTCCTGTTTGGTCTTCCTACACACTCCTACGTTATATGGCTCATCATCACAGGAACAGGAAGCGGAGTTGCATCAGAGTTCTTCAACCTCAATCTCTCTGTTTGTGAGATTGCAAACTCTTTGAACTGCTTTTTGTTTGTACTTTCAATTTGGTTTTCAAGTCACTTGATCCTAAAATTGCTTTTAATAGGACTCTCTGTCACTGGTCGTCCTGTGTTTCAGTGTCTGATGTGTGCTGAGCGTTACCTGGCAGTGGTTCATCCTGTAACCTTTCTGAAGTTCAAACCTCTCAGATATAGAGTGATCTGCTGCACTGCAGCCTGGATAATCACTCTTGGATCCTGTTTGGGCTGCCTGATCATATTTTTGTTATCTACCATAACTGTACACACATGGTTCTTCTTGCTGCAGTTCTTCCTCTTCCTCTCCATTCAGTTGTTCTGCTGTGTAACTGTTCTCAGAGCTCTGAAGCAGTCAGGACCAGGAGAGAGAGGGAGAGAGAGAGAGGAGGAAAACCACATGAAGAGAAGAGCTTTTTATCTCATTCTAATAACTACTGTGAGCATGGTTATCATATATGTGCCGATTACTATTTCAGCATTATTTAGCAATCTGGCAAAACTCAATATTAAGGAAGTTTGGTCTCCTTCAGTGATTTGTTTTGTGCTGGCTGGTTTTGTGCAACCTGTTCTTTATCTGCATCGGAATGGAAAACTTTTGTGCTTCTACTCACCATAAAACCTTGTGATATTTTACTAACTTTTACTTTTTGATAACTATTATTAAAGGACAGATCGTTTTGAATGACTTTTTGTGTTTTGTTTTGTTTTATTACAATTTAAAATCGATCTGATCTGTAGATCTTCCTTTAGCGTTCTTTCGACACCACACATTTACATAAGCTTATAAAGCAGCAAAATTAATTATCGTCATTTACCTCATACTTTAAACATTGTTAAGTTAAGTAAACACTGTAACAATAATTTAGTGTCATCTTTTCCATATATTTAGGGTTACCACAGAGAATTATTGCATATCAGGTGTTGAATGAGTGGCACCTGTTGATCAGTGTCAAATGTCCAAATAATTTTTGGGAAGATAAAACAAAACAAAACAAAACAAAACAAAAAAACAAAATAAAACAAATCAAAACAAAACAAAAAACAAAAAACAAAACAAAACACAAAACAAAAACAAAAACAAAAACAAACAAACAAACAAACAAACAAAAAAACATGTGAATCTTTGATTCACAGGGAACACAGCCTACTTCATACCTCAAAGAGGGTGTAATTCACACATCACATTTTTTCAAATTAATGTAAATAAGGTATCCAAAGTTTTCAAAGTAAATTTAAAATCTGGGTGTTTTATGTGACATGTAACAGATGAAATCACATATATTCTTGTAACAGCTGTGAAGTCAGTCTACAAAACACAGCACAGAGATTTATACACATCCAGAAAGACTGGACATTCACTCTTCAGGTGACAAAACTTCTCTTTTTGATTCAATTTCTTGTTTTTACTCTCAAAAAGCAACATGGAGCTATTTTTTTAACCGCATGACTGATGTTCTTTATTACGGGCAGTAATGCGTCTATCCAATAATGTCCAAGGGTTTTGAATGGTTTGAATGGGTTAAGGGGTTGCCTTAAAATGAAAATGCCTAAATTTCAAAAAAGAAGAAGAAACAAAATGTAGCAGAAGTCACAGCATGAGTGCATGAAAACCTTCATTGTCCTATTAATAATATGAGTGGTTGCTATTAATTTGTTTTTCCAATAAATCATTTTCACATTTTGTATAATATGAAAATTATGTTTTCAAATTCAGGGTCACTTGACAATTGTGTAACATATAGCTTTGATTTTGTTTATTTATTTATTTATTTATTTTACTTTAAATATTTGCACATCTGATGTTTTATGTGATGTGTAGCAGATGAAGTCATGCACATATTCTTGCTGCAGGTGTGAACTCAAAACACAGCACAGAGATTTATACACATCCAGAGAGACTGGACATTCACTCTTCAGGTGATAAACTCCTCTCTTCGATTCTTCTTATTTACACCCTTTATAATAAGCAACAGTGTCAATGTTTTTATCCAATAATGTCCAAAGATTTGGGATGGAGTTAATGCTTCATCTACTGGGTAAAATAGGACTGAGATTTGTTTCAGAGAAATAAGAGTTTAAATTAAATTTACTTAAATATTATAGAAAATGAGATTTTGCACATGAATGTAACCTGTATATATTACTTCGTTAAACTATTTATTCTTTGTCATTTAATGATGTTGTTGTATTCAGATTTAAATTGGGAACATTTACAGACTGAACTGTATAATCTGGATATACTAAATGTTTTTACAGATTACTACTCTCTTTGTGTAGATCACAAAATAATTTTTTTATGAGTCGCTAAACTTAAAAGACAAACCCAGAGATGAATAACTCAGTGAACTTCACCGCACCTGAAGCATCTATAAACTCCACAATTCAATCCTTTGGGCTACTGGAAAGTCTGGAAATCTGTGCATACATCATCATTTTCCTGGTTGGTGTTCCTACACACTCCTACGTTATATGGCTCATCATCACAGGAACAGGAAGCGGAGTTGCATCAGAGTTCTTCAACCTCAATCTCTCCATTTGCGAGATTGGAAACTCTTTGAACTGTTTGTTCTTTGTACTTTCAAATTGGTTTTCAAGTGTCTTTACACTGCTTTTCTTTTTAATGGGACTCTCTGTCACTGGTCGTCCTCTGTTTCAGTGTCTGATGTGTGTTGAGCGTTACCTGGCAGTGGTTCATACTGTAACCTTTCTGAAGTACAAACCTCTCAGATATAGAGTGATCTGCTGCACCGTGGTCTGGATAATCACTTATGGTTCCTGTTTGTGGTCCAAATTGTTTTTTGTTTCAATCGATGCACATACATGGTTAATCTCAATGCAGTTCCTCCTTTTCCCCTCCATCCAGTTGTTTTGTCTTGTAGCTGTTCTCAGAGCTCTGAAGCAGTCAGGACCAGGAGAGAGAAGGAGAGAGAGAGAGGAGGAAAACCACATGAAGAGAAGAGCGTTTTATCTCATTTTAATAAAAACAGCGAACATGGTTATCATATATGTGCCGATGACTATTTCAGCATTATTTACCAGTCTGACAAAACTCAATATTCAGGAAGTTTGGTCTCCTTCTGTGATTTGTTGTTGTGCTGGCTGGTTTTGTACAGCCTGTTCTTTATCTGCATCGGAATGGAAAACTTTTTTGCATCTGTTCTCCATAAAACCTTGTGATATTTTACTAACTTTTACTTTTTGATAACTTTTAATATTTGATGGGACAGTTATAAATTACTTTTTATGTATCGTTTTGTTGTCACATTTTAAAGGCTAACTGAAGTACCTTGAAACACGCAGCATTATTCAGTGCGTTGATGTACGTTCTGCTGAAACAGGAGGACAGGGTGTGACATATCGAGCAGCTCCTCCCCCTTTTTTTATAACAGCCAATAGCGTTTTGTTTATATCACAGCTCATTCAGAGCCATTGAGCTCGAAAAAGCAGCATTTCACAGCTTATGACAGCCACGATCTAATAGATTCCTCCTTTAGATTTAACATGAAACTGTAACTAAAGCAAAACAGTGAACATAATCATGCTGAGAATGTATAGTTTGAGAAGTGTCCACATCGGTGTTATCTCTACTCGTCAGTCTGTCTAACCCTCTCTACTCCTAACCTACTCCATGTCGCTTTAAAATACAGCATTCTGTGCAGAATTCAAATGAGTCTGATACGTTTTGTGGTGACACACTGACTCGTGTATAAGATCCGCTCTGTGCTATCATGTCTCTGGACCGGAGCAGGCTGTGTTCACGCCAATGGAAAGCTTTTTTACACTGTCTGAATCATTTCCTATCCCCTATATAGTGCACATGTGCCATTCACCATATAGAAAATAGTAATTGTGTGAACAAGTGACAGATTTCAGTTACAGCTTCAGCGTCTATTTATAGTGTAGAGGGCGGGACACCTCAGATTCTAGAGAGCATTTGATTGGACAGGAAATCTGATGAGAAGCTGAAGTGCAGAGTGATATCATCTTCTAAATGCAAATTTTCTCATTGTTTTGGAGCACACTAGCTTAGATGATCTTATAGCTGACATTTTCACTACCAAACCTCAAAAAGAGCATAACAAACAAACAAACAAACAAACAAAAAATGTAATAAAATGGTTTTGTGTGATAAACGGGTCTACATTTTTATTCCCATCTGCTCTGTTTGGTCAAATTACTATGCACACGCTGTAACGCTTTACCCGGATATGTAAGGGATAATCCAAGGCTAGCTGTGAAATAAACAATTTTATGCTTTGGGCAAGTTCAAGTCCCAGCTCATGGACTTTTCCTGGTCCCATCACCTTCTCCCTCTTACACTTTGCTTCCTGTCTACATACTGTCCTATCTCAATAAAAGGCAAAAACAGCAAAAAATCATCTTTAAACTGATGCTGGTTAAGCTCCATCCACCCACAGAATAGAATCAGCATCTTTTAAGCCAATACAGAAACATATCTCATCATATGGGATCTAATATTTATCAAACTGGCTCGGTCTTGCCCTTACCAATGGCGTTGTGGACAGTGTGCTGACGTGGTCCAGTTGCGTAAAAAAAATCCTAGGTTCAAGTCCAAATTTGTGGAATTTTCCGGATCCCATCTGCCTTCTCTCACAAATTTGATTCCTGTCACATATTTAATATCATAATAAATGGCAAAAAGGCAAAAAATGAACATTTAAACTGATGCTGGTTAAAGTCCATCCACACAGGATAGAATCTACATCTTTTAAGTCAGTGCGTCAATATATTTGTCCTATGCTATTTCTTTGAGATCTTCTCTCCAGATGAGTTTTATTGCTTTATTGCAGGGTGCTTGATCTCAGTTTTTGTCTAGCAGGAAAATCAAGTCTTACATCTTAAAAACCTTTCTTTCTGATTTTACTTGTGCACATCATGCCACAAATTTAGAGCAATTCACATTTCATATCTTTCAAATTATTGTAAATACACAAGCTTATATCACATTTTATCATGTATCACAAGCTTTCATATGAACCTTTTTCCATATAGAACAATTACTGAATTTGTTTTTGTTTCTTTCTGTCTGGGTGTTAATATGGTTGTTGTAAACTGATGTTTGTTTGATTATCCAATAAAACACTCCAACAATGACAATGTCCCCTTTTCCACATTGAGGGTTGACACAAAGATTTTTGCATAACACTTCACAACTTATCATAACACAGATGTTTAAAGTACTTTTTTCTCTCTCTCATTTTTGCATGCTCAATCTAGCAAATGGCAAATCAGGTGTTTAATGATTGGCACCTGCTAACCAGTTTCAGATGTATAAAGATTGTTTTTATGACACTGAATATTCATAGTTCTAGTGCTGTTTTTTATTTTAAAGGTTTTATTGACCTTTGACTGATTTTTCTCATAAGTCTGATTCTCACATAACACACATACTTGCAAATGTGTACCTCGAACTGTGTTTGGACAAAAGCATCTGTTAAATGTAAAACAATAATCCAGATAGAATCTAGCGTAGCGTCAGTTCTGGCAGGTCACGTCAGTCAAGCTTGCATCAGCTGACTCCCAGGTGACTTGTGTCTACCTATAGGAATATGATGCCTATCACGGCATCTATATATAAGCTCTTCAGTATTGTCAGCAGCTATTGCATTCTCAGGAGCAAAATGGTGAATTCGACAGGCAAAACAGCATCATCTCACTAAGAATTGTGCAATCGGGAATTTAGCGAGAGGGATTCATGGATTTCACCTCTCATTCACCGCATGATCATAAGCCGACTGATTGGAAATGACTGAGTTAACCTTAGCATTGCTTCTCGCATCGCTGCAATTAGACACGGACTCGCAGTTCAGATCTGCACTCCCCGCATGAAGAAGCGTTTCAAGAGAAGATCAAACATCCACTTCGGCTATTTCTCTCAACTTCATCTCTGAATGTTTCCACGAAGCTAAGCTAAGTTCCTTTTAATGCTCATTGTTTTAAAACTCATGCTGTTGCTAAAGCTATCAGTGTTGCTTAGGCTTCTAGTCCTTCTCAGTAAAATGTTTGTGCAAAGCTTTTGCGTTCGTATTTGGCGATGTGCGTTACTTATCTGTTGTCGTTGGCAACCGGCTCGATCGCTGCGCACGCTTATCTGGTCGCTTTCGTTTGTATAACATACACGTTGGACGGATCGCCTGTGTTTAGCGTTATACATTGCAGATTCAAGCAGCTTTGCAGTAGAGACAGGAAAACAACGATTCATGGTGCAAACGGATTTTCTGCTGTGGCGCAGCACATAGTAAACATCGTTTTTCTCAAAGCTATAGCGCATGGAAACGCTCGTTCTTAAAACTATAGTTGCTTTTGGAACAAGCCGTAGTTGCTAGTGGAAACGCTCCTCCTTAAAGCTATAGTTTAAAGCTATTTAGAACAAGCTTTTCTTAAGGCTATCTAGCTACTATGGAAGGCAAAAATAGAAAAAAAAATTGCTCGTTATCGAAGCTCTAGTGTCATTGCTGCATACTATAAGCACATACTGTGGTAAGTTATTCAGGTACATGCTATCTTAAGCTGTTGTCTTAGACTTTATGCTAGCCTATTTATGGTATCTGATCATATTTCAACATTCTGTGTTAAGTGAGCAACTTTCTGTGGCTTGAAAACTTATCAGAGTATTGTAACATGCTTGTCCTTAAATACACAGATGTTTCTTATTAACCCTAACAACATCAAAACTTGATGATCCCGAAAGGAGTGTGAAATCATGGGAGTCGTCATCTTCACTTCCACAGCCGAAGGAATCAGCCTGACTGGAGCAGAAATTGTTCATGATGAGGAAGCACTGTATTTCGTGCTTAGCTGCACGCTGCATCTAACTCAGAGCTATTGCTGCGGGTGTATGCTTCCCCCGACCAGACTACCATAGTTTAATACTAGTCTGTGATTTACAACATGCTTGTTGTATCAGATTGCCGCCGCTAGGGGTGTAAGCTTCCCCCAATAGGAGAAAGAAAAATAAATAATAAATAAATATGTATTAGGCAATGGGTGTATGCTTCCCCGACTAGATTGCCAATAATGGTGTATTTATATATAATATATATAAAATATGAAAAATCACTAACTAAATGCACTACAACATGCTTGTTGTATCAGATTTGCTGCCGCTACGGGTGTAAGCTTCCCCCATTTATAAAAAAAAAAAACAAAACAAAAAAAACCCCCACTAAGCTAGGCTCATTCCTCATTCAGGTAACTGCATTTTAGGAAACATGCCATTCAGATTTTCGCACTCAGTTTGTGTTGGGGGATTTTGGCATATGGTTTGTTTTGGGGGTTTATTGCTGCTCTCCCTGCTCTTATCCATGCTAGGCTGCATGGATGCGCAGGGAGTTCTTGCCCAGAACAGAACCATACCGCCAATACAAACTCTATGCATTATCTATCATATTTGACGATAGTGGTCCTGACAGAAATGAGAAGTTAATGGTCAGCTGTTTAATATATTGTTTTAAATTAAAGGTAGTATTTCTCTAAATGTTTGCTTGTACATCATACCACAAAGAGGACACAATTCATATATCACATTTTTTCAAAATAATGTAAATAAGATATCCCAAGTAAGGTATTTAAAATATTCATCTTTCATATCTGGTGTTTTATGTGACATGTAACAGATGAAATAATGCACATATATTCTTGTAACAGCTGTGAAGTCAGTCTACAAAACACAGCACAGAGATTTATACACATCCAGAGAGACTGGACGTTCACTCTTCAGGTGATATAATTCCTCTTTTTAATTCAATTTCTTGTTTTTACTCTCAGTAAGCAACAAGGAGCTATTTTAATAACTGCGTGGCTGATGTTCTTTATTACGAGCAGTAATGTGTCTATTCGATAATGTCCAAAAGTTTTGAGAGCAAGTTTAACAGAACAGAAGTAGCAATTTAACTGATAATAATACAAAGCAAACACAAAAGGAAGTAAAAAATATATTTTGCATGCAAGTCTATGAAAGTAAATACTACTAAACTGATAGTATTTTAATGTCATTTAATAATGTTGTGCTCAGTTTTAAACAGGACATTTTGTAGAATATTAGACATTTAGATGTGCTATGTATTTATCTCTAGACTACCAGATCCTGATTGGTCAATCATGCCATCTCCAGTCAGATATTTGCTTAATGTTAAAGGGGTCAAGACATTGATTTTTTTTTTAAATATATATATTATTATTATTATTTCATATCTTTCTTGAGGTTCCCATTCAGTCAGTCACGTTCGACGTTACGTCGATACTGACGTAATGGGGTCTCGCTAGGGAGCCCAATCACCTCCAAGGATACAAAACAAGCCAATGGGAATTGGCCTGTGAGATTTACATGCCGGGCCCCTCCCCCGGCATCCGGGTATAAATAGGGCCGGCATACTCACCTTCATTCATACTTTTGCTTCGGAGCCGATCGGCTGATCATCTTTCACCTCCTTAAAAAGAGTGAAATTTCAGAGAGCAAAAACAGCAATTCTAATTGCTATAAGGACACGGTCCTGCAAACAGCAATTTTAATTGCTACTTCCTGTTTTTGTTCCGGTGGCCTGCTCGAGTCTCTCCAGCTGGTGGGAAGGCACATTCAGCGGTGGGGGTGACGACGCGCTGCCCACAGGACGGTGCTACGCCCATCCCTGGGTGCTTCGGCTGGTGAGGTATACTGAAAGAGCAAGCACGGGCGATCAGCGTCTTTTTCAAGATGGTTTTTCGTCCGTGTGTTTCTGGATGCGGTCGTTTCCTGACCTCTTCTGACGGCCACGATCACTGCCTCACGTGTCTGGGTAGACCGCACGCTGAGTCGGCGCTCGTGGATGGTACATGCCCTCACTGCGAGGGCATGTCCATGTTGGTGTTGAGATCGCGCCTCTCCTTCTTTAACACGGAGGTGAGAGGCCCCTCTGTCACTACCCCAGCGCCAGCGGCTGTAGTGGCCACTGGCCAGGCTAGTGCTTTGGGAGATCTGAGGATCACGGTGGGAGCCACTTCGTCGGGTCCGTCCCCACGAACCTCCCACTCCTCAACAACACCATGTGCCGTTGAGATGCCGCCTGCTGTCGCGGGGTCCTCTTCGGGGGTGCCCCACGTCACTTTCGGCGCTCCGGAAGAGGATCGGATGTCGATCGCTGCATCGGGGAGTGGGTTGAACGGCTCAGAGTCCGACGATGACTCCGAGCTTCCGCCCTCGGGGGCGGTTGCTCAGTCGGAGGCAGACTCTAAGTTAACAGCCATGCTTGCCCGGGCCGCCGCGGGCATCGGGCTCGAGTGGAACCCTCCACCGTGTCCCGAGCGCTCGCGGCTGGATGACTGGTTTCTGGGGTCGGGCCGTAGCGCTCAGCCGCGTCCCGCCCCAGTGCCGTTCTTCCCGGAGGTGCATGAGGAGCTCCAGAAGACCTGGTTGGCACCTCACACTGCCAGACTGCGGTCTTCTGCCTCCTCCACTCTCACTACCCTCGATGGGGGAGCCGCCAAGGGATACGTGGACATCCCGCAGGTGGAACGTGCGATTGCGGTGCACTTGTGCCCGCAGTCCGCGGCCACCTGGCGGAATCGTCCGCGGCTCCCGTCCAAGGCGGGTAAGACCACGGCCGCTCTCGCTGCCAAGGCTTACTCCGCTGCTGGACAGGCGGCTTCTGCCCTGCATGCCATGGCTATTCTGCAGGTCCATCAGGCTAAAGCCCTGAAGGACCTGCACGAGGGTAGTGCTGAACTAGGGTTGCTTCAAGAGCTGCACGCCGCGACCGACCTCGCCCTCCGGGCGACGAAGGTCACGGCACGCGCCCTGGGTCAAACGATGTCCACCCTGGTGGTCCAGGAACGGCATCTTTGGTTGGACCTGGTTGAGATGAGGGAAGTCGACAAAGCTCGCTTTCTTGACGCCCCCATCTCCCAGGCCGGCCTCTTCGGCGACACCTTCGAGGACTTTGCCCAGCAGTTCTCAGCGGTGCAGAAGCAGACGGAGGCCATCAAACACATCTTGCCCAGGCATGATGATGCCACCAATCCGCCTCGGGCCGTGCCTCCGTCTGCTCCTCGCCGAGGGTGTCCCCCTGCGGCTCAGGCTCCTGTGAGGTCGGAACCCTCCCATCCTCCTCGAGCCACCCGCAGGAAGGCCACGCCCCCCGCCCAGACCGCCAAGCCTCCTTCCAAAAAGAAGAAGGCTAAGAAGCGGCCCTGAGACGGGAGACCCGGAGGTTTCGGAGACTGCTCAGGAGACGGGGACCGTTCCGTTCCAGAAAAAAACAACACAGGATTCTCCCCCGGGACAGGGCCTGTGTTGTTTTTTTCTGTTCCGCCCTGGCCACCCACCCTTTCAATAAAAGAGCAATTTCTGAAACCTCTGGGTCACATAAGAAGGTCCGCGCTGGGGGTGAGCGAGCTTTCGCTCCCTCTCTCTCAGCCGCTCCTTCCTTCGCCACGGGCAGGGTCTTGGCGCTCCGGGAACGCACTGCCTTCCCACGCCCCCTGCCCACCATGAGCCACGTGAGTGGACCCCACTCACAGCCCCGACTTCGGGACGCACTGCCTCCCGAGTTGGGCCACAGTGCTCCGTGCTGCCCCCCCGTGGGTACTTCTGTTGTCCGGATGGTTCCACTCGTACGGAGCTTGGGGGCGTGGCTACGCCTTCCCAACCCGTCCCGTTGGCTCCTCCGGACAATCAGACTCGGCTACGCGATTCAGTTCGCCAGGCGTCCCCCCAGGTTCAGCGGCGTTCTGTTCACCTCGGTGACAGGTCCCAACGCCTCTGTCCTGCGGGCGGAGATTGCGGTTCTTTTGGCGAAGGACGCAATAGAGCCTGTCCCTCAAGCCGAGATGAAGTCTGGGTTTTACAGCCCTTACTTCATAGTACCCAAGAAAGGCGGGGGGTTACGGCCGATCCTGGATCTGCGTGTCTTGAATCGGGCCCTTCACAAGCTCCCGTTCAAGATGCTCACCGTGAAACGCATTCTCACGTGCGTTCACGCCCGGGATTGGTTTGCAGCTATAGACCTGAAGGACGCGTACTTTCATGTCTCGATCCTCCCTCGACACAGACCGTTCCTACGGTTTGCGTTCGAGGGGCGGGCATATCAGTACAAGGTCCTACCCTTCGGGCTGTCCCTGTCTCCTCGCGTCTTTACCAAAGTCGTAGAGGGGGCCCTTGCCCCGCTCAGGGAAGTGGGCGTTCGCGTTCTCAACTACCTCGACGACTGGCTCATTCTGGCCCAGTCCCAAGAACAGTTGTGCGAACACAGGGACCTGGTGCTCAGTCACCTCAGCCAGTTGGGGGTTCGGGTCAACTGGGAAAAGAGCAAGCTCTGCCCCGTGCAGAGCATCTCTTTTCTCGGTGTGGAGCTGGACTCGGTCAACATGACAGCGCGTCTCACCAACGAGCGTGCACAGTCGGTGCTGAACTGCCTGAACTCGTTCTCGCGGAAAACAGCGGTCCCACTGAAACAATTTCAGAGGCTCCTGGGGCATATGGCATCCGCAGCCGCGGTCACGCCGCTCGGATTGCTCCATATGAGACCGCTCCAGCACTGGCTTCATGATCAAGTCCCGAGGTGGGCATGGCACCGCGGCTCACTCCGTGTGGTCATCACACCGGAGTGTCGCCGCACATTCAGCCCGTAGTCGGACCTTGCTTTTCTACGGGCCGGGGTGCCCCTAGTACAAGTGTCCAGGCATGTTGTTGTTACAACAGATGCCTCCACCACCGGCTGGGGTGCCATATGCAGTGGCCAGTCGGCGTCGGGCTCCTGGACAGGACCCCATCGCCACTGGCATATCAACTGCCTCGAGTTGCTGGCAGTACTCCTTGCGCTGCGCCGGTTTCGACCGCTGCTGCAGGGCAAGCACGTACTGGTCCGGACGGACAACACATCGACGGTAGCGTACATCAACCATCAGGGTGGTCTACGCTCCCGTCGCATGTCGCAACTCGCCCGCCATCTCCTCCTGTGGAGTCAGCGCCGACTCAGGTCGCTGCGCGCCTCCTACATCCCGGGCGAGCTCAATCGTGCGGCCGAAGCGCTCTCACGACAGCTCACGCTCCCGGGGGAATGGAGACTCCACCCCCAGGCGGTCCAGCTGATATGGAGCCGGTTCGGGGAAGCACAGGTGGACCTGTTCGCTTCTCGGGAATCCGCCCATTGCCAGTTGTTCTATTCGCTGACCGAGGGGACCCTCGGCACGGATGCTCTGGCACACAGCTGGCCCCGGGGCCTACGCAAGTATGCGTTTTCCCCAGTGAGCCTCCTTGCACAGACACTGTGCAAGGTCAGGGAGGACGAGGAGCAGGTCTTGCTAGTTGCGCCATACTGGCCCAACCGGACCTGGTTCCCGGAACTCATGCTCCTCGCGACAGCCCATCCCTGGCGCATCCCCCTGAGGAAGGACCTCCTCTCTCAGGGGCAGGGCACCATATGGCACCCGCGGCCCGATCTGTGGAACGTCCACGTGTGGTTCCTGGACGGGACGCGGCAGACTTGAGTGGCCTACCGTCCGCGGTAGTCGACACCATCAGTTCGGCCAGAGCCCCCTCTACGAGGCGCGCCTATGCCATGAAGTGGAGTCTGTTCGTTGAGTGGTGTTCCTCCCGTCGGGAGGACCCCTGGAAATGCCCGGTCGGTGTTGTGCTTTCCTTCCTTCAAGAGGGTTTGGAACGTAGGCTGTCCCCTTCCACCCTGAAGGTCTATGTGGCCGCCATCGCAGCACATCACGATGTGCTCGACGGCAAGTCACTAGGAAAGCATGACCTGGTCATCAGGTTCCTCAGAGGCGCCAGGAGGTTAAATCCCCCTAGGCCTCGCCTCATTCCCTCCTGGGATCTCTCCATCGCCCTCTCGGGCCTTCGGAGAGCTCCCTTCGAGCCCCTCGAGTCAGCTGAGCTGAAACATCTGTCTCTCAAGACAGTGCTCCTGACCGCGCTCGCCTCCTTCAAGAGGGTTGGGGACCTGCAAGCATTTTCGGTCAGTGATTCGTGCCTGGAATTCGGGCCGGACTACTCTCACGTGATCTTGAGACCCCGGCCTGGATATGTGCCCAAGGTTCCCACCACTCCCTTCAGGGACCAGGTGGTGAACCTGCAAGCACTGCCCCCGGAGGAGGCAGACCCAGCCCTTGCGTTGCTGTGTCCCGTTCGTGCCCTGCGCGTTTACGTGGACCGCACACAGAGCTTCAGAAGCTCTGAGCAGCTCTTTGTCTGTTTTGGAGGTCAGCAGAAGGGAAAGGCTGTCTCCAAACAGAGGTTGGCCCACTGGATAGTGGATGCCATCGCCTTGGCGTATCAGTCCCAAGGCGAGCCGTGCCCCCTC
Organism: Ancherythroculter nigrocauda; assembly: GCA_036281575.1. Classification (NCBI taxonomy): domain Eukaryota; kingdom Metazoa; phylum Chordata; class Actinopteri; order Cypriniformes; family Xenocyprididae; genus Ancherythroculter; species Ancherythroculter nigrocauda. The sequence continues at coordinate 29,087,282 of VTFQ01000017.1, forward strand.
GGGTTGCGAGCTCACTCCACTCGGGGTGTTGCTTCTTCCCGGGCGTTGGCGCACGGCGCCTCTGTTGCAGACATCTGCAGAGCTGCAGGCTGGGCGACACCGAATACATTCGCGAGGTATTATAACCTCCGAGTGGAACCGGTGTCCACCCGTGTGCTGTCTACTCGTAGATAGCCATGGGTGTTCGCTTGCTGTGCCATTTCCCTCGGGAGAGGGAATGCGAGCACTTTTTCCGCTCCTCAGTTCAGTTCCCCGTAACGGCGAACCCTGTGGAGTTCCTCCTGCATCCTGCGGCAGCCAGACGCGGCGGAGGCGTCAGGCGCCAGGTCCAGTACTTGTGTGTATGCCCAGTTGGTCTGCCCTTGTACTGGGCTAGATGCCCATATGCTGTGATTCCCCTCGGGTAATCCCATATGAGATTGTCCACGGTAAGGTTTCCCTGACGGTAAACCCGTGTCTTTCCCTGGGCGGCTTCGCTTTGCCCCGTCTCTGGTTGCTAGTTGTTCCTCCCGAAAGGTAGGACCTACATCAGAGATCTTCCATATGTGTTACTGTTCTCAGACCAGTCCATATGTGTCTTCCACACGTTACCTCCCTTCAGGCAGGGTGTGGTCTCCGTAGCTTTCCCCTCCTCGGGGAACGCTTTCCTGGCGTTTTTGTCGTTGCTGAAAATCGAGGGATTGAGTTCCGAAGCACTCTTCCCCGTGGGGTAGGAACAGCAGCTTCGACTTCTCCATGGTAACGCCCTGTCCTCTCCATCCCACCGGTATGGAAGACATTCCTGGGCTTGCTCTGGGCGCTGGAGGGTTGCGAGTATGGGCCGCATTTGCATTTGGCACGCCTTAGCCTGCCAGCACCTGCCTCCCTAACACTCGTAACGTGGTTTAGTTGCTATGGCGTTTTCCACGGGACCCCATTACGTCAGTATCGACGTAACGTTGAACGTGACTGACTGAATGGGAACGTCTAGGTTACTAGTGTAACCCCCGTTCCCAGAAGGAGGGAACGGAGACGTTACGTTCCCCTGCCATAGCTTTGAGCCACCGCTGAGCGGCCAGATACCTGTCTCGGCTCCTCAGCAAAAATATGAATGAAGGTGAGTATGCCGGCCCTATTTATACCCGGATGCCGGGGGAGGGGCCCGGCATGTAAATCTCACAGGCCAATTCCCATTGGCTTGTTTTGTATCCTTGGAGGTGATTGGGCTCCCTAGCGAGACCCCATTACGTCAGTATCGACGTAACGTCTCCGTTCCCTCCTTCTGGGAACGGGGGTTACACTAGTAACCTAGACGTTCACTTATAATGTTTGATTTTTTTTTATACACAAAAAAAGAGATTATTTTCATGTCATTTTATTCTGATTATTCTGACCCTCTGTCTGAAATGATGCATTTTTAAAGGTGTGCTCTTTTAAGGGTTGTCAGTAAATGGTCACTATTAAAAAAACAACAGCAAAAAAACAAACATGGTTATTATAGTTAAACTATGGTAACCACAAATTAGCCAGATTTTTGCTACACTAACCATGTTTAACCATGATATTTGTGGTAAAACTGTGGTTATACAAGTGGTAATCAATTTGCCATGGATGCTACACTTTTACTATAATAAAACTTTGCTTAACTTTCATACAGGTTAATTTGTGAGCTGTTGAACTGAAAGGGCAAACTCAGAGAAGATGAATGACTCTACAGTGAACTTTTCCACACCTGAAGCATCTACAAACTCCACAACTCAGTCCATTGGACTTCTGGACAGTCTGGAAATCTATATGTACAGCATCAGTTTTCTGTTTGGTCTTCCTACACACTCCTACGTTATATGGCTCATCATCACAGAAACAGGAAGTGGAGTCGTATCAGAGTTCTTCAACCTCAATCTGTCTGTTTTTGAGATTGGTATCTGTCTGCATTGTTTTGTATATATACTATCATATTGGATTTTCAGTCTCTCAACATTAAAAGTTTTTTTAGTAGGACTTACCACCTCTGGCCGTCCTCTGTTTCAATGTCTGATCTCTGTTGAGCGTTACCTGGCAGTGGTTCATCCTGTAACCTTTCTGAAGTACAAACCTCTCAGATATAGAGTGATCTGCTGCACTGCAGCCTGGATAATCACTCTTGGCTCCTGTTTGGTCTGCATGTATACTTTAAGTGAAGAGAACAGGCCTGTATACACATGGTTCTTCTTTCTGCAGTTCCTGCTCTTCTTCTCCATCCAGTTGTTTTGTCTTGTGGCTGTTCTCAGAGCTCTGAAGCAGTCAGGACCAGGAGAGAGAGGGAGAGAGAGAGAGTAGAGGAAAACCACATGAAGAGAAGAGCGTTTTATCTCATTGTAATAACTACTGCAAGCATGGCTATCATATATGTCCCATATACAATCATAGGATTCTTTACCATTATGGTAAAATAGTTTATTAATCGTCTTTGGTTTGTTGGTTTTACTTGTTATATACTGGTTGGTTTTGTGAATCCTGTTCTTTATTTGCATCGCACTGGAAAACTGTTGTGCCTCAGTTTGCCATAATATTTGCAACTGCAATATTTTAGTAGATTAAGATAGTGAACTTATCGATAATGTTTATTGCTAATGTAACAGTTTTTGAGTAATTTCTCTGAATTAGGGTCTTTGACACCTCAATCATCATTACTCTGGCAAATTAAAGCAGCTCAATGCTGCTTCCAAATTCTGGTTGTGATCCATCATAAGAGTCACCTTATGCCAAGAGTTTCTGATGCCATGCCAATTGCTGCATCACCCTATTTAATATAGCAACATTGTGTCATAAGAGTAACACACAAGTTGCATTGTGATCCCTCCCAAAATGCTCTGAGTTTCGCATTGTACTACCTTTTTGTAGTATATATGCTACATCAATGCAGCATCTGAGTCTTTGCAGTGTAAAGTGCTTCAGAACATGTTAGTGTTCACTGTTTATTCACAAATTGATTTACTGATTGATGGTTACCACAGAGATAAATAAACTTGACTTCCTGTCAACACAAATGTCTGAAGTATTTATTCCATCTCTGATTTTTAAATGCCCAGTCTAAGAATTTGCATTTGCACAAGTGGAACCTGTGCTCTTTTTTTTTTTTTTTTTTTTTTTACAGATTTGAGTCATTATTGATTTTAATATTTATAATAGCAAAATGCATACCTTGAAATAAGCAATAAGGTAAGAGAGGCTGTGCTGTGTCGTGAATAAGTCACTCTGCTTTGCGTCGTGCCTAACAACGCCCTTCAGCCGTGACTTATACACGATTCAGCACTAGCCTCGAGTACCTTATTGCTTTTATAAAACGGTTACCACATAATACAAATATTAAAGCCAAAAATATGTATCAATGCAACTTTCATGAATTAAACTTTCACCAAAAGCCTTATGTTGTGTATTGAAGTATTAAACACAAGACCGGAGTAATTCCTTCGATGCTCTTTTTTATTTAACACATGCCAAACTTTTCTTTTTTCAACATCTCACCTCTCGTTCTCTTTTTCCAAGCAGCACTTCAACACTTCAACATTCCACTGCCACCTTGTGGTTAACTATGAACACAACATTTCCCCTCTTACTTGAAAGATTCTTCATATCACAGATTAGTATTCAGAACAAAGTTACTCTTGTAAGGTAACAAAATCACGTAAAATTACTGTGTACTTGTTAATAACTCACAACAACTTAACCAATGTAACTGACCTTGTTTTACTCTTTCTAATGCACAGTTTTAAGTATTTAAGCAATTACAACTGTTCACAAGCTCACAACATAACAAAAACAAAGATGCATGTTTTCTTTACTTTTTTTTTTTTTTTTTCATGCATGTACAACTTCACTTCACTTCACTTCACTTTAAATCATATTCCTTCAACCACGTTGGCATTCTACGCACTCTACTACTTTTCCTAAGATTAAATGTCACTGGTGCTTGCAAGTTCTCATTCTGTGTGGTAACAGGGGCTGTAAAGCGAGCTAGTTTCGATACATTCCATTTCTTTTTGTCACTCAGAATGAAAGTACTCTTTCCGATTTGTTGCTCAATGTTCAGTGGTGGTGAGAACTGAGAGTGAAACTGAAAGTGTGGTACTTGGCACCACGTCTTTTGTCAGTGTACTCTTTACTCTTGCACTGTTTGTTACTCACAGTCTCCTGCACTCTAGCACATTTGTCACTTTTGGGGCCAACAGGAAAAACATTCAGCTTTGTACGCATTTTGCGATGATGGAGAAGCTCAGAAGGTGAAACGGCTGTAGTACTGTGAGGGGTAGCTCTGTAGCTTTGCAAGAACTCAGTCACTGCATGTTTCCATGGTTTCCCCATCTGTTCCGCAGAGAGGATGCATTCTTTCAGGACTCTGTTCCACCTCTCCACAGCCCCATTGCCTTGTGGAAAATAGACCGTACTACGCATGTGACTTATTCCTCTCTCCTTTAAGAATGCTGCAAACACACTGGAGAGGAATTGAGGCCCGTTATCAGTCACAACACACTGTGGATTTCCCTCTCTACTGAAAACTGATTGGAGGAATGATGTGACCACCTCAGCAGTGACATTCTGAGAAAATGCTACCTCAGGCCACTTACTATAGTAATCCACCAGACAAATGGCAAAACGACAATCAGAAGGTCCTCTCTCAAAAGGTCCAACGATATCGATCGCTAGTTTCTGCCATGGTCCAGATGGCAGGCTGACAGGCTGAAGTGGAGCCGGTGCTGTTTTAGCCGATTTGTCATTCAATTGGCACGTTAAGCAGGAAGAGACAGCCGACTGTACTTGAGCATCCATCTGAGGCCACCAGAATAATTCACGCAGCCTCTGTTTCATCTGGACAATTCCTTGGTGTGTCTCATGTGCTAGGCTTATCATCTTAGAGCGCAATGTAGAAGGAACAAGAACACGATGTTCACCTCTCCTCACTAGCACACCATCCACACACAGTTCATCACGAATGCGAAAGAAGGGCACCAGAACAGGATCCAGGTCACAGCATTTTTTCGGCCAGCCCTGCCCGATTCGCAAGCGCAGCTGGGTTAACTCAGGACAAGCTTCCGAAGACAGACAATGTAGGCAGTCCAGTAACGAAAGCAACCATCTCTGGTTCCACAGCAGCACTATCATTTCCTGTCGGTAGTGGCAGCCTGGATAGACAATCTGCAGCACAATTAAGACGTCCAGGTCGGTAGATGACGTCATATGTGTAGCAAAGCAAGCGTGCCGACCACCGGGCGACCCGCATACCGGCCCGGCCAATGCCTTTGGTTGCCAATAGTGTAGTGAGCGCACAATGATCAGTTCTGAGCGTAAAGTGTCGACCCCACAAATACGGCCGCCATTTTTCTACGGCCCAGACACAAGCCAACGCCTCCTTCTCGACCGTAGAATATTTCCTTTCGGCAGCAGTAAGGGTTCTAGAAGCAAACGCTACAGTTCTCTCTACACGGTCTGGGTGTATTTGTGTCAAAACCCCCCCCAATCCATAGTCAGAAGCGTCAGTCGACACTATAGTGGGGAGGGAAGGGTCAAACAACGCAAGCACCTGACTTCCAGAAAGCAGTTCTTTCAGCTCTTTGAAGCTGTGTTCAGCCGACACAGTCCATTCAAATTTAGAAGTTGACGCATCTCTAAGTAGCGCACGCAACGGCTCAGCAACAGAAGCGAAGTTCGGCAAGAACTTGCTGTACCATGAAATCAGTCCCAGAAATGAGCGCAAGGAAGCAACATCGTGTGGGGCAGGAGCCTCAATGATCGCGGACTTGTGTTCCTCATCTGGGAAAATTCCATGTTTGGAAATGACATGTCCAAGGAATTTTAAGGATGACTGGCTGAACGTACACTTGTCCCAGTTCAGTTGTAGTCCTGCGTCGGACAAGCGCTGCATGACTGAGCGCAGCGTCGCATCATGACTTTCCTGGGTGGCACCGTATACTATAATATCATCCAGGTAGTTCCTCACCCCACGTATGCCTTTCAGGACAGTTTCCATCATTTTTTGAAACGCAGATGGTGCGGAAGCAAGGCCATATGGAACCCGGCAGTACCTGAAGAGACCATCATGCGTAATAAACGCAGTGATGTCCCGGCACTCCTCGTGTAAGGTAAGCTGATGGTAAGCAGCCGCTAAGTCAATTGTAGTGAACACTGATGTGCCTCTTAATTCACTCAACAGTTCGTCCATATGCGGCAGAGGGTGCCTTATCAGGGCCTTATTTGGCTCGCGCAGATCAACACAGAGACGTATTTTACCTCCTTTCTTCGTGGTGACAACAATAGGCGAAATCCATGGGGAAGAATCTATTTTCTCAATTATGCCATTTTGCAGTAATGAGTCCAGTTCTGCAGAAACAGCTTGTCGAACGGAGAATGGAAGTCGACGAAGCTTCTGTCGAACTGGAGTAGCATCAGGTTTGACTGTAGGCTTATGAACAAAGCCTTTCACGCACCCCACAGAAGTATCTGGAGCAGAAATAGTTTCACCAACGAGTGCATGTAGTTCGTTAGGAGCAGTAACAGTACCAAAGTGAAAAGAACAGTTCAAGGCTCGAATTAGGTCCATGCCCATCAAAGCAGAGCCACCTTTCACAACGTAAAAACAAGCGGTGGTTACCTTTTCATTCAGTGAAACGTCCGCATGTAAACATCCTAGTACAGGGATATCCTCTTTCATGTACGTAACCAGTTTCACTTTGGGAGCAGTAAGTGAACAATCCGAAAAGTGTCGTTTGTACACAGCCACAGGCAGGATTGACACTGAAGAGCCTGTGTCCACGACTAATTCAGTCTCAATAGAAGCACCATTTGCCGTTGTAACATGAACATTGCACAAAAGTTTGTCTGCAGAGGTATTTACAGTGTCAGTCAAAAGAACAACCACGTCCGGGACCACTTCCCGAACGTCTTTAGAAGAACGGCAAACTTTAGAAAAATGTCCGGTCTTACCACAAGTACGGCATCTGGCTCGAGCAGCTGGGCAATTGGCAGCATTAGCGAGGTGATTTGTAGCTCCGCAACGGTAACGCGCGATTCGCGCGCCGTGTAGTATCAGCCACAGATTTTGCTCCGTTAGAATGTGCATCACGCTTCTTCCGATGAAAGGGTTTAGAAGCTACGGCCTGAACTGCACTTTGTGCCGTGAGCATGTCCGAATTAGAGAGCGCTTGTTCCACCTGACATGCAATAACAATAGCAGTGTCAAGTGTCAATGATGGTTCAAGCAGGAGTCTGTCTCGCACTGCTGGAGCATATGATCGTTCGACCAGCTGATCGCGCAGCATTTCACTTTCCATGTCACCATAAGCACATGATGAAGATAAGTCCCGCAAAGCAGACAGGAACTGTGAAATGGTCTCATCAGCGTGTTGAGAACGCTGGCGAAAGCGATGTCGAGCGACCACAACATTCACCTTTGGGACAAAATGATTCTCCAACGCTGACATTGCCTCTGCAAATGTAGTTCCAGTATTAGGAAACGTGTAAAACAGCCTCTGGCCTTCAGTCCCCAAACTGTGTAGTAGAATAGCACGTTTCCTGGCATCCGGCCATGAGTCTCCTGTAGCATTAATAGCAAGCAAGTAATTTTCGAACATTTTTCGCCAGGTAGCAAAAGGAATCGCAGGCTCTCCACTGCATGGCAGAAAAGATGCAGGCGTAGGCACGGAAACCATCGTCGCCAATTGTTGTGTATTGAAGTATTAAACACAAGACCGGAGTAATTCCTTCGATGCTCTTTTTTATTTAACACATGCCAAACTTTTCTTTTTTCAACATCTCACCTCTCGTTCTCTTTTTCCAAGCAGCACTTCAACACTTCAACATTCCACTGCCACCTTGTGGTTAACTATGAACACAACACCTTCCTTTCGCCAAAGAAAAAAAAAAAAAAAAAAAAAAAAAGTCCCTGGCCGTGAATAGCAACAGAAGTTACATTATTATGCCATTAGATGGCGGCAAAGACTGTCTTTATGAGTGTGTCAGTCAGTAGCAAAGACTTTTACATTGAAAAGACTGAATTGTTGTGAACACGGAACAAGATGCAACTGACAAATGCTTTGACTAGCGCTGTTAGTCACGGGAAAACCCCTTAACTGTTAAAAGGACAAGATAATACATTGGATATTTAAACAGATGTTTAATTTTGAACGTATAGGACTGACCTGAAAGAAAATGCTAAATCTAAATGCAGGTAATAAACTTGCTCACTCAATTTCTTTCTCACAATACTCTTCTACATAATACAGTAAGCTTCAATGAAAAATATCAATTGAGAGCAAACAGTGTACATTGCTAAGAGTGGTTGCTAAGGGTGTACACAGAACCGTTGGGTGAAGCGTTCATAATTAGTGATTTAAATGTTATTTAATATTAACTGATTTTACTCTAGCACATCATTCCAAAAATATGAATCAATTCACATTTCATATTATTCAGATGAATTTAAATAGAGTAACAAGTGTGATATGTTTTCTGCATAGAAGTAAACTGCATTTGCTGTTAAAATATTTACTGAGACTATCTGCCTTTTTATTTTAAATGTTACCTTTTGCATATCATATGTTTTATGTGAGTGTAGCAGATGAAGTCATGTACATATATTCTTGTGACAGCTGTGAAGTCAGTCTACAAAACACAGCACAGAGATTTATACACAACCAGAGAGACTGGACATTGAGGTGATAAACTACATTTTTATTCTATTATTTGATATTATTCAATATTATTCAATTTCTTGTTTTAATAAGAAGCAGCATTGCCACTGTGCTGTGGAGTTGCATCAGAGTTCTTCAACCTCAATCTCTCTGTTTGTGAGATTGGTATCTCTCTGAATGGTTTGATCTTTGCACTGTCAAATTATTTTTTTAGTCTCTCAATGTTAAAAGCATTTTTACTAGGCCTTACATTCACTGGCCGTCCTCTGTTTCAGTGTCTGATGTGTGTTGAGCGTTACCTGGCAGTGGTTCATCCTGTAATCTTTCTGAAGTACAAACCTCTCAGATATAGAGTGATCTGCTGCACTGTGGTCTGGATAATGAATCTTGGCTCTTGTTTTGCAAGCATGTTTACTTTTGCTTTCGAGAACTTTGAATATACATTATTCTTGACAATGAATTTCCTCCTCTTTCTCTCCATCCAGTTGTTTTGTCTTGTGGCTGTTCTCAGAGCTCTGAAGCAGTCAGGACCAGGAGAGAGAAGGAGAGAGAGGGGAGGAAAACCACATCAAGAGAAGAGCGTTTCATCTCATTCTAATAACTACTGTGAGCATGACTATCATATATGCCCCATATAGTCATAGGAGTTGTTACCTTTCTGAAACAACAGGTTATTATTTCACTTTGGTTCACTGGTTTGATTTGTTATGTGCTGGGTGGTTTTGTTCAGCCTGTTCTTTACCTGCGCCGGGCTGGAAAATGCATTGTGAGTGCTCTGTAAATACACTTTAGTCTCTTATCAAATTGTTTTATATAGTACATTTTTTTGTTGTTGTTGTGGAATATATGCTATGTATTTATCCAGTATTTTCAACATGCTGATTCTTAAAGTTAGCTCTTTTTAATTAATTGATTTTCTTAAACTTTTGAAACAGCAGTGGTGTTGGAGTAGGGATTGATTGGGGATGCTATAACACATATTTTGAACAAAAATAAATGCATGCATTGTACAAAATTTAAACTAATGTCTCTGTTTTAGTGTTACAAACTACTTCATGCTGCTCTTCTCGGTTACAGGCAGACATTAATTTACACCATAAGCATAAGTTAGAAATTCAGAACATCTTCAAATTCCATAAAATTAAAGTTAGAGCTATAATGTAAAATCATGGCGTTGCAGACATTAAAGGAAACTATTGTAATCATGTGTAAAAACTTTAACGCCAGCCATTAAAATCACCAGATGAAATCAGGCACATAGTGCAATTATTTTATTGTTATTTTGTGTCCACAATTGGAGTAAACACACTTTAACTTCATTCTACTTACAAGCTCGTCTAACGTCACTCCTTTCACAAATTTTTCATGTATTTCAGTTGCCACATTGGTGACTTTCTGTACAGTGCACCCCCCCCCCCTTTACTTTAAATATTTGCATGTTTTTTTTTTTTTTTTTTTCCTGTCATGTGCATATATTAATATATATATATTTCGTGAAGTCAGTCTACAAGCACAGAGATGCATATATACATCCAGAGAGACTGGGCTTTCACTATTCAGGTGACAAACTACTCTTTTAATTTAATTTTCTTGTTTTTAACCTCAACAATACTGCAACAATGTCACTTTGTTGATTGAAATTACAAGGGGCAAATTTACCCCTTTAAGCTATTGAGTAAAACAACTTTGAGCTCTTTTTTCTTTTAACAGAAGTAACAGTTTAAAATTACATTACCACATTTTGTGAGCTGCTGAACTGAGAAGACAAACACAGAGGAGATGAATAACTTCACCACACCTGAAAAAATTACAAACTTCACAACCCAGTCCTCTGGGCTAATGGAGAATCTAGAAATCTGTGTGTTCAGCATCAATTTGTTTTTTAGTCTTCCTGCAAACTCCTATGTTATATGGCTCATCATCACAGGAACACTAAGTGGAGTTGCATCAGAGTTCTTCATCCTCAATCTCTCTGTTTGTGAGCTTGGTATCTGTCTGAATGGTTTGGTTTTTATACTGTCAAGGTGGATCTCAAGCCTTGAGATAATAGATGCTTTTTTAATAGGACTTTCATTCACCGGTCGCCCTCTGTTTCAGTGTCTGATGTGTGTTGAGCGTTACCTGGCAGTGGTTCATCCTGTAACCTTTCTGAAGTACAAACCTCTCAGATATAGAGTGATCTGCTGCACTGCTCTTTGGTTTATTATTCTTGGCTCATGTTTGGTCTGCATGTATAATTTAGCCTCAGACAAAATTCGTGCACATGTATGGTTCTTGACCATGCAGCTTACACTGATCATCTGCATCCAGTTGTTTTGTCTTGTGGCTGTTCTCAGAGCTCTGAAGCAGTCAGGACCAGGAGAGAGAAGAAGAGAGAGAGAGGAGGAAAACCACATGAAGAGAAGAGCGTTTTATCTCATTCTAGTAACTACTGTGAGCATGGTTATCATATATTTTCCACTTGCAATCACAGGAATCTCTGTCATTCTGACAGCAGACAATTCTCCAACAGTTTGGTTCACTAGTTTGACTTGTTTTATTCTGGCTGGTTTTGTTCAGCCTGTTCTTTATCTGCACAGAACTGGAAAACTCTCCTGCGTCTGTTCATCATAAAATCTGCAGCTTTAATATTTTACTTACTCCAGTCCTAAATCTACTTGTTGTTACTTCAGGTGAACGTGATTTCACCGAGTACAACATGTTCCTGGATCATCTTTGTTGATCCTGGAACAACATTCCAATCAGCCAATCAGATTTGAAGGACAACTTTCAGTTTGTCAATTTAGGCTTACAACCAGGATTAGGTGCTTCTACATCAATGCAATTCATCTATCATTTTAGGGAGAAGTTAGGGACAGGGTGAATTTTTCACTAAATTTCAGCACTACATTTTTGGGCAGGAATGTTGTTCCAGGATCAACAAAATATGTTCATCCAGGAATATGTCTTACTTGGCAAAATCAGCATGACAGTATGTCACTGGGCACGTCTGTTTTCTTCAGCTGTCCACTTATCACAAATGGCAACACTGTGTCAAAAAGATAACATGGAAATGTGTGATAAACATTGTGATTCCTGTGTGATTATACTTCAGTTTCACATTAAAAGCTCTGTCTAAGGGTGCGTTCACACTTGTAGTTCGGTTCGTTTGGTTCATTTGGTCTGGACCAAAGAAGAAAAAAAAACATTTAGTCCTGGTCCGATTAGCGTTCAGATTGGCAATTTTATCACCGAACCAAAAGATACCGAACCTTCAGGCATAGGGATACATTCATTCGGATTTTATGACGTATTGCCTATTTTGAGACGGAACTTACCGAGCATCCAAAACAATGCTGTTTGCTGAGGTAAATGCGCTCGTTGTGTGTGCGTAGCCTGCATGTGATGGTATTTTGGCCAGCTGGAAACTCGTGAAGAGCTTATAAAATGTGTAAAATAGTCAAAACAGCGGCGGGAATCCATCCGTCATACACACAAATGATCTGCTGCGCGGAGACGCACGTCTGATGCCTGTCATGGGCAAACTCGCGTCTATGACAAGAAAAACCGACATGCGTGAGGATTCTGTCCATTTTAGGGTCTCGTCTTCCTGTTTTTGGTTCGGTTACATGTCTTTGGTCCGTGTTGCGTTCATATATCATTCGAACCGCACCAGAGTTCATTTGGAAGCGGACCGAGACCCATCTTTTCAGCGGTCTCGGTCCGCTTGTTTGGTGCGCACCAGGGTTCGGATGGCAGCGTTCACATATGTTCAAATGAACCGCACTAACCGAGCAATCGCACCAGGGTTCGTTTTAATCGAACCAAACATGACAAGTGTGAACGCACCCTAAGGGAACGCTGCCATCCCAAACCTGGTGCGCACCAAACAAGCGGACCGAGACCGCTGAAAAGATGGGTCTCGGTCCGCTTCCAAACGAACTCTGGTGCGGTTCGAATGATATATGAACGCAACACGGACCAAAGACATGTAACCGAACCAAAAACAGGAAGACGAGACCCTAAAAATGACAGAATCCTCACGCATGTCCGTTTTTCTTGTCATAGTCGCGAGTTTGCTCATCACAGGCATCAGACGCGCGTCTCCATGCAGCAGATTATTTGTGTGTGTGTGTGACGGATGGATTCCCGCCGGTGTTTTGACTACTTTACACATTTTATAAGCTCTTCACGAGTTCCCAGCTGGCCAAAATACCATCACATGCAGGCTACGCACACACAACGAGCGCATTTACCTCAGCAAACAGTATTGTTTTGGATGTTCGGTAAGTTCCATCTCAAAACAGGCAATACGTCATAAAATCAGACCAATCACGTTGTGAATGTATCCCTATGCCTTAAGGTTCGGTATCTTTTGGTTCGGTGATAAAATTGCCAATGTGAACGCTAACCGGACCAGGACTAAATGTTTTTTTTTCTTCTTTGGTCCGGACCAAATGAACCAAACGAACCGAAATACAAGTGTGAACGCACCCTAAATGTACCTTGTCATAATGTTTATGTGGCCTTTGCAGTTTGAAGTGACTTATTTATACAAAGGTGAAGTTAATTCTGAGTGTACTCATCAGATATGTTAGATATAAATGCTTGCTACCAGTCTGTCATTTTTCCCAGCAATTTTTTTTTTTTTTTTCCCCCAGTAGTGACATCATTAAGCTTATATACTGTAACCTATCCACTGACAGGTAGTTTACCTTTATGAGAATGCACTAATAATTTACATGAATGTATACTGGTGAAATTAGAGTTATTTTTGAACAAAACCAGCAACACTTGTGGCATGGAGGGATCAGAAATAAACAAAAAACTGGAGCTAAAAGATCATGACTTTATTTTGCCAACACGTTTTGGCACACAGGCCTTCATCAAAGCTAAAAGGTTACAGGTGTGTGTAGGTTCCTTTAAGTACAAACAGAGACAAAAATCAAACTTACAATGAACCAATGAAAAAAATTGTATATAATAGCATACACCAATCACAAAACTTAAAATTACAGTAGTTACTATAGTTACTGGTGAAATTAGGAACATTTAACATTAAGATTTCAGGTTATATGCATGTTTGTATTGTGGTCATAATATAATATTATGGCCATTTTATCACATATTTTAGAAGTAAATAAAAATTGTGACAAAACTCTATGAAATAGTGAATAGATGTTCAGGGTAATGTGAAAAATATAAATAAATTAACTATGAATTAAATAAAAAAAACATTAAAAAATGTTTAAAAATTAAAAAAAATATTTTAAAAATTAAAATAATTATATATAAAAATATAAACAAGTAATGACAATCTTTGTACACTCTTAGAAAGGATGTGTCAAACTGACTCAAAATGTGTTAAATTCTTACACATCAGTGTGTGAGTTTAGGCACAACACTTGTTGTGTTAATTCTGACACATTCATTGAGTCAATGATTTTAACACAGTGAATGTGTCAGGAAGGTTAACCAGAGATGTAGTGATGAACTTCTGCTGTTAACAGGCAGAATCATTGAAGGAAAGAGGAAAACAACAACAACAAATAAAACACTTGTGCTACTTCTGAACATGAGGATCAAATTTGCAATGGTCTCTTTGTCAAGTCCAGTCAAAAAACCTCACTTACTCATCAGTGCTTGTGTTTTGGGACAACAACACAACAAACACAACACAACACAACACAACACAACACAACACAACACAACACAACACAACACAACACAACACAACACTTGAGTTAATTTTGACACATTCACTGTGTCAAACACAGACATTCAGAATGTCTCAAAAAGCATTTGTTAAAAACCGACTCAAATTGGCTAAATTCTTACACATCAGTGTGTGAGTTTAGGGACAACACTTGTTGTGTTAATTTTGACACATTCACTATTATGATTTTAACACAGTAAATGTGTCAGGAAGGTGTTCTGCTGTTTACAAGCAAAATCACCAAAGGAGAAAATCACATTTTTAAGCCACCATCATGGAGATCAATGTTTGCTTTAGTTGGGCTCTTGTCCCTTGACTTTTTAATATTAGAATTTGTTTGGGCTGTTGTAACTGGGTTATAAAAGCCAGACAAGCAAAGAGAAAAGATGATCAGGTGGTGTTGGTTATGTTTTCACATGATCATTATTTGATGTCTGTATGTCAGCAGCGTTTGAAATTGCTGCCCATAATTATTCTCAAGAAAACAGTAAGTTTTGTCCATTTAAAATGGCTGTCAGTCAAATGCATGTTAAGGCTGGAACACACCAAGCTGACGCTGACGAACTAGTGGCGACGAAAGCAGACTGTGGATTTGGCTCACGTTGGCAGCGTCTGGGTCCAAAGTTGGCCTGACACACCAAACCAACGCTAGACGGCCGACGGCCAAGTAGCACATCAGTTCTGCGCCTGCGTGAGTTGAAATGCCTTTCCGAACCAGCAGGTGGCAGTATCTGAACAGCCAATCAGAATGATCAGATGTCCCGACGGATTGACGAGCTCCGACGCCGATTCAACATCAAAGCCAATGGAAGGCAAGCCTGCAACCTTTAGCCAAAAAAGTGTAACGGCTAATGCTAACGCTCCGCCCCCTGCGGTACGCAGGGAATGAGACCAGAGGCTGTTTTTTTAATGGAAGGCAATGGATGAGAGGCTTCACTATGCTGATTAAACAGCTTTTGTGGGGAAATAGCTAATCATTTAATTAATCGACAGCCTAATTTTGACACAATACAATACTTTCGTTGGAAACTATATGTATATTTTAGCTTGATAAAAATGTATTTTTTTAAGAGAAGGCAGACTAGGGAATGTTGCGACTGACGTCACTGCCATTACACGATAGGCTGAGAGGTGCCACACGTGATTAAGTTAGCCGTTACGCTTTCTCCAATGGTAAGAGATACAGACCCTCTTATCTCCCCATTATATACAATCTCTGTCAACATTTCGAATCCAACTTCAACTGATGGTGCGGAACACACGGAGAAAACTTAGTTGGCCGACGAACAAAAACTGCCAGACGGCCGACCGTCGGCTTCCTGCCTTTAAACACAGTAAGCGTCTCTAATAGTCATAAAATAATCTTCTTCTTGACCTTTTTTGATTTTTTTTTTCTGATGAACTTGAGAGATTTTTTTAACATGTGTAATCTGTGGATGTAAGATTACACACAAATAAAAATAATAATGATGTGCACAGATCTGTAACATTCCATAAAAAATAAGAATTGTTAAGTTTAATTTCATGGTGACTTCAATGTTGTTTTTGGTTGCCACCATCATTGCGATTTGTGCATTAAAATATGAAGTCTATGCTCGTCCAAATAAAACTATTATGGGCATGATTAATAGAATTGGTCTTTACTGTTTTTAGTAAACTCTTTGAATATTTGTTTTTCCACTGGGTCTTCTCAGTAAGTGTGGTTTATAGGTGACCATCGCGTGTAGGATGGGCTGGTTTTGACGACGACCCAGTGTCACCTTTCCTTTATGGAGGCTTTCATGAACCAGGTGCTAGTTCAGAGCTAGTGCTAGTGCCAGTTCGGAGTTGGTTCAACTGACGAGCCTTCTAAGAACCAGTTTGCCTTTCCACAGGCTAGAGAGCAGCACAGGGCCAGGTCTTGCGTCACTGTATACGTCTCATATTTCACAGCAAAGCTAGCACTGCAGCGCCAAACACAAATACACCAGGCTCGTTTGAGATGCATCGGCTTCTCGCAAAGCGATCGGCGCATGACATCAAAGCTCTGCAAGAACGATCAAAAATCACAAGGATTCGTATGCTCTACAAACGCTCCCGCAGACCCGCGGCACCTGTCGAATCGGTCCGCGCTGCTCCGATGCATCTCGAACAAGCCTTCTATCAACAATCGCGGATGTTTCACTACTGTTGATGCTCATGGCTTTGCGACCCTACATCGGCATCCAAACACGGCTCGCCGTAATTTGTATATGGACGGAGATTATGATCGAGCTGCTATTAGGTCGATTAGCTGCTATTTCAAAAATGGCGGTCACAAGTTTCTTGTTGGTCACGGTAACCCCGCCTCCAGCCCCTGACGCAAGCGGTTCTTACTTCTAGCCCAGCAATGTTTTGGTGCTACTTACGAACCACTTTTTCTGGTTCAGAGCTGGTGCTTTGTGTGTCGAAAGACAAAGAACTGATTTGAAACTAGGCTCTGGCTCCGAACCAGCACTCAAACTGCCTTGGTGGAAAAGGGGTATCAAGATTGTTGTATTAAACTTGACACCCTATCATAACAGATGATTAAAGAGTTTATCTCTTTGCATATTTGGTGTTGATTGAGTGGCATGTGTGCTGGCCAGTGTCAAAAATATAGATCAATTCTGATCTGTGTTGAGCGTTACCTGGCAGTGGTTCATCCTGTAACCTTTCTGAAGTACAGACCTCTCAGATATAGAGTGATCTGCTGCACTGTGACCTGGATAAAGATTCTTGGCTCTTGTTTTGTGTGCATATTTACTTTCGCTTCATTAAATCATTCTTGACAATGAATTTCCTCCTCTTCTTCTGCATCCAGTTGTTTTGTCTTGTGGCTGTTCTCAGAGCTCTGAAGCAGTCAGGACCAGGAGAGAGAAGAAAAAGAGAGAGAGAGGAGGAAAACCACATAAAGAGAAGAGCCTTTTATTTGTTCAGCCAGTTCTTTACCTGCGGCAGGCTGGGTTTTTTTTTTTGTTGTTGTTGTATTTTTTATTTTTTAAATTACTTGATTTTTTTTTTTTTTTTACTTTTGAAACAGCAGTGGTGTTGGGGTAGAGACTGATTGGGGATGGTATAAAACATATTTTGAACAAGTATGTTTACTAAAATACATGTATGTTCTGTACAAAATTTAAACTGATGTCCCTGTTTTAGTGTTACAAACTACTTCATGCTGCTCTTCTCGGTTACAGACAGATATTAATTTACATAAGCATAAGTTAGAAATTCAGAACATCTTCAAATTCCATAAAATGAAAGTTAGAGATATAATTTAAAATCATGGAGTTGCAGACATTAAAGGAAACAATTTTAATCATGTGGAAAGAACTTTTAAGTCAGTCAAAGATCATTAATTCAACAGATTAAATCAGACACATAGAGCATTTTTTATATTTTTATCTTGTGTCCACAATTGGCGTCAACACACTTTAACTGCACGTCTAGCGGCATTTTTTAGTTTTCACTTCTTTCAAAGTTTTCACATATTTCAGCTGCCACGTTGGTGAGTTTATGTGTATAGTACACCCCCCCCCCCCCTTTTTTTTTTTTACTTTAAACATTTGCATTCCTTTCTGACGTGTAGCATATACATATATATGTGTACAAACTCCTTTATTTATTTAAATTTCTTGTTTTTTACCTCATCAATACTGCAACAATGTCACTTTGTTGATTTGGCATTGTACAGGGCAAATTTAACCCATTGAAGCTATTGAGTAAATGAGTTTGAGCTCTTTTTGACAGAAGTAGCCGTTTAAATGAAACCCATTCATGGCAAATATGATACAGTGATATTTTGCACTTGAAAGTATATGAACTTCAATTCTACTGAATATAGATCCATATTTTGCAGTCATTTAATATGCTCTCTGGTTATTTGGGTTTAAATTGGAAATGTTGTAGAATTGCAGACTGGATTGTTTGTTCATCAAACATTTATTTATTAAAATTATACCTGGTTCACACTTCTCTCTTTTTAGATCATGGTTACATTACCACATTTTGTGAGCTGCTGAACTGAGAAGACAAAAACAGAGGAGATGAATAACTTCACCACACCTGAAACATCTACAAACTCCACAACTCAGCCCTTCGAGCTAATGGACTGTCTGGAAGTCTGTGTGTTCAGCATCAATTTGATTTTTAGTCTTCCTACACACTCCTATATTATATGGCTCATCATCACAGGAACAGGAAATGGAGTTGCATCAGAGTTCTTCATCCTCAATCTTTCTGTTTGTGAGCTTGGTATCTGTCTGAATAGTTTGGTCTTTATACTATCAAGGTGGATTTCAAGTCTTGAGATATTAGATTTGTTTTTAATAGGCCTTACATTCACTGGCCGTCCTCTGTTTCAGTGTCTGATCTGTGTTGAGCGTTACCTGGCAGTGGTTCATCCTGTAACCTTTCTGAAGTACAAACCTCTCAGATATAGAGTGAACTGCTGCACTGCTAGTTGGTTTATTATTCTTGGCTCGTGTTTGGTCTGCATGTATAATTTAGTCTCAAAAAATCTGAATGCACATGTATGGTTCTTGACCATGCAGCTTACACTGGTCATCTCCATCCAGTTGTTTTGTCTTGTGGCTGTTCTCAGAGCTCTGAAGTAGTCAGGACCAGGAGAGAGAAGGAGAGAGAGAGAGGAGGAAAACCACATGAAGAGAAGAGCATTACATCTTATTCTCATAACAACTGTGAACATGATTATCCTATATGTCCCATTTGCAATCACAGGAATCTCGGTCATTCTGACAACACTCAGTAATCCAACAGTTTGGTTTACTGCTTTGACTTGTTTTATTGTGGCTGGTTTTGTTCAGCCTGTTCTTTTTCTGCACCGTGCTGGAAAACTCTCCTGCTTCCTGTTCTTCATAAAACCTTGTAATATTTTACCTACTTAAGTTACTAAATCTACATATTGTTACTGGGTAAATATCTTACTGTGTATGCAATTTTTTTTCAGCTGTCCACTAGAATTAACAAAAATTAACAAATGGCAACATTGTATAAACATGCTAACATGTAAGAGTCTGATAAACATTGTGATTCCTCAGTTTCTCATTAAAAGCTCTGTCTAAATGTACCTTGTCATGATGTTTATGTGCGCTGTGCCGTGTTAACAAAACATGTTTTGTGACTCTATCATTCATTTTATTTAGAGTGATGCAGCACCACAAACTGATTTTTAGTACTTTTGATAAGTCTGTTTATTTATATGAAAGTTAAGTTTATGAGAGTTCTTGTCAGATATGGTTGATATAAATGGTTGCTACTAGTCTGATTTTTTTTTTTCTTCTTCAGTAAATCACATTAAGCATATACTCTAGCCTATCCAATGACAGGTAGTTTAACTTTATGAAAATGCACTAATAATTTAAACTAATGGATACTGGTAAAATTAGAAACATTTAACATTAAGCTTCCAGGTTAATATGCATGTTTGTGTTGTGGTCATAATATAAATGGCCATTATGGCCATTTTATCACATATTTTAGAAGTAAATAAAAAGTGTGACAAAATGCAATAGTGAATATTTATTCAGGGTAATGTAAAACAATAATAATAAATGAATTATAAATTAAATTAAATATTAAAACATAAAATACACACACACACACACACACACACACATGTTTGTTTTTGTGAATTGTGGGGACTTTCCATAGACTTCAATGCATTTTACACTGAACAAACTGTACATTCTATCCCCCTACCCTGCCCCTACCCCTAAACCTAACCCTCACAGGAAACTGTGCAAACTTTTACTTTTTCACAAAAACTCATTCTATATGATTTATAAACCCATTTACATTGTGGGGACCGCTGGCTGGTCCCCACGATGTAGGTGAACTCAGGTTTATATTACATCATGGGGACATTTGGTCCCCACAATGTAATATAAACAAAAGCACCTACACACACACACACACACACACACACACACACACACACACACACACACATATATATATATATATATATATATATATATATTTTTTTTTTTTTTTTTTGTCCATTTAAAATGTGTTAAACACATGTTAAAGCATCTCAAAATTGACTTATTTTCTTTTCTGATGAACTTGAGCTTTTTTAACATGTGTAATCTGTGGATGTAAGATTTCACACAAATAATAAGAAAATAATAATAATGTGCACAGATCAGTAACATTATATAAAAATAGGAATTGTTCTTTTTAATTTCATGGTGACATCAATGTTGTTTTCGGTTGCTACAGTCACTGTGATTTGTGCATTGAAAGATTAAGTCTATGCTTGTCTATATAAAACTATTTAACATTTCATGGGCATGAATGGTCTTTACTGTTTTAAATAAACACTTTGGATATTTGTTTTTCCATGAGGCCTTCTCAGTAAGTGATTTACTAGGTGTAGGATGGGTTTTGTTGACGACCCAGTGTCACCTTTCCCTTATGGAGGCTTTCCACTGAGATTGTTGTATTAAACTTGACATCCTATCATAACAGATGATTAAAGAGTTTATCTCTTTGCATATTTTGCATATTTGGTGTTGATTGAGTGGCAGGTGTGCTGGCCAGTGTCAGAAATATAGATCAATTCTGATCTGTGTTGAGCGTTACCTGGCAGTGGTTCATCCTGTAACCACCTTTAAAGTCAAATCAATTTGGTAAAGTTTAGAGAAAATTCAAGACAAAAGGTGTCAACAAAACACAATTTAGTGTTCAAACTTAACTGAATTTATGTTTGCATCACCACATTTAAAATGTATTAATAAAATATCCCAACTTTTCAGTCTTTTTTTTTTTTTTTTTTTTTACTTATTCTTTCAATCATTTTATAATTTAAATAATTATGAAATGAAAGAATTTCCTCCTTCTGTTCCTCATAAAGTTTGTAGTACTAGGTTAAGTTACTGAATCGTGTGCAAAGTATTGATAACTTTCAATAATGTCTGAGAAAGTAGAAATGCAACACGGGTATGTGTACATTTCTGATGATTGTGATTCCAGTGCATTTGTGTCACAATAAATAGTATGTGTAAATATACCTTGTCATGGGATACATCTCATACATGTCATAAAGACTTCATTTTCAGATGTATAAAAACTTAATTTCAGCGTACTCAAGGCCGAACACACTCAACCTAAATAACAATCGTTCAAGATGGGGGCTCAGATGTGCAGAGGCCTAGGCAGAACGATCCTCAGATTGGGATGAGGCCAAACGACACTCAACCTAAAAGACTCAATGTGGGGGGCTCTGATGACTTGATAACAAATTCAACTGTATAGATACACAGAATACATGAATGAAAGTTGTTCTTCAAAGTTCTTTAATTATGATTTCAGTTGAATAATGATAATAATTTTTGTTGTGTTTGGAAAAAAGGTGCACAAATTGTTGTGATTTTTGTAAAGCCAATAAAAAGAGCTGTAATTGTTTTTGTCTGATATATAAAAGTTTTGGTTGGCTGTATGAACTACTGTGAAAACATATGAGAATTTTGCATATGCATATGAGAGATCGGGATGAGGCCAAACCACACTAAATGCTAAAAGACAGCTCACCACAGTGGCCCACAGAGGGCCTACACACTTAGTTTAACTGTCTTGATGGAGCTACCCAGACACCAACATAGTGTGGCCCAGATCCGGCCCACAATGTGGATTACACGCGGACCAGATATGGGCCGGATCTGGGCCGTCACTATGTTGCTATCAGGGTAAGGTGAGCTGAAGCCTAACTTTTGTTTAGCTTTTTAGCAAGAGGAGGCCCAGCATGCTCAATCTCAGCCACCAACCTTTACTACTCAACTTAAAGGCTTATAATTCTTCAGAATTACACAAATAAATCAAATAGCAGTAACAGAGCTAGCAAAAAGAGATTAAAATCAAATATATAAAAAGAGATTAATCAAATATATGAACTAAAATATCTTAATTTGTGTTCCGAAGATTAATGAAGGTCTTACGGGTGTGGAACGGCATGAGGGTGAGTAATAAATGACAGAATTTTCATTTTTGGGTGAACTAACCCTTTAATAGTGGCCGCGGGACTCGAGACGCAGAGAGTAGGAGCTTAACTACCTCAAGAGAGAGTAAGCCCGGGTGGAACAAAAACACAGTGATCACATCACACAATGCACATTTGACTCCTTCGGGAGTGAATTGAGCTAAATACAAATGCCAGAATCATGCAAGAACAGCAATGAATGCATCGCTATGTGTACCTTCAGCCCCCTTCAGAGCCGAACACACTCGTGCAAATGCTAACTACTATCCCTCAGGAGAGAACAGAAAAGACCAAGCTCCTTACCTGTCTTTGTAGATAGTTATACGAATGCATCCTACTCAGCACATTCCAGCATCTTCGATGAGTCGAAAGTATTCCACCCAACCGCACGTCCCAAGTCAAGTCAAGTCAAGTCAAATTTATTTATATAGCGCTTTTACAATTGGTAATTGTTTCAAAGCAGCTTTACATATTAGAAGCACAGAAAAAAGGGAAGTGGTTAAAAATAAGCTGTACAAACAAGCGTGGTAATATGTAACATATACAAGATGGTGCTACATTAAGCCAATGTCGGCTGACTCCCAGGGGTGGAAAAAACCCCCTAGGAGAAAAACCCAGCGTGCTAACACTGGGAAAAAAGTCCTAGGAGGGAAAAAACCCCTTGGAAGATATATATAATATATGTAAATGGATATGGAGATCAAAATCTAAATTATACATTTTATTATAGAGATTAAAAATAGATTATATATAAATATATGTAAGCGGATACGGGGATTAAAAATCAGAATTATAGATGCAGCCAGAACTGGATCTGTAGGCCCATTGCCCCATAGGAACACGGACGACGCGAACAGAGCATTCATTTAGAAATCCTCACAATGCACGCATTCAGCTCTCTCGAGAACTAAACGCGCGTGCTCCTCACTCATGCACAAAGCAGACGCTTCCTGCAAACACTTGGCAGAGTATTTGTCCATGATAATTGCGTTCACACGTACGCAGACATACTTCTCCTGAAGACAAAATAAATTGTTGACGTGTACTACAGGTCGCACATGTAGCCACGTCACGGGCTGTCGCCGGCCAATGACATTGTCACGTTTGAATCTCATGCTTCAGACACCGTAACGCTGTAGGCGTTCCCCAATGTGTCACACAATTTCAAACACCAGAACCACACACCAAATCTGCAAAACCGTACACTAATTCTCGGCCTTTGACTCAGTTTTCAATTTCATAAAACACTTTTTGCAAAACACAACACCCAATTTTCTATGTAACACACAAAAATCTACCATCTTGATTTCCTTTTTCAAACACAACCATTGTGTCTGTCCAGCTACACAGGGTTGATGTATTTCTTTTCTTTCGTACTGTGTAATACTGTATTCACAACCACAAATGCTTACAGTTAAAAAAAAAAAAAAAAAAAATAGTTTGGTTTCAATCTTGCTTTCATGTTTACCATGAATTTTTCAACATCTCTCTGCCAATTACTTTCAGTCTTGTACAGAAATGTACATAGGAGCTCATGAAAGAAGAGTTTTAGGTTTTGAATAATTATGTGTATATTGTATATATGCAAAAATAGAATATTATGGCAAAGGTGTTTGCAACATAAGACCATTTTTTTCTTTTGAGATGTGTTTGTGATATTTTGAATGCAGCTCTTCATTTTGCAAGAGATGTGAGGCATTTTGATTTGTGTGTGCAATTCTTGGATTTTTTTTTTGTAAAGTTTTGAAAAAAAGAGGCAAAGTTTTGAAAACGTGTGTAAGCAGTTGAAAAAAAAACAACAACTGTAAATAGGCAGGCCTTAAGGTAGCCAATGATGTGCTGTTTTTAAGTAACATCACATTTGAATGTATATATATATACATATTTCGTGAAGTCAGTCTACAAGCACAGAGATGCATATATACATCCAGAGAGACTGGGCTTTCACTATTCAGGTGACAAACTGACAATATTAATTTAATTTCTTGTTTTTAACCTCATCAATACTGCAACAATGTCACTTTGTTGATTGAAATTGCATGGGGCAAATGTAACCTTTCAAGCTATTGAGTAAATGAGTTTGAGCTCTTTTTTCTTATGACAGAAGTAACAGTTTAAATGAAACCCATTCATGGGGAATTTGATACAAGATGATATTTTGCACTTGAATGTATATACTGTAAACCTAAATTCGGTAACACTTTATTTTAGGGTCTTTTAGTTGCTTATTAGCATGCATATTACTAGAATATTGGCTGTTTATTAGTACTTATTAAGCACATATTAATGCCTTATGCTGCAAGACCTTATTCTACATTCTTAATTCTACCCAATGCCTAAACTTAACAACTACCTTACTAACTATTAATAAGCAGTAAATGAGGAGTTTATTGAGGAAAAATTCTTAGTTAATAGTGAATATGTGTTCCCTATACTAAAGTGTTACACTAAATTCTACTGAATATAGATCCATATTTTGCAGTCATTTAATAAGTATGCACTCTGGTTATTTGGGTTTAAATTGGAAATGTTGTAGAATTGCAGACTGGATTGTTTGTTCATCAAACGTTTATTGATTAAAATTACCTGGTTCACAGTTCTCTCTTTTTAGATCATGGTTACATTACCACATTTTGTGAGCTGCTGAACTGAGAAGACAAAAACAGAGGAGATGAATAACTTCACCACGCCTGAAACATCTACAAACTCCACAACTCAGTCCTTCGGGGTAATGGACTGTCTGGAAATCTGTGTGTTCAGCATCAATTTGATTTTTAGTCTTCCTACACACTTCTATATAATATGGCTCATCATCACAGGAACAGGAAGTGGAGTTGCATCAGAGTTCTTCATCCTCAATCTTTCTGTTTGTGAGCTTGGTATCTGTCTGAATAGTTTGGTCTTTATACTATCAAGGTGGATTTCAAGTCTTGAGATATTAGATTTGTTTTTAATAGGACTTACATTCACAGGACGTCCTCTGTTTCAGTGTCTGATGTGTGTTGAGCGTTACCTGGCAGTGGTTCATCCTGTAACCTTTCTGAAGTACAAACCTCTCAGATACAGAGTGATCTGCTGCACTGCTATATGGATCATTAGTCTCGGCTCCTGTTTGGTCTGCATGTATAATTTAGCCTCAAACAATTTTAGTGCACATGGATGGTTCTTGACCATGCAGCTTACACTGGTCATCTCCATCCAGTTGTTTTGTCTTGTGGCTGTTCTCAGAGCTCTGAAGCAGTCAGGACCAGGAGAGAGAAGGAGAGAGAGAGAGGAGGAAAACCACATCAAGACAAGAGCATTTCATCTAATTCTCATAATAACTGTGAACATGATTATCCTATATTTCCCATTTGCAATCACAGGAATCTCTGTCATTCTGACAGCAGACAATACTCCAACAGTTTGGATCACTGGTTCGACTTGTTTTATTCTGGCTGGTTTTGTTCAGCCTGTTCTTTATCTGCACCGTGCTGGAAAACTCTCCTGCTTCTGTTCTTCATAAAATCTTGTAATATTTTACCTACTTAAATTACTAAATCTACATATTATTACTGGGTAAATATCTTACTTTGCAGTAAGATATTTACACTTTGCAGTGTGAACAAAACATGTTTTGTGACTCTATCATTCAGTTTTTATTTAGAGTGATGCAGCACCACAAACTGTTTTTTAGTTGTACTTTTGATAAGTCTGTTTATTTATATGAAGGTTACGTTAATTCTGAGTGTACTTATAATATATGGTTTATAAAAATTTACTTTTTTCCCCCAGTAAAACTCATTAAGCATATATACTCTAGCCTATCCAATGACAGGTAGTTTAACTTTATGAAAATGCACTAATAATTTACATGAATGGATAATGGTAAAATTGTATTATTTTATTATTACTATGTAAAATTATAGCCATTTTATCACATTTTAAGCAATGACTGTATCTTTGTAGATAGGTTGATGTCCATATTATTCGCTCATACTTTTATTCTGTGGGACTTTTTGTGTCTGTATATCAGCAGCGTTTGAAATCGCTGCCCATAATTATTCTTGAGAAAGCAATAAGTTTTGTCTATTTAAAATGGTTGTCGGTCAAACATGTGATTAAAGAGTTTATCTCTTTGCATATTTTGCATATTTGGTGTTGATTGAGTGGCAGGTGTGCTGGCCATTGTCAGAAATATAGATAAATTCTTCATGTATGTATGGACCATTTTTCTATAAAAATATATCACATTAATTTAGCTGGTGTGAGTCTCAGTTGTATGTTAGTCAGCTGATCAATGTAAAATGTGGCCCGGTGTACACTTTTAAAGTTAAATCAATTTGGTAAAGTTTAGAGAAAATTCAAGACAAAAGGTATCAACAAAACACAATTTAGTGTTCAAACTTAACTGAATTTATGTTTGCATCACCACATTTAAAATTTGTCAAATAAATGTCAATAAAATATCCCAACTTTTCAGCCTGTTTTTTTTTTTTTTTTACTACTTCTTTCAATCATTTTATAATTTAAATATTTGCATATCTGGTGTTTCATATGACGTGTAGCAGATGAAGTTGTACACATCTATTCTTCTGACAGCAGTGAAGTCAGTCTGTAAAACACAGCACAGGGATTTACATACATCCAGAGAGACTGGACATTCACTCTTCAGGTGATAAACTCCTGTTTTTTTTTCCTGTTTTAGATTTTGTTTAGATGTTTAAGCTCTGGTTATTTGAGTTTAAATTGGAAACTTTCTTGAACTACATACTGGTTCATTCATGCCTCTTTTTTTCCCCATATAGACCACATTTAAAAAAATGACATATCTTTTGTGGGTTACTGAACTGAGAAAGCAAATACAGAGGAGATGAATAACTCTACAGTGAACTTCACCACACCTGAAACATCTACAAACTCCACAATGCATTCAGTTGGGCTAATGGACAGTCTGGAAATCTGTGTGTACAGCATCAATTTGTTTTTTAGTCTTCCTGCACACTCCTATATTATATGGTTTATCATCACAGGGAAACTAAGTGGAGTTGCATCAGAGTTCTTCAACCTCAATCTCTCTGTTTGTGAGCTTGGTATCTGCCTGAATAGTTTGGTCTTTGTAACATCAATATGGTTTACAAGTCTCTCAAGATTTGAACTGTTTTTAGTAGGACTCTCCTACACTGGTTGTCCTCTGTTTCAGTGTCTGATGTGTGTTGAGCGTTACCTGGCAGTGGTTCATCCTGTAACCTTTCTGAAGTACAAACCTCTCAGATATAGAGTGATTTGCTGCACTGTCGCCTGGGTAATTTCTCTTGGCTCCTGTTTGTATGGCGTGTTTACTATAATTTCAGAAAACAAAGAACATGCATGGTTTATGTCAGTGGAGCTGACACTGGTCTTCTCCATCCAGTTGTTTTGTCTTGTGGCTGTTCTCAGAGCTCTGAAGCAGTCAGGACCAGGAAAGAAGAGAGGAAAGAGAGAGGAGGAAAACCACATGAAAAGAAGAGCGTTTTATCTCATTCTGATAACTACTGTAAACTTGATTATCATATATGTCCCATTTACCAGCACAGCTTTATTCACAGTCCTGTCAGGAAAGAATATTAAGGCGCTTTGGTTAAGTAGTTTGATTTTTTTATTTCCTGGCTGGTTTTGTTCAGCCTCTTCTTTATGTGCAGTGCACTGGAAAACTCTCCTGCCTCTGTGCTCCATAAAATCACTGCATACATTTCCTCAGTTGTGCGCTAGAATTAGCATATTAACATTATGTCAAGAATTGTTTTTGATTGTGATTCCTGTGTACATTTATTTATGACTGTATGTATTTATGAATGTCTGTGCTGCATTGAAAAGCCTGTGTGCACATTTTTGTGATATATACTGCATCAAAAGCAGCTTCTATGCTATTTGTTCTGTGCTGGCTGTTATGTTGTTGCTATTATTTTGAGTTTCCAATAAAACACTTCATCATTGATTCAAAAAAAGCCAATTATTGCATTTAACCTGACATATTGTTATTTTTACTGCCATCATTTTGAAATACTTGGTGGTCTAAAAATTTGCATATCAGGTGTTCATTGAGTGACAACTGTGTGCTGGCCAGTGTCCAAAAAGATTATCTATGAACAAATTTACCTTTTTCTAACAAACCGTGAAGTTCATAGTTTGTGAAAGTTCAAATGTTGAGATTGTTGTAGAGAATAAAGGTTTTGCATGAAACATCTTTAGGTCTCTTTAGGTCTTCAATTCAAATTTATTTAAACTGTGTAGTCTCTTCAGTTGGCATTTGGTAAAAACATAAAAATGTAAAGGATATTTCACAATGGCTTTAAATAGGTTAATTCTTGGATAACTTGTTCAGTGAATTTACCAAATAATTTATGGTTATGCCACTCAGGATCATGTGGTAAATGGTAAAAATTATACTTCCTCGAAATGACTGCATGCAACTTTTTTAGTAACTGTATATATAGCTGTCAGTAACAGCCTCATAGAACAGTAAGAGTTGGGTTGCTTTGAGAATCATCTCCTTCCAGCATAAAAAAAAAAAAAAAATGCACTATTCGCCTATGCTATTGACGAAAAATCAGACTAAATGGTATGAGTGACCAAACAGTATTGCAGTGAGATGCGTAATAAAATTTTATAAAGGTTTTAACAATATAAAACAACTATGGTTTAAACTAAACTAAAATCTTTGGCAGAAAAAATCACTATCTTAGGTGTTCTAAATAATTCCAAACATTATAAATGAAACATTAGAACAAATTTGTTTATATACTGTAAAAATGTAAAAAAGAATGAAACCACTCAAAGTCTTGTTTAGGTTCAAATATGTGAAGCAACTTTCCTCAGACTGTTGTTCATTTTGTCCCACTTTTTGTGAATGAATGAATGAATGAATGAATGAATGAATACACACACACAGCAATTTTCCCATGTGCTTCATCTCTTCACAGTCTGAAATAAATGATGGATACTTGCTGTTGTTATCTATGCAGTAAGGGACAATTATTTCAATTTTGTGTATAAATTGTGCCTTGGTGAACAATTTCAAACCCAATAAGTTATATATTTGAACCTTTAATTTGTTTGCTTTGAATATTTGCATATCTGGTGTTTTATGTGATGTCTAAAGATTAAGTATTGCATGTATATTATTGTTACAGCTGTGAAGTCAGTCTACAAAACAGCAGAGAAGAATATACTAGAGATCAAAACTCTAGAAAGACCAGAAATTCACTGTTCAGGTGATGAACTCTTTTTGATTCAATTTCTTATTTTTACAGTTAATAAGAAGAAGCATTGCACTATGTTGATTTGGATTTTAGTAAATAGAAATTAAGCTCTTTTTACTTAGTTCACTTCAGGAACTACAATAGAAACCGAAATTTGGCCAGTTAACATAGGCTGAAGATATGAAATCACCTTAAGTACTACTGAATTTTTAGAACCATATTTTGAAATAATTTAATGTTGGTTTGCTTTGATTATTTCAGTTTTAATTTAGTATTTAATTACCTGCACTTGTCTTTTCCCATTGATCACAGCTACATAATGATTTTTTTTGTGAGCTGAAAGAAGACAAACACAGAGGAGATGAATAACTCTACAGTGAACTTCACCACACCTGAAGCATCTACAAACTCCACAACTCACTGCTTTGGGCTTGTGGAAACTCTGAACATTTGTGTCTACAGCATCAGTTTCCTGTTTGGTGTTCCTACACACGTCTATGTCATATGGCTCATCATCACAGGAGCAGGAAGTGGAGTTGCATCAGAGTTCTTCAACCTCAATTTATCTATTTCTGAGGCTGGTTTCTGACAGAAGGCCAAGCAATAGCAAGTCAAAGAGAGACTCATTTCAAATGACATGAAAATTGACCAATCATATCTAAATGGGTCCCTCTAAATGGGTTCTTATCACTAAGCTTATGACAAGTTCCGCCCGCTGTGGGAAACACGATCTGAAGAAAAGAAAAGAAAAGAAAAGAAAAGAAAGAAGAGAAAAGAAAAAAATGCTGATAAAAAAGCTAATGCTATTCGCTATGGAAAATGCAAGTAATGTTAACAAGGAAAACATTGTTGCTACTTTATCTTTCACAGAGTTTTCAAGATTAACTTTTAAAGAAAAGCTGGAGTTAACTGGCAAAGGAAGACCTACACCAGAGCTTAATTTGGTGCAGAAAGCCAAAGCTTTTGAAAGCATTTTCAACCCCAGCAATTATAAGCGATACCCCTGGATGACAGCTTAAGCTTTACTGGTGAAATTGTTTGCTGTCTGGCTTGGTCACGTACCAACCGATTTTATTCTGGCTGCAGCTGCCACTGTTTTATATATGTTAAGCTTCATTTGAGAAAAGTCATTTTGCAGAATTACTGGTCAATCTGTAAATTTACCAACTTAGCAACCATTATACACATTTACTGTAATTCTGCATAATAGTTACATTTTCCCCAAATCATAAGTTTATCACAGTCTGTTACATTCATTTAATTGCCTGACTTGATTGCCTTATATGATGCCACGATTGCTGTTCACTGTTCTTTGATGCAGAAATGTCTGTCGCTAATTTGCTTTGGTCTGAGTGCTGTCATGTGTCAGCTTGCATTAAAATTAAAATTAAAATTTTGTTATTAATTACTCGTCCTCATGTTAAAACCTGTGAATATGTTGAAGAAAATGAAATCTGTTCATCATATAAAGCAATCAAGTCTCTTCAGAAATTTTGGACTAAACCACTCAATATATATGGATTAGTTTTAAGATATCTTTATGGATCTTTTGAAGCTGTGGTTGTGTAGCTGTCAATGGAGGGACATGAAAGTTCTCAGATTTAATCAAAAAATTCTTCACTTGTGTTCCAAAGATGAACGAAAGTCTTATGGGTTTGGAATGACATGAAGGTGAGTAATGACAGAATTTTCATTTTTGGGTGAACCAACCCTTTAAATTTTGTTGGTTTTGTGTGTCACACGCTTTGCAACCCTGCTAGTTGTCACCATATTCCAATTAAGTGCACACATCGATTGTGTGATGATGCAGTTATTTGTAATTAGGATTTGAGGATAATGAGTATTTATTACCTTTTGTGGTAACACTTTATAAATCATGCTATGAATCATTAGTAAATAGTTAATTCATTTATAAAGCATTGTCATTAATAGACATTAGTAAGCAGATTATAAATATAAATGTAAAAGCTTTATTCTTGATTTAAGCATAGCTATAATGTTTAAAAATTGTATTTTTATAATTTATTAATGATCAATTTATCATTTCTAAATTAAGTATTATTACATTAATTACAAACCAGTTATTTAGGAGTTGTACGTGGTTCATAAGATCATTTAGAAAGTGTAAGTAAATTATTTATAATCTATTTAAATGTACATTTATACATATTATTTAGACATATGTAATTCATGATTAATTCAGGTAGGTATAAAACATTAATAGTTGTCAGTTATCTATTTTGTGATCTTATCTAAAGTGAGGATTATTTATGCCTCATAAAGCTTTTACAAATGAGATTTGAAGGCTCAGTTATCTTCTAAACAGAAAAAGGAAACAAACACAAAACAGAGTGATACAGAACATAGAAATATTTATTTCAAGATGCAAAAAATGAAACTGTTCAACTGTACACTCGATATAATATGGGCAGCACCCAAGGACCAGTGAGTACAATGCCGTGGACGGCCTATACCTCAGGGTGCTGGACGAGCTGGATGTCGAGCATGGAATTCTGTTAGGAGGGCTAGGTCTAGGATGTTGTGACGAGGAACCCAAGATCTTTCCTCAGGTTCATAGCCTTCTCAGTCTATCAGGTATTCTAGGCAGCTGCCCCATCGTTGGCAGTCGAGGATGGTATGGACAGCATACACCGATTCTTCATCTAACACCAATGGAGGAGGAGGAGGCTCATCTGCAGTGCCAGACCCTGCAGGAATAGAAGCAAGAGAAAGATGGAATGTGGATGCTATGCAGTAGTGTGGTGGCAAGTTGAGCTGGTAGGTAACTTTGTTGATTTGGCATTGTATACTGAATGGACTGATGTACCAGAGACTCAGCTTGTGGAAGGGCAGATGGAGGCGGATGTCCCTGGTAGAGAGCAAGACCTTTTGTCCCAGATGTTATATAGGGCTGTCAGATCTCCTAGTGTCCGCCTGGCTCTTGTGCCTCCATACCGCCCTCTGCAGGTGTACATGAGTCCCAGACCCTCTTGCTCTCCTTGAACCACTGATCCACAGCTGGAACCTCAGAGGGCTCTCCTGACCAGGGAAACTGGAGAGTTGGAAGCAGAGTACACATTGAAAGGGTGTGAGACCAGTGGTGGGTTGCCGGAGGGAGTTCTGTGCATACTCGGCCCAGATGATGTACCAACTCCAGCTGTGTTGGTGACTCTGGCAGTAGGACCTCAAGAAGCCACAGATTTCCTGTTTGTTTCATTCTGTTTGTCCATTTGCCTGGGAGTGGTAACCAGATGATAAACTCACTGACACACCCAGGAGCTGGAAAAAAAGAGTTTCCATACCCTAGAGATGAATTGTGGGCCACAGTCCTACAGAATATATTCAGGCAGGCCAATGTTTCAGAAGACGTTGTGAAACAGGACTTCTGCAGTTTCCATGGTGGTATAAGCCTTTCATCCAGATCAGGCGGCAAGCTTTGAACTGGTCTACTACTACTAGAACACAGGTGAAAGAATCAGATTTGGGGAGGTCAGTAATGAAATCAGCTCGAGCGAGTGGCTTCAGCAATTTGAGCATCCATGGTCCACTGGATAAGACTGACTATGACGACTGGAGGGAGTATGGGTTCAGGTGACCCCGTAGGGGGGTCGGGGGCATGCATACGGGACAGCGCATTTGCCTCGATGTTTTTATTTCCAGGTTGGTATGTAATGGTGAAATTGAAACAGGTGAAGAATAATGCCCAACGGGCTTGTCATGGTTTGAGGCGGCATGCTTCCCGGAGGTACTCTAGATTATGGTGGTATGTGATGACCTCAAACAGATGTTTAACTCCCTCCAGCCAATGTCGCCACTCCTCTAGAGCCAACTTGATGGCTAGCAAATCCCTGTCTCCAATGTCATAATTTTGCTCCACCAGGGACAGCTTCCTTGAAAAGTAGGTGCATTGATGGAACACTGCTCCCACTCCTGTTATTGATGCATCCACCTCCACAAAGAAGGATAGTTCTGGATTCGGGTGAACCACTGTTGGAGTGGTGGTGAAGGCCTCCTTTGGTTGGTGGAATGCTGAGTTGGCAGTTGATATTCAGGACAGAGACTTGGGTTTGTTGCGGAGCATGGTGGTGAGTGGAGAAGAAATCTTGTTGAAGTTGGCATTGAAACAAGAGTAAAAGTTGGCAAATCCTAAGAACCTTTGAACATCATTAACAGCGGAAGGAAGTGGCCAGTTCTGGACAGCTTGAACTTCCCCTGGTCCATCTTGACTCCAGTAGAGTCAATGATGTAGCCAAGGAACTGGATAGAGGGTTGATGAAACTCACATTTCTCTAACTTGACACAGAGATGGTTTTGTCACAGACGTTTGAGGACCTGTGCAACATGGAGACAATTGTCGGTCTTGTTCAGGGAAAATGGAGAGTGAGTTGGACAGGCCGTACGGCATGATCCAATATTCGTAGTGGCCTGTGGGTGTTATGAAGGCGGTCTTCCACTCATCTCCCCTCCGAATCCAAATGAGGTTGTATGCGCTGCACAGGTCCAATTTTGTGAAGATGTAGGCACCCCTCAACATCTCCAGGGCAACTGTGACCAGAGGAAGTGGGTATTGATATTTGACTTTGTTTGTTGAGGGCTCGAGAATTGATACAAGGTTGCAAGCCTCCATCCTTTTTTGCCAAAAAAAAAAAAAAAAACTTGAAGCAACAGGGGAAGCAGAAGGACAGATATATATGACACAGTGCCTCATTTACATACTCCTGCATGGCCTTTTGCTCAGGGATGGAAATGGGGTAGAACTTCCCCTTACGCAATGGGGCCCCAGGCAGCAGCTCAATAGTACAGTTCCTTGGCCAATGAATGAGAGCTTAGAGGCCATCTGCTTGCTGAATAGATCCTGGAACGCCCGTTATTAGGCTGGAACTTCCACTTTGCAACCTTGATTGAAGATGAGAGACCCTGTAGGTATGCAGTAATCAGAGCTGCTTCATTTAGCCTGCTAGCAGCCGCCAATGTGCGGAATTGTAGAGCATACACAGTAATTGAGGATTTTCCCTGACACAGCTTATACAGTTGATCATGGACTGAGATTGACCAAAAACCTCTTTAAAATAGTTTGTGAATGCTTTAAGGGATTGTGTGATGGGGTTGGCTTGATCCCAGATGGTCTTCACCCATTGTAAAGCGTGGCAGGTGAGCTATGTAAGCTATTTTAAGCTATTTGTAAGCTATTTTAGCTCTATCAGTGAGGAACCGCTGTGGCTGCATTTCGAAGAGGAGTGAACACTG
The DNA here is from genome assembly GCA_036281575.1 of Ancherythroculter nigrocauda. NCBI lineage: Eukaryota > Metazoa > Chordata > Actinopteri > Cypriniformes > Xenocyprididae > Ancherythroculter > Ancherythroculter nigrocauda. The sequence goes on from VTFQ01000017.1 coordinate 29,122,085, forward strand.
AAGTAGGAAACCGCTGCAGTCCTCCGCCGGACCACTAAATGTTGCTGGATAAGCCATGGGACTGGCTGGTGCCATTGCTAAGGAAGATATGGATTAAGGAAGTAGCTCTTGTCAAATCTGTTGCAATAGGTCGGTGAAGGGATTCGTGGAATCGGAAGTGGCAGCCCCAGAATCCATATAAAACTTTCTCTCTCTGGTCTTCTGTCAAAATAGAAGAGGGCAGACAAGAGGATGGAATCAACAAGACTTTAATAAAGATACTTCAGATAACAACCACTCAGGAACAGAAGCGATGTAAAGAATCCACACAGGTGACTTAGCTTGGTAATCAGTCTTTGTTTCTTTTTGGCAGGTTCCAGGACATAAGAGGGTCCTGAGGCTGCTGGGCCGATGGTGAGGAAGAGGAAGAGGAAGAGGAAGACAGGCTGAAAAGGTTAGCTGATAAGTAGTCGGGTGAGTCAATAAGTGTGAGTGACGAGACCAGACAATGGTATGAATATGAGAGTGGTTTAAATAGCAGGCCATGATTGGTGACAGCAGGTGCAGGTGGTTAGTATTCTTGGGAATGGAAATGAGTGGGAGGAGCTGAGGAGTCTGGTGCTGAGGGATCGGATGTAATCGTGACAATTTGAACCTTCAATTTGTTTACTATAAATTTTTTGCATATCTGATGTTTTATGTGACATGCAACATATGATGTTATGCACATATAGTCTTGTGGCAGCTGTGAAGTCAGTCTACAAAATACAGCACAGAGATTCATACACATCCAGAGAGACTCTAAGGGGTGATCTTCAGGTGATAAACTCCTCTTTTTGATTTAATTTCTTGTTTTTACAGTTAAGAAGATCCATTGTCACTGTGCTGATTTTTTTTTTTTTTTTTTTTTAATTATTATTATAGGAAAAATTGAATAAGTAAATAGAAACATCTCTTTTTATTTAATTAAAATGAAACTTAGTTCAGTGGAAATACAATAGAAACAAAGATTTTGCCTATTAATGCAGGTTGATGAACATATGACATCACCTTAAATACTACTGAATTTATAGAACCATATTTTGTAGTATAATATTGGTTTACTATGGATATTTAATTTTGTATGAATTACCTAGCTCATGTACACTTCCTTTCCTCCCATGGATTACAGCTACATAATAATAATATTTTGTGAGCTGAAAGGAAAAGACAAACAGAGGAGATGCATAATTCTACAGTGAACTTCACCACACCTGAATCATCTACAAACTCCACAACTCAGTCCATTGGGCTTGTGGAAATTCTGGAATTCTGTGTGTACATCATCTGTTTCCTGTTTGGTGTTCCTACACACTCCTATGTCATATGGCTCATCATCACAGGAGCAGGAAGTGGAGTTGCATCAGAGTTTTTTATTCTTAATATCTCTGTTTCTGAGATTGGTTATTGCGTGAATTGTTTGACCTTTGTACTGTCAGTGTGGTTTTCATTTGTAGTGGAGTTTAAACTATTTTTAGTAGGAATAATTACTACTGGCCGTCCTCTGTTTCAGTGTCTGATGTGTGCCGAGCGTTACCTGGCAGTAGTTCATCCTGTAACCTTTCTGAAGTACAAACCTCTCAGATATAGAGTGATCTGCTCTGCTGCGGCCTGGATAATTATTCTTGGCTCCTGTTTGTGCAACTTGTATACTATAGTCCCACACTACAATGTACATATGTGGTTCTTGTCAGTGCAGTTCCTCCTCTTCTTCACCATCCAGTTGTTTTGTCTTGTGGCTGTTCTCAGAGCTCTGAAGCAGTTAGGACCAGGAGAGAGAGGGAGAGAGGAGGAAAACCACATGAAGAGAAGAGCATTTTATCTCATTCTAATAACTACTGTGACCATGGTTATCACATATGTCCCATATAGTATTGCAGGAGTTTTTAGCATTTTCAGAGAAAGGCTTTCTGCTGCATATTGGTTTCCTGGTTTGGTTTGTTATGTGCTGTCTGGTTTTGTTCAGCCTGTTCTTTATCTACACCGCACTGGAAAACTCTCCTGCCCTTGTCTCTTATAAGACCTGCTATTTTAATATATTATGGAATTAAGTTACTCAACAATATTTTATTTAGAACTTTTATTATTGCTTGGGAAAATTATAAATTACTTTTTGTCATATTTTTTCCCATCTGTGCAAATGCACCTTTTATGGCATATATGCTACTTTAGATTTGGCTTTTTGCCACATTTTTGGCAGTTTTGGGACTCTCTGTCATTCACTGTTTATTCAGTAACCTTTATTTTTGATTGTTCTATTCATATTTGTTCTGATTCTGTTTAAGAAATGTGCGAGTGGTTACATGAGTTTTTCATAATGAAGATTGTCACCGAGGTCAAACTATACACAGATGTATAAAGATTGAATCTTTGAATTTCCACTGATTTTATCTGTGCACATCACACTACAAAGATGATTACTGGCATTACACAAATTTCTGAATGAATGTAAATAGTGTTTTGTACATTTTCAAGTTAACCTATTCTGTATAAAAGTATACTGTATTATTTGGTTCAAATGTTTGGTTCAGTCAGTCTTTTTTACTTAAATATTTGCATGTCAATATTTGTGTTGCAATGAGTAAGGCCGAAAGCATTAATCCTTGTGACAGCTTTAAAGTCAGTCTACAAAACACAGCACAGACATTTATACTTTGTAGCATATAAGTTACTATGGTGATGAACACTGCTAAAAGCAGAGCCACTTTCATGGTGCCTAAAACACATGGTGCAATCTAAACTGAAACACACCTGGAAAACCACTTAAACCAGCTTCATGCTTTAGGCCCAAGTTTGAAGAAACGATCCAGACTTCAATCACTTGCAACGAGTCAGTCATGTTTTAGAGCTATGATGCCCCAAATATGTGAAGTTCATAGTAAAACCTTGGGTTTGTTCTGATTTAACATTCTTGATAGAAGGAAAGTATCCATAGAATGCAGTTATTTTCTGGTTTGTGAAAAGTACCCAGAAGCAGTTGTTTGTAAAAAGTAACTTAACCCTTTTAAACAGAGGTCAACACACAGCTATTAAAAAGTACAAGTAATATATACAAGTAAAAACTTGGTTTTTAAAAATGCATGGTTTTGATTGCAGTTGTACTTCAGCCACTACAGTGGACACTAGGTAAGAGGTAAGCTGTTGTATGTGGAATTTTGTTTCCTCCAAACCAAGATGGTAGACGTCCAGTCAGAAATGCCAAGTTGCCATTCTATCTTAAGAGACTCTTGCATGGAAAAAGAAAATGTAACATGAAGTAATATATATGGAGTCACGTTGTTAAATTTTCACCAATTATTGTTTTTAGATTTGGAGAAAATTCTGATTAATCTTCTGTCCACTAAATTGGATGTCATGTATCACTAGCTATATTTCTGTCATGCTGGGTTAAATTGAGCAAGCAAGAGAGAGAGAGGATGTAAACGCTAGGAAGTTTAATAAAACCACGAAACACAAGGGAACTAAGCAAATTCATACAACGACGGACCAACCACGAGTGAAACATAAGCATTATATATACACAGACAAATAAGCTAAACAAGAAAACAAGGGTGCATGGTTAAATGGGAAACACCTGGGAAGAACTAATCAACGGGGAAACAAACCATGACGCAAGACAGGAAACAGTACAAAAGTCCACAAAACACAGAGGGAGTATATGACATTTTTTTAAGGTGACTGTTGTTCTTTTATAGTGCAGTTTAAACTATTTTTAGTAAGACTACTGGTCATCCTCTGTTTCAGTGTCTGAGCGTTTCATCTCATTTTAATAACATCTGTGAACATGACTATCCTATAGGCTATGTCCCATTTACTATCACAGCATTTATCTTTCTGACAAAACATTCATGCAATTTGAAACACAGGTTTAGCTTTTTATGTTCTAGCTTTGTTCAGCCTGTTCTATATCTGCACCAGGCTGGAACACTCTCCTGCCTCTGTCATTCATAAGAATTTGTGATATTATATAATTTATGTATGTCATTATAGATTATATAATAAATTGTTGTTATCCTTGTTTATTTTCCTTGTTTTTTTCTAATTTATTACTTGATCATTTTTATTCATATTTTTTTTTTTTTAAATAAAATCTATCTAATAGTGATTTCAGTCATTATTTTTAGTAGTAGTTATAGAGCTGGTTGCTCCTAGTCTGTCACTGTTTTTTTTTTTCCCTCAATAAAACACTTAATCAACAGTGTGCACTTTTTCCATATGGAGAGTTGCTACAGAGGTTATTGCATTCATCTTGACATCCCTCTCTCATATCCAGTGATAACACTAAAAATCATCTTACACAGTTTATTATTATATTACTGTTTTACCTCTCTGAAAAGTAATGTTGCAACTATAATTTGGTATTAGCCAGTATTACTGAAGATAAGGGTTAATGAAGTTAATGTTGTGTGGAAAAAAAAAAATACTCAGGTATATATTTGTTTGTTTTTATTATTTGCATATCTATCTGGTGTTTTATGTGACATGTAACAGATGAAGTCATGCACATATATTCTTGTAACAGCTGTGAAGTCAGTCTGTAAAACACAGCACAGAGATTTACACACATCCAGAGAGACTGGACATTCACTCTTCAGGTGATAAACTCAATTTTTTTTATTCAATTAATTGTTTTTACCCCCAGTAATAAGCAACAGTGTTACTGTACTTGGCTGATAATAACCAAGATTTTTGGGCAAGTTTAATGCTTTTGAGTAAATGAGACTGAGCTCTTTGTTTCATTAATTGTTTCTTTGTTTCATTCATTTAAATTTAACTAATCAGAAAATGAGATTTTGCATATGAATGTAGATATGTGTTGCAGAACGATGTAGAGTTGCAGACTGATTTATACTGGATGAATATCTATTTAAATGTTATGCTTCCTTGATTCAGTAATATAAAGTAAATAATTTATAGAACCATATTTTGAAGTCATTTAATTATATTCTTGTTATTTAGATTTAATGCAGTAAATATATATAAGCCGACTGAATTTATTGAACATTTATTTATTTAAATTTTGCATATGCTAAACATGGTTGCCTCAGTATGAACGGGCTGGTTTATATCACTTCTTTTTTTCCCCAAAAATCACAGCTGCAATATTATCCATGTTTTGTGAGCTGATAAACTGAGAAGAGAAACACAGACGAGATGAATAACTCTACAGTGAACTTCACCACACCTGAAACATCTACAAACTCCACAACTCAGTCCATTGAGCTGATGGACAGTCTGAACATGTGTGCATTCATCATTGGTTTCCTGCTTGGTGTTCCTACAAATATTTATATTATATGGCTCATCGTCACAGGAACAGGAAGTGGAGTTGCTTCAGAGTTCTTAAACCTCAATGTCTCTATTTGTGAGCTTGTTAACTCTCTGAATTGTTTGGTTTATGCACTGTTGGTTTGCTTTTCAATTACCTCAAAATTACCACTGCTTTCTTTAGGACTAGTTTTCACCGGTCGTCCTCTGTTTCAGTGTCTGATGTGTGTTGAGCGTTACCTGGCAGTGGTTCATCCTGTAACCTTTCTGAAGTACAAACCTCTCAGATATAGAGTGAACTGCTGTGCTGTGGCTTGGATAATCACACTTGGATCCTGTTTCTCTTGCTTATTTATTGTCTTTTTTTAAAAATGGTGAAATACATACAGAGTTTTTATCGCTGCAGTTCCTTCTCTTCTTCTCCATCCAGTTGTTTTGTTTTGTGGCTGTTCTCAGAGCTCTGAAGCAGTCAGGACCAGGAGAGAGAGGGAGAGAGGAGGAAAACCACTTAAAGAGAAAAGCATTTCTAATAATTGTAATAACTACTCTAAGCATGGCTATTATACATGTCCCATTTACTATCACAGGATTATTTACCATTCTAACAAACCAGTATATTCATACACTTTGGATCACTGGTTTGATCTGTTATATACTGGCTGGTTTGGTTCAGCCTGTTCTTTATCTGCACCGTACTGGAAAACCCACCTGTCTTTGTGCCGCATTAGACCAGCAATGGTGATATTTCAATAAATTCACTTATTTACCATCATTATGTAATTGTTTAATGTAATCATTATTTCACAATTAATCAAATAATATTACACAAAATTACAAAATTCTTTTTTCTGATATATTGCGTTTTCATGGTATTGTTACTTCAGATGTGGCGTCTGTGTTGCAGTGTAGAAATGTTACATCTTTATATACATAAGATATACTTAATTATTTTAATGATTTATGTTTATTCTACACTATTTAATTTATTCTACACAATTTTATTCATTTTACACAAGTTTATCAGATGTGACCCTATTAGTAAGACGTAGGTATTTGTATTTAAAATGATATGAAATGAAATGTTATCCTCATTATAATGCACAATAAAATGAGAAATGGTATAAAACAAAACTCTGCCTCTTTTCATATTCATTTAAAAAAATATTGGTAACACTTTATTTTGATGGTCCCTTTAGATTCTGTAGACTATTCCCTGGTTTCACAGACAAAGCTTAAACCATGTCCTAGACTAAAATGAATGTTTGAGCTGTTTTTGCTGAAAGCAACTTGCACTGATATATCTTAAAATATGTAAGTGCCATTGTTTTGTCTTAAGATGCACACCAGAAATGTTTTTTTGTTTTTTTCTAAGGCACGTTTATAAATGCAACTTAAATGTCCTAATTAAAATAAGGCCAACTCCAGGCTCAATCTAAGCCTTGTCTGTGAATCTGGTAAGTAAGTGAAACCGACCAGTAATGTTGCACCTACTGTACATGTCAACTACAAGTCATAAAAATAATATCAGACTGTCTACTGAATATCTCCTAACACTTTATTTTGATGGTCAGAAAGTCCAGTGGTCAGAAAGTAAAAGTCCTGCCATATTTTTTTCCACCCACTGAAGCGCTGTTAAAGTTAATGAGATAATTAAGTGATTAATTGAGTGATGATTAAGCATTATTGAAGACACCTGATGATAACAAGAATCACCAAAGGAGAAAATCACAATTTTTAAGACACCATCACAGAGGTCAGGGTTTGCTTTAGTTGGGCTCTTGACCCTTGACTTTTTAACATTAGATTTTACTTGGGCAGTTTTAACTGCATTAAAACCAACCAGACAAGCAAAGTTAAAACATGATCAGGTGGTGTTGGTTATGTTTTCACATAATCATTATTTGATCTGAATCACTGAACTCATTTAGAGCCCAATCTCTGAGTTAGATTTACATTATTGATTACAGCAGCACTGTGATTCTACAGCACAAGATCCAGTTTTTTCTTTTTTTTTTTTTTTTTCAAAATAATTCTAAGGTTTCATAAAAAGTTCTTAGAAAAAAAGGCTCTAATTTAGACACACATATCAAGAATCAGCCTGTGAATCTCAACAGTGGTGAGAATAATTAAGCATGTTGCATTCTGGGTGCCACCAATCAAAATTCATCCACGGCTCCCATCATGCATTGCTGCATGAATAAATTATGAGCTTAATTGTTTTAGTAATTTTCTTTATTCTCACTGTTTTGTTTTTTGCTGTTTTTATGGGACTTTTTAGTAGCTTCTTTTCTAATGTTGATCTGTTGATCAGAATATGTTGCTTGTCACCGTCGTTGAGATTCACAGGCTGATTCTTGATGTCTGTGTGTGCCTAACAGAAATGTTTTTTTTTTTTTGATCAGAACAACTTTTAAGAAATTCTTCATATTTTATCGATAAAGCTGATCTGTTTAATCACAGTGCTGCTGTAATCAATAATGTAAATCTAACTCAAAGATTGGGCTCTAAATGAGTTCAGATCAAATAATGATTATGTGAAAACATAACCAACGTTACCTGATCATCTTTTCTCTTTGCTTGTCTGGCTGTTATAACTCAGTTACAGCAGCCCAAACAAATTCTAATATTAAAAAGGCAAGGGTCAAGAGCCCAACTAAAGCAAACCATGACCTCTGTGATGGTGGGTTAAAAATTGTGATTTTCTCCTTTGGTGATTCTGCTTGTTATCATCAGGTGTCTTCAATAATGGTCAATCATCACTCAATTAAACACTTATTTATCTCATTAACTTTAACACCGCTTCAGTGGGTGGAAAAAAAAATATGGCAGGACTTTTACTTTCTGACCCCTGGACTTTCCACCTCTGTTGATGGTCCCCCAACAGACATTCAGAACGTCAGTTTGATTCACTTCTTGCGAGAGAGCCGTGCAAAAGCTTAAGAGATCGTTATGAAAAATATGAAATTAAACACATTTACAAAGCAGGAATAAACACTGAAGCAGTGAAATCTATAGACTATATCAATGCATGTGATTCAAACAAACAGGCCAAATAATTAATATAGCTTCACAAAGAGCTCAAAAGGGGGGGTTGTGATCTCATAACTCAGAATAAAACCTGCTCCGGAGCAGGTTAGTCGTGTAGCGTAAGTTACCATAGCAATGTAATCTGCTAAAAACCAGTCCACCTTCATGAGCCCGAAAAACCAGAGTTTACTTAAACTAATCTTGAACTTACCTGGGTAGAAACTGAAACTGGCTTTGTGCAACAGACCACTTGTGCAACGTTGCTTTGTCAGTGATATGCGTGTTTTGCCTTTGTTTTTGGATTTGTCTTCTGTGTTTTCCGTTTGACCCAGTTTTTTCACATGTTTTTTGCTAGTTAATCCCATTCACCTGTGACTTGTCAGTCACCTCGTTAATTATCTTGTTTTCTCCTGTTTGTGTAGCATTTAAGCCTTCAGTTTGAGTCTTGTTTTTGTCCTGTATTGATATTTAAGGTTAGAGTGTGTTATTGTTTACCTGTATGCTTCTGTCATGCTTTATGGAGTAAAGATTATTGGATTTGAATTCTTCTTTGTCGTGTGCTTCTCTCCTACCACTTAACTGTGACAGAATAGAGGACCAAGACAGCGAACAGCATGGGTGTTCTCCTCACCCCTATTAACCCTGCTGACACTGATCAACTGCTTTCAAGATGGCCGCCCAATCGAGACCTATGTTGAGGAGTTCCTTGAACTTTCACATCAGGTAACCTGGGATAATAACACTCTAAAGACAGTTTTTTTGGTGTGGTCTAGATGATCATCTTTACCGGGAAGTTCTTGCAACAACTACCACCTGTTCCCATGTTCAGTATATTGAACATGTGCTGTGGTTGGGTTGTTCTTCCCTCACAGTTGGTGAGGTTGGTGATGACACCACCACCACACAGCTACAGTCACCCGTGTCCAATCCCACCATCATGGCAGCTACACAGGAGTCTTCACCAACCTCTGCTTTGGTTCCAGTAAGAGAAAGTCCAGAGTCTCATCCCGTAATGGCCGACAATCCAGAGTCTTGTCATATCATGGCCGCCATTCCAGAGTCTCGTCCCATCAAGGTCACCAGTCCAGTATTTCGTCCCGTTATGGCCGCCACGCTTGGCCCTCAGCCAGCATGGCTGCCACGCTGAGATGACAGCGCTGCCATGACTTCCTGAACAGCCGGCTCCGCCCTGGTCCCCTGAACTGCCAGCTCCGCCCTGGAGGCTCCCTAACCTGCCAGCACCACCCTGCTCACCTGCCCGTGACCTCCAGAACTTCAGGGTGCCTGATATTTAAGGTTAGAGTGTGCTATTGTTTCCCTGTATGTTTCTGTCATTCTGTCATGCTTTCTGTCATGCAATTCATTAAGATTATTGAATTTGAATTCTTCTTCATTGTGTGCTTGTCTTCAGCCACTTAACTGTGACATACTTACTGTATAGTCAACAGAAAATTTAAAGGGGATCATCAAAATAAAGTGTAACCAAAATGGTAAATGCAGGCAACATGTGCATTTATACTCTGATTAAAAATAAAAAATAAATCTCTGTGAGCGTACCTCTTTGATTTATATATATATATATATATATATATATATATATATATATATATATATATATATATATATATATAATATTACTGACTTTGCAGCCTTTTCAGTGTAAATTGGGCTCAGAACTTGTTAGTGTGACTATCATTTACTGACTATGGAGAGATCTACCACCACAAACTGACTTATAGTTGCACATTTGTTTATTCTAGTTATTTACACAGATTTATTCTGTATGTGTTATTCAGATATGATTGGCATGAGTGGTTGCTTCTAATTTTGTTTGTTTTTCCAATAATAATTTCATCAATGACCCAGTGTCACCTTTTCCATGGTTTCCACAGAGATTACATCAAGCTTGACATTCTATCATAACACAGATACAGTATGATGTGGTTAGGTTTTTCTTTGTCATAATTTTTAAATGCTCAGTCTAACAATTTGCATATCAGGTGTTGAATAAGTGGCACCTGCTGGCCAGTATCAGATGTATAAAGATTGAATCTTTGAATATTCACTGATTTTTATCTGTGCACTTCATACTACAAAGATGGTTACTAAAAATACTTAATTTTCTGCATGAATGTTTTTTTTTTAAGTTAACTTTCTATAGAAGTGCACTGTTTCTTTTCTTTAAATCTTTAGCTAGTCATTTTGAAACTCATTTTTTTATTTATTTAAATATTTGCATATCAAAATGTTTGTGTTTTTATGGGATGAGAAGCAGATAAAGCCATGCACATTAATACTTGTGACAAATTTTAATTTACAATTGTATGTATAAGTATAAATAATAGCACCATAATTATTAGTCTGTTGATTATCCAAATAATAAAAAAAAAACTTTATCAATGACCCAGTGTCTCCTTTTAAATATAACAGTCAAATGATTACAATGTCATTCCAATATGACTGATAGAGAAGAGGTTTTTTTTTTTACATGTGCACCTGCACATGAATCAGACTTCAAATAACTTACAGCAAGCCAGTCGGCTATTAGAGGGACAATGCCCGGAATCTAAACTTTCTAACTAATTTCATAAAGTCTTGAGTTGGTCCTGATTTACTGATCTTGATGGTAACCCAGCTAGAAATTTGTAATGTTCTGGGAATGTTTTCAGCAGCAAGTTTTATTTTTGCTCCCAGAAAGTTAAGCTAAATGGTAGGAAAACATTCTCTAAAAACATTCTAAAATGTTTAGTGATAACATTGATAGAACATTACATTCTTACAAAGTGTTTAACGGGAAGCTTTCCATTGGCTGCTGGATGTGGACTCAAATGTTGCTTAGACTTCAAATTTTGGTTGAAAGTGAAAACCCAACCTTTGACGTTTGACGTTAAGCAACTCAAAAAACAGCATTACCAGCTTAACTTAAACCACTTTGACTTTATTTCTGTAGTGTACAAAAGTTATTGTTGAGAATGAAAAGAGGTTTAGATGTTGATGTTTTATTAAAATCGCCATAATGGAGATCAGTGTTTGCCTTAGTTGGGCAGTTTGACCTGAGTTTTGACCTGTTTGACCTTAGTTTTTGTTTGGCTGTTATAACTGTGTTTGTTATGTAAAGAACAGCCAAAGTAATTGATCAGATGATGTTGACTACTTGTTGATGATAAACATATGATCGACATAGTGGTCAGATCGGTAACACTTTAGAATACTGTATCGTACTTACTGCATAACTAATAAGGAATTACTGCAGAATTAATCGGTAGTTCTTCATTAACACTCAAGTAACTACTATTAACTACTAAGGAATATGTGTTAACTAATCAGTATGTCATAGCGTTTTTTAATTGTGTTAACTAACTATTAGTTAATCAGTAACTAATCAATTCAGTCATGCCTCCTGAAGAACTACGACTAAGTAACTACTAATTCAGCTTCAGAAGCAATAACTATTAAGTAACTATTAATGAACTGTGAAACTCAGTATCAGGTTATGGCCCTTTCTTCTTTACTACTAATGTTAGTTGATTTACTTAGATTTATGCCTACTGTACTGATATATATATATATATATATATATATATATATATATATATATATGCTCTGCAAATATTGTTAAACATTCGTTCATTTGCGCCACTGTATGTTTCTGTCGGTGGGTGCTATAATGTTGCACGTCTTGCATCGCATGCAGGTCAAAGTTTGAGTGCACACATGTAATATCTGTGAGTTTTGTAATATCTCCCGTTTTGCAAGAGAAAAGAGACTGGGATTCCAACTGTCAGCGGAGAGGTACATCGCTCTCGCATTATAACAATGCGCTGGCGACACTTAAACTAAACACTGTAGATACCACATTAATGAACTGTAGAATTAGAAGAAAGTTGTTTATTCATTTATGTTTTTTAAACGAATGGTGAATTCTTCATGTTTTTTCTCGTGCTCGACCATTTCCGTGGATGGCGCTTGAGAGTGTTAATTTTTTTATTCAAGTGTTGTCTGCAACCAGAAAATCAGGATGGATCCGTGACCTGCCAATACCTCAGGTATGTTTATGGCCTTATATATATTTTGTGTCTGTTTTTACTCAAGATATTTCACATTACTATTATAAAGTGATGCCAAATGAGTTCTGTATTTAAGGCAATGATCATTACCACATCATGCTCAAAGAATTACTTCAAACCCAAGAATTACCACAACATTCTCAAGGAATTACTAAGAACCTGGAACAGTATTCTAAAGTGAAAATATCCTTGTGCATAAGTAATAAAGCCTAAAGTAGTACTAACATAAAAAATGTAATTTTACTTTAAAAGATGACACATTTTAAGAACATTTACATTTATTGCAGTGTTAATAACATTAAAAAAAAAAAAACATCTATTTCCATACAACAAAACAATGAAAAAAGTGAACACTAAAACAAGAAAACAATACCAAAATTTTACATCAGATTACTAGGAACTTACCAAATATAACAACAGAAGACAGCAAATATGTGTATGCCTAAACTTCAGCTTTCAGCCAATGGTTCTCTAATACATCTAATTCATGTTATTTTTTTCTGGCAAAGGTCAATAAGCATGCCATTCTTCTTTTTTTCCTCGATGATGCTTCGAAGTGGCTCCCTTGTGCACATTTCTTTGCACTGTTTGGCAAACTCTGACAGTTTCTGGAACTTTTCACGCAATGTCTTGTAGGCTTCAGCATCACAATACTCCAGCTCTGCTATCGCTGCCGTATCCACAACCGTTTTTCGATCCACCCCACACTTGTGGTACGACACATTGATGTCCTAAGACACGAAACGATCGGTTTTTGTGAGAAACCGAACGGTATTTATATCATTTTTCCCAGATAGCAACACTGTGTCGGCCCAAATTTGGCAAACTCTGACAGTTTCTGGCCTCTGTGGAACTTTTCACGCAATGTCTTGTAGGCTTCAGCATCACAATACTCCAGCTCTGCTATTGCTGCCGTATCCACAACCGTTTTTCGAGCCACCCCACACTTGTGGTACGACACATTGATGTCCTAAGACACGAAACGATCGGTTTTTGTGAGAAACCGAACGGTATTTATATCATTTTTTAACTCTAATACACCACTATGTCCAACTGCCTTCATCCTCCATGTTAATAAGGTCAAATTGCATTCTGGACGGAAGTGATGTCGCGCGCGTAGACTTCAACGTGTGCTAGAGATCACTTCCGTCATGGAAGGATGAAGGCAGTTGGACATAGTGGTGTATTAGAGTTAAACCCAGATAGCAACACTGTGTCGGCCCAGATCCGGCCCACATCTGGCACATGCGGGATGATGATCTGGCCCACATGTGGCAGGAATGATGGCACTTGGGCGGACCGCTCCTGTTTGCCAGATCTGGACCACAAGCAGGCCATAGAAATGCCAAATGTCAGCCAAGAGCAAAGAACTGGACCTTATCTGATCCACAAAATCTTATGTATTATTTATAGAGTCATTTCAGCATTAACAATCCTGTTATCAAGCAGAATCACTGAAGGAAAGAAGAAAAAAAGAGATGAGCAGAAACACAAGAACTACAACTGACTTCAGCCACAGCCTTAGAGGAAATCAACTGAAGATTAAAGACATTAAATCTCTGAAGATCTGATTAAACATCTCCACAAACAGCATTACCAGCTTCACTTATCACTAACCTGACTGACTTTATTTCTGCCAGACGTCTACAGAAGATCTTGAGAATTAACAGAAGTTTAACTCTCATGTTTGTTTCATTTAAGGTTACCATGATGGTGATTGATGTTTCCATTAGTTGGCCTCTTAACTTATACATATATAACCGTCTTTTCTGACTGCTGTGATGGTGTGTTTATCAAACACATTAGCAACAGCAGCAGCAATAAAAATTGAAATGAGATCAGGTGTTAGCTGTTGATGATTTTACTATCATTGTGAAATGGCCTGAATCACTGATGTTGATAGATGAAAAAAATGGTTTTGCGCTATTAATACACTAACATTACAAACAATGTGTTTCTGTGGCATGAGCTTGAGCTGTATTGCAGAAATTTTTATTTTTATTATTTTTTTAAAAAGGCACTTTGAGATGACACACTAAGACATCAAGAATCAGCACATGATTCTCAACTATGGTGACAATCAAAAGCATCATGTAGCCGCAATGCATGCTGGGTACTATAGTATAAAACTCCCAGAATGCATCAGAGCATTATGCAGCTGATCTGATTGTCTAAATATTTTGTTTATTGTCACCATCATTGAGACACATATGCTGATTACTGATATCTGTGTTTGTCAAAGTAGTTTTCCTTTTTGTGTTTTTATTTATTTTCATCTTCTAACTGATTTCTGCAATACATCTGAATTTCTTTTTGCAGTAACATTTATATTCAGTTATTATGAATTCAGTGAAGCAGTCTATTTCATGATAATTACAAAATCATCAAGAGTTAACAATGATCACATGATCATACTTCAGTTTACTTTACTACCACTAATGTGTTCAACAGAACCACCACTACAGCAGCCAGAGAAGACAAATATATATGTTAAAAGTTAAGAGGCCAACTAATGGAAACATCAATCACCATCATGGTAACCTTAAATGAAACAAACATGAGAGTTAAACTTCTGTTAATTCTCAGTAAGAGCTTCTGTAGACGTGTGACAGAAATAAAGTCAGTCAGGTTAGTAATAAGTGAAGCTGGTAATGCTGTTTGTGGAGATGTTTAATCAGATCTTCAGTGATTTAATGTCTTTTATCTTTAGTTGATTTCATCGAAGGCTGTGGCTGAAGTCAGTTGTAGTTCTTGTGTTTCTGCTCATCTCTTTTTTTCTGTTTCCTTCTTTCCTTCAGTGATTCTGCTTGATAACAGGATTGTTAATGCTGAAATGACTCTATAAATAATACATAAGATTTTGTGGATCAGATAAAGTCCAGTTCTTTGCTCTTGGCTGACATTTGGCATTTTTGTGGCCTGCTTGTGGTCCAGATCTGGCAAACAGGAGCGGTCCGCCCAAGTGCCATCATTCCTGCCACATGTGGGCCAGATCATCATCCCGCATGTGCCAGATGTGGGCCGGATCTGGGCCGACACAGTGTTGCTATCTGGGTTTAACTCTAATACACCACTATGTCCAACTGCCTTCATCCTTCCATGACGGAAGTGATCTCTAGCACACGTTGAAGTCTACGCGCGCGACATCACTTCCGTCCAGAATGCAATTTGACCTTATTAACATGGAGGATGAAGGCAGTTGGACATAGTGGTGTATTAGAGTTAAAAAATGATATAAATACCGTTCGGTTTCTCACAAAAACCGATCGTTTCGTGTCTTAGGACATCAATGTGTCGTACCACAAGTGTGGGGTGGCTCGAAAAACGGTTGTGGATACGGCAGCAATAGCAGAGCTGGAGTATTGTGATGCTGAAGCCTACAAGACATTGCGTGAAAAGTTCCACAGAGGCCAGAAACTGTCAGAGTTTGCCAAACAGTGCAAAGAAATGTGCACAAGGGAGCCACTTCGAAGCATCATCGAGGAAAAAAAGAAGAATGGCATGCTTATTGACCTTTGCCAGAAAAAAATAACATGAATTAGATGTATTAGAAAACCATTGGCTGAAAGCTGAAGTTTAGGCATACACATATTTGCTGTCTTCTGTTGTTATATTTGGTAAGTTCCTAGTAATCTGATGTAAAATTTTGGTATTGTTTTCTTGTTTTAGTGTTCACTTTTTTCATTGTTTTGTTGTATGGAAATAGATGTTTTTTTTTTTTTAATGTTATTAACACTGCAATAAATGTAAATGTTCTTAAAATGTGTCATCTTTTAAAGTAAAATTACATTTTTTATGTTAGTACTACTTTAGGCTTTATTACTTATGCACAAGGATATTTTCACTTTAGAATACTGTTCCAGGTTCTTAGTAATTCCTTGAGAATGTTGTGGTAATTCTTCATTAATTATCAATGGGTTCCCATTGTTTTCACTTTAGAATACTGTTCCAGGTTCTTAGTAGTTCCTTGAGAATTATGTGGTAATTCTTCATTAATTATCAATGGGTTCCCATTGTTTTCACTTTAGAATACTGTTCCAGGTTCTTAGTAATTCCTTGAGAATTATGTGGTAATTCTTCATTAATTATCAATGGGTTCCCATTGTTTTCACTTTAGAATACTGTTCCAGGTTCTTAGTAGTTCCTTGAGAATTATGTGGTAATTCTTCATTAATTATCAATGGGTTCCCATTGTTTTCACTTTAGAATACTGTTCCAGGTTCTTAGTAGTTCCTTGAGAATGATGTGGTAATTCTTCATTAATTATCAATGGGTTCCCATTGTTTTCACTTTAGAATACTGTTCCAGGTTCTTAGTAATTCCTTGAGAATTATGTGGTAATTCTTCATTAATTATCAATGGGTTCCCATTGTTTTCACTTTAGAATACTGTTCCAGGTTCTTAGTAGTTCCTTGAGAATTATGTGGTAATTCTTCATTAATTATCAATGGGTTCCCATTGTTTTCACTTTAGAATACTGTTCCAGGTTCTTAGTAGTTCCTTGAGAATGATGTGGTAATTCTTCATTAATTATCAATGGGTTCCCATTGTTTTCACTTTAGAATACTGTTCCAGGTTCTTAGTAATTCCTTGAGAATTATGTGGTAATTCTTCATTAATTATCAATGGGTTCCCATTGTTTTCACTTTAGAATACTGTTCCAGGTTCTTAGTAATTCCTTGAGAATTATGTGGTAATTCTTCATTAATTATCAATGGGTTCCCATTGTTTTCACTTTAGAATACTGTTCCAGGTTCTTAGTAGTTCCTTGAGAATTATGTGGTAATTCTTCATTAATTATCAATGGGTTCCCATTGTTTTCACTTTAGAATACTGTTCCAGGTTCTTAGTAGTTCCTTGAGAATTATGTGGTAATTCTTCATTAATTATCAATGGGTTCCCATTGTTTTCACTTTAGAATACTGTTCCAGGTTCTTAGTAGTTCCTTGAGAATGATGTGGTAATTCTTCATTAATTATCAATGGGTTCCCATTGTTTTCACTTTAGAATACTGTTCCAGGTTCTTAGTAATTCCTTGAGAATGATGTGGTAATTCTTTATTAATTATCAGTGGGTTTGAAGTAATTCTTTGAGCATTATGTGGTAATGATCATTGCCTTAAATACAGAACTCATTTGGCATCACTTTATAATAGTAATGTGAAATATCTTGAGTAAAAACAGACACAAAATATATATAAGGCCATAAACATACCTGAGGTATTGGCAGGTCACGGATCCATCCTGATTTTCTGGTTGCAGACAACACTTGAATAAAAAAATTAACACTCTCAAGCGCCATCCACGGAAATGGTCGAGCACGAGGAAAAACACGAAGAATTCACCATTCGTTTAAAAAACAATAAATGAATAAACAACTTTCTTCTAATTCTACAGTTCATTAATGTGGTATCTACAGTGTTTAGTTTAAGTGTCGCCAGCGCATTGTTATAATGCGAGAGCGATGTACCTCTCCGCTGACAGTTGGAATCCCAGTCCCTTTTCTCTTGCAAAACGGGAGATATTACAAAACTCACAGATATTACATGTGTGCGCTCAAACTTTGACCTGCATGCGATGCAAGACGTGCAACATTATAGCACCCACCGACAGAAACATACAGTGGCGCAAATGAACGAATGTTTAACAATATTTGCAGAGCATATATATATATATATATATATACAGTACAGTAGGCATAAATCTAAGTAAATCAACTAACATTAGTAGTAAAGAAGAAAGGGCCATAACCTGATACTGAGTTTCACAGTTCATTAATAGTTACTTAATAGTTATTCCTCCTGAAGCTGAATTAGTAGTTACTTAGTCGTAGTTCTTCAGGAGGCATGACTGAATTGATTAGTTACTGATTAACTAATAGTTAGTTAACACAATTAAAAAACGCTATGACATACTGATTAGTTAACACATATTCCTTAGTAGTTAATAGTAGTTACTTGAGTGTTAATGAAGAACTACCGATTAATTCTGCAGTAATTCCTTATTAGTTATGCAGTAAGTACGATACAGTATTCTAAAGTGTTACCGTCAGATCAACTGGTCTCATCCAGAATCTAATCTATGTTATTAATTTCATATTTTATAATTGTGTTGATATTTTTCTACAGCATGACAACCAGCAGTGTTTTAATCAAATAATCTGTATAATTAAAAAAATTCACTGTACACAAACCATTTTGAACTACTGAGCCACTTAAACACACAGAGACATCAAGAATCAGCATAAGAATCAGCATATGAATCTCAACAATGATGACATGCTTCATGCTGCAATGCATTCTGGAAGCCATGGATGAGTTTTGTATGGTGCGCCCAGAATGCATTGCAGCATGAAGCATGTCACCATTGTTAAGTATCATACGCTGATTCTTGATGTTTGAATGTGTCTCAACGACAAAGGAATTTACAATTTTTGTGTGCATGTTTTTTTTTTTTTTTTTTTTTTTTAATAATTGATATTGTTTGATTAAAAAACACTGATAGGTCTAATACTGTAGAATCACAGAGTTGTTATAACAAATAATGTCAAATTAATACCATAGTTTAAATTGGGTGAAGTCAGATTATCAAAGCACTATGTGATGATAAAAACGTTATCATCAACAAATAGCTAACATTATCTGGGCACCTTTTATTTTGCTGTACTTGCCATAATAAACAGTTAGAGTTGGAGTTGGAGTCCACATCCAGTGTCCGATGGGAAACTTCCCTCTAAAAACTTTATAAGAATGTTAGGGGATAATGTTCTAACAATGTTATCAATAAACACTTTTACAATGTTTTTAAATAATGTTATCCTACCATTTTAGGAGAATATTCTGGGAACAAGAATAAAACTTGCAGCTGAAAACATTACCAGAACATAGCATAATGTTCTCAAAACATTCTTAGAGCAATAACATAGCTGGGAATATAAATAAACTTATTACAGAATATAAATAAACATATTACAGAAAAGGGGTGTTTTAAGCCCTTAAGCAGTGGGCAGCTCATTTCTGCAATTTAAATGAAGCATCCATGGAATGTAATTCTTGAATTTTCTGTTCCCGGAAGCGCTGAAAGCATTCATTTGTAAACAGTAGGCTAACTATATCCAGGGCTGCCAACAGCCTGTGAACAATATGTCATGTAAAGCCATTCAATGACCATACAGCATGTTAGTTATCTGGAAAATGAATTCTAGAGAGGAGCATTTTGCATATGCATTTCTATTACACTACTTATTATATTTTACTCATTATTTTTTTTACATCATTAAAAAAATATAACATTATTATAAAAAAATGCATTACATTAATAATTGTATAAGAATGAGTTGTTAAATTTAACCTTAATAATAACACCAGCTGACAGGTTTCCCTGTATGTTTACAGCATTTGTTGAGAGAGATTTGTTTCGTTGAGAAAAATTAACATATAGGCCCTACTGTATATGATGTTTAGCCAAAAGAATTGATAATGAATCAAGATCAGAATCGAATCGCAAGCTTATGAATCGAATCAGCCCACCTCCTCCATCAATAATTCTCACTCCAAGCTAAACTCAAAAGTTGGCAGGCCATCTAATAAGGGACGTGAAACAGATAAGTGTATTAAACTTCACATCCTATTACACAAAATTAAATTGTTTATTTTTCTCCAAAATAAATAATTGTTTGGTCTATTTGCACATCAATTTTATTTTCAAACTTTGATTTGCATATCTGATGTTTTATGTGACATGTAGTCAAGTCAATATCCTTGTGACTTCTGTGGTCAGTCTACAAAACATCGCACAGAGAGACTGGACAGCCACTTTTCAGGTGACAAAACTCTTCTATTTTTCATTTATTTTTCTTGCTTTTTTTAGTTCACAATAACAATGTCACAGTGGTCAACTTATAATGTCCAAGGGTTTGTGTCAAGTTTAATGCTTTAGCTATATTATGTCTAAATAAAACATTTTGTTGCATTGGAGGGCAGTAGCAGTTTAATTTAAAACAATTCAACTAAATTTGGAAGTGAATGTAGGCTATAGGCGAAGTGAATACTCTGTAATTTATAGATAGAATTTTATAGTCATTTAATGATATGGTTTTCATTTGGGAATGGTATAAAATATTAGACTAGATGATATATACTAGATGTATTGAACATACAGTGAACTTCATACTGGACAGTCTGGAAATCTGTGTGTACAGCATCAGTTTTCAGTTTGGTCTTCCTACACACTTCTATGTTATATGGCTCATCATCACAGGAACAGAAAGTGGAGTTGCATCAGAGTTCTTCAAACTGTCTCTCTGTTTCAATGGTCGTCCTTTGTTTTATTGTCTGATCTGTGTACCTGGCAAGGGTATTTAGTGTTTTTATTATTATTATTTTTTTTAATGGTCATAAATATTTTAATCACAAATCATTGGTCAGGAAATTAGCAATAATTACACAAATACTGTAGTTAAAATAACTTAGCATGGAATAGCCTTCTCCTATGTTTTCAGTAAATGTTTAAAGGTGCCCTAGAACTTTTTTTTTTTAAAGATGTAATATAAGTAAAATAAGGTGTCCCCTGAATGTGTCTGTGAAGTTTCAGCTCAAAATACCCCATAGATTTTTTTTAATTCATTTTTTTAACAGCCTATTTTGGGGCATAATTAGAAATGAGCCGATTCAGGGTGTGTGGCCCTTTAAATCTGGTGCTCCATGCCCACGGAGCTCGCGCTTGCCTTAAACAACATAAAAAAAGTTCAAACAGCTAATATAACCCTCAAAATGGATCTTTACAAAGTGTTCGTCATGCAGCATGTCTAATCGCGTAAGTACAGCGTTTATTTTGATGTTTACATTGATTCTGCAATGAGTTTGAGGCTATGCTCCGTGGCTAACGGCTAATGCTACACTGTTGGAGAGATTTATAAAGAATGAAGTTGTGTTTATGCATTATACAGACTGCAAGTGTTTAAAAATGAAAATAGAGACGGCTCTTGTCTCCGTGAATACAGTAAGAAACGATGGTAACTTTAACCACATTTAACAGTACATTAGCAGCATGCTAACGAAACATTTAGAAAGACAATTTACAAATATCACTAAAAATATCATGTTATCATGAATCATGTCAGTTATTATTGCTCCATCTGCCATTTTTTGCTATTGTCCTTGCTTGCTTACCTAGTCTGATGATTCAGCTGTGCACAGATCCAGACGTTAATACTGGCTGCCCTTGTCTAATGCCTTTCATAATGTTGGGAACATGGGCTGGCATATGCAAATATTGGGGGCGTACATATTAATGATCCTGACTGTTACGTAACAGCCGGTGTTATGTTGAGATTCGCCTGTTCTTCGGAGGTCTTTTAAACAAATGAGATTTATATAAGAAGGAGGAAACAATGGAGTTTGAGACTCACTGTATGTCATTTCCATGTACTGAACTCTTGTTATTTAACTATGCCAAGATAAATTAAATTTTTGAATCTAGGGCACCTTTAAGCTGTGTGGGCAAGCTTGCAGACATCTTTTTACAGAAAGAAGAGTCAGTTATTACACTCAATGTTAATGGCTTCAAACATTCCATGGGTAGCTCAAAAATGTCTCCAAGTTACTCAAGTCAAACTTTATTTCTAAAGCGCTTTCAACACCACAATGTGGAACCAAGGTGCTGTACAGAAATAATAATAAAAAAAACAAAAAACAAATATAGAACCATTAAAACATACACCAAACTTACAAAGCATTTACAAAAGCTAAAGAAAACAAATGAGTTTTTAGTGCACTCTGAAATACACTAAGTGTAGGAGATGAGACACAGACAGAGGAAGGTCACTCCAAAGCCTTGGAGCTGCAACAGAAAAGGCCCGATCACTTTTTCATTTTAAGCTAGACCAAGGAACCATAAGGTGTAATGATCATTTGAATGCAGAGACCTATTAGATTGATGCAGACTGATTAAATCAGAAACATAAGCCATGAAAAGCTTTGAAAACAAACTGTAGCAGCACTTTGTAATGAATTCTGTATCATACAGGTAGCTAGTGTAGTTTGATAAGCACGGGAGGTATGAGCTCTCTCTTCTTAGTGGCCATTAGAAGCCTAGCAGCTGAATTTGTACCAAATTAATAAACTCATTCTTATCCTCATTCTGCTGGCCAACCAACACTTAACCTCAGCCAAAAAAAAAAAACAAAAAAACAAACAAACATTCATACACTCTAAAAAATGCTGGGTTAAAAACAACCCAAGTTGGGTTGAAAATGGACAAACCCAGCAATTGGGTTGTTTTAACCCAGTGGTTGGGTTAAATGTTTGCCCAACATGCTGGGTAGTTTTATTTAACTCAACTGTTGTATAAAAATTACTGTATTGCTTGCTTAAAATGAACCCAAAATATGCTGGAAATTAACATTTATTAATATGTTTAATAAATGAGCATTTATTAATAAGATAATGAATAATAAACAATAAACATTTATTAAATTGCTTATTAATAAATGTCCACCTTTTGATTATTATTGTTGCCTCTAGTAATTATGTGTCTGATTTTTAATTTCTCACCTATTTTGGATTCATTTTAAGCCAGCCATATAGTCATTTTTAATCAATAGTTGGGTTAAATAAAACTACCCAGCAGGTTGGGCAATCATTTAACCCAACCACTGGGTTAAAACAACCCAATTGCTGGGTTTGTCCATTTTCAACCCAACTTGGGTTGTTTTTAACCAAACATTTTTTAGAGTGTACAGAAACTGAATGGAGAATTTATCCCCACATTTCAGTGGTAAAATTTGAGAGTCATCAGCATGCAAATGATTTTTTCGATACTAACTTTTGATTAATTTGAGACCATATATTCACTATAGGGTTCAAATCTTGGTTGTCTAGCAGTGTGGGCAGGAGCATTGTCTAGTTGAATAATCAAACTTCCCACATTCTGCCAAAAACGTCATTGTCTTTGATGTTTTCTGAGAGAGCAATGGCTTTTTAAGTAGTGGATTTGCTGAAATTCCTCCAGGAGGTCAAACTTATAAATTAATAATTATGTTGGGAAAGTTAAACTATTTTTAAATGACTGAATCAAAAAGGACTATCAACATTGTATCTGACTATCCAATTCATCTAACGTGACCATATCTTTCTTTTTTCCCTGCACAGATCACAATATAAGAATATAAAGGGTAGAGACGACAAACAAAGAGAAGATGAAAAACTCTACAGTGAACTTTACCTCACTTGAAGCTTCAACAAACTCCACAACTCATTTCACTAGGTTACTGAACAGTCTGGACATATGTCTGTACAGCATTAATTTGATTTTTGCTCTTCCTATACACTCTTATATTATATGGCTCATCATTACAGGAAGTGGAGTTGCATCGGGGTTTTTTATCCTCAATCACTCTGTTTCTGAGATTGGTATCTGTGTTAATTCTTTGTTTGCTGTACTTGATAGTACTTGGGTTTTAAATTTCACACCATTAACATGGTTTTTATTTGGACTAGGCAACACTGGTCGTCCTCTGTTTCAGTGTCTGATGTGTGTTGAGCGTTACCTGGCAGTGGTTCATCCTGTAACCTTTCTGAAGTTCAAACCTCTCAGATATAGAGTGATCTGCTGCACTGCGGCCTGGATAATTATTCTTGGCTCCTGTTTGTGTGGCATGTTTATTTTAGCATCTTTCGACTTTTATATTTATATATGCATAAATTCGCTTCAATTCTTACTCTTTGTCTCCATCCAGTTGTATTGCTGTGTGGCTGTTCTCAGAGCTCTGAAGCAGTCAGGACCAGGAGAGAGAGGGAGAGAGAGAGGGGAGGAAAACCACATTAAAAGAAAAGTGTTTTATATCATTCTAATAACTACTATGAGCATGGCTATCACATATTGGCCATTTACTATCACTGGATTCTTTTTTATTCTGACAAAACAGAATATGGAGCAACCTTTTTCTGTTAGTTTTATTTGTTATGTACTGGCTGGTTTTGTTCAGCCTGTTCTTTATCTGCACCGGGCTGGAAAATTATCCTGCCTTTATTTTCCTTAAATCTCACGATTGTGATATTTGATCTATTCTTTTTTATGTCTGATACATTTTAATTATGTGTTAAAAAATGTAAAATAAATACACCTTTTCCATATTGAGGATTGCCCACAGAGATTATTGAATTAAACTCAACATTTATAACACAGATATATATAAATTTGAACGGACGTCTTAGACTTTATCTTATTAAATAATTAATTAATTATTATATATTGAACTACATTCAGCTAAAAGTCAAAGTAACAATTATACATGCAACCCCAGAGAATTGTAGACATGTACAAACATATCTGAATGCATTTTTAGGAAATGTTCTGTGTTACATATTTTTACTGATTTATGCCATCCTACCGTGACTATTTTTGGCCAGGGACACGACATTGCCGTCGGACAATGCTTGCTGGGTATAAACTGATTTTAAATTCAAAATTTTCTGAATGAATGTGAATAAAGTCCAAATTCTTTCAAATAAACATTTTCCAAATCAAAGTAAACTAAGAAAACTAATAAAATCATGCTGAAATGGTCGTTGTGGTTGCTACCAGTCTGTTGTTTATCCAATAAAACTTCACTAGTGATGCAGTGTCACCTTTCCCATATTGATGGTTGCAAAATAGTAGTAATTGCTTTACACTTGACATCCTGTCATAACACCATTTTTTCTTTGTCAAAAGCCTTAAAAGTTCAATCTAAGAATTTGCATATCTTGTGCTTAATGTGACGTGTAGCAGATGAAATCGAGGTCATATATACGTCTTGTCTCTAAAACACAGCACAGATTTATACACATCCAGAGAGTCTGCACACTCACTCTTCAGGTGATAAACTCCTCTTTTTGATTCAGTTGTTTTAACCTTAATAATAATCAACCAGCAGTCAAAATATATAAAAGAAAATTGCATGCTTATAAATTAAGGCTAAGCATAAATATTTACTATATATACAAACATATTTTGAAATAATTTAATAATGGTGTGGTCTGGTTTAATTTAGGAACTTTGTATTACCAAGTAATTGTATTATGTTGTTTACTGGATGAATATATTTAAATGTTATGTTTACCTTATTGACTCAGTCTGAATTAACTGGTTCATTCACAGTTTGCCAAAAAACAAAACAAAAACAACAACAACAACAACAAAACTATTATTTGGCTTGTGAGCTGCTGAACTAAGAAGACAAACACAGAGGAGATGAATAACTCTACAGTAAACTTCACCACACCTGAATCTACAAACTTCACGACTCAGTCCTTTGGGCCACTGGACTTTGTTGTAACCTGCATACACAGCATAAATTTCCTGTTTGGTGTTCCTACAAACGTCTATGTGATCTGGCTCATCATCACAGGAACAGGAAGGGGAGTTGCATCAGCATTCTTCAATCTCAACATCTCTATTTCTGAGATTGGTAACTGTCTGAATAGTTTGGTCTCTCTGCTGACAATTTACTTTTCAAGTCTCTCATTTTTAATGCTGTTTCTGCAAGGACTAATGCTCACCAGTCGTTCTCTGTTTCAGCGTCTGGTGTGTGTTGAGCGTTACCTGGCAGTGGTTCATCCTGTAACCTTTCTGAAGTACAAACCTCTCAGATATAGAGTGATCTGCTGCACTGCGGCCTGGATAATCACTCTTGGCTCCTGTTTCTATAGTTTATTTATCTCACAAAACATTCATGTCAAAACATGGTTCTACTCACTGCAGTTCCTCGTCTTCTTTTGCATCCAGTTGTTTTGTATTGTGGCTGTTCTCAGAGCTCTGAAACAGTCAGGACCAGGAGAGAAAGGGAGAGAGAGAGAGAGGAGGAAAACCACATGAAGAGAAGAGCGTTTTATCTCATTCTAATAACTACTGTGAGCATGTCTTTAATATATGTCCCATATAGTATCACAGGATTCTGTATCATTCTGACACAACAGAATATTCATGTATATTGGATCCCTGGTTTTGTATGTTATGTGTTGGCTGGTTTCGTTCAGCCTGTTCTTTATCTTCAACGAACTAGAAAACTCTCCTGCCTCTGTTCCTCATAAGATCTGCCTTTGTGTTATTTTACTAGTTACTTTACTTTCTTAATGTTGTTTTAGATAACTTTAATTTAATAATTAATTAATGATGTTTATTTTAATATTAAATTCAGTTATTTTAGTCATTACATGTCATTACAGTTTTTCTGAATTGCTAAAACACATTTCTTAAAACCATCACTCATTTTCTCAAAACATTAAACACAAATCCAAATCTTCAAACTAATTTCACAAAACCTCTGACTCTTATGGCAAAATCAAACAAAGCTTTCAGATCATACACACATTGCAATATATAAACACTACAGATCATTCATTAGACACTATTAAAAATGTAAAAACAAACATCCAGAACTCTCCTGTAAAACATTCAATTGTTTAGTTTTTGGAAATTAAACATAATAGTACAAGTGAAGAAGCCTCACACATGGCTTCTGTACTGTCTTCACTGTGTAAAGTGGCTCAGAACATGTTAGTGTGACTTTCTGTCATTCATTGTTTATTTAGAGAGGTAGACAGCCACAAATTTCCTTGATTGTCTGTCCTGATTATTCCTTTCCCCATAAAGATTAAGTTTATTCTGAATGTGATTATCAAATATGGTGATTATAAGTGTTTGCTATAGATTGTTTATCCAATAAAATGCTTCTTTAATGACACTGTGTCACTTTTCCAATATTGAGGGTTTTCATAAATTGCTATATTCTATTTTGATATGCTAAAGATTTACTTGAAGTGTGACTATTTTAAAATGAAACTCTCACATCTAATACTAGTATAATACAAAAAATACTGTTTATAATAGGCTATTGATACTAATGCTGCTTAGAAATGTGCAATTAATGAAAGTCATCAGTTAACGTTGTAGCGGCCTAAAAGCCAATCAAAGCCGCAGGAGCTGAGTGCGGAATAACTTGTGACTCGTCAAACCTTCGTTGTCTTTGCCTCTTAATGTTTATTTTGATCCAACAAAATCTTACATTGAAAGTTTTCTTTAAGCATTCGAAAGACCATTTTGAATAGATGAATTTACGGTCAACAAAAAAATGTGTGCTCCCACACTCACCCCCTCCTCCCTTCCTTCCTTCCTTCCTGACAACAGGTGCTTTAATTGTCACATAATTAATGACACTCCCACATTTACCCATAGTCACATGACATCACATATGAATGTTTACATGGCTCCTATACACGTTTAGTTTGATATATGAACTTTTTTTAAACTTACATTTATTTACATTATATTTGCTTTTCTAATGTGTCATGTGACGTGTAGCAGATGAAATCAAGCACACATATTCTTGTAACAGCAGTGAAGTCAGTCTACAAAACACAGCAGATTTATACACATCCAGAGAGACTGCACACTCACTCTTCAGGTGATAAACTCCTCTTAAAAAGATTACATTTTCTATATGAAAGTAGACTCAGTATTCTAAAACTATGCGAACTTTTTTTTAATGTTTTGGTAATTTGGATTTAAATTGGGGCTTGTAGAAGTAATAGAATGTATTTTTGATTTGGCATTTTTGACAACGTTTCATTCAGTCTGAATTATGTGAAGTCTGTTAGTTAAATACTGATTAACTGACAGATATAATTGGACCCATTCTCGAGATTGACCCATTTATTACTGTATTAAACTTAATTCAACTAATTTTGAGCGTTCTGTGTGAACCTGAGACTGTGTGAGGCAAATGACAGATCAGTATAATTTTGAGCTTTTTACATTGTTTATGTCTTACAAGTTTTGCTTGAAATGTATGTGGCCCATTTTAGCTGTTATGTTCTGTTAAAATGGGACAGCAGATAAATGGCTTTTGATAAAATCAGAATCTCTGCAAATCCTAGCATTTTTATGCAGACCATGAATATATCACTCAAAATATTTTATTTTAAGATGTGTATTTGTTTATATTATATATTCAAGTAAATCCTCCTTGAACCCAGTAATTATTTTATGTGCTATAATTCCATGAGACCTTAAGTTAATGCACAAATTATTTTTTGTATTATGTTTCCCTAAAAACTCTGCATGTAAATTTAGGTTCATGTAGCCTATTATCATTTTATTTATTTTTTTTCCAATAGAGATGAATAACTGTACAGTGAACTTCACCACACCAGAAGCATCTACATTCTCCACAACTCAGTCCATTGGGCTAATGAAAATTTTGGATCTTTTTCTGCACAGTTTCAATTTCCTGTTTGGTCTTCCAACACACTCTTATGTTTTATGGCTCATCATCACAGGAACAAGAAGTGGAGTTGCATCAGAGTTCTTCAACCTCAATCTCTCTGTTTGTGAAATTGCAAACTGTCTGAACATTTGGGTCTATGTAATTTGTTATTGGTTTTCAAGTTTCACAACATTACAATATTTTATGTTAGGACTAGGCATCACTGGCCATCCTCTGTTTCAGTGTCTGATCTGTGTTGAACGTTACCTGGCAGTGATTCATCCTGTAACCTTTCAGAAGTACAAACCTCTCAGATATAGAGTGATCTGCTCTGCTGTGGCCTGGATAATCACTCTTGGATCCTGTTTGTGCTGCATGTTTACTATAGTCTCATGTAAATTTTATATATATGTATGCTGCTTTTCGATTCAGTACCTACTCTTCTTCTTCATCCAGTTGTTTTTCCTGGTGGCTGTTCTCAGAGCTCTGAAGCAGTCAGGACCAGGAGAGAGAGGGAGAGAGAAAGAGCGGGAAAACCACATGAAGAGAAGAGCGTTTTATCTCATTCTAATAACTACTGTGAGTTTGGCTATTAACTATATGCCATTTGCTATCTCAGGATTGTATTACATTCTGACTTATCTGTATTTTCAGGAACAATTTACATTTGGATTTTTTTGTTATCTACTCGCTGGTTTTGTCCAGCCTTTTCTTTATCTGAACCGGGTTGGAAAACTCTCCCGTTTTAAATCAAACATTCAATTGTTTTGTTTTTAAAAGTTAAACCACCACACTTCTTTTCTTTAAGAGCTTAAAAGTTTTTCTTATGTTAATGATTATGACACCAGAACAATTTAGTAGATTTAATGAAATGTGTCTTATCTACTGTCTTTGCAGTCTAAAGTAGCTCAGAACATGCTACTGTCTTATAGTTGTACATTGTATATTGAGTGTGTTTACCAGATTTAGTTATAATAAGAGGTTGCTGTAGATTATGTAATAAAACACTTCATCAATGAGACATTGTCATTTTTCCCATATTGAAGATTTCCATTGAGATTGAAAGGAAGGAAAATTAAAGCTTGGGGTAATTTTCATTTGAAAGTGAACTAATCCTTTAAACTTGACATTGACTAGTCATGTTGACATGGCCAACAGAGGGCGCAAAAGGATAAGAAATCTCTGAAGTCCAATTTTACTCTCTGTTTCCAACCATTAAAATTACAGATAAATGCATACTTCGAGAGAGCGCCACAAGATGTTGATTAAACCAGCTGGATGCTCAATATTGATCGGGTGAATGCATGTTTTAAACAGCTTATTGTACTTGTAAGTTACCACCGAATACCACCAGGGAGGCTGACCTGGCTTCTAGCTGAACTAGTAGCCTAGTCTGCCAACAACCTGTCTGTTTCCTCAGAAACAGAGTCTCTAGACACAGAATTCTCTCAAAGAGACATTCAGAAAGAGGGACTGCATAAAGGGCAGTAAACCAACTCAGACCGGACACTAGAGATGGGCATCCTGGAGAGCAGGAATCAGTGAAGTGCTATCGACCCTTGCAACTGAGGGAACTTACTCTGCTCGATCTTAGGATCTACAAAGCACCTATGTTTCAAGGCGCTAAGGAGGCCATGCACTCTAAAAAAGAACCCTCGTGAGGGGAATGCTCACAGCCTAAGGGCTGATCTAACTGGGAAGCTTCGAGGAAAGCCTTCAACCTCTGACCAGACTTAGGAAGTTAAATACTCAAACCCACCCTCAGAGTGAGGAAAGTACCAGCTCGGCCTATTAGGTCGACCAAGCTAAAAATGAAGTGTAAATAAGGTTAGCCAAGCCAACAACATGTAGTAGCGTGCGGTCTCAGGGAGGCTGGAAAGGCCAACAACCTGATAACAAGACC
The DNA here is from genome assembly GCA_036281575.1 of Ancherythroculter nigrocauda. Lineage (NCBI taxonomy): Eukaryota > Metazoa > Chordata > Actinopteri > Cypriniformes > Xenocyprididae > Ancherythroculter > Ancherythroculter nigrocauda. The sequence goes on from VTFQ01000017.1 coordinate 29,152,613, forward strand.
TTGCTGACCGATACCCAGCTGCTGGGGACTTGCATCAGGGAGGCCAACAGTAGCCAACCACATGGTATTGAGTCTTGACTGGCAGAGAAGTAACCATACTGTGGGGAATTCAACTTCAGAGGGGCCTAATGTTGATAGCAAATGTTCACTGGCTGACTGTAGTCATTGCTAGCTGCAATGCACCCACTTATTAGGGGCTGGCTCTCAGGGAGGCCTGCTAAGGTCTGCTGCCTGATAGCTAGCTGTCTAGGGCTTGCAACACTGGGGCTCGCCCACAGTAGCAGAGATATTTTTACTGTTCAAACAATGCCTGGGACCTATCACATCGCCAACGAGCGGTGTACTCAGTAAAAGCACTTTTTACCCTTTAAGCAAGGAGAGTACAAACATAAGCCAACATGCCCTGGAGGAGGCCCACCTGGGCCTACTACACCAGATGAACACGGGCGTCAGCTCATGGCAATGCTAAGCTACAAGGGAGCGTACTAAATGACCAGCCTGCGGTGAAGGTCAAATACGCTTGACCTTCAGTCCTTGACCTTCACCTGAGCCACAGTGGTACAGGGCAGATAACAACAGAGCTATAAGCGAAGCACTCAGAAAACACCTTGTTTACAAGGGAGTACTATCCGCCTAACCCTGAGCAAACTACAGGGTGGAGGCCAACCACAAAGACTCCATCATGACAGAAATAATATCTGTACTCAGCCCCAGGGGAATAGGGGCTTTTCATACTCTAGATCTAATATTGTCACATGGAATCGATATTGATGCCGTTGAAATTCTGCAGCAGAGTGACGACATCTCAGATCATTATCTAGTCTCGTGTATACTACATTTAGTTAAAAGAGGCTAAACTGCCTCCCTGCCATAAATATGGTAGAACCATCACTTCTACCACTAAAGATCGCTTTATAAATAACCTTCCTGATCAGTTTCATCGCCTTAGCATACCAGACAGCTTAGAAGACCTCGATGTTGCAACAGAAACTATTGCCTCTGTCTTTTCCAGCACATTAGATTCAGTCGCTCCTTTGCGTTTAAAAAAGATTAAGGAATTTAATCCAATGTCATGGTACAGTGAGCAGACTCGGGCCCTAAAAACTGCAGCCAGAAAAATGGAGCGTAGCTGGAAGAAAACAAAACTAGAAGTATTTCGCATTTCGTGGAGAGAGAAAATGATTGAGTACAGAAAGGCCTTAAAAACTGCCAGATCTGCCTATTTTTAAAAACTCTTAGAAGAAAATAAACACAACCCTAGGTATTTATTTGATACAGTGGCTAAATTAACAAGAAATAAAGCTTCAACTTCTGATGTTCCCAAAGAGCACAGCAGTAACGACTTTATGAACTTCTTTACTTGCAAGATTGATAATATTAGAGAGAAAATTATAACCATGCAACCGTCTACTACAGTCCCTGAGGAAAAATTCATTTCATTTACTGCTTTAGGAGAGGAAGAATTGTCTAAACTTGTTAAATCATCAAAATCAACAACATGTACGTTAGACCCTATACCAACTAAGCTATTGAAAGAGATGCTTCCAGAAGTCATTGATCCCCTTCTTAATATTGTTAATTCATCTTTGTCATTAGGATACGTACCAAAAACTTTTAAGCTGGCTATTATTAAAACTCTTATTAAAAAACCACAACTAGATCCTAAAGAATTAGTCAATTACAGGCCGATCTCAAATCTTACTTTTCTGTCAAAAATACTAGAAAAGGCAGTTTCATCGCAACTATGTTCCTTTTTAGAAAGAAATAATATCTGTGAGGATTTCCAGTCAGGATTTAGACCGTACCATAGTACTGAGACTGCTCTCATTAGAGTTACTAATGATTTGCTCTTATCATCAGATCGTGGTTGTATCTCTCTATTAGTGTTACTGTATCTTAGTGCTGCATTTGACACTATCGATCACAATATTCTCTTAAATAGACTTGAAAATTATGTTGGCATTAGTGGAATTGCATTGGCATGGTTCAAATCATACTTATCTGACCGTTATCAGTTTGTAGTAGTAAACGATGAGATATCATATCGATCACAAGTTAAATATGGAGTACTGCAAGGCTCAGTACTAGGACCATTGCTTTTCACTCTGTACATGCTACCCTTGGGAGATATCATTAGGAAGCATGGCGTTAGTTTTCATTGTTACGCTGATGATACTCAGCTCTATATTTCTTCACGCCCTGACGAAACTTACCAATTCACAAAATTAACAGAATGCATAGCTGATATAAAAAACTGGATGACCAGTAATTTCCTACTACTAAATTCAGAAAAAACAGAGATTCTAATTTTTGGACCAAAAACTTCTTCACGTAATAACCTAGAATATTGTCTAACACTTGATGGCTGCTCTGTTAAGTCTTCGTCGTCAGCTAGGAACCTGGGTGTGCTCTTTGATACCAATCTTTCATTTGAAGGCCATGTTACTAGCATCTGTAAAACCGCTTTCTTCCATCTTAAAAATATATCTAAACTACGACATATGCTCTCAATGAAGAATGCAGAACAGTTAGTTCATGCGTTCATGACCTCAAGGTTAGATTACTGTAACGCTCTACTGGGTGGTTGTTCCTCCCGCTTGATAAATAAACTACAGCTCGTACAAAATGCAGCAGCTAGAGTCCTTACTAGAACTAGGAAGTATGACCATATTAGCCCAGTTCTGTCATCACTGCATTGGCTTCCTGTTAAACATCGTATAGATTTTAAAATCTTGTTAATTACTTACAAAGCACTAAATGGTTTAGCCCCCCAGTACCTAAGCAAGCTCTTAATGCATTATAGTCCTTCACGTTTATTGCGATCTCAGAATTCAGGCCAGCTGATAATACCTAGAATATCGAAATCAACTGCAGGCGGTAGATCCTTCTCCTATTTGGCACCTAAACTGTGGAACAACCTTCCTAGCATTGTTCGGGATGCAGACACACTCTATCAGTTTAAATCTAGACTAAAAATGCGTCTCTTTAACCTGGCATACACATAACACATTATATATTTATATTTTCAAATCCGTTAAAGGATTATTAGGCTGCATAAATTAGTTCAGCCGGAACCCGGAACACTTCCTATAACACCAGATGTACTTGTTACATCAGAAAAAGAATGGCATCTACGCTAATATTAGTCTTTCTGTTTATCCCGAGGTTTACCGTAGTCAACCGGATTCGGGGCCGTTTCCAGATGAGACCGAGGACCGGTGCCTTGACACGACCACAACGCAGCCCTGTATCAGCAGAGATCGAGTCGACTAGATCATCCATTGTGAAGACATCATCAACACGACAGCCAGTGCCACAGTTTCCTCAAAATTATAATCACGATTATTAATCATGTTTATTCTATCAAAAGAGTAATGTAACTATGGCTATTTTGCAAGTTCTTTACCAACCTACACTTCACCCAAAAGGCCTGTAGGTGGCACAAAGACTTAAATTTAACCAACTATGATAACTTCGTTAGATGGTAAATCAATACAAAACATGGTTTTGGTTAGCGCTTTGTAATATGTATTCACATTAGATTTTAAAAGTAACACAATTCGTTTGCAATAAGACAAACCAGATTCAAATTGCCCGGCAAATTCGTAAAGCAAAGAAAAATAATTTCTAGCTGATCAACATTATGAAAACTGGTAAAACCTGTAGGAACTTCAAAAGATAAAACAGCGAAATTCCTAATATTACTTCCAATATTTCCAAATTATGTTCATTTTCATAGAGCGGGCCAATATCGTGACGATTATTTAAAATCAATCGAGAGAAGCAGATATCGTTATCGTGATAAAATACGATTAATCGTGCAGCCCTAATTTAATTTAATTTGACTTGACATTTGATATTCAACAGTATCCTTGACATTTATTCAACAGTGCTTTTGATCTGCCTGCATTGACACTATTCTTTAAAAGGAAAAATGATATACCAATTATCAATGTAAAGCTGCTTTGACACAATCTGCATTGTAAAAAGCGCTATATAAATGAAGGTGACTTGACTTGACTTGACATAGAAAAACCACCCACACTCAACCCAATGCATGAACGCTAGTTCAGTGGGCTTAAGAAGAGCCTAGCGAGGACCTACCTGAGCTCAACTTCCAAAATGCAGGTCGCAGCAAGCATTACTAATCACAATAGAAAAGGGAAACTTCTATTCTGCCTCTACACCAATCTGCACCATACAGAAGGGGGGCGGGCCTTGGCCAAATGACTCTCAAATGAGAGGAGGCCAGCACTAGGGATACAAAAGGGAACATACACTCACTAATGAAGGGTCAGAGGCAGGAATGTACAACAGGCCGCCTTAACCATCCATAGTACTAGCCTAGGCCAGCTATCAGGGCAGCCCGGGTGAGGCCCAGCCCATAGCACATAGATCTACCTGGCGCTCCTCAGAGCAGTGGCCTCCATAGAGCAACTCTCAGCTAAGAGGAGGCAAAATCACTCAAAATGACACCACTAAGGTGGATAAAGAATACCATAAAGCCTTAGCTATCCTAAATTAATCTTAGGATGAGTGTCGCTAATCAGTTAACAATTTCAGGTGGCCCTGTAGGCCAACACTAGACATTAAATCTATCTGAAGTCAAAGTGCTTGTCTCTTTGCAAAAGCAGCCCTCCAAACCTATAGGAGAGGAGACGAACTACTCTACCCTGAGGTGGCTATCAAGGCGGCCTGAAGAGGGCCAGCATGCAACAGAGCAGTGGCCTCAAAACCACTCTCAATGGGAGGAGGCCAGCTTACTCGCTAATGCAAAGAAATACAAGGAGTGTGGTTTCACTAGAGAACATACAATAAGCAAAAATAGCACACTCACCTAAGAAGACCCAAATGGTACTTCCTTCTCTCTTAAAATTGTACTAGCCAACCTACAGGGAACTTCAGGGCCCTAATTATTACATTTTTACAATACATAAAATAAAACTTCCTTCCTAATTTAGATGAATGCCCATCCACATCCTACACAGGGAACAGTGGTCTAAAGAAAGACATTAGTATTTTAAAAAGATACAAGACCTGGTAACAGTTCCACAATATAAATGTGGTGTCCTCCACCCGTACAAGCCTGAAAGGGTCTTCTCACTATCAAAGCCAAAGGCAGACAAACAGAATCATAATACTCATTATCGGCCCAGCCAAAGGCCTGAAGTAAGAAGTGCCTGGGGTTGAAGAACAGAGCCTTCTGGTCCTGTCCGCGGCCCTCGGGTCGGGACGGGCGAGGCCCAACCTGTCTGGTTGAGGACTCAGACCTCAGCGGCATGCACATCTTGAATGCCACTGGTCTAAGTAGATCAGCAGTTCAGCCTGGTACGTCTGCCACACAGCCATACCCATATTCCTTCCACAAACCCTACACAGGGTACAGTGGTCTAAAAAAAAAAAACCTTTAGTATTTAAATAGTAACCAGACCTAAAACAGTTCAACCTGTGGCCACAGGGTGGCGACCTAATACCATGGAAAACGTGAAGGTCTTCCACCCTTATTAAGCCTAAAAAGTTTTTTTTTTTTTTAGGAATTGGGTTCTTCCATGCCGCCTCAACCTCAGTATGCAGGTCAGGAAGGAATGGAAGGCTCACTTGAGCTGTAGGATTATGGCCAGAGAAAAAAAGATCGTCATTCTTTTTGAATGTGCGCGGTCGCTCTCCTAAAGTGCTACCATGGCAACTGTAGTCTGCCGGCAGAATGTTCCATAATCTCCAACAGCTCAGTGTATGCGGGACAGGGTGGCTGAGAGGATTCAGTAAACTCACTCTCTCTATCCTCCTCAGCCATTTCCTGCTTGGCTGGAAGTGCACTCGCAGCTGGACCTGAGGATGCAGAAGACAACGCATCCTCTCCCAGCACCCTATCTCCGCCGTACAGTGTGAGCGGTCACACCCCTCTTAAACTGTCTGGCAAGCTACATCTGCGAGTCCTGTGATCTGAGTCTCCGCTCTGCCTCAGCATGAGCGGGACCCGAATCACCAAGCCCAGATGCTGAACTCTCTTCCCTCGAGAAGAGACCCAGACAAGAATGGAGCATTCTTAAAGGAACGTGCTCACAGTTTGCATAGGCAGCTCCCTCGAGAACTTACCATGTGTGCTCTTCCCACAGACAGAGAATGCACAGCTTGTGTGTGTCATCTAGTGTCAGAAAGTGAGGACACGGATCCACACACTTAGTAAACCTCTCTGTGCATTTCATTTTGAAATGTCACAATCCCATGATTATCACAAGATCCGGGCCACATCTGGTTCATGTGGATTACACATGGACAAGATGTGGGCAGCATCTGTGCCGACAGTATGTTGCTTTCAGGGAGTATTTCTTAGAAACTAAAACCCATTTTTCATCCTCAATCTCTCTTTTTCTGAGATTGGTATCTGTGTTTATTCTTTTTTCACTGTACTTGATGGTACTTGGGTTTTAAGTTTCACACCATTAACATGGTTTTTATCAGGACTAGGCAACACTGGCCGTCCTCTGTTTCAGTGACTGATGTGTGTTAAGTGTTACCTGGCAGTGGTTCATCCTGTAACATCCTGAAGTACAAACCTCTCAGATATAGAGTGATCTGCTGCACTGTGGCCTGGATAATCACTCTTGGATCCTGTTTGTGTGGCATGTTTATTTTAGCATCTTTCGACTTTTATAGTTATGCATGCAATAATTTGTTTCAATTCTTACTCTTTGTCTCCATCCAGTTGAAGAGCATTTCATATCATTCTAATAACTAATGTGAGCATGGCTATCATATATTGGCCATATAATTTCATTGGTTCCCTTTCGATACTTCACTCGTACTGCGTATGGGGAAAAGTCTCCCTTTTTCCCCATAACTGAAGCCTTTTTCAATAACGCAGTGTAACTGCACCGTCATTGGTTCACTCATAGACAAGTTGTTGAACCAATGACGGCGCGGCATAGCTGCGCGGCCTATGGCGACAAAGTGCGCAAACTTTCCCGCCGAAAGGGGCGGGGTTAAGGGCTATATAAGCAGGCGTTTCGCCATAGGATTTCAGTCCTTTCTCCTTCAGCGACGACAACGCATCTCTTCGCTGATCTCCGTTGAAGCCTGAAGAAGCTCGCCGTCTGGAAAGAAGCTCTCGCCGCCGTCTGAAGAGGCTCCTGCAGCGGACCCAGCTGAACTCGCCGGCTGGAGACAGCGCCGGCGCCCTCGCAGACTGCCGCCCAGAGCGCCGTCCTCGAGACGCCCCCCTCCCGCTTCCTGGGATAAGACGGCCTTTCTGGACGCCCCGGTCTCTCCTTCCGGTCTTTTTGGGTCAGCGGTAGAAGGTTTCACCGAGCGGTTCACTGCGGCGCAGAAGTCGTCTCAGGCCATGAGACACTTTCTGCCCAAGCGCTCCAGCTCTGCTTCTGCTTCGAGCCGCCCCAGGCCTGCGCTGACCCAGCAGAGCAAGCCTGCTCCCTCTACCTCTCAAGCAGCGCCGCCTAAGGAGCATCGCCAGCGCTCGCGCCCTGCAAAGCGCCCTTCCTTTCCGAGACGCCAGGGACCCCGGCCCAAGATTGCGCTGGACCCGGTGACTCCGAAGACGTCCTGATCTAACAAGAAGGAAGAGGGTTGGGGAATGTCTCATTGCGACCGGACCACCCCAAAAGCTCCCTCGTGCAGTCTCCGCTCCGCTCTCGTTTAATTCCGGGCGTGGGAGAAATGCTCTGTGTTGTAACTGGGCCCACACATGTTGCGCCCACACAAAACGCCGTTTTCACGCCGTTAACACTATTTTATCTCCTCAAAAAGAGAGCAAATTTCCTCTTCCACTCCCCTCGATGTATGGCCCCCTACCCGGCGGCCTGTCATCCGACACTATTCAACCCCTTGTCACTCGGGCCGATGCCTGGCAGGCCATCCCCGGCGTGTCAAGTTGGATCCTAGGGATCATAAGTCAGGGCTACTCGCTCCAATTTGCCCGAAGGCCCCCTCGATTCGGCGGGGTGCTTCAAACCCTAGTGAGCCGAGGTCATGGCTTTACTGAGGAAAGTAGCTATAGATATAGTTCCCCCTTCAGAGAGCGAGTCAGGCTTTTACAGCCGTTACTTTCTGGTCCCCAAGAAGGATGGCGGTCTCAGACCCATCCTAGATCTCAGACTTTTGAATCGCTCCCTCATGAGACGGAAGTTCAAAATGCTGACGCTGAAGCAGATCCTCGCACAGATTTGTCACGAGGACTGGTTCTGCTTGCTGATGTGAAAGATGCATACTTTCACATCCAGATAGCCCCCCATCACAGGCGATTCTTGAGATTTGCATTCGAGGGGGTGGCATACCAATATACAGTCCTACCCTTCGGGCTGTCTCTGGCTCCCCACACTTTTACCAAAGTGCATGAACGCGGCGCTTTCCCCTCTGAGACAGATGGGAATCCGGGTTCTGAATTATCTTGACGACTGGCTCATATTGGCCCATTCGCGAGTCGAGCTGGAACACCACAGATCCGTGCTCCTCAGCCATCTGCAATGCCTGGGTCTCAGGGTCAACCTAGCCAAGAGCTCGCTGCTTCCCAGCCAACGTATATCATTTTTGGGGGCAGTTTTCGACTCAGTCCGCATGACGGCAGTAGTCTCACCAGAGCGCGCTCTGGCAATTCAGCAGCTTGCGGCTTCCGTCAAGAACAAAGCCTATCTTCCTCTGAAGCTTTTCCAGAGGCTGTTAGGGCTGATGGCTTCCGCCTCCCCAGTTCTGCAGCTCGGCCTTCTACGTCTTCTGGAATGGGCACTGCCAAGGCTTCAGTCACTCAGGGCGACTCACATACCTGGCAAGACCAATCTGGGTGCAGATATGCTATCTCGGAGCAACGTCCCCTCAGACGAGTGGATGCTCCATCCCCAGATGGTTCTCAAGATTTGGGAGTTCTTCGGGGAGGCAGAGGTAGACCTCTTCGCTTCAGAAGACAACTCTCATTGCCCAACCTATTTTTTGAAGGAGGTCGATGCACTGGCCCACACCTGGCCCAGCACACTCCTTTACGCATTTCCCCCGATCGCGCTGATCCAGCAGGTCATCAGACGAGTCAGGGAAGACAAACACAGAGTCCTACTAGTGGCCCCGCTCTGGAGGAGCCAAGTTTGGTCCTCAGAGCTGTTCAGGCTTTCCACGAAAGCCCCGTGGCCCATCCCCCTGAGACAGGACCTCACCCGCAGCCGGAGCTCTGGCACCCGCAGCCGGAGCTCTGGGCTCTACACCTCTTGTCCCTCGATGGGAGCCGACTGACTTCCCCGGGGACGTACTAAATACCATCTCTCAGGCGAGAGCCCCGTCCACGAGACGCCTCTACGCCCAGAAATGGTCAGTCTTTGTTAATTGGTGCTCTTCACGCAACATAGACCCCGTGGAGTGTGACGTATCTCCGATACTGTCTTTCCTCCAAGGGCGTTTAGATTTGGGGCGCGCCCCTTCAACGCTTAAAGTCTACGTAGCAGCCATCGCGGCGTTTCATGCTCCTATCGCTGGCCAGTCAGTGGGACGAAACAGCCTTGTGGTGCGTTTCCTAAGGGGTTCTAGGCGATTAAATCCACCTCGTCCCCTCACTGTTCCCACTTGGGACCTTTCACTGGTCCTCAGGGCTCTTAAGGGATCTCCTTTTGAGCCGCTGCGTTCAGCTGACCTCAGGCCTCTGACGCTAAAAACCGCTCTGCTACTCACACTAGCATCGGTCAAGCGTGTTGGTGACTTGCAGGCCCTCTCTGTAAGCCCTGCGTGCCTCGAATTTGGGCCTAATGACTCCAAGGTCGTTCTGAAACCCAGGCATGGCTACGTTCCCAAGGTGCTCTCGACTCCGTTCAGAGCACAGGTCATCTCGCTCTCTGCTCTTCCTCCTCCTGCAGACGAACAAGAGCTGGAGTTGCTCTGCCCTGTCAGGGCATTGAGGACCTATGTGGAGCGATCACAGCCCTTCAGGCAGTCTGATCAGCTCTTTGTTTGTTTTGGTGGCCGCACCAAAGGGTCTTCGGTCACAAAGCAACGTCTCTCGCGTTGGATAGTCGACGCTATTGATCTCTGTTACTCCTCCACGGGCATTGATTGTCCCATAGGAGTCAGGGCCCATTCCACTAGAGGAATGGCTTCCTCCTGGGCCTGGTCCAGTGGAGTTTCTATTAAGGATATCTGTGAGGCGGCCGGCTGGTCTTCGCCGTCCACTTTTGTCAGGTTCTATCATTTGGACGTTCCGACCTTACAAGCTCGGGTCCTCTCGGTGTGACCCGGCGGCCTCTCTCGAGCTCCGCCTCACGCCAATTCAGGAGTTATCTCCTCTTGTAGTGTAACAAGGGTTCGGCGGCTTCGGCCTTCTTACTTGTTCTCATGGTCCCCTCTCGGTGTCCAAACAAGTTATGTCCTCAAATCCCATGATTGTGATATTGTGTAATTATGTTTAAAAATGTAAAGTAAATACACCTTGTCCATATTGAGGATTGCCCACAAAGATTATTGAATGAAACTCAACATTCATAACACAGAGAACCATTTTTCCAACAGAAAAAACAAACAAATTGATCTGTCTAAAAATTTGCATGCCATGTGTTCAGTGAATGGCACCTGTGCTGGCCAGTTTTAAAAGTATAAAGTCTGTTTGAGAAGACTGAATATTCACTGTTCAGGTGCAAGTGTCTTCTAGGGGATTGAAGATTTACTGTATGAAAAGTGAAGGGTCAGTTGATTAACAGTGTGTAAAAATGTGTCTTGGTACACAATTTAAATGTAAACTTTAAATATAAACCTAAAAATAAAATATTACAGCAACACTTTTTCAGCCTCAATATTGAAGTTGGAAGTCAGCTGATATATCTCATGGTCACCGATGATGTTGACATGCTGGAAAGGCATTATTATCTGAGATATAAAGTTTTACTTATGCGTTCATATAAATCAATGAACTTTTGGTTGAAAAAATATATTTGTCCCATGCAGGTTCAGTATGCTTAGTGCTTTGTCTTAAAAATAAACCAGTTGTCCAAACCAGTAATTGCTTTAGACTTGACATAACACGTTTTTTTTTTTCTTTGTCATACCTTAAAAGTTCAGTCTAAAAATTTGCATATCTTGTGTTTTATGTGATGTGTAGCAGATGAAATTCTTGTTGTCTATAAAACACAGCACAGAAGTGTATAAACATCCAGACAGACTGGACTTTTACTCTTCAGGTGATAAAAACTTTTTGATTTCTTCTTTTAAAAGAGTGTAATAGGCCTTTTTCACAAGAATCGGAAATCACGTGACGCAGGGTAAAGTTAGTTCCTCTATGCGTCTACGGCTATTAGATTGATATGCTCTTTTCTCAAATATCGCTTCTTACCTTTTCTGTTTTGTCTGTTTTCCAAGTCGCTTTTGTATAATCTACAAAGAAATTGTTTTCTACTGGTTTGTAGCTTGTACGGCCGCTAAGACCGTTGCTCGAATTTACCGGCAGGTGGATTTATTACGAGCTGTCATACAGTAAAGGCTATGCAGCTACTCATTCAGCAATTTCCCCGATCGTATTACGTACGACGAACATTATTTATATATTCATAAAAAAAATAACTCCCAATATATACTTTAATGGGGGATATAAAATCGTGAGATACATAATATTGTCGTGAGTTTAATATGTTTTAAAAATATATAGCATGTAATCTCATATGGCATCACATTCAAGCATATGTTATAACTAATCCTGATCGATTAAAATGATTAAACTAAGACATAATTAATTTCCAACACCACACTGTACAACTATCAGTCTTTGCATTAATGTTGCAACAGCACAATAATACTGCGCATAATACACACTTTAAGATGATGACGACAGGAAAATGAGTGAGAGACTTAAGTGTTTATATCATAGACTGTAAGGTTTATATCCAGAAATATCAGGGTGCGAGCAGTCCTGTTTCATGAATCAGAGGATCAGGCTTGCGTGATAAGGGAGCTTCCAGCTGATCATTTCCCCAGCACGTCGCTAAAAGCACTCTATACATCCCAATGTGCATACTATCCACCCTAAACAGCACTGAATATTACACATAGACTACTATTTAGGATGGATAGTATGCACTTTGAGACGCAGGCACTGTCTTTACAGCACATGGAGCACGATATGCACAGCCGCGCCAAACAGACACGAAGAATATAACCAGTTTAACCGCCATCACTTCTAATTATTTATTAAATTTAGCTCTTAATGAGAGCTCTGTAGTCTAACCAATAATTCACCAAGAACGTTCAAACATTTTCATGACATTTAATTCGTAAAACGACTTTGATTCCCGAGCTGGTTCTGATCGAGGCTATCTATCACTGTAACCGGAAAAACTTTTACACTGCGTGGATCGTTCCGGAAGCCAAAAACCCGGAAGTGTGAAATTGGCCTATTGTGTTCATCCAAAAATGTTTTGGGATGCCTTTAGTTAAAATTCCTAAAATTGGAGTGAGCTATTTTCTGAACAGAAGGAAATGTATCAAAGAAAATTATATGCTTAATATAGGCTAAGCATAAATTCTACTGAATATATACAACCATATTTTGAAATCGTTTAATAATGATGTGCTGGTTGTTTGAGTTTAAAGTAGGACTTTGTATTGCAAAATAATTGTATTATGCTTAATACTGGATGAATATATTTAAACGTTATTTTAACCTTTATTGATTCAGTCTGAATTAACTGGTTCATTTACAGTTCTCCTTAAAAAAAAGATCACAGTTGCAATGTTATATACAGTGTGGTTGAGCTGCTGAACTAAGAAGACAAACACAGACGAGATGAATAACTCTACAGTGAACTTCATCACACCTGAAACATCTACAAACTCCACAATTCAGTCCTTTGCGCTATTGGACTTAGTTGAAAACTCTGCCTGAATTTCCTGTTTGGTCTTCCTACACACTCCTATATGGCTCATCATCACAGGAACAGGAAGTGGAGTTGTATCAGCATTCTTCAATCTCAATCTCTCTGTTTGTGAGCTTGTTAACAGTCTGAATTGTTTGGTTGCTATACTACCAATGTACATTTCAAGTCTCTCATTTTTACCGCTGTTTCTACAAGGCCTAGTTCTCAGTGGTCGTCCTCTGTTTCAGTGTCTGATCTGTGTTGAGCGTTACATGGCAGTGGTTCATCCTGTAACCTTTCTGAAGTTCAAACCTCTCAGATATAGAGTGATCTGCTGCACTGTGACCTGGATAATTATTTTTGGCTCCTGTTTCTATAGTTTATTTATTGCAATCTCACAAAACATTCATGTACACATATGGTTCTTCTCAACACAGTTCCTCCTCTTCCTCTGCATCCAGTTGTTTTTCCTTGTGGCTGTTCTCAGAGCTCTGAAGCAGTCAGGACCAGGAGAGAGAGGGAGAGAGAGAGAGGAGGAAAACCACATGAAGAGAAGAGCGTTTTATCTCATTCTAATAACTACTTTGAGCATGACATTTATATATTTCCCATTTACTATCACAGGATTCTGTATCATTCTGACACAACAGAATATTCACGCATATTGGCTCCCTGGTTTTGTATGTTATGTGTTGGCTGGTTTCGTTCAGCCTGTTCTTTATCTTCACCGAACTGGAAAACTCTCCTGCCTCTGTTCCTTATAAGATCTGCCTTTGTGTTATTTTACTAGTTACTTTACTCTTTTAATGTTGTTTAGATAACTTTAATTCAATAATTAACAAATGATTTGTTTAATTTATATCAAATTCAGTTATTTTAGTCATTACAGTTTTTTTTTTTTTTAATTTGCTTTGGTAATATTTTCACATCTAAGGTGTGTATTTTCAAAACTCTTAGTACAAAAATCCAAACTGATCACACTTGTAACACAGCTAGTCACTGTTTCAAAACCTGATATCATACTTTCATTGTACATATTTTCATTCTACATAATCACTGTTTCAAAACACAAGATCATTGTGATATGTAATGAGAACATTTGGTTTAATTACTGAAACCCAACAGTAAGTATTTCTTTCAGTGTATTACTTTTAACAATCAGTTCATTCCATAGCAAACAATGCAATACATGTTTCAATTCACCCTTGGTACTGAAATATTTACACAGGTTACAGATGCCACATTAGAAAATACACTTACATTACCTAAATTACATAATTGGCATAAAATCCATAATGTTTGTAATAGTATCTGTTCAGTGTGTTATCAAAAGGTGTGATGAAGTTATGAAATGGCCATGAGGTTTTGTCCGAGGAGAGAGTTTGCTGCCAATACAGTAAATGTTCTCACTGTACCATATGACTGAATCTGTACTGTAGTTGACATTTATAAGGGTGAGTTACAGTAATGTGGCAGTCTTTCTACCATGGTAATATATTTTCAGTATCACATAGCACACATACTGTAATGTAAAATGCTGCATTTGATGCTATCTGTCTCTCTTCTTCTGATGTATATATGATCAATCTGTGTCCTTGAGTGTTTTGAAAGGTGCCTTTAAATAAAATGTATTATTATTACTATTATTACTATTATTATCAGTCTGATGTTATAAAGTCATTGACAGTTTCCATGTTTTATGGGGACGTTCCATAGACATAATGTTTTTTTTTTGTTGTTTTTTTTTACTGTACAAACTGTATATTTTATCCCCTACTCCTAACCTACCCATCACAGAAAACTTTCTGATATTTTAAATTTTCAAAAACATCATTCTGTATGATTTATAAGCCTTTTTCCTCATGGGGACCAAAAAAATATCCCTTCAAGGTCAGAATTTATTACTATTCCGGTGGGGACATTAGTACGGAAGCCCTGAACCGCATGGTGAAAGAAAAAAAAAAAAAAAAAAAAACTCCGACAAAAAAAAAAACCCCGAAAACTTATCTCGTTATTTCAACATAATAAGTCGTTATAACGACATACTATCTCGTTATTTCAAGATATTAAGTCGTTATAACGACATAATATCTCGTTATTTCAACATAATAAGTCGTTATAACGACATAATAAGTCGTTATTTCAACATAATAACTCTTCATTATCTATCAAGTTTGATAAAGGACGTATGCTTACCAACGTCCCTAGTAGCGCAATGCTAAAGTATTGGACCGCCAGTCTAGCTTTTACTGCGATCGCCGCGGTTTCGAATCCGCCTTTTGCCGAGTTCGTTCTTCTCTAGTCTCACATCACATATCAAAAAAGGCATTTATTTTCAATAAAAATTAAAACTATGTTATAAAAGTGCAAATAACCTGCCTAACGAGTGTTTAATAACATTAAAAGTATTTATTGGGCAGGGTTAGCAGCATGTTCGATATTACCCACTAGAGGGCAGAATAAGACAGAGAATCAATTAAAGAATGCAATAGTTATGTTGAACTACTGTTACAATTTGGTGCTCCAAAATCCCAGAGGTTTATCATGGGAATTTGCGTTCATCCCAGGCTAACCTTTATTGAGGTTAAATTTATTAGACCATAGTAAATAAAACAATTTACAGTGCAAATGTCAGGGGTGTCAAACTTACAGTCCGGTGTCCAGTCTGATTTGAACTATAATAAAACATAGAGATGCACTAGTCCAGGGGCCAAAAACGTTTTTAAGCGGGTTTTTTTTAATTTTTATTCTGGGCTTGCAAACAAACTGCTTTGTAATATTTTCCCAAAATTTCATCTGTGTATTTACGAAGTATGTAAGCAGGACTTTAACACGCTGAATACGGACACAAAGAGAACAGACCCGCCAGCAGAGGAACTAGGCTACTGTACCATGCACAAGCTCACTGTTCGCAAAAAATAGGGAGAATAATATAAATATTACAGTGGGATTGATATGAATATATCTCCGAAGGCAACTGTTTTTAAGAAAAGTTTTGATGACTTTTCCTCTTATCTCCATATAAAGTAGTAATATTCATTCAGTCCGTCTGCTGATTTTGTTTTGTTATGTAGCATAATTTCACAAAGCTAAAGTCATACCAGACCTAGTTTTTGCTGTTAATCTTGAAATTATTCAGTAATTTAAATTAAAAACAACTGCTCATGCTCATGTGCATAACATCTTTGACTATGATAAAAATGCCTCTAATATCCAAATGCCAGTGTTTGCCTCTAATATCAAAGAGATATTTGTTTATGGCCAGTTTGGCCTGTGAAAAAATAAACAACAAATAAATTTGCTTTAAAAAAAATCTGCAACCAGTATCAGAATCAGACGTTTTGCTTCTTATAAAAATTGAAATTGGCCATGATAAATCAAAATAGATGCTAATAAAAAATATTAAATAAAAAATAATTTTAAAAATCGAATAGTCTTTTCACTGTAAAAAAAACAAACAAAAAAAACAATGCAGTTTTCTTGCAAATTAATTTGTTGTTCATATGTTTAATATTAATGTAACTATCAGCGCACTAAAGTTATTATAAGAAGAAGGTAATTTGGCCTGCATATGGTTCATTTCTTTCCAGTCCGTCCCTCAAACTAAAATGAGTTTGACACCCCTACTGTAGATGCTATTTACACTAAGTGAAAATACCGATACATCCTATTTATACTAAATGACAATAGCAGCATTTTCACGATATGCTATTTATACTAGGTGAAAATAGCGATATATTCTATTGAAACCATGTAAAAGTAGCCTATCAGTTATTTGCAAGAAGTGTAAATAGTATTTAGATGCTGTAGGCTGGTATTGGCAGATACTATTTGTACCTCAGTATTTTTGTACAGGATGCAATAATATCATATAGAGTGATTATATTTATTAAAATTATTAAATGGATGCTGCATTATTGGGAGAATAAAACCCCTCCACTTTCCACCAACCCTACTCAATGAACACTTTTAATATTATTAAACACTTGTTCACATTTTATTTCCACTTTTTGAACATTATTTTCATTTTATTGAAAATGTATATGATGAGAAAATAGGAGTGAGCTCTATTATTGGGTGAGCTCGGCAAAATGCTGATTCGACCCCGCAGCGATCGCTGTAAAAGCCAAAATCTGAAACCCTACATGCTATTGTTACGCCACTGAATACATCAAATTACAACTGTCCCTTTTTAAACTTCAGTGGCCCAACCAGACACTGGAGCTATACTGTAAAGAGTGTTTGTCAACAAGGGACGCTATTTGCACTTACTGTAAATAGACACTCCGTGTCCTATTATTACTACAATATATTAGCACCTATTTTGATTTTTATATCTTTAGAAAATATTACAAAGCAGTTTGTTTGCAAGCCCAGAATAATAATTAAAAAAAACCCTGCTTAAAAACGTTTTTGGCCCCTGGACTAGTGCATCTCTATGTTTTATTATAGTTCAAATCAGACTGGACACCGGGCTGTAAGTTTGACACCCCTGACATTTGCACTGTAAATTGTTTTATTTACTATGGTCTAATAAATTTAACCTCAATAAAGGTTAGCCTGGGATGAACGCAAATTCCCATGATAAACCTCTGGGATTTTGGAGCACCAAATTGTAACAGTAGTTCAACATAACTATTGCATTCTTTAATTGATTCTCTGTCTTATTCTGCCCTCTAGTGGGTAATATCGAACATGCTGCTAACCCTGCCCAATAAATACTTTTAATGTTATTAAACACTCGTTAGGCAGGTTATTTGCACTTTTATAACATAGTTTTAATTTTTATTGAAAATAAATGCCTTTTTTGATATGTGATGTGAGACTAGAGAAGAACGAACTCGGCAAAAGGCGGATTCGAAACCGCGGCGATCGCAGTAAAAGCTAGACTGGCGGTCCAATACTTTAGCATTGCGCTACTGGGGATGTTGGTAAACATACGTCCTTTATCAAACTTGATAGATAATGAAGAGTTATTATGTTGAAATAACGACTTATTATGTCGTTATAACGACTTATTATGTTGAAATAACGAGATATTATGTCGTTATAACGACTTAATATCTTGAAATAACGAGATATTATGTCGTTATAACGACTTAATATCTTGAAATAACGAGATATTATGTCGTTATAACGACTTATTATGTTGAAATAACGAGATATGTCGTTATAACGACTTATGTTGAAATAACGAGATAACTTTTCGTTTTTTTTTCCCTCCCCACCAAGTTTTTTTTTTTTTTTTTTTTTTTCACCATGCGGTTCAGGGCTTCCGTACATAGAGAATACCATGATCACACACACACACACACACACACACACACACACACCTACTTAACTACAATGTGAGGACGTATGACTGGATACCCTACCTTTAGGGACTACCCTTTCTGAAGGGTCTAGAGACTAAAGAAAGACATCACTGCGCTTCTGGAGAAGCCCTTATTACAGATATCACTTGATTTTATCAATAAAACACTTCCTTAAAGACCTGACACTTTACCTTCACATTGGGGACAGTATTTTATATGTCCAATTTGGGGACATACACAAACTCTGATCTAGTCATCCTTTGAGGACTGTGGAGATACACAGACTCTGGTTAAGGTACACATTCAGGACTTTGTTGTAACTTGTAATTTTATAAGTTATTTATCCTAAGAAGACACAGAAGTGTAATATTACAATTCAAAGTTTCAATACTGGGTACTGGAATCAAGCTAGAGCAGAGAAACTAGTGTAAGAGACTAAACTGGGCTTTTTAACTTCTTCAAGATCACTGAAAATGGGTAGCATACATTTTCATTTGATTTGCAGCTTGAGATCGAGTGCCTTTGGATTGCTCAGTTGGGAAATGACAATTAACATTCAGAAATATTATTGATTCGACTGTATTGACTATCAGAGAACAAAAGATGAACTGAATTAAGCTGAATAATGACATTATTGTCTTCTGCAGAACTGTTTTACAACTCAAATATAAGTCATGTCAATTGTTAAAATTTTCAACAGTTATTTTAAGGTGTTTTGAAGTTAACTGTATAGTATAACACACTTTAGAAATAAAGTTGTCTTGACTTCAAGGCAGAGAACACTTCCCTGACCACTGCCTGCATCCCTCTAGTTTATTTAGTATTGACTGCAAATAATCATTACCCCAAAAACATCTTAAGATGTTTTCCTCACCAGAGTCATCTCTGGCTACTCACTGGGGCCTTAAGACATTAGGCATGTTTTCTGTAAAATGTAATAATAGTCAAAAAACTATATGAATAAAAATAGTGATACACACACTCCGATAAAATGACTCTTTGAGGACTCTAGTGATACACACACTCCGATAAAATGACTCTTTGGGGACTCTAGTCATACACACACTCCGATAAAATGACTCTTTGGGGACTCTAGTCATACACACACTCCGATAAAATGACTCTTTGGGGACTCTAGTCATACACACACTCCGATAAAATGACTCTTTGAGGACTCTAGTGATACACAAAATCTGATAAAATGACTCTTTGAGGACTCTAGTGATACACAAAATCTGATAAAATGACTCTTTGAGGACTCTAGTGATACACAAAATCTGATAAAATGACTCTTTGGGGACTCTAGTCATACACACACTCCGATAAAATGACTCTTTGAGGACTCTAGTGATACACAAAATCTGATAAAATGACTCTTTGGGGACTCTAGTGATACACACACTCCGATAAAATGACTCTTTGGGGACTCTAGTGATACACACACTCCGATAAAATGACTCTTTGAGGACTCTAGTGATACACAAAATCCGATAAAATGACTCTTTGGGGACTCTAGTGATACACACACTCCGATAAAATGACTCTTTGAGGACTCTAGTGATACACAAAATCCGATAAAATGACTCTTTGGGGACTCTAGTGATACACACACTCCGATAAAATGACTCTTTGAGGACTCTAGTGATACACAAAATCCGATAAAATGACTCTTTGGGGACTCTAGTGATACACACACTCTGATAAAATGACTCTTTGAGGACTCTAGTGATACACAAAATCCGATAAAATGACTCTTTGGGGACTCTAGTGATACACACACTCCGATAAAATGACTCTTTGAGGACTCTAGTCATACACAAAATCCGATAAAATGACTCTTTGAGGACTCTAGTGATACACAAAATCCGATAAAATGACTCTTTGGGGACTCTAGTCATACACACACTCCGATAAAATGACTCTTTGAGGACTCTAGTGATACACAAAATCCGATAAAATGACTCTTTGGGGACTCTAGTGATACACACACTCCGATAAAATGACTCTTTGAGGACTCTAGTGATACACAAAATCCGATAAAATGACTCTTTGGGGACTCTAGTGATACACACACTCCGATAAAATGACTCTTTGAGGACTCTAGTGATACACAAAATCCGATAAAATGACTCTTTGGGGACTCTAGTGATACACACACTCCGATAAAATGACTCTTTGAGGACTCTAGTGATACACAAAATCCGATAAAATGACTCTTTGGGGACTCTAGTGATACACACACTCCGATAAAATGACTCTTTGAGGACTCTAGTCATACACAAAATCCGATAAAATGACTCTTTGAGGACTCTAGTGATACACAAAATCCGATAAAATGACTCTTTGAGGACTCTAGTGATACACAAAATCTGATAAAATGACTCTTTGGGGACTCTAGTCATACACACACTCCGATAAAATGACTCTTTGAGGACTCTAGTGATACACAAAATCCGATAAAATGACTCTTTGGGGACTCTAGTGATACACACACTCCGATAAAATGACTCTTTGAGGACTCTAGTGATACACAAAATCCGATAAAATGACTCTTTGGGGACTCTAGTGATACACACACTCCGATAAAATGACTCTTTGAGGACTCTAGTGATACACAAAATCCGATAAAATGACTCTTTGGGGACTCTAGTGATACACACACTCCGATAAAATGACTCTTTGAGGACTCTAGTGATACACAAAATCCGATAAAATGACTCTTTGGGGACTCTAGTGATACACACACTCCGATAAAATGACTCTTTGAGGACTCTAGTCATACACAAAATCCGATAAAATGACTCTTTGAGGACTCTAGTGATACACAAAATCCGATAAAATGACTCTTTGAGGACTCTAGTCATACACAAAATCCAATAAAATGACTCTTTGGGGACTCTAGTCATACACAAAATCCGATAAAATGACTCTTTGAGGACTTTAGTGATACACACACTCCGATAAAATGACTCTTTGAGGACTTTAGTGATACACACACTCCGATAAAATGACTCTTTGAGGACTCTTTGGGGACAAACTGATTAAATGAGTCTTTAATATTAACAATATCAACACATTGTGGCGAATAACAGAAATTCAAAAAGATTAGAAAAAAAAAAAAAAACAATTTACAAAGGACAACAATGCAAATGCAAAACTGGCACTAACTTGGAGGCTTCCATACTTCCTCCATTCATCCGTCTTTAAATTCTCTCTAACTTCCTCCTTTACCTTCACCCTCCTCCTTCCCTTTACATTCACTCGCTCTTTTCATCCCCTTTACATTCGCTCCTCCCTCTTTTCACAACCTTTACATTCGCTCCTCCCTCTTTTCATCCCCTTTACATTCGCTCCTCCCTCTTTTCACAACCTTTACATTCACTCCTCCCTCTTTTCATCCCCTTTACATTTGCTCCTCCCTCTTTTCACAACCTTTACATTCGCTCCTCCCTCTTTTCATCCCCTTTACATTCGCTCCTCCCTCTTTTCACAACCTTTACATTCACTCCTCCCTCTTTTCATCCCCTTTACATTCGCTCCTCCCTCTTTTCACAACCTTTACATTCGCTCCTCCCTCTTTTCATCCCCTTTACATTCGCTCCTCCCTCTTTTCCACAACCTTTACATTCACTCCTCCCTCTTTTCATCCCCTTTACATTCGTTCCTCCCTCTTTTCACCTTTACATTCGCTCCTCCCCCTTATCCCCTTTACCTCAACAATGAAAACGGAACATTGAAAATAGGGCTGGGCGATATATCGCATGTGATTGTCACGTGCATTTTGTCAGTAAAGCCGGTTCCCTGATTACCGCTAAATCACCATCACCTGCTTTCAAATGGAGCGACATTTAATAGACAGAGCCGTAGATCACTGACAAGATACGCAATATCGCCTTTATTATCGAAGGCGATTCATCTGCAATAATGAACGCGATATTGCGTAGCTTGTCAGTGATCTACGGCTCTGTCTATTAAATGCCGCTCCATTTGAAAGCAGGTGATGGCGATTTAGCGGTAATCAGGGAACCGGCTTTACTGACGAAATGCGCGTGAGAATCGCATACGATATATCGCCCAGCCCTAATTGAAAATGAACTATTCTTTCTTCATTAGCGTTCTTATACTCTGTCTTTCTTGATATTCTGCTTCATTCCATCCTCAAAACAATTTCTACACCTTTATCCTAATTTCTTTTCATTTTCCTCCATTTCTTACAAAAAGAGAATGTGCTTAAAAGTGTTAAGATGGCATGTAAAATATATTTATAAGAGCTAATATGGGATTATTTTACTTGGGATAAACGGTACAGATTAAAGAAAAGTATTTTTGATTAGTTTATGCAACATCGCAGTACAGTCTTCTGCTAACAACTTTAATGTACAGCACCTTCAATGAGCTGGTCACTAGTTGAGCCACTCTCTTCACACAAATAAGTCAAATAATACTTTTAACACTTTCCACATCATATTATATTTTTACAGTATTATTATATATTATATATATATATATATATTTTTTTTTTTTTACAGTAAAGAAGTTATAAAAGGCACTGAAGTGTTTTTGTGTTTGTGCCTCCTCACAAACCACCCTTTCTTTTAAGAGTCGTGATCCTGTTCCGCACATAATTTTTCACACCAGTCCATGTTCGCTGCTTCAAAGCTTCTGGCTCTGCGTGAATGCATCTTTCACAGTCTTGCTTACCAGGAACTTTGCATGTCTTGATGAACTTCATCATGTGTCTCTCTACTGCTTTTACCTCATTGTCCTCCCATTTCTTTTTTGGAGCATTTGAAGAACCTATGGAATAATTAAAAATGTAATTCTCATAACTAAATCAGTGAGTATGACCAAATCATACATATGTCCTAATGTGTAGATTTTTCTGAATTTTGAAAAGCCTTTGGATGGCTATTGCTGCTTGGAGCTAATTTATGGTTATTTGATGATTATTGTGTGTGTAGTTTAGACATTTTTCTTACCTTGATCCTCTTGTGAAACAGATTGATCAGATTGAACAGGTGGATCAGTCTCTGCTGGTGCTGTTGTCTGAGATACGTCACTGTAATCCTCCTCATCACTTGGCATGGAATCACCTTGAGCCTCAAGTTGCTCTAAACAATTGATAAAAAAATCAACAGTTTATTGATTATACTTAGCATCTGTAACATATGATAATGTACAGTTTTTGCAAATATATACAGCACAGACACACACAGACCGTTCAAGTATACTCATACCATTTGGGTCAATTTCAATGTTGTCAAGTTTCTTTCCTTTGAAGTCAGACAGTGTTCCTTTCTCCATGGCCATTAGGACTTTACTCATTTTTGCCAACTGCAGTGTCCCCTCTGGTAACCGGTAATACGGTGACGGTGATGAGGTCATCACAGAGGTGGACACAGCACAGGGTGGTGATGAAGAGGATGCATCAGTTGTGGACGTGACTAAGGATGACTGTAACAGTTTGAAAATATAATTTGAATAAAAACAAGGTCTACAAGCAAAAGAACTAAGGAAACTATTAATTAATATTAAAATAATTAGCTGTTAATGGACTGAGGTGTTGATCACAGAGTATTGTGATGATGTTGACATATTACTCACCAAACAATCTTTTTGTGATAGCTGTTTAGCAATCGTATTGCATTCATTTTCAATTTCTGCCCTGTTAAAACGTTCATAGCAATCTTCATGATGTTTTCTTAATTTTGCCAGTCTTGATTGAAACCGCTTCTGTGGATATATAAAGAAGTATTTAGCATAAAGGGTTAGTTCACCCAAAAATGAAAATATTGTCAATAATTACTCACCCTCATGTCGTTCCACACCCGTAAGACCTTTGTTCATCTTCAGAACACAAATTAAGATATTTTAGATTAAATCCGATGGCTCAGTGAGGCCTGCATCCAAAGCAATAACATTTCCTCTTTCAAGATCCATTAATGTACTAAAAAACATATTTAAATCAGTTCATGTGAGTTCAGTAGTTCTACTTTAATATTATAAAGCAACGAGAATACTTTTTGTGCGCCAAACAAACAAAATAACGACTTCGACAATATAGTGATGGGCCGATTTCAAAACACTGCTTCGGAGCTTCACAAATCGAATCAGTGACTCGGCTCTCCTATCAAACGGCTAAACTGTTGAAATCATATGACTTTGGCGCTCCGAGTCACTGATTCAATAGGTTGTTTGCAATCACGTGGTTCTGGTGAAGCGCAAAATTCCGGTGGAGGGCAAGCAGTGAAAATTAGAATGGAAAAGATGGAGAAAAGTCCTTTCTGTGCTGGTTTAGAAAGGTTTAAACAGAAAATCACAACATATGTTGGACATATGTTGGCGATCCTTGTGTTATGAAGAGGAGAGACTTTTCCACTGAATTGAAAGACTTGATTGCCATCGAGGAGGCAGATATAGAGAATGTGAAGCTGCCGTCACGCCGCGTTCAGTTCTAGTCTGGTTTGTTTATATTGCGCTGCCTTTCTGCTAGTGAAGTCAAGTGCAGTATTTTAATTTTTGATTGTGAAAAATGTCGCCATTGTTGGTAATTTATGCTGAATCGAGAATTGTAATAGGAACTCACAGTATCGTTCGGGGAAAAAAAAAAAGGACGGTAATACAATTTTCGCCTTGGTTGAGAAGGTGAGGAAAGACGACTTTTAGCAAATGTAATAATGTCACTAAATAAACCCACTGCCTTTCACTAAAAAAAAAAAAAAAAAAAAACATACTTTTGAGTTTTGTATTTGGTTTTTGTGCAATAATTAATTAACATTATGTTTGCGAGTATGATCACTCGCTTGTGAATGATTGTAACTTGCACACAGCCACTTCAAAACTGTTCACAAGCTTCTATGGGTTTGATTTTGGTCATTTGTTGAAATAAATACAAAAATACAGCGTGTCGGTGTCCGTCCCCTGATCGTGACCCTCCGATTCTCCTTATGGGGAAATATGGGGAAAGTGAATATTTACAAAAATAACATTAAAACTAGTTACATTTACACGCTTCCAACAAAGAAATGCATCGTCTTCTATCAGCTTGTTAAATATTTATTTTATTTGGACATTTTCTACCATACGACGGCTGAAAGCAGCAGCGCGTGACACTATTCTCGTGGTAACCAGATCAACATTGTAAACAATTCTACAAAACTGAAGGGAAAACACCCAATTATAATTAAATAGGATAAAATATCTTCTCCTCCCTGCAAACGATAGCATGTAGAATGTTAATATTTAACCGAGTCAAAAACAAAAGGTAAGTATCCATATTAATTTCAGTATCAGCAGATGCAAAACGCTATAAAAAGGCGACAACTTTTAACGTTAAAAAATGAAAAGTTATAAAAAACGGTATAAGTTATAAACGATATAAACACCTTCTGGGTTCTCGATTTTAACGATTTGAGCAACTATAAACAATGCAAAACCTTTTGAGTTTTTGATAGGATTCCTATATAGAAACATCACTCCCTGCCCTCCAGACTCATTCGCGCTGCTGCTGTGACGTCATGTACAAACAACCCATTCATAAAGCTCCAAAGCAGTGTTTTGAAATCGGCCCATCACTATATTGTTGAAAAGTCGTTATTTTGTTTTTTTGGTGCACAAAAATATTCTCGTCACTTTATAATATTAGGGTTGAATCACTGTACTCACATGAACTGATTTAAATATGTTTTTAGTACCTTTATGGTTCTTGAGAGAGGAAATGTCATTGCTTTGAATGGAGGCCTCACTGAGCCATCGGATTTAATTAAAAATATCTTAATTTGTGTTCTGAAGATGAATGAAGGTCTTACAGGTGTGGAACGACATGAGGGTGAGTAATTAATGACATTATTTGAACTAACCTTTTAAACAAACATAAAATGTACATTAACAATATTGAAAATAAAATTGTGACAATAACTAGGTAACTAGCAGAGGTGGGTAGTAAGGCGCTACATTTACATTCCATAACTTTTGGTGCTTGAGCGGTTAATAAACAGAACTGCATGTGTCTAAAGAACACTGTAGCTGGAGCTACTTCTCTCTGTTTATGTCTATGACGAGTCACACAGATACTGTGCTTCTCCGCAGTGGTTCCTTCCAGACCGGGAAGGAACCAATTTAACTTTTTACATTTCTTTTTACAGAAATTACATTTCTGACAGAATATTATTTTGTATCATTTGGAGCGTTTACACAAAGTGTGCTGGATGAAGTGGACACGCACCTACAATCAACTAAAAACAAACCTTCTAATGCATCCTACGGTCTGCCAGCGATAAAGATCTTTTCTAGTTGAACACCTGTGCATCAGCTGTTAGTAGTTGCCTGTGTTGAATAGGGTGTTCAGTATTTTGGGGGCGGAGCAATGAAGGGAGGGGTGTGGTTGTTTGGGTGTCGATTTCAAATATCAACAGTTTTTCCCAGAAATCATCTAATAGTTGCTGCATTATGAGATAGTTACCGTTTTTCTTGATGTTCTTGCTTTGCCTGACTGCTTATGTGGACCACTGCTGTTCACCTCGTCCAATCCAGGTGAAGAAACAGGAGCAGCACAATGGGGCTGGATGCCAGAAAAGGAACCAGTGAATATAAAAATCAGAAATGTTTGTATAGAACAGAAAAACTAGTAATTACTCTAGCTGTCCTACAGTAACTTTATCTATCACTCCTTTCCTTCTGTTAACACCCAGACACACTACTCACAAAAGAGTCAATAATATAGAATAATGATACAGATGTTTTGGACTTACCGATCTCTGCGGACCCAAACTGATGGATGGCTTTTTATCAGAGGATTCAGTTGATGCTTGTTTCAAAGGCTTGAGAAATATGAGACCACAATCACATGGTAACTAATCAGATAGTAAAAGATTATCCTGAATTACTGATCAATCTTTCTATCATTTTCTTGATAGTACCTTGACTCGCCATGGCCAATCTGAGTATCCGTGATTGAAAGTGATTTCTTCCCCTGGTAGAATGTCTCGCACAGCAAAGAGACACAGGTGAGGTTTCCTGCTCACTTCAAGGGTTCTCATTTGCAAGTAGGATTTCTGTGTTCGTCATTTACAAGTCTTCCCAAGGAACCGTCTTCTTTAGATGCATCTATGCTATAAAGACATAAAATTATTACTCAATATTTGTAATCTTATATATGCTAGACATGTAGAGTTATTTTTAAGTGGAAACCCACCGCTCTGCATAAGTTGTATGTCTCGTTTTTAATCTACCCGAATCAGACCATCAGCTGATCATCAGGACACAGCTCTATGAACTCAACCGAGTGTGTCAGGTTAAGGAGACAAACAGAATCTGCAGAGAGGAGGGTCTGAGAACCACGGATCTATCGGATAGTGTATGGCAACATCCTCTCAGCAGACAAATGCATCTAACATTTACCATTTTGTTCTCTTTTAGGAATACGGTTAAAAACGAATATTGATGACTCAAAGAAACTGCACTCAGCAGCCTTCAAGTCAGTTCATGGTTGATTTTAAGTATTAAGGGTGTGTTCACACTTGGCATGTTTGTTTAGATTAAAATGAACCCTGGTGCCATTGCTCTTTTATGGCACTTTCTCACTGTGCGGTACGACTCAACTCGGCTCGGTTTGTTCTTCCACTGCAGTTAGTACCGCTTCAAAGTGATTGGGATTATAGTCTGATCATTACAGTTGTGCTGCCACCTCGTCTACTGACCACGATAGAGGCGTTTCTTTTTTAAGTTGCATGTGATGGTCATTTAAAACAAGTCAATTAAAAAACACGAGACAGCAAACCCGCTAGAATTAAATCTTGCAGGTTTGCGATCCAATCTAGTGTCTCTACTACATCAATCCAACAGGTCTGTACTCACCACCAATTTCTGCCACTCCACTGAAAATCAAACAGGAACGCGTTCTCGGCCTCAGTGTAGTGTTCAGCTCGGTCAAGACTCTCTTCTGAACTCAGAAGTTCACCTCTGTATTCAAGAACAAAATCACCTCTGAAAAAAGCTCTAGTGGTGAAAACTCCACGCCCTGAAGAGGAGAAATGCATTAGATTCAGCAGTTTATTAAAAGTCAACTATCATTTTGATCATTACTTAAAGTTCTCTGCCATATGATGTACATTATATGTAAAAGGGAAATTACTGAATGAAAATAGTCAATAGCCAGGCAAATTTCTAAGTATGCTGTGCTTTTTATACATTACATTATACTTTAAAGTCTTAAAATTATACAGTTAAAATTGTTATACTCTTTCATACATAAACAATATTATCTTGGCTTTATATAGTTTAGAATAGAGTGCTGCAGCGATGACGTATTTTTGCAGGTGATCCGGTAGTTCACATCCCCCTGGTTCCCTCAACTAAAACCCTATATGTTGTTTTAACTGGCTTTTGTATTGCTGCAGAAACTAAGCTTAAGTTTGCCTATTAAATACACCACAGTTGCAAAACTTCATCGTCCTCATGATTAAGCTTCAACAACTCGTCTAGAACGTGTCTGTGTTGCAATATTTTTAAAAGAAAATTCTGTGTTTAACATGCATCGCTTCTGGATAGTTTGTCTTTGTGGTGTACGGATGTTTATGGATGGTTTTTGGCTTTAGATAAAGAGTTTTTTTGTTGTTGTTGATAAATGTGCCTCCAGGAACTGTAAAACTTTAAAAATCCATCTCCCTGTTTAATAAGTATAATGTTTTGCATTCTTATAATGTATGTTTGAATGGTTGTGTACAGTGTACGTCCCTAAATCTACCTCTAAACACAACGAGGCTGTGAAAGTGACTAGTGAGTAGATGACTTTATCTGTTCAGGTGACGATTTTTAATGTCCCAGACAACCTCTGTCTCCCATTTAGACACTTATTAGCAACTGCCTTTAAAGTAAAAGCTTTTTTTTTTTTTTTAAATCACAAGAGGGTATTACTGATGTATATTGTGTCTTAGAAAAAATTGAAAAAGCAGCCCTTACTTCAGGAATTTAACCAAAACCCAATAATAAAAAAAAAAACATTGATCATGTACATGATCATGCACAACGATATACTGATAGCTCCAAAAAAAAAAATCACCTTATTGAAGGTCTTACGGGTATGGAACGGCATGAGGGTGAGTAATAAATGACATTATTTGAACTAACCCTATTATAAAAATGATCCATTGTCCTGGTTTACATACAAACCAATAACCACCTACCAAGTTCAGTTCACCCAAAAATGAAATTCTGTCATTTATTTCTCACCTTCATGTCGTTTCACACCCGTAAGACCTTCATTCATCTTCAGAACACAAATTAAGATATTTTTGATAAAATTCAATGGCTCAATGAGGCCTGCATTGAGAGCAAAATCATTTCCTTTTTCAGTGTTCAGAAAGCTACTAAAGACATATTTAAAACAGATCATGTGACTACAGCAGTTCAATACTTTTTGTGTGCCCAAAATCACCCATCACTAGATATTATTGAATAAAGTGGTTATTTTGTTTTTCTGTGCACAAAAAAATATTCTCATCACTTCATAACATTAAGGTTGAACCACTGTAGTCACATGACTGTTTTAAATATGTCTTTAGTAGCTTTAGAGGTCTCACCGAGCCATCAGATTGTATCAAAAATATCTTAATTTGTGTTCTGAAGATGAATGAAGGTCTTACAGGTGTGGAACAACATGAGGGTGAGTAATTAATGACAGAAACTTCAATTTTGAGTGAACTAACCCTTTAAACTATAAGACTTTATTTGTAAAGCAGGTTATTCTGCATTAATGACATCAAGACCTAACCATTTGTGTATATGGTTAATCATAAATACTTGCCTTTATATTTGCTGATGAACTGCTCTTGAAGCCCAGGCTTATCAGTTCTATGGGTCATGTGATCCTCTGCATCCTGCAGAGGTGTTTTACACCTTTTGCTTTTCAGCATTATTTCTGGAAAAAAAGAAATAAAAAGAAATATAAGGTGAATGGATTAAATAAGCATTTTTAAAAATCTTTTTGATCTTACTGGAATTGTTCACCCAAAAATGTACATAATTATTGTACTAATCCACATGTTGTTCCAAACCTGTGTTGTGTTTTTCTGTGGAACACTAAAGTTTATCTTTAAATGTAATACAGAGCTCTATGCAGTGACAGCACATGTGACCAGTCTAAAACAGGCATTTAGATTAAAAAAAACAGCAATATCATTGATGCCAAAAACCATTGTGACCAGATGATTGATGTCAATCCATATTCATATTAATTTAAAAGCTACAGATTTTCAGTCAGTAACCTGATAGATTCATATGGACTATTTTGTCTGCTTTGGAGCTTGACACACAGAATAAAAAATACTATAAAGTGTCTATGTACTGTCATTGTGCAAAAAAGCTCTGTGAAGATAAATAAAAAAACATGGATACTTTTGTGTTCCACTAAAAAAAAAAAAAAAAAAAAGTGTAAATAATGTATTACATAAAATTAAAAATGACATCAAATAATAAAAAATGAAAATTAATTATTTCAAATTACAATACATACCGTTGATATTTTACAAAAATTGAGAAAAACAGGCTACCACTGATTAAATTGTAGAATCTAAAGATATATTATATGAAATATAACAAAATTAGATTTGCTGATCAATGCCTACAAATAAGAAATAAACTGTTTTTTTCCTTATTGCAAAAAAAAAATCAAATGAGAATCAAACTCAAATACAATCGAGAAATAAAACATTAACAGAAAATAATTTAACCACTAAAGTAAACATACATCTTACTAACTTTCATATTTCACAGTGTATTTTAGTTATCATGCATTTTCGGGACAACACTTGATCTCACCTCTCCAGCGTCCATTGATGGGGGTTGTCGTCTTTTTCGCGTCAAGCAATGCCATGTGATTGCATTTCCCGGGAAAACACATCCACAGCTGACGTGCGTGCATGACGTAGTTACGTATTTGGATTTTACGTTGAAATTGTGACTACATTTATTTGACCTAATAAATATTTTAGCAAACACCTAGATCTTTGTTTGATTTATTCACAGTACTGGTTCTTCAAACTTAAATAAAAAAATAAAAAATAAAATAAAAACGGAGGCGTACGTCTTTCTAATGGACAGAGCACATGATCACTTTTAAACGATCTCTTTGGAACACATATCTTAATTTTTACTAATTCTATTTAATCAAATGTTTGAGTTAAAATCAGGGAGATGTGTGGATTATTTCGAGGCTCTAAAATAAACTTTAACGTGCACTTTATTAACAGCATTTTCTTTCAATTTTTTTTTTTAATTTATGGTATTTTATATTAAATATAAAGGAAGGAAAAGCTGCTAGATCTTGTAAAAGTGCTTTAAAAACGCATAGCCACGACAGATTATTCCATCATTTGAGCAGCACTCGTGATCTCTCCTCAGAGCTCATCTCACTCTGCACTGAAGCTGCTGCGCTGCTGCTGTGGGGGATGGGCGGGAGGCGCGCGCGCGATCAGAGGCCGGTGGGGGAAGGGCGGCGAGTCACTCAGTGTCAGACTGTCTGCAGCTCTCAGCTAGGGCTAGGGTTAGGGTTAGGGTTAGTGTTAGGGGAGCAGGGGTTTCACATCCAGTGCCTTTTAAAATCAAAGTAAGAACAAAATAAATCTGTAAACAAACATGTAAACGTCCCAGCTTGAGTCATGATTCTTTTAAACACTTTTTATACTAAACACTGTAACTGCTCTCTCTCTCTCTCTCTAAATATAAAACAATGTTTGCTGTAACTGCTCTCCTATTATATATTCTCATTCATATGCATCCTTAAGATGTAAACCAGTATGTGCATTTCTTAAAACAGTTCATACAAATAACAGCACACAATGAATTACCTGCAATAGCCTGTAACCAGCTCATAATCCTTATATCAGTGTCATCAGAATGACAAGTCCTTGTATCATTGTTCACAAAGACACTCTGACAGTATTTTCAGAAGTAATATGGATACGATTTTGATGTCAGTGATTGAAAATACACAAGACTGCACTTTATCTGTATGGCGTACATTTCAACAGTATGAACACGTCACTCTAGACTGGATGAGACAGGATTCAGATATACTTTCTGGTGGTCTGTCAAAAAATTACAGTAGCTACAATGTCATGTGATATCCAGTGGCACAGATCCTCACCAAACCATCCATTCCAGCGTGATGAATATGATCCTCAACTGGATGGAACTGGAATAAATACTTTGACTGTTGCGATCATCCCAATCGGACTTATGATAGCTGCCTGAATTATAATAATGCTCTGTTCACTGTTGGACAGAGGAGAACTGATGACAAAGAAATGTTTCAAGAGGACCCCAAACAAGTGACGAACCTGGCTGGAACATGCTTGTTCAATGAACACTTGTCAGTGGTGTTGTCGATTACCTGAAACTTTTCATCATCATTGTATGTGTGTTGTCTGCAGCAAGTTTCTGTATTTGGGTGAATATTTGCAGCAAGTGTGTTGTCAAACTGATCAAGATGTTTTGTTCATTTTTTCTGTTTGCATGTGTTTTCTTCAGTTGTGCGCGGTGATCTCTCTCAGCCACCGTAATATTTACTGTATAATGTAAAATGCAAGTAGACTGCAGTAACATAGCATTACATCAGTCTACAGTTTATGTAGTGAACAGTACATAGTGAACATTGTCTGATTTCACACCTGTTCTGTCTACAAACACATCTCCCATCATTCGGCTATTTTGACCCGTCTCGGCCTTAAGGTCATGACTGAGAGCATGATCTACAACAGTGGCTCTTATTTCCATCAGAAACATCTCAGTCTTGGCCTCTTCTACCTCTTCCTCTGTTCTCCTCCGTACCCTTCCACCACACATCCTTACTCCTTCTTCTGTCTGTTGACTCTGTTTGTGTCCTTGTTGTTCATTCATGTTCAGAGTGTGTAACACTGTGTTGTGCTCTGTCTGTGCCTCCCAAATGAGATGGCATCTGAGATATTTTAGAGAACTGTTGAACATTGCTTGAATTACATTCCCCTTCATTATTGAAATTCAAAATTCATCCCTGCAATTTAATAATTCAGGACAAAAAAAGTCTAAAAGAAATGTATAGAAAATATGCTTGACAGTTTATGACTAGTTCAACCATTTTGCATTTAATGGCTTATGAAAATAAAAACTATTCGACACCTAGTATATTTTGATGAACATGACATAAGCAAGTGATAATGTAGGAAACATCTGACACTTGTACATCAAATGCATGAATGTACCAAAGCATTTGCAATTTGTTCAGGAGAATGAGAAACTGCATTTATGATGTGAACAAGAGACTATAATGTGGATGTTGAACAAGTAAGAATTTTAGTTGTGATTGGAGAAATGCACCAAAGTGAGAGAAACTGTTATATATAATATAATATAAAATATAAAATTATTATATTATATATAATATTAATTATTATAAATATCATATATAAATATAAATGATTATATATATAAAATATA
The DNA here is from genome assembly GCA_036281575.1 of Ancherythroculter nigrocauda. NCBI lineage: Eukaryota > Metazoa > Chordata > Actinopteri > Cypriniformes > Xenocyprididae > Ancherythroculter > Ancherythroculter nigrocauda. The sequence continues at coordinate 29,186,229 of VTFQ01000017.1, forward strand.
AAGAGAATGTTTGCTGTAACTGCTCCTATCTATATAATATTATAATATATTTTTTTACATATCTTTATTATTTATTTTTTATGTTACTATTTGTGTACTGTACTTGTCTCTTGTCTCTGATACTAATGGAGGAACAGCAGAACGCAAAGTAGGAGAAAACACTTAAAGCAAATAAAATCACTCATAAAAGCAAGCGATTTTGAAGGTTTTCAAATCTTTTTGTTGCTTGTGTATTTTATTAAATAAACTCATATGTATAAATCATCATACTTGACGGATTAAAACAGTTGTCCCTCCGCTTTTGGGAGGAAATATGTATGTTTCATATTCACATGACGTAATGTCTGTCGTCCCCGCGTCAAACTCGTTCGTACATTAATAAACTGTAGTTACAGTACGCGGATATAGTCTCCGTTAGGCGGGGGCGGGGCAGCGCGATCTTTACACACACATTGATGCGAGAGCAAAACTCCGAGGATTAAAAGTTAATAATACATGCCAATATAAAGCATGAGAGCTCCTGCAAATGAGTCTATTTTTATTTAAACACAAATTATTGTGAATATTTCTCAAATTAAATGTGGATTATATGTCAATTCATTCATATTCATGATAGTTTTTGCCTCCGCCATCTTTATTGGTGACGTGTTGGTCTCTGATTGGTCAGATCACCAGTCCCGCGCTCGTAGTATCTTCCTGCGCTCTGATTGGTCAGAATCCCAAAAGTGTGTATCTTTCCGGAAGTGCAGTTCTCCTAGAGGGCGCTGTGTTATACACTCTTTAGTGGGGGGGCATACACACTTTAAGTACACAAATCACATAAAAGTGAATTTTTGGGACAAATGAGATTTTAAGCCAGGAAACCATTTTAGAGCATGCTGAATGTGAAAGAAATCACTTTTTTTTTTTTTTTACACTTTTCCAAAATTCTTGAATTTTTGAGCAGTTATTTTAGATTTTAGTATATAAAAGTGTTAAATAGAAAATTTGATTTTAAAATGTTACTTTTCTGAAATGAGACATCCTTTATAATGTATGACATATGCAACCTCCAGAAGACAAAGTCTTCATAATGAGACAAAGGCTGCATCCAAAATTTCATACTTCCTTGCTATTTAGTATAGGCAAAAAACATTATGTGCTAAAATAAGTATTCACAGTATAAAAAGTAGGCAAATAACCTGCTTCTTCTGGCAAGATTCTGAAGTGTGCACATGATGGACATTTTACTATCCCATGAGGCCATGGGAGAGGATCTGTGTATGGCGGTGACACACTAACTGACACTGATACACTTTAAAATGTAATTAGTTGAGTTTACTTAAAAAAGCTTAATTAAACTGTTGGGTTTACATAAAAAACTTAAGGAAACTGATTGCCTTAAATTTAGCAAGTAAGTTAACTCATCATTTTGAATTGATAAAACTAGCTACCAGATAGTAAAGAGTACTTAAAAATCTTGAGGATTGGTAATTCAATTTTTCTAAATGAGTACTTAGTCAACTTAAAGATTTAAGTACACTAAACTTAAAGTTAAAATAGTTTTCTTAAAAATCTTGTTCACATTATGTAGAAACTGCCTTAAATTTCTTAAGCATTTTTTACTCAAAGTTGCAACAATGGACCATACATTTATTTGTATTTATTAAACTGGAGATACTGTTGAAAATAATAAAGTTTGATGTCACCATCATGGTGGAAAGTGTTTGCTTTAGTTGGGCTCTTGACCTTGACTTTTAACTTTAGTGTTTTTCTGGCTGCTGTAACTCAGTGTTTTTTAAGTAAACCCAATAGTTTAATTAAGCTTTCTAAGTAAACTCAATTAATTACATTTTACAGTGTACTACATCAAATATTTAATCTATATTTAATATATTATTATTATTATTATTATTATTATTTCAAATGTACTGTATATTTCATCCATATTCATCTATATTTCATCTATATTTCCCCCTTACCGCCAGAAAAACTCAAATCAGGCAGCAGGTTTATTACGAAAAAATAAATAAATAAATAAAATGTAAAAAAAAAAAAAAAAAACAGATTACATGTAATACATTACTTCCCAGCTCTGGTGGTTGTTCACACATACTGTCAAAATACATTTATGTCCAAACACCATGTAAAAGTGGATTTTGCATAATAGGTGCACTTGAAAACTTTTAACTGAAGAGGTAAAACATAAATTAAAATTATTGTTTATGCAGGTTTTTCAATTCTGCATAGAATATACCTGTGCATCCTCACTCTTAGCTCCTCTGGAAGCTTCCTCATTGTTCCTCTTGTGCTTGCAGTGCAATCAGAGAATTCAGATGTCCTTTAACTTGTATTGGTTTCTGGGTCACAGGCTGGAGGATGGAGGAACGAAGAAATGAGGATGCATCCATTTAAGTATTGAGAAACCCCCCCTACTATTTCTACTCTTACATCACAACTGTTGCTGTCATCATTAGTATTGTAGATAAGTGTCAGTAAGTTAAATGTTGTGTGGAAATGTGTCTTGATGAATAATTGAGTAAGTAAGTGGCAGTCAGTTCAAACCTGTTCAGTTTAGTCAGATACTGTCTTTTTGAACCTTATATTTGTTTATTTTATATATTTGCATATTTTAAGCAGATGAAGTCATATATTCTGTAACAGCTGTGAAGTCAGTCTACAAAACACAGTACAGAGATTTATACACATCCAGAGAGACTGGACATCCACTCTTCAGGTGATAAGCATTTAACTCAGATTTTCTATATGAATGTAAAGGTTGAAATTTTATTAGAATCTCAATATTTGTGTTGTTTTTACTTGGACAGAAATGTATTAAAAAATCAAAATTTACTTTAGTTGACTTGTTTTCAATTGTATTCACTTAGTCTAAATGATGTAAAGTTTGGTATAGGAGGGGTGTTATAAGAATAGATTTATTTATTGGTTGAACAGTCACACTACCCTTTTCATACCATTGACTTCCATTTATATGCAAGAGAATGTGTCACACTGCAAGTGCAAGCTCATGCGAAAATTGCTGCATTTTGCTGTGTTCCAAAGTTCAAATTTGGTGAAATCTGAGCTGCAAATTCGCATCACGTACAGTAAAGTTGTGTGACCAGCAGAAGATACGTCATGGCGTGACCTTTTGGCGGAATTAAAAGAACCATATTTTTGCAGTAAAGTTGAGTAGATTGTATTTTTTATTTTATTTTTTACATTTTGAGTGTATTGCTATTTGTTATATGTTGAATTCATGTTTTATAAAAAAGACACTGCAGAGACAGAGACAAACGTTGCAGTGTCAAATAAATTTTGCATGCTCAGTCTAATCTATTTTTCATGTTTAGTTCAGAGCGGAGTTAAGCGTTTGTATTAGCATCATGGAGGACTTTTAGTCTTGTTGTCCTCTTGTGTAAAATGTCCAGCTTCTTTATTGCATTTTAAACTGCTTCTGGTTGTTTGTACTGTTTGGTTGAGACAAATTCTCAAAAGAAGACCTTTACAAAAAAAAAGTCCATAGGTCTAATTTTCAAAACTGTTTCAAAGATTATCTGAACCTCTGCATGCCCATATAATAACCAACATCTATTCTCCTCAACTGGTTGGTCTCCTAAACCGAGCAGTTAATTTTACAAAACACCACCTCTTTTTGTCCATATAGATTTGTTTGGTGATCTTCTGGGCAGAGAAGACAGAGAGAAGATGAATAACTTCACAGTGAACTTTACATCTGCTGTTTCTTCAAACTCCACACCTCATTGCAGTGAGCTACTGGCCAATGTAAAGCTTGGTGTACACAGCATCAATTTCCTGTTTGGTCTTCCTACACACTGCTATGTTATATGGCTCATCATCACAGGAACAGGAAGTGGAGTCGCATCAGGATTCTTCAACCTCAATCTCTCTCTTTGTGAGATTGTTAACAGTCTGAACTCCTTGTTCACTGTGCTTTCTTATTTTCCTTGGCTTTCAAGTCTAACAAACGTAACATATTTTTTATTAGGATTTGCCATCACTGGCCGTCCTCTGTTTCAGTGTCTGATGTGTGTTGAGCGTTACCTGGCAGTGGTTCATCCTGTAACCTTTCTGAAGTTCAAACCTCTCAGATATAGAGTGATCTGCTGCACTGTGGCCTGGATAATTAGTTTTGGCTCCTGTTTGTGCTGCATGTTTACTTTACTCTTACTTAATTTTTATATTTATGCGTGCATTAACTCGATTCAGTTCCTCATCTTCTTCTTCATCCAGTTGTTTTGTCTTGTGGCTGTTCTCAGAGCTCTGAAGCAGTCAGGACCAGGAGAGAGAGGGAGAGAGAGAGAGGAGGAAAACCACATGAAGAGAAGAGCGTTTTATCTCATTGTAATAACTACTGTGAGCATGGCTATTGTATACATGCCATTTACTCTCTCAGGATTCTTTTACATGCTCACACTCAGTTGTGATGAACCATTATCTGTTGGCATTATTTTTTTCATTCTAGGTGGTTTTGTTCAGCCTGTTCTTTATCTGCAACGGGCTGGAAAACTTTCCTGTCTCTATTCCCCATAAAACCTGCAGTTGTGATACATTGCAAATTACTTATCCTTATTTTTCTATTTCATAATTTGTATTTATGGATGGGAATTTATAAGTCGCCATTACTTTTAATTTCAAGTGAAATGTCTTATTTATTTATATTAGTGTTCATGCCATGTTATGCAATGCTCTGTGTATTTTGCGATATTCTCAATGACTTACACTTAAAAATACTTTTCTAACTTATTTACATAAGAGCTAATATTAAATAAATAAATATAAATAAAAAGCTTTGTCAACAGACATACTAAATATGTACATAGCAAACATTTACATATAGCAAAATGTTCCACCTGTGACTTTGGATTTATATAGTCTTTGGTTTATTTTGGCAGATATGTTTTAGCCCGTCAAAATAAAATATTATAACAATACTTTTTTCAGCCTCAATACTGAAGTTGGGAGTCAGCTGATAAATCTCATGGTCACCTATGATGTTGACATGCTGGAAAGGCATTATTATCTGAGATGTAAAGATTTACTTATGCATTCATATAAATCTATAAACTTAGGGTTAAAAAAATTGTCCCATTCATATTTAGTATGCTTACAGTTTTTTTCAACTGCTTACACACGTTTTCAAAACTGTCTCTTTTTTTCAAAACTTTACACACAAATCCAAGAATTGCACACACAAAATGCAAAATGCCTCTCATCTCTTGCAAAATGAAACACTGCAATTTAAAATATCACAAACACATCTGAAAAGCAAACATTTGTCTTACTTTGCAAACACATTTGCCATAATATTCTATTTTTGGATGTATCATATACATACATTTATTCAAAGCCTAAAGCTCTTCTTTCATAAGCTCCTATGTACATGTACATTTCTGTACAAGACTGAAAGTAATTGGCAGAGAGATGTTGAAAAATTCATGGTAAGCATGAAAGTAAGATTGACTTTTTTTTTTTACTGTAAGCATTTGTGGTTGTGAATACAGTATTGCACAGTACAAAAAAAACAAACAAACAAACAAAAGAAAATGAAAAAGGTGAATATTCCAAAGGAATGGTGCGTATGTGTCAGGGGCATTTCCTCCGAGTAGGCAAGGGAGGCAGTGCCTCCTCAAAATAATCCATATTACATATAAAACAACACAAATATTATATTACAAATTATGACATTAAAAAGAGCGCAAGTCACGCGTATTTCTTAAGGAACACTGCCAAACAGTGACACCCGCAGGTAAAGTTACACAGAGGAGTCATGCTTTACAGTCTATGGAGTCATGCCTCCCTTTCCTCCCATATAAAATCATCCCACTGAGCAAATTATGTCCAGAAGACGTCTTTTTGAGGTCTTGTCTCAGGTTGAAAAGACGTCCACTGAGGAGCCAGAATGAAAGTTTTTATGACGTCTTTTTTTGACGTCTTCTGAACATCCGATATAGACGAACACGCAAAATCACCAAAGGAGAAAAATCACAATTTTTAAGCCACCATCGTGGAGATGAGTGTTTGCTTTAGTTGGGCTCTTGACCCTTGACTTCTTAATATTAGATTTTGTTTGGGCTGTTGTAACTGAGTCATAACAGCCAGACAAGCAAAGAAAAAAGATGATCAGGTGTTGGTTATGTTTTCACATAATCATTATTTGATCTGAATCACTGAACTCATTTAGAGCCCAATCTCTGAGTTAGATTTACATTGTTGATTACAGCAGAACTGTGATTCTACAGCAGGAGATCAGCTTTATCAATATAATATGAAGGATTTCACATGATTAAAAAAAAATAATTCTCTTAGGCACACACGGACATCAAGAATCAGCCTGTGAATCTCAACGACGGTGACAAGCAACATATTTTGATCAACAGATCAACTCTGAACATTAGAAAACAAGCTACTAAAAAGTCACAGAAAAACAGCAAAATTTAAATAGTGAGAATAAAGAAAATTACTAAGACAATTCAGCTCATAATTTATTCATGCAGCAATGCATGATGGGAGCCATGGGTGAATTTTGATTGGTGGCTCCCAGAATGCACTGCAACATGCTTTTTGATGGTCACCGTCATTGAGATTCACAGGCTGATTCTTGATGTCTGTGTGTGCCTAAAATAAAAGCTTTTTTTTGTTCAGCACACCAATTCTGAAATCATGTGAATTGTATTGTAAAAGCAGATCTTCTGCTGTAAAATCACAGTGCTTCTGTAATCAATAATGTAAATCTAACTCAGAGATTTGATTCAGGTCAAAATAATGATTATGTGAAAACATAACCAACACCTGATCATTTCTCTTTACTTGTCTGGCTGTTATGACTCACTTAACAGCCCAAACAAATTCTAATATAATAAGTCAAGGGTCAAGAGCTCATCTAAAGCAAACACTCATCTCCACGATGGTGGCTTAAAAATTGTGATTTTTCTCCTTTGGTGATTCTGCGTGTTTGTCTATATCGGATGTTCAGAAGTCGTCAAAAAAATACGTCATAAAAACTTTCATTCTGGCTCCTCAGTGGACGTCTTTTCAACCTGAGACAAGACCTCAAAAAGACGTCTTCTGGACATAATTTGCTCAGTGGGAGAGGCCTAGGTAGAGGAAGAGGCCTAGGTAGAGGAAGAGGAGAAGAAGGTAGAGGAAGAGGCCTAGGTAGAGGAAGAGCTAGAAAAGGACTTGAAGAGTTGATAGAACCTGAACAAAGAAGACGAGGACCAAATTTGACTCAAGAAATCCGTGAAACACTTATTGACCATGTTTTCAACCATGGTTTGACACTGATGTAAGCTGGACAAAGAGTTCAACCAAATCTCAGCAGAAATACTGTTGCATCAGTAATTCGAACATTTCATCAAGAAAACAGGTAAGCTAACCACATAGTACATTGAAACGTCTAGGTTACGTATGTAACCCTCGTTCCCTGAAGGAGGGAACGGAGACGTTACGTCAGAGACTGACGAAATGGGGCCTCGCCCGAGAGCCCAATCACCTTTGAGTGTTAACAAAAGAGCCAATGATACGAAGAGTATCTTGGTCTGCGGAATTTGCATGCACAAGCTCCGTCCCACAGTGTGGGTATATAAGGAGCAGCGCGAGCAACTGGTTCCACTTCAAGGCTTATACACCTGTCAGTAGACAAGGCTCAAGCTGAAGTGATGGTAGTTGCCACCTGAGGTGGTAGCTACCTAAACCTTCTGTGTCCCATCCAGGAACCACACATGCAGTTTCCACAGATCTGGACACGGGTTCAAGAGAGTGCCCCGTCTCTGAGAAAGAAGGACCTTCCTCAAAGGAACTGGCCAGGGAGGGGCTGTCGCAAGGAGCATCAGTTCGGAGAACCAGGCCCGGCCGGGCCAATAGGGGGCGACCATCAGGACCTGCTCCTTGTCCTCCCTGATCTTACACAGTGTCTGTGCAAGGAGGCTCACTGGGGGAAACGCATACATGCGTAGACCCCGCGGCCAGCTGAGTGCCAGCGCATCCGACCCGAGAGTGCCCTCGGTCAGGGAGTAAAATAGCTGGCAATGGGAATAGAATGGAGAGGCAAACAGGTCTACCTGAGCGTCCCCGAACTGTTCCCAAATCAGCTGGACCGACTGGGGACGGAGTCTCTATTCCCCGGGGCAGGACTGCTGACGTGAGAGCTCGTCGGCTGCACGATTGAGTCGGCCCGGAATATGAATGGCACGAAGTGACTTCAGATGCTTCTGACTCCACAAAAGGAGATGGCGGGCGAGTTGAGACATGTGGCGAGAGCATAGACCGCTCTGACGGTTGATGTACGCTACGGTCGCCATATTGTCTGTATGGACTAGTACATGCTTGCCTCTCAGCAGGGCTTTGAGGCGGTGCAGGGCAAGGTGTACTGTCAGCAACTCGAGGCAATTGACATGCCACTGAAGTTGGGGTCCTGTCCAGGAGCCCGACGCAGCATGACCGTTGCACATGGCACCCCAACCCGTAGCAGAGGCATCTGTTGACACAACAACATGCCTGGACACTGGTTCTAAGGGAACACCAGCCCGAAGAAAGCTCAGGTCCTGCCACGGGGAAAGAGTCAAACGGCAATCCAGGGTGATGGTCACCCGAAGCATGCCCTGTTTCCATGCCCATCTTGGGACTCGGTCGTGAAGCCAATGCTGAAGCGGTCTCATATGGAGCAACCCTAGTGGGATAACTGCCGCTGTGGAAGCCATATGCCCCAGGAGCCTCTGAAAAAGTTTCAGTGGGACCGCTGTCTTGCCGTTGAGTTGATTCAGGCAATTCAGCAGAGACTGCGCACACTCGCTCGTAAGCTGCGCGTACATGGCGACTGAGTCTATTCCCATACCGAGAAAAGAGATCCTCTGCACTGGGCAGAGTCTGCTCTTCTCCCAGTTGACCCGAAGACCCAGACGGGCGAGGTGTCTGAGCACTAGATCCCTGTGCTCGCACAACCGCTCTCGAGAGTGTGCTAGAATCAGCCAGTCGTCGAGGTAGTTGAGAATATGGACACCCTGGACCCTGAGAGGAGCAAGAGCTCCCTCCGCGACCTTCGTGAAGACGCGGGGAGACAGGGCCAGCCCGAAGGGGAGGACCTTGTACTGAAATGCCTGCCCCTCGAAAGCAAACCGAAGATACGGTCTGTGTCGTATGAATGGAGACATGAAAGTACGCGTCCTTCAGGTCTATCGCTGCAAACCAATCTAGTGGACTAACGCACTCGAAGATGCGTTTGGGCATTAACATCTTGAACGGGAGTCTGAGAAGAGCCCGGTTCAAAGCCCGAAGGTCCAGGACCTTCACTAGAAGGGTAGCAATCTCCGAACGCATGACAGGGGCCTCCTTGCCCACCATCGTAGTGCGGATCCCCCGAAACCTGGGGGGACGCCGAGTGAACTGAATCGCATAGCCGAGCCTGATCGTTCGAATGAGCCAGCGGGACAGGTTGGGTAGCTCTAGCCAGGCTCCCAAAACCGTGCCAGCGGGGTCAAAGGAACCACAGGTGCACCCTTGGTGGGGCAGCGAGACAGAACAGACAGCTCTGGTATGGGAGGCATAGCGTCCCGTAATAGAGGTAGCGTCTGAAGCCGTGGAGTGACAGAGGGGGCTCCGTGAGAAGGCACAGCGTTCTCGGGCCAGCTCTGAAGAAAAAGAGGGGAGAGGAGAAGAGAGTGTTGTGGAACAGAACACACTGTCAACCGCACCCTCTTGGGACCCGGAGGTAGAGGAAACAGCTCTTTTTGTGAGGATGGAAGGGTTCTCCCCTGGCCCTCCTGCGGGGGAAGGAGCGGCCATGCTACCGACTCCTGAAGAGCTGTCGTCTCCGACTCCGGGTCGCCCGTCTCAGGAACGCCGCTTCTTAGCCTGATGCTTGGCAGGTGGAGGGGCGGAGATGGGCTGTGCCGCCTTCCCGCGGCTGTCTCCTCGCTGCGGCCGGGGTGGAGGCTGCTGCTGTGGCCGAGCGGGAGCGGAGGAAGCCGCAGGAGGGCGACCTCGGCGACGAGCAGGCTGAGACACCTGAGCCAGCGGCGGTGTAGGAGCAGCAGCTGGCCGCCGGGGCAGGATATGGCTGATCGCCTCAGACTGTATCTGAGCGGCCGAGAATTGCTGGGCAACAACCTCGACCGCATCGCCGAAAAGACCGGCCTGAGAGATGGGAGTTTAGGAGCTGAGTACAGTCCGGCTCCCTCACGTCTGCCAGGTACAGCCATAGGTGAAAAAAAAAAAAAAAAAAAACTTCTTATTCCTATCCTTTCACTTCCTCTAATCCCTCTCTATTGTAGCTTAGGATAATCTGAGCACTGCCTATAACTTGTATTATGAGCACTTCTTGTCTATTTGCCTCGTCATAACGACTCGCTTGTTGTATTCCTCACTTGTAAGTCGCTTTGGATAAAAGCGTCTGCCAAATGAATAAATGTAAATGTAAATGTAGGTGGCGCTCCTGGACCACCAAGGTGGACATCACCTGATCAATAGAGCGCGCCGTAACCTTAGTCGCCCAAAGGGCAAGGTCGGCGGCTGTGCGAGCCTCCTGAAGGGCCGCTTGGTCAGCACCTGCCTCATGCAAGCCTTTAAGCACCTTAGCCTGATAGACCTGCAAGGTTGCCATGGCGTGAAGGCGGAAGCGGCCTGACCCGCAGCTCTGTAAGCCTTGGCCACAAGCGTGGACGAGAACTTACAGGCCTTGGACGGGAGCTTGGGATCACCGCGCCACGTAGAAGCGCTCGGAGGACACAACTGCATCGCAACCGAGCGCTCCACAGGGGGTACCCCAGCATACCCTTTAGCCGCCCCGCCATTGAGGGAGGTGAAGGCGGAGGAAGCACCAGAACGGTTTCGGGCAGTTAAAGGTGCCCTCCATGAACTGGTAACCTCCTCATGCACTTCCGGGAAGAAAGGAACTGGTGGGGGGCCCTGGCGTTCACCAGAGCGTGCAGGCCCAAGGAACCAATCGCCCAGCCTCGAGTGTTCTGGACGAGGTGGAGGATTCCACTCCAACCCAATGCTCTCAGCTGCCCAGGCAAGCATTGCCGTCAGCTCGGGATCTGACTCAGACAACGCCGCTCTCCCAGAGGGAGGCACCGCAGCCGAATCTTCATCTCTGAGGACTCAAACCCACCTTGAGATGCAGCGATCGACATATGATCATCCTCCGGAGCCCTGAATGAGACGCTGGGTCCCCCAGAAGGGGAGGCAGCAGGCCCACCGGGAAGCTTCACCAGCAGAGATGCCTGGGAGGGGGGCGTGGCCCGAGGAGGCTGACTCGTCGGGTTGTTCCACACCGTCACCCTCAGATCACCCTGGCCACCAGCCGAAGATCGGGGTGTGGCAGAGGGGACTGTTTAAGGTAATCAAGTCTTGATCTAAGCATCTTGATGGTCATGTTCCCACAATGAGAACATGAACCATCCACGAAAGCCGCCTCAGCATGCTGGAAACACGTGAGACAGCGATCATGGCCCAGAAACACACGGGCGGTGCGACATCTTTAAAAAGACGTAAACCCGTAAGCTCTTTTAGGAAATTTCTCTTTAGGTACTGAAGCGCTCAGGGGAAACAGGCAAGGCAGGAACACTGGAATCCGCTGAAACGCGCCGTCACACCAGTACTGTAGAGACTTGTCCTGTAGAACACTCTGGTGAAGGCAACGATGTGCTCGGCTCCGAAGCGAAAGCTTGAATGCGAGTTGCTCGCGCTGCTCCTTATATACCCACACTGTGGGGCGGAGCTTGCGCATGCAAATTCTGTATCGGGTACCATTTGACAGAAATTCAGAGAGAGTGAAACATCTGCGAAACATCTGTGAAACATCTGCGCAATGAGTATGTGGAGGTATGTATTGTTCATCTTACTATGGTGTGGTATTGTGCACTGCTCATAATGTTCTGGCACAAAAAAATACTGTGCAATAGATATTGAATAGCATCCTATTGTCTTTTACTGTGTTTCAGAGAGTATTGCAAATGGATGCTGCAGAAATTCAACATGAATTTATATATGTAGATGAGGCTGGATTTAACCTTGCGAAAACAAGAAGAGGGAGAAATGTAATTGTACACAGGGCAATCACCAATGTGCCAAGGCAGCGAGGGGGTAACATCACCCTTTGCGCTACATAAAATGGGGTCCTCCACCACCATGCAAATCTGGGACCCTATAATGCAAATCTAATACTTGTATTTCTTGACAGATTGCATGAGATTGTCACAGCATTAAACCAAGTGGACCAGATGTCATTGTCGTTTGGGACAATGTCTCATTCCATCGGGCTGCTCTGGTCCAGAATTGGTTCCATGAGCACCCTGAATTTGAAGTCTTATACCTTCCCCCATACTCCCCCTTCCTGAATCCAATAGAATTTTTTTCAGTATGGCGGTGGAAGGTATACAACCTGCGGCCCTATGACTGTTTGCCCCTCATTCAGGCCTGTGATCATATCGAAGCAGCTTCTGTGCAGGGGTGGATTTGTCACACGAGGCGATTCTTCCAACGGTGACTTGCCAATGAAGACATAGCCTGTGATGTGGATGAAATCGTATGGCCTGATCCAGCCAGACAGAGAGATGATAAATAATTACAGTATTCTTGTTGCTTTTACAGTATTTTTTCTTCAGAGTCAAAGTGTATGTACTTCATGCAGTATTTTTTATTTGTCTACAGATTTTATTTGTTTCATTGCTTTAATTGTTGGTTGATTACTGTAACTTATGATAAGAAATACTGTAAGTATTGAAATAAATACTTGAAATATTCAGTCTGCAGCATCAGTGTTTTGCAGTGCTTTGTACGTTTATAGTAGGCCTATTTGTGTACATTCTCCCTATATCTCAAACTAATCATGAAGAATGTTGTGAAGAATGTTTTTTTTTTTTTTTTTTTTTTTTTCTAAATTATGTCTGGCCAAAAATCTAGCACATGCTATTTCCTAAAATTAGTTTTTTTTTTACAAATGTGTTTTTATTTATCACAGCAGTGTGAAACTGGCTGCAATAGTGTCTGATCATTGAGGACACTATATATATATAAAGAGCTTCCACAGGCTAATGTGAGATTGCGTCATCATTGCTTCATTGTTGCATCTGGGTTTCCGGTAGTCCACCGCTCTATTCGAGCTGATGTCTGTTTGTGGTTACTTTTATTACTGCTTAAGAGGGTTGACTCCCCTGTGTTACTACTATAGAGTTCCTGTTTGAAAAGAAATCGCTTGAATGTACAACACTGTGTGTTGTGAGGGGCTGCTGCTCTCCTGCTAGTGAACTTTAAGGAATTGGTTTGCCAGATATCTAACCAGAAGTCCTGCTTGTTGGCCTGCAAATTGGGTGGGGTCTTTCACTGCATGGCCTAGTCTCAACGCTGCTGTTCTTCTCTATTTTGTTTCTTTATTATTATTTTTGGTTTTTGGTTTGTTATATTTGATCTGCTTTCTTTTGTTTGTTCTATGTTGTCATTGTGTGTTTTGGATTTATTCAGTTTAATCTGTTACTCTTGTTAATTTCTCCTTTTTTTTTTTTTTTTCTTTTTTTTTTTTGGTTTGTTAATCTTGTATTTGTACGGCTCTGTTTTGTTTAGTGTCATCTTTGTTTTTGTTTTTGATAGCCAAGGATATATAATATATTTTTGAGCCCTTTAATATAATTTATTTTTGTTTCCTTTTTGTAAAGATCAGTGTTACAGCCGGCTCGTAGACTGTAACAAACAGGAGACCAGACGCGCCAATTCTTTGCAGAAAGCATTTATTTTACACAAGAAAAACATAAATATAATATAAATAAAGAATCGTTTTAGGGCCGGGCAGGACACTCAGCGTAACGCAGGCCAGCAAGCGCCATGCTGGAACCAGACGACCTTTCAACCAAAGCCCCCGCACAACTAGTCTCAGTGGCATTTAACTCCGCATCCAACGAGTGTCAGGTGTGTCGGCCACGCCCCCTCCAGACGGCACCTAAGAAATCACACACACCCAACAAGACGCACAGCGTAGACTGAGACGTCACACACCCCCCCTTAAAAAAAACCATAATGCAAAAACAATTAGTTAGATCAAAATTAGATCAATTATCAAACACCCATTTACATTCTACATTTATATTGAATAGGCTATATGACATCCATACAAAAACTCTGGAACCACTGATTAGAGACCAAGTCGTCCCCTTATCCCTTTTAACTCACCCACCAACCATCTTCATCCCCAGCAATCCGGATCCTGAAAGCAATTTAAGGTGATGGAGAAAAATAGTAGAGAGAAAAGTGAAAGTAGACCACATTAAGAATCAACCATTACGTGGCCGCATCAAATGCGCGAGATAATGCATCGGCCATAACATTATCAACTCCTCTGATGTGTTGCACCTTCAAGTTATACGGTTGTAAAAATAAAACCCACCGCATCAACCGTTGGTTTGGGCTCTGTAGCGAATGCAAAAACGTCAGAGGATTATGATCAGAGTACACCAACACCTCCGCGCCTCCCCCCACATAAACATCAAAATGCTGGAGCGCCCAGATCATAGCCAAAGCTTCTTTTTCGATCACTGAATAATTGCGCTGATGTACATTAAATTTCCGCGAAAAGAAGCATACAGGATGATCCACTCCGTCTTGATCTGACTGTAACAAAACTGCCCCAGCTCCTACCTGACTTGCGTCCACTTGAATTTTAAAAGGACGGTCAAACTGGGGTGCCACAAGGACTGGGGATGTCGACAACAACAATTTCACATTGTCAAAAGCTCTCTGACAATTCAAAGTCCATTCGAATTTCGTAGATCCTTTTAACATATCTGTCAAAGGAGAGACAACAGTGGAAAAATTGGGACAAAAGCTCCGATAATAACCAGCGAGCCCTAAGAAACGCATCAGCTCCTTTTTGGTCAGTGGAGGAGGAAAACCTTCAATTGCCATAACTTTAGCTTGGAGAGGACGTACTTTACCCTGTCCTACCTCCTTCCCCAAGTACTTTACTGTGGCCTGGGCAAACTCGCACTTTGACAAATTGACGGTAAGACGCGCTTCAACCAACCGCTCAAACAATGCCCGTAACCGCTGCAAATGCTGCTCCCAATTATCACTAAATATAATAACATCGTCTAAATAGACGGCACAACCATCCAACCCCAAAACCACCCGATTCATTAATCTCTGGAAGGTTGCCGGTGCGTTTCGCAACCCAAAACTCATAACCGAGTATGAGTATAATCCTGATGGCGTAATAAAAGCGCTTACTTCTTGGGCACGTTTGGTTAACGGCACTTGCCAGTACCCTTTTAGGAGGTCCAACTTACTCACGAACTTAGATGCACCAACTTGGTCAACGCAGTCTTCCATGCGAGGAAGAGGAAACGCATCGGGCCTGGTTATTTTATTTAACTTACGATAATCAGTGCAGAATCTATACGTACCATCTGATTTTCGCACCAACAAGCAGGGCGATGCCCAGCTAGAGAACGAATGTTGGGCTATGCCATTATCAAGCATATACTGGACTTCAGATTCTAATACTTTTCGTTTCTCAACCGGGACACGATAAAAACGCTGCCGAATTGGCTGTGCATCACCGACGTCCACATCATGATGGATCAGATGCGTGCGCGACGGCACATCTCCAAACAAACTGGGGAACTCATTCACTAAACGAATTAATTCGGATCTATGTCCACTAGACAGATGTTGCAATAAACTATCGAAATTCCCAAGCGTTTCAGAATTCCTCAGACGCGGCAACAACTCACCGTCTCCAGGTGCCTTAACACCCTCACTCACCCAAGGAGAATCCAAAGGCTTCTCCGCTGTGGCAGCAACGGAAACGGGACTTATCTTCAGCTCACTACTGCGAGAAAAATATGGTTTGAGCAAATTAGCATGACAAAGCTGGTTAGATTTTTTTCGATCAGGAGTAGCAATTATATAATCATGTTGCGAAACCCTCCGTACCACTGTATATGGACCAGAAAATTTTGCACAAAACGGAGATCCGGGATGAGGCAACAATACTAATACTTGATCGCCCGGACTAAACACACGACATTCCGTATGGCGATCAAACAGTCTCTTCATTTTCATCTGCGCCTTTATAAGATGTTCTCGTGCTTTTTGTCCTGCCAGAAACAAACGCCTACGAAACCCATTAACATAATCTGATAAGTTTTGAGGCGGTTCTTTGCTCTTTAATTCGTCCTGCAAAACTGCAAGTGGTCCCCGTACCGTGTGACCGAAAACTAGCTCATTTGGACTGAACCCCAAACTCTCCTGAGTCACCTCCCGAGCCGCAAGCATTAACCAAGGCAACCCATCCTCCCAATCCCTGTTCAGTTCAACACAATAAGCGCGTAACAGCGACTTTAGGGACTGATGAAAACGTTCCAGCGCCCCCTGGCTCTGAGGATGTCGCGCGCTTGACTGGTTGTGTTTTACCCCAAGCTGTTTTAGAATCTCCGCAAACATTCCGGACATAAAATTGGTACCTCGATCGCTCTGAACAATCTTTGGTATACCAAAAATAGAAATAAACTGCGTTAAGGCTTTAACCACAGCCCTAGTAGTGATCTTACGCAAAGGGTATGCCGCGGGATAACGAGTTGTTTGACACATAACTGTGAGCAAATATAAATTGCCCGATTTAGACGGAGGCAACGGCCCAACACAGTCAACCAGTATGTGCTCGAAAGGTTGATTAACTATGGGTATCGGACACAACGGTACAGGCTTTAAAATCTGATTGGGTTTACCCACTACCTGGCAAGTGTGGCACGTTTTAATAAATGCTGCGATATCTCTTTTAAGACGAGGCCAATAAAATTGCCGCAAAACCCGGTGATAAGTTTTTTTCACGCCCAAATGGCCCGCCACATCACCATGGGCAGCACCTAATACCGCCTCCTTAAACTGACCAGGCACTACTATCTGAATTATTGCCTCACCACCAGAATCCTCGTCTTGATGACTCCACTTTCTCAACAGCAACTCCTCCTGTAAAAAATAGCCATTTGCCACGCTCTCCACCTCCTCCGGCCGCACTACAGCAGCGAACAAAGCTCGTAAAGCAGGATCTTTCTGCTGCGCGGCTACCAAGTCACTATGAGAAATGGGAGAGAGAACAGATAACCCAGGTACCTCAAGTTTAGGCATTTTTACACATTCAGACTTTAAGGAACGACTCATTGCGCGTGTTACAGCACAAGATACAAACAACTCAGGGAATTGACACTCCAATTCATCAGCTTGTTCTTTCAACGGAGTAAACGAAACTACAGGTGGAGGGACAACATCTCTCCACACCCGCCCCCCTGCCAAATTATTTCCCAAAATTACAGAAACACCACTCACAGGCAGTGATGGACGCACTCCTAGTGTTACCTCTCCTTGGACTAAATCAGATTTTAGGTTAACTTTGTGCAATGGAACTGACAAGATCTGCAGTCCTATTCCCCTTATCAACACATTTTTCCCCGCACTTGAGGTGGCAGAAAAAGGCAGAATAGACTCTAAAATGAACGATTCAGATGACCCAGTATCTCTCAAGATCCTAACTGATACTTTGTCAATATTATCAGGTAAAGACACAAAACCGTCAGTAATAAACGGAGCATAATCAGGATCAGTCTTTAGAGTTTTTAATTCAACAGAATCAGGGAGCATTTCTGAATTCACAGAAGTAGACAATGTCTCTACTAATAACGCAGGAGCAGAATTTACCTTTTTACTTCGCGATCTCAGCTTGCCCGCCAACACTGGACATTCATTCTTCCCCGTGTTTAAGCAATAATGGCAAACATTCACATCTGTTTTTCCACGCGCAAAGCTAACCAGCCTCTGAACAGGAGGCACATCAAATTTTCGTGAACGTTGCAGAGACAAATTTTCTCGGTGACTAATGCCACCACCTGCACGAGCATCAACAAATCCACTTTTATGGGTTAAAATAAATTCATCCGCCAATACTGCAGCTTTAGCAACCGTATTGGGTTTATTTTCATTGATATAGGTAGCAATGTTATCAGTAACGATGTTTCTAAATTGCTCCAACAAAATCAAATCCCGCAACTCCTCAAAAGTACTTACATTCGATGCGGCGCACCACCGATCAAAATGCACAGTCAGCTCCCTTCCCACTTCTACATGGGTCTGCCGATCCCCTTTTCGCCAATTCCTGAAGCGCTGGCGATACGCTTCTGGAACTAATTCATACACCTTCAAAATGGTAGACTTAACTTTATAATAATCCCTTCGATCCTCCACCGTAAGTGCCATATAAGCTTCCTGTGCTCTCCCTGTAATGACACTTTGAAGCATCACTACCCGATCCGTAACCGGCCAATTACGTTCCTCTGCAATACTCTCAAACAAGGAGAAGAAAACGTCGGGATCGCGTTCATTAAATTTTGGGAGCAATTTTAAATTACCTACCACATCGAATGCACGCGAGAAACTTTCATTCAGAGGTGCACCTTCAGAAGCTAATTTACCTTCACCGATCAATTTCAACCTTTGAATTTGTAATTCAAATTCCCTGGACAACTTTTCAGATTCCAACTGCTGAGTATGTTTAAGCTGTAATAATTCAATTTCGCGTCGTTTAAGCATATCATCCATTTTTAATCTTTCCAATTCAAATTCACGATCTTTAATTACCTTAGCCATCTCTCGATCATGTATTTGCTGCATTTCAAGAATTTCCTTTCTCTGATCAAACGATAAGCCTGAAAATATATCCACTGATTCTCTCGTCTTCCCAAAATCCGAAATGGACAAAATATTTTTCTCACTCAACTTTGCTTTCAAAGCAGCTTTTAACTCATTCTTTTTCAAGCGTTTATCTAATTCTGTAATCTCATAATGTTCCACAAGTTCCCACAATTGCCCTTTATCTAACGAATTTAATAATCCTTTAGAAGGAGCTTTAATAAAATCTCCAATGGATGCCATTCTTAAATTTCCAATTCACAGATTCACAGGCACACACAAAAAAAAATATGGTCAACACAGATGAGAAATAATTCATAATTCCCCCTGCTAAACTACGCCCATTCCACCCCACTATACTTCCTAAACCTAATCTTCATGCAACTCCCCAGAGTCGAGCGCCTTTAAACACAAATACCGCTGGCCGAGAAATGAGCAAATCTGCCCAATCCACAAACCACGGCCGTGTACTCAACCCAGGAGTCTGCACAAAAATAAAAAACAAAAACAACAAACCAACGCTAAGCGTTGCTAAAGCCTAACAGGGGAATGAATCAAATCTCATCTTGTAATCTACCCAGACTTACCTATGAAAATGTGAACAAACTGCTTTGATTATTGCGTCCGTCTCCTACCACTACCGATTTCTTTACCCCAAACACAATCAAATTAATCAAACGAAAATCATAATAACGTGATTAACGCATTAGCCAATACAACGCAATTTACGGACGAGCCCCCATTTGTTACAGCCGGCTCGTAGACTGTAACAAACAGGAGACCAGACGCGCCAATTCTTTGCAGAAAGCATTTATTTTACACAAGAAAAACATAAATATAATATAAATAAAGAATCGTTTTAGGGCCGGGCAGGACACTCAGCGTAACGCAGGCCAGCAAGCGCCATGCTGGAACCAGACGACCTTTCAACCAAAGCCCCCGCACAACTAGTCTCAGTGGCATTTAACTCCGCATCCAACGAGTGTCAGGTGTGTCGGCCACGCCCCCTCCAGACGGCACCTAAGAAATCACACACACCCAACAAGACGCACAGCGTAGACTGAGACGTCACAATCAGTTAAATCTTTTGACTGTGTTTTGGTTTTGTTTATTGTGGTGAGACTCATAACTAGTGCTGTTTTGCCTTTGTATTTTGATTTTTTTTTTTTTTTTTTTTTTTTTTTGTCATTACTAACTTGTTTTGTTTTTTCTTTCATCTCTTTGTAGGAGCCGGGGTGACCCGAAGTGGGCAGTCTGGCTATTCTTGGGGGGTTGGAAATTCTCCTTTCCCAAAAGTGTGTGGTGTGGATTTCCTTGCAGTGGATTGCACTAAGTGTGTGTGTGCTTGTGAGATTTTGTGCACAGGGGGATACTCAATGGGGGTTGTTTTGAAGCCCACTGCTTAGCCTGCCCTCCTCTGGGCACACCCCAGCTCAGTGGCGAGAATTGTTTTTGTGTGGTGATCAATTTGTTCTCTATCTGAATATTAGTAGTCTGGAGTGGTTGGCTGCCACCAGCATTGCATTGCTATATGACCTGTGATTCCTTTTTAAAACTATTTATTGTGATTCAATAAAGTGTTTTTTGTACATATCCATGTCTCATTGTTTGGTGATTGGGGGAAGAAAATCGAACTTGCGTGCCCTTAGTTGATATTTCCTCGGCTGATTCAGGTTGGGGTGGCATAGTCGCTACTTTGTATATATTTGAATACGAGAGTGCCCTCCTTTTGCCACAGTTAAATGAAAACTAGCATTTTCACAAATATGTGTTATGTGTTTTGACTGAATATGTTTTGACTGAAGTGTGTCATTTTGCAAACAATCTAGGAATTATGCAAATTGAGTGTGGTGTTTGGATAATCGTGATTATATTAAAAAAAAAAAGAACCCGGTTTTCAAAATTGTGTGTAAACAATTGAAAAAAAAAAAAAAACAAACTGTAAGAATACTAATAAAATCTGGCTGAAATGGTCGTTGTAAGTGGTTGCTACCAGTCCAATAAAACACTAGTGACGCAGTGTCACCTTTCCCATACTGAAGGTTGCAAAATAGTTTTATTTGCTTTAGTTGACATCCTGTCATAACACCATTTTTTTTCTTTGTCATAAACCTTAAAAGTTCAGTCTAAAAATTTGCATATCTTGTGTTTTTGTGACGTGTAGCAGATGAAATCGAGGTCATATATACTCTTGTCTCTAAAACACAGCACAGATTTATACACATCCAGAGATACTGCACATTCACTCTTCAGGTGATAAACTCCTCTTTTTGATTCAGTTGTTTTAACCTCAATAATAATCAACCAGCAGTGGAAATATATAAAAGAAAATGAAATGACATGCTTATAAATTTAGGCTAAGCATAAATACTTATAATATATACAACCATAATTTGAAGTTATTTAATAATGGTGTGGTCTGGTTATACAAGTTTAAATGAGGAACTTTGTATTACAAAGTAATCGTATTGTGTTGTGTACTGGATGAATATATTTACATGTTATGTTTACCTTATTGACTGAGTCTGAATTAACTGGTTCATTCACAGTTCTCCATAAAAACAAATCACAGTGGCAATATTATATTTGGCTTGTGAGCTGCTGAGCTAAGAAGACAAACAACACAGAGGAGATGAATAACTCTACAGTGAACTTCATCACACCTGAAATATCTACAAACTCCACAATTCAGCCCTTTGGGCTAATTAACTTTCTGATAACCTCCATATACAGCATACATTTCCTGTTTAGTGTTCCTACAAACGCCTATGTGATCTGGCTCATCATCACAGGAACAGAAAGTGGAGTTGTATCAGCGTTCTTCAATCTCCACCTCTCTATTTGTGAGATTGTTAACTGTCTGCATAGTTTGGTCTCTATACTGACAATTTACTTCTCAAGTCTCTCATTTTTAATGCTGTTTCTAGAAGGATTAATTCTCAGTGGCCGTCCTGTGTTTCAGTGTCTGATCTGTGTTGAGCGTTACCTGGCAGTGGTTCATCCTGTAACCTTTCTGAAGTTCAAACCTCTCAGATATAGAGTGATCTGCTGCACTGTGGCCTGGATAATTATTCTTGGATCCTGTTTCTATTGTTTATTTATTGCAATCTCACAAAACATTCATGTCAAAACATGGTTCTTTTCTCTGCAATTCCTCGTCTTCTTCTGCATCCAGTTGTTTTGTCTTGTGGCTGTTCTCAGAGCTCTGAAGCAGTCAGGACCAGGAGAGAGAGGGAGAGAGAGAGAGGAGGAAAACCACATGAAGAGAAGAGCGTTTTATCTCATTCTAATAACTACTGTGAGCATGGCTTTTATATATGTCCCTTATACAATCACAGGATTCTGTATCATTATAACTCAACAGAATGATGGTGCATATTGGCTCCCTGGTTTGGTATGTTATGTGTTGGCTGGTTTCATTCAGCCTGTTCTTTATCTTCAACGAACTGGAAAACTCTCCTGCCTCTGTTCCTCATAAGATCTGCAATTGAGATATTTTACTAGTTCTAGTTACTTTATTCTCTAAATGTTGTATTGGATAACTTTAATTTAATAATTGATTCACGATTTGTTTAATTTAATAATAAATTTAGTCACTTTTGATTTAAAATGTTTGTTTTTGTGAATTGTGGGGACATTCTATAGGCGTAATGGTTTTTATACTGTACAAACTGTATTTTCTATCACCCCACACTACCCCTACCCCTAAACCTAACCATCACAGGAAACTGTGCACACTTTTACTTTCTCACAAAAACTCATTCTGTATGATTTATAAGCCTTTTGACAAATGGGGACATGGGGTAATGTCTTCATAAGTCACACTATCCTTGTAATACCTATATGTCATTATACAAATTTGTGTCCTGATGTCACACACACACACAAAGAAAAAAAACTTTGTGAGTGTATTCACTGACACACTAAACATTTACATGTAGCAAAATGTTCCAAGTCTTTGAATTTATAAAGATTGTTTTGGCAGATTAATTATGTTTTAGCCTGTCAAAATAAAATATTATAGCAATACTTTTGTTTAGCCTCAACATTGAAATTGGCTGATAAATCACATGGTCACATATGATGTTGACATGCTGGAAAAGCATTATTATCTGAGATATAAAGTTTTACTTATGCGTTCATATAAATCTATGAACTTATGGATGAAAAAAAATGATGTGTATTTTCCCCATGCAGATTCAGTATATGCTCAGTGCTTTGTCTTAATAATTGCTTTACACCTGACATTCTGTCATAACATTTTTTTTGTTTGTTTTTTTTGTCATACCTTAAAAGTTCAGTCTAAAATTTGCATATCTTGTGTTTTATGTGACGTGTAGCAGATGAAATTCTTATTGTCTCCAAAACACAGCACAGAAGTGAATAAACATCCAGAGAGAATGGACTTCCACTCTTCAGGTGATAAAAACTTTTTGATTTTTTGATTAACTTCAGTACTATCAACCAAGAGTGTAATTGTGTTCATCCGAAAATGTTTTGGGATGCATTTAATGCTTTAGTTAAAATTGGATTGAGTAATTTTCTGAACAGAGGTACATCAATTTAAAGGAAATGTATTAAAGAAAATGACATACTTAATTTAGGCTAAGCATAAATACTACTGATTATACACAACCATATTTTTTAAGTCATTTAATAATGATGTGCTGGTTGTTTGAGTTTAAAGTACACTGTAAAAAAAATAAATCGTAAAAAAATGGTCAATGACTGTGAGCTACGGCTGCCAAACAAAAACTTTAAAAATTAAAGTAAAATATTCTAATTTAAATAAAGTGCAAAAAACTTTCACAGAAATTTTCTTTCAACTTTTTTTTTTTTTTTTTTTTTTTTACAGAAAAAGTTATTTTACATGTATTCCCTGAATTATTACAACAAAACACCTTCACTGCAAAACATAATCATAACATAAGGGAAAAAAAAAAAAAAAATGGTCAAATGACTTTTAGCAGCAGCTGCCAAACAAAGTCTGTAAAATAAATGTAAAATAACCTAGTTTAAATAAAATGCAAAACACGCTTACAGAAAAAAACAAAACAAAACACTGTTTTACAGATAAATCCTCAGTTATTAAAACACATTCACTGTAAAATGTGAAACTCTTGGATTTAACTGTAATTTCAAATAAAGTCTGGACTGTAATGAGTAAAGATGTTGAGATTTTTAAAGATGTGTTTAACGTTCTGCTGTTGTCAGTCAATTAAATCAGGAAATACCTATAAAATAACCGTGTTTTTTAACGTTTAAAGATTTTTGCACTTCATTTAAATTAGGATATTTTACTTTAATTTAATGGTTTTGCTTGGCAGCCGCTGCTGCCAGTCATTGACTGTTTTTTTTAATTATTTTTTTTAAAGTGAAGACATTTGCTCATAATAATTCAGGAAATACCTGTAAAATAACAGTTTTTTTTTCCAGTTTTTTTAAATTAGGATAACTTACTTTAATTTAATTGTTTTTGTTTGGCAGCCACAGCTGCCAGTCATTGACTGTTTTTTATGATATTTTTTAAAGTGAAGATATTTGATTGTAATAATTTAGGAATTACCTGTAAAATAACAGTGTTTTTTCAGTTTATTTAAATTAGGATATTTCACTTTAATTTTACGTTTTTTGTTTAGCAGCCACTGCTGCCAGTCATTGACTGTTTTTTTAACGATTTTTTTTTAAAGTGAAGGTATTTGATCATAATAATTTGGGAAATGCCTGTAAAATAACAGTGTTTTTGGTTTATTTAAATGAGGATATTTTACTTTAATTCCACAGGGTTTTTTGGCTGCCATTCATTTGACCGTTTTATCTTTTAACAGTTATTTTCCGTAAATTTCGTTTTTTTTTTTTTTTTTTTTTTTTTTTTTACAGTGTAGGAACTCTGCATACAAAGTAATTGTATTATGTTGTATACTGGATGAATGAATTTAAATGTTTACCTTATTGACTCAGTTTGAATTAACTGGTTCATTCACAGTTCTCCATAAAAAAAGATCACAGTTACAATGTTATATACAGTGTGGTTGAGCTGCTGAACTAAGAAGACAAACACAGACAAGATGAATAACTCTACAGTGAACTTCATCACACCTGAAACATCTACAAACTCCACAACTCATTCCTTTGGGCTACTGAACTTTGTTGAAACTTGTATACTCGGAATAAATGCCCTGTTTGGTGTTCCTACAAACTTCTATATTATATGGCTCATCATCACTGGAAGTGGAGTTGCATCAGAGTTCTTCAACCTCAATCTCACCGTTTGTGAGATTGGTAACTGCCTGAATTGTTTGCTTGCTTTACTAACACGTTACTTTTCAAGTCTCTCATTTTTACCAATGTTTCTAGAAGGACTAACTCTCACTAGCCGTCCTGTGTTTCAGTGTCTGATCTGTGTTGAGCGTTACCTGGCAGTGGTTCATCCTGTAACCTTTCTGAAGTTCAAACCTCTCAGATATAGAGTGATCTGCTGCACTGTGGCCTGGATAATTATTCTTGGATCCTGTTTCTATTGTTTATTTATTTTAATCTCACAAAACATTTATGTACACACATGGTTCTTCTCAACACAGTTCCTCCTCGTCCTCTCCATCCAGTTGTTTTTCCTTGTGGCTGTTCTCAGAGCTCTGAAGCAGTCAGGACCAGGAGAGAGAGTGAGAGAGAGAGGGGAAGAAAACCACATGAAGAGAAGAGCATTCCATCTCATTATAATAACTACTGTGACCATGACATTTACATATGTCCCTTATACTATCACAGGATTCTGTATCATTATAACACAACAGAATGATGGCGCATATTGGCTCCCTGGTTTGGTATGTTATGTATTGGCTGGTTTCGTTCAGCCTGTTCTTTATCTTCACCGAACTGGAAAACTCTCCACCCTCTGTTCCTCATAAGATCTGCAATTGTGTTATTTTACTAGTTACTTTATATACTTAATGTTGTTTTAGATAACTTGAAGTCAATAATTAATTAATGATTTGTTTAATTTAATGTAAATTCAGTTATTTATTTATTTTTGGTCATTAAATGCCATCAATACATTCTTTGTGGAACGAACATTTGTACAACAGATAACAGGTTACATTAAAACATTTACATTTAAAGGTTTTCAAATTTGCAATACATTCCAGCATGTAATCCACATTTGCAATTCCAAATAACAGAAATGCTGCAATATTAAATGGCTTGAGAATATTACATTATTGTGTTGATTCAAACAATATCATGGCTTACATTCACAGCCTTTTTTGTTGAAGGCAAGAATGTAATCAAAAGTTCATCACCTGAAGAGTGAATGCCCAGTCTCTCTGTGCTGTGTTTGTATAATATTTGGTATAATAAATAAAATAAAATCAAGAAAGGAATAATAAAAAAAAAAAAAAAAAATGTTTTAATATCTTCTGCCTTACTATCTTGTTGTTCACCAATAAATAGACAAAGCACTTTTTCATTATCTCACACCGGGTTCTGAAAAAGAGCTGTGTGTGTGTGTGTGTGTGTGTGTGTGTAAATATATATATTTACACACAATTTATTCAGACATCTTGAACATTTCATTCATTAATACAGTTTATTCACTATAGTTTCAAAAAAAAAATGGTAATAAAATATGCCAAGATCTGTCAATCTGTCAAATCTCAATTTTGTCTGATAACACTTCAGCAAAACATGTCCAGGTCAAAGTGTCTGAATAATTTTTGGTTTCAAATTTGTATCAATTTCAGTGGTTGTCCACTGTCTGAATAATTTTTGGGTATATTATGTCACAGTTTACTTATTTTGCTATCCCCATTTACAAAAATGGACTATAGAGTTGTGCACTCACTAGTAAAAACATATCAAAAATATAAAAAATATAGTCCTTTACGATGGTTGCTTGTCAGACTGTATGAACATGATTCTCATGTCACACTGTGGGATCTCAGCTGTCATTTATGTCAGACTGTACAACAGTCAAGACGCGATAAAAATGGATGCGCGCATGAAAACTTGTCTAGAATTTTACATCATCAACCCACACACGTTCGGTGACAGTGAGCTGCATACACGTGACTGAAATGGTGGCTAACAAAGAAATCTCTAGCGTTAATTTTGATCATGGCTTGTCTTGAAAAACAAAGACAATTTGACGTTTGTCATAGGAGAAGGCACACTGGAGGATTATGAAATCTTCTGACACTGCCAGAATTTTGTCAGAGGTCAAATTTGATCGCCCATTAATCAGCTGTCGATGAACATGTCAAACTAGTGATCAAAAACTACAGATTTTAGGCTAGGATTATAGGAATCTTTTAGGATTTGCAAAATTTGTCTCAGATGACCAAATCGTGGCCAAAATCGCACACTGTACACCAGCCTTTAGATGAAATCAACTGAAGATAAAAATCATTAAAATCTCTGAAGATCTGATTAAACAACTCCACAAACAGCATTACCAGCTTCACTTATTACTAACCACAGTGACTTTATTTTCAACCATCTACAGAATTGAGAATTAACTGATGTAAATAGACTAGGTTTATTGGTCAAGAAAAGAAAAAGCCACCATCATGGAGATCAGCATTTTCTTAAAGGGATAGTTCACCCAAAAATTAAAATTTGATGTTTATCTGCTTACCCCCAGCACATCCAAGATGTAGGTGACATTTTTTCTTCAGTCGAACACAAATGATGATTTTTAGTTGCAACCTCTGCCGTCTGTCAGTCGTATAATGGCAGTAGATGGGAACTTCATCTATAAGAGTGAATAAACCTTGCTTAGACAAATCCAAATTAAACCCTGCGGCTCATGACGACACATTGATGTCCTAAGACACGAAACGATCGGTTTGTGTGAGAAACCGAACAGTATTTATATAATTTTTTACCTCTAATACAGCACTATGTCCAACTCCGTTCATGACTCCTTTAGTGATGTCTGATCGTGCTCTGACAGCGGCAGTGATGTCTGACACTCATTGAAGTATATGCGCGAGACATCACTTCCGTTGTCAGAGCGCAGTCCTATTAAGTACAACTATATTTTAACAACACACAGAATATCGATGATGTAATACTTCCAAATTATTTGTTTTCATTTAGCAATTTAACATAGTAAAATTAAACATTTTAATTTTTTTAATTTTTTTTATTTATTTATTTATTTATTTTTTATGGAGAGCAAAGGCAGGACAGTTTTCCAGCTCGTTTGAAATAAAGAACTGGCTGAACAAAACCAGCTAAAACATAACAAATTAAACTAAAAACAATAAGTTCATTAATAAAGAGCCGAGAAGAAACAAAAGACAATCCTATGATTATATATGGCAAATACATGATAGCAATGCTCACAGTAGTTATTAAAATGATATGAAATGCTCTTCTCTTCATGTGGTTTTCCTCCTCTCTCTTTTGCCCTCGCTCTCCTGGTCCTGACTGCTTCAGAGCTCTGAGAACAGCCACAAGACAAAACAACTGGATGGAGAAGAAGAAGAGGAACTGCAGTGTGTAGAACCATGTATATGCATGAAGATTATTTGAGATTAAACTAAACATGCAGAACAAACAAGAACCAAGACTATTTATCCAGGCCACAATGCAGCATATCACTCTATATCTGAGAGGTTTGAATTTCAGAAAGGTTACAGGATGAACCACTGCCAGGTAACGCTCAACACACATCAGACACTGAAACAGAGGACGGCCAGTGATGACTAGTCCTTTCAAGAAATGTGTAGTTCTTGTGAGACTTGAAAACAAAAATGACAGTAGAGTAAATATAGCGTTCAGAAAGTAGGCAATCTCGCAAACAGACAGATTGAGGTTGAAGAACTCTGATGCAACTCCACTTCTTGTGATGATGAGCCATATAACATAAGAGTGTGTAGGAAGACCAAACAGGAAAAGGAGGCTAAATAGACAAATGTCTAAACTATTGAGTTGTGCAATAGAATGAGTTGTGGAGTTTGTAGATGCTTCAGTTGTGAAGTTCTCTGTAGAGTTATTCATCTCCTCTGTGTTTTTGTGTCTTCTCAGCTCAGAAAATCAACTCAAGAAATAATATATATATATATGGCATCTGTATTCAGCAGGAAGAGAGAAGTAAAAATGTAATTCAAACTGTTACATTTTTTCATGCATTGAATTTAAAAATTTTCAAATATGTACTTACACATAATATGGAATGTTTCAATATTGAATGTCTACTATTAGAGGTCATTTTAATGCATTAATTCACAATACAATGCTAAGAGAATAACATAATGCAATACAATATTAAATGACAACATAAAATGATTCTGTAAATTAAACATCTTTAAATTGCACATGGTAATTCCCTTAAATGGCTACAATTTAATTTAATTTACAGTTAATTTTTATCTATTAAAATAAGTAGATAAAACAAGTAGATCTCAACTCTGTTTTATTTAATAGTTAAACCATCTTACATGCTCATAAACCTTATAATACCTAAAATTCACAGCAAAAACTGAAAGCAAGAAAATTAATCAAAAGAGTATCACCCAAAGAGTGAATGTGCTGTCTCTCTGGATGTGTATAAATATCTGAGCTGTGTTTTAGACTGATTTGCAGCTGCCACAAGATTATGTGTGCATGACTTCATCTGCTGCACTTCACATAAACATCATATATGCAAATATTAATGTAAAAAATGAATATGAAAAGGACAATATTTGCAAAACTGGCCTGTGTAAACAGGAATAAAAAATGCATTTTAGTTCAATGTGGAAGCTGCACTCTCTGGACAATCTCTACCTAAAGTTTTGTAAAAGCTGAATTACAGTTTCCAGCTAAAATCAACAATATAGTGGTTTTAAATCACCAACAACTTTTATTCATTTTCATACAAAATATGATAACAGGAAAAGATATTCAATTAATAAAGAATTGTCCCTTGTTTCTTGCAATGTTCCTCATAAGCAGAGGAACAAGTCTTTTAATGGAGTATCTCTCCATGAAATAATAATTTGTATGAAAAGGAACAAAAGTTGTTGGTGATTTACAGCCGTTCACAGTAAAAAATTGCAACAAAGTTACCAATAATTTACTGTTAATTTTACAGTTCTTTACCATAATCTACATTACAGTATGTTGCTGTAAAATACCATGCACTCAATTAAAACTCAAGTAAACTCATTTCATTTTCAGAAACCGACTGCCTCATAAGCTAATATTTATAATTCTGTACGAGCACATTATTCCCATGAACTTATTTCATCTGAGTCCACTAAAAAGAATATTATTACTAAAGTAAAAATAACCAAATTAAACAAAATCATTAAAACTAGAAACATCAAATCAGTTTAACAGTTTATTTCGGGAGATCCTCCACCTCACTTATTTACTTAAATGAAAACAGTTCTCGACTGTCTCATTCTACATTCAGATTAACTCTCTTTGCATGTGTTTATTTGATAAAGTTTATATGTTTATCAATTCAAGGATCATCACAGAGAATATTTCATTTGACCTGAAATCCCATCACACGCATATACTGTACAGCACATATCTTTCATTTTACAAATGTTAGATATATAAAGTTGCAGCAGGTAAATGTGTTGCACCTGCAGGCCATTTATTATTAGGGGCCAAGCACCGAAGGTGCGGAGGCACCTATTGTTATTGTTGGCGTTCTTTTTTTTTTTTTTTTTTTTTATTATTCTTCTTCTTCTTCTTCTTCTTCTTCCGCTCTTGAAGTCTATGGCAACCCATAGAACCGCTTGCGGGAAAGTTGTGAAATTTGGCACACAGTTAGAGGACAGTCTGACCTTTGTCCACAGCAAATTTGGAGTCTCTATCTCAATCCCTCTAGCGCCACCAGCTGTCCAAAGTTGCACTTATGTTTATGTTAATAACTTTTGAACCATAAGGGCTAGAAACAAAATTCTTTTTTCCTCTGATTCCTTGGGTCAAGACGAATCGATCGCACCCTATGACGTCATTTTCCGTCATGAAAATTTTTCCGCCATTTTGAATTTTCTGAAAAACTTACTTTTTCGAACTCCTCCTAGGCCGTTACTCCGATTTTCATGAAAATTGAATCAGATCATCTTCAGACCATGCTGACAAAAAGTTATGGAATTCAAGTTGATTCCTCAAACCGTTTTCGAAAAACTCACGAACGAATTGTACGTAGTGCTTGCGAAAACAGAAGTAAGGCTGTATCTCCGCAACGCTTTATCGTATTCAGACCAAACTTGGTACATGTCATCACAAGCATGACCTGAGGTACCATGCAGTGTTTCGGCGCAGCGCCACCTACTGGTGCGGAGATATGAAAAATGGGTATTTTTGCTTATAACTTCTGATGGGTTTGTCCAAAAATCATAAATTTGGTCTCGTTGGATTCGGGGAATCATGCCGAGTCGAATGATATCCAATTTTCCCATATCGGCCATTTTGGCCGTCGGCCATTTTGAATTTTGTGCTAAAATGCTGTATTTTACGAACGCATTAACGTATCTTTACAAAACTTGGTATGGGTCATCAGCACAATGCCCTGAAGGAGCCTGAGAAGTTTCGGCACAGCGCCACCTTGTGGTCAAAAGTTATAACAAAATTTACAAAAATGCTAATAACTTTTGACTGTATTCACCAATTGTAATGAAACTGGTCTCAGTAGATTCCTTGGGTCATGCTGAGAACATAGATATCACATTTGCTATAGTCAGCTAAACTTCCTGTCCGCCATATTGTTTTTCTTCAAAAACCTACTTTTTCGAACTCCTCCTAGACCGTTGCTCCAATTTTCACCAAAATTGAACCGTGTCATCTTCAGACCATGCCGACAAAAGTTATGGATTTCAAGTCGATAAGTCAAACCGTTTTCGTATACCGGAGCAAAGAATTTGAGATGTGATGCAAAAATTACCCTTGAAGCTGTATCTCTACAATGCTTTGACATATTTAGACCAAACTTGGTACATGTCATCACAAGCATGACCTGAGGCATTATACAGTGTTTCGGTGCAGCGCCACCTACTGGAGTGGAGATATGAAAAATTGTTATTTTGCTCATAACTTCTGATGAGTTTGACCAAAATTCATAAATTTGGTATGGGTCATCAGGACAATGCCCTGAAGGAGCCTGAGAAGTTTCGGACCAGCGCCACCTCGTGGTCAAAAGTTATAACAAAATTTACAAAAATGCTAATAACTTTTGTCTATATTAACCAATTGTAATGAAACTGGTCTCTGTAGATTCCTTGGGTTATGCTGAGAACATAGATATCAAATTTGCCATAGTCAGCTAAACGTCCTGTCCGCCATATTGTTTTTCTTTAAAAACCTACTTTTTCGAACTCCTCCTAGATCGTTGCTCCGATTTTCACCAAAATTGAACCGTGTCATCTTCAGACCATGCCGACAAAAAGTTATGGATTTCAAGTCCATATGTCAAACCGTTTTTGTATACCAGAGCAAAGAATTTGAGGCATGATTCAAAAATGACTCTTGAAGCTGTATCTCTTCAGTGCTTTGACATATTGACACCAAACTTTGGAAGTGTCATTGTCACCTCACTCTGACCATACCACAACAATTTGGACACAGCGCCACCTATTGGTCGAAAGTTATGAACCAGTAAATCCTCATTTTTGATAATTTTTCAGCTCTTATGCCTAAAATGATCTTAATACGTCTTTAATTGTTCACTGTTGCAGTTGGTCTGATGCTCCCAGCCGTGTTGGCTGGTTTCTTGTGCCGTTTTTGTGCTTGGCCCCATAATTGCTGCTTGCAGCTATATTTATCATTATTATTATTATGAAGGCTGTTTAAGAAGACTGATGTTATCAAACTAAGATTAAATAACAATAATTATTTTGTGTGAGCCTTAGTAGTAAAGTTGGAGACAGATAACTTTAGAGGTAGATAGATGTTTAAATGTTCTTTATTGGCATCTATGTTTCCATGAAGGGTCTTTAACATTCATGGAATCTTTCATTTGCACAAAATGTTCTAGTGGGAAAGAGTTCTTTAGATTATTAAACTGTTCTTCACACTAAGAAAAAAAAAAAGAAAAACGTTTTTAGAACAGAACTTCAAGACTTCATCCTTTTTTTTTAAGAGTGTATAGTCCCCTATAAACATTCCCAGAACATCCTAAATGTTCTCTGAATGTTCTGGGAACATTACCAGGTGATGTCCTTGACACCATGCCTTTATCAAACAATCCTAAAGGATTCCAGAAAGGAAAATGGTACAGGATTATAATTAGAATTTGGAACTATTCCTATAAGATTCCTATAGGACTTGTCTTATAAACATAAATATCATAATTTCTTTTCTTTACAGCATCTTGTTTAGACAGTGTACACTGTAAGAAAAAATAAACTTTCAAAAAGAGTGAAAAGCCTAACATTAAAGATAAAAAAAATGGCAAAAGCAGCTACCAAACAAAAATTGTAAAATTAAAGGTATCCTAATTTTTATTCCTTTAGTATTTAATATCTAATTTATATCTATACAATGTCTTATAGACTCACACAGACATCATGAATCAGCGTATGAACCTCAACAATGGTGACAATAAACAAAAATCTTTTTTGTGACTTTAGTAGCTTGTTTTGTGATGCTCAGAGTTAATCTGTTTATCTGAAAATTTTGTCACCATTGTTGAGGTTCATACACTGAATCTTGATGTCTCTGTGTGTCTACATGATCATGTCTGAGTAATTTATGCATAATGGCTTAAAAACTTTCAAAATATTTAAGTAGGACAGGGTTTTGTGCAGTAGTATTATAGGACTACAATAACATGAAAGGAATGCTACATTCAGAGATCGGTGAGTAAGGCCACTGTATGATGATTATTAATAAGCTACCAAATTCATCAACAAACAGATTTGTTTTTTCACATTTTTTTGTTACAACAAATGGAGAAAAACTAAAGTTAAAACATCAAGGGTCAGTAGCCCTATTTTTTATTTTATTTATTTTTTCAATGAAACATCAACACCACATTAAGAAGTGATATCCATAACAATTTATTTTTCTCATTGTACATTTTTTGTGGAAATGCTCCCAACAAACACACCACTGCACCTAGAGTTATTTCTACCTCTAGTATCTTGTATCTCTAGTATCTTGTCTATTTCCTTTTTAACACTTTTCCAAAATTCTCGATTTTTTGGGCAGTTATTTTAGATTTTAGTATAATAGCTGCCCAAATGTAACCCCTCTACCCAGGTCCTACTCGACCCGCTCTGTGCTGGCCTCGAACCTGGGTCTCCGGCGTGGTAGTCGGACTCTCTAACAAGAAGGCTAAATGCTGCAACCTCAAGCATTAGTCACTAAAGCATCTCTTGAGATTAGAGGAGTGAGGTTTACTTGCACAGTGACTACTAGCTGGCCTCCGTTACACTAACATGTAATTTAAAAAAAAAGAAGAAAAAAAAGTCACTTTTCTGAAATGACACGTCCTTGAGAAGGTATGACAAATGCAACCTCCAGAAGACACAGTCTTCGGAAGGAGACATAGGCTGCATCCGAAAAACATTATGTGACAAAAAAAGTATGTCCGAATTCACAGTATCTGGCGAGATTCTGAAGTGTGCATATGATGGACATTTTACTATCGCATGAGGCCACTGGAGAGGGTCAGTGAATGGCGGTGATGCGGTGACATGACTGACCCTGGTAGGTCATGTCACAATGGCAACATGGCGAATGTAGTATTTCCAGATTACATTCATACTACACACATTCAAACTATATAGAACTGACCTTTTTAGCAGTCGTGAAGTAATTACTTATTCAAAATACGTACCTACTCAAGAAAGTATGCGATTTCAGACATAAGCACCATAGCTAGGGTGCTTCTCGTTTCCTATTTGTGCATCCTTGTTTTCTTTCTTTGCTTCATTTCCTTGCATCTCAGCTCCACCCACCTTAGGAGGTGAGGAAAGGATGCAAGGAAAGAAAAGGAGGACGGGGGAATCGAAGGGAATCTTATTTGTACAATGGAATATTCTTGGTCACTCAAGTGTCATCAGCTGCACTCAAGGGATCTGCCCTTATGTTGTTAAAGTTTGGGGTTACACTTTATTTTGATGGTTCCCTTTCGTCATTCTCTTGACTACACGTAACGTTGCATAAAGACATTAAATCTCTCCTATTACAAACCAGACAGACTTCTGTAATTTGTCTACAGTTCTTTTTGAGAATTAACAGGTTTAGATGTTGATGTTTTATTGAAAATTTTTGGTTACCGTTATGGTGCTCAGCGTTTCATTTAGTTGGGCAGTTTGACTCTTGATTTTTTATGACAGTTTGTGGTCTTTGTAACAGTGTTTATAAAAACACATACTTTGTTGCAAAGAAAACCAGAACCAAAGATGATCGGGTGATTTACCTATCATCATAAAGAAAAGTAATTGACTAATGTCATCATTGACTTGTTTTTAATATGTTTTATCATCAATATTTTCTTTTGCCACAGATCAGCCATTCTGAATTTTGATTTCTAAACATATTAAGAAAAGAATAAAAAAAAAAGTAGACACACCCACAAACATCAAGAATCAGCATATGAATCTCAACAATGGTGAAATGCCTCATGTCATAATGCATGCTGGGAGCCACATATAAACTCATGGCACCCAGCCTACATTGCAGCATGTAGTATGACACCATTGTTGAGATTATGCTGATTCTTGATGTCTGTGCAAAAAATATATTAACAACAAATTTTAATGAATCACTTTTCTTTTTGGTAATGCAAGTGAAATCACCTGATTGTCTTTGTTTATGGCTTCCTTTGCAACAAATTATGTGTTTTGGTAAACACTGTTACAAAAACCACAAACTGAAATAAAAATTCAAGCCAAACTGCCTAACTAAATGAAACAGTGATCACCATAAGAGTGACCAAACATTTTCAATAAAACAGCAACATCTAAACCTCTGGTAATTATCAAAAAGAATTGTAGACAAATGACATAAATAAAGTCAGTCTGGTTTGTAATATGAGAGATTTAATGTCTTCAGTTATTTCATCTAAGTCATTTTGTTGTTCTTGTGTTTCTTTTGTGCTCGTTATCATCAGGTGTCTTCAATAATCTAATAATAATCACTCACTTAATCACTTAAGTATCTAATTAACTCTAAGACTACTCCAGTTATACTTTTAACACCCTGCTGGTGGTTCCCATATGAACACTGAACGGTGTTAATTTAACATTAGGGAATTTACTGTGAGTGGGTGGATTTTTATCATTGTAGGGTGGCTGTGTTCACACACTGCCAAACACCATGTAAAAGTGGAATTTGCATAATAGGTGCACTTTAAAACTTTTAACAGAGGTAAAACATAAGTTAAAATCATTGTGACAGATGTGAAGGCGGAGAATTTATATATGCATGAGGTTTTTTGCTTCCGCATAGAATATACCTGTGCATCCTCACTCATAGCTCCTCTGGAAGCTTCCTCACTCCTCGTTCTTCTTGTGCTTGCAGTGCAATCAGAGAATTCAGATGTCCTTTAACTTGTATCAGTTTCTGGGTCACAGGCTGGAGGATGGAGGAATGAGGAAATGAGGACACATCCATTTGAGTATTGAGAAGAACCCCCTACTATTTCTACTCTATTTCTACTCTTTCAGAGATAAGATTACATCACAACTGTTGCTGTCATCATTAGTATTGTAGATAAGTGTCAGTAAGTTAAATGTTGTGTAGAAATGTGCCTTGAATAATTGGCGTCAGTAAGTGGCAGTCTGTTCAGACCTGTTCAGTTTAGTTGGTCTTTTTAAACCTTATATTTGTTTATTTTATATATTTGCATATTTTATGAAGATGAAGTCATATATTCTGTAACAGCTGTGAAGTCAGTCTACAAAACACAGTACAGAGATTTATACACATCCAGAGAGACTGGACATCCACTCTTCAGGTGATAAGCGTTTAACTCAGATTTTCTATATGAATGTAAAGGTTGAAATTTTAATATAATCTCAATATTTGTGCTGTTTTTACTTGGACAGAAATGTATTGAAAATCTAAATTACTCGTTGACTTGTTTTCATTCTTATTCACTTAGTCTAAATGATGTAAAGTTTGGTATAGGAGGGGTGGTATAGGAAGAAATTTATGTATTGGTTGAACACAAAGGGGCAGTCACACTACACTTTTTGTTCCATTGACTTCCATTCATACACAAGAGAATGTGTCACACCGCAAGCACAAGCTCATGTGAAAATTGCTGCATTTTGCTGTGTTCCAAAGTTTAAATTTGTTGAAATCTGAGCTGCGAATTTGTATTAGGCTATATAGACGTTGGCTGAAACACGCAGAAAATTTGACTTAAAATGAGAATTAAATGCAGGAAAACTCTTCACGTTTTCGTGCAGTTTCAGACCGACCATGTGAAATTTAAGCCTATTAAGTTTCATTTGAACAGTATGAACAATACTAATTTGTGAAACTAATTTAGAAATGGCGTCATGGAGGCCTTTTAGTCTTGTTGTTCTCTTGTGTAAAATGTCAAACTGCTTCCTTACTGCATTTTAAACTGCTTGGTTGTTTGTACTGTTTGGTTGAGACAAATTCTCAAAGGAAGACCTTTACAAGAAAAAAGTCCATGAGTCTAACTTTCAAAACTGTCTCAAAGATTATCTGAACCCCTGCATCCCGATATAATAACCAACATCTATTCTTCTCAACTGGTTGGTGTCCTAAACCAAACGGTTCATTTTACATAACACCGCCTCTTTTTGTCCCTATAGATCTTGCAATATTAAATTGTTTGGTGATCTTCTGGGCAGAGAAGACAGAGAGAGAAAAGATGAATAACTTCACATCTGTTGTTTCTTCCAACTCCACACCTCAGTGCAGTGAGCTACTGGCGAATGTAAAGCTTGGTGTACACAGCATCAATTTCCTGTTTGGTCTTCCTACACACTGCTATGTTATATGGCTCATCATCACAGGAACAGGAAGTGGAGTCGCATCAGGATTCTTCAACCTCAATCTCTCTCTTTGTGAGATTGTTAACAGTCTGAACTCCTTGTTCGATGTACTTTCTTATTTTCCTTGGGTTTCAAGTCTAACAAACTTAGAACAGTTTTTATTAGGGTTTGCCATCACTGGTCGTCCTCTGTTTCAGTGTCTGATGTGTGTTGAGCGTTACCTGGCAGTGGTTCATCCTGTAACCTTTCTGAAGTACAAACCTCTCAGATATAGAGTGATCTGCTGCACTGTGGCCTGGATAATTAGTTTTGGCTCCTGTTTGTACTGCATGTTTACTTTACTCTTACTTAACTTTTATATTTATGCATGCATTAACTCGATTCAGTTCCTCGTCTTCTTCTTCATTCAGTTGTTCTGCTGTGTAACTGTTCTCAGAGCTCTGAAGCAGTCAGGACCAGGAGAGAGAGGGAGAGAGAGAGGGGAGGAAAACCACATGAAGAGAAGAGCGTTTTATCTCATTCTAATAACTACCGTGAGCATGGCTATTGTATACATGCCATTTACTCTCTCAGGATTATTTTACATACTCACACTTAATTGTGATAAACCTTTATCTGTTGGCATTATTTTTTTTATTCTGGGTGGTTTTGTTCAGCCAGTTCTTTATCTGCACCGGGCTGGAAAACTCTCCTGCCTCTGTTCCTCATAAAACCTGCAGTTGTGATAAATGACAAATTACTTATCCTTATTTTTCTATTTCATTTATGGATGGGAACTTTGTATGTTACCATTACTTTTAATTTTAAGGGAAATGTCTTATTTCTTTATATTAGTGTTTATTCCAGAACATGCTCTGTGTATTTTGCGAGATTCTCAGTGACTTACACTTAAAAATACTTTTCTATTTTATTTACATACAAAGAGCTAATATTAAATAAACAAAAATAAAAAGCTTTGTCAACTGACATAATAAACATTTACATAGCAAACATTTACATATAGCAAAATGTTCCACCTGTGAAAGTCTTTGGATTTATAAAGATCGTTTTGGCAGATTGATTATGTTTTAGCCTGTCAAAATAAAATATTATAACAATACTTTTTTCAGCCTCAATACTGAAGTTGGGAGTCAGCTGATAAATCGCATGGTCACCTATGATGTTGACATGCTGGAATGGCATTATTATCTGAGATATAAAGTTTTACTTATGCATTCATATAAATCTATTAACTTAGGGTTGAAAAAAAAATGTCCCAAATCATGTTTAGTATGCTTAGTGCTTTGTCTTAAAAAAAGACAAAGAACTTTTCCATTGTCTTACAAACCCACAGGTCCTGTTTATTGGTGAACAACAAGATAGTGAGCCAGAAGAAATTAAAACACAATACCAAAATGTGGTCCAATTTTTCTTCCTTTCTTGATTTGATTCTATTTATTATATCACATAAAATCGTTATCAAAATGGCCTTTTATTCCACATTGTAAATGAAGTACAGTTTTCTTGAATTTCTCATAATAGCCAGTTGTAAATTTTTCTCTTTATATTTACACAGTTACACACAACATTATCTGCCATTTGGAACCACTTTTTACTTTTAATATTTGCATATCTGATGTTTATTGTGACGTAGCATTTGGATTCATGTACATATTATCTTGTGGCAGCTGTGAAGTCAGTACAAAACACAGCACAGAGAGACTGGACATTCACTCTTCAGGTGATGAACTTTTGATTAAATTCTTGCTTTCAAAAAAAAAAGGTTGTGAATGTAAACCACAACATTGTTTGAATTAACACAATAATTTAATATTCTCAAGTCATTTAATATTGGAGTGCTTCTGTTATTTGGAATGGACTACTTGCACTGAGCCTCGTGACGCACATCCGGTTTGAAATATTACGGCTCAGTTGTTTCCGGTTATATATATTTTCAATGCGCCGTTATCACATAGATAACTAAACCCCTCTTAAAACGAGAGTCCTCGGGATGATTTTAAATTCCAGACATATTCAGAGACAAGAGAAGAGATTCTGATGATTACCGTGTACAGACCTTTCCAAACTCAACGGAACTTTAAGTTTTAATCCAACATTAGCTGTGATTCTTTCACCACAGGGTGTCAGCGCTCTACTAGTGATTGCGACGCTGCAGTGTGAGACGTGATAAATAAGATCAGAATGAACATAATATTTTAGTCTCTATTCTGTGCCATTTTTTCTGACAACTATTTATGTAATTCACACATTTATGCCAAAAATCCTAATATTTAAGGTAGTTGCGCTGTCATTGCGTTATTCTTTAAGATTAATTAATAACACCGTTAAAGCAGTTATCACATTCATTCAACTATTTCAAACACTGGAATAAAAGAGCACCCAGTGCAACCAATCGGCAGCTGCAGATGCTTGACAGTTTTAACTTTTTTTTTTTGTTTGTCTTGCCATCGTGATAATGCGTTGTCACCCATCGTTACTACACTTACCATAGTAAAACAATACACTTCCTTAAGTGTGTTTATCAGTCAAATTCATTTAAATGTAAATTTAACAGGTATGAAATATGATGACTAAGAGAAAATCACTGCTAATGAGAAGACGAGCACTTGACGGCGGAAGGTTAGTGGGGAAATATATTTATTTATTATTCTGAATGCGCATTTGGAAGGGAAATATATTAATAAACGTTTCAGCAGGTTGAAGATAATTAATGTTAATGCAGAGAATATGATTAATTGTTTAAAAAAACATTTCGCAGCCCTAAAATGTAGTAATAATCTGCGTTTTCACAAGAAGCTCTCTGTATATAAGTGCGCTGAACGCTGACCGGAAACGCTCGAGCCGTAATAAGTAGAAAGCGGAAGTAGCTGTGCAAGTAGTCCATTGCAAATGTGGATTACGTGCTGGAATGTAATGCAAATTTTAAAACCTTTAAATGTAAATGTTTTAAAACCTTTTTCACACTGTTAAACCTTGCTGTAAAAAAAAAAAAAAAAGCCAAATTCTGACTGTAACAAACCATTTTCCATTAAAACAGGAATATACTGTAGAAAGCAATCTTCTCTCTTGACTCTTTAACATTAATTTATTTCTGGCTGCTGTAAAGGAGTGTTTATAAAACACATTTGTTATGGCAGAAAAAGCCAACATGAAGCTGATCAGGTTTTTTGGCCATTGTGATGACGCTGTTATGATCTTGGACTTGTCTGATTCACTGAACTCTTTCTGTGTCTAGTCTTTGATTTAATGGGGATTTTATGTTTATTGATTATAGCATGTCTGTGATTCAACAGATATTAACAGAATATTAAAGTCATATAATGCACAAAATATTTATAGCAGAGATATCAACAATCAGATTATGAATCTCCACAATGGTGACATTCAAAAGTTTAAAATCGCAATGCATGATGGGTGCCAGCATAATACAAAACTCCCAGCATGCACTGCAGCATGAATACATTTCGCAGCTGAATGGTCCTTTTTTATTGCCACCATTGTTGAAATTGATGTGCTGATTTTTGATATCTGTGTGTCTAAATAATGCTGCAACTGTTTTTTTTTTGGTGCATGGTGTTTAAAAAAAAAATGTTAACTGGTTGTTGTTGGAACTCTTGCTGTAGTTTCACAGAGGTGATAATGTAAGACAAGGGATTAAACCCTAAAGTATGAGTTCCATAAATCAACTATGTGATGGTTATATCTTCATCAGCACTTAACACATTTAAAAAATAATAATAATTAAAAAATAACGTTTGATTCTGCCATAACAATTGCGGCTTGCAAAAGAAATTTAAGCACTCAAATAAAAAGAAAAAGAAAAAAAAAAAACTGATGTATAAAAAGGCAAGGGTCAAGAGCTCAACTAAAGCACACACTAATCTCCTCAATGGTGACATCAAACCAAACATTTTTAATAAAAAATCAACATATAAACTTCTGTTAATTCTCAATAAGATCTTCTGTAGAAATAAAGTTAAACTGGTCAATAATAAGTTTAGTAATGTGTAATGGCTGAAAGACAGTTGTAGTTTTTTTTCGTTGTTGTTCCTCTTTTTAGTGATTCTGTTTGTTATCAACAGGTGTTCATCATTAATGTTCAATCATCACTTACATATTAACTTAATTATCTCACTGCAACACAGCGTCAATGTTACTTTTACTCTGTAGTGTGGACACTAGAGGATGTTCCTGTGGGGTTGAAAGGGTTAAAGGTGTAAGATAAAAAGGCACACCCACAAAATGTATTTTAACAGTAACAAACTGTAAGTTAAAAAAAAAATGTATAGTGTTGCTGGTAGTTTACTGTAAAATTGAGTTTTGTGGGTCACCATTGTGCTGAACAGTAGAGCCATGTGCTTACATTCAGGAGAAGCTCAAGAAACACTGATGATATGCTGCATGCTGTTTTATTTAACAGATGGTGACTGTGTAGCTGCTGAGTGAAAGTCTCTTTACTTGTAATGTTTTTAGTAGAATAATAAAAAAAAGTTTATAGGAATAATATGTTTGTAAATTTAAATGGCAGTTGGACAATTTGAGGCAGTCAGTTTCTGCAAAGCCTGGCAAGGTCTAACAGTGCAGACAAGGACCATAGTTCCTTGCAGCACGTGGGCCAGATGTGGGCAGGATCTGGGCCGACACAATGCTACTATCTGGGATGCTAATTTGAACCTGTGTCATTTAACGGTTTATTTCGGGTCATCCTCCACCTCACTTATTTATTTAAATGAAAACAATTCTTGACTGTCTCATTCTACATTCAGATTTAGGCCGTGTGTCCACCAGAGCGTTTTTAGCCAGCTG
Organism: Ancherythroculter nigrocauda; assembly: GCA_036281575.1. NCBI lineage: Eukaryota > Metazoa > Chordata > Actinopteri > Cypriniformes > Xenocyprididae > Ancherythroculter > Ancherythroculter nigrocauda. Next base: position 29,228,627 of record VTFQ01000017.1, read on the forward strand.
AAAACGCTAGGCACTCTGCTAAAAACGCCCGTCTGTGAGCGCTTGAGAGCGCTTCTGCAGCGCAGCGTTTTTTTCCGTTGAGACGCTTTGTTGTTATGATACGGAATATCAGTTGGCCAGTGTTGTATTTGTCCCGCCCCTCCTCCACTCAGATTGGACGGCTGGCTAAAAAGTGACAGTGATGAGCGCAGTTTTACTCAAAGTTGAACATTCTTCAACTCGAGGCGACCAGTAAAAAACGCCCAGCTCTCAGCGCTTGAGCGTAAAAAACACGCTCAGCGCCTCGCTACGCTCCTGGCGTTTAAAAAATGTGGCGCTCCCATTGAAAACAATTGAAAAAGTACGCTCGGAGCTGGAAAAAACGCTTAGGTGGACACACGGCCTAACTCTCTTTGCATGTGTTTATTTGATAAAGTTTATATGTTTACCAATTCAAGGATCATCACAGAGAATATTACATTTGACCTGAAATCCCATCACAAACATATACTGTACAGCACATATCTTTCATTTTACAAATGTTAGATATATAAAGTTGCATAGCAGGTAAATGTTGCACCTGCAGGACATTTATTATTATTATTATTATTATTATTATTATGAAGGCTGTTTAAGAAGACATGTTTTAAGCCTATCAAACTAAGATTAAATAACAATAATTATTTTGTGTGAGCCTTAGTAGTAAAGTTGGAGACAGATAACTTTAGAGGTAGCTAAATGTTTAAAAACTGTAAAATTAAAGCAAAATATTCTAATTTCCATCACTTTAATAACATCTAATCTATATCTATGCAATGTTGTCTTCTTCTTAGTTTTATGGCAGATTGCAACCATGGCTTATCAGGTGCATACCGCCACCTACTGTATCGGAGTATGTAGCATGGCTACTTTACAAAAAAAAAAAAAAAAAAAAATTATCCAAATCCTATAATACATCCCTGTATCCTTTAAATATTCCACGACAGCACCCTGCGTTTTTTTAATCCCTTCTCTTGTTGTTCCCAAAACAACTTCAAGGTGTTCTTTTGCTTTAATCTATTCTTTGCTTCCCTATATTTCCTACAATGTATGCAAAGTCTTTTAGACTCACACAGACATCATGAATCAGCGTATGAACCTCAACAATGGTGAGAATAAACAAAAATCTTTTTTGTGACTTCAGCAGCTTTTTTTTTGTGATGCTCAGAGTTAATCTGTTTATCTGAAAATGTTGTCACCATTGTTGAGGTTCATACTCTGAATCTTGATGTCTCTGTGTGTCTACTTGATCCTGTCTGAGTAATTTATGCATAATGGCTTAAAAACTTTCAAAATATTGAAGTAGGACAGGATTTTATTCAGTAGTATTAAAGGACTACAATAACATGAAAAGAATGCTACATTCAGAGATCAGTGAGTAAGGCCACTGTATGATGATTATTAATAAGCTACCAAACTCATCAACAAACAGATTTGTTTTTTCACATTTTTTTTTGTTATAACACATGGAGAAAAACTAAAGTTAAAACCTCAAGGGTCAGTAGCCCAACTAAAGCAAGCGCTTACATAATGGTGACTTCAAACTTTATTTTTTTTTTTCAATGAAACATCAACACCTCATTAAGAAGTAATATCCATAAAAAATTATTTTCCTCATAGTACATTTTTTGGGGCAATGCTCCCAACAAACACCACTGCACCTAGAGTTAACCTCATTAAGAAGTAATATCCGTAAAAAATTATTTTCCTCATAGTACATTTTTTGGGGCAATGCTCCCAACAAACACCACTGCACCTAGAGTTAACCTCATTAAGAAGTAATATCCGTAAAAAATTATTTTCCTCATAGTACATTTTTTGGGGCAATGCTCCCAACAAACACCACTGCACCTAGAGTTATTTCTACCTCTAGTACTGTATCTTGTCTATTTCCTATTTAACACTTTTCCAAAATTCTTGATTTTTTGGGCAGTTATTTTAGATTTTAGTATAATAGCTGCCCAAACATGTTAAAAAGAAATTTAAATTTTATGATGTCACTTTTCTGAAATGTCACATCCTTGAGAAGGTATGACAAATGCAACCTCCAGAAGACACAGTCTTCGGAAGGAGACATAGGCTGCATACGAAATTTCATATTTCCTTGCTATTTAGTAGGTGAAAAACATTATGTGACAAAAAAAGTATGTCCGAATTCACAGTATCTGGCGAGATTCTGAAGTGTGCATATGATGGACATTTTACTATCCCATGAGGCCACTGGAGAGGATCTGTGAATGGCGGTGATGCGGTGACGTGACTGACGCTGGTAGGTCATGTGACAATGGCAACATGGCGAATGTAGTATTTCCAGATTACATTCATACTACACACATTCATACTATATAGAATGTCCCTTTTTAGCAGTCGTGAAGTAATTACTCATTCAAAATACGTACCTACTCAAGAGAGTATGTGATTTCAGACGTAACCATAGCTAGGGTGCTTCTCATTTCTTATTTGTGCATCCTTGTTTTCTTTCCTTGCATCTCAGCTCCACCCACCTTAGGATGTGAGGAAAGGATGCAAGGAAAGAAAAGGAGGACGGGGGAATCGAAGGGAATCTTATTTGTGCAATGGAATATTCTTGGTCACTCAAGTGTCATCAGCTGCACTCAAGGGATCTGCCCTTATGTTGTTAAAGTTTGGGGTTACACTTTATTTTGATGGTTCCCTTTCGTCATTCTCTTGACTACACGTAACGTTGAGTAAAAACATTAAATCTCTCCTATTACAAACCAGACAGACTTCTGTCATTTGTCTACAGCTCTTTTTGAGAATTAACAGGTTTAGATGTTTTATTGAAAATATTTGGTCATCGTTATGGTGCTCAGTGTTTCCTTTAGTTGGGCTGTTTGATGTCAGTTTGTGGTCTTTGTAACAGTGTTTATTAAAAAAAAAAAAAAAATTGTTGCAAAGAAAGCCAGAAACAAAAATGATCAGGTGATTTATCTTTCATAATAGTAAAGAATAGTAATTGACTAATATCATCATTGACTGGTCACCACAAGTGGTTACTTGTTTTTAATACGTTTTACCATCAGTATTTTCTTTTGCCACTGATCAGACATTCTGAATTTTGATTTTTAAACATATTAAGAAAATTATAATAAAAAAGTAGACACACCCACAAACATCAAGAATCAGCATATGAATCTCAACAATGGTGACATGCCTCATGTCATAATGCATGCTGGGAGCCACCATAGTATAAACTCATGGCACCCAGCCTACATTGCAGCATGTAGTATGGCACTATTGTTGAGATTATGCTGATTCTTGATGTCTGTACAAAAAATATATTAACAACAAATTTTAATGAATCACTTTTCTTTTTGGTAATGCAAATGAAATCACCTGATTGTCTTTGTTTATGGCTTCCTTTGCAACAAATTATGTGTTTTGGTGAACAGTGTTACAAAAACCACAAACTGAAATAAAAATTCAAGCCAAACTGCCTAACTAAATGAAACACCGATCACCATAATGGTGACCAAATTTTCAATAAAACAGCAACATATAAACCTCTGTTAATTATCAAAAAGAATTGTAGACAAATGACATAAATAAAGTCAGTCTGGTTTGTAATATGAGAGATTTAATGTCTTCAGTTATTTAATCTAAGTCATTTTGTTGTTCTTGTGTTTCTTTTGTGCTCGTTATCATCGGGTGTCTTCAATAATCTAATAATAATCACTCAATCACTTAAGTATCTTATTAACTCTAACACTGCTCCAGTGATACTTTTAACACCCTGCTGGTGGTTCCCATATGAACACTGAACGGTGTTAATTTAACATTGGGGAATTTACTGAGAGTGGGTGGATTTTTATCATTGTAGGGTGTTCACACATGTAAAAGTGGATTTTGCATACTAGGTGCACTTTAAAACTTTTAACAGAGGTAAAACATAAGTTAAATTTTTGTGACAGATGTGAAGGCGGAGGAGAATTTATACATGTGTAAGGTTTTCGCTTCTGCATATTCTATACCTGTGCATCCTCACTCTTAGCTCCTCTGGAAGCTTCCTCACTCCTTGTTCCTCTTGTGCTTGCAGTGCAATCAGAGAATTGAGATGTCCTTCAACTTGTATCAGTTTCTCGGTCACAGGCTGGAGGATGGAGGAATGAGGAAATAAGGAGTATTGAGTATTGAGAATAACCCCCGTTTCTACTCTTTCAGAAATAAGATTACATCACAATAAACCTGTTGTTGGAAAATAGGTGTCAGTAAGTTAAATGTTGTATGGAAATGTGTCTTGATGAATAATTGGTGTCAGTAAGTGGCAGTCTGTTCAAACCTGTTCAGTTTAGTCTGTCTTTTAAACCTTATATTTGTTTATTTTATATATTTGCATATTTTATGAAGATGAAGTCATATATTCTGTGACAGCTGTGAAGTCAGTCTACAAAACACAGTACAGAGATTTATACACATCCAGAGAGACTGGACATCCACTCTCCAGGTGATAAGTGTTTAACTCAGATTTTCTATATGAATGTAAAGGTTGATATTTTAATAGAATCTCAATATTTGTTTGTGTTGTTTTTACTTGGACAGAAATGTATTGAAAATCAGAATTTACTTTCGTTGACTTGTTTTCATTTTGATTCACTTAGTCTAAATGATGTGATGTTTGGTATAGGAAGAGATTTATTTTCTGGTTGAATGTAATTAAAGGGGAGGTCACACTACACTTTTCATTCCATTGGCTTCCATTTATACGCATGTGAATGTCACACCTCAAATGCAAGCTCATGCAAAAATTTTCACATTTTGCCGCTTTCCAAAGTTCAAGTTTGGTGAACTCTGCGAATTTGCGTCAAGTGAAGAAGTGTGACCAGCAGAAGATTGATATGTCATGGCGTGACCTCTTGGCTGAATTAAAAGAACCATATTTTGTAGTACATTTTGAGTGTATTGCTATTTGTTATATGTTGAATTCCCATTTATAAAAAAAGATACTCCAAAGACAGAGACAAACGTTGCAGTGTCAAAGAAATTTTGCATGCTCAGTCTAGTCTATTTTTCATGTTTAGTTCAGAGCAGAGTTAAGCATTTGTATTAGACAATATAGACGTTGGCTGAAATATGCAGATAATTTGACTTAAAATGAGAATTAAAGGAAGGAAAACTCTTCACGTTATCGGGCAGTTCCAGACTGACCATGTAAAATTTAAGTCTACATCATTTCATTTGAACAGTATGAACAATACTAATTTGTGAAACTAATTTAAAAATGGCGTCATGGAGGGCTTTTAGTCTTGTTGTTCTCGTGTGTAAAATGTCAAACAGCTTCCTTACTGCATTTTAAACTGCTTCTGGTTGTTTGTACTGTTTGGTTGAGACAAATTCTCAAAGGAAGACCAAGAAAAAAGTTTACAGGTCTAATTTCATCTGAACCTCTGCATCCCCATATAATAACCAACATCTGTTCTCCTCAAATGGTTGGTCTCCTAAACCAAATGGTTCATTTTACATAACACTGCCTTTTTTGTCCCTATAGATCTTGCAATATTAAATTGTTTGGTGATCTTCTGGGCAGAGAAGACAGAGAGAAGATGAATAACTTCACAGTGAACTTCGCATCTGCTTTTTCATTACTTTTAATTTTAAGTGAAATGTCTTATTTCTTTATATTACTGTTTATTCCAGAACATGCTCTGTGTATTTTGCGAGATTCTCAATGACTTACACTTAAAATACTTTTCTATTTTATTTACATACAAAGAGCCAATATTAAAAATAATAATAATAATAATAATAATAATAAATAAAAAGCTTTGTCAGTGTATTCACTGACATACTAAACATTTACATAGCAAACATTTACATATAGCAAAATGTTCCACCTCTGAAAGTCTTTGGATTTATAAAGATAGTTTTGGCAGATTGATTATGTTTTAGCCTGTCAAAATAAAATATTATAACAATGCTTTTTTCAGCCTCAATGCTGAAGTTGGGAGTCAGCTGATAAATCGCATGGTCACCTATGATGTTGACATGCTGGAAAGGCATTATTATCTGAGATGTAAAGTTTTTCTCATGCATTCATATAATCTACGAACTTAGGGTTAAAAAAAAAATGTCCCATTCATGTTTAGTATGCTTAGTGCTTTGTCTTAAAGTCGGCATGAAATCAAAATTGACAATTCTTATTTTTTTATGGAATATTGTAGTAATTATTATCAATAATTTATCCGTGAACTTCATTATTTTTTAAAAATTCATGTGCCCTCATAATCTTTAATCAAAATCATTAACCTCCCATCCCCCTTCAAAACGACTCATCGTCTCTTCCTGTCACATGCTATGGCGCACTTGGGTAAAGTTGGTTTTATATTCGCACATTCGGACTTCTGATAAATTCAGACTATACCAATAAATGTGCAATAAATTAATGTTTGCGAATTTTAAGCAGCGACATGATATTGACAACCAACGATTGTCAACTTACAACATTTTTCACAGTCGATCAAAATAGGCAAGTATTGTTTTTATGGCATATTTACTTGTGAATGTCCACTGAATGTCCAATGTAGTGTGATTAACAAGGCTATTGAATACGGATGTCCGAATGTGCGAATATAAAACCAACTTTACCCAAGTCTATGGCGCGAGGTTGGAGCTATCTGGAATTGCAGTGACGTACCCAGATAGCAACACTGTGTCGGCCCAGATCCGGCCCACATCTGGCACATGCGGGATGATGATCTGGCCCACATGTGGCAGGAATGATGGCACTTGGGCGGACCGCTCCTGTTTGCCAGATCTGGACCACAAGCAGGCCACAAAAATGCCAAATGTCAGCCAAGAGCAAAGAACTGGACTTTATCTGATCCACAAAATCTTATGTATTATTTATAGAGTCATTTCAGCATTAACAATCCTGTTATCAAGCAGAATCACTGAAGGAAAGAAGGAAACAGAAAAAAAGAGATGAGCAGAAACACAAGAACTACAACTGACTTCAGCCACAGCCTTCGATGAAATCAACTAAAGATAAAAGACATTAAATCACTGAAGATCTGATTAAACATCTCCACAAACAACATTACCAGCTTCACTTATTACTAACCTGACTGACTTTATTTCTGTCACACGTCTACAGAAGCTCTTACTGAGAATTAACAGAAGTTTAACTCTCATGTTTGTTTCATTTAAGGTTACCATGATGGTGATTGATGTTTCCATTAGTTGGCCTCTTAACTTTTAACATATATATTTGTCTTCTCTGGCTGCTGTAGTGGTGGTTCTGTTGAACACATTAGTGGTAGTAAAGTAAACTGAAGTATGATCATGTGATCATTGTTAACTCTTGATGATTTTGTAATTATCATGAAATAGACTGCTTCACTGAATTCATAATAACTGAATATAAATGTTACCGCAAAAAGAAATTCAGATGTATTGCAGAAATCAGTTAGAAGATGAAAACAAATAAAAACACAAAAAGGAAAACTACTTTGACAAACACAGATATCAGTAATCAGCATATGTGTCTCAATGATGGTGACAATAAACAAAATATTTAGACAATCAGATCAGCTGCATAATGCTCTGATGCATTCTGGGAGTTTATACTATAGTACCCAGCATGCATTGCGGCTACATGATGCTTTTGATTGTCACCATAGTTGAGAATCATGTGCTGATTCTTGATGTCTTAGTGTGTCATCTCAAAGTGCCTTTTTAAAAAAATAATAAAAATAAAAATTTCTGCAATACAGCTCAAGCTCATGCCACAGAAACACATTGTTTGTAATGTTAGTGTATTAATAGCGCAAAACCATTTTTTTCATCTATCAACATCAGTGATTCAGGCCATTTCACGATGATAGTAAAATCATCAACAGCTAACACCTGATCTCATTTCAATTTTTATTGCTGCTGCTGTTGCTAATGTGTTTGATAAACACACCATCACAGCAGTCAGAAAAGACGGTTATATATGTATAAGTTAAGAGGCCAACTAATGGAAACATCAATCACCATCATGGTAACCTTAAATGAAACAAACATGAGAGTTAAACTTCTGTTAATTCTCAAGATCTTCTGTAGACGTCTGGCAGAAATAAAGTCAGTCAGGTTAGTGATAAGTGAAGCTGGTAATGCTGTTTGTGGAGATGTTTAATCAGATCTTCAGAGATTTAATGTCTTTAATCTTCAGTTGATTTCCTCTAAGGCTGTGGCTGAAGTCAGTTGTAGTTCTTGTGTTTCTGCTCATCTCTTTTTTTCTTCTTTCCTTCAGTGATTCTGCTTGATAACAGGATTGTTAATGCTGAAATGACTCTATAAATAATACATAAGATTTTGTGGATCAGATAAGGTCCAGTTCTTTGCTCTTGGCTGACATTTGGCATTTCTATGGCCTGCTTGTGGTCCAGATCTGGCAAACAGGAGCGGTCCGCCCAAGTGCCATCATTCCTGCCACATGTGGGCCAGATCATCATCCCGCATGTGCCAGATGTGGGCCGGATTTGGGCCGACACAGTGTTGCTATCTGGGTATGGGGTAAATGCTGTGCTTCACTTTATAGAGATTAATGCATTAACCACCGCTGATGCCAGTCATTGGGGTGTACAGTAAACATGGAAAGGAACCTGCGACACGCTCAGTCAGTCAGGCTGCGTGTCCACTGGAGCAGAGCAAGCAACCAGAGGATTTTTAGATTCATTCTTATGGAAGTTGAGCGTCACTTAACTTACGCGCGGCTCAACTTCCATAGGAACGAACCGAAAACACTCGCACTTTTAACCACACGCACCATCAGTCAGTCAGTCTCTCTCGCTGTTTAGTGCTGTTAACCGTCCTCGTCATCCTCAATACAGCTCTTACAGTAACGTGAGTGCTCGGAGTGAGTAATTCATATCTGCCTCCATTTTGTTAGCAACGCCCAACTTCCAATTAATTCCCGAAGGACGAAATCAAGTCCCGCCCTCTCATTTCAGATGCCGTTTCACTTGGATAGACGTCACAGTACAGAAGAAAAGACAATCGCAACTTCAGTTTCATGCCGACTTTAAAAAAGAAAGTGAAACATAATACCATAATGTGGTCAAACGTTTCATCCTTTCTTGATTTTATTCTATTTATTACACCATGTAAAATCATTATCAAAATGGAAATTTATTCAACATTCTAAATAAAGTAGTTTTCTTGAATTTCTCATAGCCTGTTGTAAATTTTTCTCTTCGTGTTTACACAGTTACAACATTATCTGTCATTTAGAGCCACTTTTTACTTTCAATATTTGCATATCTGATGTTTATTGTGACGTAGCATTTGGATTCATGTACATATTATCTTGTGGCAGCTGTGAAGTCAGTACAAAACACAGCACAGAGAGACTGGACATTCACTCTTCAGGTGATGACCTTTTTTTATTCTTGCTTTCAACAAAAAAAAAAAAAAAAAAAAATGCTGTGATTGTAAACCATGTCAAGTCATTTAATATTAGAGTGCTTCTGGTATTTGGAATTGCAAATATGGATTACATGCTGAAATGTATTGTAAATTTGAAAATCTTGAAATGTAAATGTTTTAAAACCTTTTTCTATAGAAATATATATTTTGTGAGGGGTTGAACTGAGAATACAAACACAGAGGAGATGAATAACTCTACCCACTGAGCAAATTATGTCCAGAAGACGTCTTTTTGAGGTCTTGTCTCAGGTTGAAAAGACGTCCACTGAGGGGCCAGAATGAAAGTTTTTATGACGTCTTTTTTGGACGTCTTCTGGACATCTGATATAGACGAACACGCAGAATCACCAAAGGAGAAAAATCACAATTTTTAAGCCACCATCGTGGAGATGAGTGTTTGCTTTAGTTGGGCTCTTGACCCTTGCCTTATTAATATTAGAGTTTGTTTGGGCTGTTTTAACTCAGTCATAACAGCCAGACAAGCAAAGAGAAATGATCAGGTGTTGGTTATGTTTTCACATAATCATTGTTTGACCTGAATTCATGAAGAGCCCAATCTCTGAGTTACATTTACGTTATTGATTACAGCAGCACTGTGATTCTACAGCAGAAGATCAGCTTTATCAATGCGATTCACATGATTTCAGAAAAGGTGTGTTGAACAAAAAAAAGCTTTTATTTTAGGCACACACAGACATCAAGGATCATCCTGTGAATCTCAACAGTGGTGACCATCAAAAAGCATGTTGCAGTGCATTCTGGGAGCAACCAATCAAAATTCATCCATGGCTCCCATCATGCATTGCTGCATGAATAAATTATGAGCTTAATTATCTTAGTAATTTCCTTTATTCTCATATTTTATTTTGTTTTGTTTATGTGACTTTTTAGTAGCTTGTTTTCTAATGTTCAGAGTTGATCTGTTGATCAGAATATGTTGCTTGTCACCGTCATTGAGATTCACAGGCTGATTCTTGATGTCTGTGTGTGCCTAAGAGAAAAAATTTTTATCATGTGAAATCCTTTATATTATATTGATAAAGCTGATCTTCTGCTGTAATCAATAATGTAAATCTAACTCAGAGATTGGGCTCTAGATGAGTTCAGTGATTCAGGTCAAACAATGATTATGTGAAAACATAACCAACACCTGATCATTTCTCTTTACTTGTCTGGCTGTTATGACTCAGTTAACAGCCCAAACAAACTCTAACATTAATAAGGCAAGGGTCAAGAGCCCAACTAAAGCAAACACTCATCTCCACGATGGTGGCTTAAAAATTGTGATTTTTCTCCTTTGGTGATTCTGCGTGTTCGTCTATATCGGATGTCCAGAAGACGTCCAAAAAAGACGTCATAAAAACTTTCATTCTGGCCCCTCAGTGGACGTCTTTTCAACCTGAGACAAGACCTCAAAAAGACGTCTTCTGGACCTAATTTGCTCAGTGGGTACAGTGAACTTCACCACATCTGAAGCATCTACAAACTCCACAACTCAGTCCATTGCATCACTGAAAAGTCTGGATATCTTTTTGTACAGCATTGGTTTCCTGTTTGGTCTTCCTACACACTCCTACGTCATCTGGCTCATCATCACAGGAACAGGAAGTGGAGTTGCATCAGAGTTCTTCAACCTCAATCTGTCTGTTTGTGAGATTGCCAACTCTCTAACTGGTTTGATCTCTGTAGTGTCAGTTAATTTTTCAAGTTTTTTTACATTATCATATTTTTTTCAAGGACTCGCCATCACTGGTCGTCCTCTGTTTCAGTGTCTGATCTGTGTTGAGCGTTACCTGGCAGTGGTTCATCCTGTAACCTTTCTGAAGTTCAAACCTCTCAGATATAGAGTGAGCTGCTCCTCTGCAGCCTGGATAATCACTCTCGGATCCTGTTTGGGCTGCATGATTATATTAATGCTATCTATCATGATATATGCCTGGTTCTTCTCATTGCAGTTCCTCCTCTTCCTCTCCATCCAGTTGTTTTGTCTTCTGACTGTTTTCAGAGCTCTCAAACAATCAGGACCAGGAGAGAGAGGAAGTGCAAGAAAGGAAGCAAACCATGTAAAGAGAAGAGCATTTTATTTCATTCTAATAACTACTGTAAGCATGGTTATCATATATGTCCCACTTATTTTGGCTGGATTCTTTGACATTTTGATGAAACACAATATGTTGCTTCTTTGGGACCCTGCTGTGGTTTGTTATGTGCTGGCTGGTTTTGTTCCACCTGTTCTTTTTCTGCACCGCACTGGAAAACTGTTTCGTCTCTGTTTCTCATAGCATCAGCAATTGTAATAGTTGACTAAATTCTATTATTTTATCTTGTAAAAGTGTGTGTGGGGGGGGGGGGGGGGGGGGGGGGGAATTCGAGCATGGAATCGAATTCCCATCCCCCATCACGTCTGTTTACATAAAGAAGGAGTCCCAGCTAGTAGCTATATCGCATGTGAGGATGCTGCAGATGGCGGATCTTTTATGGCCTTTTTTCACAGCAGCAGGAATAATTAAACTTATCATTTTGATTGCAGATTATATGGTATGACAAATGGACAATTAGATATTAGACTGTACAGAAATCGAAATCTACAGGTAACACTTATACACTAAATACACATAGTCACGCAATGCTGATGTTGTTAACCAGTGATGGGAATAACGGTGTCATAAATAAACTGCGTTACTAATGGCTTTACTTTTTTCAGTAACGAGTAATCAAACTAATTTCATTTCCCCCGTTACAATGCCGTTACCGTTACTGACAATGATTATGAAAAGTAATCATTACTGAAAAGTAATGATTATAAATGTGACAAAAACAGCAAGGAGACATTTTAATTGTTTAATATCGGTTAATTTAGCCTATAAGACGAGCTCCAGTTCACGAGCAAGTGATCGCGCCGGCGCCTCAATGTCATGATTATATTGTCTGCTATAGGCTATTTGCTTCTTATTTATTAAATACAGGCAATCGGTTGATGAAACATTGATTAAAATTAAGATACAATTTTTACAAAACAAAATTCACTTTAAAGAAAGGCTTTCTACAAGACGCAAAACTTAATGAAGAGGTCAAAATCATGTCCAACCCACTCCATGTCTTCCGATATATTGCTCATCTTCCTATCTTATGCTGTTCTCTTTTCATAATCAAATAAATGACATTTAAAAAATAACATTATAATAGGCCTCTTTAAACATAAATATGAAACTAAATATGTTTTCTTTAATACCAACACGTACAGTACAGAGAAATTTCATGTCGTGAGGAAGAGTGGATCATGTGTCGAGTCGGATCAAGCATAATTCATTTTTAGACTTATTTGTTGGCCAGTTGTGGTCTGTGCAATAAATATTAAAAGTTCTCGACCATCTATTGTGTTTTATTTTTCCACTAATGATAATATTTACAATAATATATTGCATTAGATTTTTTTTTTTTTAAGTAACGCAATAGTTACTTTCCCTGGTAATTAGTTACTTTTATAATGATGTAACTCAGTTACTAACTCAGTTATTATTTGTGAGAAGTAACTAACCATAACTAATTACTTTTTTAAAGCATCATGCCCAACACTGTTGTTAACATTAACAATTTGAGGACAAAGTATAACAATAATAATAATTTGCATGGTTTGATGTGATATGAGCTAAGTGATCGTTAGATTTAATCACCATTAGCAGCATCATTTATTGTAATGCTTTTTTTTTTTTCTCCCTTATTTGTTCAGGTGACATTCTCCATTGAAAATTCTTATTTTGGCCATACTTCCAAGACTAATCTGTGATTTGGAAGTACAGTATCCACCGGTGCGGTGACAGCCATACATTCTCCTCAAAACAGATTCATCTGCTTTGAGGAGCCGTGTCGTACACAACCCCACGTAAAGATGGTAATTCTGCAATTGCATGTTTCAAACAGACATGTGACAAAGAGGCAGAACTTACGGACTGCAGCTTTAAATAACTAAACAAGATGTATATTTTCTGTTTTACTTCATTTTAGTTATAACTTTTAGATAATTTTGATATCAAAATTGATTTTGGAGTAGAATACATTCTCTCTTGTCATTGTGATTGATTTGCAAATACATTTAAACATGTCTGTGTGAACGTACCATTTCATGGTTCATTAATGCTGAATAGCTCACACGTGGCTTCTGTGTCTGATTTATACTGTAAAGTAGCTCAGAATTTGAACACAAACTTACTTTTTTGACTCTACTTTTAATTTCTTTACACATTAAGTTCATTTATGTTTATATTATTTATGTTGTGACCAGTCTGCCATTTTATCCAATAAAACAATAATAATAAATAATGAAGTCTCACATTAACCTTCTGAGCTTTTTCTCATCATACGACAATTTATTCAAATTTCACTCTCATGTCTAATGCACAATATAATAATACACCTTGTTTTATGTAGTACTGTTTTGCTGTGCTAATGGTATTTTTATTCTTTTAAAAACAAGATTACATCAAAACAATCATGCCGTTGTCTACAGTGAAGGGGCAAAAATCGAAATGTTGTGTAAAATATGCCTTTGTGAACTAATTCAAATTATTCATCTATTAATCTGAGACTTATATAATTGTTTACTTTTAGTATTTGCATATTTTATGTTTTATGTGAGTGTAGCAGATGGAGTTTTGCACATTCATACAGGCAGCTGTGAAATCAGTCTACAAAACACAGCAGAGATTTACACATCCAGAAAGACTGGACATCCATTCTTCAGGTGATAAACTCTTATAAACTATAGCAGATCTAGATCATTTATCTAGATTGTTGATATCTGATTTTGAAGGAATTGTTTTAGTTTGTTGGACTGACATTTTACCTTTAAATTATAGGCTACTTTTGTTGACTTTTGACTTTGTTTCACGCAATCTGAAATGAATTATGCACTGTAAAATGTAATTAGTTGAGTTTACTTAGAAAGCTTAATTAAACTGTTGGGTTTACTTAAAAAAACTTAAGGAAACCGATTGCCTTAAATTTAGCAAGTAAGTTAACTCATCATTTTGAATTGATAAAACTAGCTACCACACAGTACAGAGTACTTAGAAATCTTGAGTATTCACTGTAAAATGTAATTAGTTGAGTTTACTTAGAAAGCTTAATTAAACTGTTGGGTTTAGCTACCACACAGTACAGAGTACTTAGAAATCTTGAGGATTGGTAATTCAATTTTACAAATTGAGTACTTAGTTCAGTCATGTTAAAAATCTTGTTCACATTATGTAGAAACTGCCTTAAATTTCTCAAGCATTTTTTACTCAGTTGCAACAATGGACCATACATTTATTTGTATTTATTAAACTGGAGATACTGTTGAAAATAATAAAGTTTGATGTCACCATCATGGTGGAAAGTGTTTGCTTTAGTTGGGCTCTTGACCTTGACTTTTAACATTAGTGTTTCTCTGGCTGTAATAACTCAGTGTTTGTAAAACACAGCTGTTATGGTGAACAAAGCCAAGAGAAATGCTGGGATTGATCTATTGTATTGTTCCTGATGATATCATTGAATATCCACAGATTTAATCCTGAGGTTTATACTTGATCAAAAGTGTGCTTTGTCATTAAAAACAAATAAGTATTTTTTAATAATCGATGAAACTATAGCAAGAGACGGAGCACTGTCGAAATCATATTTTTAATATGTTAGTCAAAAAACATTTTGGACTATATAGACACACCGAGACATCAAGAATATCATTGTATAAATCTCAACAACGGTGACATGCTTCATGCTGCAATGCATGCTGGGAGCCATGGATGAGTCTTATACTATGATGGCTCCCAGCATGCATTGCATGTCACCATGGTTGAGATTTATATGCTGATTATTGATGTCTCTGTGTGTCTAAAAGTAGCCTGAAATGTTTTTTGACAAATATCAGTCTATCAGTATATCAGAATATCAGTGCTCAGTCTCTTGATCTAGTTTCAGCAATAAAATATTTAATTGTTTATAGTAACAAAGCACACTTTTGATTGAGTACAAACCTTGGAATGAAATCTGTGGATTTTTAATTATGACATTATAAGCACAGATCCAACAGATCAATCCCAGTATTTCTCTTGGCTTTTTTTCACCATAACAGCTGTGTCTTACAAACACTGAGTTACGACAGCCAAAGAAACACTAACGTTAAAAGTCAAGGTCAAGAGCCCAACTAAAGCAAACACTTTCCACCATGATGGTGACATCAAACTTTATTATTTTCAACAGTATCTCCAGTTTAATAAATACAAATAAATGTATGGTCCATTGTTGCAACTGAGTAAAAAATGCTTGAGAAATTTAAGGCAGTTTCTACATAATGTGAACAAGATTTTTAACATGACTGAACTAAGTACTCAATTTGTATTGAATTACCAATCCTCAAGATTTCTAAGTACTCTGTACTGTGTGGTAGCTAAACCCAACAGTTTAATTAAGCTTTCTAAGTAAACTCAACTAATTACATTTTACAGTGAATACTCAAGATTTCTAAGTACTCTGTACTGTGTGGTAGCTAAACCCAACAGTTTAATTAAGCTTTCTAAGTAAACTCAACTAATTACATTTTACAGTGAATACTCAAGATTTCTAAGTACTCTGTACTGTGTGGTAGCTAGTTTTATCAATTCAAAATTATGAGTTAACTTACTTGCTAAATTTAAGGCAATCGGTTCCTTAAGTTTTTTAAGTAAACCCAACAGTTTAATTAAGCTTTCTAAGTAAACTCAACTAATTACATTTTACAGTGTGTAAAGTTTATTCACTTTAAATTGTTAAAACAACAGATACCTGAGAATGACCCTTATACTGAACTACAACAGCACATGATAAACTTAATTCAACTTAAACATTTGTTTGAGAGTCAGAGATATTTTGTCGTTTCTGTTCTGTTATAATGAAGCTAAATAGCTTTTTGATGAAATATGCTTTGCAAATCTCAGCATTTTATACAGACCATGAAGATTTCATTCATGATATGGTACTTTATTATGTTTTTATTTATTTATGTAATTATTTTCCATAAAAAAAAAGAAAAAAAGATCTCTGGAACATCCATTTTCAGCCTTGTTTACACAAATTCTGTAATAACCCATAAAGCAAATATTATATAAACAAATCATGCTCATGTAATGATAAACAAATCATGCTCAAATCTTTCACAACAAAACAGTGAAACTACATGCAAAGTTTATTTGATGTATATGTTATATGTGATATATTTGTATATGAAAAGTTGAAAGTTGAGCTTTCTGTGCCAAAGTTGTTTTTTTTTTTTTTTTTTTTTTTTTTGCCCCCACAGAGATGAATAGCTCTACAGTGAACTTCAACACATCTGGAACTACAAACTCCACAACTCAATCTTTTGGAGTAGTGACCATTCTGGACATTTGTGTGTACAGCATTCATTTCCTGTTTGGTCTTCCTACACACTCCTATGTGATCTGGCTCATCATCACAGGAACAGGAAGTGGAGTTGCAGCAGAGTTCTTCAGACTCAATCTGTCTGTTTGTGAAATTGTTTACAGTCTCGATTCCTTGCTCTCTGTACTATGTACTCTTCCTTGGTTTTCAAGACTTGGGGAATTAACATGGTTTTTTTTAGGACTAGGCATCACTGGTCGTCCTCTTTTTCAATGTCTGATCTGCGTTGAGCTTTACCTGGCAGTGGTTCATCCTGTAACCTTTCTGAAGTTCAAACCTCTCAGATATAGAGTGATCTGCTGCACTGCGGCCTGGATAATCACTCTTGGCTCCTGTTTGTGTTTAATGTTTCGTTTAGTCTCATTTAACTTTAATATTTATGTATGCTTCTACTTGGTTCAGTTCTCCATCTTCCTCTCCATCCAGTTGTTCTGCTGTGTGGCTGTTCTCAGAGCTCTGAAGCAGTCAGGACCAGGAGAGAGAGGGAGAGAGAGAGAGGAGGACAACCACATAAAGAGAAGAGCATTTTATATCATTTTGATAATTACTGTAAGCATGACTATCATATATGTGCCATTTATTTTCGCAGGATTCTCTTTCATTCTGACACAACAATATACTGGTGAACTTTTTTCTGCTGTATTTTTTTGTTTTGTTCTTGTTAGTTTTGTGCAGCCTGTTCTTTATCTGCACCAAATTGTAAAACTTTCTTGCCCCTGTTTCCCATAACATTCAATTGTTTATTTTTTCCATAATTACCAAGCCTAATTTAGTTTTTAGCTCTAGCTGGAAAAACTTTTAAAAAATGTTCCCCGTGTTTTTCAATTACAATGAATTCTTTCATGTATATTTGCATTTTTGATTCCAGAACATGTTAGTATGTTCCTCTTTCATTCCATTTCCTGTTTATTTAGTGATCCACCCACTCACTGATTCCTTATAAAATGCCTGACTTTACATAGGCCTATATGAACTGTATTGTGTGTGTTTATTAGATGTTGTAAGTGGTTGGACATTCACTCTTCAGGTGATAATCGCAACCTGGTCTCATAGGAGAGACGTACCCATGGGCACGTTTTCGCGAGACACAAAAATACATACCGACGAGTACGTCTCGCTGCAGTTTCCGACAGAAACGAACGCTAGGGGCCGGTAAAACGTCGATAAGCGCTTTTGCTCGTTTTCACACACAGTTTCAATGATGGCCGGGGTCGGATTATGGATTCGTAAAGACTCGTTTTCGCGTCTCCTCGCGCAATATCATGTTACGACTTCAAAACACTTCTGACCAGAGTGCCCGATTTGTAAACAAACATACTTTGGACTTTACGGCTCTATGCGTTTCACTTTTTTTGGCCATAACCAAGCTTGCTTGGTAGATCAGCCGATACGGAGTTGGACTTACAACGAGGAGTCGACTCCCCCTGCCTGGGTACGAATCCCGTGAAAGGCGACTGATAGCAAAAAAAAGAGTGCTCAAAGAGAGATCTAAACAAGCTGAAAAACGGTATACAATCGCGGACGCTTCTTACGTCACATTTGCTTTTGTTACCACTATCGGGTAGGTTTAGGCGTAGTGTCGGTGGGAAGATATCAACGGATACGCAACGGAGCGCAAATGTCAAATTGAGAACCTCGGCGATTCGTCTAAAAAGCAACGTCATAAAAACGTACCGCATTCACCCTATTATCTGCTCTGGCAAAAAAAAAAAAAAAAAGAAACACGCTTTTAGCACCACATTTCGCATCGAAACTGCAGTGATATGTACTCATTGGTACGTATTTCGCGACTCGCGAAAACGTGCCCACAGGTATGTTTTCGTCATGAGACCAGGTTGGACAATCATTATCAAAAAAAAAAAAAAAAAAAAAAACCCTGATATTTTCTTGATTTTTTTTTTTTGCAGTAAATTTCAGTTGCACTATACCATTTTAATATCCATCTGATCATCAATATTAAAGCAAAGGAAATTATGTAAACATGAATGTATATTAGAATATCTTCCTAAATCAGCAAAATAAATCCAGACAATTATTACTTGACTACACAGCAAAATCTCCAGAGTTAAATCAACTCTGTACATTTGGTCCCTTGAAGCAGAGTTAAAGTTAATTAAATAATTAAGCAATTAATTAAGTGATGATTGAGCAATAATGATTAACACCTGCTGTTTAACCTCTTGTTTAGCAAGCAAAATCACTGAAGAAAAGAGAAACACAAGAACTATAACTGACTTCAGTCACAGCCTTAGATAAGCCTTAGATAAAAACTGAAGAATCGTTAAATCTTTGTAGATCTGATTAAACAACTCCACAAACAGCATTGCCAGCTTTACATATTACTAACCAGGGGTGAGTTTCCCGAAAGCATCGTTGGTAAACCATGGTCGTAAGTCCCATTGAACTCTATTGGTAACGACGGAACTTGCGACCATAGTTCGCTTTGGGAAACGCACCCCAGATTGACTTTACTTTCTCATGTCTACAAAATAAAGAATTAACAGAGGTTTACTGGTCAAGAAAAGAAAAGAAAAGAAAAGAAAAGAAAAGAAAAGAAAAGAAAAGAAAAGAAAAGAAAAACCACCATCAATGATTCAGCAGCAACAAGTGTTCTATGAAACACTATTGCAATTGCTCAAATACAAATTATTTTAAAAACATAAAAGAGTCAAGAGCCCAACTAAAACTGTGTTTCTCTTTTCTTCAGTGATTCTGCTTGTTAACAGTAGGTGTTCATCATTAATGTTTAATCATCACTTAATTAATAGCTTAATTATCTTATTAACTTTAACTCTGCTTCGGTGTTATTTCAACACTATTCAGAGAGAGACCATATGTAATCTGAGCAGAGTTGATTTAACTCTGGGGATTTTACTGTGTATACTATTTCAGTCTTTCTACATCAAAATATCAAGCTTAATAGTGTTACATGCCATTTCTTTGCAATGGCTGTGCTCAAATACATAGCTGAAATAGCCTATAAGTGAATTTGAATGGAATAATTAATGGAAAACAAATGAAAAAAACAAAAAACAAAAAAAAACAAACACGTTATACATCCTGGTAATAGCTGCACATGCACACTTCTGACATGGGCGTGCAGAGAGAGAGAGAGAGAGATCACTAACAGGCTTGTCCAACAGAATGTTTTCCTCCACAATTTAGGAGATTTAATTTAAGGAAAGATATTAAATTACGGTAAGTGGTACAACATTCAACTATTGACTATTAACGTTGCCGTTCTTATTTAGGGAAAAAGAGAAAGATATAAATATTTGCACTGGAATGTATTGGAAATGTCATTTCAAATCTTACTTTTTTGTTTACTTGATTTGTTTGTTTCACCCAGTATGAATTATGTGCAGTGAAAGAACATAATAGCCCATAATAGCAATTCTGCTCTGTTAAAATGGGACTTCAAATAGCATTTTTTTTAAATCAATAGGATACTTTGCGAATCTCAGTATTTTTATAGAAACATAAATATATTAGGTCCCACTTTATATTAAGTGGTTTTAACTACTATGTACTTGCATTTAAATTAATAATTTGATACAATGCACTTATTGTTTACATACATGTTTTTACATTGTTCTTATATTTTAAAAACACCTGCATGTAATCACATCTGTAATTAATTTATGTAATTACATTTATAGTTACACTGATGACCCATCCCTTACACCTTACTTTTAAACCTACCCGCATACCACCAAAGCGTTCCCTAACCTTACCCATATCCCACCTCAATAGCAGCAAAAGTGTTTTGCAATTCAATATGAACCCATTGTACTTATTTTTTGATGTAAGTACATAGTAGTTAAGGCCACACAATATAAAGTGGGACCAGATATTATTCATCATTGTTACTTTCTATTAAATACATTCACCTAATCCATAAATCTATTTACATGCTCCATATTTTCTCCTTTTTCTTTAAGTTAATGCAAAAATTGTCATCATACTCTTTTTGTTATTATGTAAGAGCTATTTTTTGCAATGTGTATACACAAATTGTTTTGTTAGTCATTAAATACAGTAAATAAACAAATCAAGCTGTAAAATATTTCATAAAATTAAATTTGGAACTACATGCAAAGATTCATGTATGGTTAATCGCAAAAAATAAAGTGCTGTGTTAAATGCGGGCACACTTTCTTTGTTGTATTATACCTTAGTTTAACAATGTTAAAATGAAAATTAGCCTGAAAACTAAAACAATGATTTGTACATGATAGGTCCCTGGAGGTTAGCAGTTAGCATGACAAGGACACCAGTAAACAAAGCATTAGTAAACAAATCAAATTATATGTTGAGTATCGAGTAGCTATAGATGTGAAAAAAAGGTGATCATTATGTTTCAACCTAAAATGTATTCTTTTGTGGAACACAAAATGAAGATATTTTGAAGAATGTTGGTTTCAAACAACTCTGAGGTGAACAAATAAAACAGACATTCTTCAAAATATCATCTTAAAATATTTTTTTGTTCCACAGAAGAATGAAATTCATACAGGTTTGGAATGACATGAGGGAAAGTACATGAGGATAACATTTTGTACCATAACTTTAAACTAGGATTATGAATCTCCAACCTTATCTTGTCCAATTTGTTTCATAGACATTTTACAATTTCTGTGAACTGCTAAGCAACAAATCAGGCGATGAATAACTCATCAGTGAACTTCACCACATTTGGAGCACCTGCAAACTCCACAACTCCACAATTCTTTGGGCTATCCAACATTCTGGACATTTTCAGTTTCATGTTTGGTCTTCCTACACACTCCTATGTTATATGGCTCATCATCACAGGAACAGGAAGTGGAGTTGCATCAGGATTCTTCAACCTCAATCTCTCTGTTTGTGAGCTTGGTAACTCTATGAATTCTTTGCTCTCTCTATTTGAGACTTGGATCCAAATCAAGACATTGACAAATTTTTTAATAGGGCTAGGCATCACCGGTCGTCCTCTGTTTCAGTGTCTGATCTGTGTTGAGCGTTACCTGGCAGTGGTTCATCCTGTAACCTTTCTGAAGTTCAAACCTCTCAGATATAGAGTAATCTGCTGCACTGTGGTCTGGATAATGAGTCTTGGTTCTTGTTTGTTCTGCCTCTTTACTATAGGCTTGTTTTTTTATATTTATACATTGTTCTTCTCAGTGCTGTTCCTCCTCTTCCTCTCCATCCAGTTGTTTTGTCTTGTGGCTGTTCTCAGAGCTCTGAAGCAGTCAGGACCAGGAGAGAGAGGAAGATTGAGAGGTAGAGAGGAGGAAAACCACATGAAGAGAAGAGCGTTTTATCTCATTCTTATAACTACTGTGAGCATGGGTTTTACCTATGTGCCATTTATTGTCTCAGGATTGTTTGTCATTCTAACACATGATTTTATTCAGGAACTTTTTGATGTTGGATTATATTGTTTTATTTTGGCTGGTTTTGTTCAGCCCATTCTTTATCTGAACCGGGCTGTAAAACCCTCCTGTTTTTGTTTTCAATAAAACATTTTTTTTTCTTTTTTCAATTTTGTTAAGGCCCCTACACTGTAAAAAAGAATTGTTGGTTTAACTTAAAATATTTGCCTTAAACTTTTGTGTTCATTGAAATTAAATATTTGAGTTAATACAATGAAGGTGATTGGTTTAATCAGCAGAATCTCAAAATATCATGTTATCTGAAACACATTAAGTTGATTTGACAAAAGAAAAAATGTTGTGATAACAAATCATGAAAATATTTTTTTTAGTATACTGGCCCCAGCCTCCTGGTTGAAGCCACTACAATCAATCACATCAACACCCATTTATTTTCCATTTCAGCGATTACCCAGGGGAAACAATTATTTAATTGGACTTGAAATCTCATCATAACACATTTACTGTGTATTTAAATTTGACACTTTAAGAAATTTGCATGTCAGGTGTTCACTGCATCACACCTGTAGGCCAATTTCAGATTTTTAAAGATTGTCTGCATGGGAAAATTAAACATTCCCTGTTCAGATAATAATTTCTTCTTCACTGTGATAAATATTTTAGCTTATGAAGAATAATATTAAATACCAATGATTCTATTTTTATTTTAATTAATGCATTCTGTTCACAATGTTAGTGTCTTTCACTGTTTATATAAAGAGAACACATCACAAACAAGACTTACAGTACTTTTGATTGCTTTACTTACACTTAGATTAAGTTTGCTGCAAGTCTGTCATTTGCTTATCCAATAAAATACTTAATCATTGACCATTGACCATTTCCATATGCTGTTCTTGTCATGTAAATGATGAATCATTTTAAATTCAAGTCAGTCAGTGTCAGTCCAGTTAAATGCTAAGTCAGATATATCTTTTCAACCTTACTTTTCTTTATATATTTGAATATGCCATGTGTGAATATGAATGTGACATGAAACAGATGAGAAATACACTCATATTCTTGTGACTATTTAAAACACAGCACACATATTTATACACATTCAGAGAGACTGGACATTTACTCTTCAGGTACCAAACTCTTAAAACACATTAAATTTTCTGTTTAAACATAAGGAAAGTACTCTAAAATTATTAATTGAATATTTGAATTTAAAGTCTGTATTTTGGTAAAATGGATTTAAGAGGTTTATAATAGAATGTATTTCAAATTTGGCATTTTTGACTACATTCCGTGCAGTCTAAATTATGAGAAGTTTGTTAGTTTAATAATGAAAAACCGACAGAAATAATAGAACCTGTTCCTGCGACTGACCCATTTGTTGTATTAAACTCCATTCATCTAATTTTGAGCATTCTGTGAGAACCTGTAACTGTGTGTGTTTGAGACAAATGACAGATGAGTATCATTTTAAGCTTTTTTACATTGCTTGCATCTTAAAAGTTGTGCTTGAAAGGTATGTGGCCCATTTGGATATTCTGTTCTGTTAAAATCAGATGCTCTGCAAATCTTAGCAAATCTTGCATCTTTTTAAGCTGTTCAAGTATTTTTGCACTTTTGGAGAGACTGAGATCGTCACGATCAAGTTTTACTTATGAAACCCCGAGAAGCACTATAAGCCAGACGCTGTTTAGTGAGTTGCGTGCACCCCGTGCCCGTGCGCCATTTTGTTCCAGAGAGTTCGAGTTTTTGGGCTGTGCTGAAACTTTTTTTCTTTTCTTTTTTTTTTGTTTATTACCCTGCTATCCTTACGACATCTCCCTGTTCTATCTCACTGCTCTCATTGTTGCAAGTCGTCTCATCTCAAGTCGTCTCATCTCAAGTCGTCTCATCTCAAGTCATCGTCGCTACAGACTGGTACAAGAGTTCGTTACACACACACACACACACACATACACTTTACTGATACTGATTGAGCCGAACTGAGTGTTAAAATGAACTGAGTGTCAATTTGAACCGTGTCAGTGCGAGCTGATTCAAAAGAATCATTAACTGATTCATAAGTCATTGGAGTGAAGTCGTCTCAGGTTATGACTATAACCATAGTTCCCTGAGAGAGGGAACGAGACACTGCGTCCCGAAGGGGGCGCTATGGGAACGCCCTCAGCGTGAAAGCGTCACACTAAAGGCACGTAGGGGATACAGATAGGGCCTAAAGGTCTCCTACTCTTATAGGGAAGAAATGGCAGGAGGAACACAGTAAAAACTTCAGAAATTTTCTGAGACAGAGTCACGCGGCTCAAATAGAGCTGCAGATAGCCTTCCAACACAAAGGCCAACTCCCAAGCAGGAACCCTAGTGCATGTTGCAGGCCTCAGCCTAAAAGTGCCACAAAGGAAACGATACCTCAAAGGGTTATACCCCACAATTGTACCATTCCACAGGGACATGGTATGTAGAGGATAGTTTCCTTGTGGCTGGAGTTCTGGAGTAAAGTATGGTCACCACAACCTCGGTTGAGAGACCAGATACTATGAGTTGGGCCCCCTCAGGGGCCAAACCCACAGGTTCAATACTTCTGGACGGGGTGAAAAATCAAGCCCGTCACCTGAGATAGGTCTCTCCTGATCGGAATCTCCAAGGGAGAGCCGTCGAGGAGAGACACGGGGTCCAAGAACCATATCCGACTTGGCCAGTAAGGCGCTACTAGCAGTAGACTTATCCCTTCCCGGCGAATTTTGTCCAGAACTCCTGGGAGCAGAACAATTGGGGGAAAAATGTACAGATGTAGCCTCGGCCATGTCTGTACCCTGGCACCCAGTCCAAGAGGAACTGGATGCGTAAGGGCTAACCACAGTGGACAGTGCGTCGTATCCTGAGACGCGAAAGATCCACCTCCACGTGGCTATAAATCTCCCATATGAGCTTCACCACTTTGGGGTGAAGTCTCCATTCCCCTAGCCTCAGCCCCTGTCTCGACAGGATGTCTGCTCCTATATTCTAGGTCCCTGAAATAAGATAAGATTGTTCTCGAGGAGAGCATCTTCCCCAGAGACCACAGGAGGATCTGGTGCGCCAGATAGTGGGCGCAAACGCAAACCCCCCTGTTGATTTATATAAGAGACCATCGATGAATTGTCTGTCCAGACAGCTCGATGACCTCTCAGGTCTGGGAGGCAGAACTTCAACGCATTGAAGCCCGCCATCATCTCCAGGCAATTATGTGCCACGAAAGATGATGACTCCTCAACAGCCCTTGAGCTGAGCGGCCTTCCATTACCACTCCCCAGCCTGTGAGAGAAACATCTACCATGAGAGTGACTCAATGATATTAAGCTCCTAACACAGGGCCCTGGGACAGGAACCAACTTTCCTTCCATATAACCAAGGCGCGGAGACACCACTGCGTGATCTTGATCATAGGAAGTGGATTCCCCCTCAGGGAAAACCCTTGGTCCTGAACCACCACTGTAAGGGTCTCATGAACAGCAGGCCAAAAGGTATCACCGTTGGACACAGCTGTCATCAGACCCATCAGTTTTAGAAAACTGTTTTACAGTGAGTGACTGGCCTAGTTATATCTCCTGTGTGACTGATAAGATTGCAGCAATACGAGTGGGCGACAGAACGGCCTGCAATGTCACTGAATCCATACCATGCCCAGGAAGGTGGTTCTCTGTAATGGAGAAAGCACACTCTTCTTGGCGTTCAGCCACAACCCCAATTTTTTATGAGCAAGAACAACATCTCAATGTTGAACTGACCATCTGTTCTGA
Source organism: Ancherythroculter nigrocauda (assembly GCA_036281575.1). NCBI lineage: Eukaryota > Metazoa > Chordata > Actinopteri > Cypriniformes > Xenocyprididae > Ancherythroculter > Ancherythroculter nigrocauda. The sequence goes on from VTFQ01000017.1 coordinate 29,254,656, forward strand.
CTGCGCTAATATTAGCCAGTCATCTTATCAGTTTAGAATGCGTATACCCTGCAGCCTGAGCAAGGCCAGAGCTGCATCTACGCATTCCATGAACGTGTGGGGTGATGGAGCTAGACCAAATGGAAGAACCTAATATAGGTATACTTTGCCCCTGAAAGCAAACCCGAGGAACTTCCTATGCTGTAGAAGGACGGAGACATGAAAGTATGCATCCTTTAGAACTATCATGACAAACCAGTCCTCGGATCTGGTTTAGAGTCAACATTTTGAACCTAAGTCTCCTGACTGACTGATTCAAATGATTAAGATCTAATATAGGATGCAACCCTCCATCCTTCTTTGGAACAAAATAGTAGCGGCCCTAAAAACCCTAACTCTCTGCTGGGAGGAGGAACCCATTTTGTAGCTCCTTTCACAAAAGAGTTTACTTTCTGTTCCATTACCAGAGCCTGCCCATTGAGATACATCTTTGGCAGAATCCTCAACTCTGCCAGAAAATCCACAAAAGGGAACCAGCCTCTCACGACTGGTCTCTGGTATACCTAGAGCAGCCACTTTGGTGACCTGAAATACACTGGCAGGAATAACGTTTGACTGCTTTTCGACCCTCCTCAGAGGGTGCGAACCTGATGCAGCGTCAAGTGAGCGCTGAATCAAAGCTTGCTGGGAACCGCTGCACCCCAGAGCACTAAGAGTGATGGGGTTGGCAGATCGGTCCCCTGAGGGCAACGAAGTGGCACGGGCACCGTATACTGAGGTGTACACCGCTCCACCCCGCAGGGGGCTGCCCCAAGAAGCCTAACACCACAGGCGTCAGGATCTACATGAAAGGCTGAACTAATACATGAATCTAACTACTTAAAGTCAGATAAATATGTATTATTTTAATTTCTCAAAATTAAATTACAGCCAATTGTCCATTTAATTCCTCAAAATTAAATGCAGCAAATGATCTATCAGACACGTAATATGGTCTGAAAGAAATGCTAAATATAGTATGTATGTATATATAGGCATATAGGCCATACACACATCAAATTACATTTAATCTCTCAAAATTAAATGCAGTCACATATCAACCAGACAAGTAACAACGGTCTGGATGAAAGACTAAATAAAGAGTTATTAGTGCAGACATATAGCTTTTAAAAAACCAGGCAATATCCCATTTAATTCCTCAAATTAAATGAATCACTGAACCACCAGACAAGTGTACACGGTCTGAATGATTGGTAGAATATTTATAACTGCCGTCTGCACACCCTAATCTACGCGTTGCCTCGGCAAACACGCTAGATCAGAGCCACTAGAATCTTTATTGCAGTTTGCAGACACGAAATCTACGCGTCGCCTCGGCAGACGCGAGATCCGTGCCACTAGATTCTTTATTGCAGTTTGCAGACTCGAAATCTAAGCGTCGCCTTGGCAGACGCGAGATCAGAGCCACTAGAATCTTTATTGCAGTTTGCAGACACGAAATCTACGCGTCGCCTCGGCAGACGTGAGATCCGTGCCACTAGATTCTTTATTGCAGTTTGCAGACTCGAAATCTACGCGTCGCCTCGGCAGACGCGAGATCAGAGCCACTAGAATCTTATTGCAGTTTGCAGACACGAAATCTACGCGTCGCCTCGGCAGACGCGAGATCCGTGCCACTAGATTCTTTATTGCAGTTTGCAGACTCGAAATCTAAGCATCGCCTTGGCAGACGCGAGATCAGAGCCACTAGAATCTTTATTGCAGTTTGCAGACACGAAATCTACGCGTCGCCTCGGCAGACGCGAGATCCGTGCCACTAGATTCTTTATTGCAGTTTGCAGACCCGAAATCAACGCGTCGCCTCGGCAAACGCTTGATCCAAGGCCATAGATTCTTTATTGCTTAAGACTTTATTCCCTCGAGAAAAAAGCCAAGAGGAGCAGAGCTAAAAATCTCGATAGTGCATCACATCAGGAAATTATGAATGAACACTGTCAGATCCCCTTTTTTTTAAGAACTGACGTGCATGCTCTGCTCTAAAACAAACAACACATGAATCGCGTGTATCCCCACTCGTATAGTAGCGAGGGCAGGGAAGCACACACGACTCAAGTTGCTAATTGCTCGCCAATAAGCTCCTGTCTAGAATATATATAATGCTTGAGGACAAACAACAATAAATAGACAGAGACAGTTTAACACAGAGCGCTTTGCTGAGGCACAAAAGCTGAAGCCGGTCTTTCCGGATGTGTATTTATACTTTCCTGGTCGTGACGTCACCCGCCGGTGACGTTCACTCTCGCCATTGGTCTAGTTGACACACGTGCATCAGACGCTTTCACGCTGAGGGCGTTCCCATAGCGCCCCCTTCGGGACGCAGTGCGAGTTCCCTCGAAAGGGAACCATAGTGTTTTCTATGTGAAATGAGTTAAGTGAAACGAGTTATTTGAAAAGAGTTATTAAGTTAAAACTTGAAGAGTTTGTGACCTGTCCAGTGTTCGATAAGCAGTTTGGAAACTGGTATTGAAAATAATTTCGTGAAATTTATATTTGAAGTATTTTACAGTTTGAGATTGTTTACCTTTTGCAAGGTGTACCAATATTCAAAAGAAATTTCAAGAAACCCTTTTTTTGTGTTTTTTTTATTTTCATTTTATTTCATTCTATTGAGACAAGATACAAAGATAAAAATACAGTTTCCTAAGGAAAGAGAGAATAAATTAATTATTGTTAAAAACAATACATTCGAAGGTTATTCTTTTTTTACTTACCTTGGTGTAGGGGCGTCTCACTTAGACTGTCAGGTTTAGGAGGGTGGGAGCGTGAATTTGAATTGTCACTTTATAACACATATCTATACTTCGGGAAGCCACCGCGTTGACATTTACTGACCTGAAGCCCACACCACCTATTCCTGTAATATATATATTATAATAGTCTAAGGTAAAACATATTCACATATTGTGTATAATTGAGACTCAAAGCACCAGAGTGGGGGACCAAGATCCTTCCACTCTCAAGTCGACCAGGGTAATTTTCCATTTCCATTTTCCATTTCCCCTACGGAGCGAGACTTAGTGTTTCGTTACATTTGGCGTCACAAACAGGATAGGATTAGTGTGTTTAATTTTATTTGTGTGTGTTTCACGAGTCCCAGGCCTACAAGCTGAAGAATGGCAGAGCTTGAGGAAATGAAAAAGGAGATGGCGGAGATACAGAGGCGCTTTGCAGAGCAGGCGGGAGCACTTGAACAAGCAAGAAACAAACAAAGAGAAGCCCTGTCACTAGCAAGAGCTGTCATTGAGCATCAAGCCACCGCACAATCGACCCCAGCTGCCATTTATATACCCAGGGACAGAAAACTTCCAGAGTTCAGCGGCCGTTCAACAAATACAGGAGAGTTGAGCATCGAAGAATGGGTTGCATCAATGAAATCTGCCTTCCAGGTGATGAGAGTACCTGCAGAAGATCGTGTAGAGTTAACGAAACAGCATCTTAAAGATGAAGCCAAAGCGACAGTGAGGTTCATGCTGGGAGACGGTGAAAGGTCTGCTGACGACATCTTCAAAGTCCTTCTAGACACATATGGAGATAAAGTGCCAATCGGAACCAGACTGAAAGATTTCTATGAGCGTAAGCAAATGCAAGGAGAGACGATACGCTCATACGCGTATGATCTACAAGAGAGACTCAGCCGAGTTCAGCGTAGGGAGCCAAGCCGTGTTCCAGATGCTGAAAGTGTGTTAAAAGAGCAGCTTGTCCTGGGCCTTCGAGATGATTTCCTGAGGCGTGAAATGAAAAGACGAGTTAAAGAGGACATGAGTTTAACTTTTGTTCAGGTAATGCAAGCAGCAATCACGTGGGCTGAAGAAGAAGAGACACAAACACCAAACAATCCAAAACCCAGCCCCCGTGTCAGAGTAGTTAATGCTGATGCAGAACAAGCTTCCTCTACATTAACTCTGGAAAAACTGCATGAAGCCATACAAAAGATTGCTGCCCGCCAAGAAGAACTTTACCAGGCTGTACATGGTAACAGCGGAGTACGACTTCAACAGAGCCGTCCAAAAAGACAACCCCTGAAGGACAGCGATGGCCGATACATCTGTTATTCGTGTGGCGAACCTGGGCACACTAGCAGGCGATGCTCACAGGGTACTGAGGCAGCTAGGGTGTCTGATCAGTCTTGACGTTCTACAGGTATGGCTGAAACTAACATGGGGAATGTTCCAACCAGCACAACACAAGCCAGCTCAGGGCCATCTATGATAAGGAGTCATATAGCTGAATGGACAGACGAAGCGACAGAGACATTAAAAAGTGGTGCATTCGGAGATTGTTTGACTATTGAAGTTAGAATAGCTGGTGTCAAGACAAACTGCTTGCTGGATACGGGCTCAGAAGTGTCCACTATTACAGAATCACACTTTAGGAAGCACTTTGGAGAGCAAGAGCTGAAATTGTCATCTGCTCACTGGGTCAAACTTACTGCAGCTAATGGGCTCGACATTCCGGTCCTAGGGTGTTTACAAGCTGACGTGGAGTGCATGGGGAAGGTCCTCCCAGGGAAGTACATCTTTGTGTTGACGGACACCAGTCCAGAAGCAGAGGAGATAAGAGGACTTTCTGGAATCATTGGAATGAATATTATCAGTGAGTTTAAGTCGTTGTTTGTCACAGGAGAGAGCGTAAAGACAGCCAACAAATACAGGCAACCCACAGAAGCAAAGATAAGAAGGGTGCTGGCAAGTGTCGAGAGAACTGAGTCCCTGAGTCCTGATGGCAAGATCGGGTTTGTTAAAGTTGGTGGTAAGCAGACCATCACCATTCCTCCTTTAAGTGAGAAAGTGTCTGAAGGCCGCTGCAAAGTGCCGCCTAAGGTGAAGTGCCAAGTATTAATTGAGCCTACCACTGGTGCAAGTCTACCTAAGGGACTCCTAGTGGCCAATGTCCTAACAAAAACTGAAGGTGGTAAAGTTCCTGTACGAGTAATGAATTCAAGTGAGCGGACCATCAGACTGAACCCAAGATGCAGAGTGGCAGTAGTGTCTAAGCCACAGGAGGTATTAACTGAAAATACACTAGAGTTTGAAGAAGAGGAAGGGACGCTTCATGTTAGACGAGTGGCACATGTTCAAGCAGTTGAAGTCTCTGACAAACCTCAAGTTCAGGTGAATTACGAAAAACTCACCCCCTTACAACGAGATGAACTAGACCAGCTGTTGGCAAAGTACAGAGATGTATTCTCCAAAAGTGACAGTGACTATGGGTACACACAGGCAGTGACACATGACATTCACACTGGTGACGCTCCACCAATAAAACAGAGGCACCGTCGAGTACCGCCACATGTTTTTCAAGAATTCAAAAAACACGTGCAGGACCTAGTGTCGCAAGGCATTCTTAGGGAGAGTGCGAGTCCCTGGGCATCTCCAGCAGTGATAGTTGTGAAGAAAGACGGCAGTGTGCGCTTCTGTTGTGATTACAGAAGATTAAATCAAGACACATGCAAAGATGCATATCCGCTTCCCAGAGTGGAGGAATCTCTGGACGCACTGGGGAATGCTCAGTTGTTCTCCACCTTAGATCTGACAGCCGGCTATTTCCAGGTAGCTATGAGCGAGCGTGATCGTGAAAAGACAGCAGTCACTACCCCGTTTGGACTGTTTGAGTGGACGCGGATGCCGTTCGGGCTGTGCAATGCACCAGCCACCTTCCAGCGCCTTATGGGGGTAGTGCTCGGGGATTTGGCTTTTGATGTCCTCTTGATATACCTGGATGATATTATCGTGTTTTCCAAAGACTTCAAGAGTCACTGTGAAAGACTAGAGCTTGTCTTTGACCGACTGAGACGCCATGGCCTAAAGTTGAAACCAAGCAAATGCTTTCTCTTCAAATCCGAGGTGAAATTCTTGGGTCACGTGATCTCCTCTGAAGGAATCAAAGTTGACGGTGAAAAAGTGAGTGCTTTGGATACTTGGCCTCCTCCTAAGAGTGTAAAGGAAGTGAGACAACGGATCGGATTTATGAGTTATTACCGACGATTTGTTCCAAAGTTTGCTCAAATAGCAAAACCATTGCATGCGTTAATGGGCAACAAAGACAGAAGGAAAGCCTCTGAATCGTTCATGTGGAGCAACGAATGCCAGACCGCATTTGATAAATTAAAACAATGCCTGATGTCACCACCTGTCCTCTCTTACCCTGATTTCAGTCTTCCGTTTATCCTCACAACTGATGGGAGTCACCAGGGCCTTGGAGCTGTGTTGAGCCAAAAGCAAGGCGGAGCAGAGCGCGTCATCGCATTTGCTAGCAGAGGCCTGAGAGGGTCAGAGAAAAATGACAAGTACTACAGTGCGTTCAAATTGGAGCTGTTGGCCCTCAAGTGGGCTGCAACAGAAAAATTCAAAGAGTATCTAATGTTCTCCAAGTTCACTGTAATCACTGACCATAATCCACTGCGTTATCTGGAGACGGCTAACCTCGGAGCAGTCGAGCAACGCTGGGTGGGTCAGTTGGCGGAGCTTAATTTCGAGGTTCTGTATAAGCCTGGAAGGCTGAATACTAATGCTGATGCTCTGTCGAGGATTTCCTCCAGAGAAGTTCCTGAACGGGAAGACACAGAGAAGGATTTCATCCGACTGAATTCTGAGGAAGTGCGTGCATGTCTGTGGCCAGCGCGAGAGTTCAAACGGGGAGAGACTGACGTTCAAGTGGCTGTACAAGCGTCCATAAAGAAAGTGTTGAATGGTTACAGCTGGGATGAAATTAGAGAGCTGCAAAAAAGTGATTCCTTGATGGGTCCCATATACAATGCCCTGTCCAAAAACAGAAGGCCAAGCCGGTCAGAACAACAGAACATGTCACCAGAGTTGAAAAAGCTTTTCCGGGAGTTTGAGCGTCTTCAGCTGCATCATGGGGTGATGTTTAGATGTATTCTTGACCCAAGGGATGGAGAGAAAGTTAGGCAGTTAGTTGTCCCAGCCCCCTTACGCCGTTCAGTTTATGACAGCCAACATGAGCATGGAGGTCATTTTGGAGAGAGGAGTACACTGACACTGATCAGACGGAACTACTATTGGCCTAGTATGTCTAAAGACGTCCAAGGATGGATAGAACAGTGTAAAAGATGTACCCTTGCGAAGGATGTCTTTCCAAGGATCAGAGCTCCGATGACATGTAGCAATGTCACGGCTCCTCTAGAAGTTCTAGCAATGGACTACACCCAGCTGGAAATGTCCTCAGGAGGATATGAAAATGTGCTTGTTCTGACTGACATGTTCACTCGATTTACAGTTGCTGTCCCGACCAAGAACCAAACAGCGAGTACCACTGCAAAGGCCCTCATCAAACATTGGTTTGTCTACTATGGCTGCCCAGCACGTCTGCATTCAGACCAGGGAAGATGTTTCGAAGCGCAAGTAATCAAGGAACTCTGTAAAGTGTATGGTATTGGGAAGAGTCGTACAAGTCCCTACCATCCTCAGGGAAACTCTCAGTGCGAGAGGTTTAACCGCACAATGCATGATATGCTGAGAACATTGACACCTGAGCAGAAGAAAGACTGGAAAACTCACTTGCCAGAGCTAGTGATGGCGTACAACAATCACATTCACTCATCCACTGGCTATTCTCCTTTTTACTTGATGTTTGGGAGGGATGCCCGCCTTCCATTAGATGTCTTGGGTGGAAAGGATTTAGAGGAGAGTGATGCAGAAAACTTGGACGACTGGGTGAAGAATCATCATAGCCGACTAAAGACTGCTGTTGAAGTTGCAAATACAGCCGCACAGGAAGCCTCTAAGAGACGAAAGAGAGTGTATGACCGCAAGTCCTCTGGAGCGCTTGTAAGGCCTGGTGACCGTGTGTTGTTACGCAATCACAAACATAGGGGCAGAAATAAGATTCAAGACAAGTGGGAACACACACCCTACATTGTAGTCAAACAGAATCATTCAGACACACCGGTATTCACCATCATACCTGAGAAGGGGGGTCCGTCCAGAGTAGTACACAGAGATCAGCTCCGTCACTGCACTTTTCCTTTGTCATCATCTAGTACGCCACGTCCAGTCAGATGCAGACTCGTAAATCAGTCAGATTCTGAAACAGAATTCCCAGATCTTGTGTGTTTTCCAACCACTGCACATAGACAGAATAAAGAAAAAGAGGTGGTACAGACAGAAACAAATGATGTAGAACAAATAGAGAGTGTAATGCAAGAACAGGAGAATGCAGTACAAGATGTAATCCCAGAAATAGAGTTAGGAGTACAAGAGGTTTCAGATGATGCTGACATTTCAGATGTTGAATGTGAAAGTGTTTCAGAGCTCAGACGCTCTCAAAGACAAAACCGTGGTAAATTACCTGTGAGGTATAGAGATGATTATCTTATGAAATAAGGTATAAAAATTAACTGAGGTTGTGATGAAAAGTATGTATGAACTTGTTTGAGTTTGAAAAGAATGTGTATTTTTTATGAAGTTGCACTTTTTAATTGTGTTATGTTCCAGAGAAACTTGCTGGAGATGTCGATGGTATGGCAGGGTTTAGCAGGGGGGAATGTAACGGACATATTTTTTTACTGAGGGACTTTTATTTTGATGGGTTGCTTTGTCTCCGGTATGTCCGCGGGAGATGCAAAGACGTCTGGGAAGGGGAAGAAGAAAAAAGTACGTAATGATCAGACACGCCATGTTTGCTGTGTGAGGAAGACACGCCATGTTTGCTGTGTGAGGAGGTCGATTTTTCCGCCTGTGTTTTAACGTAAGACAGTGTTATACATTCAGTTTAAGTTTTGTGCACACTGACATTACCGTGTGAAGCCGGAGACGTTGTTGTGAAGCCGGAGATGTCGTTGTAGCAGAAGTTTGGTCGAGTGCATCATCGAATGGAGAGCAGTGTTGGAGACTGGCCGAGAGCACGAGAGAGAGCTGCTGGAGCCGTGAGTTTCATCAAGAACACTGTTGTGTTTTTTTTGCATCGTTCGACTGAACATTTTGAGAGTTCTGCTGTTTTTTCGAGTCATCCGTGAACTGTCTTTTGTAACGAGAGACATTGATTTCCTCCTGCGAGTTGTTTGAGTGCACTTGTTAGTGCGCAAGAAGGTGTTTTGAACTGCTCTAATTTTCTATCAAGTGATTTCTTTTTGGAGTATTTTTGCCTTTTTCTAGAGACTGAATTTATAAGTCACCCATGAACTGCCTTACAGAGCGAAAGATGTTGATTTCCTCCTGCGAGTTGCTTAAGTGCACTTGTTAGTGCGCCAGAATGTGTTTTTGAACTGCTCTAATTTTCTATCAAGTGATTTCTTTTTGGAGTATTTTTGCCTTTTTCTAGAGTCTGAATTTATAAGTCACCCATGAACTGCCTTACAGAGTGAGAGACATTGATATCTTCCTGCGAGTTACTTAAGTGCACTTGTTAGTGCGCGAGTGTTTCTGAACTGAACTACAGTTTTCTTACGGAGTGATTTATTTTTTTATTTTTATTTTTTTTAGTATTTTTGCACTTTTGGAGAGACTGAGATCGTCACGATCAAGTTTTACTTATGAAACCCCGAGAAGCACTATAAGCCAGACGCTGTTTAGTGAGTTGCGTGCACCCCGTGCCCGAGCGCCATTTTGTTCCAGAGAGTTCGAGTTTTTGGGCTGTGCTGAAACTTTTTTTTTTTCTTTTCTTTTCTTTTTTTTTTGTTTATTACCCTGCCATCCTTACGACATCTCCCTGTTCTATCTCACTGCTCTCATTGTTGCAAGTCGTCTCATCTCAAGTCGTCTCATCTCAAGTCGTCTCATCTCAAGTCGTCTCATCTCAAGTCTTCTCATCTCAAGTCATCGTCGCTACAGACTGGTACAAGAGTTCGTTACACACACACACACACATACACTTTACTGATACTGATTGAGCCGAACTGAGTGTTAAAATGAACTGAGTGTAAATTTGAACCGTGTCAGTGCGAGCTGATTCAAAAGAATCATTAACTGATTCATAAGTCATTGGAGTGAAGTCCATAGTGTTTTCTATGTGAAATGAGTTAAGTGAAACGAGTTATTTGAAAAGAGTTATTAAGTTAAAACTTGAAGAGTTTGTGACCTGTCCAGTGTTCGATAAGCAGTTTGGAAACTGGTATTGAAAATAATTTCGTGAAATTTATATTTGAAGTATTTTACAGTTTGAGATTGTTTACCTTTTGCAAGGTGTACCAATATTCAAAAGAAATTCCAAGAAACCCTTTTTTTTGTGTGTTTTTTTTATTTTCATTTTATTTCATTCTGTTGAGACAAGATACAAAGATAAAAATACAGTTTCCTAAGGAAAGAGAGAATAAATTAATTATTGTTAAAAACAATTAATTCGAAGGTTATTATTTTTTTACTTACCTTGGTGTAGGGGCGTCTCACTTAGACTGTCAGGTTTAGGAGGGTGGGAGCGTGAATTTGAGTTGTCACTTTATAACACATAGGCCTATCTATAATTCAGGAAGCCACCGCGTTGACATTTACTGACCTGAAGCCCACACCACCTATTCCTGTAATATATATATTATAATAGTCTAAGGTAAAACATATTCACATATTGTGTATAATTGAGACTCAAAGCACCAGAGTGGGGGACCAAGACCCTTCCACTCTCAAGTCGTCCAGGATAACATTTTCCATTTCCCCTACGGAGCGAGACTTAGCGTTTCGTTACATTAAAATTTACATCACCCTACACTGTTCCCCCTATAGATCATGGCTGCATTATTAAAGTCCCCCTGCAGTCAATAATCACACCAGCTCGGACTACCTGATCCTCTCGGTCAACTGTAGTAAAAGCGACACAATGACAAGTGGAGATGATGGTTTAATTCAACCATATATGTTTGAACCAAAAACTAATTCAGAAGAAGTGGAAGAGTGAATTATACACGTCTACAATTTGATATATCAGAAAGTTTTATGCAACGCTTTCTACAACATCAGACACATAGCGGTAATTGATATGATTAGCCTTTGGCTTGACTATGTTATCAAACAGCTTATAAATAAAATAACATTAAAAATTTGATTTTCACCACAGGGGGTCTTTAACATTTTGGACTGAGAGATAAACAAGGAGAAGATGAGAAACTCTACAGTGAACTTCACATCTGAAGCATCTACAAATTTAATATATATATTTAACACACCTGGACATTTGTGTTTACAGCATCAATGTCTTGTTTGGTCTTCCTACACACTCCTATGTGATCTGGCTCATCATCACAGGAACAGGAAATGGAGCTGCATCAGAGTTTTTCAACCTCAATCTGTCTTTGTGTGAGAGTGTTACCTGTCTGAACTCTTTGTTGACTATAATTTCTTTCTATTCTCAGTTTTCACATCTTTCAAAATCAGCAAGTTTTTTATTAGGACTATTCGTCACCGGTTGTCCTCTGTTTCAGTGTCTGATCTGTGTTGAGCGTTACCTGGCAGTGGTTCATCCTGTAACCTTTCTGAAGTTCAAACCTCTCAGATATAGAGTGATCTGCTGCACTGTGGCCTGGATAATTATTCTTGGATCCTGTTTGTGCTGCATCTTTACGGCAAACCAAGATTATTTTTATATTTACATATACTTTTACTCGATTCAGTTCATTGTCTTCTTCTCCATCCAGCTGTTTTGTCTTGTGGCTGTTCTCAGAGCTCTGAAGCAGTCAGGACCAGGAGAGAGAAGGAGAGAGAGAGTAGAGGAAAACCACATGAAGAGAAGAGCATTTTATCTCATTCTAATAACTTCCATTACCATGTCTGTTACATATATGCCATTTATTATCTCAGGACTCTCTTTTATTTTTTTCACATCTGTTTATTGTGGACTTTTTTTTTCTTTTGGTTTGTTTTGTTTTATTCTGGCTGGTTTTGTTCAGCCTGTTCTTTATCTTCAGCGGGCTGGAAAACTTCCCTGCCTTTGTCCTTTATAAAACATCCAGTTAATTTAATTTAAGTTTATTTACTGGCCATTTTCCAGTATGGAAAATATTTCAAAAATATCCCTTTAATATCTTCAGTTGAAAGTTATTATTTTTGTATTTTTTTTTTTACTTATAATTTCAAATTAATTTTCTGAAACATGCTAATTTGATCCTGTGTCATTTAATGGTTTATTTCGATAGGTCCTCCACCTCACTGATTTACTTAAATGAAAACAACCCTTGACTGTCTCATTCTACATTCAGATTAACTCAATTTGTGCGTGTTTATATATAAAGTTTATATGTTTACAAACTCAAGGATCATCACAGAGAATATTTCATTTGACCTGAAATCCCATCACACGCAGTATATAGCTTTCATTTTACAAATGTTAGATATATAAAGTTGCATAGCAGGTAAATGTGTTGCACCTGCAGGCCAGTTTTATTATTATTATTATTATTATTATTATTATTATTTTATGAAGGCTGTTTAAGAAGACTGATGTTTTAAGCCTATCAAACTAAGATTAAATAACAATAATTATTTAGTGTGAGCTTTAGTAAAGTAAGAGACAGATAAAGTTAGAGGTAGATAGATGTTTAAATGTTCTTTATTGGCATCTATGTTTCCATGAAAGGTCTTTAACATTCATGGAATTTTTTCTTTTCACAAAATGGGTCCCACTTTATATTAGGTGGCCTTAACTACTATGTACTTGCATCAAAAAATAAGTACAATGTACTTATTGGGTTTATATTAAATTGCAAAAAAACTTTTGCTGCTATCGAGGTGGGATACGGATAAGGTTAGGGAAAGCTTTGGTGGTATGGGTAGGTTTAAGGGTAGGAGTAAGGTGTAAGGGATGGGTCAACATTATAAATGTAATTACAGAAACTAATTACAGATGTAATTACATGCAGGTGTTTTTAAAATATAAGTACAATGTAAAAACATGTACGTACACAATAAGTGCATTGTATCAAATGATTAATTTAAATGTAAGTACATAGAAGTTAAGGCCACATAATACAAAGTAGGACCACAAAATTTTCTAGTGGGAAAGGGTTCTTTGGGTTATTAATATGTTCTTCACACTAAGAAAAAAAAAGGTCTTTTAAGAAATTCTCACTGAAAGGTTCTTTGGGGAGGCTAAAATAGTGCTATATCTAATACTCACTGAGAAAAAAAAAACTACTTGGAACCTTTATTTTCATGAGTGTAGGGCATTATTCATTAGTACACAATCAAATCAACTTTTTCTTTTAGTTGCATTTTTCTGCGGTCTGGGGTGACAGGATGGGGGGCTTCTATGATATTAGACTACGTAGCCTATAATAAAAGATAATGAATTTCAAACCTGAACCAAACATATTTTTATTCAAAGATCAACAGTCTGTCATTAGTCTTTAGTCTGCCACAAAAAAACAACATTAAAATCATGAACTCAAATGTCATTGTCAAAAGAAAAAAAAATGACTGTTGTAAGTAACAGTGCATAAATCAGACCTTTCTGTGTAGCCTAACGCTAATAAGCTTAAACGAAAATAACGAAATAATTGTGTAGTGCTGCGAACAATCAATCACTCGTGCGCGTGCATCACTGTCCTCCTCGCGGCTGCAGCATCTTGCACTCTCCTTATCAAGGCTTAAAACAAAAAGGGCATGCATATCAAAATTCGCGCCTAGCCGCCTACGGTATTTTTTTAGAACTTAGAAAAAAGATGCTGCAGCCAGTGAGCAGCTGGTGGGGGCTGGTTGCAGGACGACTCAACCTCCGCAGACAGTTTTTAATGTTTATGAGACAATAACTACTCAAGATTTTACTTTAGTATAATTTTCGGGACAATTAGGGCCAAATTCGGGATTCGGGACAGTCCCGAAATCTAAACTGTTGTCCCGAATCCCGAATTTGGCCCTAATTGTCCCGAAAATCATACTAAAGTAAAATCTTGAGTAGTTTTGAGTAGTTTGAGTAGTTTTTTCGGGACGTCTGGTCACCCTAGTTGGGTATAGTCTGCTGTGGAGCTCGATTCATCAGAGAGAGAGAGAGAGAGAGAGAGAGAGAGAGAAAAAGAGAGATTACTATGGAACTAATATTGTGCCCTCTGGAGTCAGGAAACACCCAATAGCGTTTTGCAGGATTTTTTTTTCACATTGCATCAAAACAGACTTAAAATACTCATTCATTTTTTTTCATAGAGACAGAAGTAATATATCAGTTGAAACTATAGAATGTCTTCTTTTATTTGTGTACACTCAGAGTAAAAATAAACTGTTGTGCTTTTTGAAAAATAAAGAAAACTAACATGATGCATAATCTGTCGTCTCCCTCTGAACGAAGTCCAATCTGATAGTTCTCATAAAAGTGTAACTTAGTGAATACTTATCACACAAAAATGAGACTTATGTCTAAAGAAACAATGAAATGTCAGGTTTTAAATCATGCAAGTCAAATCGAAAACAAAAATTCTCTGTTTATGTAATCTGTATGAAAAGAGAGACATGTCAGACGTCCGTGAGTCAGCTCATTATCCAATAATTCGGCCACGCCCACAGAGTGAGCGCTATTCAGATGCAAATTCTGAGGCAATACATGTATACATTGTAGCAATCGTGTATTTATTATTTTCAAAAGTGTCTATCTGCATGTTATAGCCATGGTTATGGCGATCTATGGACGCTTCTGTTAGTTCCTGGAATGTCACATGTTATGCCTGTTCTCCATAACGAGGCATTTGTGGACTAAATGTGCACAGAGCACCCTCTGTATGTTGCTGCAAGTATGAATTGAAAACACATTACATCAGAGTATCCAGCGCGCATAGTGATGACAATAAATATTGAATAAATATTACTCCTCTGTATAGAAAATGTACATAAACATTTGAGAATCTATCAATATTTCTCCAAATGTGCATGCTTTTAAGCTAAAAACCTATATGAAATGCTATAGAGGTAACATGAATGTTCAGATGCTTTGCATCACAGAAATACATTAAATTTTAAAGTATATTAAAATAGAAAACCATTATTTGAAATTGTAATAATATTTCACAGTATTGCTGTTTTTTTCTGCATGTTTGATATACAGCATGATGAGCATGAGACTTCTTTTAAAAACATTATAATAGTAATGCATACAATCTTTTGACTGGTACTGTAATTTAATAGGACTATACAAAATTTTCTTCACATGATGTGCAATTATACGTGCGTGCATGAGATCCCAAAAATCATGTTTTCTGTCAAGAGTGGACATTATATTAACATTAATACAGCTAATATGATCCTGTTATCAGATTTGTTTTTCACATAGCCTACCTGACTGAAAGGGCTCATTATGCGGGTCATTATGCAGGTCATTATGCGGGTCTTTGTCTTCTCAAGTGTGAATCACAGCATTATTCATGAAGATTCACACCTCCATGCATACTGTGTGTCTTGACAAAAAGTGTCTTACAAAATTTAAATCAATATATTGTTTTATATGAACAAGTAGGCAGGATAATTTTTACATCAGTTTGACACAAAAATTCTAGTCTACAAACTCCAATACCCAGAAGTCTTGTGAACACATATTTAATATTTGTTTTTTGGCCTTATTTCAGTGACTTAAGTTTTTTTTTGTTTTTTCAATAACCACACATAAACGTTATTCCTTCAAAAGTACAAACATGTACATACATGTTGCTCACACATTATGGTAGCCTAGTTCGTGCTGAGTAAAGTATAATGACACCTTTTCCATTTCCGTTCACCTTTCTGAAGTTCAAACCTCTCAGATATAGAGTGATCTGGATAAATACTCTTGGTTCTTGTTTGTTCTGCATGTTTAGTTTAATCTCAGTTCCTCCTCTACCTCTCCATCCAGTTGTTTTGTCTTGTGGCTGTTCTCAGAGCTCTGAAGCAGAGAGAGGAGGAAAACCCTCCTGTTTTCATGTTTTATAAAACATTAAGTTGCTTCAGTTTTTTATTTATTTATTTATTTATTTTTTAAATGAGTTAATACAATGAAGGTGATTGGTTTAATAGAAACTCAAAATATTATGTTATCTGAACCACATTAATTATCTAAGTTGATTTGACAAAAGAAAAAAAAAATGTTGTGATAACAAATCATGAAAATATTTTTTTACAGAGTACTGGCCCCAGCCTCCCGGTTGAGAACCACTGCAATAAATCACTTCAACACCCATTAAAATTATTTTCCATTTCAACAATTACTCAGGAGACAACGATTATTACATTGGACTTGAAATCTCATCATAACACATTGACTGTGTATTTAAATTTGACACTTCAAGAAATTTGCATGTCAGGTGTTCACTGCATCACACCTGTATGCCAATTTCAGATTTTTAAAAATTGTCTGCATGGGAAAACTAAACATTCCCTGTTCAGATAATACTGTAATTTCTTCTTCATTGTGATAAGACTGATTCTATTTTAGCTTATGAAGAATTATATTAAATATCAATGATTCTATTTTTATTATAATTAGTGCATTCTGTTCAACATGTTAGAAAAGTTAGTGTGTTTCACTGTTTATTTAAAGAGATCACATCACAAACAAGACTTACAGTACTTTTGATTGTTCTACTTACACTGTCTGTCATTTGTTTATCCAATAAAATACTTAATCATTGACCCTGTGTTACCATTTCCATATGTTGTTCTTGTCATGCTTAGTACCAAAGATTTGAATCAGTTAAATGTTGTGTGGAAATGATGAACAATTTTAAATTCAAGTCAGTCAGTGTCAGTCCAGTCAGATAAGTCAGATATATGACTGTCTTTTTGAACCTTACTTTTTTTTTTTTTCTTTATATGTTTGAATATGCCATGTTTTATGTGACAGATGAACAGATGAAGTCATACACACATATTCTTGTGACTATTCAAAACACAGCTCAGATAATTATTCACATTCAGAGAGACTGGACATTCACTCTTCAGGTACTAAACTCCTCTTAAAACACATTACATTTTCTGTTTAAACATAGGAAAAGTACTCAACCCATTTGACCCATTTGCTGTGCTGTATTAAACTTCATTCATCTCATTTTGAGCATTCTGTGAGAACCTGTGACTGTGTGTGCTTGAGACAAATGACAGATGAGTATCATTTTAAGCTTTTTTACATTGTTTACATCTTCAAAGTTGTGCTTTAAAGATATGTGGCCCGTTTGGATATTCTGTTCTGTTAAAATGGGACAGCAGCTTTTGATAAAAATCAGAAACTTAGTAAATCTTGCAGACCATGGAGATATTTTTAAGCTGTAAACTCAGTGTACAAATGTAGGCTCATGTATACGTTAACATTTTTTTTTTTTTTTTTCTCCATAGAACACATTTTCTGTGAGATTCTGAGTTGAGAGAAAGAAGGAAGAGATGAACAATTGTACAGTGAACTTCACCATACCTGAAGCATCTACATTCTCCACATCTCAGTCCATTGGGCTAATGAAAATTTTAGATTTATGTCTGCACAGCTTCAATTTCCTGTTTGGTCTTCCTACACACTCTTATGTTATATGGCTCATCATCACAGGAACAAGAAGTGGAGTTGCATCAGAGTTCTTCAACCTCAATCTGTCTGTTTGTGAGATGACCAACTGTCTGACAATTTTGGTCCATGTACTTGAGCGTTGTTTTTTAAGTCTCAAAACATTGAGATATTTTATGTTAGGACTAGGCATCACTGGTCGTCCTGTGTTTCAGTGTCTGATGTGTGTTGAGCGTTACCTGGCAGTGGTTCATCCTGTAACCTTTCTGAAGTTCAAACCTCTCAGATATAGAGTGATCTGCTGCACTGTGGCCTGGATATTCACTCTTGGATCCTGTTTGTGCTGCATGTTTACTATAATCTCGTGTAATTTTTATTATTATGTATTCTTTTACTCTATTCAGTTCCTACTTTCCTGTTGCATTCAGATGTTCTGCTGTGTAACTGTTCTCAGAGCTCTGAAGCAGTCAGGACCAGGAGAGAGAGTGAGAGAGAGAGAGGAGGAAAACCACATGAAGAGAAGAGCGTTTTATCTCATTCTAATAACTACTGTGAGCATGTCTATTATGTATTTGCCATTTGTTATCTCAGGAATGACTTATATTCTGACTAATCTGTATTTTCAGGAACCTTTTACTTTTTGTTTTGTTTTTTATCTACTCGCTGGTTTTGTTCAGCCTTTTCTTTATCTGAACCGGGTTGGAAAACTCTCATTCAGTTGTTTAGTTTTTAGAAATTAAACATGTTAGTACAAGTGAAGAAGCTTTACATGGCTTCACAGTGTCATTGATTGTTTATAGACTTGTCTGTCCTAGTTTTTCTTTCCCCATAAGGATTATGTTTATTCAGAATGTGATTATCAAATATGTTTTTTATAAGTGTTTGCTATAGATTGTTTAAAGTGTATAGATTGTTGAAATGTAAATCTAATGCTACAATAGTATAGTGGGTATACTAATGCTGATTCCTAGAAATGTGCATTGATGAAAGTCAGTGCATGTTTAGTTTGATATATTAACTTTTTTTTTTACCTTGTATTTGTTTGCATTATATATTTGCATTTCTAATGTTTAATGTGATGTGTTTTCTGATGCATGTCCTTAATTTAATTGCATATGTTGGTATTAATTCAGTGTTTGTAATGCTAATACTTAAACTTCACAGAAATTTAACTGACTGGGTTTCTAGAGAGCAAAGGTTTTGTGAAAAAAGTGGAAGACTTAAACACAAAGTGTGTAAAATAAACTGTTAAAAGAATTTGATGATCACTAGTGATAGTATTTTATTCTGTGCTGTCATCATTCAGGTTGGATTTCAGCTTTAATGTACGTTTTGTATTAATAAAGCAGCTGATATTGCCATAGAAACTAGTGGACTGCTGACTCCCTTTCACCCCAAAATGGCGGAAATGCAGGGCTGCTGCTGGGCGCCGGTGTTGCAATGGAACATTCTATTGAGTGTCGCTTCTTGTTAGTGTATATTCTTTGGTAATAAACTGACTGCCGCTGTTGAAAGACATTACTTATGTTCTCTCGTGTTTTTCACAGGTATGAATATATTTCACTAAAAGGTTAATTTCATTGTACTTGTATGAATCAACAGAGGTGATACAAAGAGTTTGAACGAGTTTGGAAGTGTATCTAATCTAAAAAAAAAAGTGTTTTAATTCACAAAGTACTTTATAAACAGCTAAAGAGCGAGTTTAATCGTGTTTCATGTGTGGTTTATATTGACTGACATTAGAAAAATGTTTATCAGGCTGAAATATTGAGTTCATGTCAGATATATTATTGTTTAAAAGCATTTGCATGTGCATGAGTTAAATAGAATAAGAGACAAATGATATCAAATTAATATATCACATGTAATGAAATCTAAAGTATTTTCTTCTGAAATCTGGTCTTGAAGACTTTCAGGTATCTTGATTAATGTTTTTTTTGTGCATTTTTGACACTCTTTTGGTACTGTCATTGTAAAGTATCTGATTATTATTGTAAATCTATGAAAGATTCTAAATGCATATAATGCATACCTGCATATAAACTTATATTTTCATATACAAACATACATAATATTATGTAGAATTTTGCATAAACTTATCTAGTGTTTTAATGGATTTGCTGTTTGTTAAATTGTATTCCACCAAATGCACTTTGAGAGTGTTGAAGTTTTGAAACGTTGAAATTTTCAGAAGTTAAAGGATTTAAAGAGAAATTATTGCAGTAATAAACTGACTGCCACTGTGGAAAGATGTAACTTCTGCCCTCTTGTGTTTTTCACAGTTTATTCTCCGATCCACAGTGCACACTGCCTGTGTATCATTTGCTGCCGGCACAGATATCCCCTAGGTCAGAGGCTGGTAACACTTACATTTAAATTTTATATTTGCATTTCTGATGTGTGATGTGTAGCTGATGAATTGATGCACATATATTCTTATAACAGCTGTGAAGTCAGTCTACAAAAGCACAGAGATTTATACACATCCAGAGAGACTGGACGTTCACTCTTCAGGTGACAAATTCCTCTTAAACTTGATATTTTCTGTATGAACCTAGTTTATAAGAGTAAACACTTGTTGTTGTTAATTGAATATCAGACTTTTATTTTCATTGGACTCCAAGGCCTGGTTTCACAGACAGGGCTTAGATTAAGCCAGGATTAGGCCTTAATTCAATTAAGACATTTAAGAAGCTTTTGTAAACATGCCTTAGGGGAAAAAAAAAAACAAAACAAAACAAAAAAACTGGTGTGCATCTTGAGACCAAACAATGGAACTGAGATATTTTAAGACATGACAGTGCAAGTTGCTTTAAGTTAAAACAGCTCAAACATGCATTTTAGTCTGGAACTTGCCTTAAGCCTTGTCTTTGAAACCAGAGCCAGATGTATAGAATGTATTGTACCTTCAGATCATACTTTTGTTAATTTATTTTTAATTGTTTCAGTCACAATCTGAATTATGTTAATTTTACATTTTAAAATGGTAAAACAATGAATGTAATGGATCCTTCTTCTGAGACTGACCCTTTCAGTTCATAAACTTAATTCAATTTGTTTTGAGCATTCTGTGTGAATTCTATGCATGCCTAAGACATGAGATGAGTACCAAGCTGAGTATTGCAGTCTACTTCAGTTACAGTATTCTGTTCTGTTAAATAAGGGATGCTTTGCAAAATTCAGTATTTTTATGCGGACCAATTTCATTCATGCAATGCTTTATGGTCTATGTGTTTCCTTCATTATATTCACACAATCCTCTGAGGATCCATAAATTGCAGAAATCCTATTTTACTAAGTGACTTCAAGTTAATTTATGAATTAATGTATTTTGTTTGTATATTACAATTCATAACCAATTATGATTGAACATTATTAAATTATTGAATTCTAAAAAACTGAATTCTTAAACTTTACCAAACATCACCCTACACTGTTCCCCCTATAGATCATGGTTGCAATATTATTAAAGTCCCCCTGCAGTCAATAATCACTCCAACTCAGACTGCCTGATCCTCTCGGTCAACTGTAGTAAAAGCGACACAATGACAAGTGGAGATGATGGTTTAATTCAGCCACATATGTTTGAACCAAAAACTGATTCAGAAGAAGTGGAAGAGTGAATTATACAGGGTTGTCTACAAGTTGATATAATGTGTTTTATAAAACGCTTTCTACAACGTCAGCCACACAGTAATTGATATGATTAGCCTTTGGATTGACTATGTTATCAAACAGCTTATAAATAAAACAACATAAAAAATTCGATTTTCACCACAGGGGGTCTTTAACATTTTGGACTGAGAGATAAACAAGGAGAAGATGAGAAACTCTGCAGTGAACTTCACATCTGAAGCATCTACAAATTTAACATATAATTTAACACGCCTGGACATTTGTGTTTACAGCATCAGTGTCTTGTTTGGTCTTCCTACACACTCCTATGTGATCTGGCTCATCATCACAGGAACAGGAAATGGAGCTGCATCAGAGTTTTTCAACCTCAATCTCTCTTTTTGTGAGATTGGTATCTGTCTGAACTCTTTGTTGACTATAATTTCTTTCTATTCTCAGTTTTCACATCTTGCAATATCAGCAGATTTTTTATTAGGACTATTCGTCACCGGTCGTCCTCTGTTTCAGTGTCTGATGTGTGTTGAGTGTTACCTGGCAGTAGTTCATCCTGTAACCTTTCTGAAGTACAAACCTCTCAGATATAGAGTGATCTGCTGCACTGTGGCCTGGATAATCACTCTTGGATCCTGTTTGTGCGGCATGTTTAATACAAACCAACCTGATCTTAATATTTACATATACTTTTACTCGATTCAGTTCATTGTCTTCTTCTCCATCCAGTTGTTTTGTCTTGTGGCTGTTCTCAGAGCTCTGAAGCAGTCAGGACCAGGAGAGAGAGTGAGAGAGAGAGTAGAGGAAAACCACATCAAGAGAAGAGCATTTTGTCTCATTCTAATAACTTCTGTTACCATGTCTGTTATATATATGCCATTTATTATCTCATGATTCTATTTCATTCTTTCACATCTGTTTATTGTGGACATTTTTTCTTTTGGTTTGTTTTGTTTTATTCTGGCTGGTTTTGTTCAGCCTGTTCTTTATCTTCATCGGGCTGGAAAACTTCCCTGCCTTTGTTCTTTATAAAACATCCAGTTCATTTAATTTTACTAAGTGCATTTACTTTAGTTACATTTTATTTTAAGCTGTCTTTGTTACACTGTAATTATACATTTAAATACAGAGTAATATTAAGTAACTACATGTACTTAGGATTTGGTTTGGTTTAAGGTTAGTTGCATGCAATTATGCATAATTTATAGTTATTACTAACTGCATGTAACATATGTGACAATGACACAGTAAAATAAAGTGTTACCAACATTTAATTTTTTTCAGTAGCTTCAGTTGAAAGTTATTTTATTCATTTTATTTATTTATTTACTTATACAGTGCATCCTGAAAGTCTTCACAGCGCTTCACTTTTTGCACATTTTATGTTACAGCCTTATTCCAAAAGGAATTAAATTCATTATTTTCCTCACAATTCTACAAATAATACCCCTTAATGACGTGAAAGGAGTTTGTTTGAAATCTTTGCAAATTTATTAAAAATAAAAAACGAAAAAATCACATAAGTATTCACAGCCTTTGCCATGACACTCAAAATTGAGCTTAGGTGCATCCTGTTTCCACTGATCATCCTAGAGATTTTTCTACAATTTGATTGGAGTCCACTTGTGGTAAATTCAGTTGATTGGACATGATTTGGAAAGGCACACACCTAAGGTCCCTCAGTTAACAGTGCATGTCAGAGCACAAACCAAGCCACGAAGTCCAAGCAATTGTCTGTAGACCGCCGAGACAGGATTGTATCGAGGCACAGATCTGGGGAAGGGTACTGAAAAATTTCTGCAGCATTGAAGGTCCCAGTGGCCTCCATCATCCGTAAATGGAAGAAGTTTGGAACCACCGGGACTCTTCCCAGAGCGGGCCGCCTGGCCAAACTGAGCAATCAGGTGAGGGCCTTAGTCAGGGAGGTGACCGAGAACCTGATGGTCACTCTGACAGAGCTCCAGCATTTCACTGTGGAGAGAGAAGAACCTTCCAGAAGAACAACCATCACTGCAGCACTCCACCAGTCAAGCCTGTATGATAGGCCAGACAGAAGCCATTCCTCAGTCAAAAGGATCATGAGATCAACAAAGACTGAACGATTTGGCCTAAATAGCAAGCGTCATGTCTGGAGGACACCAGGCACCGCTCATCACCTGGCCAATACCATCCCTGGTGGTGGCAGCATCATGCTGTGGGGATGTTTTTCAGCGACAGGAACTAGGAGACTAGTCAAGATCGAGGGAAAGATGAATTCAGCAATGTACAGAGACATCCTTGATGAAAACCTTCTCCAGAACACTCTGGACCTCAGACTGGGGCGACGGTTCATTTTCCAACAGGACAACGACCCTAAGCACACAGCCAAGAATGGGAGAAGCTGCCCAAAAATAGGTGTGCCAAGCTTGTAGCATCATACTCAAAAAGACTTGAAGCTGCAATTGGTGCCAAAGGTCCTTCAACAAAGTATCGAGCAAAGGCTGTGAATTATGTACAATTTTAATTTTATTTCATTTTTTATTTTTAATAAATTTGTAAAGATTTCAAACAAACTTCTGTCACGTTGTCATTATGGGGTATTGTTTGTAGAATTTTGAGGAAAATTATGAATTTAATCCCTTTTGGAATAAGGCTGTAACATAGCAAAATGTGGAAAAGGTGAAGCGCTGTGAACACTTTCCGGATGCAACGTAATTTCAAATTTTATGAAACATGCTAATTTAATGGTTTGTTTAGGGAGATCCTCCACCTCACTGATTTACTTGATTGAAAACAATCCTTGACTGTCTTATTGTACGTTCAAATTAACACTATTTGTGTGTGTTTATTTGATAAAGTTTATAAGTTTACCAATTCAAGGATCATCACAGAGAATATTAATTTGACATGAAATCCCATCACACACATATACTGTACAGTATATACCTTTTTATTTTACAAATGCTAGATATATACTGTACATTTGCATTGCAGTTGTTAAATGTGTTGCACCTGGAGGCCCATTTTTTTTTATTTTTTTTTTTTTTTTTTTTTTATGAGGGCTGCATAAGAAGACTGATGTTTTAAGCCTATCAAACTAAGATTAAATAATAATTATTTTGTGTGAGCCTAAAGTTAAAGACAGATAAAGTTAAAGACAGATACATTTTTAAATGTTCTTTATTGGCATCTATGTTTTCATGAAAGGTCTTTAACATTCATGGAATCTTTTCTTTTGCATAAAATGTTCTACAGAGAAAGGGATCTTTGGATTATTAAAATGTTCTTCACTCTAAGAAAAAAAAAATCTTTTAAGAACTTCTCATTGAAAGGTTCTTTGGGGAGGCTAAAATACTATTTCCAATAGTATAGATATCCTATTTGGAACCTTTATTTTTAAGAGCGTAGGCCATTATTCATTAGTACACAATCAACTTTTTATTTTAGCTGCATTTTATCACAAAAGATCATTATTAAATTGTGTTCTATGTAAATAAAGTGTTTATATAAGAATTCAAAAATTGCATTTCATGGGAAAACATAACTCTTTCTAACTTAAACACCACAGACTAGCAATTGCATTCAAGAAATCAACAGATATGTTTTTGATTGCACTGTAAAATGTAATTAGTTGAGTTTACTTAGAAAGCTTAATTAAACTGTTGGGTTTACATAAGAAACTTAAGGAAACCGATTGCCTTAAATTTAGCAAGTAAGTTAACTCATCATTTTGAATTGATAAAACTAGCTACCACACAGTACAGAGTACTTAGAAATCTTGAGGATTCACTGTAAAATGTAATTAGTTGAGTTTACTTAGAAAGCTTAATTAAACTGTTGGGTTTACATAAAAAACTTGAGGAAACACAGCAAAATCCCCAGTGTTAAATGAACACCCAAAGTGTACATATGACTCCATCTTGCCGGGTGTTAAAAAGTAACACTGAAGCAGTGTTAAAGTTAATGAGATAATTGATTGATGATTGAGTGATGATTGACAATTAGTGGTGACACCTGATGTTAATAAGCAGAATCACTGAAGAAACAACAAGAGAAAAAGAGAGAGACACAACAACTACAACTGACTTCCAGCCATTAAACATTATTACACTTATTATTAACCAGTTTGATTTGATTTCTGTCATACATCAACAAAAGTTCTTATTGAGAATTAACAGATGTTTAGATGTTAATGTTTTAATGGAAGTTTAGTTTGAAGTCACCATGATGGTGAAAAGCATTTCCTTTAGTTGGGCTCTTGACTCTATTTATTAACCTTAATTTATCTCTGCTCCAACTTTGTGTTTGTAGAGCACATTTGTTACGGCCAGAGAAACTATGATCTGAGCTGTGTTTCCCAAAAGTGCTGTGAGCCAAAGTTGATCAATTTAGGTTTACAATGCTTTGGGAAGCACAGTCATAATGGTTGGGTTTTCTCATTGTGAAATGGTCAGATTCATTGGAGACGTCCAGTATTAACTGGTGATATAGATGTAATATTATTTCTTTATAGTAAATCTGTTACCGCTTGAGATCCAGCAGAGCTTTTATAATCCGAAGGGTTTTTTTTGAAACACACACATACATCAAGAATCAGCATATGACCCTCAACAATGGTGACAATCAAACAAAGTGCTTCATGTTGCAGTGCATGATGGGAACCACCAATCAAAACTCATCCATGGCTCCCATCATGCATTGCTGCATGAATAAATTATGCAGCTGAATTGTCCTGTAATTTTCGTAGATTGTTCATGTTTGCTTTTATTTTTCTGTTGTTTTGTTGTGACAGTAGCTTGTTTTGTGATGTTCAGAGTTAATCAGAGTTTGTCAGTATTTTGTATTTATTGATCGTCACCGTTCTTGAGAATCATATGCTGATTCTTGATGTCTGTGTGTGTTTAAACACTGAAGATTCTGTGCATAATGTATTATTCTTAAAAAAAAAAAAGTCATACTGTTGTTGAAGCTCAAGCTGTAAAGTCACAGGACTACAATCATTAATACTAAAACTACACATCAAGCACACAGTCAGAGATTTAGACTCTAAACTACATCAGGCCATCACATGATGATTATATCATCATCAAATTATATTGTCACATTATATTGTCACCTTATCACATTTTCTCTGACCATAACAAATGTGCTTTACAAACACAAAGTTGCAGCAGTCAGAGAAAAATTAACAATAAAAGGTAAAGAGTCAAGAGCCCAACTAAAGCAAACGCTGACCTCTTTCATGGTGACTTGAAATGAAACATTCCATAAAACATTAATTAACACCTTTTTTCTCTCGTTCCTTCAATGATTCTGCTTATTAACATCAGGTGTCACCACTAATTGTCAATCATCACTCAATCATCAATCAATTATCTCATTAACTTTAACACTGCTTCAGTGTTACGTTTTAACACCCGGCAAGATGGAGTCATATGTACACTTTGGGAGTTCATTTAACACTGGGGATTTTGCTGTGAACCGAGGATTGGTAATTCAATTTTACAAATTGAGTACTTAGTTCAGTCATGTTAAAAATCTTGTTCACATTATGTAGAAACTGCCTTAAATTTCTCAAGCATTTTTTACTCAAAGTTGCAACAATGGACCATACATTTATTTGTATTTATTAAACTGGAGATACTGTTGAAAATAATAAAGTTTGATGTCACCATCATGGTGGAAAGTGTTTGCTTTAGTTGGGCTCTTGACCTTGACTTTTAACATTAGTGTTTCTCTGGCTGTCGTAACTCAGTGTTTGTAAGACACAGCTGTTATGGTAAAAAAGCCAAGAGAAATACTGGGATTGATCTATTGCATTTTTCCTGATGATTTCATTGAATACCCACAGATTTAATCCTGAGGTTTATACTTGATCAAAAGTGTGGTTTGTCATTAAAAACGAATAAGTATTTTTTAATAATCGATGAAACTATAGCAAGAGACGGAGCACTGTTGAAATCATATTTTTAATAGGTTAGTCAAAAAACATTTTGGACTATATAGACACACAGAGACATCAAGAATCAGTGTATGCATCTCAACAACGGTGACATGCTTCATGCTGCAATGCATGCTGGGAGCCATGGATGAGTTTTATACTATGATGGCTCCCAGCATGCATTGCATGTCACCGTTGTTGAGATTTATACGCTGATTATAGATGTCTCTGTGTGTCTAAAAGTAGTCCAAAATGCTTTTTGACAAATATAATATTAAAAATATATGATCTCAACCATGCTCAGTCTCTTGTTTATAGTAACAAAGCACACTTTTGATCAAGCACAAACCTTTGAACGAAATCTGTGGATTTTTGATGGTGACATTATAAGTACAGATCCAACAGATCAATCCCAGTATTTCTTTTGGCTTTTTTCACCATAACAGCTGTGTTTTACAAACACTGAGTTACGACAGCCAGAGAAACACTAACGTTAAAAGTCAAGGTCAAGAGCCCAACTAAAGCAAACACTTTCCACCATGATGGTGACATCAAACTTTATTGTTTTCAACAGTATCTCCAGTTTAATAAATACAAATAAATGTATGGTCCATTGTTGCAACTTTGAGTAAAAAATACTTGAGAAATTTAAGGCAGTTTCCATGTGAACAAGATTTTTAACATGACTGAACTAAGTACTCAATTTGTAAAATTGAATTACTAATCCTCGGTTTCCTCAAGTTTTTTATGTTAACCCAACAGTTTAATTAAGCTTTCTAAGTAAACTCAACTAATTACATTTTACAGTGAATCCTCAAAATTTCTAAGTACTCTGTACAGTGTGGTAGCTAGTTTTATCAATTCAAAATGATGAGTTAACTTACTTGCTAAATTTAAGGCAATCAGTTTCCTTAAGTTTTTTATGTAAACCCAACAGTTTAATTAAGCTTTCTAAATAAACTCAACTAATTACATTTTACAGTGTGGTTACACTGCAAACCAAGTTGTAGATAGAAACCTTTGGCGCTCCCCGGAGCGCAATCACCAAATCTTTGATTCCATGGAATTCTGTCTCATTTCTGTACAGTTTCCAGCTGAAATCAACATGGTTGTAAATCACCAACAACTTTTATTCCTTTTCATAAAAATTATGATTACATGGAGAGATTAAGAGACTTGTTCCTTGCACTGTTCCTCATAGGTCTTACACACACTCTGCCCATGAGGAACAGTGCAAGGAACAAGGGGCAAGTCTTTATTAATTGTGTCTTAATTATCTCTCCCTGTAATCATATTTTGTATTGTAAGACTTGATTTTCCTGCTAGACAAAAACAGATCAAGCGCCCTGCAATAAAGCAATAAAACTCATCTGGAGAGAGTTTCAATTTCATACCAGTCATTGGTATTATGAAGAAGATTGAAAACTAAGGAGAATTCTGTCCTCTTTTTGGGTGGTGTCTCTCGTGAAAACCCTCTCCTCTCCCCCCAAAACAGGTGTTGGTGTAGTAAAAATGTATAACTCTTTTGTTCTAGTCTGAGTATATAAGGTAAAGTGCAAAACAGTCATGTGGGATCTTCTGTAGCCAGAAACCCCCATGCAGAGATGGGTGCATGTCCTAAAAACACTAATCCACCACTGTGTTTATATACAATTGTTACTCTTATAGAGTTATCTTTGAGCAATTGATGTTATGCATTTATTATTTCTGAATTGGCTTCTAATTGGTTATTTGTGTAAATGGCATGATACACTTTTACCTGACAAATAAAATATTATTCTTGATTTATTCTGCATTATTCTTAATTCATTATTTCTAGTATCGATTAAAGCGAAGGTATTACCGCAAATCTGATCATACGGAAGGTTTAACAGATGGAGCACAGGGCACATCAATTAAGTCCATTTCGATTTCTGACTATCGCTGCCTTAAATAAGTTGAAGTTTTCGTAAATGAAAGCTCTAGCGTAAGTTCTGCCAGGAAGACTCTAATGTTACGTCATTCATTAGATCAGATCTAACCAATCATTATTGAACACTCAGGTATAAAGCATCGGTACTTATACTTATCTGAGTTCGCAGATGCTGACGCCAATCTCCACCTCCATCCTCCCCACCACCACCAGGATGGTCCCTGTCCATATCCCTGTGGGGGGTCGGCTATGCCCCTGCCTTTATTCCGGGCAGGATATGCCGAGCCTACAACCCTTCGGATGCGTGCTACGGATGGGGGCTATGCCAAAGAACTTTATCTTATTGTATAGCTTTCTGGTTGTTAATAAATTTCATCATCATGTTATTTTGCCTCCCGAGTCTTTCTGGTAGAAATATAAGTAAGCAGAGCTTGACCGACTTAAAGGTAGATATTTGCCCTGCATCCAATGTTTAAGGTCAGAACTGACGAGTTTGTGATCGAGAAGAGCACTCAGTCGGCCGAAGTGACTTTTCTAAAGCGACACTGGGACTGCAGTGAATGAATAATTGAAGATATAAGATAATCAGAATAATCAAATATCTAAATTCATACATAACCAATGATTAATTTCTAATTGGAAACACAACCTAAGGCTAATAATCATTTGAAATTGGAGTTAGATTAAACGAGTGAAATTAAGTGAACTTCACAGGAGCACTGAAAAGGCATACGCGCGTTAACCTTCGCCCAGGCCGTTGGATTCCATTTTTGGGCCGATGGGGGGTTCCCTACAGTATGAAAAGTTGTTGGTGATTTAAAGCCACTATTGTTGATTTCAGCTGGAAACTGTAATTCATTTTATGAAAGTTTTTTTTTTTTTTTTGGAGTTTTACAAAACTTTAGGTAGAGATTGTCTAGAGAGTCCAGTATGCAGCTTCCACAAATTAAAATGCATTTATCATTCCTGTTTACACAGGCCAGTTTTGCAAATACTGTCTTTTTCATATTCATTTTTTACATCAATATTTGCATATATGATGTTTATGTGAAGTGCAGCAGATGAAGTCATGCACGCATAATCTCTGCAAATCAGTCTAAAACACAGCACAGAGATTTATACACATCCAGAGAGACTGGACATTCACTCTTCAGGTGATAATCTTTTGATTAATTTTCTTGCTTTCAGTTTTTGCTGTGAATTTTAGGTATTGTAAGGTTTATGAGCATGTAAGATGGTTTAATTATTAAATAAAACAGTTAAGTAAAACAGAGTTGAGATCTACTTGTTTTATCTACTTATTTTAATAGATAAAAATGAATTGTAAATTAAATTAAATTGCAGCCATTTAAGGGAATTTTTAATTAACAGAATCATTTCATGTTCTGAAGTCATTTAATATTGTATTGCATTTGTGTTTTTCTGTTAGCATTGTATTGTGAATTAATGCATTAAAATTACATATAATAGTAGACATTCAATATTGAAAATTCCATATTATGTGTAAGTTTGAAAACTTTTAATTTCAATGCATGAAAAAACGTAACAGTTTGAATTACATTTTCACTTCTCTCTTCCTGTTGAACACAGTTGCCATTTTTCTTGAGTTGATTTGACTGAGAAGAGAAGACAGCTGAGAAGACAAACACAGAGGAGATGAATAACTCTACAGAGAACTTCACACCTGAAGCATCTACAAACTCCACAACTCATTCTATTGCACAACTCAACACTTTAAATATTTGTCTGTTTAGCCTCCATTTCCTGTTAGGTCTTCCTACACACTCTTATGTTATATGGCTCATCATCACAAGAAGTGGAGTTACATCAGAGTTCTTCAACCTCAATCTGTCTGTTTGCGAGATTGCCTACTGTCTGAACGCTATATTTACTCTACTGTCATTTTTGTTTTCAAGTCTCACAAGAACAACACATTTCTTGCAAGGACTAGTCATCACTGGTCGTCCTCTGTTTCAGTGTCTGATCTGTTTTGAGCGTTACCTGGCAGTGGTTCATCCTGTAACCTTTCTGAAGTTCAAACCTCTCAGATATAGAGTGATAGGCTGCATTGTGGCCTGGATAAATATTCTTGGTTCTTGTTTGTTCAGCATGTTTAGTTTAATCTCAAATAATCTTCATGCATATACATGGTTCTACACACTGCAGTTCCTCTTCTTCCTCTCCATCCAGTTGTATTGCTGTGTGGCTGTTCTCAGAGCTCTGAAGCAGTCAGGACCAGGAGAGAGAGGGCGAAAGAGAGAGGAGGAAAACCACATGAAGAGAAGAGCATTTCATATCATTTTAATAACTACTGTTAGCACTGCTATCATGTATTTACCATATATAATCATAGGATTGTCTTTCATCTCTTCTCAGATCTTTATTGTTGAACTCATTGCTTTTAGTTTAATTTGTTATATTTTTGCTGGTTTTGTTCAGCCAGTTCTTTATTTCAAACGATCTGGAAAACTGTCCTGCCTTTGCTCTCCATAAAAAAAAAAAATAAAAAAAAAACTTAAAATGTTTAATTTTACTGTGTTAAATTGCTAAATGAAAAACATAATTTGCAAATATTACATCTACTCTCCCATATATATTCAGATTACCTCTATTCTGTGTGTTGTTAAAATATAGTTGTACTTAATTGGACTCCATAAAATAGTCAAATGAAATTCTTTTTTCTTTATTGAATGTAAATTACATGTTGTAAACAAAGCCAAATTTGTTCCTGTTCCCGAGTTATTATTATTATTATTATTTACTTTTAAGATTTGCATAGGCCTACCTGATGTTTTGTGATTTGTTGCCTATGGAGTCATGTACATAAACTCTTGTAACAACTGTGAAGTCAGTCTACAAAACACAGCATAGAGATTTATACACACACAGAGAGACTGGACATTCACTCTTCAGGTGATAAACATTTTATTAATTTTCTTGTTTTCAGCTTAATAATATGCAATATTGTTTGTAAGATGGTTTAACTATTAGCTAAAACAGAGCAGATACCTAAAAGATTTTAAAATGAATGTGAAGACTCTTAGAACAGATTAGAATTTTCATGCAGTGCTATAGGCTATATAAGGACATTATTTGAAGTAGTCATTTCATGTTCCGAAGTCATATGATATTTGATTGAATTTCCCTAAAGTTATTTGAGCACTTTTATTTATATAGCACTTTTTACAATACAGATTGTTTCAAATCAGCTTTACAGTGATAACAGAAAAATAATGCAACAGAGTTTGTTTTGGCTGAATTACATTTTCTCTTTCCTATTGATCACAGCTGCTATATTTGTTTATACATTTCTTTTGAGCTGTTTTTGAGATGAAAGAAAAGAACAGAAGACATGAACAACTCTACAGTGAACTTCTTCACACCTGAAGGATCTACAAACTCCACAACTCAGTCAATTGAGCTGATGGACAGTCTGAACATTTATATACATGGCATCAATGTATTGTTTGGTCTTCCTACACACTCCTATGTTATATGGCTTATCGTCACAGGATCAGGAGTTGCATCAGGATTCTTTAACCTCAATTTGTCTGTTTGTGAGACTGGTAACTGTCTGATCTCTTTGTTTTCTATATTTTATTTTTGTACTGGGTTTTCACATCTAACAACATTAACAGAGTTTTTGATAGGAATATCCATCACTGGTCGTCCTCTGTTTCAGGGTCTGATGTGTGTTAAGCGTTACCTGGCAGTGGTTCATCCTGTAACCTTTCTGAAGTTCAAACCTCTCAGATATAGAGTGATCTGCTGCACTTTGGCCTGGGTAATCACTCTTGGATCCTGTGTGTACTGCGTCTTTACTGTAGGCTTATTTTATATGTATATATGGTTCTACTTGATTCAGTCCCTCCTCTTCCTTTCCATTCAGTTGTTTTGTCTTGTGGCTGTTCTCAGAGCTCTGAAGCAGTCAGGACCAGGAGAGAGAGGGAGAGAGAGAGGGGAGGAAAACCTCATGAAAAGAAGAGCATTTCTTCTCATTGTAATAACTACTGTAAGCGTGGTTATTTTCTATATGCCATTTACTATCTCAGGATTCTTTTTCATTCTAACACATAAGTATATTAAGGAACTTTTTTCTGTGAGTTTTATTTGTAATGTACTTATTAGTTTTGTTCAGCCTGCTCTTTATCTGCACTGGGTTGGAAAACTCTTCAGGCTTTATCTTCACCTAACCAATGTCACTCATATAAAGATTCCCCATTAACTCTACTGCATTGCCTACCTTGCACTTAACACTCACAAAAAATGTGTTGCAGATGTTAAATGTGTTGCACCTGTTCAGGCCTGTTTTAGATTTATGAGTATTGTTTGAGAAGTCTCATTGTATGTTTAGGAAAATAAGATTATATAACAATCATTGTGTTGTGCCTTTGTATTGATGCTGTAATTGTTAGTTGATGAATGTTATTCAAATGTTGCTTGGTGAACAATATCAATCTTAATCAAAATAAGTCAGTCATGTCTGATGAAATACAAAATAAAAGATGAAAACATGGTTATGGAGAATACATTCGCCAAAGAGTTGTGATTCATTAGATAATCAAGGCAGTTTCCTTGTCAAAATGGTCATTTACTTCATAAATATAAATAAAGTATCAACATTCAGAATATATTCTGATAAGGCATTTTGTTGCTGTTTTCAAATTCATTTTTTTACTTTTAATATTTGCATATCTGGTATTTCATGTGACATGTAACAGATGATGCCTTGCTCACATGTTATTTTGACAGCTGTGAAGTCAGTCTACAAAACAGCACAGAGATTTATACACATCCAGAGAGACTGGACATTCACTCTTCAGGTGAGAAACTTTTGATTATAATTTTGTTGTTTTTTACTCCTATAATATGATTTGATTGTTCATGTAAACATATATGAAAGTAAACAGTATTTTATTTGGTAAAATAGAGTCATTTATGTTCTAAATTGTTTAATATTGGTTTGTGTTTCTCTTATGCTATTCGGTTATTTAAATGTGTAGTGCAGAATTATTCAGCGTTGTTAAAGTGACCTGCATTAACTTACCTGTAATTCTTTTTATATTATTTTGTAATTGTCTGGAATTACACACTGTTTGAAAACTTTATCATTTAATGGTTATTTCCAATCCCCCACTACCTACCAACCAACCCACCGATTAGATGATAGATAGATAGATAGATAGATAGATAGATAGATAGATAGATAGATAGATAGATTCACTTTATTTTGATGGCCCGTTTTGCACATTATGGTGACTATAAGTAATGTTGCACCTACATGTCTACACAGTAAAATCCCCAGAGTTAAATCAACTCTGCTCAGATAACATTTGGTCCCTCTCTGAATAGTGTTAAAATAACACTGAAGCAGAGTTAAAGTTAATGAGATAATTAAGCTATTAATTCAGGGATGATTGAACATTAATGATGAACACCTGCTGTTAACAAGCAGAATCACTGAAGAAATGAGAAACACAAGAACTACAAGTGACTTCAGCCAAAACCATTTAATTGAAATCAACTGAAGGTAAAAGACATTAAATCTCTCAAGATCTGATTTACTTATTACTAACCATATTGACTTTATTTCTGTCACATGTCAAAAATTTCTTATTGAGAATTAACATAGGTTTAAATGTTGGTGTTTTATTGGTCAATAAATTATGCCACCATCGTGGTGGTCAGGATTTGTTTTAGTTGGGGTCTTGACCTTTTTATGTTTTTAAAATAATTTGTGTTTGAGCAATTGCAAAAGTGTTTCACAGCAAACACTTGTGCATTGCCGAATCAAAAGACTAAAGGAGCAGATCCACATAAATTTGCAGCTTGAAAGCCATTTCAAATAAGCATCACAAAGAGGTCTCATTCTCTTTGGTTTCTTGACTGAGATTCAGCTATCAAAAAATTGCAACAAAAAAATTCCATTAAACAAATGCCACCGTAATACTTCAGTGCTAAAAATGAGCAGCTATTACAGCTCAGGCTTATACAAGAAAATATAGCATACAATCCTCAACAGTGGTGACAATAATTATTCATACTGCAGTGCATGATGGGAGTTTTGTCCTATGGTGATACCCAGCATGCGTTGTAGCATGAAGCATCTTATTCTTATCACCATTGTTGAGATTCATATGCTGATTCTTGATGTCTGTGTGTGTCTAAGTGATGCAGTTGTTCAATTTTTTTATGCACTGCATGGTTTTAAAATTAAACAGTATGTTTGCTGCAGCACTTTCTTTTCATGCTGTAGTTTCACATGGTTGCTAATGCAAAACCAAAATGTAAAAATGACTAAACATATGATCAGTTGCTTTGGATACAATCAGGCCATCTCACAATAAATATATCAGCATATAAGCACTGACTTCACAACAACATATGCATTGTTGCAGAGAAAAATCTAACATAGAAAGGATATGCTCCTTTAGTCTTTTGATTCAGCAATGCACAAGTGTTTGCTGTTAAACACTATTGCAATTACTCAAACACAAATTATTTTAAAAACAAAAAAAGGTCAAGAGCCCAACTAAAACAAACCCTGATCACCACGATGGTGGCATAATTTATTGACCAATAAAACACCAACATCTAAACCTATGTTAATTCTCAATAAGAAATTATTTAGACATGTGACAGAAATAAAGTCAATATGGTTAGTAATAAGTAAATCAGATCTTTTAATCAGATCTTGAGAGATTTAATGTCTTTTACCTTCAGTTGATTTCAATTAAATGGTTTCGCTGAAGTCACTTGTAGTTCTTGTGTTTCTCTTTTCTTCAGTTATTCTGCTTGTTAACAGCAGGTGTTCATCATTAATATTCAATCATGCCTGAATTAATAGCTTAATTATCTCATTAACTTTAACTCTGCTTCAGTGTTACTTTAACACTATTCAGAGAGGGACCAAATGTTATCTGAGCAGAGTTGATTTAACTCTGTGGATTTTACTGTGTACTAACTCTTATTAGAGTATTAATACAGTATTAGTAGACTGGTAGGGTTAGGTTTAGATTAAGTTGATATGTACATGCAAAGTTACTTATAGTCAGTAGAATGTCTTTTGGGGGTCCATCACAATAGATTTAGCAAATATTAAGCAGGCAGTGTACTAATGAGAGTTAGTTGACATGTAGTTGTAAAGTTATTTATAGTCAACAGAATGTGCAAAAGGGACCATCAAAATAAAGTGTTACCAAATAACTAAATAAATGTGTTACCAAATAAATAAATAAAATAAAATAACATCAGTTTATGTGCCATCTGAACTGCACTTACACTTCTCTCTTTTCCTGTAGATCGCAGCTGCAATATTATTTATAGCTAGATATTGTGTGATATTCTGAGCTGAAAGGATGAATAACTCTACAGTAAACTTCACCACACCAGAAGCATCCTATTTGTTTGGACTAGTGGACAGTAGAATATGTGTCTTCAGCATCAGTTTCCTGTTTGGTCTTCCTACACACTCTTATGTCATATGGCTCATCATCACAGGAACAGGAAGTGGAGTTGCATCAGAGTTTTTCTTCTTCAACCTCTCTGTTTGTGAGATTGGTAACAGCCTCAATTCAATGTTCGGTCTACTGTCGTACTTGTTTTCAAGTTTCACAATATTAACACATTTTTTGCAAGGACTAGGCATCACTGGCCGTCCTCTATTTCAGTGTCTGATGTGTGTTGAGCGTTACCTGGCAGTGGTTCGTCCTGTAACCTTTCTGAAGTTCAAACCTCTCAGATATAGAGTGATCTGCTGCATTTTGGCCTGGATAACCACTCTTGGTTCTTGTTTATTCTGCATCTTTACTTTAATATCATTTAACATGGAGCCATATGTATGGTTTTTCTCAACAGCATTCCTATTCTTCCTCTCCATCCAGTTGTTTTGTCTTGTGGCTGTTCTCAGAGTTCTGAAGCAGTCAGGACCAGGAGAGAGAAAGAGAGAGAGGAAGAAAGAAAACCACATGAAGAGAAGAGGATTTTATCTTATTCTGATATCAACAATGAACATGGTTATTCAATATGTGCCATTTACTATCACAGGATTCTTTGTCATTCTAACTCAAAAGGATATTCTTGACGTTTGGTTTCCTGCTTTTCTTTGTTATGTGCTGGCTGGTTTTGTGCAGCCTGTTCTTTATTTACAACAGGCTGGAAAACTTTTCTGCCTCTGTTCTTCATAAAACGTGGTCTTGTAGTATTGTACGTTTGTTTGTTTGTTCTGCGTGTTCATGTTCATCCAGTTGTTTTGTTTTGTGGCTGTTCTCAGAGCTCTGAAGCAGTCAGGACCAGACAGAAACGAGGACAACTATCTTGACTTTGTTCTCTGTAAAACATTAAATTAAACTTGTTTTGACTTGCAAATTAATTTTCACACCAATCAAGATTAACCTGTCATTTGGTGTTCTGTTTATTTAGAGAGATCCTCCACCTCACTGATTTACTAATGGATAAAATCCTTGAATGTCTTATTGTGCATTCAGATTACTCTTAAAACAGATGTGTTAAAAACAACACAACCTGTGTTATATTTTAACACATCTGTGTGTCTAGTTAAGGACAACACATTTTGTGTTACTTTTAACTCAACCAGTGTGTTATTTTTTCTTAATACAGGCATAAAATATTTAACACACTAATGTGTGTGAGAGAGAGAGAGAAACAACACTGTGTCCAACACAACATGTGTTAACTATCATCCAATCACATTGCTGCTACGTCACTCCACAAGCCGTTAAGCAAGTTTGTGCCTCTTTCTTCATTGGCGGATGACTTAACACACGGGTGTGTTAAGATATAACACAGATTGTGTTAAAAACAACACAACCTGTGTTATATCTTAACACATCCGTGTGTCTAGTTAAGGACAACACATTTTGTGTTACTTTTTTTAACTCAACCAGTGTGTTATTCTTCTTAACACAGGCAATGTATTAAAATATTTAACACACTAATGTGTCATAAATCACACAGTTTGTGTCATAGATGTGCTATTTTTGACCAGTTAAAATGAATGCAATACACACTCTTAGAAAGGATGTGTTAAAACTGACTCAAAATGTGTTAAATTCTTACACATCAGTGTGTGAGTTTAGGGACAACACTTGTTGTGTTAATTCTGACACATTCACTGAGTCAATGATTTTAACACATTAAATGTGTCAGGAAGGTGATCTGCTGATAACAAGCAGAATCAAAGGAGAAAAATCACAATTTTTAAGCCACCATCGTGGAGATGAGTGTTTGCTTTAGTTGGGCTCTTGAACCTTGACTTTTTAATAAAAAGTCTTTTGCGTTAATGAAATTGAGTTGTAAGCGTTCAACATGCAATTTTCTAAAATGCATTTTCTTTTCTGATCTATGTTTATTTATAAGGCTATCCATCTTTTTCAAGATCATGTTCACTCATAATATTTTCATATAATATTGTCATATCTGGTTCATGCACATACATTATTTTGACAGCCATGAAGTCAGACTATGAAACACAGCACAAATTTATATAGACCCAGAGAGACTGGCATTCACTCTTCAGGTGATTGTTGAGATCTACTTGTTATATGTACTTTAAATTTTGTGAAAAACCTTGTAAGAATGTAAAAGCAATTTAAGGGAAATATTTAATCAGAGTGGAAACCTATGTAAGTAAAATACTTTTTTTAATGAAAAAAATAATGTTTTTAAGTCTTTTAATATTGGATTGCATTTCGGTTATTTGGGTGTTGTGTAGTGCAGAATTACTCACAGTGGTGTATGAAAGTGACTTAAAATTAAGTTATGAATTAATCACCTGTAAATGTTACAGCATATTATTTAGAACCTTTTTTCACAAAGTTTGAATTACAGTTTCACTTCTCTCTACCTGTTGATCACAGTTGCCATATTTTTAATGTGTATTTCTTGTGTTACCAAACTGAGAAGACAAACACAGAGAAGACACCACAACTGAAACACTGATGAACTCCACAACTCAGTCCTTTCGGTTAGTGGATAGACTGGACATTTTTCTTTGCAGCATCAATTTCCTCTTTGGTCTTCCTACACACTGCTATGTTATATGGCTCATCATCACAGGAACAGGAAGTGGAGTTGCATCAGAGTTCTTCAACCTCAATCTCTCTGTTTGTGAGATTGGTATCTGTTTGAATTGTTTGTTCTATATACTTGACAGTTGTATTTGGTTTTCACATCTCAAGGCATTAACATATTTGTTATTAGGACTAGCCAGCACTGGTCGTCCTTTGTTTCAGTGTCTGATGTGTGTTGAGCATTACCTGGCAGTGGTTCATCCTGTAACCTTTCTGAAGTTCAAACCTCTCAGATATAGAGTGATCTGCTGCACTGTGACCTGGATAATCACTCTTGGATCCTGTTTGTGCTGCATGTTTAGTTTAATCTCAAATAACATTCACAACATCAATGGTTCTTTTTTATTCAGTATATACTCTTCCTCTCCATCCAGTTGTTTTGTCTTGTGGCTGTTCTCAGAGCTCTGAAGCAGTCTGGACCAGGAGAGAGAAGGAGAGAGAGAATTTTAAAAGACAAGAGAAGAGCATTTTGTCTTATACTAATAACTACTGTGAGCATGATTATTATCTATGTGCCGTTTATTATCTCAGGATTCTCTTTCATTCTGACACAACACTTTATTAGGGTACTTTTTTCTTATGGTTTTATTTGTTATGTTCTGGCTGGTTTTGTTCAGCCTGTTCTTTATCTGCGCCGGACTGGAAAACTCTCCTGTTTTTGCTCTCCATAAAAACATTCAATTGTTCAATCTTAATAAGTTAAATTAACCTTCTTTTGTTTTTTTGTTTTTTTCTTGTTTTGTTCAAAACTTTAAATGAATTGTTTTCTAAGACATCAAAACATGGTAAATGGATAGCTAACCAAAAAATTAAATTTCTGTTATTAATAATTCACCCTCATTTCTTCAAAACCCGTAAGATGGAACACAAACGAAGATGAAACCTGACAGCATTCTGTCTCTCCATTGACAGCTACGCAATTACCAATTTGACTCTTCAAAAAATTTATAAAGAGATCATAAAACTAATCCATATGAAGTGAGCGGTTTAGTCCAGATTTTCTGAAGAGACAATTGTTTTATATGATGAACAGATCTAATTTAAGCTTTTATTCACAAATAAACATTCATCAACTCACACATCAGCTGCGGTAAACATAAGCTCAGGCATTTCACTTGAGGTTAATTTTCATGTGTTACGCAGCACGTTTGAGATTCCACAAGAAATCGACGTGTTCTCGCACGTCGAGCCGGTTCGGTTGAGCTTCTGTTTATTTTCGCTGATCAATGTGAATAAAAGCCTAAATTAAATGTGTTCACAATTGAGTCTCATTTGTACTAAACCACTCAATTCAATTGGTCAGGATTAGTTTTACGTTTTCTTTATGAACTTTTTGAAGCGTTGAAATGGTAGTTGCAGCTGTCAATGGAGGGACAAAAAGTGCTTAGATTTCATCAAAAAGATCTTCATTCGTGTTCCAAAGATGAATGAAAGTCTTATGGGTTTTTTAGAACGATATGAGGGTGAACTATCCCTTTAATGTAAGAATGTCTTTTAGAGGCATAACTATATATGTTGTATATGTACACTGTAAAATGTTTATTGTCAAATTAACAGTAACTTACTGGCAACAATTATCCAGTAGTTGCTGTATTTAATACAACAGTAAAATTACCGCAAAAATAACTACAGTAGTTTTAATCATACTGTAAAATAAAGTACATCATTATGCTGTACTTTATTTTAATTTTTTATTTTTTATTTATTTTAAGTTAACTGTTATATATTCAATAACACAAATAATTGCTTCAGATCAACTTTATTTAGGTTTCATCTTTTACATTTCTGAACTTCAATACAGAAATTTACCAGCATATTAATTTCATCAATTAACAAAATACAATTAAATTCATACCACTAAAATCACATTAACACATTGTGCCAGTGGAAAATAAATGTTGGAAATATAAAAATAAAGTTTGAAGAGTTAAAGTACTTAATTAGTAGCAGTATACAACAATAACCAGTGAATAATACATATCATCTTACATTTTAAAACCACATGCCATAAAGAAAGGGTCTTCTTTATTGCGACGACTCTTCCCCCCGTCTCACGATGGTTCAGCCCGTCTGCCAGCGCCGCTGCAGGAAAAAAATGCTGTCAGCACGGCTTAACTGGGAAATGAGCGCCAGCACCAAAAGTATTTATACCTTGAAGTTGCAAACAACATTGGTACAAAACAAAAAAAGTGATTACATGCGTTTTAAAGTTGACCTACCATTTTCACGAATGCTTTTCGTCTTCACAACGACTCTTCCCGCCTGTCTCACGTTAGTTCAGCCGGTCTCTGCCAGCGCC
This sequence comes from Ancherythroculter nigrocauda, assembly GCA_036281575.1. Taxonomy (NCBI): domain Eukaryota; kingdom Metazoa; phylum Chordata; class Actinopteri; order Cypriniformes; family Xenocyprididae; genus Ancherythroculter; species Ancherythroculter nigrocauda. Next base: position 29,295,932 of record VTFQ01000017.1, read on the forward strand.
GCTGCGGGAGGAAAGAGCTACTTAGTGCGGCTTGACAGGGAAATGAGCACCCGCTTCGATGTTCTTACGGATATTTATAAACTAAAACATATTTATACCTTGCAAACAATATTGGTACAAAGCAAAAAAGGCGATTACATGCGTTTTAAAACTGACCTACCAATTTCAGGTAGTAGGCTTTTTGTCTTCACAACGACTCTTCCCGCCTGTCTCGCGATGGTCCAGCCGGTCTGCCAGCGCCGCTGCGGGAGGAAAGAGCTACTTAGTGCGGCTTAACAGGGAAATGAGCACCCGCTTCTATGTTCTTACGGATATTTATAAACTAAAACATATTTATACCTTGCAAACAATATTGTTACAAAACGAAAAAAGGCGATTACATGCGTTTTAAAACTGACCTACCAATTTCAGGTAGTAGGCCTTTTGTCTTCACAACGGCTGTCTCGCGATGGTCCAGCCGGTCTGCCAGCGCCGCTGCGGGAGGAAAATTCCGCTTAAATGGGAAATGCTCACCCGGTCCGATGTTCATACATATATTTATTAACTCAAACGTATTTATACTTTGCAAATAACATTTGTATAAAACAGATAAAGCAATTACATGTGTTTTAAAGTATACCCACCTACCAATTTCACGTAAGGCTACTCCGTCCTAGGACTTTAATCTTCAACACGCTGCAGGAGGAAAATGCCAGAAAATGAACGCTTACTCATGTATTTTTATGGAAATGTATTAACTAAAACGTAGCTTTATATCTAACATCAGAATAAAACAAAGTGAAAAAAGAGAAAAGTTAACCTACCATACTGTTGTGGGCTTTCATCATGATGAGTCTGTCATGCGTGAGGAGGTGTGTGGTTGTTTTTCGTGGTCATTTAGTAGCCTACTGTATTTAGATATACAGTAGGCTAATATTTTCCCAGAATGCATTGAAAATCTACAGTAACATACTGTACACAGCTTATACAGTTGGAAACTGTTAAGAATACAGTAACAAGCTGTGAAAACAACAAAATCTACAGTAATATGCTGTACTCAGATTCTACAGTAGGGAACTGTTGAGAACACAGTATAATACTGTGAAAACAACGGAAATCGTTTACAGTGTAGTTGTATTTGTTGTTCCAATAAACAACTTCATTGATAAAGCAGCATTGCTTTTTTTTTTTTTTTTTTTTTTCTCCATTTAATGGAAGCAATTACTTAACTGAACTTGAAATAGCATCACACACATATCTTTCATTTATCACTCTAAAAATTGGCATTGCAGGAGTTACATGTGTTGCACCTGTCAGGCCAGTTTCAGATTCATGAATATTGTTTGAGACGACTTACTGTTTTTAACAAGATTATATAACAATAATTATTTTTTGTCAGTTGATAAATGTTATTCCAATTTTGCTTGGTAAACAATTTCAATCTTTATTCAATCTAAGCTAGTCATGTCTGATAAATTACAAAACTTTATTTTTGAAAAGTACACACTCTTAAAAATAAAGGTTCCATAAGGGTTTTTTTGCAGTGATGCAATGAACCATTTTTGGTTCCACAAAGAACCTTTTAGTAAATGGTTCTTAAAAGAACCACTTTTTCTTAGTATGAAGGACATTTGAAAATTTGAAAATAAACTTTTTTTTTTCTTTTCAAATATTAAGAACCTTTTGTGTAATGGAAAGTTTCCATGGATGTTGGTTCTTTATTGGAATCTATGGTTCCATGAAGAACCTTTAACATCCATTAAGCCTTTCCATTATTTTTAAGAGTGCACTTTTCTTACTGGTCTCTCAAGCGCATAGTCTCACATTATACAGTTGTCAAAATTGTCTTTTACTGCATGAATGTAAATAAAGTGTTATCAGAGTTCAATTTTTTCTTTTTCTTTTAATATTTGCATATCTGGTGTTTCACTCGTAGCAGATGAAATCGCACACATATATTCTTGTAACAGCTGTGAAGTCAGTCTACAAAACACAGCACAGAGATTTACACAACCAGAGAGACTGGACATTCACTTTTCAGGTGATAAACTTTTGATTAAATTTGTTGTATTCAGTTCAATAATAGTCAACATTTTTTTGCTGCAATTATAATATATTGTATAAGGTTTATGAGCACATGATATAGTTTAGTTATTAAATAATACAGACTTCATGTGATAGATTTTAAAATCGATGAGTGCGTCATTATAGGAATTATAATAGAACTGATCAGATATCTCGTAAACATAGGCTATGAAAGAAAAACTGCATTGTTTTTCATGAAATATAATTAATTCATGTTCAATTCGTTTAATATTGGATTTTATTTCTCTCACATTTTTATGTATTGAATGGTTCAGAATGACTCACACTAGTGACCTGTATTACCCAAATGTTATAATTCTGGAATGTTTCTTTGGAATTATGTTGAATTACACTGTTTGGAAACCTTTACATTTCAGTTAACCCTCCAGTAGTCTGAAATACATTTATCCATATCTCTTATAACAGTTGCAATTTCATAATTCGTGATTTCCTGCTGAGAAGATGAATAACACTACAGTGAACTTCACCATACCTGAAGCATCTACAGACTCTATAACTCATTCTATTGGACTACTAAACAGTCTGGAAATGTGTGCATGCAGCATCTGCTTCCTTTTTGGTCTTCCTACACACTCCTATGTTATATGGCTCATTGTCACAGGAACAGGAAATGGCATTGCATCAGAGTTCCTTAACCTTAATCTCTCTGTGAGATTGGTAACAGTATCAATGCAGTGTTGCTTCTACTGTCATACTTTTCTTCACTTTTCAAAATATTAACAAATTTTGTGCAAGGACTAGGCATCACTGGCCGTCCTCTGTTTCAGTGTCTGATCTGTGTTGAGCGTTACCTGGCAGTGGTTCATCCTGTAACCTTTCTGAAGTTCAAACCTCTCAGATATAGAGTGATCTGCTGCACTGTGGCCTGGATAATCACTCTTGGTTCTTGTTTGTTTTGCAACTTTACTTTAGTATCACTCAACATAGAGGCATATGTATGGTTTTCCTCAACAGAAACCCTCCTCTTCCTCTCCATCCAGTTGTTTTGTCTTGTGGCTGTTCTCAGAGCTCTGAAGCAGTCAGGACCAGGAGAGAGAAAGAGAGAGAGGGAGAAAGAAAACCACATGAAAAAAAGAGCATTTTATCTTATTCTGATAACAACAGTCAATACAATTATCCAAAATGTCCCATTTGCTATCACAGTGTTCTGTATCATTCTAACTAAACAGGATTTACTTGACGTTTGGTTTCCTGCTCTTCTCTGTTATGTGCTGACTGGTTTTGTGCAGCCTGTTCTTTATTTGCAGCGGACTGGAAAGCTGTTCTGCTTCTGGTCATCATAAAACATGTTGCCTTAGTATTTAGCATTAAAGGTAAGGTAGGCAGTTTTATTTTTTTAATAAACACGTTTTTGTTATACTGGTTGATATATAGGTAAATATATAGGATGCTACAATTCATCTTCTTCTTTTTTTTTTTTTTTTTTTTTTTTTTTTTTTTACAAACAATGATTATTTAAATGACATGTTGATATCCAACTAATTTTCCAAGAGGGGGCACGGCCATTTGTAAATTTATTGTGTCTGGCTTCCGGTGTCATTCGCTTCCAGTTATTTTTAGCTGTACAAAACACCTTACTTCCACAATGAAAAATGTGGTGGTAGTACTGTGTTATTGACAGCCACAGTTGACAGTTGGACTGCTGCTTGATATTGGAGAGAATGCTGTTAAAGTTTTGAGCTGTGTTTTACATCATTTTTTTCCCTCTTCATGTATTTTGGATACTGTTAAGTTTTTAAACAATTATTGTGATGTTTAATTAAATTTTCATTTGAAATTGAGCTGGTTGATTTGCAATAGTTTTGTGAATGAATGACTAAACTTACAAAAAAAAAAAAAAAAAAAATAGAGAATTAAACAGACTAAATCTATGGGGATAAAAATCTTGTATTGTACACTACTCTTGATAATTGTAATAATAGTAGCCTAATTGATAATAGAAATTTGTTACAAGTTTTTTCTTAATGGTTTTGCCCAAATCTTTTCATGCTTTTGTTTCTGTTGAATTGCATTGCATTCTCTAGAAAAAAAAAACAAAACAAAAACAAAACACTTTCATAATATATTCAGTTAACAACTGTGAGTGAGTCCCATACGACCCCTAATTGTTCACTGGGCCGGAGAGAGAAAGCTTTTCTTGGCATTGAGTCTCTATCCCAGAGTTTGAACATGTGTTAGGATGATATCTCAATGTCGTAATGCAAGCTCTCAAGACTGCCATCAGTCAATATCTGTCAGTCGTCTATGTAATTTAATTCACGGGGTGACAAGGCCAGGCCGAAATGAAGAACCCAATATTGGTAAGCTTCACCCCCTGAAAGCAAATCCCAGGAACTTCATGTGTTGTGGCAGAATTTCTATGTGAAAATATGCATCCTTGAGGTCGATCGTGACAAACCAATCTTTGTGTTGAATTAGAGACTCAATCATTTTGACCATCAACATTTTGAACTTGAATGTTCTGACAGTGAAGGTCTAGAATTGGATCTATAACCCCTTTGTCCAGCAGAGTTCGCTGATTCAGCAGAGTTTTTGGCAACTAAATATTTAACATTTCACTGTAAACCGCTGCCTCCCGAAACACTGGGAAGGAGCTTATTTTGGATGTATATTTACCTGCCCCATCCCGCTCCTCAGTTCTGGCCTCAAAAGCCTCAGTACTTTTTCTTTTTTGCAGAGATCAAAGATCTCAGGTCCATCATCTTCTTATGTGGCTGAGCATGGAACACTGGTCCCCAATCTATGCGAAGGGGAGCACAATTCGCCACGCTCTGTTTCGGAGCCTCCCTCTTTGACTTCTCATATCAAGGGGCGCGGGTTGGGGGTGCCGTTTTTTTTTTGTGTGTGTGTGTGTGTGTGTGTGGGGGGGGGGGGGGGGGGGGGGTCGCTTTCCGTAACAACATCGAAAGCTCAGCCGAACAGCTGATCATAGCTGTATAGGGCGGGGTTTTAATTCTCATCTCCATAAATATATCTAGTAGTAAAGCTAATACAAGGGCTAGAAATAAATTAATCCTTTGCTGATACTTCATCGTCATTTTGGAGAGTGCAGTTCATGGTTGCATAGCAATGACAGACGCCACGGGAGCGCAAGCGCTTGTGGAAAGGAGGAGAAAGCAGCGTGGCTGCGCTTTCCACGCGTTTTTAGACGTGACGTGAACTGCCCATAAAACACGGCCCCTAGAACAGCATACACACTGGGGCATTTGACGGAAATAGTGACAGGACATAAAAATGCCTACCTTCACACAACACCAAAAGTGGACTTGCAATGAGGAATAGCATTCTTTCTATGCGCACTGCATATGTTTTAAAAAACTCATTTTTTAACATATAAATAACACGTTTTAATACTCCACTTAAAGTGTTTATTACAAATAAATGACTACATGCTGAAAATGAATAAATGTAAATGAACAAAAATTTGCATTGCATTTACAATCTTGTGAAATCGCGCCCCTGCTCGATTATCTTAGCCTCCTGGAACCTATTGACGACGTGTTAACTGAGTCAACAAACTAATTCAGGGGACCTTTAGTCATTACTTAAATATATATACTGTTGTGAAATAAAAAATCAAGTTCTGAAATTCTGTTAGACTTTTTACTTGTAATTGTTATTTTATTGAGCTTGGATGACACACAAATTATGCCTATTGATTCGATATACTATCATGACTTGTCATAGTTTAACATTTTCAGTTAATCAAAAATGTATTTAATTTTATGTTCTGTTAATGTAAAATACATTCTGATGACGTGTAAACGTGTTTCATTGTTTTGAGTTGTATGAACACTTCTTTTAACTGGGCTGGGATTTATATTTCCCATCATGCTTTGCCCATGGCACTTGAAAGGGAGAGTAAATGCTAAAATTAAGTGTTATATAATGTTTTTTGCACAAGATTAATGGTAAGGGAGATTTAGCAGTAATTAGGGTTTTGTTATGCTAATTTAGAAGAGTTAATGTGTTAATGTGGGTTTTTAGTTACCATGAGTTACCATCATGGTGACAAGCGGTGCTTGGTAAGATCATGTTACTTAGAAATGCAGTTTTATTGTGTCCAAAAAGTGTTTTCACTTTACTTAAAACATTATGTTGGATCAACTTAAATAGTTGCATTCATGTTGACAATTATTAAGTTCTCAGAGAGCTCCAGGACCTCATGATCTGGTGAGAGAGCAAGAGAAATGGACAGAACCGTCTCCTGCTTTTCAGCCAGATCAACACGTGAGCCCCATGATTTCATCATTGAGGACCCGCAGGCTCACTCTTCTCTAATAAAAGTGAGTCTGGAGCAGAGCATTTTGATGGAAAATGACTCACAGTGCTCACAAATGCCAAGATGCATATAAATTCTAAAAATGCGCGTAAAAAACTTACACAGTCAAACATCCACATAAACTGCGATTGAAACACTTTTATCGAATAAATTCCTTGATGGTCATCAAAAAATACATGCGACTTTGCGATGGGATAGCATAACTGGACCAACCAGAGGAGCAATCTCGTTGTACAGCATCTTTAGGTCATTCTGTAATGCCTGAGCAAAGTCTGTCATTAAAGTGGTTCAGTATAATTCCCACCCAGAAGCGCTTAAATATGATTGTGTTCTCAAACACTGGGCATCTGAAGGCAAGATAACATGACAGTGTTTATTGCATTTTGTCTGTGTACTCCGAGGTGCAAATAATTTATTATATACAAAAATTATTATATACAGTGGCTTCTGCAGCAACTTCCATTTTTCTATTTAGCGCCAATTTATCAGGAAGTGAAGATTTTGTTCTCTTTGACTCACTGGATGGAAAGCTTTACTCAAAATTGTTTATGATATTCCAAATTTGTTAAATTTGCATCATTAGATGGAAACATAGCTAATAAATAAATATAAATTGAGCTGAACACACTATATATGTTTGTAATTTTATTTGTGTATAGAATATATTGTAAGAATAAGTTGTAAATTGCTTTGAGGGGGAAGTGGACATTTTTGCGCTTAATATTCAAATGGTTTAAAACATTTGTCATTTTAAACCTCATGTTTTTTATTTGACTGTAATATTTGCATATGTATTTTTTTATGTGAAATGTTGCATATGAAGCTGTGCAAATGACAACATTGAAGTGAGACTACAAAAACAGCACAGAGTATTGCTTACATCCAGAGACAGGACATTCTCTCTTCAGGTGACAAACTCTTCTTTTTGATTCATTTGTTAGTTATTCCGTTCAATAATATGCAAAATGTCAGTGTGATTGTCAGCCATAGTTTAAGGGTCATGGATAGGTTAGATGATTTAGCCTCTGAAAATAGGGTGAGGTGCATCACTAAATGTTTCCTTAACCTAGGAACTTTAAGGACAGTGTGTGAAAGTAATGAATAGAATCACATCTCATTGGAATGCAATTGTCTTCTGTGAAATTTGAATATTAAATAATTATATTTCTTATTACCTGTGCATGAAAGTCATTTAATATTGTGTTTTGGTTATTTGGATTTCAATTGGGAACTGTGCAGAATCCAAGAGACTGGAATACATATGTGTAATATTTTTTGACTTTTTTAATGGAGTCTTAAAGGATTAGTTCACTTCTGAATGGAAATTTCCTTATAATTTACTCACCCACATGTCATCCAAGATGTTCATGTCTTTCTTTCTTCGGTCGAAAAAAAAATTAAGGTTTTTAAGGAAAACATTCGAGGATTCTTCTCCATATTGTGGACTTCAGTGGGGTTCACTGGGTGGAAGGTCCAAAATGCAGTTTCAGTGCAGCTTCGAAAGGCTCTACGTGATCCCAGCCAAGGAATATGGGTCTTATCTAGTGAAACGATTGGTCATTTTCTAAAAACAAAAATGAAAATGTATATACTTTAACCACAAATGCTTGTCTTGCACTAGTTCTGCTAACCGCACACATGACGTAATCACGTTACAAAGGTAATGCCTAACGGACTCTATGCGACTGAAAGTGAACGTGCAAAGATTAAGCCAAACGCCCTTTACAACACAGGGTAAAACAATGATATAGGATGATACTGAAGGAGAAAATCAGATGAAGTTTTTCGCCCTATGGCAGTACTTCCACCTATGTCATGCATAACCTTTCAGGGTAATGGAAGCAAGCATTTGTGGATAAAAAGTATCTATATTTGTATTTATTTATTTTTTTTTTTAAATCGTTTCGCTAAACAAGGCCCTTATTCCTCGCCTGGGATTGCGTAGAGCCCTTTGAACCAGCACTGAAACTGCAATTTGGACCTTAAACTCAGTGAACCCCACTAAAGTCCACTATATGGAAAAGAATCCTGGAATGTTTTCATCAAAAACCTTAATTTCTTTTCGACTGAAGAAAGAAAGACATGAACATCTTGGATGACATTGGGGTGAGTAAACTATAAGGAGATTTTCATTCAGAAGTGAACTAATCCTTTAATTGCTTGTGGTGAATTTACATTTCTCTCTTCAAATAGATGGCTGTTTCCTTAATGAATCATTTTGTGAGGTTTTCAGCTGAGAAGATGGATGAGATAAATAACTCCACAGTTAACATCACTACACCTGAAGCATCTACAAACTTCACAACTAACTCCTTTGACTTAATCACCAGAATGTGTGTGAACAGCATTAGTTTTCTCTTCGGTCTTCCTACACACTCCTATGTTATATGGCTCATCATCACAGGAAGAAATGGAGTTGCATCAGAGTTCCTCAACCTCAGTTGCTCACTTTGTGAGATTGGTATCTGTCTGAAAAATTTGTTTAATTTACTGTCATTTTGGTTTTCAAGTTTCGAAACATTGTCTATAATTTTGCAAGGAATAGGCATCACTGGTCGTCCTCTGTTTCAGTGTCTGATCTGTGTTGAGCGTTACCTGGCAGTGGTTCATCCTGTAACCTTTCTGAAGTACAAACCTCTCAGATATAGAGTGATCTGCTCTACTACTGTCTGGATAATTACTTGTGGCTCCTGTTTATTCTGCTGGTTAATTTCAATTTCACTTACCATGAGCGTCTATGCATGGTTCTTCTTGATGCAGTTCCTCCTCTTTCTATTCATCCAGTTGTTTTGTCTTGTGGCTGTTCTCAGAGCTCTGAAGCAGTCAGGACCAGGAGAGAGAGGGAGAAAGAAAGAGGAGGAAAACTACATAAAGAGAAGAGCGTTTCATCTCATTCTAATAACTACTGTTAGCTTGGCTATTATATATGTTCCATATATAACGACAGGATTCATTATGATTTTTACACAACAGCAATTTCCAGCTCTTTGGTTTGCTTCTGTCTTTTGTTATATTCTGGCTGGTTTTGTTCAGCCGGTTCTTTTTTTGGATCATGTTGGAAAACTGCCACTGTTTTCCATGAAACCTGTTAAAGATATCCATTGTAATGTAAACAAGGTTAACTAACTAATCTTTGTTTGTTTCTGTTCAAGCTGAATTGACACTTTGCTCATTTTAAACCGGTTTATGATTCCAGAACATGTTAGTCAGACTTTCACTGTTTTATTAATAAAGTACTTAATTAAGCTTAAGTTGAAGTTCAAAATTAACAAAATTTAAATGAGTCAATACACCTTCCAATCGAAAGCGTGATTTTGTCTTACCCTGATTCACTTTGGTAAGCCGGTTATACGTGTTTTTATTAAAGGGTTAGTTCACCCAAAAATGAAAATTATGTCATTTTTTTACTCACCCTCATGCCGTTCCACACCCATAAGACCTTTGTTCAACTTCGGAACACAAATTAAGATATTTTTGTTGAAATCTGATGGCTCAGTGAGGCCTCCAAAGCCAGCAATGACATTTCCTCTCTCAAGATCCATTAATGTACTAAAAACATATTTAAATCAGTTCATGTGAGTACAGTGGTTCAATATTAATATTATAAAGTGATAAGAATATTTAGTGATAGTATATAGTGTAATATGTATATAGATAATATATAGTGATGGCCGATTTCAAAACACTGCTTCATGAAGCTTCGGAGCGTTATGAATCAGCGTATCGAATCATGATTCAGATTGCATGTCAAACTTCCAAACTGCTGAAATCATGTGACTTTGGCGCTCCGAACTGCTGATTCGACACACTGATTCATAACGAAGGTCTTACGGGTGTGGAAAGGCATGAGGGTGAGTAATAAATGACATTAGTCAAGTCAAGTCAAGTCAAATTTATTTATATAGCGCTTTTACAATTGGTAATTGTTTCAAAGCAGCTTTACATATTAGAAGCACAGAAAAAAGGGAAGTGGTTAAAAATAAGCTGTACAAACAAGCGTGGTAATATGTAACATATACAAGATGGTGCTACATTAAGCCAATGTCGGCTGACTCCCAGGGGTGGAAAAAACCCCCTAGGAGAAAAACCCAGCATGCTAACACTGGGAAAAAAGTCCTAGGAGGGAAAAAACCCCTTGGAAGATATATATAATATATGTAAATGGATATGGAGATCAAAATCTGAATTATACATTTTTATTATAGAGATTAAAAATAGATTATATATAAATATATGTAAGCGGATACGGGGATTAAAAATCTGAATTTTAGATGCAGCCAGAACTGGATCTGGAGGCCCATTGTCTCCTGGGCTACGTTGTAGTCAGGTCCAGACACAGGTTCTCCATCTGATCTGGATACGGCCTGGATCCAGCACCCGGCAAACCTCAGGATAAGCAGAGAGACAGATATTAGCGTAGATGCCATTCTTATTCTGATGTACAGGTATATCTAGTGTTATAGGAAATGTTCTCGGTTCCGGCCGACCTAATTATTGCAGCGTAACAATCCTTTAACGGATTTGAAAAATGTTAATGTATTGATAATGTGTTATGTGTATGCAAGAGCAAAGAGATGTGTTTTTAGTCTAGATTTAAACTGACAGAGTGTGTCTGCTTCCCGAACAATGCTAGGAAGATTGTTCCAGAGTTTAGGTGCTAAATAGGAAAAGGATCTGCCGCCTTCAGTTGATTTTGATATTCTGGGTATTATCAATTGGCCTGAATTCTGAGATCGCAATAGACGTGAAGGACTATAATGCATTAAGAGCTCACTTAGGTACTGGGGAGCTAAACCATTTAGAGCTTTATAAGTAAGTAGCAAGATTTTAAAATCTATACGATGTTTAATAGGGAGCCAATGTAATGTTGACAGAACTGGGCTAATATGGTCATACTTTCTGGTTCTAGTAAGAACTCTAGCTGCCGCATTTTGGACCAACTGTAGTCTGTTTAAAAGCCGAGCAGAACAACCACCCAGTAGAGCGTTACAATAATCTAGTCTTGAGGTCATGAATGCATGAACCAACTGTTCCGCATTTGTCATTGAGAGCATATGTCGTAATTTAGAAATATTTTTTAGATGGAAGAATGCGGTTTTACAGATACTAGAAACGTGACTTTCAAATGAAAGATTGGTATCAAAGAGCACACCCAGGTTCCTAACTGAGGACGAAGGTTTAATGGAGCACCCGTCAAGTGTTAGAGAGTATTCAAGGTTTTTTCGTGAGGAAGTTTTTGGTCCAAAGATTAGGATATCAGTTTTTTCTGAATTTAATAATAAGAAATTTATTGTCATCCAGTTTTTAATGTCAGCTATGCATTCTGTTAGTTTTGTGAATTTGTAGGTTTCGTCAGGGCGCGAGGAAATATAGAGCTGAGTATCGTCAGCGTAGCAGTGAAAACTAACACCATGCTTCCTAATTATCTCTCCTAAGGGTAGCATGTACAGAGTGAAAAGCAACGGTCCTAGTACTGAGCCTTGTGGTAGTCCATATTGAACCTGTGATCGATACGACATCTCTTCATTAACTACTACAGACATTATTTTCATTTTTGGGTGAACTAACCCTTTAAAGACCAAGCGGGGTGCTTTTTACGTGAAATTGCATACTTATGTCAATGGACCCTTCGCTAAGCCACGCCCGAAAACCGCCACAGGCCAATCGTGGTTTAGCAACCGTTACTAGGCGCGGGAGGTCTGTCAAGCTTTCGAGCGAGGGAACATGCCGAAGCGTTGTGCTTATGGATTGTGTTAACCTGATACCCAGTATCCTAAAAGTTTTTCCCTTCCCGACACCTAAAACCCAAGTGGAGGAATGCCGGTGTTCTGAAAATTTGTGCTACCCTGTCAGATTTTGCTACCTCCCATTGAAACAGTAGGTAACGTTAGCAAAATCTGACAAAATCCGAAAAATGCAAACGTTACCTATCAGATTGTGCTTCCAGCGTGATATTAACGTGATCTATGGCTTTATTAACATCTACACTTACCCAACCCTGAACCTACCCTTATAATAGTGCATATACAGTAATTTTGTGTTATTTATCATGACAACAATGATGTAGTATTGATGTATGCATATGCAGTAAGCCCGGGTAGGACAATCTGACGGGTAGGTTAGCTAGCTAGCTAACTCAGCACATCATTGCTTGGAAATAATGACGGTTCTTTGTTCATAATGCATATATTTGAACGTGAAATAAAATGATTAAAGGCAAGACGGAGTTACGTTAGCCTGGCGTGCTAAAAATATAAGCGGGAGAATGTTATCATTGCAAAATGGTCAGGCTAACGTCTTGTTTATTCCACAAGACTTAAGGATAAGCTGTTTGACTTATAATTATTAGGTTATTTTTACTAATTTCACTTAACCTGCTGTGGATGAACAAAGCTTTTCCTCAATAAATTGTGTTTCTCCCATTTGAATGGTCAGCATTTGAGGCGGCTGCTGCTCGCGCTGGGAGCTTTAGCTTCAATTTTGATCAAATTATTTTCTAATCGGTTGCATATTATGTCATGGATATATCCCTCGAATGCATACTGCAGTCCCTTTTGTCTTGCTCTCTCAGATATTTCACCTGTTTGCCAAAAATTACTAATTATCTCCTTGAAAATGTCTGACACCGGTGCATAAATACTGTAATAGACTTGCCAGACGCGAAAGCTTGACAGGCGTAGCAACAGTAACTAAGGAGGGCGGGGCTTAGCGAAGGGTCCATTGTGTGTGCCTCGTCATACCACAATTAGAGAAAGTTGCTCCGGCAACTTTGACACATGATGGAGTGAGGTAACACTTTAGTATGGGGAACAATTCTCACTTTTAACTAGTTGCTTATAAGCTTGCATATTGGCTGTTTATTAGTACTTATAAAGCACATATTAATGCCTTATTCTGCATGATCATATTCTACATCCCTAAATCCTACCCCATACCTAAACTCAAACGCTACAATAACTAGCTTGCTAATTATTAATAAGCAGTAAATTATACGTTTATTGAGGCAAAAGTCATAGTTAGTGAATATGTGTTCCCCATACCAAAGTGTTTCCGGGAAGGTCATAGGTTAATTGTCACAATGAGCGAGAAAGTTTGACATGGAGCATGCTAAACATCGAACCTCCAGCAGAATCACCCGTAAAAAAAAAAAAAAAAAAAAAAAAAAGGCGGATAAAGGAAAGACTGCTGCCAAAAAGAGAATGTGACAGAGCTCATAATAAAAGGAGAATCAACATTGGCTTGGCTTTTAAGTGAGTGATTTGAAATGTTGTAAAAGTGATGCGGAGATGACGTTTTTTACTCAATAGGTGAATAAGGTATTTTATTGAACAGATAAACTGCCATATATAGCTGTCTAACAGAATTAATTGTAAAGCATTATCTATTGTGAAGGGTCATTTTATGGGTTTTTGTGGCGCTATGCTGGAATTTATGTTATAGCTACAGTAACATCTTCAGTCAGCATAAGATCATTTCCATCTAAACTGGTTATATCTCTTAAGCCTAGTAGTGAATGTTTTATGAGCAGTAGGATAACCATATTCATCCGCACAGTCACGCAGAGCCGAAGCACAACCAAAACAACGTTCTTCCACAAAATGCATGCGGTTTTGTTTTTTTAACCGCTAAAGTGCCAACATAGTGTACCATTAAAATGAAAGTTTAGACTTATTAACTGTAAGTCAGAATTATTTGAATGTAGCTGATTATCAAAAACAACACATATGCTTTAGATTAAAATACTTCCTTCTGTAAATATAAATTGTTTACTTTCCTGTGATTATGTAGCTACTGTTGTCCTCATTGACAAAGCAGACATATTTTTATGTGTATATACCTTGTTTTGCTATACTGATTATGTGTGTTTACTGTTGTACTCTGTTGTATTCATGTTTATTCTACAAATATATAATCTTATTTTGTAATATTTGTAATAAAATTAGTAGCTTACAATTTCTATTGAGAAATTTCCACAGAAATTAGTTTTTTTTTTTTCTTATTCAAATGTTTGAGCCATTTGAATAAAATACCACATATAATTTTGAACCTCATGATTTCTTTTATTAATTTGCATATCCATTTTATGTGAGGTGTTGCATATAAAGCCATTTATTTGTGTGACAGCTTTAAAGTAGGACTATGAAAACATAGCCCAGAGGGACTGGATATTCAATCTTCAGGTGACATTTTTTGGTAACACTTTATTTTAGGGTCTTTTAACTAGTTTCTTATTAGCATGCATATTACTAGAATATTGGCTATTTATTAGTACTTATTAAGCATATATTAATGCCTTATTCTGCAAGACCTTATTCTACATTCTTAATCCCTAAACTTAACAACTACCTTACTAACTGTTAATAAACAGTAAATCATGAGTTTATTGAGGGAGAAGTCATAGTTAATAGTGAATATGTGTTCCCTATACTAAAGTGTTACCCATTTTTCTATTCAATAGTATGCAGAAATATCAATGTGATCATTATAATGATAAGTTGTTTGATGATAATGAATGCAGTTCAATTTTGAAGTAATTTAAAATTGTAATTCAACTGCTTAATTTAAATGATGTGCAGAATTACTGACTTTGTGGATCTGAATGACCATACCTACACATTTAGGTTGTTTAATATGGGAAGGCTTTGGTTATTTTGATTTTAAATTTAGAACTACAAAACTAAAGACTGTAATGTATCTTTTATTTTCTTTTTACTTCCATGCAGTCTTAAGTTGGAAAAAAATAGTGACGAAATGAACTCCACAATGAACTTTACTACAAACTCAACAACTCATTCCATTGGATTAATGAGCAGTCTGGCACTGTATGTGTGCAGCATCAATTTCCTTTTTGGTCTTCCTATACATTTTTATGTCATATGGCTCATTGTCACAGAAACCGAAATTGCAACAGACTTGTTCAACCTAAATATTTCTCTTTGTGAGATTGGCAACTGTCTGAAATGTTTAATTGATGTACGGTCATGTTGGTTTTCAAATTTTAAGACAACATCACAGTCTTTGCAAGGACTAGCCATCACTGGTCGTCCTCTGTTTCAGTGTCTGATCTGTGTTGAGCGTTACCTGGCAGTGATTCATCCTGTAATCTTTCTGAAATTCAAAACTCTCAGATATAGAGTGATCTGCTGCACTGCTGCTTGGATAATCACTCTTGCATCCTGTTTGTTTTGCATGTTTATTGTAATCTCGTTTAACACTAGTCCACATGCATGGTTGTTCACTGTGCAGTATCTACTTTTCCCCTCTGTTCAGTTGTTTTTCCTTGTGGCTGTTCTCAGAGCTCTGAAACAGACAGGACCAGGAGAAAAAGAGAAAGAGAAGGAAAACCAAATGGGAAAAAAAGAGCATTTAAACACATTCTAATAACTGCTGTGGCTGTGGTTATCATTTCGTCCCATATAAAATTTCAGCATTCATTTTAACAACACACCAACATAATTCAGCTCTGTGGTTTATTGCTTCAGTTGGTAATTTGCTGGATGGATTTTTGCAGCCTGTTCTTTTTCTGCGCCGAACTGGAAAAAATCACCTGTTCCTTATAATTTTGCTAATGTATTGTCACTAATTCTTAATTAACTAGACAAACTCTCCCCCATTTTCCTCTAAATAAGAATTTATGATCCCAGAACATGTTAGTGTAGGTAACACTGTTGCTTATTTATTCAGAGAGGTCCACCACTTTAAAACGACGTGTGATTTAAATCTTCATTTGCATACACATTTCATCTTTTCTGTGTTTGTTTATCAGATATGGTTGTTACACTTGTTTGTGGTTTGTTTGTTTTGAATAAATACTTCCTGCATCACCCAGTTTCACCATTTTTCAGATTGACGGTTGGACTTGGATCACGTGTCTATTTGTGAGTGACTCAATGTACACTTTCCCTTACTTGAAATACTTTCATAGTGCATATATGTATAATAATATGCATTGTATGTAGAGTGTTACACTGTGATGATTAACATTTGAAACAACCAAAAAAATTCTTTAAATGTCTTACCTTTTTGAGGGGATTTTTAAGACATTATTTTGAAGAATTTTAATTATTTGTATGTTTTGTTTTAGATAAGAACATTCTAACTTTGTTCTTAAGTTGAAAATAATAAGAAAATGGCAGTTAAGAACAGTTTTATACTTAAGAATGTTTTCAACCCAAGATCTCTTTGGCTGGAAGAGAAAACCGTGAGCTGTTAATGGCTTCGAGAAACAAATGAGCAGTCTATAAGAGGTTTCCTGGGTGATTTAACTGTTACATTAACAGATGCAAGGTGAGTTCTGTATACATTTGACTGCATGGAAACAATGACCAGGACAAGGTTTAAGGCCAAGAAATCAAAAAGCCACCTGAACATGCGTATTATTTTTTTATAATAATAATAATAATTATTATTATTATTTATTTTTCACAAACAAAGCACTCAAACCACTGGAGTCACATTACTTTTATGAAGACTTTAAAGGCCTATTCACACCGCTCAGATACATGCCAACAAACAAGTTGGCCATTGGATTTGGAATTTTATGAAAAATAACTGCATGTTCACACTGCTCCAACAGACACCAACAAATACTGATCGAACATGTTCCCTCGGGTGAAACAAACCCTGACCAACTCCAACAGATGCCGACAGGGGTAACACACTGATCTGACAAAACATGTTTGTTGGTGTTTTTCTGTGCAGTGTGAATAATACTACCTTTCTGGGCCTTGAAAGTGGCAGTTGCAGTGGCTGTCAATGGAGGGAAAGAAAGCTATCAGATATCATCAAAAAGATCTTCATTTATGTCCGGAAGATGAACGAATGTCTCACGAGTTTGGAATGACATGAGGGTGAGTAATTAAAGGTGCCATCGAACATTTTTTTACAAGATGTAATATAAGTCTAAGGTGTCCCCTGAATGTGTCTGTGAAGTTTCAGTTCAAAATACCCCATAGATTTTTTTTAATAAATTTTTTTAACTGCCTATTTTGAGGCATAATTAGAAATGCGCCGATTCATGCTGCGGCCCCTTTAAATCGCGAGCTCTCGACTCTATCACTGCACAAACAAAGTTCAAACAGCTAATATAACCCTCAAAATGGATCTTTACAAAGTGTTCGTCATGCAGCATGTCTAATCGCGTAAGTACAGTGTTTATTTGGATGTTTACATTTGATTCTGAATGAGTCTGATGGTGCTCCGTGGCTAAAGCTAACATTACACACTGTTGGAGAGATTTATAAAGAATGAAGTTGTGTTTATGAATTATACAGACTGCACGTGTTTAAAAATGAAAATAGCGACGGCTCTTGTCTCTGTGAATACAGTAAGAAACGATGGTAACTTTAACCACATTTAACAGTACATTAGCAACATGCTAACGAAACATTTAGAAAGACAATTTACAAATATCACTAAAAATATCATGATATCATGGATCAGTTATTATCGCTCCATCTGCCATTTTGCGCTATTGTTCTTGTTTGCTTACCTAGTCTGATGATTCAGCTGTGCACATCCAGATGTTCTGCCCTTGTGTAATGCCTCGATCATGGGCTGGCATATGCAAATATTGGGGGCGTACATATTAATGATCCCGACTGTTACATAACAGTCAGTGTTATGTTGAGATTCGCCTGTTCTTCTGAGGTCTTTTAAACAAATGAGATTTATATAAGAAGAAGGAAACAATGGAGTTTGAGACTCACTGTATGTCATTTCCATGTACTGAACTCTTGTTATTCAACTATGCCGAGGTAAATTCAATTTTCAATTCGATGGCACCTTTAATGACGGAATTTTCATTTTGGGGTGAACTAGCCCTTTAAGTAACCAAAATTCAATGTCTGTCCAATGTTGGAGGATGACATCAATGTTGACTTCCTGTAGAGATTTGGGCAGGATGAGCACTCCATAAAATCTGACCATATACAATGTAAAAATGTGCACCAACAATGCAATGACTTTATGCCCTTTATTTATTATTATTATAACTTTAAAACGAGCAGTTCATTCATAAATCCATAAGATATTCGCTTTATGTTGTGGAAATGCAAACAAGAAGACAGAACACAACAAGCACAGAGCTGAAAAGGGGCGGGGCTACATAAGGTCTATAAGAGACTATAGAATACCATCAGTCATGTTAAACCTAATTTGCACATGTTTTGTTTTATGTGACAAGTTACAAATGAAGCTGTGCAGATGCATCATACATCTGTAGCATCAGTTTCCTGTTTGGTCTTCCTACAAACGTCTACGTTATATGGCTCATCATCACAGGAACAGGAAGTGGAGTTGCATTAGAGTTCTTCAGCCTCAATCTCTCTGTATGTGAGATTGGTATCTGTTTGGATAGTTTGATCTGTATACTGTTAGTTTGGTTTTCAAGTCTCAGTATAGTGAAACTGTTTCTACTTGGACTTTCCACCACTGGTCGTCCTCTGTTTCAGTGTCTGATGTGTGTTAAGCGTTACCTGGCAGTGGTTCATCCTGTAACCTTTCTGAAGTACAAACCTCTCAGATATAGAGTGATCTGCTGCACTGTGGCCTGGATAATCGCACTTGGATCCTGTTTGCTCTCCATGTTTATTTTAGCCCCACTCAATGATAAAGTACAAGCAATTTCATGGTTCATCACTGTACAGTTTCCACTCTTCCTCTTTATTCAGTTGTTTTTCCTTGTGGCTGTTCTCAGAGCTCTGAAGCAGTCAGGACCAGGAGAGAGAAGGAGAGAGAGAGAAGAGGAAAACCACATGAAGAGAAGAGCATTTTATCTCATTCTAATAACTACTGTAAACACAGTTATCGCATATGTCCCAAATGCAGTTTTAGGATTCACTATCCTTCTGACACAACAGGATAATCAGGCACTTTGGTTCACTGGTTTGGTTTATTTACTGGCTGGTTTTGTTCAGCCTGTTTTTTATCTGCACCAGACTGGAAAACTCCCATGCCTCTGATCCTGATGAGACATGTATTTATTACAAAATTAAGTAAATAATCTTTATTTATTTTAGACATCCATAGTTTTCATAACAGTATAGAATATGTAAAGAATATGTCTTTCCAGCTGAACTGTCTTTTTTTTGAGCTCGTGACCCCATGTTAGTATACTGCAGCTCTCATTTATGCATTTTCTACTAATGACTCCATCTTAAAATGACTTTAGTTACATATAAACTATTTTTGTGTGTGTGTGTGTGTGTGTGTGTGTGTGTGTGTGTGTGTGTGTGTGTGTGTGTGTGTGTGGGTGTGTGTGTGTGTGTGTGTGTGTGTGTGTGTGTGTGTGTGTGTATGTATTACGTGTAGTGCAAGGCAGGCAAGGAAAAGGAGAGGGACATGCCTATAGACTGAACATATGTAATATGCATGTGCATGCCGTGACCATTTTCACAAATTGACATTTTTGCAGTTTACACAGAGATGATAAAGGTATCATTTTCAAAAACTTGCACTTTCAAACCCGTTTTAAAAAGTTTGTGTTTTTTAGGCCACCAAAATTTTAAATTAATGGCCAAAACACATAAAAAGTTTTCCATTTTTAGTTGAAAATGGCCCCTAAGGGCTTAAATATACTGTGCTAACAAGAAAACTAGATAGGAAACAGGTGAAAGGAATCAATAACAAGGGAAACCAAATCAGTTACCAAGTCAGTGAAAACAAACAGGAAGTTTAATGAAAAAGAAATTAAAAGTCCATAAAACAGGACCTAAAACATGACAGTTTGATATGTACATGCAAAGTTAATCATAGTCAGTAGAATGTCTGTTGGGGACCATCATAATAAAAGTGTTAGCAGATATTAAGCAGACAGTCTACTAATATTCAAATGACTGATATTTGACATGCGGTTGCAAAGTTAGTAGAATGTCTAAATAAATCAAAATAAAGTGTTACCAAATACTTCACAGGGTCAAGTACCACTTTACATTTGTTTGTTCATAAGACGTTGAGTATCATCCAATGTGAAACACTCACTAAAAACACAGACCTTAGCAAGACCTGAGGCTCTTTGAATGTTATGTGCTGTATAGTGCCATTTCTGTAATTAAACTGTCCGCAGAAAATTTCTCCCTTCGATTTAAATGTTCTAAGTCATTTGAACAGTAGGCCATCGATCATTTTGAATCTTGTGCATTTGTTTGCATATGTTTTGTTTTATGTGACATGTTACATATGAATCTATGCACATATATTCTTGTGACAGCTGTAAAGTGAGACTAGAAAAACAGCACAGAGTATCATTTACATCAGAGAGACTGGACATTCTCTCTTCAGGTGACAAACTTTCCTTTTAGATTGATTTGTTTGCTTTTCTTTTAAATATGCAAAAACATGAGTGTGATTATCAGAAGTAGTTTAAGTGTTACGGGTGAATTAGATAAATTAGCTGAATGAGTAAAATGGTGCTGAAGTGTATTTTTCACTATAGAAATATAATAGAAAATGTTTTGTTTATGACTTAAGGCTAAGAAAATCACTATATTTGTTTATAATGAAGAATAGAATCATACCATTTTGAAGATAATCTTTTGGGTAATATACCCCTGGTTTCAAAGGCAAGGCTTATGTCTTGTCCCAGACTAAAATGCATGGTTAAGCTGTTTTTACTGCATATCTTAAAATAAGTCAGTGCCATTGTTTTGTCTCAAGATGCACACCAGTAATGTTTTTTTTTCTTTCTTTTTTTTCTCTAAGGCATGTTTATAAAAGCTAATTAAATGTTAAAATACTTAAGCCCTGTCTGTGAAACCAGGCCTGAAAGAATTAGTTTAAACTATTGCATAGAATTACAGCTTGTGATGCATTTGTTTAATAATAATAATGTCACTTAAAATTCCCTGGACATGAAAGTAATTTAATATTGGAAAGATATGGTCAAATTGATTTAAATTATGATTGTGTACAATTGGAGACTGGGATATATTGAAGATTTGTTTTGGCTTTTTGCTTAGTACGTTTGCTCTTCTCTTTTCCAGTAGATCACAGTTGCAACTAGTTATTAATTTTAGGAAATGAACAACTCTACAGTGAACTTCACCACACCTGAATCTTCCACAACTTATTCCTTCGGGCTATTTGACATTCTGGAAATGTATGCACACAGCATCAGTTTCCTGTTTGGTCTTCCAACAAACTTCTATGTTTTATGGCTCATCATCACAGGAACAGGAAGTGGAGTTGCATCAGTGCTCTTCAAACTCAATCTGTCTGTTTGTGAGATTGGTATCTGTATGAGTAGTTTGATTTTTCTACTGTCTTTTTGGTTTTCAGGTCTCATAACATTAATTTGTTTTTTAGTAGGACTAGGCATCACTGGCCGTCCTCTGTTTCAGTGTCTGATCTCTGTTGAGTATTACCTGGCAGTGGTTCATCCTGTAACCTTTCTGAAGTACAAACCTCTCAGATATAGAGTGATCTGCTGCACTGCGGCCTGGATAATCACTCTTGGCTCGTGTTTTTTCTCTATGTTCCTCTTGCCGAATAGTATTGAACAAACGTGGTTCCACTCACTGCAGTTCATCTTCTTCTTCTCCATCCAGTTGTTTTGTCTTGTGGCTGTTCTCAGAGCTCTGAAGCAGTCAGGACCAGGAGAGAGAGGGAGAGAAACAAAGGAGGAAAACCACAAGAAGAGAAGAGCGTTTTATATCATTCTAATAACTACTGTCAACATGGTCATCATATATGTTCCATATATTATCACAGGACTCTTTACAATTGTGACAAAACAGAATATTCCTGCACTTTTGTGCACTTGTGTGCTTTGTTTTTTGCTGGCTGGTTTTGTTCAGCCTGTTCTTTATCTGTTCAATGCTAAAAAGCTATCCTGCCTCTGTTCTTCAAAAGTTGTGTAACTTTTTTACTTATCAATTGGAAAATAGGAGAAAACTAATCAAAGCGAAATTACTGTAAAGCCATTCACTGTAAAATAAATAAATAAATAAATAAATAAATAAATGTGTGTGTGTGTGTGTGTGTGTGTGTGTGTGCAGAGAAAAAGAGGGAAAAATGGAAATATTTTTGTGGTAATCATTATTATGCCACAAATAGGCTATAGTTGAATGAACTTAATCTGTACTGACCATGTAATATTTCTTTAAGATTTGTTTTCACTTAATTACTGAAACAACCAAACCTGTTAATTAGACATTTGTCACAGAGATGTTCTCATTAAACCTGACATATGTCTGTACGAAATACATTTCATGATATTTCTCTGTGGAACTCAGTATATTACATTTTCATGAACAATTTTATATCATTTTGCCTTCATCAAATGCAACCAAAGAACAAATACTAAAAACAGTTTATTATGTGTCCGTGGGTAAATATATTCAATCTATTTTAAATTAGTTTTCCACAGAGAATGTGTTTCAATTCATGTTTACTCAAGATTGTCTGTCTATTTTAACCTCCTGATTTTCACTTGAAGTATTTGCATAGCTGGTGTCCTAAGGGATGTTTGGAAAATGAAATTGTTTATACATGGGGTTTTGACAGCTGTGAAGTGAATATATAAAACAGCAGCGAGCTTTATGTCAAGCCAGAGAACATTCATTCTTCAGGTGACAAACTCTGTTCACTTTGATTTATTGTATTAATATCTGTTAATATATAACAAAGTCACTGTGACACACATGGCAAGGGTTATGAGCATGATAGATGAATTAGTTGAGTAAAATAGCTTTGAGCTTTGGGGGGGAAAAAAGTAACAAAATTAGATTTTGTAACTTAATTTATGAACATTAACAACATGTTTCGAATATTATTATTATATAGCATGGTAATTAAAAATAGAATGCATTTATTTTCTGTGCATAATTTATAATGTGTAAAATTATTACAATTGCTTAAAGATGCCTTAGATTGCCAGTTTTTTATTGATTTTTCTTGGAACATTTGGACTTCTTTTTTCCACAGATCACAACTGTAAAATTATTGCTTTGTTCTTCTGGTTCTGACTGGAGAAAGCAGACATGGAACTAATGAAGAACTTCACCACACCCCATACACCTGCCAACATCACAGTATCTTCATTTTGGCAAATTGGCATATTAGAAATTTGTATGCTCACCTTCAGCTTCACATCTGGTTTTCCTGCACACTCTTATGTTATATGGCTCATCATCACAGGAACAGGAAGTGGAGTTGCATCAGAGTTCTTCAACCTCAATCTCTCTGTTTGTGGGATCTTATTGTCCGTGAACTCTTTGCTCATCCTATTCACAAAATGGTTTCCATTTCGAAGTCTCACAGCAATAACACAGTTTTTCTTTGGAATTACTGTCACTGTTCATCCCCTGTTCCAGTGTCTGATGTGTGTTGAGCGTTACCTGGCAGTGGTTCATCCTGTAACCTTTCTGAAGTTCAAACCTCTCAGATATAGAGTGATCTGCTCCACTGTGGTCTGGATAATTATTTATGGCACTTGTTTGTTCTTCATGTTTACTTTTTTCTCATTTACCATGTTTATATGGTTCTACTCGCTTCAGCTCCTCCTCTGCCTTCCCATCCAGTTGTTTTGTCTTGTGGCTGTTGTCAGAACTCTGAAGCAGTCAGGACCAGGAGAGAGAAGAAGAGAGAGAGAGGAGGAAAACCACATGAAGAGAAAAGCGTTTTACATCATTCGAGTAACTACTGCTACCTTGGTTTTCACATATGTTCCATTCATTATCACTGGATTACACTATCTTGTGACCCGGCAGATTATTCAGATCCTTTGGTCAATAAGTTATATTTGTTTTTTTCTTGTTGGTTTTGTTCATCTTGGACTTTATCTGCACTGGACTGGAAACCTCTTCTGCTTCTGTTCTCCAAAAAACTGACATTTTGTTGAATTATTAATCCTTTTATCGACTGCTTTACACCACAGTCCTTATCAGCCTGTTGTGTTTTATTCTGTTTTATTGATAAACTGAATATTTCATGGCTACTTAAATAAATGGAAGGAATATTGATTTGAGTTATTATAACTTTTAGAGACTGCAGAGACACTGAACACAGGTTGAGCATTTATTTAGCATCAGCAGGACTGTCATCATTTGGAAATATTTAGCCGTTGAATGTTGCGATTGACCAATCGGAAGACATGTTCTGTTGTTTAGTGTTAATGAGCGTAAATGTAATTAGGGGCCAAGCACCGAAGGTTGGCGTTCTTTTTTTTTTTTTTTCTTCTTCTTCTTCTTCTTCTTCTTCCGCTCTTGAAGTCTATGGCATCCCATAGAACCGTTTGCGGGAAAGTTATAAAATTTGGCACACAATTAGGGGACAGTCTGATCTATGTCCATAGCACATTTCGAGTCTCTAACTCAATCCCTCTAGCGCCACCAGCTGTCCAAAGTTGCACTTATGTTTATGTTAATAACTTTTGAACCATAAGGGCTAGAAACAAAATTCCTTTTTCCTCTGATTCCTTGGCTCAAGCCAAATCGATTGCACCCTATGAAAAACCTACTTTTTCGAACTCCTCCTAGGCCGTTACTCCGATTTTCACGAAAATTGAATCAGATAATCTTTAGACCATGCTGATGAAAAGTTATGGAATTCAAGTCGATTCCTCAATCCGTTTTCGAAAAACACGCGAACGAATTGTATGTAGCGCTTGCAAAAATAGAAGTGAGGCTGTATCTCCGCAACGCTTTATCGTACTCAGACCAAACTTGGTACATGTCATCACAAGTAAGACCTGAGGCATCATGCAGTGATTCGGCGCAGCGCCACCTACTGGTCCGGAGATATGAAAAATGGGTATTTTTGCTTAAAAATTCTGATGGGTTTGTCCAAAAATCATAAATTTGGTCTCGTTGGATTCGAGTCAAATGATATCCAATTTTCCCATATCGGACATTTTGGCCGTCTGCCATTTTGAATTTCGTGCTAAAATGCTGTATTTTACGAACACATTAACGTATCATTACGAAACTCGGTATGGGTCATCGGGACAATGCCCTGAAGGAGCCTAAGAAGTTTCGGCACTGTGCCACCTTGTGGTGAAAAGTTATAACAAAATTTACAAAAATGCTAATAACTTTTGACTATATTGACCGATTGTAATGGAACTTGTCCCAGTAGATTCCTTGCGTCATGCTGAGAACATAGATATCAAATTTGCCATAGTCAGCTGAACTTCCTGTCCGCCATATTGTTTTTCTTTAAAAACCTACTTTTTCGAACTCCTCCTAGACCGTTGCTCCGATTTTCACCAAAATTGAACCGTGTTATCTTCAGACCATGCCGACAAAAAGTTATGGATTTCAAGTCGATACATAAAACCGTTTTCGTATACCGGAGCAATGAATTTGAGGCATGTTGTAAAACACACTCTTGAAGCTGTATCTCTGCACTGCTTTATCGTATTCAGACCAAACTTGGTACCTGTCATCACAAGTAAGACCTGAGGCATCATGCAGTGTTTCGGCGCAGCGCCACCTACTGGTGCGGAAATATGAAAAATGGCTATTTTTGCTTATAAATTCTGATGGGTTTGTCCAAAAATCATAAATTTGGTCTCGTTGGATTCGGGGCATCATGCCGAGTCAAATGATAACCATTATTACCATATCAGCAATTTTGGCCGTCGGATATTTAGAATTTTGTGCTAAAATGCTGTATTTTATGAAAGCATTAGCGTATCTTTACAAAACTTGGTATGGGTCATCAGCACAATGCCCTGAAGGAGCCTGAGAAGATACGGACCAGCGCCACCTTGTGGCCAAAAGTTATAACAAAATTTGCAAAAATGCTAATAACTTTTGAATATTTTAACTGATTGTAATGAAACTGGTCTCAGTTGATTCCTTGGGCCATGCTGAGAACATAGATATCAAATTTGCCATAGTCAGCTGAACTTCCTGTCCGCCATATTGTTTTTCTTTTAAAACCTACTTTTTCGAACTCCTCCTAGACCGTTGCTCTGATTTTCACCAAAATTGAACCGTATCATCTTCAGACCATGCCGACGAAAAGTTATGGATTTCAAGTCGATAAGTCAAACCGTTTTAGTATAACGGAGCAAAGAATTTGAGGAATGATGCAAAAACGACTCTTGAAGCTGTATCTCTGCAATGCTTTGACATATTGACACCAAACTTTGCAAGTGTCATTGTCACCTCACTCTGACCATACCACAACAATTTGGACACAGCGCCACCTAATGGTCGAAAGTGATGAACCAGTAAATCCTCATTTTTGATCATTTTTCAGCTCTTTTGCCTACAATGATCTTTACTCACTGTTGCAGTTAGTCTGATGCTCCCAGCCATATTGGCTTGCTTCTTGTGCCGTTTTTGTGCTTGGCCCCGTAATTGCTGCTTGCAGCTATATTTTAGCTTTATTATTGCCGTTTAAGTTTATATATTAAGGTGCGCTTTGTTATATATTTCATGCATATTGCTTTTCATTTTCCTCTGTTTTATAAACAGTAACAGCTTACTTTAGAATTGTTGTAACTGTGTTTTTAAAATTAGATGATTGCAAACATTTTTAAAAAATGTTTGCAATCATCATTTAATGGCCTGATATTGATCTCATCAGAGTCTAATCTATTATTATATAGGTCATGTTTTATATGAATTATATTCTGAGGAGCACAATGTATACTAATGTTGTTATCAGTCTTATAGGGGTAATGGTGAGGTTAGATTAATTTGTTTTGGAACTCTGTTTTTGTTATTGAAGTTGAAGTAATTTACCTGAAACCCAACATATTGTTTTGATTACCAGAATTATATAATAATCTGGAGGGATTTTACTTTGGAATGCAATTCCAATTCTGCTTCAGCGTACATTAATTTTATTCCTTTAGATTTTACAACTGGCTGTGATTTAATTTTATGTACATGCAGTCTAACCACTAACCTTGACTTTGTTTTTTGTTTTTTTGTTTTTTAGATCACAATTAAATAATTTATTTATTTAGATAGTTATTTGTTTTTGGAGCAAGAAGACAGAAGATGGGTGAGTATCTGCAGTGAACTTCACCACACATGTAGCATCCACCAACCTCACAACATCTGTATTTTATGAAATTGGCATCCAAGAAAAGTATGTCTTTGGCTTCAGTTTCCTGTCGGGTGTTCCTACACTGTTAAACCTTGCTGTAAAAAAATGGCCAAACTCTGACAGTAACAAACCATTTTCCATTAATAATGAAACACAAGGGATTAAACACACTGTTAGACCTTGCTGTAGAAAAACAGCCAATTTCTGACAACAACAAACCATTTTCCATTAAAACAGTAATATACCGTAGAGAACACTGTATTCTGGGTAATATTTGTCATCTTCGAGAAAATAGCCTGAATATACTGCGAGTTAACAGTGCTCAAAGTCGACACTCAAAGGCTGTGTTCTAAATCACACCCTATACCTTCATTCACTATTCCCTGCATTAGTTAACTAATATACACTGTCAGAAAAAAAGGTGCGGTGCTGTCACTGGGGCTGTACCCTAAGGTACAAAGGTAAAAAAGTACTAATATGTACTTTTAAAGTATTAATATGTACCTTTAAGGTACTAATATGCACCATTTAGAGGTAAGTAAGGTACAAAGATGTACCTTTTCACTTTTGTACCTTAGGGTACTGCCCCAGTGACAGTGCCGTACCCTTTTTTCTGACAGTGTAGTCCACTTGACAGAGTGAATGAAAAGAAGTGAGTGAATTCAGACACTGATAATCAGAATCACGAAGGACAGAGAAACAAGACCAGAAAAAAGAGAAGAGATGAGCAGAAACACGAGAATCTTGTTGATTAACAGATTTGGATGTTGATGTTTTATTGAAAAAAAAAAAAAAAATTGAAGTTGAAGTTCATCGTGGTGACAAGTGTCTGCTTTAGTTGGGCTCTTGACTCTTTAGCGTTAGCTTTATCTGGCTGCTGTAACTGAGTGTTTATAAAACACATTTGTTATGGCTATTGCCAGTTATATGCTGGCAACACTGTTGCCAGTAGTTTACTGTAAAATTGAGTTTTGTGGGTCACCATTGTGCTGAAGAGTAGAGCCTGTGCTTGAGTTCAGGAGAAGATCAAGAGACATTGGTGATATGCTGCATGTTGTTTTATTTAACAGATAGAGACTGTAGTTGCTGAGACTTGTTCCTCTTTTCAGTGGTTCTGCTTGTTAACAGCAGGTGTTCATCATTAATGCTCAATCATCACTTACATATTAACTTAATTATCTCACTGCAACACTACATCAATGTTACTTTTACTCTGAAGTGTGGACACTAGAGGATGTTCCTGTGGGGTTGAAAGGGTTAAAGGTGTAAGATAAAAAGACACACCCACAAAATGTATTTTAACAATAACAAACTGTAAGTTAAAAAAAAAAAAATCACTGGTCGTCCTCTGTTTCAGTGTCTGATGTGTGTTGAGCGTTACCTGGCAGTGGTTCATCCTGTAACCTTTCTGAAGTTCAAACCTCTCAGATATAGAGTGATCTGCTGCACTGCTGCTTGGATAATCACTCTTGCGTCCTGTTTGTTTTGCATGTTCATTGTAATCTCGCTCAACACTAATGTACATGCATGGTTGTTCACTGTGCAGTATCTACTTTTCCCCTCTGTTCAGATGTTTTTCTTTGTGGCTGTTCTCATAGGTCTGAAACAGTCAGGATCAGGAGAAAAAGAGAAGGAAAACCAAATAATAATAATAATAATAATAAAGAGAGCATTTAATCACATTCTAATAACTGCTGTGGACATGGTTATCATATTCATCCCATATAAAATTTCAGCATTCATTTTAACACACTGACATATTTCAGCTCTGTGGTTTATTTCCTCAATTAGTTATTTTGCAGCCAGGTGGTTGATAATGGGAAAAGGAGATCGGCTGAATATTGTATATAGTTGTAGTTTAAAGTAAATAGTTATAATCCAAATCGGAGGAGGTTTTTATTGATTGTGCGTGCGCGTGCATCACACTGTAATAATTACGGAACATTCTCAGCGCATGTTAAGATAAACGCTGTTTAGCCTGTATAGGTGTTTAAATTGTCTGATTACTTGTTTATGTTCTGCTGCTATGACGTTACTGATAGTGATGGCGAAATGAAGCTTTGTGAAGCACCGAGGCTTTCCCCTCAAGTGTATCGTAAAAAGGTTCATTACTCGAAGCTTTTCAACACAGTGCACACTAACGACATCTTGTGGTCAAAAGGTGGAAAAAAACTGCCTTTGCGTCCCAGACGACGCAGCTATGTTTGGAGTTTCATGTAATAAATCAGTTTAAGCTATGAAAAGCGTATAAAACAATGTAAATCATTATTATACATAAAAAAAGTATTCCACGTGTCATTTCACTTACACAATTTGAATAAATTAATCTGAATAAAATTTGGGGGGACAAATAGGCAAGCTTTGGCATATTATCAAAATAAATGATTGTCATAAAATGAAGTATGAACTGGGAATAAATACAAACATGTAAATATTTATTCGTATTATGGCATATTTTTTGCTAAAAAAGCAAATGATACTTCACATCTGCGCAAGGGTTCACGTTATGTCAGAATACGAAGCAGTCACGTGGTTGTGTGCGAAAACGAAGCTTCGGACGTCACCGATCACGTGGTTATGGCAAAACGAATCAAGCTCCGATACAGTGCTTCACTGTGAGATGTTTCGTTTTTTGATACAAGCTTCGAAGCCTCGGTGTCAAACGTCACATCACTAAGTTACTGACATTCCATATTTATGTATGCCATTCGCTGTCAGTATTAGTTATATTTGTAACTTATAAATGCATATGCACGGTCGCATTTTAGGTAGCGCGCATGCGCTCCTAATTTGTTTACATCTTAGTTTGCATGGGCAGCAGCAGCCATGTTCACGTGCACAGCTCATGCCCAGTGTTAGCGCACACACATAGTTTGCATTGTATTGAACACAAACTCCATTTATTCAAGTATTTCATAATAGATATTGTAATAGTGTTATATTTTTTCCATTATTGATCAGTATTTTATTAAGTAAGCTTTATTAATATTGTGTTTGTTTTATATATGTTTATATCCATATTTATATTTGTATTTTGTATTCACAGAACCACACATCTATGCACATGCAATAAACCAAGATTTGGATTATAATCTGAGTGAGACATCCTTGTTCTGACCGGACGAACTGTAGCCTTCAACCAAACACGGACTAGCAATTAGATAAAGAATCACAAGATTTTTCAATTATTATTATTATTATTAATTGAATTGATATTTTCCTTTATGAAGAATTTATGATCCTAAAACATGTTAGTGTAGGTAACACGGTCACTTATTTATTCAGAGGTCTACAATGTTAAAATGACTTTAAATTAATTAAACGTGATTTAAATCTTCATTTGCATACAAATTACACTTTCTCTCTGTGTGTTTATCAGATATGGTTGTTACACTTGTTTGTGTTTTTTTCGTTTTGAAAAAATACTTTCACCATTTTTCCAGATTGAGGGTTGGACTTGGATCTCTCTGTCTGGGTTTATTTTGCGACTGACTCAATGTAATATTTTCCCTTACTTGAAATCCTTTCATAGTTTCATTGTGTAGTAGAAATTATGTTTAGGGTGTTATTTTGTGATACTTAACATTTGAAACAAAAAAATATATACTTAAGAACGTGTTGTAAATCTGTCCCAAAATCTCTTTGGCTGGAAGAGAAAACTATGAGCCGTTAATGGCTTCAAGAAACAAATAAGCAGTCTATTAGAGGTTTCATGGGTGATTTAACTGTCACATTAACACAGGCAAGGTTAGTTCTCTACATTTGACTGCATGGAAACAATGACCAGGATGAGGTTTAAGGCCAAGAAATCAAGAAGCCAGGTATAGAAGGGGAAGATCATTAATCAGTTAAGATGAATGTGCCGAGGAAAGTCATATCCATTGTACTAACTCCAACATCACTGACTGTTGGAATGAGATGATGTTTAATTTTCGCCAAACATGACAGGGCATGTTTTCCAAAAAGTTAGATTTTTTTTTATTATTCATTTATTTGTTTATAAGACAATGTTACAAGTTTCTTAAAGGATTAGTTCACTTTAAAATCAGAACACCCCATAGGTGTATATGACTTTATTCTTTCTGATGAACACAATCGGAGTTACATTAATAAATATCTTGACGCATCTAAGCTTTATAATGGCAGTGAACGGTACCAAGGAGTATAAAGCTCAAGAAAGGGGTTAATAAAGGTAATAATTTGAATACAGGAGTAGGACATAGTGTAAGCATTTTGAACTGCAAGAGTTTTACACTTTCTTCGTAAGTTGAATATGGAAGGCGGTCTGGCTGAAGCTAGATATTTTACTATATAACTTGTTAAATATGGATATTTTTCTTACACAAAGTATCTCATCACTTTAGAAAGCCTTTATTAACCAACTGGAGCCGTGTGGAGTATGTTTATAATGGATGGATGCACTTTCTTCAGCTTCATACACTTTGGTTCTGTTCACTACCATTATAAAGCTTGGATGTGTCAGGATATTTATCAATAGAACTTTGATTGTGTTCATCAGAAAGAAAAAAAGTCATATACACCTAGGATAGCTTAAGGGTAAGTAAAGCTTGGGGTGATTTTCATTTAAAAGTGAACTAATCCTTTAAGGATCATCCAGATTTCTCCTTTGAATATAGGTTTTGATGTCTGGTGGCCAATTCAAGAAATCAATTTGATGTGTAATTCTGTCAACAGCTGAAGTTGGTATTTATTAAACTCAATGTCTTTCAAAATATATCATGCCAACATCATAGTAATGTCAAACACTAACATTTAGGTATAGTAACCAAAACCGAACATCTGCTAAATTATATAAAAACTTTAGACATATATATTTAAGTCGTAGAGTTAAGCAACCAAAATCCAGCAGTTTCTAAATGTCTTTTGCCACCATCATATTGAAAAAAACTAACATTTAATCATGAGGTATGGTAACCAAAACTGCTGAACCTTATAATGCAAATGTCCACATGTCGTTAAATTAGAATATCATTACACTTTGATATTTTGTTGGTGTCACAGTTGGTAGCAAACACCAGGCGAAACGAAGGAGAGTAGATGAATACAGGCTTTAATGAACACACGTAAAAAAATAAAAAAAATAATAATAACACAACCTTACACAGACGAGAACGGACAAGGAATGAGGGTGAACACAGGGCTTACATGTAGCAAACAAAGGGAACTTAACAAGGTGATGAGATAATGAGACACAGGTGAATCAAATGAACCAATGAACAGAATGGGAAAACGGAAACATGAGGATCTGTAACAGTTCGGATACACTCCCGGATAGGCGCGTCCTCGCGCCGTAAGAGTCCAACAGAGGAGGGAGGGAGGGGGTTCAGGAGGAGGGCGGAGTAAAACAAAGACATAAAAGAAAAGAGTCCATGGAATAGAAACTATGGTCCAAGGGGGCGTGGAGGGTGGGAGGAGCCAGGAGCAGGCAGAGTAGATGGAGACTCCAGAGTTCAGCCAGGATGGTGATCCACGGCAGAGTCGTGGGAGGGAGGAGCCATGGTGTAATACTCCTCGAGGCCGCGAGGGAGGCGTGGCGACGATACCCTGAGGAGGAGCCGGAGTGCCAAAGGTCTGAGGTGGAAGCGGAGCGACAGAGGACCGAGGCGGAACCGGAGGGAGGCCGGAGCCAGATGGAGCCGTAGGGGTGGAGAGGCGTCGCGCAGCAGACGACTCGTAAGTCCGTGGCAAAGGCGTGGCGACGTCCGACCAAGGTGTAGCCGGAGATTCGAGGGAGCCCGGTGGCAAGAGGTGGAGCCAAGGGGCCCAGGCATCCAGACGGCACTGTAGAACGGCTGGCCCGAGGTGGATCCACACCACAGAGGGCTGGTAGAGGAGATACTAAGGTGCCAGCGTGAGACAGCGGTGACTGGAAGAGGAACTGAATGATAATTGGAGAGGAGGTGGGCAAGGGAGGTTGGTAGGGGACATAGTAGACACAAAGCTGGACGGAACCAGCGGGGAGATGGAGAGTTCTAGGCTGGACGGGACCAGCAGGGAGACGGGCAGTTCTAGGCTGGACGGAATCAGCGGGGATAGGAGACACAGGGGATCCTCCTCTTCACTACAGTCCTCATAAAAAGAAAGCAAATAGTCCAGCGCTTGCTCACCCTCTGTGGTGGGAATGTGGGCGGGGCTCCACTCCATCCCCTCGAACTCCACAAGGACTCCCACGTTGGCGCACGTTGTTGCCGGCTCACACACCTGATCAGACGTCCGTCCTCGGGACTCCAGTTCTGA
Source organism: Ancherythroculter nigrocauda (assembly GCA_036281575.1). Lineage (NCBI taxonomy): Eukaryota > Metazoa > Chordata > Actinopteri > Cypriniformes > Xenocyprididae > Ancherythroculter > Ancherythroculter nigrocauda. The sequence goes on from VTFQ01000017.1 coordinate 29,329,560, forward strand.
GGCGATGTGACGCTCGGTCCCACTTGTCAGCTCCGGCTCATTTCTCACGGCAGGCTGATTACCTCCATCAGCGGTGGGCTCTGGCTTGTCCGTGTCACTGGGTGAAGGCAGGCTGAACTCTGGATGGGGAGCGGGGCCGGTGACTTCTTCAGCGACGTCGATGGTGAATGGAGAATCACAGTTCACCGGCACCCACTCCATTCCCCCGAGGACCCACACCAGGCAGCCGAGCTCTTGACTTCGTGCTGAGGCTCATATAGAAAAAAACACTCAGCGTTTCATCCGGGATGTTGGTACGGTACACCAGATCTAAAAACCTTTGGGTGTGGGTCTCAAGGGACTGCTGCTCCTGGTCGAGGTATAGCAGCTGGACAGCCGGTAAGTCCATATCGGTATTGGTCTGTTCTTCTGTCACAGTTAGTAGCAAACACCAGGCGAAACGAAGAAGAGTAGATGAATACAGGCTTTAATGAACACACAGACGAGGAATGAGGGTGAACACAGGGCTTAAATACATGTAGCAAACAAAGGGAACTTAACAAGGTGATGAGATAATGAGACACAGGTGAATCAAATGAACCAATGAACAGAATGGGAAAACTAGGTCACAGGGGAAAACGGAAACATGAGGATCTGTAACAGTTGGTTTTAAGTCATGGTATTAAGTAACCAAAATACAATGTCTGTCCAATGTTGGAAGTTGATATCAAGCCAACATTGACTGTAGAGATTTGGGAAGGATGAGCACTCCATAAAATTGGACCGTACCATGTAAACAAATGTGCCCCAATGATGCAATGACTTAAATTTACATCTTTTATTGATTTATTTTTTTGTATTATTTTTTTAAATTTGCCTTAAATATGCATCTATTATGCACCAGAGAAACAAGTGTTTAGCCATCCTTAGAATTTTGTCTTTGAGCTGTTTTTGAGGCATAGCTCTGTATATTTCTATGGCATCGCTTTCGAAGAGTAATTAGCTGGCGAATTGCTTATTGTAGAGTTAATGAAAGTCATCATGAGCATTGTAATGTTTAGAGCCGATGTCATAACAAATGTCAGTAGACCGGGAAGATTTTAAAATGAGCGGCTCAATCATAAATCTTCCCTTCATGCTGTGGAAATGCAAACAATAAGACAAAACACAACGAGCGCAGCACTGAAAAGGGGCGGGGCTACATAAGGTCTATAGGAGACTAGAATTCCATCAGTCATTTTAAACCTAATTTGCACATGTTTTGTTTTATGTGACATGTTACATATGAAGCTGTGCACATGCATCATACATCTGTAAAGCGAGACTACACAAACAGCACAGTGTATCATTTACTCCCAGAGACACGGGATATTCACTCTTCAGGTGATGACACTCCTTTTTGATTCTTTTTTTTTTTTTTCTTGTTTTTTTCTCAGTCAGTAGTATGTAAATGATCTAGGTGGTTATCAGGTGGTTTCACAAGATAGTTAATTTAGAAATATAATAGAAACATTTTATGACCACATACTAAGAAATACACTACATTTTGTGTCATAATAAGTACTAGAATCATATCTCATTTTGAAGTCATCTGATGTTGAAACACAGTTTAACTTTTAAGTTAAAGTATTAATTTAATTTGGTGGAAAATTGATTTTGGTATATTTGTTTAATAATTAATTATGTGAATTAAAACAACCTTGGTGTAAAGGTAATTTAATAATGGAAGGCTCTAGTTATGTGGTTTTAAATTGTGAGCTTTGTACAATTGGAGACTGGGTTGTGTTGAACTTGGTTGAAGTTGCATATTGAGTTGGTTTATTTTGGCTTCTTCAGTGCAGTCTTAATTACTTTGTACTTTTTCATTTTTCTCTAGGACACTGTTATAACTAATTATTAATTTTAAATTGAGAAGACATGGAGGAAATGAATAACTCTGCAGTGAACTTCACTACATCTGAAGCATCTACATCTCAGCTAATAAATCGACTGTCAATTCTTGTGTGTAGCATCAGTTTCCTGTTTGGTCTTCCTACAAACGTCTATGTTATATCACTGGAACAGGAAGTGGAGTTGCATCAGAGTTCTTCAACCTCAGTCTCTCTGTATGTGAGATTGGTGTCTGTCTGAATAGTTTGACCTTTATACTGTCAGTTTGGTTTTCAAGTTTTAAGTTAGTGAAACTGTTTCTACTTGGACTTACCATCACTGGTCGTACTTTGTTTCAGTGTCTGATCTGTGTTGAGCGTTACCTGGCAGTGGTTCATCCTGTAACCTTTCTGAAGTTCAAACCTCTCAGATATAGAGCGATCTGCTCCTCTGTGGCTTGGATTGCTATTTTTGGGTCCTGTTTGTTCTCCATGTTTATTTTAGCCCCGCTCGATGATAAAGAACAAACAGTTTCATGGTTCTTCTCTCTGCAGTTTCTACTCTTCCTCTTCATCCAGTTGTTTTGTCTTGTGGCTGTTCTCAGAGCTCTGAAGCAGTCAGGACCAGGAGAGAGAGGGAAAGAGAGAGAGAGGAGGAAAACCACATGAAGAGAAGAGCGTTTCATCTCATTCTAATAACTACTGTGAACACAATTGTCATATATGTCCCAAATGTAGTTTACAGATTCATTTGTACACAACAGTATAATCATGCACTTTTGTTTACTGGCTTGATCTGTTATTTACTGGCTGGTTTTGTTCAGCCTGTTCTTTATCTGCACCGGACTGGAAAACTCCATTCATGCATATTTGATTGAAGTGAATCATGAAAAGAGGGCATTGTTTTTCATAATCCAGATGAAACTGAACAAAAAAATCTGGTTGTTGTGTGTGTGTGTATATATATATATATATATATATATATATATCCTTTTCTTCAATGTAAAAAAATAAAAATAAAAATAAAAACAATTTTTGAATCAAGATTATTGGAGTATGTTTCACAAGAAGATACTATTCCAGTCTTTCTACTTAAAATGTAATTCACTGCCATTTCTTTGTAATTAATTGTGAAGCAGTTTCGGAGTGAAAATTGTTTCAAAATAAATCCTACACCATTTCTCTCTCTCTCTCTCTCTCTCTCTCTCTCTGTGTGTGTGTGTGTGTGTGTGTGTGTGTGTGTGTGTGTGTGTGTGTGTTTATCAGATGTGGTTTTGTATTATTATTTTTTAATAAAATACTTGCTTACTTTTTTATTTTGATAGTCCTCTTCAAAACACTCTTCTAACTAAGGGTACATTTACACAACAACCATTAAAACAAAGAAGTTTTCCTTGTACAGATGACAACATTGTCAAAATGATCCCCATTCAAATGAATCTGTGAAAATGACTAAAACGCTGTATTCTGCTGGCAGGCCATTAGATTGCAATGAAACACTATAGACTGAACGTGTAATGCACACGTGCATGACGTTCAAAGATTCACATTTTTGTTGTTTACACAAAGACCGTTTTCAAAAATTTGCACTTTAAACATGTTTTTTAAAAGTTAGCATTTTCAGACCACCAAAACACCACTGTCATTTAAATGAATGGCCAAAACGCATAAAAAGTAAAAAAAATGTTCAGTTTTTGGTTGAAAATATAGTGTAAACAGCCCCTAAGTAACTTTGCAGCTACATGTCAACTAATTCTCTTTAGAGTATTGGTAGACTATAGGGTTCAAGTATTTCAAGTGTTACCAAATACTTCATTGACTGAAATTGCACATGGAATAGTTTTTTTCTTCTTCTTCTTCTTCTTCTTGCTCATATTATATTCTTAAACTTGAGCACACTCAAAAATGTATACTAAGAATTGTCACTTTTCATTTGTTTGTTCATAAGACATTGAGTATCAATGGTATCAACAGGTGCATCTGTGAATGTGAAACACGTTTTTTTTTTCTTTTTTGTTTTCTTCTTAATGAGCATTGGTTTCTGCCTCGGTACCTTGTCATGAACACAGACCTTATCTGAGACTAGAGAGACCTGAAGGTCTTTGAATGTCATGTGCTATCTATATAGTGCTATTTCTATAATTAAACTGTCTGTACAAACAAATGCACAACTTCTATTTAAATGTTTTAAGCCATTTGAATAGAAGACCATTGATCATTTTGAATCTTGTTCATGTGTTGTTTGCATATGTTTTGTTTTATGTGACATGTTACATATGAATCTATGCACATATATTCTTGTGACAGCTGTAAAGTGAGACTAGAAAAACAGCACAGAATATCATTTACATCAGAGAGACTGGACATTCACTCTTCAGGTTCAGGTTCAACTCCTTTTTGATTGATTTGCTTGTTTTTCTTTTAAACAATATTGAACATGAGTATGATTATCAGATGTAGTTTAAGTGATACGGGTGAATTAGATAAATTAGCCGAATAAGTAAAATGGTGCTGAAGTGTATTGTTTCAGAAATATAATCGAAAATGTTTAGTTTATGACTTCAGGCTAAGAAATGCACTACATTTGTTTTATAATAATGAATACAATCATACCATTTTGAAGTAATATTTTGGGTCATTTAAAGAATTAGTTAAAACTAATGCATTGTGTAGAATTACGGCTTGTGATTTATTTGTTTAATAATTAAGTAATTTAAAATTCCCTGGACATGAAAGTACACACACACACACAAAAATATATAAATAAATAAATAAATAATAATAATAATAATAAAAAAAACACTCAGCATTTTTTAGAGTATAACTTAATATTAGAAAGATCTGGTCAAATGGGATATATTGAAGATTTAAATCTTGAGTCAGTTTGTTTTGGCTTTTTGCTTAGTACATTTGCTCTTGTCTTTTCCAATAGATTACTGTTGCAACTATTTATTCATTTTATGAATAAGATTTTGAGAACACGAGAGGAAATGATCAACTCTACAGAGAACTTCACCACACCTGAATCATCCACAACTTATTCCTTTGGGCTATTGGACATTATGGAAATGTATGCATGCAGTTTTAGTTTCCTGTTTGGTCTTCCTACAAACTTCTATGTTTTATGGCTCATCATCACAGGAACAGAAAGCGGAGTTGCATCAATGTTCTTCCAACTCAGTCTGTCTGTTTGTGAGATTGGTATCAGTGTGAATAGTTTGTTTTTTATATTGTCTTTTTGGTTTTCAAGTCTCACAACGTTAGTGCTTTTTTAATAGGACTTGGTGTCACTGGTCGTCCTCTGTTTCAGTGTCTGATGTGTGTTGAGCGTTACCTGGCAGTGGTTCATCCTGTAACCTTTCTGAAGTACAAACCTCTCAGATATAGAGTGATCTGCTCTGCTACTGTCTGGATAATCACTCTTGGCTCCTGTTTTTCCTCTATGTTTCTCCCACTGAGTACTATAGGACAAACATGGTTCTTGTCAGTGCAGTTTCTATTCTTCTTCTCCATCCAGTTGTTTTGTCTTGTGGCTGTTCTCAGAGCTCTGAAGCAGTCAGGACCAGGAGAGAGAGGGAGAGAGAAAAAAGAGGAAAACTACATGAAGAGAAGAGTGTTTTATCTCATTCTGATAACTACTGTCAACATGGTCATCATATATGCCCCATATACTATAACAGGACTCTTTACCATTGTGACAAAACAGAATATTCGTGCACTGTGGAGCATTTGTTTGCTTTGTTTTGTGCTGCCTGGTTTTGTTCAGCCTCTTCTTTTTCTGTACCATGCTGAAAAACTATCCTGCCTCTGTGCTTCAAAAGTTACGTAACTAATCCTTATTTATTATTTTTACTTTTCAAAAACTTTTATAATGGTATATAGAACATTTTTAATTATTGTTGTTCCAGCTTAATATATATATATATATATATATTATTTATTATTTTTACTTTTCAAAAACTTTTATAATGGTATATAGAACATTTTTAATTATTGTTGTTCCAGCTTAATATATATATATATATATATATATATATATATATATATATATATATATATATATATATATATATATATTATTTATTATTTTTACTTTTCAAAAACTTTTATAATGGTATATAGAACATTTTTAATTATTGTTGTTCCAGCTTAATATATATATATATATATATATATATATATATATACAGTCAAATCAATATTTATTCAGAAACCTTGAACTTTTCATTCATTAGTACAGTTTATTCACTATAGTTTAAAAAATGGAAATAAAATATAACAAGATCTCAGAGTTAAACTGTGTAAGAAAAAAATAATCTTAACTGAAGCTGCAAGCAGTGATGAAAGGGCCCTCGCACCCGGGCTCATCGCCACCCATAAGCCCTAGAAAAACAGTGAATAGTGGGCGACATGCATGTAAGCGTTTGTGAAGTTTGGAGTAGATCAGACATTGTATGCCTAATTCAAAATATCTGACTTCCTGTTGGGTTTTCAGATTTTGCACCCAGGGACTTTTTTGTAGGTATTGTGCTGTTAAATGTGTCTACTGAACTTCATACTTGTAGGTGAAATGTAACGCAAAAGGTGCTTAATTTAAATTTTGTAGGTGGCGCTATGGAGCCATTTTGCCATGCCTAATTCTGAAACCCATATCAGATGTAAATTTTCATCACTTCTGATGCATGTGCAAAGTTTCATGAGTTTTTGAGCATGTTTAGGCCCTCAAAAATGTGATTCATTTCAGAGAAGAATAACAATTGACTGAGCAATTACAATAAGGTCTTCACACCATCGGTGCTCGGGCCCTAATTATGTCAGTTAAGCAAAACATGGTCAGGTCAAAGTGTCTGAATAATTTTTGGTTCCAAATTTTTATTAATTTTACTTGTAGTCCACTGTATGGAGAATCTTTGAGCATAATATGTTACAGTTTACTTTTCAAGTTTGAGGGTTGTGACAGTTATTAATTATATATTATTGTCACGGGAAATAAAGAGGGATGCAAGTGCAAGTCAAAATATCTCATTTATTTGAGCTTCACGCCAGAAAGTCAGATGACAAACACACAGACAGCAGGAGAGCGGCGACACAGGGACTTTGGTGGGCCGCGGTGAGATGATCGTGGTGAAGTCCGTGGGAGTGAAATCAGAAGTGAAGAATCCAACGATGAAACAGTAATCCAGAGTGAAGACACGACGAAACAACTCCAAACGGAAGCACACACGAGGAAACCAGGAAACAGAACAGGAAACTCCAACAACGATCTGACAAACAAGAGACGAAAGACAAGGAAATAAATAGGCAGTCCAGATTGAACACAGCTGCCGCTGATCAGCAATCAGCGGCGACGCCCACATGAAACAATTAACGTGACAGCACAACATAAACACAGACCACAGAACGAGACTGCGGATCTTCAACCGTGACAATTATATTATATTATATTATATTATATTATATTATATTATATTATATTATATTATATTATATTATATTATATTATATAAAAATACATTCATTTATTCTTTTTTTTATTATTTATTAGTATTAAGATTTAATATTTATTTCCCATTATAGACCACAGAAAAAAAATGCACACAATTTCTAAGTCCTATTCAAACCTTTTAATGTGTTTGAATGAACATCAGTCATTTTTCAGCCACATGCATTTGCTCATGTTTTGTTTTATGTGACACATCCTTGATATATTATAGAGACAACTTTGAAGTGAGACTACAAAACAGGACAAAGTATTATTTACACCAAGAGATACTGGACAATCAATTATGGACAATCAATCAGTTATGGACAATTTAGATGAATTAACTGTTGTGTAACACAGAGCAAGGTGTTTTGCTTAATATACATTTTGAATATGACCATATATGCACAATATTATTTTTTTCTATTATTATTTTCTGTGCAGGCTTATTTATCTAGCATACTTACTCTCCTCTCTTCCTATAGAAAACTTATTACTAATTGTGTGAGATTGTCAAGACAAGGAGGAGATGAATAACTCAATAGTGAACTTCTCCAGATTAAAAGCATCCTCAAACTCCACAGTTCATTCCATTGGGCTAATGGAAAGTCTAGAATTGTGTGTGCAGCTTTAATTTGCTGTTTGGTCTTCCTACACACTCCTATGTTTTATGGCTCATTATCACAGGAACAGGAAGTGGATTTGCATCAGAGTTCTTCATCCTCAATCTGTCTGTTTGTGAGATTGGTAACTGCCTGTTATGTTTTGTTTTGTTTTTTTATTCAATGACAATTTGGTTTTCACATACCAAGAGAATATCACAGTTTCTACAAGGAATATGCATCACTGGTCGTCCTCTGTTTCAGTGTCTGATCTGTGTTGAGCGTTACCTGGCAGTGGTTCATCCTGTAACCTTTCTGAAGTACAAACCTCTCAGATATAGAGTGATCTGCTGCACTGTGGCCTGGATAATCACACTTAGCTCCTGTTTGTCCTCCATGTTCATTTTAATGTCACAATACTACAGCACATACATGGTTGTTCTCACTGCAGCTCATCCTCTTCCTCTCCATTCAATTGTTCTGCTGTGTGGCTGTTCTCAGAGCTCTGAAGCAGTCAGGACCAGGAGAGAGAGGGAGAGAGAGAGAGGCGGAAAACCACATGAAGAGAAGAGCATTTTATCTCATGTAATTACTGTGAACACGGTCATCATATATGTCCCATTTACTATCTCTGGATTCTTTAATGTTGTGACACAGCAGAACAGTGAGGCACTTTGGTTCACTGGTTTGGTTTGGTTTTTATGCTCTGGCTGGTTTTGTTCAGCCTTTTCTTTATCTCCATCATACTGGAAAACTGTCCTGCTTTTGTTCCTCATAAGATATTCAATACAAAAAAAGAAGTTAATTCAAATGCACCATTAGTATACTCCTTTTAAACTAAAAATAAGAGAGTATGCATTCAGTCTACATTTATGAACTAATCAGAGATAAAACTCTAAGAACATTTGGACTATAGTTGTACTTAATCTGTTTATCAAGATATACTTAATAGTACTAAGTTGGTATTGTAAGTATACTTGGCTTGTGTTGTATATTCTTTTGCTATAGCCTATTAAATACTTTTTTTTCACACATTGGCTTATAAACATAACATAAGTCAGCTTTTTGGTGAAATAGTTCCTGTACAAAGTTAATTTTATTAAATAAACTTGCAGGGTTAGTTCACCCAAAAATGAAAATTCTGTCATCATTTTCTCACCCTCATGTTGTTCCAAATCTGTAAGACTTTTGTTCATCTTCAGAACACAATCAAGATTTTAATGAAATCTAAGCGATTTCTGCCCTGCTACTGTTGCAACTAACAATGCATTCTGGGCAATATTTTTCACAGTAAGCAACTGCTGTTAATTTACAGCCAATTTTCAACAATAACAGTATGCAATGCATTGTGGGCTGGTGCAGTTTTGAAGTAATAGCATAATGGCGCGTGTTTTCAGCGCTCATGACAGGAATATACTGTATGTACAAAATAGGAGAAAATTAATCGAAGCGAAATTACTTTACAGCAAAAAAAAAAAAAAAAAAATGTGTATGCAGAGAAAACATTTTGTGGTAATCAATATTATGCCACACATAGTCGAATTAATTTAATCTGTACTGACCATGCAATATTTCTTTAAGATTTGTTTTCACTTAATTTCTGAAACAACCAAACCTGTTCATTAGAATTTTGTCACAGAGATGTTCTCATTAAACCAGACATTTGTGTGTACGAAATACTTTTGCTGAATATTTCTCTGTGGAACTCAGGATATTAAATTCTCATGAACAATTTTATATCATTTTGCCTTCATCAAATGCAACCAAAGAACATTAGGGAATACTAAAAACACTTTATTATGTGTCTGTGGGTAAACATATTCAATCTATTTTAAATTAGTTTTCCACAGAGAATGTGTTTCTATTCATGTTTACTCAAGATTGTCTGTCTTTTTTAACCTCCTGATTTTCACTTGAAGTATTTGCATAGCTGGTGTCCTAAGGGATGTTTGGAAAATGAAATTGTATATGCATGGGATTTTGACAGCTGTGAAGTGAATATATAAAACAGCAGCGAGCTTTATGTCAAGCCAGAGAGACTGAACATTCATTCTTCAGGTGACAAACTCTGTTCACTTTGATTTATTGTCTTTGTCTCTGCTGTATATAAAAAAGTCACTGTGACACAAAGGGCAAGGGTTATGAGCATGATAGATGAATTAGTTGAGTAAAATAGCTTTGTGCTTTGGGGAAAAAGTAACAAAATTAGATTTTGTATTGGAAGTTAATTTAGGAAAGTAAACAACATGTTTCAAATAGTATTATTATATGGCAACTAGATTGCATCTGTGAATAATTTAGGTATTGTGTAGAATTATTACAGTTGCTTACAATAATGTGTAATTATGCCTTTAGATTGTCTGCTTTTCATTGATTTTCCTTGGAACATTTGGACTTCTTTTTTTTATCATAGATGACAACTGCAGCAGAATTATTCCTATGTTCTGACTGGAGAAAGCAGACATGGAACTAATGAAGAACTTCACCACACCCCATACACCTGCCAACATCACAGTATCTTCATCTTGGCAAGTAGGCATATTAGAAATGTGCATGCTTACCTTCAGCTTCACATCTGGTTTTCCTGCACACTCTTATGTTATATGGCTCATCACACACTGTAAAATGTAATTAGTTGAGTTTACTTAGAAAGCTTAATTAAACTGATGGCTTTACTTAAAAAAACTTAAGGAAACCGATTGCCTTAAATTTAGCAAGTAAGTTAACTCATCATTTTGAATTGATAAAACTAGCTACCACACAGTACAGAGTACTTAGAAATCTTGAGTATTCACTGTAAAATGTAATTAGTTGAGTTTACTTAGAAAGCTTAATTAAACTGTTGGGTTTAGCTACCACACAGTACAGAGTACTTAGAAATCTTGAGGATTGGTAATTCAATTTTACAAATTGAGTACTTAGTTCAGTCATGTTAAAAATCTTGTTCACATTATGTAGAAACTGCCTTAAATTTCTCAAGCATTTTTTACTCAGTTGCAACAATGGACCATACATTTATTTGTATTTATTAAACTGGAGATACTGTTGAAAATAATAAAGTTTGATGTCACCATCATGGTGGAAAGTGTTTGCTTTAGTTGGGCTCTTGACCTTGACTTTTAACATTAGTGTTTCTCTGGCTGTCGTAACTCAGTGTTTGTAAGACACAGCTGTTATGGTGAAAAAAGCCAAGAGAAATGCTGGGATTGATCTATTGCATCTTTCCTGATGATATCATTGAATACCCACAGATTTAATCCTGAGGTTTATAATTGATCAAAAGTGTGCTTTGTTACTATAAACAATTAAATATTTTATCGTTGTTTTGTCTTGTGGCTGTTCTCAGAGCTCTGAAGCAGTCAGGACCAGGAGAGAGAGGGAGAGAGAGAAAGGAGGAAAACCACATGAAGAGAAAAGCGTTTTACATCATTTGCGTAACTACTGCTAGCTTGGTTATCACATATGTTCCATTTATTATCGCTGGATTACACTATCTTGTGACCCGGCAGATTATTCAGATCCTTTGGTCAATAAGTTACATTTGTTTTTTGCTGGCTGGTTTTGTTCATCTTGGACTTTATCTGCACCGGACTGGAAACCTCTTCTGCTTCAGTTCTCCAAAAAACTGACATTTTGTTGAATTATTACTCCTTTAATCACTTGCTTTGCACCAGAGTCCTTATCACCCTGTTGTACTTTATTCTGTTTTATTGATAAACTGAATATTGCATGGCTAATAAATAAATAAATAAATAAATAAATAAATGCAGACAGGAAATATTCATTTTAATTCATATAAATTTTAGAGACGGCAGAGAGACATCATTTGGAAATATTTAAACATTGAATGTTGCGATTGACCAATTAAAATCATGTTCTCCAGAGAGCCATATCATACTATAAAAATGACACTATAGTTTTCATTTAGAATACATATTTTAGTTTATATGAAATTAAATGTGAATTTTGTGAATAATATTAGCATACCAAGCTGCATATTGTTCTTGAGATTTTAAACATGTTCGCTAAGTTAGTGCTTCTTCTGATGGTGTTCTGAATCACATGTTCTGCTGTTGTGTTAATGAGTTAATGAGTGTAAGTGTAATTTAGCTTTATTATTGGTGTTTAAGTTTATACATTAAGGTGTGCTTTGTTATATTTGCATATATTGCTTTTCATTCTCTCTGTTTTATAAACAAATAGTAACAGCTTACTTTAGAATTGTTTTTGTGTCAGAATGTCAACTTTTGGTAACACTTTACATTAAGGTCTCATTTGCTTACATTAGTTAAAGGAGCAGTTCACACAAAACTGAAAATCCTGTCATCATTTACTCACCCTCAAGCTAAACCTGCATGAATAACATTCTTCTGTTAAACAAAAAATAGATATATTTTGAAGAACGTCTGTAACAAAACAGTTGATGGACCACATTGACTTCCATAGTGTATCCCCCCAATACCCCAGCCAACATAGCATGGTGGGGCCCAGATGGGTGTCACCTGGGCTGCCTAACTGGGGCCCAGACATTTTTGTCCACGATTTCCATGGAGGCCCCACATAGGTTAGCCCAGAGGAAATTGAGACCCCGTTTACACGTACATGTTTATTTTTAAAAACGGAGACATTTCCCTTCGTTTGCGCCCTTCGTTTACACGCAAACGGAGAATTCGCCTCTGAAAACGAGTCTTTCTAAAAACTCCGGCCAGAGTGGAGATTTTGAAAATCTTCGTTTGCACGTTTGCATGTAAACTGAGACAAACGGGTGTTTAGGCAGCCAACGTCACAGTATGCGCCAGAGCTCGCACCTATGTCAAAAGTGCGACCTATGTTTACATCAGTGGCGTGCAGTGGTGTTTTGAAATGAGGAGGCACATTTTTTTTTTTATGAATCATTGTAAATTCATGTGCATTACTCTTAAAGTTGACACATCTTCCTTGTTAAATAAACATTACTTTACAGTACAGTAAAGTTTACAGTTTACAGTAAAGAAACCAAATACAATTCTATTTTGTAATTTTACATTAACAATGTAATGTTCTATCAAAAGTCAATCTCATCAAGTTAGTGTTTTAAGCATTTCTACATTCATTCCAAAATAATAACTAAAGGCAATAATAATTTAAACAATATATTTTATTTGTGTATTGCGGTTTTTCTTTTTAATTGTCAATCTAGGATATTTTGGATTATCAGTCATGCTCCATTAACAACATCTGTCACACACACAAATTGTATTTTTAATTTCACCAAGCTGATTGCACTAAAAAACCCGCAGTCATCAAGCTTTCAGTCCATTTAAAGTTTGATTTTGACGTGACATAAAGCAGTGATATCTAACTGGGTGATCTGTTTACTTACTTTTCAATTAGTCCATTGATGCAATTATTTGTTCAGTCAAACTGACGCGCGGAATGCGCACGTCAACAAGAGGCGGGATTTATCGCACAAACCAATCATATCCAATCATAACCAATTACGCATGACTTGCGCTCTTTTTAATGTCATAATTTGTAATATTTGTGTTCTTTTATATGTATTATGTATTATTTTCTCATCCTATTTTTTTTGAGGAAGCACTGCCTCCCTTGCCTACTCGGAGGAAACGCCCCTGGTTTACATGTGATCATGGAAGCGTTTAGAGTAGCAGTCGCATTTATGTTGGTGCAAACTCTTCTCGTGTGTTTGCATTTGCAAATACAGCTGCTCCATTATGTCAAGGAGCAGAGACGAATGAGTGCTCGGAGATCAGCAAATTTGCAACAACTTCAAATCACTTCAAGTAGAATTCGGGATTCCTTTTCGGGATTCTGATTGGCTTACGCGGGCTTGAGCTGCTCGCTACACTCTTGACATCATATATACATGGGTACGTGTAAATGAACACTTTTCTGAAAACTGGCAAACTGCCTAACTGAAGTAAGCGCTGACCTCGATCACGGTGACATCAAACCAAAACGTATTTTCAACAAATCATCAACATCTAATCCTCTGGTAATTCTCAATAACAACTTTTGTAGATGAATGTCAGAAATAAAGTCAGTCTGGTTAGTAATAAGTGAAGCTGGTAATGCTGTTTGTGGAGATGTTGAATCAGATCTTCAGTGATTTAATGTCTTTTATCTTCAATTGATTTCATTGAAGGTTGTGGTTGAAGTAAGTCATAGTTGTTTCTCTGTCCTTCAGTGATTCTGCTCGTTATCACCTAATTATTTCATCAACTCCAGCATGTTTCTGTGTTACATTTAACAGCCTGTAGTGTGCACACTGAGTAGTGTTCAGTTCATCTGGGCTAACCCATGTGGGGCCTCCATGGAAACCATGGACAAAAATGTCTGGGCCCCAGTTAGGCAGCCCAGGTGACACCCATCTGGGCCCCACCATGCTATGTTGGCTGGGATGTTGGCTGGGACTATGGAAGTCAGTGGGGCCGATCAACTGTTTGGTTACCCATACTCTTCAATATATAATCTTTTGTGTTCAGCAGAAGAAAGACACTCTTACAGGTTTGGAACAACTTGAGGGTGAGTAAATGATGACAGAATTTTTGGGTGAACTATCCCTTTAATGCATTAACTAACAATAAACAATACTGTAGATTTTTACAGCATTTATTAAGTTTTGTGCATGTGAGTTCATAAAAAAATATGTTTTGTTCATAGTGTATACAACATTTGCTTTTAAAAATGCAGATATATACAGAACATACAGCAGTATAAAAATCATTAAGTTTATGTAATGTACCCAAGACATGGAAATCCAACGTGTGTGTGTGTGTGTGTGTGTGTGTGTGTGTGTGTGTGTGTGTGTGTGTGTGTGTGTGTGTGTGTGTATGTTTTTGTGACATATCAGGACACAAATTTGCATAATGACATGGATAGACATAGGAGAGGATGATTTATGAGGACATTACCCCATGTCCCCCTTTTTCAAAAGGCTAAATCATACAGAATGAGTTTTTGTGAGAAAGTAAAAATGTGCACAGTTCCCTTTCGAAAGGGAACTTCAACTCTGCGCTGAAATTGCGCTATGGGGAACGTCACTTGTGACAGGTGTTCGAAATGCCAAGAATCACACAACTCCAATCCTATTGGCCGGCGACAGCCAATGACGTCGAACAGCGCGAACCGTGACGTATAAAGGGAGCGCCTGAGGAAACAGCCAACATCTTCTTGTCTTTTCGGGACTGCTTTGTCCGTGCCTGTCTCACCACTCCGGTAAGATTATTACTATCATGTCTGAAAAATGTTTCAGGAAGTGTGCTGATCCTTGTCCCAGGTATCTTACACCTGAGGACACACACAATCTGTGCGTTATGTGTCTGGGCGAAGAGCACGCACCGACAGTGCTTGAGGGTGCTGTTTGTGTTAATTGTGAGCGTCTGCCCATGAAAACGCTTCGTTCTTGTTTGGCCCTCTTCTCGAGGGAAGAGGCGTCAGCACCATTGCCCAGTGGTTCTGGCCCTGCTCGCGCTGAGGCAGAGCGGCGGCTGAAATTATGGGGCTCTCAGGTGGAGCTCGCCAAGGAATTTGAGAAGGGTGTTACTCTCTCTCAGGCCGAGGCGACTGACGAGGACGCGCTTTTGGATGACGATGATGTCCTGTCTCTGACATCATCGGATCCAGGAGCGAGTGCTCTGCTGGCTGCTAGCCCCAGAGAGCAGGAGATGGCCGAGGAGGAGGTAGCGGGCAAGCCTGCGGCCCCTCTTAGACTGCCCTGCCCGGCGTATACAGAGTTATTGGAGGTTATGGAGCGCACTACGGACAGGCTACACTCTTAAAACAGATGTGTTAAAAACAACACAACCTGTGTTATATTTTAACACATCTGTGTGTCTAGTTAAGGACAACACATTTTGTGTTAATTTTAACTCAACCAGTGTGTTATTTTTTCTTAATACAGGCATAAAATATTTAACACACTAATGTGTGTGAGAGAGAGAGAGAAACGACACTGTGTCCAACACAACATGTGTTAACTATCATCCAATCACATTGCTGCTACATCACTCCGCAAACCGTTAAGCAAGTTTGTGCCTCTTTCTTCATTGGCGGATGACTTAACACACGGGTGTGTTAAGATATAACACAGGTTGTGTTAAAAACAACACAACCTGTGTTATATCTTAACACATCCGTGTGTCTATAGTTAAAGGGGTACTTCACCCCTGGAAAGATGAATGTGTATTTAAAATTGGTCATTTATGTAGTAGAAATGTGAAATTATTTTTGAATTTGGAGCTTTCTAGACTGAGAAAAGGCAGAAAATGTATTTTTGACTAATGTGGATGAAAGACAACAACTCCCAGAATGCACTTGTTTTGCTGCCCTTGCGAGGCCACGCCCAAACCACGCCTATCGGTTACAGGCGGCATTACCAGGAAAATTCAAACAAATAAATCATCAGAGGTGGACATTCCAGGGGTCAGAAAGTAAAAGTCCTGCCATATTTTTATCTCATCCACTGAAGCATTAATGAGATAATTAAGTGATAAATTGAGTGATGATTGAGCATTATTGAAGACACCTGATGATAAAAAGCAGAATCACCAAAGGAGAAAATCACAATTTTTAAGTTACCATCATCGAGGTCAGGGTTTGTTTTAGTTGAGCTCTTGACCCTTGCCTTTTTAGTATTAGGTTTTGTTTGGGCAATTTTAACTGCATTAAAACCAAACAGACACGCAAAGTTAAAAGATGATCAGGTGTTGGTTATGTTTTTACATAAACATTATTTGATCTGAGTCACTGAACTCATTTAGAGCCCAATCTCTGAGTTAGATTTACATTATTTATTACAGCAGCACTGTGATTCTACAGCACAAGATCAGCTTTTACAATACAATTTTTTTTTTTTTTTAGAGTTCTGATTTAAAAAAAGAAAGCGCTCATTTAAACACACAAACATCAAGAATCAGCCTGTGAATCTCAACAGTGGTGGCCATCATAAAGCATGTTGCAGTGCATTCTGGGAGCCACCAATCAAAATTCATCCATGGCTCCCATCATGCATTGCTGTATGAATAAATTATGAGCTAAATTGTCTTAGTAATTTCCTTTATTCTCACTATTTTATTTTTTTTCTCTGTTTTATGTGACTTTTTAGTAGCTTATTTTCTAATGTTTCTAAAATCAGAATATGCTGCCTGTCACCACTGTTGAGATTCACAGGCTGATTCTTGATGTCTGTGTGTTTTTTTTGTTTTTTTTGATCAGAACAACTTTTTAAGAAATACCTTTGAATTATGTAGAAAAAGCTGATCTTCTGCTATAATCAATAATGTAAATCAAGCTCAGAGATTGGGCTCTAAATGAGTTCAAGACAAATAATGATTATATGAAAACATAAACACAACCTGATATTTATAACTCAGTTACAACAACCCAAACAAAATCTAATAGTAAAAGACAAGGGTCAAGAGCTCAACTAAAGCTAACACTCATCTCCATGATGGTAACTTAAAATTGTGAATTTCTCCTTTGATTCTGCTTGTTAAAAGCAGATCACCTTCCTGACACATTTAATGTGTTAAAATCATAACACAATGAATGTGTCAAAATGAACACAAGTCATCCACCGATGAAGAAAGAGGCACAAACTTGCTTAACGGCTTGCGGAGTGACATAGCAGCAATGTGATTGGATGATAGTTTAACACATGTTGTGTTGGACACAGTGTTGTTTCTCTCTTTCTCTCTCTCTCTCTACACATGATCAACTTAAATTGACACAAAAATGTGTTAAAATAGCCATAACACAAAAAATGTGTTATTAATTAACACATCCTTTTTGAGAGTGTACAGCTGCCCTGGGAGCGCGTCAGGAAGGAACCTGCTCGCGGTAGACTGGACGAGCAGTTCCTTTCGGACCATAACCCTATAACTCCGGGGAGCCTTCCATTCCTTCCCGATCTGCATGTTGAGATCGAGAGGGCATGGAAGAACCCATACTCGGCCCGGGTCCATCGATATCAGCTAGCAAGTTTTGCTGATGTTGAGGGACTGGGCCAGCATGGGTATACGTCGATGCCTCCTATAGACGAGACGTTTGCGAACTATCTCGCTACAGGCAGTGCACAGACGTTGAGAGCTCCAGCCCTGCCATCCAAAGCGCTGAAGGTGACGTCACGCCTGAATGGCAGGGCTTACGCCGCTGCGGGTCAGGCTGGTGCTGCGTTGCACACAATGGCTGTGTTGCAAGCGTACCAGGCTGATCTGCTCAAGGATCTTGACCAGGGTCAGGGTCTGTCCACTGAGGCGGTTGCCGAGCTGCGCCGGACTGCAGATCTCGCTCTGAGGGCCACCAAGCAAACTGCTGCCTTGATCGGCCGATCTATGGCGGCTATGGTGGCCACAGAGCGACATTTGTGGCTCAACTGTGCGGACATCGGGGAGAGAGAAAAGCGTTTTATCCTCGATGCCCCAGTCTCGCCTTCTGAGCTTTTTGGCACATCCTTCGAGGCCGTTGTTGAGAAGTTCAAGGAGGCGAGGGCGCGCTCTGCTGCATTCAGATCCTGTATCCCGTTCAGATCCGGATCTGGGCCCAGACAGCCGGAAGGTCCCAGGCCGTCTCGAGTCGAGGCTCAGAGACAGGCCCAGAGAGCTAGCATCGCCGCTCGTGCGCCTCCTTCTCCCCGGAGCAAAGCGCAGAAGCGGCGGGACGCAAGGAAGAGGAAACAAGACCTGAGGGAGGTGATCGAGCACAGGCGTCAGCAGCGCAGATGATCGATCCCTTCTCGTGGGGAATGAAACATCTCACCCCTGCTCGCTCTCTTCTTCCACCTCCCAGCAGCATTGATAGAACATGCTGTATGTTCGGGCTTTTGCAGTCAGGTCGACGGCTAGGGCCTATGATGAATGCTTTTCTGACGGCCTGCTGTTTGGCTTGATAGTGAAAGTACTTTTAGGCTTAAAGGACATTGGATTTTTCTTCTGTACTCTAGAGAAGGAGAAGGAATCTTCGTCCTATGAGCCGCAGGAGGTAAGCAGGGTCTAATTTGTTTATTCTAAAAATGTAGACCTTGATTTTTCCTGTATAGTTTTCCCAAGCATATAGTATGGCATAGAAGGGGTTAATTGGGCTTGATAACTGAAATGCTAGGTTGGCTAGTTATACTCACAGACTGCTGTTTGCCGCTGTGTTAGCCTCCTATGTTAGAGTATCTTTCTGCTATCTCTGTAATTTGGTTGGAATTAGTACTCTTCATTTCAGTTATGTGCGTTTTGGTCGGCCTTTCGGCCGCCTGGCGCTGTTGCCTTGGTGCTCGTCTTTCCTCGCTTTGAGGATTTGGATGAGCCCAAGCATGGTTATGGTCTTTTCAGGTTATAGCTAGCGGCTAGGCTAGGGCTAAGTTTAGTTGTTTGTATACATCAACACTATTATCACTATTTCTTTGTGATTTCCTAGTTCTGGCCTTCTCCTGAGGGAGTTGTTGGCCGAATGCATTCCCCAGCAAAATCCCCAGTGTTAAATGAACACCCAAAGTGTACATATGACTCCATCTTGCCAGGTGTTAAAAATTAACACTGAAGCAGTGTTAAAGTTAATGAGATAATTGATTGATGATTGAGTGATGCTTGACAATTAGTGGTGACACCTGATGTTAATAAGCAGAATCATTGAAGGAACGAGAGAAAAAAGGTGTTAATTAATGTTTTATGGAATGTTTCATTTCAAGTCACCATGAAAGAGTTCAGCGTTTGCTTTAGTTGGGCTCTTGACTCTTTACCTTTTATTGTTATTTTTCTCTGACTGCTCTGACTTTGTGTTTGTAAAGCACAATTGTTATGGTCAGAGAAAATATGATCTATTTACAATGTAATTTGGTGATGATATAATCATCATGCAATGGCCTGATGTTGTTTAGAGTCTAAATCTCTTGATGTGTAGATTTAGTATTAATGATTGTAGTCCTGTGATTTTACAGCTTGAGATCCAACAGCAGAATGACTTTTTTTTTTTTTTTTAAGTATAATACATTATGCACAGAATCTTCAGTGTTTAAACACACACAGACATCAAGAATCAGCATATGATTCTCAAGAATGGTGACGATAAATAAATACAAAATACTGACAAACAGATCAACTCTGAACATCACAAAACAAGCTACTGTCACAACAAAACAACAGAAAAATAAAAGCAAACATGAACAATCTACGAAAATTACAGGACAATTCAGTTGCATAATTTATTCATGCAGCAATGCATGATGGGAGCCATGGTTGAGTTTTGATTGGTGGCTCCCATCATGCACTGCAAAATGAAACACTTTGTTTGATTGTCACCATTGTTGAGGGACATATGCTTATTCTTGATGTCTGTGTGTGTTTAGAAAAAAAATGCTTTAGATTATAAAAGCACTGCTGGTGCAAGTGGTAACAGATTTACTGTAAAGAAATAATATAACATCTATATCACCAGTTAATACTGGATGTCACCAATGAATCTGGCCATTTCACAATGAGAAAACAACCATCATGACTGTGTTTCCCAAAGCATTATAAACCTAAATCGATCAATTTTGACTCACTGCACTTTTGGGAAACACAGCTCAGATCATAGCTTCCCTGACCATAACAAATGTGCTCTACAAACACAAAGTTGGAGCAGCCAGAGATAAATAAATGTTAATAAATAGAGTCAAGAGCCCAACTAAAGGAAATGCTTTTCACCATCATGGTGACTTCAAACTAAACTTTCATTAAAACATTAACATCTAAACATCTGTTAATTCTCAATAAGAACTTTTGTTGATGTATGACAGAAATCAAATCAAACTGGTTAATAATAAGTGTAATAATGTTTAATGGCTGGAAGTCAGTTGTAGTTGTTGTGTCTCACTGTACACTATGGGAGTTCATTTAACACTGGGGATTTTGCTGTGTGCCCTTTTTTGCCCTATCATTCCTGTAATGTAGGTGCTATAGCTTCTTAACAGCTAGGTTTAGGCTGCTTTTAGCCTCCCTGCTGCGGTTTTGCACAGGTGGTACACAGCAAAAACTGCAGTGTTAAATTAACTCTCCTGGGAGTATATGTGAGACCATACTCAAGAGTGTTAAAGTGTTAATATAAGAGTCTTAAATGAACACTGAAGCGGTGTTAAAGTTAATGAGTTAATTAAGTGATTAACAGTGATGATTGACTATATTGAAGATACCTGATGTTAACAAGCAGAATCACCAAAGGAGAAAATCACAATTTTTAAGTTACCATCATGGAGATGAGGGTTTGCTTTAGTTGGGCTCTTGACCCTTGACTTTTAAAAATAAAATTTTGTTTGGGCTGTTTTAACTGAGTTATAACATCCAGACAAATAAATGGAAAAAAGTTAGATTTACATTATTGATTACAGCAGCACTGTGATTCTACAGCAGAAGATCAGCTGTCAATATTATTGGAAGGATTTCACAAAAGCTGTTCTGAGCACAAAAAAAAAAAAAAATCTTTCTTTTTAGGCACACACAGACATCAAGAATCAGCCTGTGAATCTCAACAACGGTGACAAGCAACATATTCTGATAAACAGATCAACTCTGAACATTAAAAAACAAGCTACTAAAAAGTTGCATAAACAGAACAAAATAAAATATGAGAATAAAGGAAATTACTAAGACAATTCAGCTCATAATTTATTCATGCAGCAATGCATGATGGGAGCCATGGATGAATTTTGATTGGTGGCTCCCAGAATGCACTGCAACATGGTTTATTATTCTCACCACTGTTGAGATTCACAGGCTGATTCTTGATGTCTGTGTGTGCCTAAAAGAACTTTTTTTTTAAATCAGAATAACTTTTGAAAAATCCTTCAGATTATATTGATAAAGCTGATCTTCTGCTGTAGAATCACAGTGCTGCTGTAATCAATAATGTAAATCTAACTCAGAGATTGGGCTCTAAATGAGTTCAGTGATTCAGGTCAAACTATGATCATATGAAAATATAACCAACACCACCTGATCATTTTTTCTATTTGTTTGTCTGGATGGATGTTATAACTCAGTTAAAACAGCCCAAACAAAATTTTATTTTAAAAAGTCAAGGGACAAGAGCCCAACTAAAGCAAACCCTCATCTCCATGATGGTAACTTAAAAATTGTGATTTTCTCCTTTGGTGATTCTGCTTGTTAACATCAGGTATCTTCAATAATGGTCAATCATCACTGTTAATCACTTAATTAACTCATTAACTTTAACACTGCTTCAGTGTTCATTTAAGGCCCCGTTTACACGTACATGGTTATTTTGAAAAACGGAGACATTTTCCTTCGTTTGCGCCCTTCGTTTACATGCAAACGGAGAATTCGCCTCTGAAAACGAGTCTTTCTAAAAACTCCGGCCAGAGTGGAGATTGATGTAAACTGAGACAAACGGGTGTTTAGGCAGCCAACGTCACAGTATGCGCCAGAGATCGCACCTATGTCAAAAGTGTGACCTATGTTTACATGTGATCATGGAAGCGTTTAGAGTAGCAGTCGCATTTATGTTGGTGCAAACTCTTCTCGTGTGTTTACATTTGCAAATATAGCTGCTCCATTATGTCGAGGAGCAGAAATGAATGAGTGCTCGGAGATCAGCAATTTTGCAACAACTTCGAATCACTTCAAGAGGAATTCGGGATTCTTTTTCGGGATTCTGATTGGCTTACATGGGCTTGAGCTGCTCGTTACACTCTTGACGTCATATATACACGGGTACGTGTAAATGAACACTTTTCTGAAAACTGACATGTGTGCACCATGTTATTTTTGAAACCAGAGAGGTTGAAATGTCCGTTTATGAAAATAGCCATCTACGTGTAAACGTAGCCTAAGACTCTTATATTAACACTTTAACACTTTTGAGTATGGTCTCACATATACTCCCAGGAGAGTTAATTTAACACTGCAGTTTTTGCTGTGTAGGCCCTTATCTTCGAGGAAATAACTTATGCAGTGCTGCCAGGCCCCACTTTTTAGAATTTTTTTGTGCTATGTTTGAGTTTAACAGCTAAGGTTATAGGCTGTTATTAGCCTTCCTGGTGCTGTTTTCTCCCAGGTGGTAGGCCCTTATCTTCGAGAAGGTGAGTTGTGCAGTGCTGCTAGGCCTCACTTTTTAGAACCCTATCATGCCGATAATGTCGTCACGTGAGCCCCTTGAATTACATTCAAGTTCCAGAATGCGATGCTAATATTCTCTTATCACAGCTTATTTTTGGGTGCTGTTGGTTACGATCATGAGTTTGCTCATGTATTTTTTAGCACTGCCTCAGGCTTTTGCTCACGTTGTCTGGGGTGATAGGCCTGTTCGGCCTTCCTCAGACCGTGATAGCATTTTTATATGTACCGAGGTACATTGCCTGTTTGAATGTGCAGGCTTAAGCTCAGGTTTGGTAGCTAGTTCCCCACTTCTGTTCTGCCCCTTTGAACTTGGGCCCTGTTATGGCCACGGGCTGGCGCCACATGGTGCTAAAAGTTGTAGGCCTGGCCAGGCCTCCTTTGTAGCCTCTGTGTTGGCCCAGCTGGGTTGGTCTTTTCTAGACTCATTCCATGGTTGAGTTATGTTTTTGACTCTCGCCGCCTTCGGCCGCACCCACCTCTGTACGAATAGGCCCTATGTTGGGCCTTTCGCTGAGTTCTGTGCCGTAGTGTGTACTTCTTATACCCGAGGGTTTTCCAAGTACCTTGCCTGCGGGCTGGCCCTAGTCATGAAGGTACCACTGGTTGATGCCATGTGTTCATAGAAGTTGTAGGCCCCCGTCAGGGCCTCCTTTCTGTCTGCATGTTGGCACAGCTTTGTGTGGGTTTCTATGTGACTTATCATCATGGATGGGTCTTGATGCCACTAGCTGATGCTGCGTGTATACGGGTTGTAGGCCTTCACAGGCCTCCTTTGTGTCGCGCTGGAGTTTGGCTTTGTACTCCTCTCGCTCAGAGAGTAAAAGGTGCTTTTACTGAGTACATCTCTGAAGTGGCTTGCCTCTTGAGGTGAGCTCTTGTATTAAAACCAACTTTGGTCTGGTTTATACATTTGCTGCCTTGAGCTATGGTTTCCTTTAGCTCTATTTGAACTAAATAGCTACCCTGTCTATTACTCGGTTCTATTTTGCTCCTATAACTTTAGTGGCCGCTGGCTGACGCTGCTTGCGACGGGTAGGCCTTAAGGGCCTCCTTTGTAAGCATGCTGGCTTTTTCCCTTTCAGTTTTATTTTACTTTCAGTAAAGGGTCTTATGTCGCTGGCTGGCTGGGGCTTGGGCTGGCTGATGACCTCCTTTGCATTCGATCTGTCTAGACTGAACCTCAATAACACTGCCACGAGCTGATGCCACATGTCTGCTGAGGTTATAGGCCCATGGGGCCTTCTTTAGCGCGTGATGGCGTACGCTGTACTCCTCTTGCTTAAAGAGTAGAAAAGGTGTTTTCACCGAGTACACTGCTCGTTGGATTGTGTTGGACGGGCTGTTTTTTGGGCACTCACAGCTACCT
The DNA here is from genome assembly GCA_036281575.1 of Ancherythroculter nigrocauda. Classification (NCBI taxonomy): domain Eukaryota; kingdom Metazoa; phylum Chordata; class Actinopteri; order Cypriniformes; family Xenocyprididae; genus Ancherythroculter; species Ancherythroculter nigrocauda. Next base: position 29,353,958 of record VTFQ01000017.1, read on the forward strand.
AATTACTTGGTTGGTCATGCGCTCAGCATGTTTTTCAGTTCTTTGGCCTTATGGGCCATCCTGAATACCACCTGGTGTGATGGGTCCATGTTGTGTTGATAAGTTCATTGTATGAACTTGTAGCTATGTTGTAGGCCCCTTCTGGTCGACCTCCATGGTTATGCGCCTACAGTACGGTCTGTCTGTTGGGTTGAGCTTCGTACTTCCCTCTGGGTTGACTGTGTAATTGTGCTTAGCTCCCTAAGCCGGTCATTGGTTGTAGACTTCTGTGAAGTCTCCCATCCAGACTGGCCCCCAGGCTGGTTTGTGCTCCCCTGTACCAGGGTTCTCTAGCGCACAGGCTCCTCAGCGCTTTATCAGAAGCTGAGTAGATCCTAGGATGAGTGGTTTTACTCCCCTCAATACGAGGGCTTATAGTGCTCAACAGAGTTCCGCTCTCCAGGACGCCCAGCTCTGTGGGTTTGAGTTGCTTACTGCCTTTTTGCAGTTGCTCTTACCTGCTCTCCTCTTTGGAGTTTGCGCATTGGAGATTCTGTATGTCAGACAAGGTTGGCCCAGACTATGTTTGGCTTTGCTAAATTAGTACGGCCTCCTTGGTGGCGTCATGGGTGAATTTATCCCCCTAGTGACTGGCCGGGATTCCTCTGGTTTCCTGGCCGCATTCCCTTTAAGTGACCACTTCCTACGGGTTGTTGGTCTCAGATGCCTTGAGCAGTCTTGGCAGGCCTTTTACGAAAGGCCTCTTTTAGGCCCGGCTTGGGCAGTTGGCCGTAGGGAATGTTGTCACTGACAGCCTTGGAGAGTTGCTCCCGGTTTTTCCCTGGATCTGCCGGACGTTTGTCCTTTTGAAAGGGAAAGTCTCAGGTTACACATGTAACCATGGTTTCCTGAGAACAGGGAACGAGACTCTGCGCTTTCCTGCCATGCTTCGGGGTGCCTGCGGAACAGTCCCTCAAAGACAAGAAGGTGTTGGCTGTTTCCTCAGGCACCCCCCTTATACGTCACGGTTTGCGCCGCCGGCCAATAGGATTGGAGTTGTGTGATTCTTGGCATTTCGAACACCTGTCACGAGTGACGTTCCCCATAGCGCAATTTCAGTGCAGAGTCTCGTTCCCTGTTCTCAGGGAACCATGGTTACATGCGTAACCTGAGACGTTTTCTGTGATGGGTAGGTTTAGGGGTAGGGGTAGTGTAGGGCGATAGATAGATAGTGTGTGTGTGTGTGTGTGTGTGTGTGTGTGTGTGTGTGTGTCTGTGTGTGTGTCTGTGTGTGTGTGTGTGTGTGTGTGTGTCAGAAGGAAATGGCTTGTACATTAAATAAGCCATGAATGGAAAGAAAGAACTTTTGCATCTGTGGCTTGAATATGTTCCTTTTGGCTTCAGAAGTTGAGTACCGTGTCCTTTAAAATGAATTTTTCCACCAATTGTTTGCATACTGATGTACTGTGTGATGCATAGGATATAAAATGATGCACAAGTATTTGTGTACAAGTACAATGACAACTGTGATGTCTGAGCGTCGAGACTGAGCATTCACTATTCAGGTGACAAACTATTTATTCTACTGTGTTGAGCACAATGTAATATACTAATGCTGTTATCAGTCATATTATAGGGATTTTAATATGGAGGGATTTTTCATTGAAATACAATTCCAATTCTGCTTCAGTGTACATTAATTTTACCCTCATTCACAACTGGTTTTGATTTAATTAACGTACATGCAGTCTAACCACTATCCTTGATCTTGGTTTTTAAACTTCTCTCTTTTGCTTCTCTCTTTTGGCTGCTGTTTGGTCTACCTGCTTAGTTTTCTATTTGTGTTAAATTTTTATACATATAAGTGGTTCCTCTCAATGGAATTCATACTCTTCCTCTCCATTAAGTTGTTCTGCTGTGTGGCTGTTCTCAGAGCTCTGAAGCAGTCAGGACCAGGAGAGAGAAGGAGAGAGAGAGAAGAGGAAAACCACATGAAAAGAAGAGCGTTTTATGTCATTCTAATAACTACTGTGAACATGGTCATCACATATGTTCCATTTACCATAACTGGATTGGTATCTGCTCTGACAGCGCAGCTTTTTCATATTCTCTGGTCACTTAGTTATATTTGCTTCACGCTGGCTGGTTTAGTACCACCAGTTCTTTACCTGCACCGAATTGGAAAACTGTCCTTCCTCAGATTCTGGAACAAGTATTTAATTATCACTTCACATCAGGATCTGATAAAAGTGAAGATAAAAATGTGACATTGGATGTGTTCTCACTTAGCTGGTTTGGTTTTATTAACAGTCATGTCAATTATAAAATAATCAGTGAATGTCAGTTTTTTTTTCATGTATTTGAGTTAAAAAATTCAAGACCATTTGTATAGTCTGACAGAGTATAGCCATTGTGCACAGTACAATCAAGCTTAAATACACTTATAGAAATGCTGTGTCTCTTGGTCAATTTGTTTCTATGTTGAATGTACTGTATTGTATTGTGGCCTGGTCACTGTCAGGGTTTGGACATTCATGGGTTATAATTGTGAATAAGCATACTGTTATGCAAGAAAAAATTCACACATAAAGTTACGCATAGGGTGAATTCAAGTAAATTGCATGGGCCGATTGATTGGTTTATTTATGATCATCAATCAGTCAATCAATTAATCAGCCCATGCAATTTACTTGAATTCACCCTATGTGTTGCAGTAAATCAGATGTGTCTCAAAACTAAATGAAAAGCCCAATTTTAGATGTAAAACTATTCCATTTATAGTTTCAAAATAGCAAATATGCCTTGTAGAAATTCATAAACTTGTGTATTCTTTTTCATTACAACCTTTATGTAAAATAAAGCTAATGTATGTTTCATCTCAGTGAGTCAAATCTTTTAAATGCATCCACTAAAAAGATTAATTCACTGACCCTTCTCTGCAGGTTACATTGTTATGCCATTGACATTTTTAAACAAATTAAAAAAAACCAAAAAACATCTATGATATAGTATATTTAATGTTACTCCAGTTTGGATCTAACATCAAAATACTGTAAGAAACAAAGGAATCATAATTTGTGTGTGACAACTACACCAACAAATGAATTGATCTTCTTTTTTTTTTTTTTTTTTTTGCATTCATGTAAATTAAAAACCCAGAGTTCTGAAACTCATTTTACACAGAGAAGTGCAATATTTTCCTGTCCTGTTGTTTACTCAAGACAGTCTATTTTTTGTAACCTCATGATTTTCATTTTGCATTGAGTCTGACAGCTGTGAAGTACTATATAAAACAGCAGTGAGCTTCATGTCAAGCCAGAGAGACTGAACATTCATTCTTCAGGTGAATGCTACTTGAAACCATATATGAAAGCAACACATTTAAATTAATATTATTATACTGTATGATACTTAAAAATAGGCTGGCAATATATTATCTGGTATAATTTGGGTATTGTGTTGAATTACACACTGGGTTGTATTAAAATTACCTGCATTAATGCGTAATTTTATATTCAGATCTTCTGCTTCAGGTTGACTGATAGTGATTTTATTGACTTTTTTTTTTTTTTTTTTTTGGTGTATTTACACTTCTTTCTTTCCATAGATCACCATTGTTCCTTTTGTGCTTGTGGTTGGAGAAGATAAACATGGAACTAATGAAGAACTTCACCACACCTCATTCATTTGCCAACCACACATTTTTTCCATTTTGGGAAATAGGAATGTTTGAAATTTGTATGCTTACCTGCAGCTTCATCTCTGGTGTTTCTATACACTCCTATGTGATCTGGCTCATCATCACAGGAACAGGAAGTGGAGTTTTAGCAGAGTTCCTCAACATCAGTCTCTCTCTTTGTGGGATAATTTTCTCTCTGAATTCCTTGATCATTCTGATCACAAATTGGTTTCAGTTTCCAGTTCTCCTGTCATTAACACAGTTTTTAGTTGGACTAGGCATCACTGGTCGTCCTCTGTTTCAGTGTCTGATGTGTGTTGAGCGTTACTTGGCAGTGGTTCATCCTGTAACCTTTCTGAAGTTCAAACCTCTCAGATATAAAGTGATCTGCTGCACTGCAGCCTGGATAATCACCCTCGGCTTCTGTTTTTTCTCCATGATTGTTTTTGTCTCGTCTCCCTCTTATATTTATACATTGATCTTCTCCACACAGTTCATCTTCTTCCTCTCCATTCAGTTGTTTTTCTTGGTGGCTGTTCTCAGAGCTCTGAAGCAGTCAGGACCAGGAGAGAGAGGGAGAGGGAGAGAGAGAGGGGAGGAAAACCACATGAAGAGAAGAGCGTTTAATCTCATCGTAGTAACTACTGTTAGCTTGGTTATGGCATATGTTCCTTTTACTATGACTGGATTAGTCAGTATTTTGATAGAAAAGAGTTCTCCAGCCATCTGGTCATTTTGTTATATTTGTTCTATGCTGGGTGATTTAGTTCAGCCTGTTCATTATCTGCACCGGACTGGAAAACTCTCCTGCCTTTTTTTTTTTTTTTTTTTTTTTTGTGAAAAAAGAACTTCATCTGTGATATTTTGTTGAGTTACTAATATTTATATCATCTGATTTGCAACTTTGACTTATTTTGTTGTAATGATCCGCTGACTACTACTACTGTTTAGTGTTTAGTGTTATGTAGGGTTTAGATTTATACAATATATAGGTGTGCTTTGTTATTTACTTCATGCTTATTGTATTTCATTTTCTGTAAAATATTATATAATAACAGCTCACTTACTGACTATCATATTGTATACATAATCATATATTTATTATTAGTTTTTATACAAAATCAATATTAAAATGTTACACAATCAGAAATTGAAAAACTATTTAATAATTCAAATATAGGGTTTGCATATGGTATTTAATAAAAATAATTATTAAATAAATATGCCTCGCTCAATTCATAGTTCATTATTTTTTTTATTTACAACTTTTATAAAATAAAGCTAATGTATGATTGATCCAAGTACACAATCAGACGGCAATTTAAAAATAAATAATTAATAAATAAATAAATAAAAATTAGAAGTTATTTGATAAAAGACTATATATAATTATTACAATTTTTGGTAACATTCTACTTAAAGCCTTTATATACTGTATAGTGCATTATAAGAGTATTTTGTAATGCATTTATTATGCATTGTATGGTCTCACAAATAATTTTAACTGCAGTTATAATACTAAATATAACTTATTGATTCATTGTTACACCTTTAGAAAGTAAAATGCACTAAAACACTTTCAGATGTAAACAATTTCAGATGTAACAAGATGTAACACGGAATCTGCAAATATTACAATGCATTTTAACATTTACTATTATTTATGAAATAATACAGTATAGCCGAATGCGTTATATTGGACATCATGAATGCCTTTATAATGCATTATACATAAAGGTTTTAAAGGTGCCATAGAATTGAAAATTGAATTTACCTTGGAATAGTTGAATAATAAGAGTTCACATGGAAATGACATACCGTAATAAGAGTTCACATGGAAATGACATACCGTGAGCCTCAAACACCATTGTTTCCTCCTTCATACGTAAATCTCGTGAAAAACACCACGGGAAAAAAGGTTGAATCCCAACATACATGTTACGTAACAGTAGGGATCATTATTATTTATGACCCCAAAATTTGCATATACCAGCCCATGTTCAAGGCAAGCCAGTATTAACATTGTGGAGCTGCACAGCCGAATCATCAGAAGTTCTGCAGGTATTGTGAAGCAAGCAAGCACGGACAATAGCAAAAATGGTAGATGGATCGATAATAACTGTTCAAGATCCATGATATCATGATATATTTAGTGACATTTCTAAATTGTCTTTCTAAATGTTTCATTAATATGTTGCTAATGTACTGTTAAATGTGGTTAAAGTTACCATTGTTTCTTACTGTATTGATGGAGACCAGAGCCATGTCTTTATTTTCATTTTTAACCCGTAAACACATGTAGTCTGGATAATTCATGAACGCATCTTCATTCTTATTGAGTTTCTCCAACAGTGTAGCTTTAGCCATGTTAGCCGTGCAGCACACGATCAAACTCATTCAGAATCGAATTTTAGCAAACATCCACAAAATACATGCCATAATTATGTGATCTGATATGCTGCACCATGAACAGTTTGTAAAGATCCATTTTGAGAGTTATATTAGTTGTGTGAACTTCTGTATCATGCAATGTTTAATGGAGTCGTGAGCTTGGGGGCGGGGAGCACGAGCATTTAAAGGTGTACACACACCAAATCAGTGCATTTTTAATTCCACCCCAAAATAGGCAGTTGAAGATTGTTGAATAATTAGTTATTTTGGTTTTTGGTGCACAAAAAGTATTCTTGTCGCTTTATAATATTAAGGTTGAACCACTGTAGTCACGTAAACTGTTTTAAATACGTTTTTAGTACCTTTCTGGACATTGAAAAATGAAATTAACTTGCTGGCAATGGAGACCTCACTGAGCCATCGAATTTTATCAAAAATATCTTAATTTGTGTTTTGAAGATGAACGAAGGTCTTAAGGGTGTGGAACAACATGAGGGTGAGTAATTAATGACAGAATTTTAATTTTTGGGTGAACTAACCCTTTAAACATGAGTTTTAAAATTAAATTAGAAGCAAAATGTTTTCTGTTTGTGTTTATGCAAGACTGTCTATCTTTTGTATCCTCATTTTATTTTGAATATCTGGTGTCCTACAGTGTATGTGATGAAAATGAAATCATGAACACATGGCTTGTGATGGCCATGAAGTCACTATAAAATACAGCAGTGAGCTTTATCAGGCCGAGACTGAACATTCACTCTTCAGGTGAACGCTTCTTGAAACTCTATGGCTATAAAAGTAACATATTATTGAAATTAATGTAATTGTATGGTATAATGAGAATATATAATTAAGGTATTTTGTACACTGCTTTTCTGCCTCAAAGATATATTTACATTTTTGAAAGGGAAATTATGTGTGGAAAGCTAATGCACTGATGTTTGTTATCATACAGAAACAATAAACTTATGCGCTCTCCCAGTAGTATTCATTGTCTAGTTTTTCCAGTGTCCTCATCAGTGCATATCTGTCCAAAGGTTAGGTGGTAATCATTTTACAGATGTTATGATTGCAAAAATCTTAGTTTATTTCGATTGCTAAATGACAGTGGGCACAACTGGAGTCACATGTGCAAAACTCTAACTACAGTCTGCACAGCAGCAGTTCATGTGGACCAAACTCTAGTTCGTTTTTCATTGCTTGAACACAGTTTTCAAAACTCTACACACTTATCCCATGACTTTAACCACAACCTGCACAACACTGTGGATTTACAGCACTTTGTTCAAATGCTAACACACTGCTGTCAAAACTGTGAACCACACATTCAAAACAGAATAGATTTCAGCCTTGTGCCTTTCAAACACTGCTGATTGCAATTTCAGCTGAAAGGCTAAGCAGGTGTCTTGTTTTAAACTTGTTAACGAGTTCGTTTGCCCATATAATCTTTAGGGTATTAGGTTAGCTAATTTGGCTTGCTGTCCACTGAGGAGGGGCTAGATGAAGCATCTTCAACTCGAGCTCTGATACACCCCCCAGTGAATAAATATAGGATGTGATTACATAGGGCAAGGTACCTGAAATGAAGGTGGAGTTTGGGGAGGTGGAGGGATGCTGAAACAGCTGAGACTGAAGAGAGGTAAGCAGCTGCTTATATACTCTGGCTGTTGATTGGAAGATTAGATGGGCTCGCTCCTCCCTAAATTACGTTTAGGAACTTCACTTAACGAGTTCGTTTGCCCATATAATCTTTAGGGTATTAGGTTAGCTAATTTGGCTTGCTGTCCACTGAGGAGGGGCTCGATGAAGCATCTTCAACTCGAGCTCTGATACACCCCCCAAAAAGACAGGGACAGCAAGTTGGATTTAGCATGGTTGAAAACGCTTAAGGATTTAAAGTATATGGGATACCCAGATGCTTAATGCTTGTTACCCCCCCAAAAGGAGCGAAAGAGTAATGCGATATGAAGAATAGAGTTGAGGTGTCGAGTGGCACTAGTGTTTCCTATGCCGGAACACAAGGAGGTTGTGATTAATTGGCCTGGAGTCATGAATGAATATTGCTGCGGCAGTGATATTTAATGAGGCTCCTGTGGGAGCTGGGCTGGAACGTGTCACCCTACTATGTCCACCATGTGGAGCTATGAGCAGGCTTCTGCTGCGGCAATATTATTATTTAAGGAACTCTGTCGGGAGCTTGCGTTTATTGCTGCTGTGTGAGTTTGACTAGGATGCATCTCGCCGCTGCACTGCTGCGGCAGTGACTTCTAAAATTACTCCTGCGGGAGTGTTTTTTGGGACTGGAGGTTTGAGTACGTGGTTGGAGAATGTCCCGCCACAACGTCTGCAACATGGGGGCCCATGAATTCAGAAGTACATGGGGCCCCCAGCTGCCAACAGAGGGGAAGGAGGTCCTCGTCCCTAAAGGGAAAACGGGCCACTGATATCCAGAGCGAACCTGCCTGCCGCAGAAAAAGGGAGCCTACGGTATATAGATAAAACGCAGAGCTACCGTCCTTCCAAGGTGGTTTGGATCACATAAGGACATGAGGGCCCGCTGCGATCCTTATGGGACATACGATCCTTGGTACCTCCAGTCCGCTTGTTCAGATAGGAGGGCCCACACTGCGATCCGAACGGGAGAGCCTCCATGGTTAAGAACATGAAGAATCACACTGCGATTCAGAAAGGGAGAGCCCCCACGGCGCCTGAACGGAAGCTCACACTGCGATTCGACCGGGAGAGCTCCCGCTGCATTTCGAAGGAGAGAGCCCCCAATAAAATAAACGGGAAGCTCACTCTGCAAGTCGAACGGGAGAGCCTGCACAGTATCTGGACAGGGGAGCCCACACAGCAATTCGAATGGGAAAGCCCACTCCAGGAGTGGTAGCTAACACACATCCGAAAAGGGAGAGCTCTCACTGCATCCAGATGAATATGAGCCCTGCGGGACTTGGTAAGCGGAGAGATGCAAAAATAGTAGGGAGAAGCGGTCCAGACTCAGAAAGATGCTAGTGTTTGTGATGTAGAACTGATCGAACATATGTTGTTTTAAAGGCGGGGCATCGACCGATCATTTTAATTTGGTGTTCGGATAGGCCCCTCTGGGCTGCTGTGATGGCTGCACCCATGCAGAAAGATAAGAAAAATGGATGGTTAAAAGGTTGTCTGGTGTTTGGCTGAGGGGGATTGGTTTTGTAAACCTTTGATGAGGAGGGATATCTGGGGACTTGAAGAGTCGGGGCACTGTTGGCCATGGATGAACTTGGAGAGCAATGTATGCCACTGAGGTAGATTTTGATTGTTCCTGAAATAAATTGGTATGATGGAGGTAAGAGATGAAGGATATTGAAAGGAGGGAAAACTCCTGGAAAGCTCTGTGGAAGTTTTTTGAAGGAACTCCAAGCTGTCCAGTAGGTTTGGAGTGTTCTGAGAGAAACGGCTTGCAGTATGGTATTTGTGGATGTGGTATGAAGATGTCTTGAGGGAATGGACCAGACGAATGAGAGTTCTGAATCAGGAGGAATTGAAGTTGATTGGAGTCTGCTTCCAGAGCCAATGTTCTAAATTTGAAAAAGAAGATAAAACATCTGTGATTTTATTTTGGTGACCTGGGATATGTTCATCTATGATGATGAACTGGTAACAGGCGGAAATTCTAAGGGGCAATTAACATTTCGGAACCCCATAGACTGGCTGTTACTACTATGGGATACAGGTTTATGAGAATGATTGCTTGGTCTATGTTGTGGCGGTGGAGAATTCATCCAATTTGGTTACTCCAATTGGGCTTATGCGGAATAAGGTGGAGAATCAAAAGGGGCCGATCATGAATCTGGAATCTAGTTCTTTTTGATGAGGCCTTCCACTATATCGGGTCCAGCTGTTGCAGATTATAAGTTATTGCAGATCAAGCTGGAGTCAGGTATACTTTCCAGACTGTGGCTGAAATGTTCTGTCAGGCCTGAAAAAAAGAACTGGTTGGAAATTGTCTGGATGGTGTCCATTTCACTAACTAACTGGGAAATAATGATTGAAGAAGAGAGAGGCTGCTCACTTAGCTGCAAAGCTTGAGGTAGATATAAAAATGACTGCTCCAAAGGAAGAAGATCAAATGTCTGCACCTGATGGAATTAGGGAACGGTTATGGGTTGAGAATGATGGTTGTTCCATGGTGACTGCGTTGGGAGGAGCTGGAAGAGGGACTGCTGTTGCGAGAGAATGGGCTGGCAAGCGGCTCAGACCTGAAGAAGTGTTTGGTGTTGGAAAAAGATGGATGCTGGGAGGAGGGCTCCATTACTGACTGGTGTCCAAGATGGCTGAAGTGAGAGAAAGGGGTTGGTGGGCAAAAAGAGTGTTGAGATCATTTGCGGAGGCAACCTCACGCTAGGATCTGTGCCAAGAAGAATGTTAGAAGAAATTGGGGAACAGAAGGGAGGAGAGGAATGAGGTAAGTTGTAAACGGATAGAGGGTGAGGGACGACTAGCGGAGGCAGCCTCACGCTAGGATCCGCTTTCTGGGTGAGCGAGAAGTAACCATCTGCGAGGGCATCCTGGCACATGGGTTTATCATAAAGAAGATTGAAAAAGAACTGAAAAAGCAGAAGGAATTAGTGATGTTAAATATGAAACTAAAGCTTCAAATCTCATATCGAATACACAGCTCAATTATAATGAATGCATATGTTTTCAGAGGAGCGGTGATAAATGAAAGACGTCTCAACTATCTTTCCAGTCACATGAATGCTGTGCATTTCAGAATGTTGAACCAGGACCACTACTCTACAGGTTTATGGAATTTAAAGTCCATTTACTAATATATATATATATATATATATATTATATTACATTACATGATCGTACATTCTGCCATAAAGACAGTATAAAACCCTATCATAATTAGAGCATGATTTACTTGCATCAAACTCTGTTAGTATTATTATTGTTATATTTAATTTATTGCAACACATTAGTATGGAAATTATATTATCAGAAAACTACACGTTTAACATTGCCAGGCTTTTATTTGCTTAATGGAATGACTGAGCTGTACATCTATATTCTTTGGCTGCACTGGCTGGTTTATGGCTGCTGTAAATTTATTTATTTATTTTTAAAAAGCTTCAAGATTCAAGAGGCTTCATTTCATAATCCATAGAAGGAAGTAAAGTGCGGGAGACAGGAGTAAGTTTGGATAGTTCTTGCCTGAGGAGTGGAGCTGCATATGGGAAGAGCTGGAAAAGCGGGACTGTTTTTGCGGCCGCTGTTGTTGATCGGGCGGAAAAACGGCGGACGAGGAAGTGCGTGCGGTGGCAACGGACTGTGGATTAGCGCTGTAAATGTTTATGTTCAGGACATCAGGTCGGAAGAGAAACTTCTGAGTCTTGCTTTTATGATGTTGAAGTGTTTGTTGGCATGCTGGAACTGTTGATAGAACTAAAGAAGATCGTAGAGTTTAACTTTTGATGATCTGCGGGAGAAATTAATTCCAGAGCTGGAGAGGACTTGACGTAGGCTGTTGGCGGACCATTTGAAATGGGTAATATCAGTGTATTAGCGGCGGTAGAATGAAGAGATGAAGTCTTTGAAGACTGATGAGGCGCAGTTAAACGGGCGATCCTGAGCGTGGAGGAGAGAGTGGTTATTCGGAGCGTGGTCTGTATGAGCGCTCAAAAAGAGCATCCGTGTTTGGATCTGTGAGATCCGATCTTACGCGAGATGTGACTGTTGGTGTCTCGAGGAAAGTTCGTCGTCTGAAGGGGGATGATGGAATTTCCATGGTGTCGGACATTGTTCAGTACGGCACTACCGGATGCTGAAACAGCTGAGACTGAAGAGAGGTAAGCAGCTGCTTATATACTCTGGCTGTTGATTGGAAGATTAGATGGGCTCGCTCCTCCCTAAATTACGTTTAGGAACTTCACTTAGTGAACACACACACACACACACACACACATACCTACTTAACTACAATGTGAGGACGTATGACTGGATACCCTACCTTTAGGGACTACCCTTTCTGAAGGGTCTAGAGACTAAAGAAAGACATCACTGCGCTTCTGGAGAAGCCCTTATTACAGATATCACTTGATTTTATCAATAAAACACTTCCTTAAAGACCTGACACTTTACCTTCACATTGGGGACAGTATTTTATATGTCCAATTTGGGGACATACACAAACTCTGATCTAGTCATCCTTTGAGGACTGTGGAGATACACAGACTCTGGTTAAGGTACACTTTCAGGACTTTGTTGTAACTTGTAATTTTATAAGTTATTTATCCTAAGAAGACACAGAAGTGTAATATTACAATTCAAAGTTTCAATACTGGGTACTGGAATCAAGCTAGAGCAGAGAAACTAGTGTGAGAGACTAAACTGGGCTTTTTAACTTCTTCAAGAGCACTGAAAATGGGTAGCATACATTTTCATTTGATTTGCAGCTTGAGATCGAGTGCCTTTGGATTGCTCAGTTGGGAAATGACAATTAACATTCAGAAATATTATTGATTCGACTGTATTGACTATCAGAGAACAAAAGATGAACTGAATTAAGCTGAATAATGACATTATTGTCTTCTGCAGAACTGTTTTACAAATGGAATACAAATCATGTCAATTGTTAAAATTTGCAACAGTTATTTTATGTGTGTGAAGGTGTTTTGAAATGAACTGTATAGTATAAACACACCTTAGAAATAAAGTTGTCTTGACTTCAAGGCAGAGAACACTTCCTTGACCACTGCCTGCATCCTTCTAGTCAATTTAGCATTGACTGCAAATAATCATTATCCCAAAAACATCTTAAGATGTTTTCCTCACCAGTGTCATCTCTGGCTACTCACTGGGGCCTTAAGACATTAGGCATGTTTTCTGCAAAATGTAATAATAGTCAAAAAAACTATATGAATAAAAAAAGTGACACACACACTCCGATAAAATGACTCTTTGGGGACTCTAGTGATACACACACTCCGATAAAATGACTCTTTGGGGACTCTAGTGATACACAAAATCCGATAAAATGACTCTTTGGGGACTCTAGTGATACACAAAATCCGATAAAATGACTCTTTGAGGACTCTAGTGATACACAAAATCTGATAAAATGACTCTTTGGGGACTCTAGTGAGACACAAAATCCGATAAAATGACTCTTTGAGGACTCTAGTGATACACACACTCCGATAAAATGACTCTTTGAGGACTCTAGTGATACACAAAATCTGATAAAATGACTCTTTGAGGACTCTAGTGATACACAAAATCTGATAAAATGACTCTTTGAGGACTCTAGTGATACACAAAATCTGATAAAATGACTCTTTGAGGACTCTAGTGATACACAAAATCCGATAAAATGACTCTTTGAGGACTCTAGTCATACACAAAATCTGATAAAATGACTCTTTGAGGACTCTAGTGATACACAAAATCTGATAAAATGACTCTTTGAGGACTCTAGTGATACACAAAATCCGATAAAATGACTCTTTGGGGACTCTAGTGATACACAAAATCTGATAAAATGACTCTTTGGGGACTCTAGTGAGACAAACTGATTAAATGAGTCTTTAATATTAACAATAACAACACATTGTGGCGAATAACAGAAATTCAAAAAGATAAGAAAAAAAAAACAATTTACAAAGGACAACAATGAAAATGCAAAACTGGCACTAACTTGGAGGCTTCCGTACTTCCTCCATTCACCCATCTTTAAAATCTCTCTACTTCCTCCTTTACCTTCACCCTCCTCCTTCCCTTTACATTCACTCGCTCTTCTCACAACTTTTACATTCGCTCCTCCCTCTTTTCATCCCCTTTACATTCTCTTTCTTTTCATCCCCTTTACATTCGCTCCTCCCTCTTTTCACAATCTTTACATTCGCTCCTCCCTCTTTTCACAACCTTTACATTCGCTCCTCCCTCTTTTCATCCCCTTTACATTCGCTCCTCCCTCTTTTCACAACCTTTACATTCGCTCCTCCCTCTTTTCACAATCTTTACATTCGCTCCTCCCTCTTTTCATCCCCTTTACATTCGCTCCTCCCTCTTTTCACAATCTTTACATTCGCTCCTCCCTCTTTTCATCCCCTTTACATTCGCTCCTCCCTCTTTTCACAACCTTTACATTCGCTCCTCCCTCTTTTATCCCCTTTACATTCGCTCCTCCCTCTTTTCACAATCTTTACATTCACTCCTCCCTCTTTTCACAACCTTTACATTCTCTTTCTTTTCATCCCCTTTACATTCACTCCTCCCTCTTTTCACAATTTTTACATTCGCTCCTCCCTCTTTTCACAATCTTTACATTCACTCCTCCCTCTTTTCACAACCTTTACATTCTCTTTCTTTTCATCCCCTTTACATTCGCTCCTCCCTCTTTTCACAACCTTTACATTCGCTCCTCCCTCTTTTATCCCCTTTACATTCGCTCCTCCCTCTTTTCACAATCTTTACATTCGCTCCTCACTCTTTTCACAATCTTTACATTCGCTCCTCCCTCTTTTCACAACCTTTACATTCGCTCCTCCCTCTTTTATCCCCTTTACATTCGCTCCTCCCTCTTTTCACAACCTTTACATTCGCTCCTCCCACTTTTCATCCCCTTTACATTCGCTCCTCCCTCTTCATCCTTTACATTCGCTCCTCCCTCTTTTCACCTTTACATTCGCTCCTCCCTCTTTTCACCTTTACATTCGCTCCTCCCCCTTATCCCCTTTACCTCATCCTTAATATTTATGACATATAGAAAGTTTAGTGACATTCCATCGAACTTCATTGTAACTGAACAATGAAAACAGAACATTGAAAATGAACTATTCTTTCTTCATTAGTGTTCTTATACTCAGTCTTACTTTCTTGATAATTCTGATTCATTCCATCCTCAAAACAATTTCTACACCTTTATCCTAATTTCTTTTAATTTTCCTCCACTTATTACAAAAAGAGAATGATGTGCAAAGTGTTAAGATGGCATGTAAAATATAAGAGCTAATATGGGATTATTTTACTTGGGATAAATGGTACAGATTATTTTTGATTAGTTTATGTAACATCGCAGTACAGTCTTTTGCTAACAACGTTAATGTACAGCACCTTCAATGAGCTGGTCGCTAGTTGAGCCACTCTCTTCACACAAATAAGTCAAATAATACTTTTAACACTTTCCACATCATATGATATTTTTACAGTATTTTTATATATTATATATTTATTTTTTTACAGTAAAGAAGTTATAAAAGGCACTGAAGTGTTTTTGTGTTTGTGCCTCCTCACAAACCACCCTTTCTTTTAAGAGTCGTGATCCTGTTCCGCACATAATTTTTCACACCAGTCCATGTTCGCTGCTTCAAAGCTTCTGGCTCTGTATGAATGCATCTTTCACAGTCTTGCTTACCAGGAACTTTGCATGTCTTGATGAACTTCATCATGTGTCTCTCTACTGCTTTTACCTCATTGTCCTCCCATTTCTTTTTTGGAGCATTTGAAGAACCTATGGAATAATTAAAAATGTAATTCTCATAACTAAATCAGTGAGTATGACCAAATCATACATATGTCCTAATGTGTAGATTTTTCTGAATTTTGAAAAGCCCTTGGATGGCTATTGCTGCTTGGAGCTAATTTATGGTTATTTGATGATTATTGTGTGTGTAGTTTAGAGATTTTTCTTACCTTGATCCTCTTGTGAAACAGATTGATCAGATTGAACAGGTAGATCAGTCTCTGCTGGTGCTGTTGTCTGAGATACGTCACTGTAATCCTCCTCATCACTTGACATGGAATCACCTTGAGCCTCAAGTTGCTCTAAACAGTTGATAAAAAAAACAACAACAACAGTTTATTGATTATACTTAGCATCTGTAACATATGATAATGTACAGTTTTTGCAAATATATACAGCACAGGCACACACAGACCGTCCAAGTATACTCATACCATTTGGGTCAATTTCAATGTCGTCAAGTTTCTTTCCTTTGAAGTCAGACAGTGTTCCTTTCTCCATGGCCATTAGGACTTTACTCATTTTTGCCAGCTGCAGTGTCCCCTCTGGTAACCGGTAATACTGTCTGTGGATTCTAATATCGTGACCAAGGAAATCAGCCAGCTGGTCTGCTTCATTCTCATCAAGGTTCAGAACTTTCGACATGGTTGCTATGTGTTTCCTGAGCCTGGTTGATGACAGCGCTTCGGGATTCTTTATGCCACATTCACAAGCAGCTTTGTTGATGCACTCTCCTCCTCTGTAGGCAGACATCGCTCCACATCTGGCAAACATAAAGGGATTCTCTGCTGGAACGCCACAAACCTCACGTGTTTCAACGAGCAGCTCCATGGCAGTAACCATCGAAGGCTTGAGGAGCACAGGAACCTTTCTCCCCCGTTTACCACGGATCTCAACTCTGGTGAAGTGTAGGCACAGCTTCCTCTCAAACTCAGACAGACAGATGGCGATGTCTTCGTGTAGCTCAGAAGAATCCCTGCTTTTAAAAGCTGACAAAAGCATCCGGGACACCTCACCTTCTCTTCTTCTGTTGAACAGGATGACCTGGGACAGCGTGACTTTGGCTAGAGCAGCATAGCTGTCAGCAGAAGGGCAAGTTCTGAGCTTACTTAGGAGCTCATTGTGTTTCTTGTCAAGATGTGCATGTAGGACTTTGACGTCCTGAGTGAAAGGAATGATCTGTGGTGTGTTCCACTTGGCTTCTTTCAATGTAGTTATAGCACCAGCAGAAATGTACTCATTCCACCTTGCCTGGTGTATTTTCCTGAAGTCTCGAGCACACTCAGCACGGTCATGATCTCCATACATCATGGCGTTGCTCTCAACAATGCTACAGATCTTGTTTAAAGAATGCCCAAGTTTGAGAGCTAAAGAAGGAATACGGTAGAAGTTTTTCTCTTCATCGTAGCCAGATACAACTTTAACAGCTGCTATGACATGTTTGAAGTTTGCTGGTATGATGAAGTCTACCATTGTTCTCAGTGGTGTAAACTTCCTTGCTTCAAGAAGAAGTCTGCCAACTTCTCTCATCTTCTGCCTGATGTAGTCATGTCTGGTCACATCAGACCCCATCCTGTTGAACATGTGCTGCCCCAGCTGCATGATGCATATGTCGGAATGGACTACACGTGAAATGTCATCATAGTTCATAAAGGATAGTACTTTCTTGAAACCTGTGCTTACTTCTAAGCCAACTGGTGTGTTCAGAGCACACAGAGATCTAACTCTTTTCCTGCCCTGGGCTTCATCATCTTTAGGTTTCAGAGGACAGGTTTTGATATGTTTCCAAAGGATACTCTTGTTGTAAAGCCCTTGGCAGTAAATGCAGTGAATAAATTCTTTGGCTCTTTTTCCTTTTTTTGGACGGTAACAGGCAATCATCTCCCCATGTCCTTGTCTCACAACATCTGTGTTGTGGGCAAAGTTGCCCCTTTTTCTAAGGTGGTTTAACTGGACTCGTCGTTCTTTTGAATTTTTTGGATATGCTACTGCCTTTACAACCTCCACTTCGTTGCGATGGACAAATTCAAGATGTCTTGCCATTTTTGAATATGGCTTAGAGCAATAAAGGCAATACTGCTTCTTGTTGTATGTCTTGCATTCCTGCTTTGGTGATGGCATGGACTGAATAAAAGTCTTATCACCAGACAAGGTGTTTGTCTCTTTAGTTTGGCATTTCATCTTTTTTGGTGATGGTGCCGTCATAAATTGATTAGATGAACTACCAGCCTCTTTGAGTGATTTTGGATGCATCAAAGCACTTTTACCCATGTCATGTCCAGAAGAACTACCATCCGATTCATCAGAGTTGATTTTTGGTATGTAGTCAACATCACTGTAGTCTGTGACATCGCTGTAGTCACTGATGGCACTTCCTGAATACTGAATGAGAAAAAAATGAACACTTACTCAAATAATTCCAAATGTTGTTTTTTTCCAACTACTTTTTTAGTGATCACATGAGTATACCACTGCCAGAATCTAACAGAAGAGATCGTATGTGAGCATAGTGGGCATGGCAGCAGTTCCCGTAAAATTACATTTCCTGGATTGTAGGCAAGTAAAGTCATAACTATGAAAATGATTTGAGTATACACTGCGTTCCAAATTATTATGCAAGAGACAAATCAGTAAGATTTCTGTACAATAAACATTCAGATTTTAGTTTTTCTAAGAAAATGTTTGTTCATTTATTTATCCATGTCTTTTTAGATAACTGGTATCAATCTCATTTGCCAGATCTATGGAAACCCTACTTAGAGGTTGTTCCACATTATTAAGCAAGTCACAGTTCTCATGCAATATGGGGAGGAAGAAAGATCTTTCTGAAGATGAAAAGCATGAAATGGTGCAATGTTGTGCAAAAGGCATGAAAACAACTAATATTGTGTGAAACTGAATGGAGATTATCGAATTATCATAAGATTTGTGAATGATTTAGAGCACAGCAGAACTCGGTCAGATAAAGGCTTATTAATGAAAGTTCATGTCAAAAAAATTAACTGTATTAAAAGGGCAGCTATAAAAAAGCCAGTGTTGAGCAGCAAACAGGTATTTGAAGCTGCTGGTGTCTCTGGAGTCTCAAGAAGCTCTCCATGCAGGCTGGCAGTTGTGCGTAAAGATGCATTTCAGCCACTCCAAACCAAACCTCACAAAGAGAAACATTTACAGTGGGTTTAGAAATACATGAAGACTCATTTTTAAATAGCTTTATTCACTGACTAATGCTGTACTACAATGGATGGTCTAAATGGATGGATTTCTGGATGGTTGGTGAATGGCCACCACGTGCCAATAAGACTGCGACGTCAGCAAGGAGCTGTCGGGTGATGATTTGGGCTGGAATACTGGGAAGTGAGATGGAGGGTATTAAAATGACTTTTGCAAGATATGTGGAGTTCATAACTGGACATTTTTCAGCTATGGTATAAAAAGGAGGATAGTGCACAGTACAATGCGCTATTTGTACAATGCACTATGCACTATCCCATGCTGCAAAAAAACACCACAGCAATAAATCTGTTTGAAAATGTATTTCTTCACCAACTGTTAATGTTTATCTTTGTGAGGTTTGGTTTGGAGTGGCTGAAATGCATCTTTACGTACAACTGCCAGCCTGCATGGAGAGCTTCTTGAGACTCCAGAGACACCAGCAGCTTCAAATACCTGTTTGCTGCTCAACACTGTCTTTTTTTATAGCTGCCCTTTTAATACAGTTAATTTTTTTGACAGGAACTTTCCTCAATAAGCCTTTATCTGACCGAGTTCTGCTGTGCTCTAA
Organism: Ancherythroculter nigrocauda; assembly: GCA_036281575.1. NCBI lineage: Eukaryota > Metazoa > Chordata > Actinopteri > Cypriniformes > Xenocyprididae > Ancherythroculter > Ancherythroculter nigrocauda. The sequence continues at coordinate 29,373,302 of VTFQ01000017.1, forward strand.
ATCACTCACAAATCTTATGATAATTCGATAATCTCCATTCAGTTTCACACAATATTAGTTGTTTTCATGCCTTTTGCACAACATTGCACCATTTCATGCTTTTCATCTTCAGAAAGATCTTTCTTCCTCCCATATTGCATGAGAACTGTGACTTGCTTAATAATGTGGAACAACCTCTAAGTAGGGTTTCCATAGATCTGGCAAATTATTTTGTCTGAGATTGATACCAGTTATCTAAAAAGACATGGATAAATAAACAAACAAACATTTTCTTAGAAAAACTAAAATCTGAATGTTTATTGTACAGAAATCTTACTGATTTGTCTCTTGCATAATAATTTGGAACGCAGTGTATAAAGAGTTACATGGCAAGTCACATACCTGTCTTTTTCTTGATAGCCTTAAAGAGGGTACCTGGAAGAGGAGAAATACAAACAAATAAAAATAATATATAATTTAGTCCTACCAGTCCAATACACACAGACCATCCCAATAATTGAGCAAATGAAGATACCCACCTCTCTTAATGAGAGTGTCTTAGACATCTGTGATGAGAGAACCACGGGTGTGGATACAGCACAGGGTGAAGATAAGGGTAGAGCAGGAGAAGATGGAGGCTGTGCTGGGCTGGATGAGGATGATGAGGGCTGCGCAGGCGAGGATGAGGACGACGAGGACTGCGCAGGCGAGGATGAGGATGACGAGGACTGCGCAGGCAAGGAGGAGGTCAACGAGGGCTGCGCAGGCGAGGATGAGGATGACGAGGACTGCGCAGGCAAGGAGGAGGTCAACGAGGGCTGCGCAGGTGACGTTGGTGGTGCAGGAGGTGGTGACGTTGATGAGGTCATTACAGAGGTGGACACAGCACAGGGTGGGGATGAAGAGGATGCATCAGTTGCGGACGCGACTAAGGATGACTGTAACAGTTTGAAAATATAATCTGAATAAAAACATAAGGTCTACAAGCAAAAGAAACTATTAATTAATATTAAAATAATTAGCTGTTAATGGACTGAGGTGTTGATCACAGAGTATTGTTATGATGTTGACATATTACTCAATCTTACTTTAGCAATCTTATTGCGTTCCTTTTCAGTTTCTGCTCTGTTAAAACGTTCATAGCAATCTTCATGATGTTTTCTTAATTTTGCCAGTCTTGATTGAAACCGCTTCTGTGGATATATAAAGAAGTATTTAGCATAAAGGGTTAGTTCACCCAAAAATGAAAATAATGTCATTAATTACTCACCCTCACATCGTTCCACACCCGTAAGACCTTTGTTAATCTTCAGAATACAAATTAAGATATTTTTGATTAAATCCGATGGCTCAGTGAGGCCTGCATTCAATGCAATAACATTTCCTCTTTCAAGATCCATTAATGTACTAAAAATATATTTAAATCAGTTCATGTGAGTACAGTGGTTCAATATTAATATTATAAAGTGACAAGAATACTTTTTGTGCACCAAACAAAAAAAATAACGACTTTGACAATATAGTGATGGGCTGATTTCAAAACACTGCTTCAGAGCTTCACAAATCGAATCAGTGACTATCGGATCTCCTATCAAACGGCTAAAATGCTGAAATCACGTGACTTTGGCACTCCGTATCACTGATTCGATTCATAAAGCTCCAAAGCAGTGTTTTGAAATCGGCCCATCACTATATTGTCGAAAAGTCGTTATTTTGTTTTTTTGGTGCACAAAAATATTCTCGTCACTTTATAATATTAATATTGAATCACTGTACTCACATGAACTGATTTAAATATGTTTTTAGTACATTAATGGATCTTGAGAGAGGAAATGTCATTGCTTTGAATGGAGGCCTCACTGAGCCATCAGATTTAATTAAAATTATCTTAATTTGTGTTCTGAAAATTAAAGGTGTGGAACGACATGAGGGTGAGTAATTAATGACATTATTTGAACTAACCCTTTAAACAAATATAAAATGTACATTAACAATATTGAAAATAAAATTGTGACAATAACTAGGTAACTAGCAGAGGTGGGTAGTAAGGTAGTAAGACTACATTTACATTCCATAACGTTTGGCGCTCGAGCGGTTAATAAACATAACTGCATGTCTAAAGAACATTGTAGCTGGAGCTACTTCTCTCTGTTTATGTCTATGACGAGTCACACAGATACTGTGCTTCTCCGCAGTGGTTCCTTCCAGACCGGGAAGGAACCTCTTTAACTTTTTACATTTCTTTTCACAGAAATTACATTTCTAATGACAAAATATTATTTTGTACCATTTGGAGCGTTTACACAAAGTGTGCTGGATGAAGTGGACACGCACCTACAATCAACTAAAAACAAACCTTCTAATGCATCCTACGGTTTGCCAGCGATAAAGATCTTTTCTAGTTGAACACCTGTGCATCAGCTGTTAGTAGTTGCCTGTGTTGAATAGGGTGTTCAGTATTTTGGGGGCGGAGCAATGAAGGGAGGGGTGTGGTTGTTTGGGTGTCGATTTCAAATATCAACAGTTTTTCCCAGAAATCATCTAATAGTTGCTGCATTATGAGATAGTTACCATTTTTCTTGATGCTCTTGCTTTGCCTGACTGCTTATGTGGACCACTGCTGTTCACCTCATCCAATCCAGGTGAAGAAACAGGAGCAGCACAATGGGGCTGGATGCCAGAAAAGGAACCAGTGAATATAAAAACCAGTAATTACTCTAGCTGTCCTACAGTAACTTTATCTATCACTCCTTTCCTTCTGTTAACACCCAGACACACTACTCACAAAAGAGACAATAATATAGAATAATGATACAGATGTTTTAAAGTGGACTTACCGATCTCTGCGGACCCAAACTGATGGATGGCTTTTTATCAGAGGATTCAGTTGATGCTTGATTCAAAGGCTTGAGAAATATGAGACCACAATCACATGGTAACTAATCAGATAGTAAAAGATTATCCTGAATTACTGATCAATCTTTCTATCATTTTTTTGATAGTACCTTGACTCGCCATGGCCAGTCTGAGTCTCCGTAATTGTAAGTGATTTCTTCTCCTGGTAGAATGTCTCGCACAGCAAAGAGACACAGGTGAGGTTTCCTGCTCACTTCAAGGGTTCTCATTTTGCAAGTAGGATTTCTGTGTTCATCATTTACAAGTCTTCCCAAGGAACCGTCTTCTTTAGATGCATCCATGCTATAAAGACATAAAATTATTACTCAATACTTGTAATCTTATATATGCTAGACATGTAGAGTTATTTTTAAGTGGAAACCCACCGCTCTGCATAAGTTGTATGTCTCGTTTTTAATCTACCCGATTCAGACCATCAGCTGATCATCAGGACACAGCTCTATGAACTCAACCGAGTGTGTCAGGTTAAGGAGACAAACAGAATCTGCAGAGAGGAGGGTCTGAGAACCACGGATCTATCGGATAGTGTATGGCAACATCCTCTCAGCAGACAAATGCATCTAACATTCACCATTTTGTTCTCTTTTGGGAATACGGTTAAAAATGAATATTGATGACTCAAAGAAACTGCACTCAGCAGCCTTCAAGTCAGTTCATGGTTAATTTTAAGTATTAAGGGTGTGTTCACACTTGGCATGTTTGTTTAGATTAAAATGAACCCTGGTGCCATTGCTCTTTTATGGCACTTTCTCACTGTGCGGTACGACTCAACTCGGTTTGTTCTTCCACTGCAGTTAGTACCGCTTCAAAGTGATTGGGATTATAGTCTGATCATTACAGTTGTGCTGCCACCTCGTCTACTGACCACAATAGAGGCGTTTCTTTTTTCAAGTTGCCTGTGATGGTCATTTAAAGCAAGTCGATTAAAAAACACAAGGCAGCAAACCCGCTAGAATTAAATCTAGCTGGTGTTGTAAATCCAATCTAGTGTCTCTGCGGATGCTGTTATACTCTCTGACAAATCAGTGATCTTCAGTGCTTACACGTCACATTTCAGTATCAGTATGGCACGTTTGGAACCTCAACCAAAGTGGTACTATTTAAAGGGATAGTTCACCCAAAAATAGAAATGTTTATCTGCTTACCCCCAGCGCATCCATGATGTAGGTGACTGTTTCTTCAGTAGAACACAAATTACGATTTTTAACTTAAACCGTTGCTGTCTGTCAGCTGTATAATGGAAGTCAATGGAAAGTCCATGTATAAAAGTCCATAAAAATTAAGGGGCCGTGCCGAGCCGTACCATGTAGTGGAAAAGCAGCATTCATTAGAACGTGTGAACGCTGCTATCTGAACCCTGGTGCACACTAAACAAGTGGACAGAGACTACTGAAAAGATGGGTCTTGGTCCACTTCCAAACAAACTCTGGAGCAGTTCGACTGAAATATGAATGCAACACGGACCAAAGAGATCTAAACGAAACAAAAACAGGAAGATGAGACCCTAAAAAGGACAGAATGCTCATGCATACCTGTTTTTTCTCTTCATAGTCGTGATGTTGCCCATAACAGTTCAGTACAGGTGTCAGAACCGGAGGGATTCCTGCCGCTGTTTTGACTTTTACACATTTTATAAACTCTTCACAAGTTCTCAGCTGGTCAAAATACCACCATAGGCTACGCACACAGCATGTGCGGCAAGTCTTGAAATACAGGCAATACGTCATAAAAGCCGACCAATCAGGTTGTGAACATATCATTATGCCTTTAGGTTCGACGATAGAAATGCTAAGTGGACCCAGACCAAACGAACAAAGCAAACCGAACTACAAACATGAACACACCCTAAGTATCTTACAGTTCCAGATGTTTTAGCATCTCTACTACATCAATCCAACAGGTCTGTACTCACCACCAATTTCTGCCACTCCACTGAAAATCAAACAGGAACGCATTCTCGGCCTCAGTGTAGTGTTCAGTTCGGTCAAGACTTTCCTCTGAACTCAGAAGTTCACCTCTGTATTCAAGAACGAAATCACCTCTGAAAAAAGCTCTAGTGGTGAAAACTCCACGCCCTGAAGAGGAGAAATGCATTAGTTTCAGCAGTTTATTAAGTCAACTATCATTTTGATCATTACTTAAAGTTCTCTGCCATATGATGTACATTGTATGTAAAAGGGAAATTGCTGAATGAAAATAGTCAATAGCCAGGCAAATTTCTAAGTATGCTGTGCTTTTATACATTACATTATACTTTAAAATCTTAAAATTATACAGTTAAAATTTCATACACTTTCATACATGAACAATATTATCTTGGCTTTATATCATTTAGAATAGAGTGCTGCAGCGATAACGTATTTTTGCAGGTGATCCGGTAGTTCACATCCCCCTGGTTCCCTCAACTAAAACCCTATAGGATGTTTTAACTGGCTTTTGTATTGCTGCAGAAACTAAGCTTAAGTTTGCCTCTTAATACACCACAGTTGCAAAACTTCATCGTCCTCATGATTAAGCTTCAACAACTCGTCTAGAACGTGTCTGTGTTGCATTATTTTTAAAAGAAAATTCTGTGTTTATACATGCATCTCTTCTGGATAGTTTGTCTTTGTGGTGTATGGATGTTTATGGATGGTTTTTGGCTTCTATAGTTTAGATAAAGAGTTTTTTTGTTGTTGTTAAATGTGCCTCCAGGAACTGTAAAACTTTAAAAATCCATCTCCCTGTGTAATAAGTATAATGTTTTGCATTCTTACAATGTATGTTTGAATGGTTGTGTACAGTGTACATCCCTAAATCTACCTCTAAACACAACGAGGCTGTGAAAGTGACTAGTGAGTAGATGACTTTATCTGTTCAGGTGACGATTTTTAATGTCCCAGACAACCTCTGTCTCCCATTTAGACATTTTAAAGTAAAAGCTTTTTTTTTTTTTTTTTAAATCACAAGAGGGTATTACTGATGTATTTTGTGTCTTAGAAAAAAAAGTGAAAATAACAGCCCTTACTTCAGGAATTTAACTAAAACCCAATTTAAAAAAAAAAAAAAAAAAAAAAAAACATTGATCATGTACATGATCATGAACAACGATATACTGATAACTCAAAAAAAAAAAATCACCTTATTAAAATGATCCATTGTCCTGGTTTACATACAAACCAATAACCACCTAAAAGTGTTAGTTCACCCAAAAATAAAAATTCTGTCATTAATTCCTCTCCCTCATGTCGTTCCACACCCGTAAGACCTTCATTCATCTTCAGAACACAAATTAAGATATTTTTGATCAAATTCAATGGCTCAGTGAGGCCTGCATTGAGAGTAAGATCATTTCCTTTTTCAGTGTCCAGAAAGCTACTAAAGACATATTTAAAACAGATCATGTGACTACAGTGGTTCAATACTTTTTGTGCGCCCAAAATCAGTCATCACTAGATATTATTGAATAAAGTGGTTATTTTGTTTTTCTGTGCACAAAAAGTATTCTCAACACTTCATAACATTAAGGTTGAACCACTGTAGTCACATGACTGTTTTAAATATGTCTTTAGTAGCTTTAGAGGCCTCACCGAGACATCGGATTTCATCAAAAATATCTTAATTTGTGTTCTGAAGATGAATGAAGGTCTTACAGGTGTGGGAAAACATGAGGGTGAGTAATTAATGACAGCAACTTCATTTTGGGTTAACTAACCCTTTAAACTACAAGACTTTATTTGTAAAGCAGGTTATTCTGCATTAATGACATCAAAACCTAACCATTCGTGTATCTGGTTAGTCATAAATACTTGCCTTTATATTTGCTGATGAACTGCTCTTGAAGCCCAGGCTTATCAGCTCTACGGGTCATGTGATCCTCTGCATTCTGCAGAGGTGTTTTACGCCTTTTGCTATTCAGCATTATTTCTGGAAAAAAAGAAATAAAAAGAAATATAAGGTGAATGGATTAAATAAGCATTTTTAAAAATCTTTTTGATCTTACTGGAATTGTTCACCCAAAAATGTACATAATTATTGTACTAATCCTCATGTTGTTCCAAACCTGTGTTGTGTTTTTCTGTGGAACACTAAAGTTTATCTTTAAATGTAATACAGAGCCCTATGCAATGACAGCACTTGTGATTAGTCTAAAACAGGCATTTAGATTAAAAAAAACAGCAATATCATTGATGCCAAAAACCATTGTGACCAGATGATTGATGTCAATCCATATTCATATTAATTTAAAAGCTACAGATTTTCAGTCAGTAACCTGATAGATTCATATGGACTATTTTGTCTGCTTTGGAGCTTGACACACAGAATAAAAAATACTATAAAGTGTCTATGTACTGTCATTGTGCAAAAAAGCTCTGTGAAGATAAATAAAAAAACATGGATACTTTTGTGTTCCACTAAAAAAAAAAAGTGTAAATAATGTATTACATAAAATTAAAAATGACATCAAATAATAAAAAATGAAAATTAATTATTTCAAATTACAATACATACTGTTGATATTTTACAAAAATTGAGAAAAACAGGCTACCACTGATTAAATTGTAGAATCTAAAGAGATATTATATGAAATATAACAAAATTATATTTGCTGATCAATGCCTACAAATAAGCAATAAACTGTTTTTTTCCTTATTGCAAAAAAAAAAAAAAAAAAAAAAAATCAAATGAGAATCAAACTCAAATACAATCGAGAAATAAAACATTAACAGAAAATAATTTAACCACTAAAGTATACATACATCTTACTAACTTTCATATTTCACAGTGTATTTTAGTTATCATGCATTTTCGGGACAACACTTGATCTCACCTCTCCAGCGTCCATTGATGGGGGTTGTCGTCTTTTTCGCGTCAAGCAATGCCATGTGATTGCATTTCCCGGGAAAACACATCCACAGCTGACGTGCGTGCATGACGTAGTTACGTATTTGGATTTCACGTTGAAATTGTGACTACATTTATTTGACCTAATAAATATTTAATAAATATTTTGGCAAACACCTAGATCTTTGTTTGATTTATTATGGATTATTTCGAGGCTCTAAAATAAACTTTAACGTGCACTTTATTAACAGCATTTTCTTTCAATTTTTTTTTTTAATTTATGGTATTTTATATTAAATATAAAGGAAGGAAAAGCTGCTTTAAAAACGCATAGCCACGACAGATTATTCCATCATTTGAGCAGCACTCGTGATCTCTCATCAGAGTTGATCTCACTCTGCACTGAAGCTGCTGCGCTGCTGATGTGGGGGATGGGCGGGAGGCGCGCGCGCGATCAGAAGCCGGTGGGGGAAGGGCGGCGAGTCACTCAGTGTCACTGTCTGCAGCTCTCAGCTAGGGCTAGGGCTAGGGTTAGGGTTAGGGGAGCAGGGGTTTCACATCCAGTGCCTTTTAAAATCAAAGTAAGAACAAAATAAATCTGTAAACAAACATGTAAACGTCCCAGCTTGAGTCATGATTCTTTTAAACACTTTTTATACTAAACACTGTAACTGCTCTCTCTCTCTCTCTCTAAATATAAAACAATGTTTGCTGTAACTGCTCTCCTATTATATATTCTCATTCATATGCATCCTTAAGATGTAAACCAGTATGTGCATTTCTTAAAACAGTTCATACAAATAACAGCACACAATGAATTACCTGCAATAGCCTGTAACCAGCTCATAATCCTTATATCAGTAAGTCCTTGTGTCATTGTTCACAAAGACACTCTGACCGTATTTTCAGAAGTAATATGGATACGATTTTGATGTCAGTGATTGAAAATACACAAGACTGCACTTTATCTGTATGGCATACATTTCAACAGTATGAACACGTCACTCTGGATGAGACAGGATTCAGATATACTTTCTGGTGGTCTGTCAAAAAATTACAGTAGCTACAATGTCATGTGATATAATGACAGCCAGTGGCACAGATCCTCACCAAACCATCCATTCCAGCGTGATGAATATGATCCTCAACTGGATGGAACTGGAATAAATACTTTGACTGTTGTGATCATCCCAATCGGACTTATGATAGCTGCCTGAATTATAATAATGCTCTGTTCACTGTTGGACAGAGGAGAACTGATGACAAAGAAATGTTTCAAGGGTAGAAACAAGTGACGAACCTGGCTGGAACATGCTTGTTCAATGAACACTTGTCAGTGGTGTTGTTGATTACCTGAAAGTTTTCATCATCATTGTTTGTGTGTTGTCTGCAGCAAGTTTCTGTATTTGGGTGAATATTTGCAGCAAGTGTGTTGTCAAACTGATCAAGATGTTTTGTTCATTTTTTCTGTTTGCATGTGTTTTCTTCAGTTGTGCGCGGTGATCTCTCTCAGCCACCGTAATATTTACTGTATAATGTAAAATGCAAGTAGACTGCAGTAACATAGCATTACATCAGTCTACAGTTTATGTAGTGAACAGTACATAGTGAACATTGTCTGATTTCACACCTGTTCTGTCTACAAACACATCTCCCATCATTCGGCTATTTCCATCAGAAACATCTCAGTCTTGGCCTCTTCTACCTCTTCCTCTGTTCTCCTCCGTACCCTTCCACCACACATCCTTACTCCTTCTTCTGTCTGTTGACTCTGTTTGTGTCCTTGTTGTTCATTCATGTTCAGAGTGTGTAACACTGTGTTGTGCTCTGTCTGTGCCTCCCAAATGAGATGGCATCTGAGATATTTTAGAGAACTGTTGAACATTGCTTGAATTACATTCCCCTTCATTATTGAAATTCAAAATTCATCCCTGCAATTTAATAATTCAGGACAAAAAAAGTCTAAAAGAAATGTATAGAAAATATGCTTGACAGTTTATGACTAGTTCAACCATTTTGCATTTAATGGCTTATGAAAATAAAAACTATTCGACACCTAGTATATTTTGATGAACATGACATAAGCAAGTGATAATGTAGGAAACATCTGACACTTGTACATCAAATGCATGAATGTACCAAAGCATTTGCAATTTGTTCAGGAGAATGAGAAACTGCATTTATGATGTGAACAAGAGACTATAATGTGGATGTTGAACAAGTAAGCATTTTAGTTGTGATTGGAGAAATGCACCAAAGTGAGAGAAACTCTTATATATAATATAATATAAAATATAAAATTATTATATTATATATAATATTAATTATTATAAATATCATATATAAATATAAATTATTATATTATATATAAAATATAAAGAGAATGTTTGCTGTAACTGCTCCTATCTATATAATATTATAATATATATTTTTTCACATATCTTTATTATTTATTTTTTATGTTACTATTTGTGTACTGTACTTGTCTCTTGTCTCTGATACTAATGGAGGAACAGCAGAACGCAAAGTAAGAGAAAACACTTTTAAAAGCAAATAAAATCACTCATAAAAGCAAGCGATTTTGAAGGTTTTCAAATCTTTTTGTTGCTTGTGTATTTTATTAAATAAACTCATATGTATAAATCATCATACTTGACGGATTAAAACAGTTGTCCCTCCGCTTTTGGGAGGAAATATGTATGTTTCATATTCACATGACGTAATGTCTGTCGTCCCCGCCTCAAACTCGTTCGTACATTAATAAACTGTAGTTACAGTACGCGGATATAGTCTCCGTTAGGCGGGGGCGGGGCAGCGCGATCTTTACACACACATTGATGCGAGAGCAAAACTCCGAGGATTAAAAGTTAATAATACATGCCAATATAAAGCATGAGAGCTCCTGCAAATGAGTCTATTTTTATTTAAACACAAATTATTGTGAATATTTCTCAAATTAAATGTGGATTATATGTCAATTCATTCATATTCATGATAGTTTTTGCCTCCGCCATCTTTATTGGTGACGTGTTGGTCTCTGATTGGTCAGATCACCAGTCCCGCGCTCGTAGTATCTTCCTGCGCTCTGATTGGTCAGAATCCCAAAAGTGTGTATCTTTCCGGAAGTGCAGTTCTCCTAGAGGGCGCTGTGTTATACACACTTTAGTGGGGGGGCATACACACTTTAAGTACACAAATCACATAAAAGTGAATTTTTGGGACAAATGAGATTTTAAGCCAGGAAACCATTTTAGAGCATGCTGAATGCCACTATATGGTCAAACAAATGAGGACATACAAAATGTCCCAAGTTTTTTTGGTGGTCCCCAGTTTACTGGTGTGTATCCTGGTGAATGTACCCAAAAGTGACATAAGTAGGTACACACACACACACACACACACATATATATATATATATATATATATATGTTCTCAGAGCTCAGTCAGGACCAGGAGAGAGAGGGAGAGAGAGAGAAGAGGAAAATCACATGAAGAGAAGAGCGTTTAATCTCATTTAAGTAACTGTTGTGAACACAGTTATCACATATGTTCCATTTACCATAACTGGATTGGTATCTGCTCTGACAGTGCAGCTTTTTCATATTCTCTGGTCACTTAGTTATATTTGTTTTACGCTGGCTGGTTTAGTACCACCAGTTCTTTACCTGCACCGAATTGGAAAACTGTCCTTCCTCAGCTTCTGGAACAAGTAGAGTTAATTAGTCCTTGTATCATTTCAAATTGGGATCTGTCGGGATTTCATACTGTACATTTGAAAATGACAAAAGTGTGACTCGTTTAGCAGGTTTGGTTTTCTTAAAACAAACAGTCTAACACAGTCATGTCAATTATACAATTACCAGTGAAAAAAAAAAAAAATCAAGACCATTTGTATGGTCTGACAGAGCATAGCCATTGTGCACAGTACAATCAAGCTTAAATACACTTATAGAAATGTTGTTTCTCTTGGTCATTTTGTTTCTATGTTGAATGTACTGTATTGTATTGTGGCCTGGTCACTGTCAGGGTTTGGACATTTATGGGTAATAATTGTGAATAAGCATACTGTCATGTAAGAAAAAAATCAGACTCTGGTGTGAAAACCATAAAGTTACACATAGTGTGAATTCAAGTAAATTGCATGTGCTGATTGATTGATTGATTGATTGATTGATTGATTGATTGATTGATTGATTGATTGTCGGCCCATGCAATTTACTTGAATTCACCCTATTTGTTGCAGTAAATCAGATGTGTCTCAAAACTAAATCAAAAGCCCAATTTTAGATGTAACTCTATTCCATTTAGCGAAAAAAATATGGCAGTCAGTGGGGGGCAAGATCTGTTTGGTTACAAACATTCTTCTAATATCTTCCTTTGTGTACAGCAGAACAAAGAAATTTGGTAACACTTTAGTATAGGAAACACATATAATTAGTTAGTAAAGTAGTTGTTAAATTTAAGTATTGGGTATATAGTTTCAAAATAGCAAATTTGCCTTGTATGATTCATAAAATTGTGTATTCTTTTTCATTACAACCTTTATGTAAAATAAAGCTAATGTATGTTTAATCTCAGTAAGTCAAATATTTTAAATGCATCCACTAAAAAGATTAATTCACTGACCCTTCTCTGTAGGGTACATTGTTAGGCCATTGACACTTTGAAAAAACAAACAAACAAACAAACAAACAAAAAACATGATATTTAATGTTACTCCAGTTTGGATCTGACATCAAAAAGCCTGTAAAAAAAAAAAAAGAAAAGAAACAAAGGAATCATAATTCGTGGGTGACAACTACACCAACAAATGAATTGATCTTCTTTTTTTCTTTTTTTTTTTTTTGCATTCATGTAAATTAAAAACCCTGAGTTCTGAAATTCATTTTCCATTTTCAAGTGCAATATTTTTCTGTCCTGTTGTTTACTCAAGACAGTCTATTTTTTGTAACCTCATGATTTTCATTTTGTATAGCCAGTGTCCTATGTGATGAAAATGAAATCATTGAAGTTGTGACAGCTGTGAAGTGACTATATAAAACAGCAGTGAGCTTCATGTCAAGCCAGAGAGACTGAACCTTCACTCTTCAGGTGAATGCTACTTGAAACCCTATATATATGAAAGCAACACATTTAAATTAATATTATTATACAATATGATACTTAAAATTAGAATGCAATATATTATCTGGGTATAATTTGGGTATTGTGTTGAATTACATTTGGGTATTGTGTTGAATGCGTAATTTTACCTTCAGATCTTCTGCTTCATGTTGACTGATAGTGATTTTATTGACTTTTTTTTTTTTTTTTTTTTTTTTTTTGCATTTACACTTCTTTCTTTCCATAGGTCACAATTGTTCCTTTTGTGCTTCTGGTTGGAGAAGATAAACATGGAACTAATGAAGAACTTCACCACACCTCATTCATTTGCCAACCGCACATTTTTTCCATTTTGGGAGATAGGAATGTTTGAAATTTGTATGCTTACCTGCAGCTTCATCTCTGGTGTTTCTATACACTCCTATGTGATCTGGCTCATCATCACAGGAACAGGAAGTGGAGTTTTAGCAGAGTTCCTCAACATCAGTCTCTCTCTTTGTGGGATAATTTTCTCTCTGAATTCTTTGCTCATTCTGATCACAAATTGGTTTCGGTTTCCAGTTCTCCTATTATTAACACAGTTTTTAGTTGGACTAGGCATCACTGGTCATCCTCTGTTTCAGTGTCTGATGTGTGTTGAGCGTTACCTGGCAGTGGTTCATCCTGTAACCTTTCTGAAGTACAAACCTCTCAGATATAGAGTAATCTGCTGCACTGCGGCCTGGATAATCACCATCGGCTTCTGTTTTTTCTCCATGATTGTTTTTGTCTCATCTCCCACTTATATTTATACATTGTTCTTCTCCACACAGTTCTTCTTCTTCCTCTCCATCCAGTTGTTTTGTCTTGTGGCTGTTCTCAGAGCTCTGAAGCAGTCAGGACCAGGAGAGAGAGGGAGAGAGAGAGGGGAGGAAAACCACATGAAGAGAAGAGCGTTTTATCTCATTGTAGTAACTACTGTTAGCTTGGTTATCACATATGTTCCTTTTACTATGACTGGAATAGTCAGTATTTTGATAAATAAGAGCTCTTCAGTCATCTGGTCAGTTTGTTATATTTGTTTTATGCTGGCTGATTTAGTTCAGCCTTTTCATTATCTGGAATGGAAAACTCTCCTGCTTCTTTGTGAGAAAAGAACTTCATCTGTGACATTTTATTGAGTTATTAATACTTATATTGTCTAATTTGCAACTGTGTCTTATTTTGCTGTAATGATCCGCTGACTATTACATTGCTACTTAACAAATAAATGAATATTAAGACAGGAAAAATGCAGGTATATTGCAACGTGTTCAGCTGAAAGATTCTAGAACACGTTTATGGTGGCGTTAACTGTATGTTCTGTTGTTTAGATTAATGTGTGCTATGTAGGGTTTAGAGATATATACAATATAAAGGTGTATTTTGTTATTTACTTCATGCTTACTGTATTTCATTTTCTGTAAAAATATATTTTAACAGCTCACTTATTGACAGTATCATATTGTATACATAATCATATATTTATTATTAGTTTTTATACAAAATCAATATTAAAATATTACACAATCAGAAATTGAAAAAAAAAATCTAATCTAGGGTTTGCATATGGTATTTAATTAAATAATTATTAAATAAAAATGCCTTGCTCAATTTTATAGTTAATTATTTATATTACACCTTTTATGTAAAATAAAGCTAATGTACGATTGATCCAAGTACACAATCAGTCAGAAATGAAAAAAAAAAAAAAAACTCAAATATGGGATCTGCACAATGGCTCTCATGAGCAAGATAAATTTAACTCCAGCTTGTCTCACATGGCAAAAAGTTTAAATGAACACGACACATTACATCAACAATTTTTTTAATTTATTTTTTTAGTTATTGTTATACACCCAAAAATTAAAATAATGTCATTTATTACTCACCCTCATGCCACACCCACAAGACCTTAATTCATCTTCGGAACACAAATTAAGATATTTTTGCTGAAATCCGATGGCTCAGTGAGGTCTCCATTGACAGCAAGTTGATTTCATTTTTCAATGTCCAGAAAGGTAGTAAAGACATATTTAAAACAGTTCATGTGAGTACAGTGGTTCACCCTTAATGTTATGAAGTGAAGAGAATACTTTTGTGCACCAAAAAAAAACAAAATAATGAATTTTTCAACAATATCTAGGGGTGTGACGAGATCTCGTGTCACGAGATCTCGCGAGACTAAAGTGTGACGAGATTTCTCGTCGAGGCGAAAAGTAGTCTTGTGATGTTGCCATGACAGAGTGTTAGGATGATTAGGAAATAATATGCCACCGCTACGTTTACATTACGCCTCCACTGTCCTTTTGCTTTGTGTTTAAATAAAAAACATTTAATTAAGTTTGATAACGGTCGCCGCTGCTCCATATTTACAGAGTTACGCGCGATCACTGAAAGTGAAAGTAAACGCGTGCGCGCATTCAAACGTGATTTCAATAGTCCGCATTTTGAAAGCGGCTCCCTGATGAATGCAAATATCTCTCAATATGAAAGCTATTTTAGGCTGGGCAGTGTAGTTGTAACCATCTCTTAGCTCTGTATCAAAGAAAAATTTGGTCTTATTTGCACTTTGAATATTGAGAGATTGCGATTATGGTTGCATTTACTGTAAAGTGTTACCATAAAAACGAATAACAGTTTTCTCTTAATCTTATTAAGCACAAACAGTAAGGTTTCATTTGTTAACATTAGTTAATGCACTGTGAAATATCATGAACTAACAATGACTATTTTTATTAACTAACATAAACAAAGATTAATAAATACTGTAGCAAATATATTGCTCATTGTTAGTTGATGTTGGTTAATATGTTAATGTTAATAAATGAGACCTTATGAGACTTATTGTAAAGTGTTACCATTTCTATTTATACTGTTTTTATTTCTATGATCAGTTTGTGGAAAGGAGTTCAGTTAGGAGGTCAAAAGTTGTAGAAGCTCATAATCATGTACAGTAAGGTCTGAAGAGACTGAAATCATACAGAAGAGAAGTCAGTCAGTTGAGTTAGTGGCAAAACCTTTTACAGTACTTGAGTATTGTTGTCTTTTACTGCATATGATAATTCATACTCAGAAAGTAGAACTGAATGACATTCATTATAAGATGATTAGTTAAAACATTTCAAATACACCTGCAGAATATTTTTTCTAGTCATATATTTCGCCATTGAGGATTTCTTAAAAATAGTGTGTAAAAATCTTGTCTCGTCTCGTCTCGTGAACTCAATCTCGAGTCTCGTCTCGTCTCGTGAGATACCCGTCTCGTCACACCCCTAATATCTAGTGATGGCTGATTTCAAAACACTGCTTCATGAAGCTTCGAAGCTTTACATATCTTTTGTTTCGAATCAGTGGTTCGGAGCGTGTATCAAACTGCCAAAGTCATTGAAAAAAGAAATTAACTTGCTGGCAATGGAGACCTCAATAAGCCATCAGATTTTGATCTTAATTTGTGTTCTGAAGATGAACAACAGGGTGTGGAACGACATGAGGGTGAGTAATTAATGACAGAATTTTCATTTTTGGGTTAACTAACCCTTTAAACAAAAGTTTTTTAAATTAGTTTAGAAGCAAAATGTTTTCTGTTTGTGTTTACGCAACACTGTCTATCTTTTGTAACCTCGTGATTTTCATTTTGAATATCTGGTGTCCTACAGTGTATGTGATGAAAATGAAATCATGAACACATGGCTTGTGATGACCATGAAGTCACTATATAATACAGCAGTGAGCTTTATCAAGCCGAGACTGAACATTCACTCTTCAGGTGAACGCTTCTTGAAACTCTATGGCTATAAAAGTAACATATTATTGAAATTAATGTAATTGTATGGTATAATGAAAATGAGAATGTGTAATTAAGGTATTTTGTTGAATGACACACTAGATTGTAGACCTAGATTTTCTGCTTTGTGTTGACTGTTAGTGATTTTTATTGACTTCCATGGTACATTTAGGTTTCTCTCTCTCTCTCCATAGATCACAACATTTTTCCTTTGTTCTTCTGGTTCGAGAAATGAAGAACTTCACCGCACCTCATTTATCTACCAACCTCACAATATATCCAATTTGGGAACTAAGCATACTAGAATGTTGTATGTATACCTTCAGTGTCATATCTGGTCTTCCTACACACTCCTATATTATATGGATCATCATCACAGGAATAAGTGGAGTTGCATCAGAGTTCCTCAACCTCAGTCTCTCTGTTTGTGGAATCTTGTTTTCTGTGAACTCTTTGCTCACTCTATGTATAAAATGGTTCCCGTTTATAAGTCTCAGAGCGGTAGCATATTTTTTATTTGGATTTACTATCACTTGTCATCCTCTGTTTCAGTGTCTGATGTGTGTTGAGCGTTACCTGGCAGTGGTTCATCCTGTAACCTTTCTGAAGTACAAACCTCTCAGATATAGAGTGATCTGCTCTGTTATTGCTTGGACTGCAATTTTTGCTTACTGTGTTGTCGTTACTTTGCTTGCTTTCATTCTCTTCTATGAGTTGTTGTTTGGTTTCGTACTGGCACAGCTCATCCTCTTCCTCTCCATTCAGTTGTTTTGTCTTGTGGCTGTTCTCAGAGCTCTGAAACAGTCAGGACCAGGAGAGAGAAGGAGAGAGAGAGAGAAGAGGAAAACCACATGAAGAGAAGAGCATTTTATCTCATTCTAATAACTACTGGGAGCATGGTCATCACATATGTTCCATTTACTGTCACTATATTTCTTTTTTTTTTTTAAAGGGATAAATATTCAGATCTTGTGGTCAATTAGTTATATTTGTTTTATGCTGGCTGATTTAGTCATGCCTGTTCTTTTTCTGCATCGCACTGGAAAACTCTTCTGCCTCTGTTCTCCAAAAAAACAGCAACTGTGACCTTTCAGTGAGTCATTACATGCTGACACGTTTTTGCTTGAGAGCCAGTTAAGATTAATACTGTAGGCTGCTGGAAGCTTTTCTGCCTTAAACATATATTTGTATTTTGAAAGGGAAATTATATGTGGAAAGCTAATGCATTGATGTTTGTTATCATACAGAAACAATAAACTTATGTGCTCTCCCAGTAATATTCATTGTCTAGTTTTTCCAGTGTCCTCATCAGTGCATATCTGTCCAAAAGTTAGGTGGTAATCATTTTACAGATGTTATTATTGCAAAAAATCTTAATAGCAGTCACATTGGTAACACAACAAAATAAACTTTTATTTTGTATTGTGTTTGAAAACTGTTGAAACTAATGGGCTACTTCAGTCAAATGACTCGATTCCAGGGCAACGTTCTGAATCATGCAAATATTGAGCCTAATGGTTATAATAATATAAATATTAATCCTACCTCAAACCTCAAGCATGACTACCTGTAAAGCAACAGAATAAATGTATGAAAATGTCAGTATGTTGTTAGCCACAACAGTCTAGTTAAATTTGTTTAACGCTGTAAACTAATAGCATGCTAATGCTTTTGCTAGCTGGCTAATGCTGGCTAAACAAATTATTAATGCATTTGTATGCTTCAATTCATATTGACTACATTATGAAAATCAAAAAGGAAGTTTTGACTGACCACCACATGACTAAATTTTGTGATTAAAAATGTGACAGCTCAAAGCAGTAGGTTTCTGTCCATTTTAAATTCAAATGAAAGTCTATCTATCTATCTGTCCATCCGTTTTTTGGTTATATCGAATAACGATTTCAAACAAACAATGCTAACAGGCTGATATCTAGCTAGCTAGCTAGTTAGCTTACTAGATAGCTAGCAAAAGGACAATCAAACATTTTATATTTAATACAAGTTTTTAAAATATTACAACATTTTCCATGTTTTATAGCGGTTGTACTGAATGACCTGATGTTTCGGGACATGCGTATAAGCAAGTGAAAACTAATTTTTCAAATAGTTAAAAGAGAGTTGTTACTTTGTGTCATGACCATGTGGTCCTTTGCAGGTGTCTGAATGATGTCACATCCTGTCACATGATATTGGCCGCATGACTTGATCCAAAATGGTCACTTTATATTGGTTACTCCGAATGACATCAATGAAATTAATTTTTCCGGACATTCTTTCTCATAACAAAGCAACGACTTCTACACATAATTGTAATACCATTTTGTACAATGTTGATATATGATGTTATAAAATCATGCCAGAATAATAAAAAATAAATAAATAAATAAATAAATAGCTGTATTTGCCTTTGGACGGTTAAACCTGACCTTTTGGCACTTCAAAGCTACCTTACATACTTTGGATGTCATATCTTTGTTTTTTTATTATTATTAAGGCCTTTGGACAAAAAATGACCCGTCACGTTTGTGCATTTGTGTATGTGTGTGTGTATGCATATTTATATATGTATATAGCTCATTCTCTAATGCTACCAAACTTCACAAATATATTAAATAATATTATAATATTTTAAATAATTAAATATAAAGATGTATTTATTTTATAAATGTTATTTACATATAACGTGTGTAAAGTACTGTACATCTGTGCAATAAATGGCTTATGCATGGGTAATTTAATAAATAATAAATGATCTACCTTTGCATCTGTGGCTTGAATGTGTTCATTTTTGCTTAAGTACCTTTCAAAATCTCAGTTTCCACTTATTGTTTGCATAACTGATGTACTGTGTAAAGTTTATAATATAAAATCATGCACAAGTACTTATGACAGCTGTAAAGTCCAACTATAAAACAGTTGTGAGATTTATGTCCTTCCAGAGAGACCGAGCATTCACTCTTCAGGTGACGAACTCCTCTTTTGATTGGAGTAATTTTCTTTTATTGTCATGTTATTGTTTATATTAGTCATATTTTAAGCATTGGAGGTAATTAGATTGGTTATTGAACAAAATGAGGCAGCTCTATTTTTTCATTGCACAGAAGTAGTTTTTTTTTTTTTTAAACCAAACTTTAATGTTGTTGTTTTTTTGTTTTGTTTTTTAGATCAGAATCCTAATAGTATTTGTTTTGGAGTACGAAGGTGAAAGAAGAGAACATGAATAACTCTGCAGTGAACTTCACCATACATGAAGCACCCACCAACCTCACAACATCTGCTAGAAATGTATATGACAAGCTTCCAATTCATGTTTAATCTTCTTGCGAACTCCTGTGTTATATTGTTCATCACAGGAAGTGGAGTTGCATCAGAGATCTTCAACCTCAATTTCTCTGTTTGTGAGATCATGTACTCTCTGGGTTCTTTATTATGTTTATTGATAAAGGATCTGATGTTCACACCATTACCAAAGCTTACACCAGGACTAGCCTTCACCGGTCGTCCTCTGTTTCAATGTCTGATGTGTGTTGAGCGTTACCTGGCAGTGGTTCATCCTGTAACCTTTCTGAAGTACAAACCTCTCAGATATAGAGTGATCTGCTGCACTGCAGCCTGGATAATCACTCTCGGATCCTGTTTTTCCTCCATGGTTAGTATAATGTTAAAGGCATTTCATATATATTCATGGTTTTTCTCTATAGAGTTGCTATTTTTCCTCTCCATTCAGTTGTTCTGCTGTGTGGCTGTTCTCAGAGCTCTGAAACAGTCAGGACCAGGAGAGACAGGGAGAGGAGGAAAACCCTATAAAGAAAAGAGTGTTTTATCTTATTCTGATAACTACAATGAGCATGGTTGTCATGCATGTGCCGTATACTATTAGTGGAGTCTTTGTTGATCTTATACAATATTCCCCAACACTCTGGTTTATTAGTTTCACTTGTTTTATGCTGGCTGGTCTTGTGCAGCCTTTTCTTTATCTGCACCGGACTGGAAAACTCTTTTGCCTCCGTTCACCATAAAACCTGAAATGGAGTTTAGTTTAATCCTTTTCCCCACTTGGTATATTACTGTACATTCACTTGGAAATAAAGGAAAACAATGAAGAGGAATATGTGATTTCATGTTGTTAAATTTTACTTTTTCAATGCAATTAATAGCCTAGCTTCAATCAGACATGCTGTTAATTATATCAACCCTTGTATATATAATCAGTCAAACCAAAATTTATTCAGACACCTTGAACATTTCATTCAATAATACAGTTTATTCACTATAGTTAAAAAAAAATGGCAATAAAATATAACAAGATCTCAGGGTTAAACTGTGTCAGAAAAAAAAAATAATAATCGTAATTATGTCAGATAACACTGGTCAGGTCAAAGTGTCTGAATAATTTTTGGTTCCAATTTTTATAAATTTTATTGGTAGTCCACTGTATGAATAATTTTTGGGTATTATATGTCACAGTTTACTTTATTTTGCTATCCTCACTTACATAAATTAACTATAGTGTCCTGCACCCACTAGTAAAAATATATCAAAATTTTTGGTTTGACTGTATATATATATATATATATATATATATATATATATATATATATATATATATATATATATATATGTGTGTGTGTGTGTGTGTGTGTGTGTGTGTGTGTGTGTGCACATATAAAAGAAATAGCTCATCAATATCAATATAATAAACCATACTTCATAGATTACAGTGCTTTGCATCTGTGGCTTAAATGTGTTTCACTTGGCGTCCAGTGTTAAGCACTATGGTTTTTAAAACTCATTATTTCCCCTAATTGTTTGCATAGGTGGTGTCCTGTGCATTTTTTAGAATATAAAATCATGCACATGTCCTTATGACAGCTGTGAAGTCAGACTATAAAACAGTAGTGAAGTTTATTTCAATGCAGAGAGACTGGACATTCACTCATCAGGTGACTTATTCTTCTTTTCAATTTTATTAATTCATTCACAGTGATATATAACAATTCCAGTGTTGCTATCAGTCATATTATTGGGGTTATGGGAAGATTAGGTGTGTTGGTTATTGCAGGGATATCCAATCCTGCTCCTAGAGGACCACTGTCCTGCAGTTTAGCTCCAGCCCCAATTACACACCTGAACCAGCTAATTAAGGTACAAGGCATACTAGAAGCTTCTAGGCAGGTGTGTTGATGCAAGTTGGAGCTAAACTCTGCAGGACAGTGACCCTCCTGGACCGAGTTTGGACACCACTGGGTTATTAAATAAAAAGGGGCTGTTTTTTTTTTTTTTTTTAACTGATATAACAGGGTTTTTTTTTTTAAACCCTTTACATTTTCTCTCTCTCTCTTTAGATTTCAGTTGCAAAACTTTTTATACCTGTATTATTTGAGTTTGTGGACTAAGAAGACAGACCAGGAGAAAATGAATAACTCTGCAGTGAACTTCACCACACCTGAAACATTCATGAA
Source organism: Ancherythroculter nigrocauda (assembly GCA_036281575.1). Lineage (NCBI taxonomy): Eukaryota > Metazoa > Chordata > Actinopteri > Cypriniformes > Xenocyprididae > Ancherythroculter > Ancherythroculter nigrocauda. Next base: position 29,395,394 of record VTFQ01000017.1, read on the forward strand.
CTTTACATCATCTTCACTTCATGAAGGGGAAATGCTAGAATGTTTTACATCAAGCATCAATTTCATGTTTGGTTTTCTTATACACTCCTATGTTTTGTGGCTCATCGTCAAAGGAACAGGAAGCAGCGTTGCATCAGAGTTCTTCAACCTCAATCTCTCTGTTTGTGAGATCATGTTCTCTCTGAATTGTTTATTAAGCATAGTGGTAAATACCATAAGTTTTAAAGGATTCACAACATTACTACCATTTTTACAAGGACTTGCCTTCAGTGGTCGTCCTCTGTTTCAATGTCTGATGTGTGTTGAGCGTTACCTGGCAGTGGTTCATCCTGTAACCTTTCTGAAGTACAAACCTCTCAGATATAGAGTGATCTGCTGCAGTGCGGCCTGGATAATTATTCTTGGCTCATGTTTGTTCTGCTTGTTTTCATCAATCTCAAATACTTTTTATATGTATTCATGGTTTTTCTCGATTCAGTTGCTACTTTTAATCTCCATTCAGTTGTTTTGCCTTTTGGTCATCCTCAAATCTCTGAAGCAGTCAGGACCAGGAGAGAGAGGGAGAGAGAGAGGTGAAGAAAACCACATGAAGAGAAGAGCGTTTATTATCATTCTAATAACTACTGTGAGCATGGTTATCATGCTTGTTCCATATACTATTACTGGACTTGTCACTGCTGTGAAACAATATTATGCAGCTCTTTGGTTTTTTAGTTTTATGTGTTTTATGTTGGCTGGTTTTGTACAGCCTGTTCTTTACCTGCACCGGACTGGGAAACTATCCTGCCTAAAAGCTAAATCTGTGACAATTTGTTGAGCTACTTTTCTAAGTTCTAAGAAAAAGTGCTTTTGATCTAATTCTAAACTACATACTCTTTATATATATATATATATATATATATATATATATATATTAATAATGAATTAGTAAATGTTGAGATTAATAAATGCTGCAGAAGTTCAATTCATTATTAGTTCATGTTAACTAATGTAAACATTTCCTACAAAGCAACTAAATGTGCAAAGTGCAATTTATAATATAAGTAAATACTATCAAAGATAAAATATCTGTACAATAAGCTAGTTGTTCCAAACCTGTATGTTTTTTTTTTTCTTCTGCTGAATACAAAAGAAGATATTTTGAAGAATATTGACTGTTTGGTTTCCCATATTCTTCTAAATATCTTCTATCGGCAAAATATGTATTCATCAGTAAATGCTTTTCTTTTAATCATTTATTTATTTATTTTTTAATAATGTTTACAGACATTTTTAAAATGTAGGCTATTTGAGTTACAGAGCAGAATAACAAAAATATTCTGCAGGTGTATTTGAAATGTTTTAACTAATCATCTTGTAATGAATGTAATTTCAGTTCTACTTTGAGTATGAATCATCATATGCAGTAAAAGGCAACAATACTCAAGCACTGTAAAAGGTTTTGCCACAAACTCACTGACTGACTTCTCTCCTGTATGATTTCAGTCTCTTCAGACCTTACTGTACATGATTTATGAGCTTCTACAACTTTTGACCTCCTGACTGAACTCCTTTCCACAAACTGATCGTAGAAATAAAACAGTATAAATGAAAATGTTAACACTTTACAATAAGGTCTCATTTATTAACATTAATGTATTAACCAACATCAACTAACAATGAGCAATATATTTGCTACAGTATTTATTCATCTTTGTTTATGTTAGTTAATAAAAATAGTCATTCATTGTTAGTTCATGATAGTTCACAGTGCATTAACTAATGTTAACAAATAAAAACCTTATTGTTTGTGCTTAATAAGATTAGGAGAAAACTGTTTTTTTATGGTAACACTTTACAATAAGTGCAACCATAATCGCACTCTCTCAATAATCAAAGTGCAAATAAGACCAAATTTTTCTCTGATACAGAGCTAAGAAATGTTTACAACTACACTGCCCAGTCTAAGATAGCTTTCATATTGAGAGATATCTGTATTCATCAGGGAGCCGCTTTCAAAATGTGGGGTATTAAAATCGCGTTTGAATGCGCGCTTGTGTTTACTTTCACTTTCACGATCGCGCGTAACTCTGTGAATATGGAGCGGCGGCGACCATTATCCAACTGAATTAAATGTTTTTTTATTTAAATACAAAGCAAAACGACAGTGGAGGCGTAATGTAAACGTAGCGGTGGCATATTCTTTCCTAATCATCCTAATCACTCTGTCATGGCAACATCACGAGACTACTTTTCACCTCGACGAGAAATCTCGTCACATTTTAGTCTTGCGAGATCTCGTGACACAAGATCTCGTCACACCCCTAGTAGCTTGATAATAATTGTAGCTATTATGAACCTGTTACCCAAGTACGATTAAATGTCATGATGTTTTTGTCAAAAGAATGCACGCAAGGTCGTAAGAATTTTTTTTGTTCCCTAGAAAGACATTTGATAATAGGTGGGTATAACGTACACTGACCCGCCACTTAGGTACACCTGCTTAACTGCTAGTTAATGCAAATATCTAATCAGCCAATCACATGGCAGCAACTCAATGCATCTAGGCATGTAGACATGGTCAAGACAATCTGCTGAAGTTCAAAGTGGACATCAGAATGGGGAAGAAAGGTGATTACATGACTTTGAATGTGGCATGGTTGTTGGTGCCAGACAGGCTGGTCTGAGTATTTCAGAAAGTGCCTCTGGGATTTTCACTCAACCATCTCTAGGCTTTACAGAGAATGGTCGGAAAAAGAGAAACTATACAGTGAGCAGAAGTTCGGGGTGAAAATGCCTTTTTGATGCAAGAGGTCAAATGAGAATGGCCAGACTGGTTTGAACTGATATAAAGGCAACAGTAACTCAAATAATCACATTTTTACAAAAGAGGTCTGCAGAAGAGCATCTCTGAAATCACAACACGTCGAACTGAAGCAGGTGGGCTTCAGCAGCAGAAGACACACCAGGTGCCACTCCCTTCCAGCATGATAATGTCACAAAAGCTCAAATTATCTCAAACTGGTTTGTTGAACATGACAAAAGCCACTTTTCAACAGTCAGACCAAACATTCTCATTGCTTAACCATTCCATTCCATGCCGATCTGGTCCAGATGGTACAGATATAGTTGAATTTTCCACTGTGGGGCTGATAACAGTGCTTGTTAGAATGTAATACAAATGCATTCACACAGACTGTATGAGATGTAAATAGAGACCCTGTTATGGAAGATGATCAGATATTTTACAGTACTTTGCTCCTAAAGGCTAGTTACAGAAAATCTGATAATCTTTTTTTATCCAAACATTAAATTCATGGATGAAGTCCATCAAATACACGATTTAGCGGCGCCATCTAGCTGCTGTGTGTGTAGGACATCTCAGCTACTTTAATAAGTTTGGCAAAATAATCCCTTTTCAACTGTTGGCTATACATACAGGAAATGATTAAATGGATAAATAATAATAATAATAAACTGATAAAACCAATTTCCTTATGTCCAGAGCTGATCATATGCCTCATAAAGTGACACTAACCAATACCATGAATTGTGAACATGCAGTACTGAATAATCACATTGTTTTCTATACAAATAATGCTCACAGAGAGCTATCTGTCTTTTTGAAGTTTATTACTTTAAATATTTGCATATTTGGTTTATTAGGACATGAAACCTATGAACCTATCCACAAATACCCTAGTGACATATTCATTTTCATTTTTGGAGGCTTCTTGTCTGTTTTCACACAGCTGAATACTCGACCTTTCATAAGTTTTAGTTTGGTTTGTTTTATTCTGGGTGGTTTTGTGCACCCTGTTCTTTTTTCTGCAACGGACTGGGAAACTCTCCTGTGTTTGTTCCTCATAAAACCTGCAACTGTAAAGCAAAACAAAAAACTACTGAACAACCCTATATTATCTATATGTATACACCTTTTACTGTAATATAAACATTCTGGGTTACTCGTGTGAATTGAACTTGGTGAATAATTTTGTCTTTACTCAATAGCTTGTTAAAGTTTACAGATCATGTTGTGTAGTTTTTATAGTGCATCCATGTTTCATTTGTTTGACAAATAAAGACAATTAATCACCTATTTCCATGTCAGGTGTGTATTCACAATGATAGTTTAGACATGCATATAAAATCAGCTAAAACAAACTTAGAAACATGGGGGTATTCAGAGCAAAATTCCAGAGATAAGAACGTCTCGTTTACGACTGTAACCTTAGTTCCCTGAAGAGGGAATGAGACATTGCGTCGAGAATGACGCTGTGGGAATGCTCTGTGTGATTGCGTCGTGAAGCACCTGTGAAATCAGTCCAATGGTGGATGACGTCATTACCAGGAAGCTTCTGATAGGCCGAAGCAAGTCAATCACAGTCATGCTGAAAGTATGGCAGGGCGACACAATGTCTCATTCCCTCTTTAGGGAACTAAGGTTACAGTCGTAAAAGAGACGTTCCCTTTCAAGCGTTGCATCGAGAATGATGCTGTGGGAACGTTTATACCCAAGCAGCCATACTGACCAGTGCCTGTCTTGTTTAACCCTCAGGGGTCTAAGGATTTTTGGTGCCCTGGAGAAGTTTTGACATGCCCTGACATTTGTGCTTTTTTCAGTTGTTCATAAACATATTAATGACAAAAAAGTGTCATTACACTGTATTCAGCACAAACTAGGCTACAATAATATGTGAGGAACATGTATGTACATTTTGTAATTTTGAAGGAATAATGTTTATGCGTGGTTATTGAAAAAACAAAAAAAAGTCACTGAAATAAGGCCAAAAAAATATATTAAATCTGTGTTCACATGACTTCTGGGTATTGGAGGTAGTAGACTAGAGTTTTTGCTTCAAAATGGTGTAAAAATTATCCTGTATATTCGTTCATATAAAACAATATATTGATTTACATTTTTTAAGACACTTTTTGTCAAGAAACACAGTATGCGTGGAGACATGAATCATCATGAATAATCCTGTGATTCACACCTGAGAAGACAAAAGATTCGCATAATGACCTCTAATGACCTGCATATTAATGAGCTCTTTCAGTCAGGTAGGCTGTGAAAAGACCCTCTGTGATCATGCTGATAACAGGATTAATGTCCACTCTTGACAAAAAAAAACATGATTTTTGTGATCTCATGCATGTACGTATTATTGCACATCATGTGAAGAAAATTTTGTATAGGCCTATGTTAAATTACAGTACCAGTCAAAAGATTGGACACACTTTTTTAAAAGAAGCCTTAAATCTCTAACCAAATAATGGTTTTCTATATTAATATACTTTAATGTATTTCTGTGATGCAAAGTGTATGAACATTCCTACCTCTATAGCATTTCATATAGGCTAATATATTTGTCATATTATATAACCTAAATGTTAATGTGCAGTTGACAAACTATACATCATTAAAAAGGTCTAAGACTCAAGCTTCACATTTTGACTCTTAAAATCTTATATTGACCGTAATTTCTTAATATGCTTAAAAGCATGCACATTTGGAGAAATATTGATGGATTCTCATATGTTTATGTCAATTTTCTATACAGAGGAGTAATATTTATTCAATATTTATTGTCATCACTATAAGCGCTGGATACTGTTTTTTCAATTCATACTTGCAGCCGGAGGGCGCTCTGTGCACATTTAGTCTACAAATGAATCTAAAGAAGAACAGGACATTCCAGGAACTAACAAAGGCTTCCAGAGGTCACTAACCTTGGCTTTAACATACAGATAAACACTTTTCAAGACAATAAATACAAGATTGATATGATGTATACATGTATTGCCTCAGAATTCGCGTTTGAATAGCGCTCGCTCCGTAGGCGTGGCCACATTAGCGGATAATGAGCTGAATCACGGGCGTCTGACATGTGTCTCTTTTCATACAGATTACATAAACAGAGAATATTTTTTTCGATTTGACTTACACGATTTAAAACCTGACATTTCAATGTTTCTTTAGACATAAATCTAATTTTTTTGTGATTAGTATTCACTAAGTTACAGTTCATTTTCTGAGAACTATCAGATTGGAGTTTGTTCAGAGGGAGACGACATCACGCATCATGTTAGTTGTCTTTATTTTACAAAAAGCACAACATTTTGTTTTTACTCTGAGTGTACACAAATAAAAGAAGATATTCAACAGATTAAAATGGTGTATAACTCTTAATTGTATGTGCAACATTGACGGAGTATTTTGAGTCTCTTTAACATGGATAAGAAAAAAAACTGTGGTATCACTGGCGATACCTCAGACTCCAGAGTGTTAAAATCAGGAGAGCACAATTACACAAGCCTGATTATAGTGTATTAATACAGACGTCTAACTTCTGAAAAGTATTTACCATTTAATTCCTAAAAAAATAAATTCAGCCATATCAACCAGACAAGTAAAAACAGTCTAGATGAGAAGCTGGATATAGTATTCTCATACAGACATACATTTTTCAAAGCAGACAATATTTCATTTAATTCTCAAATTAAATGCAGCCAGGAAACAAACACAATAATACATGGCTGAATGTCCTATCTGAAATATTAGACACAAAAAGAATTATAGCTCGTAATAATTTGCAAGCTACCATAGGGACAAGAGAGTAAGGGAAACTCCCGTCTGCTCAGTTCCCTCTGAATATATATGAATATATTTGTAAATTACGGGCACGTAATCTACACGCGGCCCTTTGCAAATGCGAGATCCAAGGCCTTGATATTATAGCAGACCGGTAATCCACGCGCTTCCTCTGCAAACGCGAGATCCGAGCCTTGCATTAGACTTTTATTCCCCTGAGAATAAAGCCATCAGGAGCGGAGCTAAAAACTCATGATAGTGCATGCCTTTATTACACATCGGGACAAATGAGAGCTGACGTGCATGCTCCACTCCCAAACAAACAACACATAAATTCATGTGTACTATCCCCACTTGTAGCAGCGAATACAGGGAGGAACACATGATTCAAACCGCTGCTTGCTCACCATTATACTCCTGTCTAGATAAATATAAGCTTGTGGACAAACAACAATAAATGAACAGAGACAATTTCACAAGAACGCTTACTGAAACCACAGAAGCTGACATTGTTTGGTCTGGGTGCGCTTTATAGCTTCCTGGTCATGATGTCATCCACTTTAGTCACGCCATTGGACTGATTTCACAGGTGCTTCATGACGCAATCAAGCAGAGCGTTTCCAGGTGAAAAAATACTATAGTAATTTATAGTACATTCCACAGTGTTTTTGAACCATACTATAGTAAATTGTAGTATACTGTATATATTATAGAATTACAACACTTTGTTAACCCTTAAATGCATATTCGGGTCTTTACGACCCGGATCTATATCTAACACGGAAGGATCTCTACCTGTCGTGATAATATAAAACTCCTCTGATATTAGAGTAACAATTACAGAAGAATAAAATAAAGCATATTTTGTTACCTTTTGGAGCTTGAAAGGGCTCCGTTTGAGCAGATGTTTTATGCCATCATCACTGTCCTCGTCAGAGCTCATTTCCCAGTAAATTCAGCAAATAATAGGCTATTTTTATGTTTGAGGTCACTAATATGAGCCCATTCGCGATCTCAAACGTATTCTCAAAACTATATAATTTTCATCATCTTCAAAATCAATATTTTGATCGCTAACAGCTTCACCAGATCCATGCAGTAACAGTTACAGTCATATTTGATTGCGTTCAGTACTTGCTCTGCAATAAATTGCTGAGCCATTTCATGTTTGTTTTATTATTTCCTTTTCTGTCTAAATGAGTCGTCACTTCAGCATTGTGTATCAGACATTGCCACCTTGTGGAATAAAGGTGAATTGCACTTTTTCCGTCATCTTAGATTCAATTATTGTTGTGCAGAAAAAACATACGTACACTCATACACACCTCGGGTCGTTAGCGACCCTATACAATTTTTACACAAAATGAACGCAAAAATAGGCATTCTTTTATAATTTTATGATTTTTTTTCTTGTTATATTCTTTATAATAAATTGATTGAGGAATACCAAGAAGGTTGATGTCTAACTTTAAAAAATGAACGAGGAGGAGGGTAGTGAATGATGTCCCGGGTCACCAAAGACCCGAGGTATGCATTTAAGGGTTAATATATTCAATTTGGGGTGCGTTTCCCATACAACGACGTAACTCGCTGCTTCACTACCATAGTACGATGCATCATTTAACAAATCAACTAGCTAGTCACGACTGTTTCCCAAAACTGTATTGTCGCAATCCTGTCGTTCAGTCATGTTGGTCAATGATGTCATGCAGGTGGTGGAGTAATAACTTATTTAAATGAATCAATTTGAGATCGAATTAATGCTAGATTTTTTTGCTATGAATTACGGACATGGCATCTGAGGACTAATTCTAATTTTTCTCAGTTATTTTGCCTAAAGATGCCTTTGGGAAACGCACCCCAGTATTTTAACTTTCGGATGAAAATACTTCAAATAGAAGTAAACCACACTGATTAAATAATGCTCAAAGAGAGCAATCTGTCTTTTTAACCAAATGTTTATTATTTTAAATATTTGCATATTTGGTTTATTAGGACATGCAACCTATGAATCTATCCACAAATACCTTAGTGATAGCAGTGAAGTCAGTCTACAAAACACAGCACAGATATTTATATACATTAAGAGAGACTGGACATTCACTCTTCAGGTGATAAACCTTTCTGAATTATATCTGGGTTTCTTTCTGCTTAATAATATATTACAATAATGCTATGATTGATGATGCATTTTGTAAGTATTATTGGCATGTTAGATATTATGAGATTTTCATTATAAATATGGTTATGACATTTAACAATGTGGAGTAAGAGAAGAATATATACATTCAAGTCTTGTAATATTTGAATTCTCTGATTATTTAAATTGCAGAACGGATTCTTTTTTTCTAAAGGTAGGCTACTTTAATTTCTTTCTTTTTTGAGTATGTTAGACTTTGCCCTGTGAAATTTATATTATTTTACTCTATGCTAACAGATTTATACTTCCTCATTCACATTGGTAACAACTGCAACCATTTTTTGTTTTCAACCTATGAACTGAGAAGACAAAGAAGAAATGAACTCCACACTTGAAGCATCCACAAACTCCACAGCCATGCCATTTTCCTTTTTTCCAGTGAGCCTTGTGGACATTTGGGCATACTACATTAATTTCTTGTTTGGTCTTCCTACACACTCCTATATTATATGGCTCATCATCACAGGAACAGGGAATGGAGTTGCATCAGAGTTCTTCAACATTAATCTCTCTGTTTGTGAATTATGTTTTTCTTTAAATAGTTTGTTAATGATACTGTCAAATGTTGAACACAGTCTCGTTTGGTTACAAACATTTTTAATAGGTATTACCATCACCGGTCGTCCTGTGTTTCAGTGTCTGATGTGTGTTGAGCGTTACCTGGCAGTGGTTCATCCTGTAACCTTTCTGAAGTTCAAACCTCTCAGATATAGAGTGATCTGCTGTGCTGTGGCCTGGATAATCACTCTTGCCTCCTGTTTGTGCTGCATGTTTACTATAGCCTCATATAACCTTTTTGGATTTATATTTTCCTTCTCACTGCAGCTCCTCCTCTTCCTCTCCATCCAGTTGTTTTGTCTTGTGGCTGTTCTCAGAGCTCTGAAGCAGTCAGGACCAGGAGAGAGAGGGAGAGCGAAAGAAGAGGGAAACCACATGAAGAGAAGAGCGTTTTATCTCATTCTAATAATTACTGTAAGCATGCTTGTCATGTTTGTCCCATTAATTTTTGGAGGCTTCTTGTCTATTTTCACACAGCTGAATACTCGACATTTCATAAGTTTTGGTTTGGTTTGTTTTATTCTGGGTGGTTTTGTGCACTGTGTTCTTGTTCTGCAACGGACTGGGAAACTCTCCTGTGTTTGTTCCTCATAAAACCTGCAACTGCAAAACAAAAAACAAAACAAAACAAAACAAAAACTACTGAACAACCCTATATTATCTATATGTATACACCTTGTATTGTAATATAAACATTCTGTGTTACTCATGTGAATTGAACTTGGTGAATGATTTTGTCTTTACTCAATAGCTTGTAAAAGTTTATAGATCATGTTGTGTAGTTTTTACAGTGCATCCATGCTTCATTTGTTTGACAAATAAAAACAATTAATCACCTGTTTCCATGTCTGTGTGTATTCACAATGATAGTTTAGACCTGCATCTAAAATCAGCTAAAACAAACTTATAAACATGGGGGTCTTCAGAGCAAATGTTCAGAGATAAGAACACTAATGCACAACATGAAAGCACAAGGCACTCCCATTAAACACTCTTTAATTCTATAGTGAAAAGTAACAGTAAACAAATCTTACCCATATCCTTGAACCATAACTTATTTTGAAGGAAAAGAAAGTAGATAACACAGTATGAGAAAATGTTGTGGTTATCCTACTTGCACAACTTGGGACAACTTGCCCCATATAGTGTGACAACATGAGTTTATGAAACATTTGAAAGCAATTTAAATAAGCATTTGAATTGATATATTCTGATTTGCATTGTGCTTTAAACAAATGGTACTCTTTTTGAACATCATTTTAAATATCCTCCCGTTTGTGCGGCATGTTTACTTTAGACTTATTGAATGAATTTATGTGGTTATTTGCGATTCAGTTCCTTCTCTTCCTCACCATTCAGTTGTTCTGCTGTTTGGCTGTTTCTCAGAGCTCTAAAGCAGTCAGGACCAGGAGAGAGAGGGAGAGAGAAAAGGGAAGAAAATCGTATGAAGAGAAGAGCTTTTTATCTCATTCTAATAATTACTATAAGCATGTTTATCATATTTGTCCCATATATTGTCTCAAGCTTGTTTACCATTTTTACACACCAGAATACTGAAGCTTACAATGCTTTTGATTTTGTTTGTTTTGTTCTGGGTGGTTTTGTGAACCCTGTACTTTTTCTGCACCGGACTGTTAAACTTGCCTGTTTCTGTTTTTCATAAACCCTACAACTGTAACAAAACAATTCTATATTATATTCCTTATATTGCTATACAAACATTTAAGGTTATGTGATTTAATTGTTTTTACCAAATTCCTTGTTGTTTTTACAGTGCATCCATGTGTCATCTGTCAAAGATGGGATATATTGTAGTTTGTTTAAATGTTTGCTTGTCAAATAAAGCCAATTAATCTCTGACAAAGGGTCACCTGTTTCCACATCAGGTGTTAGTTCCAAAGAATAGTTTAAAAACGTGTTTATAAATTGAGCTAAAACAAACCCACAAACAAAGGGATCTTCGGACATTGAGGATGCACAATAAGAGAGCGCAGGCACTCCCATCATAAGGCAGTGCAGAGAGATATCATCACATCTAAACTAAGTTGCCTAAATATGTTATCTGCTACACAGTCTCTGAAAACTTTTAAAAGTGTACATATTTAAACAAAAATAGGCATTTTCTTGTGTGAAAAAAACATTGTTTACTAAGTAAAAACTATTGTTTACTAAGTATTTGCATATTTAGTTCAATATTACATGCAGTCTATATCCATAAATTTCTTATAGTGACAGCTGTACACATCATAGTGATTTAGATACCTCCCGAGGGACAGCAAGCCGTTATTGTTAATTATTATTGTAAATGTACAGATTTTACATTACTCACATTGAGACAAACCAGTAAACAAAGCCGAATTTCAAATTACAATAGGAAATGACCTTTCGACGGGAGATTGATTTACATGAATATAGTGATACTGAACATAGTGCACAAATGACATGCTACTTTTGTCATATTTTTTTGTTTTATATGTCAGCCTGTTCTCACTTGTTTGATACTGCCACATGTCCAAGAGAAATTATCTAACTACATATGTCAAAAGCAGCTTAAACCCATTGATTTCAATGAGAAACCTGTGGTGTCATACTGGCGCAAAGAACAATTGAATTTTATGGTTGTTGAATTATTTTTGTCATAAATGTAGCGTATTTTGGCATATGACTTCCATCCACATTTGAACATACACTATAAGTTATACAATACACTGTGAATTATATTTTTGAGCACCCAAACCCCCAAATCTAACCATTTCTCAAAACAAAACCTATAAAACAATTCAAAGCTTGTAACTGGCAAATAAAAAAAAAAAAAAAAAAATTCAAATTTACAATCTTTCGAGGCCACTGATTGGCTGTGTCTGGAAGCTTTGAAGGATGCATTCCAAGGTAACAGGCATCAAGGCACATCCAAATCCAATGTTAGCTTCACTTTCTGTCTCCTGAGATACCTTCATCTGATGGATTTTTTAAGGCAGCATAGATGTATCCTTCGCTTTTTGATATCCCACAATCCTGTGCTTTCCATTCTGTGACAGCTGAGCTAAAAAATAAGATGGTGTCTGAACGCTGCAGTTGCTGGTCAGTTTGTGTGTAAATGTATGTTTTTTTTGTGTGTGTACTGTTTTCCACTTATTGTTATTTCTAGCAAAAAATTACTATTGTGATTAAATATTTGCTTAGTTATCACCAAGCACTCTCTATTTTGATCAAGATCATTAAACCGTTACTGCCTCAGAAGTCTGTCCAAAATTTAAGCGTCAACACCATGACGCAGTGTCTTGTTCCCCTTCTCAGGGAACCATGATTACAGAAATAACCCAAGATGTTTTCGGATGCAGCCATTATTGTATGTGAGGAACAGATCCAGATTTGATCAGCATGCCCATCTGTCTTAAAGGATTAGTCCACTTTTAAATGAAATTTTCCTGATAATTTACTCACCCCCATGTCATCCAAGATGTCCATGTCTTTCTTTCTTCGGTTGAAAAGAAATTAAGGTTTTTGATGAAAACATCCCAGGATTATTCTCCTTATAGTGGACTTAAGGCCTCCAGACAGTTGAAGGTCAAAATTACAGTTTATGGACGAGGAATAAGGGTCTTATCTAGCGAAACGATTAGTCATTTTCAAAAAAATACAACTGTATATGTTTTATAAACACATATTATCACCTTGCACGTGCTTCCGCTTCACGCTTTTTCCGTGTTTTTGGTCATTTAAAACTGAATTCACGGCTGAATAGAACAAACTCTTGGGTCTCCCATGCACAATCTTTGTTGATATTGAAGGGACTTTCGCCGTACTAGAGTAACGCTGTTTGCGTCACTGAAATACGAATCTGAATTTGAAAAACAAATCTGATTGCACGGTACGGTTTGGAGTTGACTCGAATCGTGACTGACCAGACTGATATATCTTGTAGAAGATATCAAGTCTGGCCTTGCCAGGCAAAGACTAAGCCAGGATTAGGTCTTAGTTAGATTAGGGCATTTAAGTAGCTTTTATAAATGTGCCCTAGAAAAAAAAAAGAAAAGGAAAATTAAAAAAAAAAAAAAAAAACATTACTGGTGTGCATCTTGAGACAAAACAATGACACTGACATATTTTAAGATATGTCAGTGCAAGTTGCTTTCAGTTAAAATGGCTACAATATGCATTTTAGTCTAGGACTAGCTTAAGCCTTGCCTGTGAAACCGGGGGATATTTTGAGCATTTTCATTCATTTTAAATTGTGTTGTTTAATTGGTTGATTTCTTTCCATAGGAATAAAAGTTTACATTCTGATATTTACAGGTGTCTTTACCCTAGATCAGATAAGAAGACATGAATGGCTCTACAATGAACTTCATCACACCTGAAGAATCCACAAACTGCACACAATATTTCACCTGGCTGCTGGGCAGTTTAGAAACAAGTGTGTTCACCATTAATGTCCTGTTTGGTCTTCCTACACACTCCTATGTTATATGTCTCATCATCACAGGAACAGGAAGTGGAGTTGCATCAGAGTTCTTCAACCTTAATCTCTCCGTTTGTGAAATATCTTTTTGTTTGTATTGTCTGTTAAATCTACTGTCATCTGTTTCTCAGAGTCTCTGTTTCAGTGTCTGATGTGTGTTGAGCGTTACCTGGCAGTGGTTCATCCTGTAACCTTTCTGAAGTACAAACCTCTCAGATATAGAGTGATCTGCTGCACTGTGCCTTGGATAATTATTCTTGGATGCTGTTTATACTGCATGTTTACTTTAGGTTCAAACAGCTATATTGCATTTATATGGTTTTTGTCAATGCAGTTCCTCCTCTTCTTCTGCATCCAGTTGTTTTGTCTTGCGGCTGTTCTCAGAGCTCTGAAGCAGTCAGGACCAGGAAAGAGAAGAAAAGAGAGAGAGGAGGAAAACCACATGAAGAGAAGAGTGTTTAATTTAATTCTAATAACTACTCTGAGCCTTGTTATCATATTTGTTCCACTAATCATCTTGGCATTCTTAAGTATTTCACAAAATTATAGTGAAATACACAGGACCATAGGATTGGCTTGTTTTATTCTGACTGGTTTTGTTCAGCCTGTTCTTTATCTGCACCGGGTTGGAAAACTTTCTTGCCAGTGATCATCATAAGACATGTTATTTTAGGTAGCTGGATAGACAACTGAAACTTCTTGTTGTGTAAGAAACTCCCATGTACATCTCAACATTTACTAATGCATTATAAAAATCAAAAGTTGTATAAGTTAACATTAGTTAATGAACCTAAACTAACATGAAATAACAAAGAACAGTTGTATTTTTATTAACTAATGTTAACAAGGATGAATAAGTACTGTAATGTAATGCATTAACTAACCTCAACTAATGGAACCTTATTGTAAAGTGTTACCAAATTATCTATTTTACTACCATTACTCTTGTTTTTCAGCTGAATTGTTATTTGCCTCTAAACTAGTGTTTATGTTTCCAGGGTGTGTTGTTTGTGCTTTCTTCTGTTACTCATATCAATGCCAACTCTGAACTTTGTTTTCTTCAAACATACTGGACTGATATATATATGTATTGTACTAAACTTTAATACTGTTCAGTCTCCCTACACACTCCCAATAAGATGAAATGGTATTACATCACAGTTTTTCATATTTAATCTCTTCTGTCTGCCCCACATTATTCTAATTTTACACATTTGCATTGATGTAAAAGCTTTCAAAATGTAAATTTTCCACCAATGTTCTAATGTTACTCAACTTTTTAACATGTTTTCCACATAAAATATTTAAATACCTGGTATTTTATGTAATGTGTGGTATTCAGTCAAGCACATAAGTACTTGTGACAGCATGTCAAGTCAGTCTAGAGATTTATGTTGATTCATTGATTCAAGACATTCAATATTCAGTTGACAAAGGATTCTTTAAGTTTTTGATTCTATTCTGTTTTGCCTGAATGATACATTAATAGAGTGTGATTCTGTTGCTGTCAGCAGGTCCTGAGGTTTGGGATATATACTGAAAAGTACAGTAAACTGGAGATATGAGTATGATTGTATGGCAAAATGTTACAAGATTTTTCATGAATCTAGACTATATTTTATCTTATAATTAGAATGATTTTATGATATTTTTAGTGCTTATCATATACTGTACTTTTTGGTACTTAGTATTTATCACTTCTATTTAAATTACACAAGTAAATTGTTGCATTGAATATTTTTAGTTGTGCAGTTGTGAACAGATGAATGACTCCACTGGGAACTTCTCTTCACTTGAAGCTCATCTTTCTACCAACCTCACAACACATGAAGTTTCATCACTGGATGATCTCCGGATTGTTGTCCTATGCTTTAATCTACTGTCTGGAGTTCCTACATACTCTTATGTTATGTGGCTTATTATCAGGGGAAGAAATGGAGTTTCATCAGAGTTCTTTAACTTCAATCTCAATGTTTGTGAGATGTTGTGCCATTGCAGAAATTTTCACTCGGACTAGCCATAACCGTCCATCTACAAAATTGTTTTATTGGTCAATAAAAAGAAAAGAAAAGAAAAGAAAAGAAAAGGAAAGAAAAGAAAAGAAAAGAAAAGAAAAGAAACAAAGCCACCATCAGAAAGATTAGAGTTTGCTTAAGTTTGGCTCTTGACCCTTAACTTTCTTTTTTAGATATTTATCTGCAACAACGCATATGTTGTTGTAAAGCAGTGAGGTCAGTGCTTTACAGTGAGCAGATATTAGCTGTTGTTATATAATGATATAGTCATTGTGAGATGGCCTGATTGCATCCAAAGCAACTGATCATATGTTTTGTCATTTATACATTTCAGTCTTGCATTACCAACCCTGTGAAACTACAGCATGAGAAGAAAAGTTTCAACAGACAGATATACTGAATAATTTTAAAATCATGTAATGTATAAAACATTTTTTTTGAACTACTGCATCACTTAGACACACACAGACATCAAGAATCAGCATATGAATCTCAACAATGGTGATAAAAAAAAAAAAAATAAAAAAAAAAAAATAAAATGCTTCACTGCATGCTGGGTATCACCATAGGACAAAACTCCAATCATGCACTGCAGTATGAATAATTATTGTCACCACTGTTGAGGATTGTATGCTATGTTTTCATGTATAATCCTGAGCGGTAAGAGATGGTCATTTTTAGCACTGAAGCAATTATAGTGGCATTTGTTTAATGACATTTTTTTGTTTTTGTTGCAATTTTGCAATAGCCAAATCTCAGTCAAGAAACCAAAGAGAAAGAGCCCTCTTTGTGATGCTTATTTGAAAGGGCTTTCAAGCAGGAAATTCAAGCAGATCTGCTCCTTCAGTCTTTTCATTCAGCAACGTACAAGTGTTTGTTGTGAAACACTATTGCAATTGTTCAAATACAAACTATTTTATAGACATAAAAGTGTCAAGAGCCCAACTAAAATAAACCCTGACCACCATGACGGTTGCATAATTTTTTTGACCAATAAAACACCAACATCTAAACCACTGTTTATTCTCAATAAGAACTTCTTTAGACGTCTGACAGAAATAAAGTCAATTAGTAATAAGTGAATCAGATTTTTTAATCAGATCTTGAGAGATTTAATGTGTTTTATCTTCAGTTGATTTCATCTAAGGCTGTGGCTGAAGTCACTTGTAGTTCTTGTGTTTCTCTTTTCTTCAGTGATTCTGCTTGTCAAGAGCAGGTGTTCATCATTAATGTTCAATCATCACTTATGTAATTGCTTAATTATCTGATTAACAACAAGACCTATAGGCCTGCCTTCCCCCCACCAGAGTCAAATTAACAGCTTAAGTTGTTTCATTTTTCTTCACCCAAAGCAGAAGCTATTGATTACAACTTCGGACCGAACCATCAAGGATTTTTCCTCAGCCTGCAGATCCGATGCTCCTCAACAACTAAAGGCCTTTTGCAAGTTACATTTGAACACTAAACAGCGATTTAGTATTAATTTGTGAACCACCTTTGTTAGCAAAGGTGCTTTTTTTTACTGAGAAAACTGATGGTCTTTTCCAGATTGTTTTTGACTTTTCCCCATAGCTTCATTTCCTGTCCCACTTCCGGTTCAACTCTATCATTGCTCATTTTTACCTATGTATGTGTGTGACCTGCGTGTATGTTATGTGTTTGTTAGTTTAGTTATGGTTTGTGATTTAGTTAATAAAACTTGTGCCCTCAAGGGGAAAGAAGGTAGATTTTATTTACCCTAATCAATTCTATAATGCTGTAAGTGTCTAGATTTAATCACTTCATTTATCAGATCAAGAGGGACATGGCCTGTTGGAAGAAACTGTTCCAGTGCCTAGATGTTCTAGTGCCCAGTGATCTTCCTCACTCTGGAAGAGTACAGGTCCTGGAGGTTGGGCAGGGGGGCACCAATAATCCAGACTGTCCGTTGTAGCCTCCTGATGTCCGATTTGGTAGCTGAACCAAACCAGACATTTATAGAAGTGTATAGAACAAACTCAATGATGGCTGAGTAGAACTGTGTCAGCAGCTACTCTGGCAAGTTGAACTTCCTCAGGAAGTACAACCTCTTCTGGGCCATTTTCACAACGGAGTCAATGTGATTGTCCCACTTCAGGTCCTGTGAGATGGTGGTGCCCAGAAACCTGAATGACTCCACTGCTGCCACAGTGCTGTTCATGATGCTGAGTGGGAGAAGTGCTGGGATGTTTCTCCTGAAGTCCACAATCGTTTCCACTGTTTTGAGAGTGTTCAGCTCCAGGTTGTTTTGATTGTACCAGGCAGCCAGCTGTTCAACCTGCTGTCTGTATACAGACTCATCACTGTTGCGGATGAGGCCGATGACTGTGGTGTCATCTACAAACTTCAGGAGCTCTTAACAGAGGGGTCTTCTGAAGTGCAGTCATTTGTGTACAGTGAGAAGAACAGTGGGGAGAGAACGCACCCCTGGGGAGCACCAGTGCTGATTGTGCAGATGTTGAATGTGAATTTCCCCAGTCTCACTAGCTGTTTCCTGCCTGTCAGAAAGCTGGTGATCCACTGACATATTGGGGTGGGCATGGAGAGCTGGGTCAGTTTGGCTGTGAGAAGATCAGGCATGATGGTATTGAAGGCCAAACTGAAGTCCACAAATAGGATCCTTGCATAAGTCCCTGATCTGTTGAGATGTTGCAGGATGTAATGTAGTCCCATGTTGACTGCATCATCCACAGACCTGTTTGCTCTGTAGGCCAACACCAATATTTCATACGACTTCATGACCACAGACGTCAAACACGTGCTGAGCATCATGCCAGAGAATTTGAATTCTGCTCAGTTTACAATAATAAACCACTGTAATTTTTATTTTTAGCCTTTTAGCTGGGGTTCAGGCAGCAATGACAGTATTTAATTTGTCATTGACTTATCAATCAGTGTCTTAAAAGAAGGCAGGACATTAAGCTGGATTTGTTGCACCTGTCAGATGATAGAACTACATGTGCCCTAGATTGTTGAACAAGACTGTGTCAAATTGAATTACATGTTTTGGTCTGAAGTCTTTTTTTAAAACATTTTTGTGGTCATTCTGGTAACATATAAAGAAGTGTCCCTCACTGCTATTAGCTATATATGCATCCATACATAATCAGAATACTGGGAAATATAAATGTGTGCTATCATTTATTTTAATAATTTATTTCTTGATGCTTTTTTGTAGTAAATCTGTTTTAAATATTTGTAATCAGATGTGTATGACTAGTCTTGTTGCTTCCATGTTGTTACAGTACATTTTTTTTTTTTTTTTTTTTTCTACATTAGTAACACAATCACAGAACACAATCTGTCTTTGGAGGGAAATATGATCATATAGTGTATTTGCATGTGATTTTGCCACTCTTCACAGGACCCATCCCTGAAGAGGTGTGAGATGAATCTTCTTAAAACATTCACATGGAAGGCAGACAGTCTAAGTGACTAAGATATAACCCTGTCTGCATTTATTTTATTTTCATTTTAATTTTATTTACCTATCATTATGGACAACAGCACAGGACTGAGGTAAATATTAGTGTCTTCTGGTGGACTAACACTTGTATCTCTCATTCATAGATCACAGTTGTGTTTTTGACTGCAAACAGTGAAGAAATGAACATCTCCAGTGAGATCTTCCCCACTGATGGATCAAACTCTTCTGAGCACTTATTTTTCAACACCACTGAGGAGGAAATTGGTTTTAATATGTTCTCAACTGTACATTGCATCACCGTTCTGTTGGGTGTTACTATTAACACCTATGTGATTTGGCTTATAGTAACAGGAACTGGCAATGGAATCGCAGCAGAGTTCTTCACTTTGAACCTCTCCATCTGTGAGATGTTCTTTTGTATGGAATCTTTACTTATTATCCTCAGCTATAAATTTAATATTCTTTGGACGGCTGTGTATTTTTTAGATGGACTAGACACGACCAGTCGTCCTCTGTTTCAGTGTCTAATCAGTGTTGAGCGTTACCTGGCAGTGGTTCATCCTGTATCCTTTCTGAAGTTCAAACCTCTCAGATATAGAGTGATCTGCTCTGTTTTTGTGTGGCCATTGGGCCTTGGTTCCAGTTTGTTCTCTATTACCCCTTTTCCACCAAGGCAGTTCGAGTGCTGGTTCGGAGCCAGAGCCTAGTTTCAAATCAGTTCTTTGTCTTTCGACACACAAAGCACCAGCTCCGAACCAGGAAAAGTGGTTCGTAAGTAGCACCAAAACATTGCTGGGCTAGAAGTAAGAACCGCTTGCGTCAGGGGCTGGAGGCGGGGTTACCGTGACCAACAAGAAACTTGTGACCGCCATTTTTGAAATAGCAGCTAATCGAGCTAATAGCAGATCAGTTGTAATCTCCGTCTATATACAAATTACGGCGAGCCGTGTTTGGATGCTGATGTAGGTTCGCAAAGCCATGAGCATCAACAGCAGTGAAACATCCGCGATTGTTGATAGAAGGCTTGTTCGAGATGCATCGGAGCAGCGCGGACCGATTCGGCGGGTGCCGCGGATCCGCGGGAGCGTTTGTAGAGCATATGACTCCTTGTGCTTTTAGATCGTTCTCGTGAAGCTTTGATGTCATGCGCCGATCGCTATGCGAGAAGCCGATGCATCTCGAACAAGCTTGGTGTGTTTGTGTTTGGCGCTGCAGCGCTAGCTTTGCTGTGAAATATGAGACGTATACAGTGACGTAAGACCTGGCTCTGTGCTGCTCTCTAGCCTGTGGAAAGGCAAACTGGTTCTTAGAAGGCTCGTCAGTTGAACTAACTCCGAACTGGCACTAGCACTAGCTCTGAACTAGCACCTGGTTCGTGCTGGTGGAAAGGGGGTATATGATTAGCTTTCTCTTTTCACACAACGTTTATGTATTACATGGTTCTTCCAGATCCTACTCTTCCTCTCCATTCAGTTGTTTGTTGTATGGCTGTTCTCAGAGCTTTGAAACAGTCAGGACCAGGAGAGAGAAGGAGAGACAGAGAAGAGGAAAACCACATGAAGAGAAGAGCGTTTTATCTCATTTTGCTAACTACTGTATCAATGGTCATCATGTATGCCCCTTTTATTGTCACAGGAATTCTCATTATTCTAACACAACCAGAGGTTGCAGTTGTCTATCCAATTAGTTTTATTTGTTTTATTCTGAGTGGTTTTGTCCAGCCTGTTCTGTATCTGCACCGTTACGGGAAACGTTCTTGTTTCTGTTCTTCTTAAAATCTGCTAGCTACTTTCACTTTCAGCGACCGCGCGAAACTCTGTAAATATGGAGCGGCGGCGACCGTTATCCAACTGAATTAAATGTTTTTTTATTTAAATACAAAGCAAAATGACAGTGGAGGCGTAATGTAAACGTAGCGGTGGCATATTATTTCCTAATCATCCTAACACTCTGTCATGGCAATATCACGAGATTACTTTTCGCCTCGACGAGAAATCTTGTCACATTTTAGTCTCGCGAGATCTCGTGACACGAGATCTCGTCACACCCCTATACATTAATGTTTATTGCATTTTTAAAATTTCATGCATGTTACCATGATGGTGTTTAGTGTGTGTGTGAATGACACTGTGTGCTCCTTCTATACATTAGTATTGTCCTCCTCAGCTTGTGGAAAATCTGCTTGTGATGAACTTTGATTCATCATGTGACTCTTATCACCACTGTGTTTGGTGACTGTCAGTGTATTATAAAGGTACAAAACAGATATTAGTACTTCATTAGGTTGGTAAATTAACATTATATCAGTTAATGAAATATGTTATTTTACCGTAAATTTAACAGATTTTTTTTTTACGTTGCCACTGTATTTTTTACGGTAAAGTTCTGGCAACCACAGCTGCCAGTTTTTTACCGTAAATTTTACTGGGTTTTTTTTTTTACAGTGTATTTTTAAATTATAATTTTGTACATTTGTAAATAACTAGTAAGAAAAGACATCAGACAGTCTATAAAATCTTAAACAGAATTCAGCATAAAATACCTGAGCATCATGCCAGAGAATTTGAATTCTGCTCAGTTTACATTAGCTTGGTTTATGGTTGCACACACAAGCTAATGTCTATGTTAATTTTTTCTCAAACAATAATAAACTACTGTAATTTAAATTTTTAGCCTATTAGCTGGGGTTCAGGCAGCAATGACAGTATTTCATTTGTCATTAACTTATCAATCAATGTCTTAAAAGGAGGCAGGACATTAAGCTGGATTTGTTGCACCTGTCAGTTGATAGAACTACATGTGCCCTAGATTATGTTGAACAAGACTGTGTCAAATTGAATTACATGTTTTGGTCTGAAGTCCTTTTTAAAGAATTTAGGTGGTCATTCTGGTAACAAATAAATAAGTGCCCCTCACTGCTATTAGCTATATATACATCCATACATAATCAGAATACTGGGAAATATAAATGTGTGCTATCATTTATTTTAATCATTTATTTCTCAATGCATTTTTTTTTTTTTTTTTGTAAATCTGTTTTAAATATTTGTAATCAGATGTGTATGACTAGTCTTGTTGCTTCCATGTCGTTACAGTACTTTTTTTTTTTTTTTTTTTTTTTTTTCTACATTAGTAACACAATCACAGAACACAATCTGTCTTTGGAAGGAAATATGATCATATAGTGTATTTGCATGTCATTTTGCCACATTTCACAGGACCCATCCCTGAAGAGATATAAAATGAATCTTCTTAAAACATTCACATGGAAGGCAGACAGTCTAGTTGTAAGTGACTATAGATATAACCCTGTCTGCATTTATTTTATTTTATTTTATTTACCTATCACTGTGGACAACAGCACAGAACTAAGGTAAATATTAAAACAAAACTGTTCTCTTTTAATAATATGTATTTTTATAGTAGATTTGATCAGATTTACTTTGAACAGTCCCAGACTGTTCTGGTGGACTAACACTTGTATCTCTCATTCATAGATCACAGTTATATTTTTGACTGCAAATGAACTGAAGAAATGAACATCTCCAGTGAGATCTTCCCCACTGATGGATCAAACTCTTCTGATCACTTCTTTTTCAACACCACTGAAGAGGAAATTGGTTTTAATATGTTCTCAGCTGTACATTGTATCACCATTCTGTTGGGTGTTCCTATTAACACCTATGTGATTTGGCTTATAGTAACAGGAACTGGCAATGGAATCACAGCAGAATTCTTCACTTTGAACCTCTCCATCTGTGAGATGTTCTTTTGTATGGATTCTTTACTTATTATCCTCAGCTATGAATTTAATATTCTTTGGACAGCTGTGTATTTTTTAGAAGGATTAGCCACGACCAGTCGTCCTCTGTTTCAGTGTCTGATCTGTGTTGAGCGTTACCTGGCAGTGGTTCATCCTGTAACCTTTCTGAAGTACAAACCTCTCAGATATAGAGTGATCTGCTCTGTTTTTGTGTGGCCATTGGGCCTTGGTTCCAGTTTGTTATGTATGATTAGCTTTCTCTCAAACAACATTTATGTATTTATATGGTTCTTCCAGTTTCCACTCTTCCTCTCCATTCAGCTGTTCTGCTGTGTGGCTGTTCTCAGAGCTCTGAAACAGTCAGGACCAGGAGAGAGAAGGAGAGAGAGAGAGGAGAAAAACCACAAGAAGAGAAGAGCGTTTTATCTCCTTTTGGTAACTACTGTGTCAATGGTCATCATGTATGTCCCTTATATTGTCACAGGAATCCTCATTCTTCTAACACAACCACATGTTTCAGTTTTCTCTCTAATTAGTTTTATTTGTTTTATTCTGGGTAGTTTTGTCCAGCCTGTTCTGTATCTGCACCGTGCTGGAAAACTTTCTTGTTTCTGTTCTTCTTAAAATCTGCTAGCTACTGGTAATTAGTAAAATACAATACTTTGAATGAAAATAATAATAATAATAATAATAATGTTTGTTCATATAAACCAAGTGTGATTTTGTAATAATTTTGTTAATTGTCAGTTGGCTCAGTTTGCCAAGCCCTGCCTGGTAACACATGAAACAAGCATTACAAATTAACAAAAACAACACAAATTTAACAGAACCTTCATATTAATTGGTATTTATTTGTCGGTTACATTTAATAGAATGCACTTTCATGAAAATATTTGCAAAAAATGAAAATGGTTTGCAAGATGTTTCATTCTACATGTTTGGGCTGAGTTTTAATTACATTTACACCATTTTGAACAGGCAGTGCAGCCTGTGATGTTTCAAGCACTTTGAAACAATCATTTTGTAAAGCAACTGACTCAAAGTTTTAAAAAGCTTTGTTTCTCCTATCATTAAAGTGCCCCTATTATGCTATTTTAAAGGAATAGCATAATCAGAATCAGAATCAGAATCAGAATGAGATTTATTGCCAGGTATGTTTAAACATACGAGGAATTTGTTTTAGTGACAGAAGCTCCCCAGTGCAACAGAATGACAGCGATAATACAAGACAGATAATAAAATAAAAGAATAATATACAAGATAGCAGAATAGCAAAAAAACACAATGTATAATATAGACAATTTTGTATGTACAGTTATGATATGTGCAAATTTGAAATATAAATAAGTATCTGTGTTAAAGGGGTGAACTGAGAAATCAAATTTTCCTTGAGCTTTTGACATTTTGAAGCTTTTGAAGAGGTCATAAGAGCTTAGAACCCCAGAGGCGACACTTTGATACTTTTTGGGTAACAACCAATAGATGGTGCTCCGGTAGTACGACCGCCATTATGGGGTGAAAATACTAACTGGACCATAGAATCCTTCACATCTTCACAATTTCACTGCCAAATCAGAAGCACAATAGAACAGTTTTTTAAATTAGGTCATCAGTAAATTGTATGGCTTCTCCACTGTAAAAAAAAAAAATAAAATAAATAATTTGTTTTTTTTTTTTTTACAGTCATTTTCTTTTATTTTAAATTATACTCAAAACTCTGTAAATTACAAACAATGTATGTAAATTAACAACTCGGCTGTTATATTATGTGTTATTAAAAAAAAAAAATCATTAACTGATATGTCACATTTATGCTGCCTTCACATGCTCTCGGAATTATCGTAAATACCAATTTCCTAGGTAAAAAGTGCACATGAACTCCCTCCCATTTTGAAAGTTAAATGCGATGAGCTCGTAATCACGACTTCAGAAGTGGGAATTGCCAAATCAGCGAGTGAAGGCAGCATAAAGCCCTGTGTTTAGTTCCATTCAGTTGTCTGTTGTTGCATTTAACCTGTTTTTCTGTTCATGATTTGGTTAGATTGATTTTGTTTTCAATAAACTCTGAATTCACAACACGTGTGAACGCACATGAATTTTTCTTAATATCGTTCCAATATTAGTGACTTTTTATGGTTTGAGTTTTATTCATGTCTGTTTCTAGGTTGGTTTTCTTGTTCTGTTAATTAGTTCTGTCCCCTGCCTGTTTGTTTCCATGGTCACTGATTGCTTTAGTATTTTGTTCTTGTCAATTTTCTCTTTATTTCCACAGTTCACGGTGTATTTAAGCCCTGTGTTTAGTTTGGTTAAGTTGTCTGTTATTGTCACGTTTACCCAGTTGTTCTGTTTGTTTACTTAGTCAAGAGCGTTTCTAGATATTTTGTTTAATAAACTGTTTACTGCTGCAATTGGATCCTCTCTCTACTTACCTTGCAACCAGCATGTGACAATAGTATTCTAAATGTGGTCACATGCATTTGAGGGCTTTCTGGACAAGCTTTCTTTTAGCTTTTCATCACTCTCATCAAACATATGCCACTCTCCGCAGAAGCGCTGTCACCAGATCCTCGAGAAATTGTGCCATTCTCAAAACTAGTTCAAACACAATAAACGCCTTTTATCTCAGAGAAAATGAGCTTACCTGAGTTTACCTTTTAACAGCACTTATGCTTTTACCTTTCAGACAATATCTGAAAGGTTTTTCATCAGTTCTTTTTCGTGAATCAGAATGTGTGCAAAGGATTGTGGGTGATTTAAAGACGCAAAGGATACATTTGACGCATCCTTCAAAATGAGCTGAATGAAGGACATAAAATGAGGGCTGACTTCCAATGATCCTTCAAATTGTGTTTTCACTTCCATGATTGCTCTTATGACTCATTCGCTGCACGTCACTCGTATTACGTGTTCATAACCCGTCCTGTCTCTTCCGATGACAAAGTTCCACTACACCTCCACGTTCGCACATCCCGATATTGCTGAGTTAGATGCGTTCCTGGGTCAACATATTTTGTTGATCCTGGAACAACTCCAGACAGCAACATAGTGTGGCCCAGATCCGGCCCACATCTGGTACATGTGGATTACACACGGACCAGATGTGGGCCGGATCTGGCCCGACACTATGTTCCTGTCAGGGACATTCTAGTCTGAAAATTTAGTCTTAACCCTAAAAATCAGAGGGAAATGATCGATGAATAACACTGATGTAGAAGCACCAATTCATGAATTTAAGCCTAAACTTGACATAATCTGTAAACTTTTCCCTCAAATCTGATTGGTTGATTTGAATGTTGTTCCAGGATCAACAAAAATGTTGACCCAGGAACATGTTGAACTCAGAAAAATCAGGTTATGCTCCACGTTCTCTTCCAAATATACCAATTAGAGAAACATTGCTACATGAAACATGAAGCTAATAAGTGTGCGATTACGATTATAAGTGTACGATCTGTATGTGATTTTCATGTGACTTGGGCTATATAAGAATAAAGGATGTTTACATGAGAAATGCTAAGTAGGTGTAGCAAATAGCTTATTCTAAAATGCTACAAATAACTAATTTCTGTCTCATCATATGAGCAAAATCCACATTAGTTCGCTATCGGAAGTTATTACATACACTTGATGGTGGTTTACAGTGAATTTTGAGTAAAAGTGTAGTATTAATCTCATAAATTGTCATGTGTAGCTTGATAATAATTGTAATGAACCTGTTACCCAGGTATGATTACATCTCATGATGTTTTTGTCAAAAGAATGCACGCAAGGTCGTAAGAATTTTTTTTGTTCCCTAGACAGACATTTGATAATAGGTGGGTATAACGTACACTGACCCGCCACTTAGGTACACCTGCTTAACTGCTAGTTAATGCAAATATCTAATCAGCCAATCACATGGCAGCAACTCAATGCATCTAGGCATGTAGACACGGTCAAGACAATCTGCTGAAGTTCAAAGTGAACATCAGAATGGGGAAGAAAGGTGATTACATGACTTTGAATGTGGCATGATTGTTGGTGCCAGATAGGCTGGTCTGAGTATTTCAGGAAGTGCCTCTGGGATTTTCACTCACAACCATCTCTAGGCTTTACAGAGAATGGTCGGAAAAAGAGAAACTATACAGTTCTGTGGGTGAAAATGCCTTTTTGATGCAAGAGGTCAAATGAGAATGGCCAGACTGGTTCGAGCTGATATAAAGGCAACAGTAACTCAAATAATCACATTTTTACAAAAGAGGTCTGCAGAAGAGCATCTTTGAACTCACAACACGTCGAACTTGAAGCAGGTGGGCTGCAGCAGCAGAAGACACACCAGGTGCCACTCCCTGGCTATTTCCAGCATGATAATTTCACAAAGCTAAAAGCTAAAGGCTAGTTACAGAAAATCTTTTAGACAGGCAACAGACAAGGAACCTATCCTGAGTGGCAACGTCTCTTTACACATTCTGCAAGTACCAGATGTCAGTCCAATAGAGCACCTTTGGGATATGGTTGAATGGGAGATTTGTATGTGCATCTGCAGTACCTATTGATGCTATTATGCCAATATGGAGCAAAATCTCTGGAGCATTTTTTTCTGCACCTTGTTGAATCTATGCCATAAAGAATTAAGGCAGTTCTGAAAGCAGGAGGGAGTCCAACCATGTATTAGCAAGGTGTACCTGAGTGTAAGTGTATATCGGGATCAAAGGGATGTGGGTGGTCTTACATTTGATAACATCTGTTCTCCTGAAAATAAAAAAAAAATAATGCCAATATTTTTCCTGGAGCTGAATGAAAGCTTTTCTCTTCCAAGCTAGCTTGCTGCAATGGTGATGTCTCATACAAATATACGATTAGTTAATATTAAATATGAATCTACAAATGATTGTATTGTTTGATTTCAATTCAGTAGGGTTTGAGGTAAAAAAAAAAAAAAAACTGTTATGTATAGATTTTGATAAAAAATGTGTTCTCAATGTGACAACTGTCACAGATCCCCTGTCTCCCTGGACTACTATTCCCATGATCCTCCTGTTCTCCACACCTGCACTCACTTCCCTCGTCATCTCCCCATCTTCACTCATCATCATCACCTGGACTTCCTCGTTTGCACTCCCTTTATAATGGACCCACTCCCTTCACTCCCTGTCTGTTCTCTGTTGTGTTATGTGTATGTTTGGTGTACTCTGCCTTTTGTTACATTAAAGTATTACATGTTTGTGGAAATCTGTATCTGCCTCATCTCTACACCAGTGACCTGTAACAGAAGAACGGACCCAAACGTTGGATTTCCACTAAGCAATGGAGACTTACCTCTGCTCCCTGGCTCCAGCTCCTCCAACGCCTCCCACTCATCTGTCAACCGGCGATTGCCTCATCGGGCTCCTGCAGGTTGGTCATTCGCTGGAGAGGTATGTGGAGGAGTTCGTTGAGCTCACTTTACTGTCTGTCTGGCCTGATGCTTATTTAATCTCCCTGTTTCTGGATGGACTAGATGATGACACTATCCGTTTTGATGAACCTGATTATTGTTTCTCCTTAAGCGAAACTATCAATTCAATTTTGTGGTTAAATGGCTCCAAACTCTTCGTTGATAAGGTTCAGGATGAGTGTTTGTCTCTAGTCCATCCAGAAACACGGTTGGCCGGGCCAGTCAGTCAGCCTCCGTCTTCCTCCGCATATCCCTCCAGCGAACGCCCTGCCTGTTCCATGCTGGACCCACACTCCTCTGCTGGGTCCAGAAGGCGGAGGAAGAAAAGAAAGCACTCTCCAGTCTCTGCCGAGCCCGCTCCCGTTCCTACGGGTATTTTGATTGTATTTAAGGGGATGGACTGGCCCTCTGCTTCAGCCACCGAGCGATTATCTCCAGTCTCCGCCGAGCAAGTTTCTCCAGTCTCCGCCGAGCAAGCCGCTCCAACCCTCTTCGAGCCCGCCGCTCCAGCCGCCGCCGCCGAGTCAGCCGCTGATTTTTTTTTTCAATTTTTTCATATGAACTGAGAAGACAAAGAAGAAATGAACTCCTCCACACTTGAAGCATCCACAAACTCCACAGCCATGCCAGATAACTTTTTGGCAGTGAGCCATGTGGACATGTGGGCATACTCCATTAATTTCTTGTTTGGTCTTCCTACACACACCTATATTATATGGCTCATTGTCACAGGAACAGGGAATGGAGTTGCATCAGAGTTCTTCAACATTAATTTCTCTGTTTGTGAATTATGTATTTCTTTTAATAGTTTGTTAATAATGCTGTCAAATGTTGAACACAGTCTTGATTATTTACGAACATTTTTACTAGGTATTACCATCACCGGTCGTCCTGTGTTTCAGTGTCTGATGTGTGTTGAGCGTTACCTGGCAGTGGTTCATCCTGTAACGTTTCTGAAGTACAAACCTCTCAGATATAGATTGATCTGCTGCACTGTGGCCTGGGAAAACACTCTTGCCTCCTGTGTGTGCTGCATGTTTACTGTAGACTCATAACTTTTATGCATTTTTATATTTTCCTTCTCACTGCAGCTCCTCCTTTTCCTCTCCATCCAGTTGTTTTGTCTTGTGGCTGTTCTCAGAGCTCTGAAGCAGTCAGGACCAGGAGAGAGAGGGAGAGCGAAAGAAGAGGAAAACCACATGAAGAGAAGAGCGTTTTATCATCTCATTCTAATAATTACTGTAAGCATGTTTGTCCCATTCATTTTTGGAGGCTTCTTGTCTATTTTCACACAGCTGAAAACTCAACCTCTCATGAATTTTTGGTTTTGTTTGTTTTATTCTGGGTGGTTTTGTGCACACTTTTCTTTTATCTGCAACGGACTGGCAAACTCTCCTGTGTTTGTTCCTCATAAAACCTGCAACTGTAAAACAAAACAAAAAACAAAACTAACTACTGAACAACCCTATATTATCTATATGTATACACCTTGTATTGTAATATAAACATTCTGTGTTACTCATGTGAATTGAACTTGGTGAATGATTTTGTCTTTACTCAATAGCTTGTAAATGTTTATAGATCATACTGTGTAGTTTTTACAGTGCATCCATGCTTCATTTGTTTGACAAATAAAAACAATTAATCACGTGTTTCCATGTCAGGTGTGTATTCACAATGATAGTTTAGACGTGCATCTAAAATCAGCTAAAACAAACCTATAAACATGAACACCAATGAACAACATGAAAGCACAAAACACTCCCATTAAACACTCTTTAATTCTATAGTGAAAAGTAAACAAATCTTACCCATATCCTTAAACCATAACTTATTTTGATGGAAGAGAAAGTAGATAACACAGTACGAGAAAATATTGTGGTTATCCTGCTTGCACAATTTGGGACAAATTGCCTCATATAGTAAACTTGGGTTTATGAAACATTTGAAAGCAATTTAAATAAGTATTTGGATTTAAATATTTTGAATTGCATTGCAAAAAATGTACTCTTTTTTTAACATCATTTTACATATTTGCATATTTGGTGTTTTAAATTTCATTGTCTGATGTGTGCTGAGCGTTACCTGGCAGTGGTTCATCCTGTAACCTTTCTGAAGTACAAACCTCTCAGATATAGAGTGATCTGCTGCACTGTGCCTTGGATAATTATTCTTGGATGCTGTTTATACTGCATGTTTACTTTACACTTCAGTTCCTTCTCCCCCTCTCCATTCAGTTGTTCTGCTGTTTGGCTGTTTCTCAGAGCTCTAAGCAGTCAAGACCAAGAGAGAGAGTCATAGAGAAAAGGGAAGAAAATCGTATGAAGAGAAAAGCTTTTTATCTCATTCTAATAATTACTATAAGGGTGGTTTTGTGCACCCTGTACTTTTTCTGCACCGGACTGTTAAACTTGCCTGTTTCTGTTCCTCATAAACCCTACAACTATAACAAAACAATTTTATATTATATTCCTTATATACAAACATTTAAGGTTATGCGATTTAATTGTTTTTACCAAATTCCTTGTTGTTTTTACAGTGCATTCATGTGTCATCTGTCAAGATGGGATATATAAGCACATGTTGTAGTTTGTTTAAATGTTTGCTTGTCAAATAAAGCCCATTAATCTCTGACAAAGGGTCACCTGTTTCCACATCAGGTGTTAGTTCCAAAGAATAGTTTAAAAACGTGTTTATAAATTGAGCTAAAACAAACCCACAAACAAAGGGATCTTCGGACATTGAGGATGCACAATAAGAGAGCGCAGGCACTCCCATCATAAGGCAGCGCAGAGAGATATCATCACATCTAAACTAAGTAAGTTGCCTAAATATGTTATCTGCTACACAGTCTCTGAAAACTTGTACAAAAGTGCACATATTTAAACAAAAATAGGCATTTTCTTGTGTGAAAAAAACATTGTTTACTTTAAATATTTGAATATTTAGAGTTCAATATTATCCATAAATGTCTTAGTGACAGCTGTACACATCATAGTGATTTAAATACCTCCTAAGGGATGGCAAGCTGTTATTGTTGTTAATTATTATTGTAAATGTACAGATTTGACATTACTCACAGCCGCATTTCACATCACGATAGGAACTGACCCTTCGATGGGAGTTTGATTGACATGAATACAGTGATACTGAACATAGTGCACAAATGTCTTATATGTCAGCCTGTTCTCACTTGTTTGATACTACCACATGTTCAAGAGAAATGATCTAAATACAAATGCCAAAAACAGCTTAAACCCATTGATTTCAATGAGAAACCTGTGGTGTCATACTGATGTGAAGGACAATTGAATTTTATGGTTGTTGAATTATTTTTGTCATAAATGTAGCCTATTTTTGTGTATGACTTCCATCCACATTTGGATATGTAAGTTACACAATACACTGTGAATTATATTTTTGAGCACCCAAACCCCTGAATCTAACCATTTATCAAAAGAAAACCTATAAAACAATTCGAAGCTTGTAACCGGCAAATTAAAAACAAACAAACAAAAAAAAAAAAAAACATTTTATTTCAAATTTACAATCTTTCGAGGCCACTGATTGAGTGTGTCTCGAAGCTTTGAGGATGCATTCCAAGGTAGCAGGCATCAAGGCACATCCAAATCTATTGTTAGCTTCACTTTTTGTCTCCTGAGATACCTTCATCTGATGGATTTTTTAAGGCAGCATAGATGTATCCTTCACTTTTTGATATCCCACAATCCTGTGCTTTCCATGCTGTGATGGTTGAGCTAAAAAATAAGATGGTATCTGAAAGCTGCAGTTGCTGGTCAGTTTGTGTGTAAATGTATGTTTTTTGTGTACTGTTTTCCACTTATCATGTAATTTCTAGCAAGAAAAGTTACTATTGTGATTAAATATTTGCTTAGTTATCACCAAGCACTCTCTATTTTGATTTAGATCATTAAACCGTTACTGCCTCAGAAGTCTGTCCAAAACTGAAGCATGTCTTGTTCCGTTTTTAGGGAACCATGGTTACAGATATAACCCAAGACTTTTTTTTGAGTGGGGGGGGGGGGGGGGGGGGTACATGTAAAATGCATGTAGTTCCATAAAATGCATGCAGTTTTGCTTTCTGGCTAGAGGATCGAAAGCTACATAGTGTACCTTCAAGGTTCGCTCTATTCCTTGCATAAAATTATTGTATGGCTTAAGAAGATTTAGAAGGCAGCACAAGTTGGTTGGAATATTATTATAGTGCTTTTTTATTATTATTTTGACTATACTTTGACATGTTATGTGTGTTTATTGTTAAAAAGAGATTTGATTACAGAATAAGCATTGTGCTTATTATATATTTTTTTACATATATAAAATACGGTTTGTCTTTTTTTTTTTTCTAGATACGGATGTATGTAAAGAAATAGGCTAAATCATCAGGCTATAAAGATTTATCTTAGAAAATAAACACATTTCAGCCAGCATAATGAACATTTGTATGATCATAAAAATCGGAATATCTTGATTATGCTGACTGAAAAGTGTTTATTTCTTAAGGTAAATCTTTATAGCGTAGTGTATATTCACTTTCATTTACATGATGTAAAGCAGTCATTAAAAATACCTGTGGTATCCTCTTAGGTAGAAATTTTATAATTATACTGTAGGAGTTAGAGATTAGGCTTGGGAAATATAGGCCCGGTTTCACAGACAGGGCTTAGTTCAATTAGGGCATTTAAGTAGCTTTTATAAATGTGCCCTAGAAAAAAAAGAAAAGAAAAGGAAAAAAAAAAAAAAAAACTTTTGTCTTGAGACAAAACAATGGCAGTGACATATTTTAAGATATGTCAGTGCAAGTTGCTTTCAGTTAAAACGGCTACAATATGCATTTTAGTCTAGGACTAGCTTAACCCTCTGGAGTCTGAGGCTGATTTTGGGCCCTGGAGAAGTTTTGACATGCCCTGACATTTGTGCTTTTATCAGTTGGTTATAAACATATTAATGACAAAAGTGTCATTACACTGTATTCAGCACAAACTAGGCTACAATAATATGTGAGGAACATGTATGTACATGTTTGTGTTTTTAAAGGAATAATGTTTATGCGTGGTTATTGAAAAAACAAAAAAAAAAAGTAACTGAAACAATACCTCAAAATGCATACTAAATGTTTTTTCACAAGACTTTTGAGAATTGTATATTTTAGTGTAGAGTTTTTGCTTCAAAATGATGTGGAAATGATCCTCCCTACTCTGACACATAAAACATTGTATTGATTTTAAATTTCTAAGACACTTTTTGTTTAGGTAGGCCATATGCGAAGAGGTGTGACTCTTCATGAATAATGAAGTGATTTACACCTGGGGAGATTAAGACCCTGCCCCTAATGAGCCGCATAATGAGCCATTCAGTCAGGAATGTGACTGAGTCAACTAAGAAAATGCAAAGACAAGACATATCATTGTTTTTTTTTCTTTTTTATTTAAAATAAAGTTAACAATATAATCCACATATAAACTAGGGTCAAAGGCACATTTTTTGTGTACAGGCAAATAAAGGTAAGGTTTATAAAAAAAGCCCACTTTTACACCCTATACATAACCTGCTTGATCACATATAGATAATCTTTGCAGCCCAATGGTCAGTGAGAGGTGGTGAACAGAGAATCTGAACAGTCACACATCTGTGTGCCATTTTTGAAAACAGTTCAACTGAAGACACAAGTAAATGTCACATGCCTGGCATTTCCAAGGTGTGTCTTGCCTTTTACCAAGCTGTACTTTGCAAAGCATGCAGTTCCGACGACCAGCGGTGGCATTATTCCTTGCATCTGATGTCAGCTCTGCTCCTGGAACCGGTACATGGTCACTTTTGGTCTGTTTTGGAGCTGCTTTCTGTGACGACACACCACAGAGCTCTGCAAATATATTATCATCAAATATGAATCTTATGAATATTATCATCAAATATTATCATCAAATATGATGATTTGCTACTTATGAAACATTTCTGAACAATTGTAAACAATAAATGTTTCTTGAGCTGCAAATCATCATATTAGAATGATTTCTGAAGGATCATGCGACACTGAAGACTGGAGTAATGATGCTGGACATCACAAGAATAAACGACTTTGTGAAATATATTCAAATAGAAAACAGTTATTTTAAATTGTAATAATATTTCACAATATTACTGTTTTTACTGTATTTTTAATTGAATAAATGCAGCCTTGGTGAGCAGACGAAACTTATTTTAAAAACATGAAAAATCTTACAGATTTCAATATAGGCCTACCATATAGTGGGTAAAAGTGTACTTACTCTTTCTCATTTCCGCCTGTGTTGCTGCGTGCCCTCCTAGTGGGAATTGCAGGTGAATGTGAGAGTGATGGATCCACATTCCTAAAAAAAAAATGTCAAAAAAAAAAACTGTTATTATTAGCATATAAGATAATACTCTCATACCATTAGCTATGCATAACTGACAGGAAAGTAACAGGTATACAAGCATGCTGTATATGTCTGTCAATTGGCCATTACCGGACAAAGTGTGCGAATGTGTAAACGTTTACAGTCTGCTATATCAGTTAGCACATTTAGCAAATAGCAACATGTTCGCGCATTTCACAACCAAGCATATTTTAGCACATTCACGCCTATCATATACGGTACTTAGATACGCTATATATATATTTATAGATAGATGTAAATATAAGGCAAATATAGATGTACGCTTATATATAAAAAAAACCACGTCAAATAATTTAAGTATATCAACAGAAAAGCATTTTTATGAGATAGTTATATATATATATATATATATATATACTCAGCAAAAAAAGAAACGTCCTCTGACTTTCAACTGTTTTTACTTTCAGTAAACTTAATGTGTAAATATTTGTATGAACAGCTGATCAGCTGTCCTTCCTGTCTCCCTGTAGCGCTGTCTCAGGCGTCTCACAGTGCGGACATGGCAATTTATTGCCCTATAGCCACATCAGCAGTCCTCATGCCTCCCTGCAGCATGCCTAATGCACGTTCACGCAGATGAGCAGGGACCCTGGGCATCTTTCTTTGGGTGTTTTTCACAGTCGGTAGACAAGTCTCTTTAGTGTCCTGCGTTTTTAGAACTGTGACCTTAAATGCCTACTTTTTGTAAGCTGTTAAGGTCTTAACGACCATTCCAGAGGTGCATGTTAATTAATTGATTATGGTTAATTGAACATGCATGGAAAACATTGTTTAAACCCTTTACAATGAAGATCTGTAAAGTTATTTGGATTTTTACAACATTATTGTTGAAATGCAGAGTCCTGAAAAAAGGGACGTTTCTTTTTTTGCTGAGTATATATATATATATATATAGATAGATAGATAGATGTAAATATAAGGCAAATATAGATGTACGCTTATATAAATAATTTAAGTAGGCCCTATATCAACAGAAAAGCATTCTATTTATAAGCGTTTTTATGAGATAACGTTATATATATAGCTAGTTATATAGATAGATGTAAATATAAGGCAAATATATATGTACGCTTATATAGAAAAAAAACACGTCAAATAATTTAAGTAAAACTAAATCACTTACTCATCAGAAACTGTATCTTCAGCTGGATCAAGTCGCTCTTCAAAATGCAGACGTTCATCGTCAGAGTCGTGTTCTTCTTCCGAGGAAAGAGTGAACTCTTCCTCACTGTCCAGGACCATCTGAAGAGCCTGCTCACCTGTGTAGTGTGCCATCTTCCAAACGCGAAGGAAAGCGAATGAATCTGATGAAACTTGATGCTTTTTAAGACGCTGTTAGGGGCGTTTACAGTTCGCATAGATCGCCTCAGCACATTATCTTATGAATAGAGCGCTCTGCGCGTGGGCGGGCACACATTAAAGATAATTAGGTCAGACAGGAGAAACAGTACCTCTCTTTACTTTTATACTGATTACATAAAGGGAGAATATTTGTTTTAGAATTTATTTGTTTTGTTTAAAAGAAGACACTTAAAGCTTTCCAAAGACATATCTCTCATGTCCATGTAGCATGTATAAGCCATCTATTTTAGTTACTTTTAGTGACGTTTTAGAACGATGTTTGCAGAGACGGAGACGGCAGGACAGCACACCCTGTATATTTTATTTATTTTTAAAAAGCACAAAGTTTTATTTTGATTGTGAGTGTACACAAAAAAAAGAAGACATTCTATAGTTTCAATTGATATATTACTTATGTCTCTATGACAAAAAATGACGGAGTATTTTAAGTCTGTTTTGCTGCAATGTGAAAAAAAAACTGTAAAACGCGCCGGCGCGTTTTTAGACCTCAGAGTGTTAAGCCTTGCCTGTGAAACCGGGGGATATTTTGCTGAAAGGTGAGCATTTTCATTAATTTGAAATTGTGTTGTTTAATTGGTTGATTGATTTCTTTCCATAGGAATAAAAGTTTACATTCTGATATGGTCTCTTTACCCTAGATCAGATAAGAAGACATGAATGGCTCTACAATGAACTTCATCACACCCGAAGAATCCACAAACTGCACACAATATTTCACCTGGCTGCTGGGCAGTTTAGAAACAAGTGTGTTCACCATTAATGTCCTGTTTGGCCTTCCTACACACTCATATGTTATATGGCTGATCATCACAGGAACAGGAAGTGGAGTTGCATCAGAGTTCTTCAACCTTAATCTCTCCGTTTGTGAAATATATTTTTGTTTGAATTGTCTGTTAAATCTACTGTCATTTGTTTCTCAGAGTCTCATAACAGTAACACAGTGTCTTGTAGCACTAGGCATCACTGGTCGTCCTCTGTTTCAGTGTCTGATCTGTGTTGAGCGTTACCTGGCAGTGGTTCATCCTGTAACCTTTCTGAAGTACAAACCTCTCAGATATAGAGTGATCTGCTGCACTGTGCCTTGGATAATTATTCTTGGATGCTGTTTATACTGCATGTTTACTTTAGGTTCAAACAACTATATTGCATTTACATGGTTTTTGTCAATGCAGTTCCTCCTCTTCTTCTGCATCCAGTTGTTTTGTCTTGTGGCTGTTCTCAGAGCTCTGAAGCAGTCAGGACCAGGAGAGAGAAGAAAAGAGAGAGAGGAGGAAAACCACATGAAAAGAAGAGCGTTTCATTTAATTCTAATAACTACTCTGAGTCTTGTTATCATATTTGTTCCACTAATCATCTTGGCATTCTTAAGTATTTCACAAAATTATAGTGAAATACACAGGACCATAGGATTGGCTTGTTTTATTCTGACTGGTTTTGTTCAGCCTGTTCTTTATCTGCACCGAGTTGGAAAACTCTCTTGCCAGTGATCATCATAAGACATGTTATTTTAGGTAGCTGGATAGACAACTGAAACTTCTTGATGTGTAAGAAACTCCCATGTACATCTCAACATTTACTAGTGCATTATAAAAATCAAAAGTTGTATCAGTTAACATTAGTTAATGAACCTAAACTAACATGAAATAACAAAGAACAGTTGTATTTTTATTAACTAATGTTAACAGAGATGAATAAGTACTGTAATGTAATGCATTAACTAACCTCAACTAATGGAACCTTATTGTAAAGTGTTACCAAATTATCTATTTTACTACCAGCTGAATTGCAAATACTGAATTGAACTGTATTTGCCTCTAAAGAGTGTTTATGTTTCCAGGGTGTGTTGTTTGTGCTTTCTTCTGTTACTCATATCAATGCCAACTCTGAACTTTGTTTTCTTCAAACATACTGAACTGATATATATGTATTGTACTAAACTTTAATAATGTTCAGTCTCCCTACACATTCCCAATAAGATGAAATGGTATTACATCACAGTTTTTCATATTTCTGTCTGTCCTGCATTAGTCTAATTTTACACTGAATCACATTTCCATGTCCCAAACTATTTGTATACAATTGTAAATATTTTCAAAAATGTACCACTCATTAAAGCGTCAGATCACAAACTTGTGTCAGCCCAGATTTAATCTGTGTGCATGATATCCCATAAGATTTGCATTGATGTAAAAGCTTTCAAATGTGAATTTTACACCTTTCCCTCTGTGGAGCTCACGTTACTGTCTCGAGTGCAGGCAAGACAGACAGGAATAGTTCCGGAGCGATTTCACTGTTTTATATGATTTGGCTGTACATACATTGATATAATAAAACGATGCATGGAAAAGAAACTGTCGGCAGTCTTGTGAGTTTGATTCATACATTTATGAGTGAGTTTAATTTGTTGATAGAACGTTCATTAATCTAGTTAATGATTTAATGGACTGAGCTCTACAGTCACAACACTCTACAACAGCAGAATGTTACTTTTAATTATTGTCATTTGTGACTGCATTTTCTATAGATATGGCCAGACGTGCAGTCTACCAATGACATTGGAGCGACAGCACTAGGTACGCCCACAAGCGACTTCACAGTACAGAGACTAGCGACATGCAGCGAAAAAGACGCTGGCGGTGTGAACGGGGCTTAATGCTGCAACTGGAAGTCAGTTGTAGATCTTGTGTTTCTCTTTTCTCCATGATTGTGCTCGTTATGCAAAATGCATGCAGTTTTTTTTTTTTTTTTTTTTTTTTTTACTGCTAGAGGGCCAAGCTAGTGTACCTTTAAACAGAACTCAGCATAAAATGCCTAAAGATAGAAAATTTGCATTTCTCTCCATTTACATTAACTTGGTTTATGTAAGCACAAACAAACCAATGTCTATGTTCATGTTTTCTCACACAATAATAAATCACTCTGTGTGGTTTTTATTATTAGCCTATTAGCTGGGGCTCAGGAAGCAATGACAGTATTTGATATGTCATTGCATGGCTTCTGGAATGCTTCTCCATTTATCAATCTATGTTTTTAAAGGAGGCAGGACATTATTAAAGGTGCCAGAGAATGGAAAATTGAATTGACCTTGGCATAGTTGAATAACGAGAGTTCAGTACATGGAAATGACATACAGTGAGTCTCAAACTCCATTGTTTCCTCCTTCTTATATAAATCTCATTTATTTAAAAGACCTCCGAAGAACAGGTGAATCTCAACATAACACCGACTGTTACGTAACAGTCGGGATCATTAATATGTACGCCCCCAATATTTGCATATGCCAGTCCATGTTCAAGGCATTAGACAAGGGCAGGACGTCTGGAGCTGCAGACTAGGTAAGCAAGCAAGGACAATAGCGAAAAATGGCAGATGGAGCAATAATAACTGACATGATCCATGATTACATCATATTTTTAGTGATATTTGTAAATTGTCTTTCTAAATGTTCCGTTAGCATGTTGCTAATGTACTGTTAAAAGCATGCACATTTGGAGAAATATTGATGGATTCTTATATGTTTATGTCAATTTTCTATACTGAGGAGTAATATTTATTCAATATTTATTGTCATCACTATGAGTGCTGGATACTGTGTTTTCAATTCATACTTGCAGCCAGAGGGCGCTCTGTGCACCTTTAGTCCACAAATTCATATAAAGAAGAACAGGAACCAGGAACTAATGGCATGTCTTCTAGAGATCGCTAACTAGGGCTGCGTTCCACTCCAGTTTTAGACACGCACTCGCGAACTTCCCTAAACACTTCCCCTCGGGGGAATCCCTGCCGCCATTTTGAAGTGCATTCCACTTCGTGAAGTGGACGAGGGAAGTTTATATGGACAGACCCTCGCTCCCTCGATTTTGACCGAGGGAGCGAGTCTACTTCATATGTACACTTCAGGCAGCTCCATAACCCACAATGCAACACGATTATGACATCACCGCATATCACGTTTAATTTACTCCACCACAAACAACTCTATGATATATTAATTATTTTTTTAAACATTTAAAACACACATATACATATAGAATGCTGTATTAAACATTTTTTAAGGGGACAAAATAAATAATAAATCAGCTCCATTGCGAATTCCAAGTGATCAAGGGCTTAGGACGTTCCAGTTCAGCCCATTGCAAGGGTTCCGCCAGTAGTGGGCACTCGTGCAACGTAAGCAATGACGTACATCAGAGTCAGCGAGACCGAGTGAAGTTAGTGAGGGAAGGGCATTTAAAAACTGAACTGGAACGCAGCCCATGGCTTTAACATCCAGATAAACACTTTTCAAGACAATAAATACACGATTGAGACAAGTATTGCCTCAGAATTTGCCTCTGAATAGCGCTATAACAGTTTCATTGTGTTTAAAAAAGTAGCGCACATTGCGTTCTGTATTCATAGACAACTGAATAAATGTTATGTTTCCATGCTGCTATTTTGGGTGCGGTACAGGATGCAATCTTTATGTCAAATGGGTCGGATTGGAATTAAATTAGTGTTGCTGTCAAATAACAAGTTGAACCTTGTTACATACGAACCTTAGATATACTCGAAATTTGGTGTTGAGAGCTTTAGCGAGAATACAAGTATCCGTTTCATTCATAATTGTAAAAGGGAGCCCTCTCACAGACAGTCCATAAGTGAGACATGTCGTCATACTTATGACATTCTAGGTAATCCAGATGTCGCTGTAGCAGAATAAAACGCAGATAGAGATATTAACTGAAGGAACATGAAGACAAAAGCACACAAAATACTACAATATGTCTACTTGTGCTGACTAAACATATCAGGTATTTTCACAAGAATAATTATATTAATATAATACAAACACTTCCATATAAGCTTGAAAAGATGTTAGGGTTGTGTTACTTTCAAATGCATGTTATAAAGTGACAAATTCACAGTGCTTGCAAAGATGAATCAAGCAGAAATTAATGTGAACAGATCAATGCACTGATGTCAGTGCTGTACTTCAAAAACGTGCTCAGCATAAAATGATTTTAATTAAAACTTAGCATTTTTTATAACACTGAGCCAATTTGCGATTCCATTTTACTAGAATTAGTTCACTTTCAAATTAAAATTTCCTGATAATTTACTCACCTCCATGTCATCCAAGATGTCCATGTCTTTCTTTCTTCAGTCAAAAAGAAATGAAGGTTTTTGATGAAAACATTCCAGGATTATTCTCCTTATAGTGGACTTCAATAGACCCCAAACGGTTGAAGGTCAAAATTACAGTTTCAGTGCAGCTTCAAAGGGCTTTAAATGATCGATTAAATGCAGTTTTACTTAGGACTCCTAGAAGTCTAGGAACAGCTCTGAATACGATTATCGCGCTTGTACACATGCTTCAGACACCATTCATGCTGAGGCGTTCCTCCATAGCGTCAGTGTCAGACGCAGTGTGAGTTCCCATTTGAAAGGGGACTTTCCCCCCCCCCCCCAATGAATCGTATGCTGAATGAACTATGTCAGAGTAGTTACTTAATCAAGTCTTATTCATTTAATGAGCTTCAAGTAACTTATTTCAGCAATGTCCCTCTCGAAAGTAAGTTTTGTGTGTCGATTAACGCCAACACTGCTGCCTTCACAATAAGTTAAAGGTTTTTGGCATATCCCTTCACTTCATTATCCAATATTTTTTCATTTTAATTTTGTAAATTTGTAAATAACTAGTAAGGAAAGACATCAGACAGTCTCTGAATTCTTTGATAGACTTAAACAGAATTCAGCATAAAATACCTGAGCATCATGCCAGAGAATTTGAATCCTGCTCAGTTTACATTAGCTTGGTTTATGGTTGCACACACAAGCTAATGTCTATGTTCATGTTTTCTCAAACAATAATAAACCACTGTAATTTTTATTTTTAGCCTATTAGCTGGGGTTCAGGCAGCAATGACAGTATTTAATTTGTCATTGACTTATCAATCAATGTCTTAAAAGGAGGCAGGACATTAAGCTGGATTTGTTGCACCTGTCAGGTGATAGAACTACATGTGCCCTAGATTATGTCGAACAAGATTATGTCAAATTGAATTACATGTTTTGGTCTGAAGTCCTTTTTAAAGAATTTAGGTGGTCATTCTGGTAACAAATATATAAGTGCCCCTCACTGCTATTAGCTATATATACATCCATACATAATCAGAATATTGGGAAATATAAATACCTGCTATAATTTATTTTAATCATTTATTTCTTGATGCTTTTTTTGTAGTAAATCTGTTTTAAATATTTGTAATCAGATGTGTGTGACTAGTCTTGTTGCTTCCATGTCGTTCAGCTGATAATGTTGCTACAGTACATTTTTTAACTGATCTACCATTAGTAACACAATCACAGAAAACAATCTGTCTTTGGAGAGAAATATGATCATATAGTGTATTTGCATGTCATTTTGCCACACTTCACAGGACCCATTCCTGAAGAGGTGTGAGATGAATCTTCTTAACACATTCACATGGAAGGCAGACAGTCTAGTTGTAAGTGACTATATATATATATAACCCTGTCTGCATT
Organism: Ancherythroculter nigrocauda; assembly: GCA_036281575.1. Classification (NCBI taxonomy): domain Eukaryota; kingdom Metazoa; phylum Chordata; class Actinopteri; order Cypriniformes; family Xenocyprididae; genus Ancherythroculter; species Ancherythroculter nigrocauda. The sequence continues at coordinate 29,438,157 of VTFQ01000017.1, forward strand.
TATTTTATTTACATTTTATTTACCTATCATTGTGGACAACAGCACAGAACTGAGGTAAATATTAAAACAAAACTGTTCTCATTTAATAATATGTATTTTTAAAGTAGTTTTGATCAGATTTACTTTGAACAGTCCTAGAATGTTCTGGTGGACTAACACCTGTATCTCTCATTCATAACAGTGAAGAAATGAACATCTCCAGTGAGATCTTCCCTACTGATGGATCAAACTCTTCGGATCACTTCTTTTCCAACACCACTGAAGAGGAAATTGGTTTTAATATGTTCTCAACTGTACATTGTATCAGCGTTCTGTTGGGTGTTCCTATTAACACCTATGTGATTTGGCTTATAGTAACAGGAACTGGCAATGGAATCGCAGCAGAATTCTTCACTTTGAACCTCTCCATCTGTGAGATGTTCTTACGTATGGAATCTTTACTTTTTATCCTCAGCTATAAATTTAATATTCTTCGGACGGCTGTGTATTTTTTAGATGGATTAGCCACGACCAGTCGTCCTCTGTTTCAGTGTCTGATCTGTGTTGAGCGTTACCTGGCAGTGGTTCATCCTATAACCTTTCTGAAGTTCAAACCTCTCAGATATAGAGTGATCTGCTCTGTTATTGTGTGGCAATTGGGCCTTGGTTCCAGTTTGTTCTCTATGATTAGCTTTCTCTCGCACAACGTTTATGTATTTATATGGTTCTTCCAGTTCCTACTCTTCCTCTCCATTCAGCTGTTCTGCTGTGTGGCTGTTCTCAGAGCTCTGAAGCAGTCAGGACCAGGAGAGAAAAAGAGAGAGAGAGAGGGGAAAAACCACATGAAGAGAAGAGCGTTTTATCTCCTTTTGATAACTACTGTGTCAATGGTCATCATGTATGCCCCTTTTATTGTCACAGGAATGCTCGTTATTCTAACACAACCACATGTTTCAGTTTTCTCTCTAATGTGTTTGATTTGTTTTATTCTGGGTGGTTTTGTCCAGCCTGTTCTGTATCTGCACCGTGCTGGAAAACTTTCTTGTTTCTGTTCTTATTAAAATCTGCTAGCTACTGGTAATTATTGTGCCTATTGCTTTCTTTTGTTGTAAACTCGGATTGAAAAAATCATTAAGCTATACTATTTTTCCACCTAAATACAATACTTTGAATGAAACAAACAAACAAAAAAATAACATTTGTTAATATAAACCGAATTTGATTTTGTAATCATTTTGTTAATTGTCAGTTGGCTTAGTTTGCCAAGCCCTGCCTGGTAACACATGAAACAAGCATTACAAATTAATAAAAATAACACAAATTTCACAGAAGCTTCACATTAATTGGTATTCATTTGTCGATTACATTTAACAGAATGCACTTTCATGAAATATTTGCAAAAATGAAAATGGTCAATAATCATTTTGTAAAGCAACTGACTCAAAGTTTTGAAAATCTTTCTCCTATCATTAAAGTGTCCCTATTATGCTATTTTAAAGGTTCCCAATTTTGTTTCTGAGGTCTCCTACAACAGTTTTACATGTATCAAAGGTTAAAAAAAAAAAAAAAATCACTTTTATTTTCTCATAATATACATTGCACATCACCTCATTTCTCAAAGACATTCGAAAACGACTTGTCCGAACTTAAGATTCAGTCTCTCTAATCCCCTCCTTTCTGAGAGCCTGCTCTGCTCTGATTGGTCAGATGGCCCAGTCTGTTATGAATGGTTGACCACATACAGCACGTGTTGGAAACGAAACGGTGATTACCAGTGTAAAATAAGGTGACTGTTACACCTACTTCTTGTGCAGGTGTATTGTTATTGTCACGACCGTCAGTGAGAGTGCCCGAATTAGCCACTTGAGGGCACTCCATCCTGGACTGTTTTCACCCCAAGGACTACATATCCCATCACGCACTCCCCGGACTCATTATCTCATTATCATTGCACTCACCTGTTTGGCATCATTTCATTAGTGTTTGTGTATTTATACTGAGGTGTTTCTGTCTGTGTTTGTGGTTCGTTGTTAATGTTACGTGTTCTTCTGATTCTCGTGTTTGGTTTTCTTTGTGTCATTTTGTACCTGTTTGTTTGGACTGTCTTCATGGATTTTGACCCTTGCCTGTTCTTTGGATTACGACTTTGGATTACCCTTTAATAAATGCTTCTGCCGCAATTGGATCTACCTTCTTGTTTCTGTGTGAACCATGACAGTTATTGCTCAGGGTTGGGTTATGTACTGCTCTGTTCCATGGCAAAAGAAATAGACTAACAATTCACAGTTGTGAGCATGTAATCTGCATTGGATGTGATGAGATAAAGACAGACTGTGTACTGCATACAGCCAGTTGTTTTGTCTTTTGGCTGTTCTCAGAGCTCTGAAGCAGTCAGGACCAGGAGAGAGAGAGAGGAAGAGGAAAACCACATGAAGAAAAGAGCATTTTTTTCCCCTCCCATGATTACCATATATGCTCCTTTTACAATTTTATTACTTGTAAATACAATGTCAGCACAAAAGCATGATATATTCATGTCTATCTGCTATGCTTTTTTACTTTAGCTGGTTTGGTGCAGCCTCTTTTCTTTCTCTACCGTGTGGGAAAGCTGCAAGTTCAGCAAATATTGATAATTCTACTCATTAAACGGTAACACTTTACAATAAGGGTACATGATTAATGATGTACTAATATCTGAATTAATAGTTTATTAATCATGAACTAATTAATGGACCAATAAGGAATTAATGATGGACTAACCTTAGCTACGCCTGGAATCATGAGGATTCATGTGTTAACTACAGCCACCTTAACTACACGTTAACACACGTTTGTTAGTTAACATGTTAATTAACAACGAATGATCAGCTTCATCAAGTTGACTCTTTAAGAAGAAAGAAGAACAGCAGACATCGCTCAGAACTGTATCAACTTGATCAGCACTAATCTTGCACTGTTTTATTGCATTTCACACATACACCACGCTTCAGTATTACTCCTGACTTGTACACGTGACTGGTGCAGACAATTTTTAAGCATTTCAAAATGTACTTTTCACTATCCCTGGTTAACAACTTACCAGAAATGTTGTTCTTGACGACAGCTCTGATTATATTTATTTCCAGGAAGAATGTTGTTTCGTAAATGTGGAGTGTATTAAGGTGATGTGCTTCAGTTGGATTATTGCATTTCATTATCATTTACTGTACATCGTTCCCACATCATGGATAACTTCGTGAAAATTAATTCGGTTACAAATACTTTACCTAAATTCATTTTGTTTCAAGTGATTTTCCTTTATGTTACTCTGTTTCATCCAACCTCAAAGAATACATACCTCCATTCACTTATTTAAATAGCCTGGAAACTATACTGCATGTGTAACTGATCACTTAATTTATGACTTATGTTGAGATGCCTCGACAAATCATGAACTCATGCTAGTTAATGACTAGTTAATAATGAGTTAACCATCATGTGCCCCTTCAAGTAAAGTCATGACATAAAGATGTCTCAACAAATCATGAACTCATGCTAGTTAATGACTAGTTAATAATGAGTTAACCATCATGTGCCCCTTCAAGTAAAGTCATGACATAAAGATGTCTCAACAAATCATGAACTCATGCTAGTTAATGACTAGTTAATAATGAGTTAACCATCATGTGCCCCTTCAAGTAAAGTCATGACATAAAGATGCCTCAACAAATCATGAACTCATGCTAGTTAATGACTAGTTAATAATGAGTTAACCATCATGTGCCCCTTCAAGTAAAGTCATGACATAAAGATGTCTCAACAAATCATGAACTCATGCTAGTTAATGACTAGTTAACAATGAGTTAACCATCATGTGCCCCTTCAAGTAAAGTCATGACATAAAGATGCCTCAACAAATCATGAACTCATGCTAGTTAATGACTAGTTAATAATGAGTTAACCATCATGTGCCCCTTCAAGTAAAGTCATGACATAAAGATGCCTCAACAAATCATGAACTCATGCTAGTTAATGACTAGTTAATAATGAGTTAACCATCATGTGCCCCTTCAAGTAAAGTCATGACATAAAGATGTCTCAACAAATCATGAACTCATGCTAGTTAATGACTAGTTAATAATGAGTTAACCATCATGTGCCCCTTCAAGTAAAGTCATGACATAAAGATGCCTCAACAAATCATGAACTCATGCTAGTTAATGACTAGTTAATAATGAGTTAACCATCATGTGCCCCTTCAAGTAAAGTCATGACATAAAGATGTCTCAACAAATCATGAACTCATGCTAGTTAATGACTAGTTAATAATGAGTTAACCATCATGTGCCCCTTCAAGTAAAGTCATGACATAAAGATGTCTCAACAAATCATGAACTCATGCTAGTTAATGACTAGTTAATAATGAGTTAACCATCATGTGCCCCTTCAAGTAAAGTCATGACATAAAGATGCCTCAACAAATCATGAACTCATGCTAGTTAATGACTAGTTAATAATGAGTTAACCATCATGTGCCCCTTCAAGTAAAGTCATGACATAAAGATGTCTCAACAAATCATGAACTCATGCTAGTTAATGACTAGTTAACAATGAGTTAACCATCATGTGCCCCTTCAAGTAAAGTCATGACATAAAGATGCCTCAACAAATCATGAACTTACATTAGTTAATGACTAGTTAATAATGATCTTGTCACAACTTGTCACATTGGTTTTCTGATTTGTAAGTAAGAATTATCAATTCGCCACATTTCATTGTCATTCAAAATTCCCTGTGTCCAAATACTCACTTCCTTATTTAACTGATACACTACTACTAATAATAATAATAATCTTAATAATAATAAAAATAACTAAATAATCTTTATTAGAATATATTTTGTAATGTATACAAATGTTTTAGAAGAAGTCAGCCATTGAGCATTAAACACACATGTAACAAGAAGATAGGATTTGTTAGACTGGAAATTGATGGTAAATGTCTCTGAATAACCGTCCAAGGACACCTCTTCTGTGCCTTTCACCAAGCCAGTTGGTCCATTCAATGAGAGCGAGATGTTCTTTTAACATTTTCTCTGTCCTGTTTCCTCTTAGTCTCCACACCCTTGTTTTATAAGACAGCCATGCTCGTTCTAGATGCTGTGAATGGGCTCCAGTGTTTGGGTCTACAAACCAGTGACTGTGATTGACTGTAAAATGTCTGTAGCCCATATTTGCCAGCACACCTCTGTAAGCTCTCCACTCTGAGATCAGGATTGTACCTGGACGCACATGTTTGACAATAATTGGAATTAGATGATTTCTTGATCTTCGAGTGACAAGACGCAATATTGGCCTTCGCAGATTATGTTTCACACCCAGCATTCCAAAAACCCACTTCCTTCGCCTCCATGTGGTAGATGCCCTACCCCGTCCATACTGCAAAAAAAAGAAAGAAAAAAAAAAAGAAAGAAATATATACTGAGAAGAAAAAAAGGTGATAATGTCAGGCAAAATTACAATTATGTTCTGTATACAAATAGCTAATAATTATACAATAATTATTGTAATAAGGTTACACAGCAATCACATAGCAATGTTGCTTTTCTTCGGTTCTTTTCCTTATATAAATGACTTTAGTAATAATCATAAATAATAATTTAAAATTGTACTTTTGTACAATTTTATTCATTATTGCTTACTAGGACGAAGAAAAGTCATGATAGCATTATTTACCTTCTATCATTCTAAAGCTTAACTGTATAAAGCTGACTAGACCTTAATTCACATTGAGTGCATCACAGCTGCTTCATCTCTGTTGCAAACCACAGCACTAAACTCAATAAAACTTACCTTTCGTTTATGACGGAAATTGCTTTCATCAATAACAACAAATTCTTGTTGACCTCCCATCTGCTGCCTTATTCTTTTTTGGTACTCTTTCATAGCCTTGGTACAGATCTTTCTCAGGACCTTAGCCATTCTGGAGAGAGTTTTAGAACTTCTAGCAATCCTGTCCTGCATCATGTCTATCTGTCTCAGGTGCAATCCTTGAGAGAACCTGTGCAATGAAACATTAATAATTTACAAAAAAATATCAAACCATTACAGCACAAAACAGCCCATGTGTTCTAAACTAAGATATAAAATGACACCAAATAGACTTCAAATTGTGATGACTGGCTGGTATACAGTAGTAGATATATTATTATTATAATTGGCACAGTGCTTGTGCTATTAGTAATGAATGGTTATACTGTAGCAAAAACATCAAGTTAGTCAAACTTTTTCCTTGCAGGGATAGTACTACTACAATAAAACCTGTTTGACAGAAAATGAGCTCTAGCATGATGTGCATGTAGGGTTATAAATGTGCAAGTTTTGAGATCTTGTTTTGCAACAAGTAAATGCCATGATTTTTATACATTGGTCCTGATAGGTGTTTTTAATGTCTATTTACTTCTCACCTCGTACTGTATACAATTAATATACTCTATACATTCTACACTCTCATGCTAAATTTCAGAGACATTTAAGGTAAAGGTAGACAAGGGAATGGCTTACCTGTAAATAAATGTTAACTATGATGGCAAGCTTATTTTTGATTTTTCAAATAAAGATCCTGTCCTTACAGATCGGCTGCTTTTAACTCCACGATGATTTTTAGATCTGCACACCCTGTGATTCAAAAGAAAATACTAATTAATGTTATGGAGAGGTATATGCTCTGCTTGTCAAATTTGTAATATAAGGTGTTCTTCATTCACCTTTTTTAAACATATTTTGAAGGTTCTATCACTGATTTTAGCAAGTGAACTGACTCATGAACAATTATCACTAAACAAACAAACAAAAAACAGCTGTGGATCATTCAGGTAACAGCAGAGTATGCAAACTTTTGAACAGGGTCTATTTTTTTTGTAAATTGAACTAACGTATTGTTTTCAATTATGGACTATATGCATATGTCTTTTACTAAACAAAAAATATCCCACTCATTTTGGTAAAATAATTAACATTTTGCAGTTTCTCCAAGGTGTATGTAAACTTTTGACTTCAACTGTACGTATGATTCACACAATTTGGCTAAATAGGCCACTGTTCATGGTCATATCTTTGCAACATTTTGAACAGTCATGAAACCTACTCCTAACTTGTTCTGTAACAAGGCAAAGTAAGTGTAGGCTAATTCCAATAGAAGAAGAAGATATGCGGTTTCCTACCGCGACTCACCAGTTATATCCATCAGAAATTTTACTGTTCCTGGTCAGTTTCATCTTTTGGCCACATCTTGAACAAAGTACTCTGCTTGTGAGTAGCTTTTTCTTTTGAAGCCATTTTATTACTTTGAGCTTTCCCTTTTTTGAGGGCTTTTGAACCGCCATTAGCAACAATTTAGTCATTAATCCCGCCATAGTGAAGGGTCGTTCCTTCCTTAACAATTCGTTATTTTTGAACAAATCTTTGATGTGAATCGGCAAGAACGCGTCGTCTCTGGGAGTGACTCGTTGAGTCGCGCATATGGGTGATTCTCCAACTATGGTACTTTTTGGACCTGGACATTTTCAGAAAATGAAACATTTTTAATTAAAATATTACTGGCATAATTTGTTTCCCCAGTATGCCTAGATACCTGCCCTGAAGTTGGCTGTGCTGATTTTTATGAAATAATATGTACTTTTTTACATTTTTTCCAGACATCGCAAAATAAATAGTCATTTCCACAACCGAACAAAAACATGTGTTTTCAACCAAAAATGTTAAAATATTTGTAATTATAAATATATTTAGTTACACATCACACTTGCATCTTTCCAAATTGTAAATTGATTTATTTCTCTGAAATGCAACTGTTAAGATTTTACAAAGTTAACACCAAAAAAGGCTGAACACTAAGTCACTGAAACCTTTCATTCATATTTCTGACATTTTCAAATCTGATATTTTTCAACTCATATACATATACTTTACCCTTAACTGCTAAATAATCAACACCACCACCATCATTACCTTAACTTTATTTTTTTAAATGTTTTACCAAAAAATATGTGGTTGTGGAAATGACAAGGGAAAGGCGGGTTATGGTGAAAATAACATTTCAGATATAAAACCTCTAGAATTATAAATGATGGAAATGCAAAAGGGAGTCATGACCTCAATGTGTTGGACAAAATTAATCTCAAATTCAAGTTTGAAGTTTATTCTTATTTACTGACGCTTACTGACATTTCTTTGACAGACTTAATAAGTCCTTGCTGTTTTTTTCTTTTCATATCTTTCTCTGTCTTTCCTTAGGAACTCAGCATATTTATTTGGATCAGATTTTTTTTTGGATAAGTCGGTAACACTTTACTTGAAGGGGTGTGCATAAGACTGACATGACACCTTCATAATCATGACATGACACATGTCATGAATATGAAGGAGGTTTTATGAATGTTTCATTCGCTCAATGATGTCATTTTTAATGCAAAGATGACATTGTTTGAGATGTCCGAGTTATGACAACTTGACATAAACCAATACATCATAACCTGTCAGTGTCTTTGTCATGACAACTTGACATCATTTAGCTTTATGGGTTAACATTGCATTAAACTGTCATGTGGTTGGTTTTGACATTGGCTGTCATGAGGCCATTATAATAGTGTCATGAATATGTATCTTGAGTTCAAGTACAGTGGTACAAATTGAACTTGTCATTAAAATTTCATTAAGTGACAATACTCTGACAAATAATTTTATAACAGTGTCATGACTATTTTTCATTTCATGTTTTTTTTTTTTTTTTTTTTTTTTAAGTTTCCTCCAACAGAAGGTCAGATAATAGACAATTTCAAATTTCGTAAAAAAGATGACTCTGTTATAAAATAATGGTAACACTTTATTTTAGGGTCTTTTAACTAGTTGCTTATTACTATTAGCATTCATATGGCTAAAATATTGGCTATTTATTAGTATTATAAAGCACATATTAATGCCTTATTCTGCATGATCTTATTCTACATTCTTAATCCTACCCAATATCTAAACCTAACAATTAACTATAATAAGCAGTAAATTAAGAGTTTATTGAGGGAAAAGTCATAGTTAATCGTTTATATATGTGTTCCCTATACTGAAGTGCTACCAAAATAATGTAATGTAATGTTAAGCCATAAAGCTAAGTAGTTTTTTAAGTTTGATAATTAATCTGCTATGTCATGTTTATGACAGGTTATGATGTGTCGGTTTATGTCAAGTTGTTGTAACAAAGACATCTCAAACAATGTCATCTTTGCATTAAAAATGACATTATTGAGCGAATGACACTTAATGACAGTTGTCATAAACATTCATAAAACCTCCTTCATATTTATGTGTCATGTCAAGATTATGAAGGTATCATGTCAGTCTTATGCACACCCCTTCAAGTAAAGTGTTACCGATCAGTCTTTCCCTGAATAGTCTGGACTTCTCTGCTGATGTTTTGGGTGCCATCTTAATGAACAACAGAGAGACTATGTCAGATTTAGTTGTAAACAATAAAATATCTCAATTTAAAACATTCTCTATGACATTATATGTAAAGTTTATGTGTTTACACTATATTTTTAGTACTATAGGCAAATTACTTTGCTTTTAAGCACAGACAATGTCCTTGCCAAGCCAACCTGTCTTTATCACTTCCATGGAGACAGATGTGGAAAAGACGGTTGTGGAAATGACATTTTCCCACTTTCCCTCTAATATCTCATGTTTAAGTAGCCTGTTAGTGTTAGTTTTAGAGTTAGCATTAAATAATCTCAAATATCACCTGATGAAATTGTAAAAATCCAGAAATGTTTCTGTCGGAATGAATTATGAGCGGTTCAGAAATGACATACAATAAACATACTCGCAGAATTTCTCATATTTACCTTGATATATCTCCAATTTATTAACCTCTGCTGGGACCATTCTTTCATTCAGCCATGTGGTTTCTTCTGGAGTGTCAGTTACTATGGTTACTGAGTATACAAATCTAGAGCACTGAGCCTGGTATTGCATTTAATGCAGAGGTGTGGAAATGACAGTGAACCCAAGGGACAAGTGTTCAACATGTTTAAAATATGTCAAATTGAAAAGAAATATAAAAAACAATATTAGATTTGAATGAATTGGGTTATAATGCATACTTTCTGTTTGAATTTAAAATTATATCAGTATTAGATTTTAAGTGAGATAAGGTTGAAGACCCAAAGTCTGGCCTAGGGACAGAGGCAAAATAGTAAAAAACACATATAAAATGCCTCCTATTTTATATAAAACAACAGAATTGAACAATGATTTTTTTATATATAGGTTCCCCTTTACATGTAGTAAGTGTGAAAAGAAAAAAAAAGTGGAAATCTTTTTTAGTTTTTTTAAAATCTGTCAAGGACAGAAAAAGTACCATAGTTGGAGAATCACCCATATGCATAACATTCAATAGATTCTGCACTGTCTGTAATTAATTTGCCTGTTTCCAATCATTTTCGAGTCGTTCGTTGATGACATGATGGACCAATAAGCTTAACCAATGCAGTTTGAACATTCCGAGCAAGAAAAAGAATTGATTAGTTTGGACCGTTCGAGTCTTTGGTTTTTCGAGTCTCTTCGTTCATCACCTGACCGTCCCAGTAAATTGACCAATATTTCAGTGCTCGGTGTTAACATGAAGCATAGCCATAACATAATAAACATTTTGAATAAAATTAAAACTTTTGGAGTGGTACCTTCGTTTGAAGTCTTTACATGCTGGGACAACTCCAAAGAAGTGCAAGACCCATCAGAATTGCATGTTAGTATTAAAGGTGGACATACTTGTATTTTGAAAATCGCTCCAATGGCAGATGACGAAGAAGAAGAAGTGGTTGTTGCGCCCAAAATCGAACGCAAACGTGACAAGGAGAGCACAATGGCGACTAGACGTGGGAGGCCAATTAAGATAAATCCAAAGTATGGTGCAGCTACAGATGGTAAGTGTTTAAAATGATAATGATAACGAGTGACTAAAGTGTTACATTACGTTAGAGTAAACTAGAAAAATCTGTCTTTGAATTGGTAACATACCAATTACGTTCAAATGTAAGCAAAATATTCAAGTAACGTTAGTTGAAGCCATTGATATATTTTGGGAAATACCCACTGAGGTCTTATATTAAATATGTAACGCCTAATATAAATAAAATTGTTAATCAACGGTGTAGTTTTAACCACCATGACCGCTTCATTGAGTTAAGACTTGAACTTGAGTACTGGACTCATTAGAATGTGAACTAACCAGCCTTTTCTTTACATTTACAGTCCCTGTGTCTGCTGTTCAGGAAAATGCAGGATCCAGTATGCAGACTGCACAGCAAGTGTGCAGACAAAGTAGGCTTATAAATGCACATCTTTTTATGTTTATAATGTATCAAATCTTTAATAGTTTTTATTAACCTTTCATAGGCTTTTATTTTAGATGAGGCACACACAAGTTATACTATATACAGTTTTTTGTAAGTGCAGAGATGCCATTCTTTTGGATTCATCTGGATATCGGATTAACGATTTTGAATGAATTTGAGATAGTTCTAACATAGAATCTGCAACATTTCTGATATAATTACATAAACGTACAGTAGGTCATAGTCTGACACATTACATGTCAGCTGTAACAGTTATGCATTTTGATTAACTGTAAATTCTAACTGCATTTGAGTTCTTTTGCATTTAAGAATGCAACATTAGTCATTAAAATAGTTCATAAATCTGTTGTTGTTTAAAAAGAGTTTCATTTTCACACTGCTCAAGAAATATACTGTTTAGTGTTTACTTTTTACTATTATCATTGTTAAAAACAGTTTTTGCTCCTTAACATTTTAGTGAACACAATAATAGATCTCTCTTTTTCAAATCTTGCCACAAATGTTTGAAATGATTTTAATTGTAAAAAAAAAAAGTACAGAGTGAAGACATTTAGATTATTTCAAAATGGTAATTTGATAAATGCTTTAATTAATGTAGTGAAAATATTTAATAAATACAAATAAATGCTCACTGAACTTTCTATTTATTAAAGAATCCTGAAAAGTAAAACATAAATTCCAGTTTGTCCACAGAAAATGTAAAGCAGCACGATTACTTTTAACATTGATAATAATCTTAAATGTCTCTTGCGTATCAAATCAAATTGTAATGATTCCTTAAAGATCATGTGGCACTGGAGTATTTTTTTTTCCAAGTGAAGTAAAATTCTGCTTTTTAATTACACCAATAAATTGTATTATGTACAATTAAAAAAACAAAATTGTATAAAATTCTAATAGTACTTTATAGTATTACTGTTATCACATTAGAATGTGAACTTACCAGCCCTTTCTTTACATTTACAGTCCCTGTGTCTGCTGTTCAGGAAAATGCAAGAACAGGTATGCACACTGCACAGCAAGTGTGCAAGTAGGCTACTCTGGTCAATGCACATCATGTTTCAAAATACTATAATAATTTTAGATTTGGATGAGCCGCATAAAAAAGTGATACTTTATACAGCTTTTTGTCAGTTAAAATTGCAAATGACCTTGCGTTACATGTACTTTGAATAATACATTAAAATAGAGAACTTTTTTTATTGTAATTTTTCACAAAATTATTGTTTTAATTTTTTTGATCAGATAAATGCAGCCCTGGTGAACAGAAGACATTTTTCAAAATCATAAATAACTAATCTTTCCAAAAATTTGAAAGGTGTTTTAGTAATAACAATTCTATTAATACTTTGTTATATTATATGATTAAATGATTATTTATATTTTCACAGAACATTGTTATGTACATTTTAAAGGCACAATATGAATTTTTTTTTTCGCTAGAGATCACATTTTCAAAACAATAACAGAGGCAAAGTTTGATGATGCAATAACTGAGCATGAAACTATGCACGTGCTCAGTCCTTCACTCAGTCTAGTTAAGTATGTGTAGCATATTCATGCAGAAATGGCATCATTGCTGGGCAACTATGGCCAGGGATGAGTCATTTCTTAAACCCAGAATATTTACAAATCTTTGAGAATGTTTGAAATAACACAAGTACACAGCTGTACAAAATATATAATACTATGCAAGTGGTTTTTGGATATTTTATTGCAAAAATGTTACACATTGTGTCTTTACTCACTTTACTCATAGTGTCTTAACAGAAAAAAAAAACGCTGCTTGCAGAAGTGCTCAGAGCACTTTTAATAGTTTTTATTTTTATTGTGCAATTTTACAATGTACAATAACTCTTTCATAAAAGTATTTATTTATTCTTTTATGCCAACATTTTTATGAATGTTTAAAAATTCTTGTCATTTTCTTTACTTTTAGAAGTTGCACCCACCATACAAATACAATTCCAAAATGCAAAGCAAACAATAGAAGTTCAAAAACAGAAAATCCTTCACCTGGAGGATAAGGTTAACTCTCTGACAGAGGAGAGAAATTATCTTCGTGCAAGACTTGAAGATGGTAAGTTACCCTCCAGCCAGTCACATTGTACCCTACATGAAGCAACTTAAAGGGTTAGTTCACCCAAAAATGAAAATTCTGTCATTAATGACCCTTATGTCGTTCTAAACCCGTAAGACCTCTGTTCATCTTTAGACACAAATTAAGATATTTTGGATGTAATCCGAGAACTTCCTGGTCCTCTATAGACTGTATAATCATCAGTTTAATCAGTTTATTGTCAACTAAAAAAAAAATTAGTCTGGGAGAGCCCAATGTATGCAATCACTTTCAGTGCTGTTGAATTATATTTGTCCATAATTTTGTGCTTGTACAGTTTGGAACATTTGCAGTTTTATCCATATTTTGTTTAAGTTTACTTTGTTCTCAGTTAATTTATTATTGTCTGTCACAGCTTTAATTCAGAAGGGTCCCTCAGAAGGGGTACCTACACAGACTGCAACTACAAGAAAGAGCAGTACTTCTGAATCTTCAAATTTTTCAACTTCCGAGTCCTCTGATTCTGAGCCCCCAAAACACAAAAAAAGAAAGGTTAAGGAGAAACACAGAGCGAAAAGACATAAGAAATCAAAGAAATTGACTTCTGACTATTCCAAAAGAGGTATGTCATTTTAATAATGATACTTTATACAATTTTTCCTTTGCTTAGGATAAGTAATTTCATAGTCACCCATCTTATAAAAGTTTGTTTATTTTATTTTTTCAGTGCATACCCCAGAAGAATCGCTGAAGAGGTACTACAAGGTATTAAACCTTGTAAAACAGGGCCTGAGTAAGGCAGAGGCCTACAACAGACTAAACGTTGACAGGAACACAATAGTCATCCAGGCTCCAATTGCAGAGTTAGCAGCAGCTAATCCAGAATCATTCCGCAAGCTAAGGCAGATGTTTAAAAAGGGAGATAGCATCCTGAAATTTGCCGAAAGCTGTCTTTGTCTTTGTAAAGAAAAGGCCAATGAGGATGTGATTAAACAAATGAAAGAGGCAAATGACCTGCTTGACATAAATAAAAAATGAACGATAAGCACACATTATAGTTGTTAGGGGGTTGTTCTTGTGTTAGGAATTTGTTTAAATCATTTAATCCTGACAATGTTATAATGTTCATATATAAATTTTTATTATAAAACGTGTGTTTGCACATTTTTATGCATATGTTACATGGGTTCACTGCAAATTGAACAACAATGTTTATGTAGGCATTTGTTTTAGGTTAATAGTAAATTTTATAAGGGCATTGATATTTGGAAATGTTTATTTTCAGGTTTTATTTTAATTTATTTGATTTTTATTTGTTGTGCTTTACTCTTGTGCTACTTTTACAGTGCTTGTTTTTTCTTTAATAAATCTAGTACTTATATAATGGTTGATTTGTACTTCTGTTTAACATTTTAACTCATCTTTAGTAGTTGTACTAGGCTAAATAAGATTCCAAACTTTAGTCTTTAATACATAAGGGGAAACTTCTTTATAATCTGTAACATCAAACTCATTAACTAGTCATTAACTAACGTGAGTTCATGATTTGTTGAGGCATCTTTATGTCACGACTTTACTTGAAGGGGCACATGATGGTTAACTCATTATTAACTGGTCATTAACTAGCATGAGTTCATGATTTGTTGAGGCATCTTTATGTCATGACTTTACTTGAAGTGCACATGATGGTTAACTCATTATTAACTAGTCATTAACTAGCATGAGTTCATGATTTGTTGAGGCATCTTTATGTCATGACTTTACTTGAAGGGGCACATGATGGTTAACTCATTATTAACTAGTCATTAACTAGCATGAGTTCATGATTTGTCGAGGCATCTCAACATAAGTCATAAATTAAGTGATCAGTTGCACATGCAGTATAGTTTCCAGGCTATTTAAATAAGTGAATGGAGGTATGTATTCTTTGAGGTTGGATGAAACAGAGTAACATAAAGGAAAATCACTTGAAACAAAATGAATTTTGGTTTATTTGTAACCGAATTAATTTTCACGAAGTTATCCATGATGTGGGAACGATGTACAGTAAATGATAATGAAATGCAATAATCCAACTGAAGCACATCACCTTAATACACTCCACATTTACGAAACAACATTCTTCCTGGAAATAAATATAATCAGAGCTGTCGTCAAGAACAACATTTCTGGTAAGTTGTTAACCAGGGATAGTGAAAAGTACATTTTGAAATGCTTAAAAATTGTCTGCACCAGTCACGTGTACAAGTCAGGAGTAATACTGAAGCGTGGTGTATGTGTGAAATGCAATAAAACAGTGCAAGATTAGTGCTGATCAAGTTGATACAGTTCTGAGCGATGTCTGCTGTTCTTCTTTCTTCTTAAAGAGTCAACTTGATGAAGCTGATCATTCGTTGTTAATTAACATGTTAACTAACAAACGTGTGTTAACGTGTAGTTAAGGTGGCTGTAGTTAACACATGAATCCTCATGATTCCAGGCGTAGCTAAGGTTAGTCCATCATTAATTCCTTATTGGTCCATTAATTAGTTCATGATTAATAAACTATTAATTCAGATATTAGTACATCATTAATCATGTACCCTTATTGTAAAGTGTTACCCATTAAACAGCCTCAGTAATCCATCTTTTTCCATACAGCTACAATATATACAATTATGGAAATTAAAACATTCATAAAAGACATCTGAGGACCATAAGTGATCATTTTTATGATGATTTTATTGTTAGTGTTTGGTCTAGGGTTAGATATACTGAAATAAATTCTATATTTTTATACTTTTTTTCTTAAAAATTTGACTGCAAAAAAATGTGTGCTGCCCTGTTTGTGAAGCTAGCATGACAACGATTCACAAAGATTTGGGCCTCTAACGATTTAAAAAATAAATAAATAAAAAATAATGAGAGACGAGAACATAATTTTTGTATAATGAACCACATGAAAAATCACATCTGCTCTTTTGGATTGATTGTTTTTTTAAGGATGGCATTGTATTTGTAAACCCATGTAATAGATGAATTGTACTTTGAATGAGTTTGTAAATATGTTTATTAAAACCAGGTGGTTAGGCATGAGGATTTTCTGTTGGATTCCAATTTACATATTAACATTATATATGGAACAATCATATGATAACCATACTCACATTAGACGTTAGAATAAGATAAAACACTCTTCTCTCCGTGTGGTTTTCACCCTCTCTCTCCTGGTCCTGAGTGCTTCAGAGCTCTGAGAACAGCCACAAGACAAAACAACTGGATAGAGAGGAAGAACTGTACAAGAAAAAGAGTAAAGTACTACTCAAAAATGAATAACAACAAAAAATTCACAATACTGACCCCACCACTGCCAAAACCTGCCACTCAGACAATAACAGCACAGAGTCCAGCTGATCCTGAATGGCTATGTTTTTCTTTTAATGAAGACATTTTTACTTATTGACGTGTACTTATATGTGGAGATGAACTGATTGAAGACATTGGTATCAATCTGCCATCTCAGTAGAGGTGTAACAGAAGTGCAACATCAATGCGTCGTTTGAAGCAAATATGATGTGACTCAATGCATTTGCATGTAATTTTGCAATGCTTTAGGACCAAAGCCTGATCAACAAGTGCAAGTGACAACCTGTGAACACTTCACCTCAGAAGGCAGACAATCCAGCTATAAGTGTCTATAAATATAATTTTAAGGTAAAACAGCCAACTAATTCAAACAGAACTGTTCTTTTTTTTCTAATGTGTGTTATTTAAAATTGTTTTGATCAGGTTTACTCTGAAAAGTCCCAGAATGTTCTGGTGGACTAACACTTGTATCTCTCAATCATAGATCACAGTTTTGTTTTTGACTGCAAACAGTGAAGAGATGAACATCTCCAGTGAGATCTTCCCCACTGATGGATCAAACTCTTCTGATCACTTCTTTTTCAACACCACTGAGGAGAAAATTGTTTTTGAAACGTCCTCACTTGTAGGTATAATCACCGTTCTGTTGGGTTTTCCTACCAACTCCTATGTGATTTGGCTTATAATAACAGGAAGAGGCAATGGACTTGCAGCAGAGTTCTTCAGTCTCAACCTCGCTGTCTGTGAGATCCTTATATCTATGCAATCTCCCTTGGTTCTTATCGACTATAAATCTAGAAATCTCTGGATTCTTACGTGTTTCCTAGAAGCTCTTGCCATGACCAGTCGTCCTCTGTTTCAGTGTCTGATCTGTGTCGAGCGTTACCTGGCAGTGGTTCATCCTGTAACCTTTCTGAAGTACAAACATCTCAGATATAGAGTGATCTGCTCTGTTATTGTCTGGGTGGCAGGTTTTAGCTCTGGTGGGGTCAGTATTGTAACTTTATGGTTCCTTCGCTCAGAGTTGTACTTTACTTTTTTTCTTGTACAGATCATCCTCTTCTTCTCCATTCAGTTGCTCTGTTATGTGGCTGTTCTCAGAGCTCTGAAGCAGTCAGGACCAGGAGAGAGAGGAAGAGAGAGAGGGGAGGAAAACCACATGAAGAGAAGAGCATTTTATCTCATTCTAATAACTACTGTGACCATGGTTATCATATATATTCCCTTTATGATTTTAATATATTTTGTTTGGTGTATAGCAGAACCTCCTGATGCACTCCTTGTTTTTGCTTATGTATTTTTTACTTCTTGTGGTTTAGTGCAGCCTCTTCTCTTTCTCAACCGGGTTGGGAAACTACCCTTCATAAATTTTCAATAATTCTACTTTATATACCTGTAATGAGATCTCTATAATTCACTGTCTGCCATGCTGCTACAATACTGAAATAGACACTTAACTATTTACTAAAATTAAAAACTTACACTGAAAAATGTACTATAAGAACTTTGCACTATAATTTGTTATGTATAGTTTTGCTTGGTTTATGTTAATTGCAAATTAAAACATTAATAGGCAAATAAAACATACATCTGCCCTCTAGAAGTGTTTTTATTATTATTATGATTATGATGATGATGATGAATACTATTATTAAGAGGATGATTTTTAAAGTTGATTTTTACATTATACATTACATTATACACTACAAGTTAATAAAAAGTAGCTATAAACAATAAAGGCCATGTGATTTTAAGTATATTTCTGTCAGATTATGTGCTATTTTTTATTTTACAAAATCAGAACATTATTTAGACTAGAAGACGGAGACGGTCACTTTGGTCAGTCACCATTTTAATCACATTTTAGCTTTTCTATAGTAAATATACATATTCACATTCCGTCTAACTCCATATATAATAATATTAAAGTGATTTTACTACGACTACAGAAGAAGTCCCTTTAAGGACAAGTCATTTCGCACGCGGAGGCCATCTTTAAAATGCTTCTCGGGCAGCTTTCCACCTTATTTTTCAGGTAAGAATGGGTGCGGCCATTTGCAGTTTTAATGTGACAGGCTTCCGATGTCATTCGCTTCCAGTTATTTTTAGCTGTACAAAACAGGTCATTGTAACAGGTCAAACGCAAGCACTTTTGATGATCGTTTCTGTCCAGTATATGCTTGTTTTATTGGGTTTAACCACAGTTGCCATTTGTTTTTTGTTTTTTTTTTTTGTCTGGCAGTGGCAGCAAGTTTGCAATAAAATTTCAAATTGGAGCATGTACTCCGTCAATTCTGGCACCTAACAATACAACAAGTTGACATTTTAAGCTCCTTATATAAATAAGCTGAAATAATGATTCAACAGAAGCAAATACCATGGATTAACAGCCCTGTAACTCACAGTATGTCTGTCTTTAAAGGTTTATGAGTTATCTTACAAAATCAATTTCCCTATGGAGAAAATAAATGAAGCTTTTACTTCCGGTACCTGACTGTTGCACTCTATTGCATGTTGCACTTTCTCCCATTTGTATATCAAAAGAAAAGGTCTTCAACCCTGATCCTGGCGGACCCATTGTCCTGCAAAGTTTATATCCAACCTGTTTCAGCACAACTGATGTTCACACCAATGTGATTTTCAAGTGATCCTGAAGAGCTTGGTAAGAGTTTGATTAGGTTTGGAGCTAAACTATACAGGGTTGAAGATCTCTGACCTAAAGTCTTTGCTACGCAGAGCAGAAAGCTCTCTTATGGAGTCAATTTAAAGCCACATATATTTGCAAAAGAATAAAGTATTGCAAAGGAAAATAAAGTATTGAGCAAAATAAAAGTTTTTTCAAACAAAAATAAAGAATTGCAAAAGAAAAAATAAACAAGTGTAAAAATAAAGATATACTTAATTGCAAAAATCATTGATCCTATTTTATCTCTGCAACAAATTTTCCATGGTTACACCTACTAATTCATTTGCAACTCCTTTTATTCTGTGTTTCAGTCAAGCGTGTGTTCGCAAAACCATTTTCCTTTTATACTTCACTTTTCTGTGTGTTTCTCTTTATGGCACAGTTTGTATTTTATTTAATCTGTTTTGCAGTAATGTTGCATAAATTTGCAAAAATACCACAAGTTGCCACTAAAAGACAAGACTTAGTCTGATTGTGTATGCGTGCATGCATGTGTGTCAGTGCTAAGTTTCACCCCTTCGTATCTGTATTCTGTATTTATGGTTGATTTTATTCATCAAATTTTATATTAATGCTGTCTGTTGCATTCACTTCTGTGTGAGTGTGTGCATGCGTGCATGCATGTGTGTTAGGTCTCACCCCTTCATAAGAGTGTCTTCAATTCCTACCTTGTTTCATTTTGGACCTGAAGACTATGAGTGTGAATTTTCAACTGAATCAAACCAAGTTTTTTTGTTTTGTTTTTTTGTATGTTTCGACAGATAATGTAACAAAAATCACAACTTTCATGATACTGAGAAAAAGGGAACATTGTTCTTTAATGAGGGAAACATTGAATAAGACAATAAGCTATATGTAGCTCTACAGACTATACATCATTAAAAAGGTCTAAGACTCAAGCTTAAATTTTTGACTTCTGTTTTATTCAACATATCTTATAGTGACAGACGGACATTATAGTGAGTATTAATGTGCTCTAACAGAAATTTTAAGAAAATTGCCTTGTTTATCCACAACATATGAGGTAAGCAACAATTAAATTTTCAACCAACCATATTTCATACTTTTAAAGACCCCCTTTTTTTAAACTGTATTTTAACAGTAAGCATTATGCAGAAAGATGGAGGCATGTCTGAGAAATAAATACACTCATTTTGTCATAACAGTACCTGTTGAATTTATAAGGGCAATAATTAAGAAGTCACGATGCTTCAGTGCTCTGTCACATCCGTAACGTTTTAAATATTAAGTTTATGTCATATAACAATTATAAATACAAAAAACTTGAAATTTTATATACAAAGCTAAATAATGCTTATGCTTATTAGGATCAACAAATCATCTCACTACTTTGCTCTGAACAACCTTAATAAGCGTTACGGACGTGACGTACGCTTCATATTAAATCACATGCATATGACTTTGCTTCTTATTGCTGTGATCTGTTTCAGGCTTACTGTATATATCAGAACATATCCAGTAATCAAAATCTTTGTGCTTTGTTAGTTTTAATCAATATGGAAGGCCAAAAGGGCCAAAAACACGTGAATTTTAACATGTCAACAACACGTTAAATATGTGTTGTTTGCGTGTGAAAAATCAGCACATGAAATCAGCACAGGAATCTCACTATTATCAATCTCGGAGGAGTCTTTTGGTTTGGCTGCAAGGGCCCAGTGTACTCTTTAAATCTTTATATCCATATCCTGAGGTAGCTGTAGAACTATGGTGAGCAGACCGATAACAAATTCCACCGTGTTTTCTCCTTCGCAGCCCTCAGGAACTTGATATATTCGTAGATTATTCCGACGAAGTCTATTTTGCATGTCTTCGCATCTAGATCCACCTCACATTCCTGGAGATATCAGAGTGCTCTTTCGTGCCTCATTTCAGTTTCCTCATCAACGTTTATCCGTTCCTCCGTCTCCCTGATTCTGCTCTCCAAACTATTTATTTTGCATTTTAGGTCTTCAACCAAGGTCTCTAATTTTGTCAGTGATATTTTCGTTTGTTTATGCCCCTCTTGATTTTCTTTTCTTAACGATTTCATTTCTTCTATCACTTCAGAAAGTTCGGGAGCACGCGGGTTAGCTTTAGCATGTCTGGCAGGGCTAGGTGATCATTTTTATCATCTCTTTCTCTCGAATTTTTGTTTTTGGAAGCATTCTTGTGTCTCGTTGTCATACTCATGAAAAACTCTGATTATACCTGAATTTGTTATGTCGGGATTTATTGCAACAATCAGACGGAGCTTAACTTTCAAGCGTTTGCCATCTCTGTGACGTCACCGGAAGTCCTCATAAAAAAGTGCTTTTACTGTTATAAAAATACAGATTTTTGTGCATTAGTGGAACTGAAGGTGTGAGAATAAACACGAAACACACGTAATCCTTGTCATGCAATGAATTCAGCCAATCGTGGAACAGCTGTGTCATCATCAGAGCCTGTGTAGCCACTCTTATCAATCTTTCATCTTGTGCTAAAACTCTTACAGAACCAACCAAATACAATACCACTTATATTTGCATATCATGAATTCATGAAAAGGGTAAGGTCAACCAACAACAGGGTTGCACACAAAATATGGGACACAGTATTTCATTATAAAAATATAATAGTTCTCAGCTCTCAAAAAAAAAAAAAAAAACATGGGATTTGTGCTTCTAACATTTCCATGCGTTATCAAAATGTACCATATTTGTGGAAAGCGTAAGTAAATCATGTTGTTTTAGTTTGATTCCCTTGATGCTGATGTTGTTTTTGGTCTAATCCAGTGACAGAAGCATATCTTTTTTCAGTATTTGAATGAGTTAGTTTTAAAAGCAGGGGATTATTTGCATATATTTGACAACTAGTCTTGTTGCTTTTGTCACTTTGATGATCTTGAATGACTTTTGTGAACTTTGTCCTCTTAATGTGAGAATTTGTCCCTTAAAAAATGAAAAATGAAATTTAAATATGTTTTTAGTACCTTTATGGATCTTGAGAGAGGAAGTGTCATTGATCCCTATGGAGGCCTCACTGAGCCATCGGATTTCAACTAAAATATCTTAATTTGTGTTCCGAAGATTACGGAAGATCTTACGGGTGTGGAACGGCATGAGGGTGAGTAATAAATGACAGAATTTTCATTTTTGGGTGAACTAACCCTTTAAACAAATCAAATAGCCATTTATCTGAGAACCAGAAGTGATCTTTTGTATTATATTAATGTTGCTTTTAAAGATGTTACTGTGTAGGGTGTGGCAGTACGGGAAAACAGATGTTTTTTTTTATGATGTGTGGCCGGATGGAAGAGGAAAGGAAATTAACCGGAAATAGGAAATGAGCAAGGAAATTCGTATATAAGGGGGAGGGGTAAAAGGAAAAGAGGGAAGCAGGTTACCTGAGACAACTGCCTAGTTGGTGAGGCGGATTCGCTGCTGTGTTTGGGCCAGGCGGGACCGCTAAAGTGGACACGAGTTGCCGGGGGGCGATCGATCGCCGGAGTGCCGCTTGACGCACCGTTGGACGCTGGCTGCAGAGCAAATTTGTCTTTTGGGCTGACGAGTGCGAGTGAGCTGTCCAGGTGAATTCCTGTTTTAGCTACTACAGCTCTTAAACAACTCCTTCCGATACAAAACATTATCGGCCAGAGCTCAGTGCTCATTTCCCACACGCACACACACATACACACACACACACACTGTTTCGCCTCCTGCAAGCGCAAACATAATCACGCACGCAGATTCATCAGACTTTTTATGATTGTTTGTTTTGTTTAATGCAAATATAGAAGGTGTGTTTTTTTTGTTTTGTTTTTATATATATATATAGAATACTGGTGTGAAGAAAGATCTTTTGAATGATTGTATGTGTTTTTCTCTGGCTTCCTGTTATTTCTCGCGCTGAAATAAGTGTTGAATCCGCCGAGATTGTTTCAAACATCTAAGATGCTTATATCTCATTAGCACCAATATTTGTTTTTTTTATTTTTGTATTCTTTTCCTTTATGTGAATAACAAATTGGTGAAAATACTATTTGTGAAGCTTTAAATAGTTTTTTTTTTGCTTGTTTTTGTTTAATTCCTACTTGATTGGTGAAAATATAATTGAAACTGAACTTGAACTTGCTTTAATTTATTTTCTTGTTTCCTTGGGGGTGAAAATACACCTGTGAAACTGAACTTTTTTTGTGTGGACTGATTTATGTTTGTAATCGGTGGTTATTAAGCTATCCGGGGAAAAAGAAAGGGAAAACTGTGTTTGTATTATTTGACAAGATTGAGCTTGTCTGGCGCCAGAACTATATAAACTATATATATAAAAAAAGAACTGTTAATCTGAAATTTTATTTGGGCCCGCCACCGTTACAGAAGTGGCGCCCTAACAGGGACCTGAACTCTTTGAAAAAACATTTGTGTGGATTTGAACTCTGAAAAAAAAAATTGTGAACTTGAACTCTTTGAGAATTTTTTTTTTTTTGGTGAACTTGAACTTGAACTCTTTGACTGAAAAAAAAAATTGTGAAACCTCTTCTGAAAACTGTTTTGTTATTTTTTCTTTGGATTGTTACCACCTCAAATACTGCCACCAATTAATGAAGATAACTGAAGTGTGACCTGGTATTTGAATACTTGTTGAGACAGTAATTGCAAATTGGTGTATGTGGGTTAAACTTGTTTATTGAACACTGGTTCAACATTGTATATTGTTGTTGTATTTTATCTTCTGATTGTTTTCCCACCAATACTGACACACATACACATTACAATTTACATAACATTTTACCCACTTCATTGAACTTGCAGTCATGACCACTACGCCATCCTCTACGTCCACTTGTGTGGATATTGAAGCTCCAGATGTTGCAACTCCTATATGGCCAACTGCCCCACGTCCTCCGTTTACCCCTGGACCTTCTTCACCTCATGTCCCCAATGCCCCAGACCCCTACACCCATGTGCCTTCCAGAACCAGCTATCCAGAAGCACAGGTCCAGTTTAGCACTCCAGTGCAAACCCTTTCCTGGGAACGGGGGCCAGGCCCCATGCAGCTATGCACATCACCTGACCTCTCCTCTCCTTTCTCTGTGACACAGCAGGATTTGCCCGGTGTACTCCCAACCCCTGGAAGAGAAATGCAACAACTTACTTCACAAGTTCAAGGTAATTGGGATACACTGATGGATTTTATAAAAAAACAGGAGAAAGCAGTCTGTGAACTTACCCAGGGGCTGAAAGCAACTTCTTCTCAGCACACTGACCAAATTAATAACCTTGCTACCAAAGTGAAGGACAACCAGCAGCAAGTTCTCACACTACTGGCTGCGAACAAAAAACAGGATGAGTCTGAGACTGATCAGTTAACCAAAGCCATAAAACTCATGATATCAGGTGAACTTCAAAAAGTGGAATCTACTGTTGTCTCTGAGGTGCGCTTCATGGTGGATCAGCTCCAGCTGGAAGTCCAACAAGACCTCAAAGCCATGCAACAGCACTTTCAGACAAGCCATGGACAGCTGACATCAGAAATACAGCAATGCAACAGTCAAACTGCTAGTCTTTGTACAGACTTAATGAAGTTTCAGACTGAAATGGTAGACCGATGCAAAATGCAAGAAAAGAAATTGTTGGATCTACTCAAGGAGAGATTACCACCACCACCTCCTGATTCTACCTTGCTCTCTTCCCTTCCACCTTCATTGACTGTACCTGCACCTCCGTCCACTACTACAGTGGTAAGAAGTGACCACCTTAAATTAACATTTCCCACCTTTGGAAGGCCATCAGACGACCCCGATCCTTTGCTATATTTGGCCCGTTGTCAAGATTTTCTAGCATTACATCCCTTGGTTGATGCAGACCTGCTGGCCACGTTCCGAACTGTCTTGTATGGAACTGCCCGTGACTGGTGGGAAGTTGCTAGATCCTCTATAACAACATGGGGTGAGTTTGAATCCGCCTTCCTCTCAGCGTTCCTCTCTGAGGATTATGAAGATGAGCTGGCTGATCGGGTCAGAACTAGAATCCAAGGAGAGAAGGAATCCATCAGGGATTTTGCATTCTCGTATCGAGCTCTCTGCAAAAGGTGGAAGCCTGCACTCACAGAAAGTGACATGGTAAAAATGATCCTTAAAAATATCAAGCCCTACCTCGCCAGCCAGTTACGCAGCAGAGTAAGCACTGTCGAGGAGCTGGTGAAGCTGGGTCATCAGCTGGAGAAGGATTATGCACAGCACATACAATATGAGGGACGTAAGGCCATTAAATCACCTACAATGCCACAAAGACCAATCTCTAACCAACCTGTGGAGAAGCCTCAAGTACAGTGCTGGAGGTGTAAAGGTTACCATCCACCGGGAAACTGCCCTCACTTTATGTCTGCTTCTCCCAACCAGCCGTCGGATCAGCATCGGTCCAACAATAACAAGCGTTTCTTCCAACCTTTGAAGTCTGGGGGTTCGCCTCGCCAGCCTACTCCTTCCAGTAACGCTGTGTCTGCAACAGCTACACCTGAGTCAACTTTGCCCTTGGAAGGGAGCATGACCACTGGTTCCAATACGCCAAATCAGCCAACTGCAGTACCACAGCAACTGATAATACCCATCAGTATTGGCACTTGGAGAGGGAAAGCCATAGTGGATACAGGCGCAAGTTACACCCTCCTCCATGAAAACCTTTGGACAGAGCTTAACCCGCAAGTCAAACTTCACCCTTGGACCCTTGGTCCTCTTTATTTGGCTAATGGTGTGGCAGAAGTTCCTTTAGGATGGTTAAATCTGCCTATTATTCTCCACGATAAGACTTTCCCAGTGCGGGTAGCTGTCCTCACCTCCAAAGCCCTCGCTTATGCAGTGATCCTGGGTTTAGACTTCATATTCTCCAGTGGGCTGCAGATTAATGTGTCAGACAGGAAGTATTCATTCAAGTCTGACCCTAATGAAGACTTCCCTTTTCAACCAGGTCAGGCCAGTGTACCTGCAGTGAAATCCTCACACCTGAAAAAGAGACATCATCAAAAGAGTGTTAACCAAAGCCTCTCCTTAATCAGTTCCCTTCCTCCACCTAAACATCAATTGCTATCATGCCCACCTGACAACTTGGATGACCAAGCTTTAATCAACATGGCTGTAAATGGTGCTCACTTACCACCTGATGGAAAACGGCAACTACAGCAAGTCTTGGAGTCCAATTCTGAGGTGTGTACCCTTCGTCCAGGATGGACAGATGTTCTCCAACACAACCTTTATATCACCCATCCAGTGTCCATTAAACAGCGACCATATCGCATGAGTCCCTCTAAACAAGCTGTTGTGAGAGAGCAGCTGGAGGAGATGTTAATAGCGGGTATCGTGGAACCATCTCACTCGGCCTGGGCTTCGCCAGTTGTTCTAGTCCCAAAAAAAGATGGTAAAATGAGATTCTGTGTGGATTACCGGAAGGTTAATTCTATAACAGAGAGTGATGCATATCCTCTCCCTAACATCAATGAGATTCTTGAATCTCTCTCGGGTGCATCCATCTTTTCGACCATCGACCTTAACAGTGGCTACTGGCAGGTGACCATGCACCCAGATAGCAAACCCATGACCGCCTTTATCACTCCGTCAGGGTTATACCAGTTTAGAGTCATGCCTTTTGGGTTAAAAAATGCCCCAGCGACTTTTCAAAGACTGATGGAGACAGTTTTGGGAGAATTACGAGGTAACATATGCTTTGTCTATATTGATGATATTATAGTGTACTCACCATCTATGGACCAGCACTTCCTTGATCTCCAAACAATTCTCCATCGATTGCAGACAGCTGGCTTGACGGTCAATATGAAGAAGAGCAGGTTTTGTCTTCAGGAGTTGACATTCCTCGGACATGTCGTTAACGTTCATGGTATTACCACAGACCCGAGTAAGGTGGAAGCTATACGGGCATACCCTGTACCTCGTAACATCAAAGAAGTTCAGCGCTTTCTTGGACTCTCTGGGTGGTACCACCGGTTTGTGCCAAATTTCTCAAGGATTGCTGAGCCCATCAATGCTTTGAAAAAAAAGGGTCGTGTATTTCATTGGTCGCCCCAATGTCAACAAGCTTTTGAACAGCTAAAAGCATGCCTCACCTCACCTCCCATTCTCGGACATCCTGACCTTGAACGTCCATTTATTGTATATACGGATGCCAGCAACACAGGACTGGGTGCGGTGTTGACGCAGCGCAGGGACCAGGGTTCAGAGCAGGTGATTGCCTATGCTAGTAGGACCCTAAACAGAGCTGAAACAAATTACTCGGCGACAGAGAAAGAATGCCTTGCTGTCGTGTGGGCTCTAGAAAGGTGGCAGCATTATCTCGAGCCCAAGCTCTTCACGGTCGTGACGGATCACTCAGCCCTGCAGTGGGTAATGAGCTCTACAAAGACCACCAGCCGTCTTATTAGATGGGTTCTTCGACTGCAGAAGTTTGATTTTGTAGTTGAATATCGTAAAGGAAGGTTAAATGTAGCACCTGATGCTCTGTCCCGGATCCACACCCAACCTGGTTGTAGCTTATATTCCAGTCGTTCTGAGGAATCAGACCTTCCAATCACTGCCGCTGCCATATGGGAGGAACAACACAAAGACTCTGAAGTCATCAAAATATTCCAAACATTGGCAGGAAAAACTGATCAATTGAGAAACCAATATGAGGTAGTAGAGGATAAATTGTACCACATAACTCGTTATGTGAAAAAAAGTTACAGAGTGGCCAATGTCATTATCGGGTATACATTCCCAACAGTCTGATTTCCACTGTCCTTCAACACTATCATTCAAATCCTTTGAGTGGACATATGGGTATCTACAAGACTTACCAGAGGCTGCATGACGTGGCATTTTGGCCTGGGATGTGGACGGATGTGAAGAATTATGTTAAAAGGTGTGTGAAATGCCAAACACTCAAAGGTGAAAATCGTAAACCTGCAGGGAAAATGCAACAAGTCAGCACATCACATCCCAATGAAATGTTAGGTGTAGACATCATGGGACCAATGCCCCGCAGTACCCATCAGAATGAGTACCTTCTTGTCTTTGTGGACTACTTTACCCGATGGGTGGAGCTGTTTCCCATGAGGAATGCCAATGCACACACCGTTGCAACAATCTTCAGGAGAGAGATTCTGACCCGATGGGGTGTTCCTGACTTTATCCTATCCGATAGAGGTTCCCAGTTCCTGTCTGCTGTATTTAAAGAGTTATGTGGTAAATGGAGTGTCTCCCAAAAACTCACTACTGCCTACCATCCACAAACTAACATGACAGAGAGAGTAAATCGGACCCTAAAGTACATGATTGCTGCTTATGTAGAAGATAACCACAAGAAATGGGATCAATACTTACCTGAACTACGATTTGCAGTCAATTCAGCTGTCCAGGAGTCCATTGGCATGTCCCCAGCAGAACTCCACCTGGGAAGAAAATTGCAGGGACCAATGGACAAACTGTTGCGTGGCAGGAATCTCTCACCTGATTTACCTTCCTATGATGTTGTCCATCAGCTTGTCCAACTTCAATCAAAGGCCAAGGAGTGCTGCAAAAAGGCTCAGAAAAGACAACTTCGGAACTACAATAAAAACAGGCGGGAGGTCTTCTTTAAAGAAAAGGACCGTGTGTGGCTAAAGAATTTTCCCCAGTCCAGTGCACAACATCACTTCAGTGCAAAGCTTGCTCAAAGATGGAAGGGTCCCTACCGTATAATAAAGCAACAGGGGCCACTAAATTATCAAGTAGCATTGGAGTCCACAGGGGAAGATGTTCGCACTGTACATGTGAGTAATTTGAAACCGTGCTACCCCACATCCGAAGAGTTAGAGACCCAAGATAAGAAACGAATCCTTGAAATATTCCAAGAATCCACCAGTGAGGATGAAGATTTCTTGGGAT
This sequence comes from Ancherythroculter nigrocauda, assembly GCA_036281575.1. Taxonomy (NCBI): domain Eukaryota; kingdom Metazoa; phylum Chordata; class Actinopteri; order Cypriniformes; family Xenocyprididae; genus Ancherythroculter; species Ancherythroculter nigrocauda. The sequence goes on from VTFQ01000017.1 coordinate 29,467,507, forward strand.
TCTAATCCCCACCTTCTATCCTACAACCTTGGGTTGTTTTCTCTAGGGAGGGAGAGTGTGGCAGTACGGGAAAACAGATGTTTTTTTTTATGATGTGTGGCCGGATGGAAGAGGAAAGGAAATTAACCGGAAATAGGAAATGAGCAAGGAAATTCGTATATAAGGGGGAGGGGTAAAAGGAAAAGAGGGAAGCAGGTTACCTGAGACAACTGCCTAGTTGGTGAGGCGGATTCGCTGCTGTGTTTGGGCCAGGCGGGACCGCTAAAGTGGACACGAGTTGCCGGGGGGCGATCGATCGCCGGAGTGCCGCTTGACGCACCGTTGGACGCTGGCTGCAGAGCAAATTTGTCTTTTGGGCTGACGAGTGCGAGTGAGCTGTCCAGGTGAATTCCTGTTTTAGCTACTACAGCTCTTAAACAACTCCTTCCGATACAAAACATTATCGGCCAGAGCTCAGTGCTCATTTCCCACACGCACACACACATACACACACACACACACTGTTTCGCCTCCTGCAAGCGCAAACATAATCACGCACGCAGATTCATCAGACTTTTTATGATTGTTTGTTTTGTTTAATGCAAATATAGAAGGTGTGTTTTTTTTGTTTTGTTTTTATATATATATATAGAATACTGGTGTGAAGAAAGATCTTTTGAATGATTGTATGTGTTTTTCTCTGGCTTCCTGTTATTTCTCGCGCTGAAATAAGTGTTGAATCCGCCGAGATTGTTTCAAACATCTAAGATGCTTATATCTCATTAGCACCAATATTTTTTATTTTTGTATTCTTTTCCTTTATGTGAATAACAAATTGGTGAAAATACTATTTGTGAAGCTTTAAATAGTTTTTTTTTTTGCTTGTTTTTGTTTAATTCCTACTTGATTGGTGAAAATATAATTGAAACTGAACTTGAACTTGCTTTAATTTATTTTCTTGTTTCCTTGGGGGTGAAAATACACCTGTGAAACTGAACTTTTTTTGTGTGGACTGATTTATGTTTGTAATCGGTGGTTATTAAGCTATCCGGGGAAAAAGAAAGGGAAAACTGTGTTTGTATTATTTGACAAGATTGAGCTTGTCTGGCGCCCGAACTATATAAACTATATATATAAAAAAAGAACTGTTAATCTGAAATTTTATTTGGGCCCGCCACCGTTACAAGGGGTTTGGTGTAGGGTAAGATGTCCTTGCAAAATGTTTGTTCATTTTGTTAAAAAGTTATGTGCACTATTTTTTTTTTTTTTTCCTTAACTTCAAATGTTTTAAATTAAATTAATATAATTAAAATATTTAAAGTAAATATTTCTTTGATCACTGTTTCTTGAGTAACAAGATTGATTTTTAAACGCGAGAAACCAAAAGATGCTATGTGAAAGACAAAACAACTGGATGGAGAGGAGGAAGAAGAACTGTGCAGATTAAAAAAAAAAAAAAAAAAAGTAAATACATCATCTGTAAATAGATGGTTATTAAAATCAGGTGATCCTTCAATGACTTTCTGAACTTTGTCTTTTTGTCAATGTTGAAATTATTATTTGTTTACTTGTACTTACATAAACTGATTCAATAACTTTTTTTTTTTTTTTCTCGGATCTACCCTCTCGTTATAACACAGTTGGTCTTTTGGAGCAAATATGATGTCACTTGTGTGTATTTGCATGTCACTTTTCAAAACTTCAAAGCTCAAGCCTGGTAAAGAAGTTCAAGTTTCATCACATTAACACATCAACTTGGAAGACAGACAGTCCAGCTTAGTGACTAAAGATCTCTGTGCACTATTTTTGAATGATTTATTTTGCTTTCAAACTTGCATGAATCATACCATTGTGTTTGTTTTTTTGTTTCTTTGTTGTTGTTTTTTCTCAAAATCATTCATTCCATCTTTGTAGACTGGAGCACAGGACTGAGGTAAAATAACCTGTTAATTAAAACAGATCTGTTCTCTTTTACTAATGTGTGTTATTTAAAGTAGTTTTGATCACAGTTCCAGAATGTTCTGGTGGACTAACACTTGTATCTCTCATTCATAGACCACAGTTGTGTTTTTGAGATGAACATCTCCAGTGAGATCTTCCCCACTGATGGATCAAACTCTTCTGATTACTTCTTTTATAATGGCACTGATATAGAAAATGAGTTTTCAATGTCCTCACTGACAGATATCATCATCATTCTGTTGAGTTTTCCTACCAACTCCTATGTGGTTTGGCTTATAGTAACAGGAACAGGCAACGGACTTGCGGCAGAGTTCTTCAGTCTGAACCTCTCCGTCTGTGAGATCCTCTTTTCTATGGAATGTCTCTTTGATCTTATCAGCTATAAAACTGAACATGTTTGGATAGCTGGATTTTTTTTTTAATTCACTAGGCATCACTGGTCGTCCTCTGTTTCAGTGTCTGATGTGTGTTGAGCGTTACCTGGCAGTGGTTCATCCTGTAACCTTTCTGAAGTTCAAACCTCTCAGATATAGAGTGATCTGCTGTGTTATTGCCTGGATGGCTGATTTTGTCTTCAGTGGGATCGGTATTATGACTCTGATCTTGTGCCAATCTGACTTGTATTATATTATCATCAATGCACATTTCTCCCTGTTCCTCTCCATCCAGTTGTTTTGTCTTGTGGCTGTTCTCAGAGCTCTGAAGCAGTCAGGACCAGGAGAGAGAGGGAGAGAGAGAGAGGAGGAAAACCACATGAAGAGAAGAGCATTTTATATTATTTTAATAACTGTTGTAACCATGCTAATTATATTTTTGCCCTATATGATTTCATTAACTCTTTCTGTGTCAGTAAATGAAGAAATAATGAGTATTGGTTTTGTTTGTTATGCTTTAGCTGGTTTGGTGCAGCCTCTTCTTTTTTTGTACCGTGTAGGGAAACTTCCCTTCATGAAATGTCAATAATTCTTCTATAATTAATAACTTTTTTTTTTCTTTTATATTTGACTGCAGTAAGAATAGTTTGTTTGTGTGTTCGTTTGTTTCTGTTTGGGAGACTAGTGTGTAAAACACAACACGCTACTGATAATGTATTGTTCTTGTAGAACTGTTTAATGAAACGGTTCTTCAGTGGCATCGCTGTGAAAAACCCTTTTTAAAACCTTTATTTTTAAGAGTAACCATAACTACACTGAAGCAGTATGGTATTAATAATTTTTCACTGTCAGATAATATAAATTGTTTTACAAAATCTTATCAATATTGGTATAAATAAAGATGATCTCAGTTGGTCAAACCTGAGCACATAAAGTTGTACTAAATACAGCTTATGACATTTAAAAAAAGTATTTTTTTTATGGTTTTTTTTTGTTTTTTGTTTTTTTGTAGAGGTCCAGACCTCTGAGGTGGGGCAGACCAAAATCACAATTTTTCAGGGGATGAAGAGTTTTGATGTGTTTATTATCAAAATGCCTGGTTAATTTTATGGTATAATAATTTATGAAACATAATTATTAGTTAAAATAATCATGTGCTGTATGGTAAATCACATCTGTTGTTTTGTTTTGGTTTGATTTACTGTAGCTAATGAGGTTTTTTTGTAAATCAGTGAAGTATCTGTTTTCATTATTATTGATTTCCTTTGTAAATACATTGTTATTAAAAGCAGGTGGCAGGTGGCATCCCAGATACTAAAGTAAAACTTTCATCCCATTAATGGATCAACTTAGAATGCAGACAGTCCAGCTATAAGGGTCTATGTATAATATTTTATGTAAAAAGTTTTAGTAATTTACTTTAATTTAGAAAAATTGCATGAATCATACCAGTTATACTGCAGATTACAGGACAAAGGTAAATGGCTGATTAATGTTGCTTCTTTTGGTCAAAGCATGTACTGTGTTCATTTAATATTTAGAAGACTAGATGCTGGTATAGATAGTGTTTATAGAACTTTTCCATTTTTAAAATTGATTATATAAGCAATTTTAATGAAAATCCTCTGGTGGACTAACACTTGTATCTCTCATTCATAGATCTCAGTTGTTTTTGACTGCACACAGAGAAGAGATGAACATCTCCAGTGAGATCTTCCCCACTAGATCTAATTATTCAGATTACTTATTTTACAATGACAGTGTGTTGGAAGATAGTTTTGAAATGACTTCACTGTTAGATATCTTCTTCATTCTGTTTGATCTTCCTACAAACTTTTATGTGATATGGCTTATAGTGTCAGGAACCGGGAATGGACTTGCGGCAGAGTTCTTCAGCCTGAATCTCGCTGTCTGTGAGATCTTTTTATGTGTGCAATCTCTCATGACTCATTTCACTCATGAAGTTGAATTTCTCTGGATAGCAGTGCTTTCTTTGGATGGACAAGGCATCACTGGTCATCTTCTGTTTCAGTGTCTGATCTGTGTTGAGCGTTACCTGGCAGTGGTTCACCCTGTAACCTTTCTGAAGTACAAACCTCTCAGATACAGAGTGATTTGTTCTGTTATTGTCGTAGTGGCAAGTTTTGTCTCCAGTGGGATCATTATCTTTTTTTCAATGTTCCAGCCCATGTTGTACTTTGTTTTTTTGTTTGCACAGTTCCTCCTCTTCCTCGCCATCCAGTTGTTTTGTCTTGTGGCTGTTCTCAGAGTTCTGAAGCAGTCAGGACCAGGAGAGAGAGGGAGAGAGAGAGGGGAAGAAAACAACATGAAGAGAAGAGCATTTGATCTTATTCTAATAACTACTGTGACCATGTTTATATTATATGCTCCTTATGTAATTGTAGTAGTTCTTTTTAGTTCAACAACAATCTCCAATAGACTCTCATCCATTGGCTTTGTTAGTTTTTCATTGGCTGGTTTGGTGCAGCCACTTCTCTTTCTTTACCGGGTGAGGAAACTGCCCTTCATCAAATATCAGTAATTCTACTTTAATCATTATCAATATATAACAGCACAATCTTTAGTGTAACTATTTATTTCTATGATGATAAAAACAACATTTTTAAAAGTAAAAAAGTAGTATTAACTCATTGTTATTGTAGTTTTTGTTTGTTATGCAACTAGGGAATTTAAAGCAGTCTTACACAAATCAAATAGCCATTTATCTGAGAAACAGAAGTGATATTTTGTATTATATTAATGTTGCTTTTAAAGATGTAATTGTGTAGGGGTTTGGTGTAGGGTAAGATGTCCTTGCAAAATGCGTGTTCATTTTGTTTCTAAAAACTCATGCACTTTTTTTTCTTAACTATAAATGTTTTAAATTAATATAATTAATGCATTAAAGTAAATATTTCCTTGATGACTCTTTCTTGCTATAACCTGAGTAACAAGGTTGATTTATATGATTTATATATATCAGTCGAAAAGAAATTAAGGTTTTTGATGAAAACATTCCAGGATTTTTCTCCATATAGTGGACTTCAATGGAGCCCAAACATTTGAAGGTCAAAATTAGTTACACTGCAGCTTCAAGTTGTTCTACACAATCCCAGACGAGAAATAAAACTATATAGAAATAAAATAAAAGAAATAAAAATATTACTGCCCTCCACAGGTCAAAGTTTGAACTAATTGTTATATACTATTGAACTAGCATATTGCATATAAAAATTAGTTCAAAACTTTGACCTGTGGAGGGCAGTAATACACTTAGCAGTGTCTACACTGCTGGAATTCTAATAGAGGAGAAGAAGAAGAGAGCTAGTTCAAGATGAGCATTTATGGTTAAAATGTATAAAATTGTATTTATTTTTTTAGAAAATGAGTGATGGTTTCTCTAGATAAGACCATTATTTCTCGTCTGGGATCATGTAGAACAATTTGAAGCTGCAGTGAAACTAATTTTGACTTTCAACTGTTTGGTGCCCATTAAAGTCCACTATATGGAAAAACATCCTGGAATGTTTTCATCAAAAACTGAAGAAAGAAAGACATGGACATCTTGGATGACATGGGGGTGAGTAAATTATCAGGAAAAGTTTATTTAAAAGTGGACTAATCCTTTAAGTGGGTTCTATGTTTTTTTATCAGTTTTATTTTGATAAATATGGAGTGTGACTACATGAAAAGTGCTTTTACTGTTATAAAAATACAGATTTATGAGCATTAGTGGAATTGAAGGTGTGAGAATAACATGCTTTGTCATGCAATGAATTCATTCAATCGTGGAACAGCTGTGTCATCATCAGAGCTCTTGCAACCACTCTGGAGAAGCTGCACCGGCTGACTCAGCCGACTGTTCTCGAATCGCTCTCGCGGTTCTTTGATGCCATAAGTCACAGTCACATGGCATCGCCGCTGTCTCAATTTGAACAACATATCTAACCGGCATGCACTGCTACAAGTCAGAGTTGATGCAGGAGCCGGCCAACAATGAGTCTGTGTTCTGACGTAGAACCCAGAAGCACTGCGTTCACTACGCCAACAGCTTACAAGTTGTTATTTTTGTTTTGTTTTTGCAAAGAAAAAAAATTTCATTTTTGGGTGAACTAACCCTTTAAGTGCTGAAAAAGTTTGAGTTACATGAGAAATCACTTAACTTGTTCCCCAATTTCTGATTAGGTGGGCATGAATGAGAAATCTTTAGACATGTAACCAAACCATAATCCATACCAACAAAAGATAATAGTTTAGTCTTACATTATATGAAGTGTGCGCTGCAAACGCAAGCACTTTTGATGATCGATTCTGTCCAGTATGCTCGTTTTATTGGGTTTAACCACAGCTGTCATCTTTTTTTTGTGTGTGTGTCTTGCAGTGGCAGCATGCAATAAAATTTCTAATTGGAGCATGTACTCTTTCAATTCTGGCACCCAACAATAAAACATGATGCTTTTTATGTTGTTGACTCTGTGCTGGTTTGTATTGGCTACCTCCAGATTTCCCTTTGTTTTAATTGTGACGTCAACACTAAAAGGAAAATAATAAATAAATAAGCTGAAATCATGTAGGTTGATGCTTCAATAGAAGCAAAGGATTAACAGCTTTATAGCTCACAGTAGATCTCTTTAAAGCTTTATGAGTTACCTCTCAAAATCAATTTCCCTACTGAGAAAATGAATGGAGTTTTTACTTCCGGTACCCGACTGTTGCACTCTATTGCACGTTGCACTTTCTCCCATTCATAAGTAATATGAATGCACCTTCTTTGTATATCAAAAGAAAAGGTCTTCAACCCTGATCCTGGGGACCCATTGTCCTGCAAAGTTTATATCCAACCTGCTTCAGCACAACTGACTTTCACACCAATGTGATTTTCAAATGATTCTGAAGAGCTTGATTTGCTGGTTCTGGTGTGTTTGATTAGGGCTGGAGCTAAATTATACAGGACAGTGGTTTGAAGATCTCTGACCTAAAGTCTTTGCTGCACAGAGCAGCAAGCTCCCTCTCTCTCCAGGTCCTGACTGCTTCAGAGCTTCAGAACAGCCACAAGACAAAACAACTGGATGGAGAGGAAGAAGAACTGTGCAAATAAAAAAAAAACTAACTAAATCTCAGAGAAAAAGAATGACAGTGTGAACATATTGACCCTACAGGAGACAAACCCTTCAACCAAAACAATAACAGAGCAGATCACACTATATCTGAGATGTTTGTACTTCAGAAAGGTTACAGGATGAACCACTGCCAGATAACGCTCAACACACATCATGAAATGATTATCAATAGATTATCAAAATTCTGACAAATTGTGTGATTTTCTTTGTTAGTTACACCTGAAAAGATCAAGACCTGAAAGAAAAAAATAATAATAATTTTGCGTCATGATAAATGATGTGCGTTTTGGTTTGACTTCATTGTAGATGACATTGTTGCATGTGAATGATTAGTATCTGCTTTCAGTATTATGATTGAGTTCATCTGTAAATAGATCGTTATTAAAATCAGGTGATCCTTCAGTGACTTTCTGAACTTTGTCTTTTTGTCAGTGTTGAAATTATTATTTGTTTACTTGTACTTAGATGAACTGATTCGTTTTTTTCAAATCTAGCACAGTTGGTCTGGTAAAGAAGTTCAAGTTTCATCACATTAACACATCAACTTGAAAGGCAGACAGTCCGGTTTTGTGACTAAAGATCTCTGTCCACTATTTTGAGTTTTTTGCTTTCAAACTTGCATGAATCATACCATTGTGTTTGTTTTTTTGTTTCTTTGTTGTTGTTTTTTCTCAAAATCATTCATTCCATCTTTGTAGACTGGAGCACAGGACTGAGGTAAAATAACCTGTTAATTAAAACAGATCTGTTCTCTTTTACTAATGTGTGTTATTTAAAGTAGTTTTGATCACAGTTCCAGAATGTTCTGGTGGACTAACACTTGTATCTCTCATTAATAGACCACAGTTGTGTTTTTGAGATGAACATCTCCAGTGAGATCTTCCCCACTGATGGATCAAACTCTTCTGATTACTTCTTTTATAATGGCACTGATATAGAAAATGAGTTTTCAATGTCCTCACTGACAGATATCATCATCATTCGGTTGAGTTTTCCTACCAACTCCTATGTGGTTTGGCTTATAGTAACAGGAACAGGCAACGGACTTGCGGCAGAGTTCTTCAGTCTGAACCTCTCCATCTGTGAGATCCTCTTTTCTATGGAATGTCTCTTTGATCTTATCAGCTATAAAACTGAACATGTTTGGATAGCTGGATTTTTTTTTAATTCACTAGCCATCACTGGTCGTCCTCTGTTTCAGTGTCTGATGTGTGTTGAGCGTTACCTGGCAGTGGTTCATCCTGTAACCTTTCTGAAGTTCAAACCTCTCAGATATAGAGTGATCTGCTGTGTTATTGCCTGGGTGGCTGATTTTGTCTTCAGTGGGATCGGTATTATGACTCTGATCTTGTGCCAGTCTGACTTGTATTATATTATCATCAATGCACATTTCTCCCTGTTCCTCTCCATCCAGTTGTTTTGTCTTGTAACTGTTCTCAGAGCTCTGAAGCAGTCAGGACCAGGAGAGAGAGGAGGAAAACCACATGAAGAGAAGAGCATTTTATATTATTTTAATAACTGCTGTGACCATGCTAATTATATTTTTGCCCTATATGATTTTATCAGCTCTTTTTCCTTCAGTAGATAATGGAAAAATAGTCATGAGTATTGGTTTTGTTTGTTTTGTTTTGCCTGGTTTGGTACAGCCTCTTCTTTTTTTGTACCGCATAGGGAAACTTCCCTTCATTAAATGTCCATAATTCTTCTCTAATTATCATTATGAAGTTTCTATAACCAGTTGTCTACTGTTGAAATACAAAGGTTATACATAGCCATTCATTTTTTATGCTAGAAAAATTTGGTTGAATTCATGTTTCGACAAGAACTGTTCTCAATCCCTGTACTTTTTGTAATGTAGTAGGTTTTTTTATTATTATTATTATTATTATTATAATTATGTTAACTGCAATCAGTAGTATTTATATGCAAATAAAGCATACATTTGAGGACAAGAAGTGATTCTCTCTCTCTTTCTTAATTGATTATTTTAGTTTTTGGGCAGTTTGATCTAGTTTGAGATGTAGAGCTTGTTCACTTACTTCACTAAAACAATTTTTGTAACCTCTATTGCACATTTTATTCATATTTTGTTCTTTTATATTTGACTGCAGTAAGAATTGTTTGTGTGCTCGTTTGTTTCTCTTTGGGAGGCTAGTATGTAAAACACAACACGCTACTCATAATGTATAGTTATAGCACACTAAAGCGTTACCCCCATTTGTAAATGTTAGCTACACTAGAAGTTGCTAACAAAAAGGAAATGCTCTTAAAAATAAATGTTCTTTATTGGCATTGATGGTTCCATGAAGAACATTTAACATCCCTGGAACATTTCCATGAAACAGGAGGGCTATTTATACACAAAACTAATGAGCAAACAAGAGACTCTTGTGCACGATCTGCTAGAGAATGCATTGCATTTGCCAGGCAGCAGCCGATCTTTGCGGCGCCACATGAAGTCAGGACCCATCCCATCTGAGGGTTGCCCTCCGATATCTTTGTTTGATGTCTTCATAACCTGCTACTTTTCATAGTTGGTTATGTTTATGTTAGATTATAGTTTATCAAAACATAACTAATAGATCACACTTCAAAAAAAAAAATAAAGAATTTTTTAAGTCATATGATACAATATTATACTGGCACTGTTGCTTTAAAACATTTTATCAATCTATCATCTTGTGCTAAAACTCTTACAGAACCAACCAAATACATTACCACTTATATTTGCATATCATGAATTCAGGACTCATACCATTTAATAACATGCAAGTTTATAACACATCAACTTTGAGGCAGACAGTCCAGATATTGTTACGTGTGGTGCTGCAGGGAAGAGGCAATACACGGTAATCCACAATACTGGGTACTTTAATCATACGAAGGAGAGAATAACACACATAACACACGTAAGGTTAACAATTACACAACAGAGAACGGACCGGGAGTGAAGGGAGTGAGTCCATTAGAGTCCAGGGAGAGGGACGGACATGACCGGAGGTCTCCAGGACGAGTCTATGAGTCCAAGCCGCCATGGCGGGTCTGGAGACGAGGGCGGCCATGGCGGGTCTGGAGATGAGGACGGCCATGGCGGGTCAGGGGCCGTGGGCTGCCATGGCGGATCAGGTGAAGCAGGAACCCCACCCACATGTTCCCCACCCCACGGGTTATAGCCCTCCCCCAAAAAAATACTTAAGGGGGCTCAGGAGAAGTCTAAAGAGTCCTTGGAATGGGGTGGGTTCGTGGGTGGTGACGGCTGAAGCTGCTGGCTCGGCGGTGACGGCTGGAGCAGAGGGCTCGGCGGCGTGAAGAGGGGTCCAGTCCATCCCCTCATACACAATAAGAAGCCCCAATGGTACCGGAGTGGGCTCAGTGGAGTCTGGAGAGGGATCTACGGGGACTGGAGAGGGCTCCGCGGAGACCGGAGAGGGCTCTGAGGTTTTCCTCTTCCTCCTCCTCCGCCTTCTGGACCCAGCGGAGGTATGTGGGTCCAGCAGGACACAGGGAAACAATTCACTGGAGGTGCACAGTGGTGCTGCAGGGAAGAGGCAATACACGGTAATCCACAATACTGGGTACTTTAATCATACGAAGGAGAGAATAACACACATAACACACTTAAGGTTTACAATTACACAACAGAGAACGGACCGGGAGTGAAGGGAGTGAGTCCATTATAAAGGCAGTGCTGATGAGGAAGTTCAGGTGCAGGTGATCCGTGATGATGGGGAGAAGACGAGGGAAGTGAGTGCAGGTGTGGAGACAAGAGGATCATGGGAAATGGAGTCCGGGAGACAAGGGATCTGTGACAGATATAAGTGACTATAGAAATAACCATGTCTGCTAATTTACATTTATGTATTTAGTTTTGTTTCACAAAATTCCAACATGTTCTCCAACCAATACGACCATATGATATAGGTCGTTTGTCGCTTCCCTGAAATACGACCCATAGGAGCGTTTACTAAAATTGCGCCCCTTTCGACAATAGGACACTTTCATTTTAATTCATGAAATACGACCCATAGGAGCGTTTGCTAAAGTTGCACCCCTATCGACAACAGGACACTTTCATTTTAATGCATTGTTCCCTTTTATCTGCCTCATGTTTCGGCTTTCGCGTAGCTCAATTGGCAGAGCATTGCAATAACAAAATGCAATCATGTGATCATGCGATCGTGGGTTTGATCCCAGGGAACACATGTGCTCATAAAGTGTGTATGCACTATAAATCACTAAGGTTAGGTTTAGGGGTGGGGTGGGTGTAGTCGTTAATAAAAAAAATAGTTTTGCTAAATGGAAATAGGAGAAATGGTGTAAAAAGTCCACACATTGCATTTTAATGAACACGCATTTTGATTGGTAATTATACTTTATTTCATGACAACAAACATAACACAACACTGTCATTATTTTTACGCCACCTAGAGGGCGCATGACTTCAAAACGTAAATATGGGTCGTAATAAGGTGCTTGAAAAATGACCTATAGGGTCGTTTTTTTGGAGGACAGTCTCAAGACCTCTAAAATAGGACAAGGCAAAATCACTATAATAGTTCTCAATTAAAAACAAACATGAGATTTGTGTTTCTAATATTTCCATGTGTTATCAAAATGTACCATATTTGTGGTATGTGCTGCAAGTAATCATGTTGTTTTAGTTTGATTTCCTTTATGCTGATGTTGTTTTTGGTCTAATCCAGTGACAGAAGAGTATCTTTTTTCAGTATGTTGAATGAGTTAGTTTTAAAAGCAGGGGATTATTTGCATATATTTGACAACTAGTCTTGTTGCTTTTGTCACTTTGATGATCTTGAATGACTTTTGTGAACTTTGTCCTCTTAATGTGAGAATTTTCACTTATTTTCTCATTTGTAGAGATGAATTACTAATTGTGTACTTATGAATTGATTAATACTGTTATTCAAATCTTGTTTTACACTTCTACTATCTTGTGATAAGCTTAAAGATCACCATCTGCCACTTAAGCAAATATGATGTTACTTAACATATTTGCATAATATCAATATCATATTTGCAATATCATCCCAGATATTAAAAGTCAAGTTTCATCACATTAACACATCAGATTGAAAGGCAGACAGTCCAGCTATGCATGAATCATATCATCTTTATAGACAAAAAAGGTAAAGTGCTGCCTGATTGGGAAATAAATGTAACATATTCTCTGATATTTAGAATAGCATTTTGAACTTTTGACGACCAGATACTGATTTTAACTGGTAACAGAACTTTTCTCTTTTTCTAATGTGTGATATTTTTGATGAGGTTTACACTCCCAGAATGTTCTGGTGGACTAACACTTGTATCTCTCATTCATAGATCTCAGTTGTGTTTTTGACTGCAAACAGCGAAGAGATGAACATCTCCAGTGAGATCTTCCCCACTGATGGATCAAACTTTTCCAGTTACTTGTTCAACAATGGCACTGAGATGGAACAAAATTTATTATATTTTCTCAGTTTGGCATTAGGTCTTCCTACCAACTCATATGTGATTTGGCTTATAGTAACAGGAACAGGCAATGGACTTGCGGCAGAGTTCTTCAGTCTCAACCTCTCTGCTTGTGAGATCTTCTTATGTGTGGAAACTGTCTTTCTTTTCCTCATTACTAAACTTAAGTTGCTCTGGATAGTTGTGGCATTTTTGGAAGGACTATCCATGACTGGTCGTCCTCTGTTTCAGTGTCTGATCTGTGTTGAGCGTTACCTGGCAGTGGTTCATCCTGTAACCTTTCTGAAGTTCAAGCCTCTCAGATATAAAGTGATCTGCTCTGTTATTGCCTGGGTGGCAACTTTTGTCACAAGTGGGATCATTATAATATTTTATTACATGTCCCAGTTCATGTTGTACTTTGTTTTTTTGTTTGCACATTTCTTCCTCTTCCTCTCTGTTGAGTTGTTTTGTCTTGTGGCTGTTCTCAGAGCTCTGAAGCAGTCAGGACCAGGAGAAAGAGGGAGAGAGAGGGGGGAGGAAAACCACATGAAGAGGAGAGCATTTGATCTCATTCTAATAACTACTGTGACCACGCTTTTCATATATGGTCCCTATATAATTTTAATGTCTTTTATGTTTTCAACAGGAATTACTCACACACTCCTGTCTATTTGCTCTGTTTTTTTTGTTTTGGCTGGTTTGGTTCAGCCTCTTCTATTTCTTTACCGGGTGAGGAAACTGCCCTTCATCAAATATCAGTAATTCTACTTATGAAGTCTTTATAATCCATCTTCTATCATCCTTCTAAAAGAAACAAATCAACTTATTTTTCCCTTAAAATGATACATTTTCTCAGTTTAAACATTTGATATGTCATCTATGTTTTATTCTGAATAAAATATTGAAATTTGAAACTTCCACATCATTGCATTCTGTTTTTATTCACAATTTGTATTTTTTTGTATTTATATGTATTTATATCATCTGTGGAATGTTCGTCCAATCATATACCTCAGTCCAAGGGATACGACAGGATGTCCTACCTGCCTGTTAGCACAGACATAAGACATCATCAGCGAATTTCATGCTATGCGGAGTTAAGACAGATGCCAGTCACAAGTACTGCAATCAAAACAGCAGCCACGTTTTACCTCCTGAACCAAAACAACAAGCATGCTGTGTTCACGCCAAAAGTACCGTAATTTGTAAGAGACTGAAATCTGTGACGTTATACTGGGAGTGGCAACACTATCAACGTCGAGATTTATCTGCAGCAGTCAGGTGGTACAGATGTCAAACTGTGGTCCTTTTCAAATCTATCCCTACAAAGTAAATCCATAGTTTGAGATCCAGATAATTGTCCAACAAGAGTCCGCAGAGCAATTATGAATAATTATGCTAAGCTATGATAAAAGTGGTACCACCAGACCCGGAGATCGGCTGAATGGATTCGAAAACGGTAAAACTCAACTGTTTAACTCGAGGGGAGTTGGAAAATGAGCCTATTTTCAAAAAAAGTGGAGTGTACCTTTAAGTGATCGCACCGGTGCCTTCATGTCATGCAGTAAGTGCGCTCTCCACACAAACGGATATGCACCTAATAATAGCGCACATTTATCTAGGACTAGGCTAACATTAGCAGACTTGTAAAGTTGCTACTACTTACATGTTTCAAGTGATAAGCCATATTTGAGGTCAATGAATGATAGGCGAATGTTTGGATTTCCTGTCATTAACAATCTCTCCCTCATCTTCGCTACTTCTGTCTTGAGGTATCCAATGCCTTGAAGTATCAAGCCAATTTTGGCCCATTTTTTTAGGCCTATATCTTGTTTACGTTGTTCTTTTAACCTTTGTATTTTCCTTTTTTTTTTTTTTTTGCGCTTCACTATCATAATTTCTTTGCGACATTTTGCCGCTGTGCCGTCTATCAATAGCAGTGACGTAAATGAAAATGATCAGCAGGGCCCGGTTTTTCAAAAGTAATCCACTAGGATTTTGGATAACGGATTGGATCAAATCTTGAAAATGTGTTTTTCAAAAGAAAAAACGGATTACATAATCGGATTAGATCACGTAATCCAATCTTGATTTTGATCCGGATCAAACCTTTAGTTTGGGTTTTTCAGAACTTTTTTGTAGGATTTGGATCACTTTGATCCAAAAAAACAGGATTATCCTGATCCCAACAGGGGGTAGGATTTCAAGGTGGATTCCAGGAGGAAAATGTAGTAAAACTTTAAAACTAGTCAAAAAATACAACATTTTTATCATGTAATATACATACACATTTTTATCTTGCTCTTGATTAGTTTAACTGTTAAAGTAATAAATTAAATGCAGACATTAGTCTACATATTTAGCCTTTCGGTAACCTACTCTAAAGTAAAAAGAAATTTTGGTGCCATAAAACAATCCCTAAACAGCTGTAAATATCCAACAAATATATATTTAATTCAAAACCCATATTCTTTCTATCAACATGTCCCTTTAGGGCCTCCGTAGAGCACTGGAAATCCAGATTTGGTGATCCTGAAAAGTTCCTATCCGGATCAGATTGATCCAATCCGATGTTGCTTTAAAAAACTTGCTCCAAAAGTAAGCTGGATTACGTGATCACGGTTCGCAAAAAAAGGATTACTAAATCCGGATCAATTTTATCCGGATTAAACCTTTTGAAAAACCGGGCCCAGCTGATTGGACAGATTTGACCCAAATGTCACATCTATCCAATCACCTGCTTATTTTTATTTTTTTATGTTTCTTATGGGCCAATAAGGGTCTTTTTTCTTTGCACTGAAGTAAATTTAAAATAATAAAAAAAAAAAATAGTCTGGCCAATCCGGGGACCCTGCACACATGGGGCCCCTAGGCTGCAACCTAGGCAAGCCTGTGTGCCTGCCCATGTGTGCTGTCAGCTTTCATCAAGTTTCACTGCTGATCCAACATACTTTAACATTGAAAAGACAGTCTCTGATGGTGTGGATCAAAACTCAACATTGTAGCAATGTCACCTTGCAATATGGGTCAGAGGTAAAGAGCAAAAGAACTGAACACATTTTTTGTATATTTAAATTTTGAAATGCTAAGACTAGATACCTTCAACACTGGCAGAAGGTTGAGCTTGACAAATGCAGTCATCCCTATAATTAGTGTAAAAATGGAGGGGGGGGGGGGGGGGGGGGGGAGAAATTTACTTACCTATTTATTGGCCCAAATAAATGTACAGTTCTTACGTGTCACAGTTTTAATGTAATAGGGTAAGATCAACTGGGACTGCACACAAAATGTGGGACACATTAAATACTATGTTTAGTACAGTGAATTGAACATATATTTATTCAAAACTAATTATTTCAAAATTATGACATTGCTGGATGATTTTAGTTCTTTAGTTCAAGACCTCTGACATGGGACAAGGCAAAATCACCATTGTTATGAGGGGAACAGGCATCTGAAATTAGATACTTTTCGTGCCAAGTTTATTATATATAATAATACAAACATATATAATAGAGCTCATATTCATGGGATTTGCGCCTTTTAATATTTCCATGCGTTTTAAATATCTACCTTATATGTGGAATGAGCTGCAAGGTCAATCATGTGTTGTGTTGTGTTGTTTTGGTTTGATTTCCATGAATCTCATGTTGTTTTAAGCTAAACCAGTGTGACTGAAGAGTATCTGTTTTCAGTATTTTGTATGTAGCAGGTGGTTGTTTGGGGTGTGAACTTGTTGCTTTTATGATCCTGAATGACTTTTGTGTACTTTGTCCTTCACTTAATGTAATAATTTTAACTTATTTCCAAGTGTATACTGCAGAGATGAATTACTGATGTTGTAATTCATAACATGTTTTACATGCTTTTCGCATACTAATACTCTTAAAGATCAGTCTGTCTTTTAAAGCAAAGAGGATGTCACTTAATGCATTTGCATGGTAGGGTTTCATCATATGAACAGATCAAGTTGGAAGGCAGACAGTTCAGCTATAAGTGACTATTTAATAAATCTCTGTTTGCTAATTTTGAATTATTTATTTCATTTATTTTTTCTATATTGCATGGTGCATACCATCTTTATAGACGGAAAAAGGTAAAGAGCTTATTACTGTCTGATTGGGCCAAAAATGTAAAATTATTCTATGTAAATGCGATGATTACTGATTTAAATGTGTGTTATTTAAAGTAGTTTTGATGAGGTTTAATCTGTACAGTTCCAGACTAACACTTGTATCTCTCATTCATAGATCTCAGTGTGTTTTTGACTGCAAACAGTGAAGAGATGAACATCTCCAGTGAGATCTTCCCCACTGATGGATCAAACTCTTCCAGTTACTTGCTCAACATCGGCACTGACATTGAAAATAATTTACTGTATTTCCTCAGTGTAGTGTTGGGTCTTCCTACCAACTTCTATGTGATATGGCTTATAGTGTCAGGAAAAAGGAATGAACTTGCGGCAGAGTTCTTCAGTCTGAACCTCGCTGTCTGTGAGATCTTGCTATGTGTGGAAACTGTTTTTATTTTTCTCGCTTATGAATTAGAATTTCTCTGGACAGTTGTGAGTGCTTTTGATGGACTAGCCTTCACTGGTCATCCTCTGTTTCTGTGTCTGATCTGTTTTGAGCGTTACCTGGCAGTGGTTCATCCTGTAACCTTTCTGAAATTCAAACCTCTCAGATATAGAGTGATCTGCTCTGTTATTGCCTGGGTGGCAAGTTTTGGCTTTGGTGGGATATTTATATTTTTTGCCATGTTCCAGCCTAAGTTGTACTTAGTATTTTTGTTCACACAGTTCTTCTTCTTCTTCCCCATCCAGTTGTTTTGTCTTGTGGCTGTTCTCAGAGCTCTGAAGCAGTCAGGACCAGGAGAGAGAGGGAAAAGGAGAGAGGAGGAAAACAACATGAAGAGCAGAGCATTTTATCTCATTCTAATAACTACTGTGACCATGCTTATAGCTTATGCTCCATATTTAATTTTATTAGCTCTTTTTATTACAACAGACAGTGCTGACACACTCTTGTCTATTATTAGTTGTCTTTGTTTTTCTTTGGGTGGTTTGGTGCAGCCTCTTCTCTTTCTTTACCGGATGAGGAAACTTCCCTTCATCAAATATCAATCATCTGTAATCATAATTATGAAGTCATCTTGGTAACACTTTAGTATGGGGAACAATTCTCACTTTCAACTAGTTTCTTATTAGCTTGCATATTGGCTGTTTATTAGTACTTATAAAGCACATATAAATGCCTTACTCAGCATGACCATATTCTACATCCACCTAAACTTCAACGCTACAACGCTTCAACTACCTTACTAACTATTAATAAGCAGTAAATTAAGAGTTTGTTGAGGCAAAAGTCATAGTTCATTGCAGCCATTATTTCATACAGTAATACAGTTTTCACAAGCACTGATTATATAATTTGTATTTTTGTTCTCTTGTATTTAATTGTGCTATTTCTTGTAATTTGTTTATTTGTTTCTATTTTATTATTGACGGTTTACTTGTCTTTAATGTTTGAATTTTATATTAGTTAGGCCAGTATTAGTTTTTGCTGTGATCTTAAAATAGAATTGAGAATTGTGAAATGTCACTTGTCTAAAATGATGGTTTTGCAAGGTTACATAGGTCATCAACAACAAAATCATTAACTTTATTTATTTAGGCAGGGACAGTGAATGTTTTGGCAGGGAATATAAATAAAAATCCTTATGTCAATGTGACTTCATGAGCATTCATATGTACTTTTAAAGTGTAAAGTAAAACCTCGAAACATTTAAGTTAACTAACTTATTTTTTTAAAGTTAGTAGAACTTAATTTTTTTGTGACAAGTGGGGCGGGGCCGAGAGCCATGGAAGTGGAGCAAGGCCAGTGTGGTGTACAGGTGTCTCTCATTAACAATCACATCACTGGCATTCCTTCGCTCCCTCAGTTCTCAGCCTCGCCCCACTCAAGTACATATAGTTAATTTACATAAACATCACATTCAGATCTTGGTTAAATGTTAGTTAGCAAAAAACACATGCTATTATAACTATCAAAGAGACTGTCAATATATACTTGCATGCATGTAATCAAACAACATACAGTATATGTGGTCTTAAAAGTTTTGCAGCCCATCCTTAACCTAACCACACGGTCTACTCTTCACCAGAATGGTAACCATACAAAACTAACATAACAGAACCCCCTGTCAATCCCAACATAACACAACATTAAACACTAACTTATGTCTCCCTATGTTAATCTTATGCAAAAACACACAAAATAACACTTAATTTCAACATTTATACAGTCTGATGCAAAGCATGCTGGGAATTAGAAATCTGCTGCAACTAAAACAGTTTAGTTTACTTGAAATATGTCAGTGCTGTGAACTCAAAAGTAAAAGAAAGTTTTAAATACTCATAACAGTTAATTTAACTGAACTAATTTTAATTTAAGTTTGTCCTACTCAAACGAATTAAGTATTTTGAGCGTTAGGGTTTAAATTTGTTTTTAACCCTTTACGAAATAGAACTTCACCATGAGTATATCGGGCCTTAAAAATGTCAAAATCCAGTTGGTAGCCAAAGCTGCAGTAAATCATTTAGGACTAGTAGGACTGACATGGAAGGAAGTGAGGAAGAGCCACGATAATCAGTCATGCCAAGAAACATGGGTTGGCTAATGATAATAATGCTAATCCTTTTACAATGGAATGCTTGAAGCTTAATAGCCAACGGTCAGGAATTTAAACGTTTGATAAATTAATCAGATGAGAAACTGGATATACAATGTATTCAGTAAACTTGGCTGAAATCGAATCCAGAATTTGTAATGCATGGATATGCAGCAGTAAAGAAAGAGGATTGCGGGAGGAGAGGGTGCCACATCCATCAAGCATAGAATACCATATAGGTTAGATCAGGATCAGGAATTCATAGTGGTGGAGGTGTGCAAAAGGTAGGGGATAAGTATTATCAGTTATTACAACCCATGAAAAAGGTTGATGCTAGATAATTTACAGAGAATACAAGGACAAAACAGACAAAAAAGGAGTTTGGTGTGCAGATTTCAACACTCGTAGCTCAATGTGGGGAGAAGTATAAAGAGATACAAATGGTAAGATAACTGATGGATGAAAGGGAATTGGTCAGTTTGAATGATAGTCGAGAAACTAGAATAAATTTACAAACGGGCTTTGAATCAGCATTAGACTTCACTTTAGTATCTAAAACACTGTCTGGAAATAGTAAATGGGAAGTTTGAACAGTCACTACAGTGGGGAGTGATTCATGCACAGTGAGTGGGAGACTGTGAAGTAAGTGTTAGAGGATTAGAGGCTCATAAATATCTATATAGTATCTATAATATATTGTATATTGTAACTCAAATTATTGTTACTGTACATTTTTCTACCTGTTTATTTTTTTATTTTTGTTGACAAGTGCTTATGTTTTGGTTTGGGTTTGGGGACACAGTCAAGGAATCTGAAATGTATCTATAAAATGGTAAAAGAAATGGTAAAAGAAAATGTATAAATGTATTTATTAGATAAAGGATTTGAAAATATTTTATGCACTGTTAAATGTCGCTGTAGATTTAGCAGCACATTACTGTAAAAACCTACAGTACAATACTGCATTATTATATTACAGTACAATACTGTAATTTGTATTGCATTCTGGGTAATTTTGTTTGAGCGGGAACATTTTACAGTATATTTTAGTGTTGCTGTAACCTAGCTGTAACTTGGCTGTAATATGCCAGGCAATAATACAGGATTGCTGTAAACAGCGCCCCCCGACTGACGTCAAGCTTCGGAGTGTAATGAATCAGCGTATCGAATCATGATTCGGATCGCATGTCAAACTGCTGAAATCACGTGACTTTGGCGCTCCGAACAACAGATTCGACATGCTTATTCATAATGCTCAGAAGCTTCCTGAAGCAGTGTTTTGAAATCGGCCATCACTTTATAAGTCGTTATTTTGTTTTTTTGGCACACCAAAAATATTCTCATTGCTTTATACTATTAATATTGAACCACTGTACTCACATGAACTAATTTAAATATGTTTTTAGTACATTAATGGATCTTGAGAGAGGAAATGTCATTGCTCCCTATGAAGGCCTCACTGAGCCATCGGATTTCAACAAAAATATCTTAATTTGTGTTTTGAAGATGAACGAAGGTCTTACGGGTGTGGAACGACATGTGGGTGAGTAATTAATGACAGAATTTTCATTTTTGGGTGAACTAACCCTTTAAAGGGACAGTTTACCCATTGACTCCCATAGTATTTTTTCCCCCACTATGGAAGTCAATGGTTACCATCAACTGTCTGGTTACCAACATTCTTTAAAATATCTTTAGTGTTTAGCAGAAGGAAGAAATTCATATAGGTTTGGAACAACTTGAGGGAGAGTAAATGATGACAGAATTTTCATTTTTGGGTAAACTGTCCCTTTCACAGCCATTAATACATGTAAATTGCTGATTCACTGAACATGCAATGGTTTTAAATAAAATGGTTTTAATAGTTTGTAATTGAATAAAACATATTTTTGACAAGAACATTGTTTGGATTGTCTTTTGATTTGCAGGTATTCTGTCATCATTAATATTACTTCCTATAAATTTATATACTATAATAACTACATATTGTATAATTATAATATTAACATTATTAGTTATTATTTTGAAAATTGCAGTAATATTTAGCAGTAATATATCAATATTGATATTACAGTACAATACTGTATTAATTACAGCAGAAGCAAACTAAAAGTAGAAAATGCAGTAAAAATACAGTACAGTACTGTTTTGTAGAATTACAGTACTGTTCTTGTGTACTGTAAATTGAATTACAGTACAATTACTGTAAATCAAAATACAGTAACTTGCTGGCAACCCTGCTGCCAGTACTGTACTGTAAAAATACAAGAAAATCGTTAACAGTGTGTTTTTTAGTTGTAAATACGTAATAATGTTAGAAGTATGAAACGTCCTTTCAGCCGGGGATAAAAGAGTGAGGTTTAGAATGATGATGACCCGGGGTTACAGGATTAGTTCACTTTCAAATAAAAATTTCCTGATAATTTACTCACCCCCATGTCATCCAAGATGTCCATGTCCTTCTTTCTTCAGTCGAAAAGAAATTAAGGTTTTTGATGAAAACATTCCAGGATTATTCTCCTTATAGTGGACTTCAATGGCCTCCAAACGGTTGAAGGTCAAAATTACAGTTTCAGTGCAGCTTCAAAGGGCTTTAAACGACACCAGACGAGGAATGAGGGTCTTATCTAGCGAAACGATCGGTCATTTTCTTTAAAAAAAAATAAATAAATTATATATGTTTTAACCATAGACGCTCGTCTTGAACTAGCTCTCTTCTTCTTCTCTATTAGAATTCTGGCAGTGTAGATGCTGATAAGTGTATTACTGCCCTCCACAGGTCAAAGTTTGAACTAACTGTTATATACCCCAAGTAAAAAAAAAAAGGTACATTTCTATAATGTACTTAAAGGTCTCTATTTTCGTGCACTAATTTTGTACTTAATATTCTAAAAAAAATCTTCTTTAGTACTTCTTAAGATAATCTTAAAAACATCTAAGTGTACTCAACTGTGCTATTTTGAGACACCATGAAATATGAACTAAAATGTGCTTTTAATATACTATCTCTGTATTTAAAAGATGTATTTAGATACTACTTATAGTACATTTGAACCCATAGTGTACTACAAGTGGTAACTAAATATATGTTTTTAAATACAGAGATAGTATATTAAAATCAAATTTTAATTCATATTTCATGGTGTCTCAGTTGAGTACACTTAGATGCTCTTAAGATTATCTTGTCCTTTTTTTCACCTGGGACTTGCACTAGCATATTGTATATGACAATTTAGTTCACAGGTCAGGTCAAAGTTTTATTTGAAAGTAAACTAATCCTTTAAGCGCAGTGTGAAAAGCCCTTAAAAAAAAGTGTGCCATTTTTGTGGAATGTGCAAGGTAAATCATGTGTTGTTTTGATTTGATTTGAAGCTGATGTAGTTTTGAGCTAAACTAGGTTGACTGAAGAGTATCTGTTTTAAATATTTTGTATGTAGCAGGTGTGATGGCAAGCAGCCTATTTGACTACTAGCTATTTGAACGAGTTTTGTGAATTTTATTCTCTATGTGGAAAATTTAACTTATTTTCATGTGTAAACTGTAAAGATGAATTACTGATATTGTTGATTCAAAATGTTTACAGATCTACTATCTCATTCTAATACTCTTAAAGATCCCATTATGTCTTTTAAAGATAATATATCACAATGTACAGGTGTTTGCATGACAGGGTTTCAGGACACATCCCAGATATTAAAGTGCAAGTTTCCTCCCATGAACACATCAAGTCCATGTATTGTTGACTAGGTCTTTGTTTGCTATTTTAGATGTATTATTTATTTGTTTGTTTTTTCCCTAAATTGTATGAAGAACTCAGTCTTCAAATGGAAAAAAGGTAAAGAGATCAAAAAATGTCAAATGTGTGATTCTGTGTGATTTAAATAGAATGTATTGGATACTGATTTAAACTGGGAACAGAAGTGTTCTCTTTTACTAATGTGGACTAACACTTGTGTCTCTCATTCATAGATCACAATGGTGTTTTTGACTGCAAACAGTGAAGAGATGAACATCTCCAGTGAGATCTTCCCCACTGATGGATCAAACTTTTCCAATGATTTATTTTACAACTACACTGAGGTGGAAAATAATTTCAGTACGATCCCAGTACTTTTCTTCAGTGTGCTCTTGGTTTTTCCAATTGGCTTATAGCAACAGGAACAGGCAATGGACTTGCAGCAGAGTTCTTCAGTCTGAACCTTTCTGTCTGTGAGATCATCTTATGTGTGGAATCTGTTTTTATTTTTCTCTCTCATGAATTAAAAATTCTCCGGATAGTTGTGAGTGTTTTGGATGGACTAGCCAATGGTCGTCCTGTGTTTCAGTGTCTGATGTGTGTTGAGCGTTACCTGGCAGTGGTTCATCCTGTAACCTTTCTGAAGTACAAACCTCTCAGATACTGTCACGATCATGTCTGTTCCTGTCACATCCCGGACTACATCTCCCATCATCCTCTCTGCCACTCACCTGCACACACTTCACACTAATCACTAATCACCACACCCAGCTGCAGCTCATTACACGGACTATAAAAGACTCATACACACACCACCTCAC
This sequence comes from Ancherythroculter nigrocauda, assembly GCA_036281575.1. NCBI lineage: Eukaryota > Metazoa > Chordata > Actinopteri > Cypriniformes > Xenocyprididae > Ancherythroculter > Ancherythroculter nigrocauda. The sequence continues at coordinate 29,491,625 of VTFQ01000017.1, forward strand.
TGCTAGGTCTTGTTTTCCCTGTGTTGCATTACCAAGCGTTATATCCTGTCTGCTTGTCTTGTGTTGCCGTTCCTGCCTGTTTCCTGTTTGTTGACCCGTTGCTGCCTGTCCTGACCATCGCCTGCACCCTGACTACGATTCTGCCTGTTCCTTGTTGTTCCCGTTTGCTCCCGTTTGACCCTGCCTGTATGACAACGCTCACTGTAAATAAAGCTTTGCATTTGGATCCCTACCTGAGTCCCGCCTTCGTTACAGAAGACCTAGCCCCAACCAGATCCAGCAGCTTCGGTGAGCGTCTTTCCTGTCGCAACATGGACCCAGCAATGCAACTGGTCAGCCTACGCCAAGGTACCCGTACCCTCGAGGTGCACATTCAGAACTTTTTTGATATTGCTTATCTATCTGATCTGCCGGACTGTGCCCTCATTGACTTTTTTGCTTACGGATTAAACGAACCACTAAAGGACTACGTACTCACCAATGGTCCCCGCGGATCGTTCCTAGAATTCCTGGACTTTGCCTTGCTTGCAGTTGGTTCGACTTTCACTGTGGGTGTCGCAGAGGATTCCGACACCACGGAGAATCCCGTAATGGCTGCCAAGCCCGAGAACACACACAAAATGACGGTCACTACAACGAGTCATGTCGCCGCTGATCGCCCAGAGCAACGTCGCGCCTTCGTTGATCACCCAGAGCAATGTCACGCCTTCGTTGATCACCCAGAGCAATGTCACGTCGCCGCTGATTTCCCAGAGCAACGTCACGCCTTCGTTGATCACCCAGCGCAATGTCACGTTACCTCCAGATCAGTCAGGGAGCCGAGAGGGCTGCGTTCCAGTGTGGCTGATCAACCGCTGACTTCTGCCCGAGCGGCGGGCATTCCTAAGCATCAGCCGGCCGCGTCGCTCTCAAGCCCGTCTGTTTCAGCGCTCTCAAGCCCGTCTGTTTCAGCGCACTCAAGCTCGTCTGTTTCAACGCACTCAAGCTCGTCTGTTTCAACGCTCTCAAGTGCATCTGTTTCAACGCTCTCAAGTGCGTCTGTTTCAACGCTCTCAAGTGCGTCTGTTTCAACGCTCTCAAGCGCGTCTGTTTCAACGCACTCAAGCTCGTCTGTTTCATCGCACTCAAGCTCGCCTGTTTCAACGCACTCAAGCGCCCTGGACGCTATGGACAAGATGGCTGCTTTGCCAGTGCCCACGGGCAAGATGGCCGCCCCTGCGTTGCTCAAGGATGCAGGGGGCGTTCCAGCCATTGAGTCCGTTCCAGAATCCGCTCCAGCCAGTGAGTCCGCTCCAGAATCCGCTCCAGCCAGTGAGTCCGCTCCAGAATCCGCTCCAGCCAGTGAGTCTGCTCCAGCCCCGCATGCGCTTCCTGTCAGTCCCGTCATGGCCAGAAGGGCTGTGCTCACATTCTATGTTCTGGCTGTTTTGCGGGCCTGGAGGATGCACTCAGGCTTCTTTGACCATGGACCAGTTTGCCAGCCTGAACCCGCTGCAGTCCCGGAGCGACCCGAGCCCGCTGCAGTCCCGGAGCAGCCCGAGCCCGCTGCAGTCCCGGAGCAGCCCGAGCCCGCTGCCGTCCCGGAGCAGCCCGAGCCCGCTGCCGTCCCGGAGCAGCCCGAGCCCGCTGCCGTCCCGGAGCAGCCCGAGCAGTCCGCTGTCGTCTCAGAGCAGCCCCAGCCTGAGCCTGCTGCCATCACTGAGCTGTCCGCTCTCCTTGATATGGCCACTGAGCACCCTTGGCCAGCCCTGTCGCCGCCGCCTGCCCTGCCGCTGCCGCCGCCCAAGCGTTTTGCCCTGCTGGCGCCACCCAGGCCTTCTGTCCACGAACCCACTAAGGACCCTGCTGAAATCCCCAAGAACTTTTTGGGGGGGGGCAGTATACCCAAGGGTGGGGAGCTTGTAGGTGGGGACCATGCCCGGCCACCTTTGGTTTGCAACTTGTTGTGGTCACTAATGGACTCTGACCCACCATGGACATCTTTGGCTCCTAACCTGCCGTGGCCGCCTGAGCCACCTGACCTGCCGTGGCCGCCTGAACCACCTGACCTGCCGTGGCCGCCTGAACCACCTGACCTGCCGTGGCCGCCTGAGCCACCTGACCTGCCGTGGCCGCCTGAGCCACCTGACCTGCCGTGGCCGCCTGAACCACCTGACCTGCCGTGGCCGCCTGAACCACCTGACCTGCCGTGGCCGCCTGAACCACCTGACCCTCCATGGCTGCCCGGGTTCCTGGATCTGCATTGGGGACCTCGTTCCTGTCGACACGCCAGTCTCCAATGCACCCACCCCCCCTCCCTAGCTGTTCCTTTTACGCCGCGAGGACGCGCCTTCCGGGAGGGGGGCGTTATGTCACGATCACGTCTGTTCCTGTCACATCCCGGACTACATCTCCCATCATCCTCTCTGCCACTCACCTGCACACACTTCACACTAATCACTAATCACCACACCCAGCTGCAGCTCATTACACGGACTATAAAAGACTCATACACACACCACCTCACTGCTAGGTCTTGTTTTCCCTGTGTTGCATTACCAAGCGTTATATCCTGTCTGCTTGTCTTGTGTTGCTGTTCCTGCCTGTTTCCTGTTTGTTGACCCGTTGCTGCCTGTCCTGACCATCGCCTGCACCCTGACTACGATTCTGCCTGTTCCTTGTTGTTCCCGTTTGCTCCCGTTTGACCCTGCCTGTATGACAACGCTCACTGTAAATAAAGCTTTGCATTTGGATCCCTACCTGAGTCCCGCCTTCGTTACAGATACAGAGTGATCTGTTCTGTTATTACCTGGTTGGCAAGTTTTGGTTCCAGTGGGATCAGTATATTTTTTTTTTTCTAATGTCCCAGCCCATGGTGTACTTTGTTTTTTTGTTTGTACATTTCTTCCTCTTCCTCTCCATCCAGTTGTTCTGCTGTGTGGCTGTTCTCAGAGCTCTGAAGCAGTCAGGACCAGGAGAGAGAGGGAGAGAGAGAGAGGAGAAAAACCACATGAAGAGAAGAGCGTTTCACATCATTCTAATAACTACAGTGACCATGCTTATTTTATATGCTCCATATATAATTGTATTAACTCTTTTTAGGTTAGCAGACAGTGCTGACACAGTCTTCTCCATTATTTTGGTTTGTTTTACTTTAGCTGGTTTGGTGCAGCCTCTTCTCATTCTTTACAGGGTGAGGAAACCGCCCTTTGTTAAATATCATTAATTCTGATTTAATCATCCTGCTGAAAGACACAAATAGAAAGTTATGTAATATTGATGTATAAAATGTTAAGATGTTATAATTAATGTTTGGTTGTGGTGCTGCCATCTTGTGATCAATTTTGTTCTGCCAATTTTGTTGTATCTAGGCTTCAAAACATATCCATATAAAGGTATAATGTATGTAATCATACTATTTTTATAATAGAAAAAATAATAAAACATATGGTGTGTTGTGACATTCAAACATGTATCTGAATACTGTCAATGCTTTTATAAGTAAACAGGTCTTGTCTTTATGTATTTGTATGTAAAATTTACAGCTACCTTTTTTTTATAGGTACTGCTTCCATTTTTACTGTACTACATATTTACAGCTAGGAACTTTAAAAAAAAAAAATTACAAAACATTTATTTTGTTACTGTCATATGTTCTCAGTGTTTGTCCCTGGACTTTTGTTGTACTTATTTTATGCTTTTTTTAATTCTCTCTGCCATCTTTGTAGTCCTTTTGTAGTTTTCTTGTTGATTTCCTCTTGTTTGTCTCCCCCAGGTGTGTCTTTTTACCCCGTTATCTTGTTAAGCGTGTTTTTCCTTGTCGTTTAGAGTCACCGGCGTGATTTTGCCTAGTAAAACATCAGCATGTTTTGTTGATCTCCAAACAACATATTGGTCGATTGGAATGTTGGTCCAGGATCAGCAAAGATGGTGATCCAGGAACACATTGTGCTTGGTGAAATCACGTTCACCGTATATTTAGCCATGTGTTTCCCTTGTTGTTTTATCAGTTGTTTATTGAAATGGTGCTATTGTAACATCTCTGAATTTGCATTTTCAGTCTATTTTTACGAAGCGTAGAGGCAGTGTTGTTAAATGGTGGATTGAAATAAAAGCAAATGTGCATTCTTTTTTTTTTTAAATAATCACCAAAAGTTATAATTAATAACAATAATTTATTTTAAAAAAGGCAGTACCAGTGCACTAAAAGTGTTGCTTTTAAAGTGCTCTCTGATAGAGAGTAAAAGTTAAGTTGGAAGTCACTGAAAGTCTTAACTTGATCCACTCATGAAGGCTCGTATATCGCATTCAAAAGCCCACATCAACAAAAACAACTGGTGACAAGGCACGCCAAAGCCAGTGACATTATTGACATAAAAACGTTGTTATAACTCTGCTTAAGTAGGCAAATTTTGAATTTTTATGAGTACATGATTTGTAACTATGATTACAGTCCCAACTGAGTCAAGAATGTCAAAACCTGTGAGGTGGGATTGGACGTGGGATTTTATAGAGAGAATAGAAAGATATGATGTTCATAAGTACTGGACATTACTTTCATGTTAATAGTTTATCAAAACATATAATATCTCACATAAAAAAAAATGGATTTGTTTATTGAAAAATCACAGGATACTATACTGTTTATGTTGAAAGTGCCACATGGTAAATAACATCTGTTTAGTTTGATTTCTTTGTAGCTGATGTTATTTTTATAAATCCACGTATGGAGTATCGGTTTTCAGTATTTTGAGTTTGTTTGTAATTAGGTAGAGAATTTAAAGGTTATTTGAGCGTGTGAGGAGATTTTTGTGACACCTTGTCATGTCACTCATCTGATTCTGAAAGAAATTTGTACAATTTGTCTGTATTTCAATGTTGAAATTTTAAATATTGCAGAGATAATGATATTGTTTCTTAAAGACAATCTTTTTATCAATCTGTCACCTTGTGCTAAAACTCTTACAAACCAAATATGGTGTCACTTATATTTGCATATCATGGATTCAGGACTCCCATTTAATAAAAATACAAGCTACGTTCCCTTAACACATCAACTTGGAAAACAAACAGCCCCACTGTAAGTAAGATATCATTTAATATTCATTTATTTATTGACTAATTTTTTTTCTTTCTTTTTTTCTTTTCTTTTTTTTTTTTTTTTACGAAATTGCATGAATTAAATAATATTTACAGACAAGAGGTAAAGTTGATTCATGTTGCGTGTTTTTACAAAAGAATTGAATATATTCTATATTATTTAGAACAGCATTTTGAGCATCTGATAACTAGATGTTGATATATACTGGCAACCGAACTGTTATTTTACTAATGTATTTAGTTTTGATCAGGTTTATTCTAAACAGTCCAGAATGTTCTGGTGGACTAACACTTGTATCTCTCATTCATAGATCACAGTTGTGTTTTTGACTGCAAACAGTGAAGAGATGAACATCTCCAGTGAGATCTCCTCCAATGATGGATCAAACTTTTCTGACCACAATAGTACTAAGGTTCAGTTTTTTGAAATGGCCTCCTTGGTGGATATCCTTACCATTCTGCTGAGTTTTCCTACCAACTCCTATGTGATTTGGCTTATAGTAACAGGAACAGGGAATGGACTTGCGGCAGAGTTCTTCAGTCTGAACCTTGCTATCTGTGAAATCTTCTTTTGTGTGGAATGTGTCTTATCTCTTCTCATGTATAATTTTCAAATTCTCTGGATAGCTGTGGAGTTTTTAGATGGACTAGCAATCACTGGTCGTCCTCTGTTTCAGTGTCTGATCTGTTTTGAGCGTTACCTGGCAGTGGTTCATCCTGTAACCTTTCTGAAGTTCAAACCTCTCAGATACAAAGTGATTTGTTCAGTTTTTGCCTGGGTGGCAGGATTTGTCTCTTGTGGGGTCAATATTATGAGTTTATTATTGTTCCTTACTAAGTTCTACTTTGCTTTTTTCCTTGCACAAGTCTTTCTCTTCCTCTTCATCCAGTTGTTCTGCTTTTTAGCTGTTCTCAGAGCTCTGAAGCAGTCAGGACCAGGAGCGAGAAGGAGAGAGAGAGAGGAGGAAAACCACATGAAGAGAAGAGCATTTTATCTCATTCTAATTACTAATGTGACTATGGTTGTCCTATACGCTCCTTATATTATTTTTGTAGCTCCAGAGTGGATTTCAGGAAATATTCCTAATACACTCTCCTCTGTTGCTTATGTTTCTTTTACTTTGATTAGTTTAGTGCAGCCAATTCTCTTTCTCTATCGAGTTGGTAAACTGACATTCATCAAATGTGAATAATTCTGTTAATTCTGTTCAATAATATATATATATATATATATATATATATATATATATATATATATATATATATTAGTGCTGTCAACATTAATGCGTTAACACATGCAATTAATTTAGGCTATAAATTATGCAGTGCAGACTGTTTTAAAGGCACATGTAAATATGACATTCATTATGGGTTATTGTGAGGATTGTTCTAAGTTCACTTAAATTAAAGGTTGTTATATTATATATATTGAAGCCTAATAAATGTAAAATATATATATATATATATATATATATATATATATATATATATATATATATATATATATATATATATATAGCTTTCAATTACACTGTAATCTTGAATCGATGTCATGTTTAAAATTGGGGAAAAAAATCTATTTCATTGAGACATCAGTAGCTGTAGGCCACTGGCCTTCATTCATAAAAAAAAGATGCCATTAAACAAGTATTTAAAATATACTGTCTTCATGTTGTTTCTTTATGTTGTTTTAATTTGGAGATTAACAGTGAAATTATTACATTATAAAATATATTAAAAACGTATAAAAATTTAAGTGTTTTTAATTGTGATTAATCGTGATTAATCCGAAAAAAATGTGATTTATTGAGTTTTTTTAATCGATTGACAGCACTAATATATATATATATATATATATATATATATATATATATATATATATATATATATGTGTGTGTGTGTGTGTGTGTGTGTGTGTGTGTGTGTACACTGTAAAAAATAATTGGTGGTTTAACTTAAAGTAAGTTCCCATTCAGTCGGTCACGTTCGACGTACGTCGGACAGACCGACGAATAGGAATCTCGCTAGAGAGGCCAATCTACTTCGAGTGTAACTAAACGAGCCAATGCACATTGGCATGCAATCATATGCATCAGCTGCTTGCCTCGCAGCGCGGGTATAATAAGCAGCAGGTGCGTTGCATCTACAGCTTTTCGCTTCGGAGCCGAACGGTGTTTGTTCCTGTTCTCTGCAAGCGAGTGTCTGCTAGAAGACGAGTCAAGCTTTTTGGTTGAACTTCTCTTTTTTTTTCTGAGTGCGGGCGAACAGCACAGCAGCGGGGTCGAAGTCCTCTCTTTTTCTGTTTTTGTTTCGTTTGCCGTATTTGAGCAAATAGCTGTTTGACAGCGTCAGAAGGCTGTTCTCACGGCCGGTACGGTGCGCTTTTGAGCGCTGAAAAGCCGTTTTTACGGCTGGTAAGAGTGAGCGCCTTCAAAGAGAGAGAGCGAGCACACGACAGGCTGCACACAATCCCTGTCTGTGTTGCGGCGGCCGTTCCCCTGCGTGCTTCAGCACTTTTAAAAAGAGTAAAGTCCCTGAAAGAGCTTACACGAGTAGATTAGCGTCTTTTTAAAGATGACATCCTACTTGTGTTTCTGGATGCGGTCGTTCCTGTCCTCACTGACGGCCACGATCACTGTTTCACATGTCTGGGCGCGTGCTGAAATGATGTTCGTGGGTGTTTCATGTTTTCATATGAGAACATGATCACGTCGACACGCCGGTCGTGACTCTTCTTTCTCCGGGAAGCTTGAGTCCCCTCTGTTGTTGGCCAGCTGCCGCTTGTGTGTAAAAGCACAGCCGCGGGTCTGCCCGACACTCTGGGAGACCGTGGAGATCAGCGAGAGCAAACCTCTCGCTCCTCTGCGTGTCGTGTGCCGTCGAGCTGCAGCGCGGGTTGTCACGGCAACCCAGCGCTCGTTCGGCGCTCTAGATGCGCGGTTCCCTTGCATAATCTCCATTGTAGCGCCCTCTCTGGTGCACCAGAAGAGGTCTACTTTGCTGATATGGCTTGGGTGACATGAGGTTGAGGGGTTCCTTCGGGGAACCAACCCCCTAGGGCCCCTCCCTCTCTAGCGCATTGCAAGCTGTGCAGCTTCTGAATTGGATTGCTGGTCCTTCTCATAAGGGAACCTAGCATTTCATTCAGAGCTCCAGCTGAGGGACAGACGTCGATTGCAGCATCGGAGAGAGTGCTGTTATGCTCTGGAAATGAGGGTGACGCTGCCCACTGTAATGGTGTGTGCTTATGCTGACTCAGATTCGGAGTTTACAGCCATGCTTTCCTGGGTCTCCCAGATGTGCATGGAAAACTTGGCAGTATGGGGGTATATTGGTGCCATAAATATGGAATGCCAAAATCTGCATAAATTTTTCCTCTCTCACTACCCTCTTGGATGGGGTGGCTGTACACAGACCACACCCACCCTGCATGTGAGGCCAAGGCACTCTTTTTGCATGAGGGTAGTTCTGTGCTGGGGTTGAGCTGCGCTTGTTGACTAACCGTGATCAAAGTCACAGCGCAGGCCCTCAGCCAGACGATGTCCACCTCAGTGGTCCAGAAGTGCCCCCTGGCTTACCTTGTGAGGTGTGAGAGGTTGTCAAGCTAAATGCTTTCTCAATACTCCCATCTTACAAGGTGGCCTTTTCGGTGACACTGTCGAGGACTGAGCCCAGCGGTTCTCCTCAGTTAGTAGCGGATCGGGGAGCTTCCCATGACAAACCATTGAGTTCCTCTTGGGCCGCCCCTCAGTCTGCTCGTCGCCAAGGGTGTCATCCCCTGCAAGAAACTCCGGCCCAGCAGGCTCTGTGTCCATTGCGGGGAGATGACGCCTCCCGTCTCTGCAACTGTTAAGTGGTTGGTGAGTATCACCCCTGAGACGGGCGACCCAGAGATGGGTGGGGCTGCTCTTCCACCCCTGGAGGAGGGCCGGGTGGTAAATCCTTTTATTGGGTTTGTTTCTGTTCCGCCACTGACCCAAGAGGCAGCGGTACCCAAATTTAAAAGAGCAGTTCCTCCATTTCCAGGTCTGAAGAGGGTTGGAGAGCAGTGGGAGGAGAAAAACCTCACCACTCTCATCCCCCTCTTCTGTCGCCAGCGGACAGCAGCGAGCAGCGGGCAGCCAAAGCCTCGACTGCTCCCTCTGTCCATCCGTGGAACCAGGTAAGTGTTGCCTAGCACGCTGTGACACCGCTTCGGGCCGCCTCACAAAGAGAGCCCCCCGAGCCGCGTCCCTGTGTTCCACCTCGCTGCCCTGCTGCGGGTACGCCGCTGGTCCCTTTGGTCCCGCTTGTACGGTCTCTGCGAGCCTGGTTAGCGCTCCCCAGTCCGTCCTGCTGGCTCCTTCGGACCATCAGGCTCGGCTATGCGATTCAGTTCGCCCGGCATCCCCCCAAGTTCAGGGACATCCTCTTCACTACAGTGAAAGATGTCATTGCCCCTGTCTTGCGTGCGGAGATCGCAGTCCTACTGGCGAAGGACGCGATAGAGCCGGTCCCTCCAGCCGATTTGAGGTCGGGGTTCTACAGCCCCTACTTCATTGTACCCAAGAAAAGCGGCGGGTTACGACCGATCTTGGACCTGCGAGTTTTGAATCGGAGCCTCCACAAGCTACCGTTCAAAATGCTCACGCAGAAACGCATTTTCGAGTGCATCCGTCCCCGAGATTGGTTTGCAGCGATCGACCTGAAGGACGCGTACTTCCATGTTTCGATTCTTCCGCGACACAGGCCATTCCTGAGATTCGCGTTCGAAGGTCGAGCATATCAGTACAGAGTCCTACCCTTCAGGCTGGCCCTGTCTCCCCGCGTCTTCTCGAGAGTCGTGGAGGGAGCCCTTGTTCCCATGAGAGAACAGGGTGTTCGCATTCTCAACTATCTAGACGACTGGCTCATTCTAGCACAGTCTCGGGATCAGTTGTGCGAACACAGGGACTTGGTGCTCAGTCACCTCAGCCAGTTGGGGCTTCAGGTCAACTGGGAAAAGAGCAAACTCGCCCCATTGCAGATGATCTCTTTTCTCGGTATGGAGTTGGATTCGGTCGAACAGATAGCACGCCTCACAGAGGAACGTGCTCGGTCGGTGTTGAACTGCCTGAATACGTTCAACGGCAGGACAGCGGTCCCACTGAAGTTCTTTCAGAGGCTCCTGGGGCATATGGCGGCTGCAGCGGCTGTAACACCGCTCGGTCTGCTTCATATGAGACCGCTTCAGCACTGGCTTCACGGCCGAGTCCCGAGATGGGCGTGGCAACGCGGCACGTTCCGGGTGCCAATCACTCAGGAGTGCCGCCTAACCTTCAGTCCGTGGTCGGACCCTTTGTGTCTCCGGGCAGGAGTGCCCCTAGAACAAGTGTCCCGGCATGCTGTGGTTTTCACAGATGCTTCTGCCACCGGCTGGGGTGCCACGTACAACGGGCATGCAGTCTCAGGGGTTTGGACGGGACCCCATCTGCATTGGCACATCAATTGCCTCGAGTTGCTGGCAGTACGCCTTGCTCTGAGCCGCCTCAAAGGCCTGCTTCGGGGCAAGCATGTACTGGTCCGTACGGACAACACTGCGACCGTTGCGTACATCAACCGTCAAGGTGGTCTATGCTCCCGTCGCATGTCGCAACTCGCCCCCCATCTCCTCCTGTGGAGTCGGAAGCATCTGAGGTCGCTTCGCGCCATTCATGTTCCCGGTGTGCTCAACCGTGTGGCCGATGAGCTATCACGAGCTGCGCTGCCAGGAGAGTGGCGACTCCACCCCCAGGTGGTTCAGCTGATCTGGAGAGAATTCGGAGAGGCTCAGGTAGACCTGTTGCCTCACCAGAAACCTCCCACTGCCAGTTGTTTTACTCTCTGACCGAGGGGACACTCGGGACAGATGCACTGGCTCACAGCTGGCCCCGGGGCCTGCGCAAATATGCGTTTCCCCCAGTGAGCCTACTTGCACAGACCCTGTGCAAAGTCAGGGAGGACGAGGAGCAGGTCTTGTTAGTTGCGCCTTACTGGCCCAACCGGACCTGGTTCCCAGAACTCTCACTCCTCGCGACAGCCCCTCCCTGGCCCATCCCTCTGAGGAAGGACCTCCTTTCTCAGAGACGGGGCACTCTTTGGCACCCGCATCCAGACCTCTGGAAACTCCATGTCTGGTCCCTGGATGGGACGCGGAGGTTCTAGGTGACTTACCCCCTGAGGTACTTAACACCATCACTTCGGCACGTGCACTGTCTACGAGACGTGCTTACGCCTCGAAGTGGAACCTGTTCGTCGAGTGGTGCTCTTCTTGCGAGAAGACCCCCGAAGATGCTCGATCGGAGTCGTGCTTTCCTTCTTGCAGCAGGGGTTGGAGCGTAGGCTGTCCCCCTCCACCCTCAAAGTCCATACTGCTGCTATCTCCACTTACCACGACCACATAGATGGCAAATCTGTTGGTCAGCACGACCTGGTCATCAGGTTCCTTAGGGGGGCGAGACGGTTAAATCCTCCTCGTCCCCCCTCCATACCCTCTTGGGACCTTACTCTGGTGCTGAGAGCACTCCAGATTGCTCCCTTTGAGCCTTTGCTGTCAGCAGACTTAAAGATTCTGTCTATGAAGACTTTGCTGCTGGTGGCATTGGCCTCCATCAAGAGGGTAGGGGACCTGCAGTCATTTTCGGTCGACGAATCGTGCCTAGAGTTCGGGCCGGGTGACAGCCACGTGGTACTGAGACCCCGGCCTGGCTATGTGCCCAAGGTTCCTACCACTCCCTTCAGGGATCAGGTGGTGAGCCTGCAAGCGCTGCCTTCGGAGGAGGCAGACCCAGCCCTGGCTTTGCTCTGTCCAGTTCGCGCCTTGCGACTGTACATAGACAGAACTCGAAGCTTCAGGACCTCAGACCAGCTCTTGTCTGTTACGGAGGCCAGCAGAAGGGAAAGGCTGTCTCCAAGCAGAGGATGGCCCACTGGATAGTGGATGCCATCGCCCTGGCTTATCAAGCTCAGGGCGTGCCCTGCCCGCTCAGGTTGCATGCTCACTCCACGAGAGGTGTAGCATCCTCCTGGGCGCTGGCTCGTGGCGCCTCGCTAACAGACATTTGTAGAGCTGCGGGCTGGGCGACACCCAACACGTTCGCTAGATACTATAGCCTTCGTGTCGAGCCGGTCTCCTCCCGTGTTCTCGCCTCAGGTCAGAGGCACGGAGAGGCCCCGGCTTAGTGTCGGCTTGCTGCGCTGCGTGCGCGTCTTTGCTCCAGAGAGTCCCTACAAGGCAGACCCTGTTGAGTCCTCCGGTTACCCTTCGGCAGCCGACGTGGCGGAGCGTCCGGCGCCAGGCCTATACTCCGTTGCATCCCTGAGAACCGGATTTAGGCTGGGTTCCATATGTGTGACCCTACGGGGATCCCATATGGCTTTCTCCACGGCTGCTCCTAGACGAAGCCCGTGTCTTTCCCTCTGGGAGAACCCATCTCTATCGAGTTGAAGTCACCCCAGTTCTTCCATATGTAGCACAGCCCTACAGGGTTAGTCCATATGTACTTCTCCACATAACTCCTTCGGGGAAGGATGTGGCTTCCGCAGCGTTCCTTCAAACGAAGGTTACGCTTTCCCAGCGTTATTCAATAGTCTCACTGAATGGGTTTTGGAACAACAGTGATCGACCCTCTCTGTATGTTAGCCCTGTCCCACCGTCCGCAGGCAAGGGGGTTCAGGTGGCTTACAACAGAGCACTGGAGGAGGGCAGCTCCTGTGGCGCTTTGGTAGGGATTCCTATTCGTCGGTCTGTCCGACGTACGTCGAACGTGACCGACTGAATGGGAACGTCTCGGTTACAAAGGTAACCCTCGTTCCCTGAAGGAGGGAACGGAGACGTACGTCCCGTCGCCACAGGCGTTGTCCTGCTGATGCTGCCGCCTGCTGGGTTCGGCTCCTCAGCGAAAACCTGTAGATGCAACGCACCTGCTGCTTATTATACCCGCGCTGCGAGGCAAGCAGCTGATGCATATGATTGCATGCCAATGTGCATTGGCTCGTTTAGTTACACTCGAAGTAGATTGGCCTCTCTAGCGAGATTCCTATTCGTCGGTCTGTCCGACGTACGTCTCCGTTCCCTCCTTCAGGGAACGAGGGTTACCTTTGTAACCGAGACGTTACCTGATTGCCTTAAAATTTTGAGTTCATTGAAATCAATCATTTGAGTTAATACAATGAAGACGATTGGTTTAATCAGCTGAAACTCAAAATATTATGTTATCTGAACCACATTAATTATTGAAGTTGATTTGACAAAAGAAATGAATGTTGTTAATATTAATATTAAAATATATATATATATATATATATATATATATATATATATATATATATATATATATATATATATATATATATATATATATATATATTAATATATAATGCACATTTTTATATATATATATATTAATATATAATGCATATTTTTTATTCATTTTATCATGCAATAACTTGAGTAATGGGGTAGAAGGTTGAGCTTAATGAATGTAGTCAACCCTATGATTATGGTAAAAATTAAAGAAAAAAATAATGAGATTTGTGTCTCCAATATTTCCATGTGTTATCATACAGTATTTGTGGAATGTCATGCTGCTAAATCATGAACATCTGTTGTTTTACTGATTTCCTTGATGCTGATGTGGCTTTTGATCTAAACCAGTGTGACAGCAGAGTATTTGTTTGAAAGAGTTAGTTTGTAATTAGGTGGCTATTAAAAACAGGTGGTTATTTAGGGTGTGATAGCATGTTTTTAACAAATATGAGCTGTTTATAGCACACCGTTTTCAAACAAAAAGTGGAAAAGTTTTATTTTTATTTTGCCATTTATTTACACGACAATGGCATTTTGGGGGGATGAAAATGCAAACTTTTGAAAACGTGTTTCAAAGTGCAAGTTTCCATGTTGACTACAAAAACAGCGATGTTATGTACAGTCTATAGCACCTATAGACTGAAAACTTAATATGCATGCGCATGACGTAGTGTTTCTTTACAAAGTGACACTGCCAACTACTGGACTGGCATGCGTAATACACACTTCTGTGTTTGTCATTTAAACACGATAATATCTGAAGATTGCAGTGGGTTTTATAAGTAAATATTGTCACTTCTTTTACTCCTTGAAACTCTTGCTTTGTGATATTAATAGTGTTTTTAAGGTTTATTTGTTTTAAAGCTGCAGCAGACAAAGAAAACATGCCCAAATTGATTCGCATCTGTTGTTTTGAGTTGCAAACCCATGTGCTCCGAATATGCTTTCAGTATTTTGCCTGAGTTAGTTTGTACAGATTGATGGTGGTTATTGAAAGCAGGTTGTTATTATTTTGGGGTGTGCTGTGATTCTTATGACAGCAGTCCTGTTGTTTTCACAGCTGACCCTGAAGGAAATATTTGCATGCATTAGACATATGCCAAAGATACTTATTTATTTTGTTGTGTTCCCAACTCAAACCCATGACTCTGGTGTTTTTTGGAGATGAAAATCAAAATTCTATATAATTTTTTCAGGCTCTAAAAACGAGAACACAGTCTGTCCAAATGTGATGTCACAATAACACATTTGCATATCAAAACTTCAGAATCCATCCCATCAACCCCATGTACATGCAAGTCATGTTACATTAACTGAGAAGTCAGACAATCCAGCTGATGTTTAAATAATTATTTTAGTCTTTCATATGAAGTGTGATTGTAGACTACAGGACTAAGGTAATGACCTGATTATTGCTGCTTCTTTTGTCATTGTTCTTGTTTGATGGAAATGAAAAGCTAGCATTGGACGTATGCATTTTTTTCATGCATAAAACAGTTTTTGATTTGTGATGCCGCTCTGATAAAAGCTTTATTTTCTCAGATTCTGAGTTTGTTTGTTTTGTTTTGTTTTGTGGTTCTATAATCCTCTTAAATGTAAATATATTTAAATATAAGTATATGATAGCATTTTAAATATTTATTAATTCAATTGTAATGTTATAATTTTAGACCTTACAATACAATTAGACATTTATTTATTTCATTGCACAGTTGCACAGATAATCAGCAAAAATGTGACAATGGTTTTTCTGTGAAACATAAGTTACATCTATATCCCTCTGTTTCTGACCACACACAGTGAAGAGATGAACATCTCCAGTGAGATCTTCCCCACTGATGGAACAAACTCTTCCAGTACCTCAAATGCTGCTGTGGACCCTGGATTTAAACATTGGTTTTTTTATTCAATAATATGTGCTGCAAGTGTGCTGTTTGGTTTTCCTACCAACTCCTATGTGATTTGGCTTATAGTAACAGGAACAGGCAATGGACTTGCAGCAGAGTTCTTCAGTCTGAACCTCTCCATCTTTGAGATGATCTACAGTCTAAACTCTCTCTTTGAACTTCTCAGATCTTCTTTTTCTGTTCTCTCAAATGTGGTGAATTTTTTTCAAGGAATAGCCACCACTGGTCGTCCTCTGTTTCAGTGTCTGATGTGTGTTGAGCGTTACCTGGCAGTGGTTCATCCTGTAACCTTTCTGAAGTTCAAACCTCTCAGATATAGAGTGATCTACTCTGTTATTGTCTGGGTGGCAAGTTTTTCCGGCTATGGGCTGCTTACTACAATTTCAACGGTCAATGTCAAGTATCTTTCTATAGGATTCATATTGCCACAGCTCATCTTCTATCTCTCCATCCAGTTGTTTTGTCTTGTGGCTGTTCTCAGAGCTCTGAAGCAGTCAGGACCAGGAGAGAGAAGGAGAGAGAGAGAGGAGGAAAACCACATGAAAGGAAGAGCATTTATTATCATCCGAATAATTACTGTGACCATGGTCATCATATATGTTCCATTTATTATTTCACTTTTCCTTTCTTTAAGTTCATCACAAGTTTCAGAGGTCATCTCATATTTTAGCTACGCTTGTTTTAGTTTGGCTGGTTTAATGCTGCCTTTTCTCTTTCTTCACCGGGTAGGGAAACTGCCCTTTGTTAAATGGCAAATCCAATAATTTTACTTTACAAATGGCATCTTGTTGTTTAAGACACTTAATGTAAAATAATTCCACCTATTTCAACTTAAAAACTTAAGTTCAGTAATCAAATTGGCTGTACAAGTCATTTCAACTTCAATTATATTATTTTAAGTGACAAAAATTGAGTTAAATCTCATATAACTACTTTAAAAAGTTGAAATTAGTTCGATCAGATAAAGCACTTCACTTAAAATAAACAAAAATCTGCATTTTTGTAAAATTCTCCCTCCTTTATGGGATGATTAGGTAATTAGTTTTCTAATTAGGTCAGGTGTGATGGATCATACTGATATAAATTGTATCTTTCTGTGCTTGTTGTTTGCTTGACAAAGACCTTTTGGGTCGAAACGTTTATTTTAATAAATTGATCTTTGGCAGTGTGCTGATTTTTGTTTATTTTTAATAAAGTAATATAATAACATACGTTGCCATGATTTACTGATCATATTGATCATGCTTCATTGCTTTAGTAATCCCTCTTCATTCATGCAACTATAATGTGCATTTTTATATTTTAAAATTGATTCTATTAATGTTTATTCTATCTAATCCTTTATTGATTAAAAAAAAAACTCAAGAACTATGAGTGATATAATAGATTGTGTTTTTATTTAAACTCATGACAAATAAAAACTGTGCTTTTGCATGAAGCCAGATTATTTTATTTTTATAGTAACTTTCAGACCTATAGTGCTCAATTCTACTGTATACTGACAATGATGAAGTCATCCTGTTCCTATTCTTATATATGTCTTGCATTTATTTGCATACTGATATGATATTGGTTCTGTCTTACACACATTTAAACATTTGGCCACGTTTACATTGCAACAATGGTGTCAGATTATGTGTTGACTCTAGTGCATATAGCCAACGGAAAATAAGACATTTGCCAAGTATCAGCAAAGCAACATACATTCACAACATCAAGTATTGTATGTTATACTTAAAGGTACATATTATAACTTTTGACACTCTAGCGGTTAATAAACAAATTTGTAGTAAATTGTCTCTCTGTTTATGTCTATGATGAGTCACACGGGTACTGTGGTTGTCGTCCCGGTGGTCTAAAATAGTCCAAATAGAAACATTTATTTTAGGTGTACAGTAGTAATTCAGGATAACTTCTTTTTCTTGACTTATACTTTCTCAATTAACTTTACTTTATCTCTACATATGTTGCCTTGTGTTCTAAAATAAAGAAATGTGATAAAAGAAATTTATCACATTTAGAAGTAAAATATACGAAATATGCAGAATAATTATATCCACTCCACATAAATGCTTATTCACTGTTGGGAAAAAGAGATTTGTTTTACAAATTGTGTCTAATCCGTGTATAGAATTCCTTATTTTACTAAAGCATGAATAACTTTGAATATTTTATGAATATTTTACTATTATTTTACTAATCCCTGAATAGCCATTTCACATCCCCGACTTGAGTATACAGATACTGATTAACTTCTGTATTGTTGTTGCATTAATACTCTTGTCTCATCTTTGTATGTAACATTGTCTTTAATAAGCAAATATGATGCACAAATTTGAATTCAGGGCTCCAGATGAGAATATGTTCCCCTTGTGAAACAAATCGACTGGGAAGGCAAATTTATAACTATATCTATAACCCCCACAGATCATTTATTTCTGATTTCATTTTTAATCACTCTAGACAACTGTTACAGGACAGAGGTAAAAGGTTGATTTATACTGCTTGTTTAAAAGACAACAATACAGTGCATTGCATTTCAGAGTCATTTAATATCCAGTGTAGCATTTTGAAAGTTTCTCATATTGAAAACTGAACACGTCTATTGAAAATGTGAATTTTTAGAGTAAATTTAATTTCAGTCCCAGAATGTTCTGGTGGTCTAACACTTGTTTCTCTCCTTCATAGATCACAGTGAAGATATGGACGTTCCAAGTGAGATCTTCACCGCTAATGGATCAAACTTCTCTAATCACTTCCCTTTCAATGATACTGGAGTGGAAATTGGTGTTGAAAAGATTGTATATATCATCACAATTGTGTTTGGTCTTCCTACCAACTCCTATGTGATATGGCTTATATTAACAGGATTAGGGAATGAACTTTCGGCCGAGTTCTTCAGTCTTAATCTCTCTGTCTGTGAGATCTTTCTCTGTCTGATCAATGTCTTCTCTTTTTTCTCCCGTTCGTTAGTACTGTCCATTGTTGCTTTGTATGGACAAGGAATATCCATCACTGGTCGTCCTCTGTTTCAGTGTCTGATGTGTGTTGAGCGTTACCTGGCAGTGGTTCATCCTGTAACCTTTCTGAAGTACAAACCTCTCAGATATAGAGTGATTTGCTCTGTTTTTGCCTGGACTGTAATTTTTGTTTCATGTGGGCTCAATGTTTTGCTTATGTTTTTTGCGCTCTTTGATGTTTTTTTTAGTTTTTCACTGGCACAGCTCTTCCTCTTCGTCTTCATCCAGTTGTTTTGTCTTGTGGCTGTTCTCAGAGCTCTGAAGCAGTCAGGACCAGGAGAGAGAAGAAGAAAGAGAGAGGAGGAAAACCACATGAAGAGAAGAGCGTTTTACATCATTCTTATAACTACTGTGACCATGGTTATCATGTATGCTCCAAGTATTATTGCAGGGCTCATTTTCTTGAGTTCAGATTGTGATTATGATACAATAGCATCTATCGCAGAGACTAGCTTTTCTTTGGGTGGTTTGGTGCAGCCTTTTCTCTTTGTCCATCGGGTGGGAAAATTGCCCTTCCAGCTGCATTAGATTTTATGGGAACAGCCAGGCAAAATATTGTTTCTGTGTTCGATCAAAAGTTCTCTGATTGCAATCGAGCTGTAGGCCTACATAAACATTTTAAAAGTTACCTACATGACATAAAATGTAAAAATACAAAAAATAAAAGTGTGATAAAACAGTGATAAACAGCTATTTATATATATATATATATATATATATATATATATATATATATATATATATATATATATATTAGACATGCTCCATCATTTTGAGTCGTTCTGACCCAGAAACACATAATTATGAGATTTATTCAAACATTCATTAAAACAATTAAGAAATGAATGAAGAAAAAGACAGGCTATAGGCTGATTCATTGTAGGCTATAGTGCATTTATTTAACAATATATTTACGATTTTAAGTTAATGATATGCTTGAACTAACAAGCTACTGAACGACTTCCAACATCATGTGACGTTTTTCGCACTCTTCATTAAGTTGTACACACATTTCATTAAGTTGTATTATAGCTATCTATCAAATGCTCATTCGTGTTTATGCATAGGTTAATTAGTAGGAAAGCAAAAGCAATGATCACTTGCGCTCCATGCTCTTGTTTGAAAGAAGGCAGATGAGCCATTCACTCCACATTAAGCAGTGTCAAAACATTTGTGGTTCACATTTTGTTGTACAATTTAAATAATTTAAAAACTGCTCCTTGTATTATCAAAAATAAAATAACAGACATTTTCTCTAATCTTTATACTGTATGTGAATAAATGATCCAAAATGAATAAATTCACATATGCTATACAATCAGTCAGACTTGCAAATGCTATACTGAGAGATTTAAAATGTGATTTTAAAAAGAAAAAAAGAAAAAAAAAAAAAAACACTGTATTGGTCTATAGGCTATTTGTACTTTTTACTGGAAAAGCTGTAGCCTACTATTTTGGAAAAAAAAAAAAAAAAATGTTGTCTAACTATACAAAAGTTAAGTTCCCATTCAGTCAGTCACGTTCAACGTTACGTCGATACTCACGTAATGGGGTACAAAACGAGCCAATGGAAATTGGCCAGTGAGATTTACATGCCAGGCCACACCCCCGGCATCCAGGTATAAATAGGACAGGCCTACTCACTTCCATTAATACTTTTGCTTCAGAGCCGAGCGGTTGTACAGCGATCGCTCTTCTAATTCACCTCTACTGAGAATAAATTTCTGAGCAAATAACAGCAATTTCAAATGCTATCAGGAGAACACTCCGTTCGTGGGTGATTCAAGTTCTTGAGGGAACATGATCACGTCGACACGCAGGTCGTGACTCTCCTTTCTCGTAAAGGTTTGAGTCCCCTTTGTTGTTGCCCAGCCTCACTGGCCAATTCCCATTGGCTCGTTTTGTACCACTTGGAGGTGATTGGGCTCCCAAGCAAGACCCCATTACATCAGTATCGACGTTATAGTGTTGGTTTTAGTTACTCCACAAAACTGTTTTAAATGGATGTGATTGTGTAAAGTACCTTAACATAGCGGACACCATACCACAACCCATTTATCAAGTCATTGTATGCATAGAGGAATATTGGCTGTATTCTTGTACTGAGTGTGCTCAGTATTGCACACTATTCATCATTGTCAAGCACCTATCATGTTCCTCAATAAACCAATAACAACTGACAGTGCCCACAACAATGCAGGTTTCATATTAGCTTTTTATGTAAATAAAAAAAAATAATGCTGTGTTGTTTTAAACCAGTTTACCTGTATATGTAATCGAGAGGGATCATATCTTGATTTTATTTGCATGTTCTGAAGTCTCAGAGATTCACATGCCATTTAAATTATATCCACATTTGTTCCATGCAAAGCACCTCAGAGGATACATAGAAGCTGTTACATAATTAAAACACAAAAACAGGACTCAGATTAAGGCTGCTCTTTTATGGGGCTTTGAGTCATATAAATGAATACATTTTGTCATTGTGAGTGTGTAAATACATTTATGCTGTCACTATACTGCATTTAAAAGTATTCAACTCTGCATATTTTTATTATTATTGTTTAAACCCACCTCTTAGTTGGATATATAAGTAGGCAGTGGCTATTAGCACTATGTGCAAATAGTAATAGATACACTAAGTGTAAATAGCAACTAGATTTTCCCAACTTGATGGGAAAAGGGAGCAGAGATATTCCGGCAAAGGTGGATTCGTACTCGGGTCAATTTGCATCAAAACTTTCTGCCACACACCTTACCCCTGCACTATTGCTATTGTGAACAATTAAGCATCTTCTGTAATTTTACAGTTGGCTGAGTTGGTGTAAATAGCCTCTGCCAACAACGTGGTTTATTTGCACTTAGTGTAAATAGACACTCTGATATACGCATGTCTAAAGCACAAAGTATAGTTTTTTTTACACGTACACGTATACATATAGTCGAACTTGTAGCTGTCACGGATCCCTTGTTCCCCTGGACTCCATTTCCCAAGATCCTCCTGTTCTCCACACCTGCACTCACTTCCCTCGTCAGCTCCTCATCATCACGGATCACCTGCACCTGGACTCTATCATCTGCACTCCCTTTATAATGCACTCACTCCCTGCACTCCTGGTCCGTTCTCTGTTGTGTTTATGTGTATGTGTGGTGTTCCTGCCTTTGATTATTGAAGTAAAAGTATATGTTATTGTGGAAATCCGTATCTGCTTCACCTCTACACCACCATACCGTAACAGAAGAACGGACCTAAACCAACCGGATTTCCACTAAAGAAAAGATGGAGACTTTCCCCGGCTCCCTGACTCCTGCTCCTCCAACGCCTCTCACTCTCCTGACAGCCAGCGATCGCCTTATCGGGCTCCTGCAGGTAGGTCGTTCGCTGGAGAGGTATGTGGAGGAGTTCGTTGAGCTTGCTTCTTTGTCTGACTGGCCTGAAGCATGTTTGATCTCTCTGTTTTTGGATGGACTAGATGATGACACCATCCGTTTTGGTGAACCCGATTACCGATTCTCCTTAAGCGAAACTATAAATTCCATTTTATGGTTAAATGACTCCAAATTCGTAGTTGACTGGGTTCAGGATGGGTGTCTGTCTCTAGTCCATCCAGAAACATGGTTGGCCGGGCCAGTCAGTCAGCCACCGTCTGCCTCCGCATACCCCTCCAGCGAACTCCCTGCCTGCCCCACACGGAACCCACACTCCTCAACTGGGTCCCGAAAGCGGAGGAGGAGGAAGCGTCTCTCCAGAGCCCGCTCCAGTATCTCCAGAGCCCGCTCCTGTATCTCGAGAGCCCGCTCCAGTGTCTCCAGAGCCCGCTCCAGTGTCTCCAGAGCCCGCTCCAGTGTCTCCAGAGCCCGCTCCAGTATCTCCAGAGCCCGCTCCAGTATCTCCAGAGCCCGCTCCAGCCCTTTCCGAGCCTGCCGCTCCAACCTTGTGCAAACCGCCAGATGATGCGGTCTGGTTAATTGACTTTTGGTCGCCGCCGCCGAGTCAGCCGCTCCTGCCGCCACCGAGACCTTTATTATGATGAACTTTACTCTAAAAGTCTCTAATTCAAGAACTGTTTACCCTCCCTGCCTCCCTCTCCCGCCTCCTCCCATGTGTGTCTACATCA
This sequence comes from Ancherythroculter nigrocauda, assembly GCA_036281575.1. NCBI lineage: Eukaryota > Metazoa > Chordata > Actinopteri > Cypriniformes > Xenocyprididae > Ancherythroculter > Ancherythroculter nigrocauda. Next base: position 29,514,054 of record VTFQ01000017.1, read on the forward strand.
CTGAATCTCCACCTCAAGCCCCCTCGCCCAGATCTCCACCTCGGACCTCTGGGCGATTACCTACACCCTGGCTCCAACCTCCCTCGTCTCCACCATGGCCCATCAGTCCTCCAGCCTCACAAGTCTCCATCCTGCCTCCGCTCACACCTTGGTCCCTCGTCAGCCTGCCTTCCCCTCTGGACTACACTCCTCCGTCTCCGTTCCGTCCCTCCGTCCCTCGTTTCCAGTTGGCTTCCTCACTCCCCCTGGTGTTCACTGTGTTGTCTGTCGTCCTTATTCAACTGCGGCCTTCTGGAGCCCCGGCTGCGCTTCGGTCGGCGGAGCCGCTGGTTCCGCCATCTCCCGCCGGTCCTTCAGCGCCGCCAGGGCTCATCGGCGCGAAGGCTTCGGCCCCTGACCCTCCATGGCTGCCTTCGGCCCCTGACCCTCCATGGCTGCCTTCGGCCCCTGACCCTCCATGGCTGCCCACGGCTCTTGACCCGCCATGGCTGCCCACGGCCCCTGACCCACCATGGCTTTTGAACCTGCCCTGGAGACCTCCACTCCAGTCTGCTCCTCCCCCTGCACCAGCTTGAGGTCTCCAGGGCGCCCACCCCCCTCCCGGTTGTTCCATCTACGGCGCGAGGACGCGCCTACCGGGAGGGGGAGGTACTGTCACGGATCCCTTGTTCCCCTGGACTCCATTTCCCAAGATCCTCCTGTTCTCCACACCTGCACTCACTTCCCTCGTCAGCTCCTCATCATCACGGATCACCTGCACCTGGACTCTATCATCTGCACTCCCTTTATAATGCACTCACTCCCTGCACTCCTGGTCCGTTCTCTGTTGTGTTTATGTGTATGTGTGGTGTTCCTGCCTTTGATTATTGAAGTAAAAGTATATGTTATTGTGGAAATCCGTATCTGCCTCACCTCTACACCACCATACCGTAACAGTAGCCTTTAAAAGTAGGCCTTTATTTGATAGCAAACACAGGCGGTCGACACATGAGCTCTAGAACTCGTGGAACTCAGAGTCTGAGGCACGTGTACAAACACGCCGTACAATGGATGACGTCACAAGGTGCGCACCAGTGTATAAGAAGGGCACCAGAGAACACGTTATTAGATTTGTATTTTCTAAAGGAAGATGAACAGGCATGGCTGCACGACGCAGCATCTCGTTCCCTTTCTCAGGGAAACAAGGTTCCATATGTAACCCTAGATGTTCCCTTTTGAGGGAACTTCTATGCTGTATCAGCTGCTGACGCTATGGGGATGCCATACCAACTATGCTATGCTGACCAATGCCTGATTGTTTTTCTCAAACTAACAATCTAAGCACTAAAGCTGAGCAGTCTGCAGGCAAACTTGCCTTGCAACCAAAACAGCCTACTTCTTCTTCTTCTAATTCAAATTCCCTCTAAAACCAACCTCTTGTATCCCAACACCCTCCTCAAAGGGGGAGGGAGGGAATGGGGGAGACTAGAAGAACGGAAGAAGAAGGAAAAGAATGAAAAAAGGGCAGGCTTAGACCGCGTCCCTGCTCAATCACTCTCTTCTTTTTTCAGCCCCCAGATCTGTATGTGACTTGATTCACTTCACCCCCAGTTCCTCAGAAGGAGATCTATAGCCACACTTGTTTTCTGCCCTTCTTGTTCCTGGAAAAAGGCAAAGACGACTTAGGAAGGGCCTGAACCCATTAAGGGACATATTTCCCGAAGACAGCCGACTGCATTCTCACCCCTATAAACCTGTCCCCCTCAATAGCAGTGCCAAACAGCCGTCAAGTAGGACAGCTTTATCTGACTCCTTGGTCCTTGAAAAATTAAGCCAAAGATGGACCAGTCATTAGAGCAGGCCGCCTGCTTGGTGGCACGGAGAGCTAGATCTGTGGCCATATGAAGTTCAGAGACCACCTCAGGAGATAAAGGCCCCCACTGATCCATGTCTTTGAGCAGATCTTGTAAAGAGAACCAGCAAGGAATGGAGTTTTCTCAGTTAGAAATAATAACAATGAATGCATCCTGCCCCCTTAAGGGCTCTTCTCCCAGACAAGCAACACACATCTCATGACCATCGCCAGGCGTTAAGAAACGCGGGCACGGAGGAACATAGCGCTTGAATTTCCTGCTCGCCATTATTCTGCTTATCTCCTTTCTTCACACACTGCTATCTTCACACAGAACTCAAACAAGCAGCTTCCTGAAGACAAAGAAGCTGATGGCGTGTTCTTAAGTGCCCTACTTCTGCACTGTAAGAAAAAATTGTTGGCTTAACTTAAAAAAGTATAAAGTTACCTGGTTGCCTTAAAATTTTGAGTTCAATGAAATAAACAATTTGAGTTAATACAATGACGGCAATTGGTTTACTCAACAGAAACTCAAAATATTATGTTATCTGAACCACATTATCTAAATTGATTTGACAAAAGAAAAAGTGTTGTGATAAATCATGATTTTTTTTTTTACTGTGTATGCTTATCTCACTGTGTCGGCCATTGTATGGCATTTGTACACGTGCCTCAGACACCCCATAGCGTCAGCAGCTAACGCAGCATAGATGTTCCCTGGAAAGGGACTTTTAAAAAATAAATATCCACATATATACACCCGTGCTGTGCTATATTTACTGTATAGCTTATATTAAATAAATTTCTTGTATCTTAGTAAAATGTATCACCCAAATCTTATCTGCTAAATACAACTATAAGTCCAGAACACATTAAACATTAACATCATAATTTTCTGTAAATCTGCTGTAAAACAGTTTTGCAAAAAGCACTATAAAAATAAATTTGACTTGATTTCTGTAAATCAAATGTCCATTTCAATTAGTTAGATTAAAAATTCCACAATTTGTCTACATCATCAATCACCTTTGAGTGATGTAGACAAGAGTGTTATTTTCATACATAATATTTTATGTATATGTATCATGTGCAAAGCATAAATGTTATTTGTGTACATAAAATAGTTTCCATTACTACCAGGTGCATTTTCATTTCTCTGCATTTGCATGTGATTAATTTACTGTGACATTCCTTTAGTTCATTCATTTAAATTGAGACTCATGTTGTCCATCTGGTCACTGGAATATCACATCTCATTTTATGATTTCTTTATTCATTCTTATTTCAAAAATATACAGTCAAATTATGTTATTCTTTGTAGGTGTTCAGTCTGGTGAGCATCAGGCCACATGTCTGACGGTAGAGCTGTTTAGGATCAACTAGGAAAACAGATTATTCCCTTAAGGTAAACAGGTTTTCTTTCTGATTTCTTAGTGATCACATTGCCATTGTGGGTCTATAAATCGAAACTCAGAACAATCTGTCTTGGTTCTGCTCATTGTTAATTATTGAAAAAATGTATTTGTCCATTTTTATATTCTTTTATAATAAATGTGTTATTTGTTGATATTTTTGTATTATTGACAAAAATATATTAGTATGCTTTCTGGTTGTCAAATGTTAATGGAATGTAGTAATGTGATGAACTACCACTTTACATTAAATATTGCTTTGTGATATATTACATAGCAAGCTGTGGCAGGCTATTCAGATTTGAAGATTATTAATCTGGTACAAAGACATTTAACCCTTTAACACGTACGATCACACCGGTGTGATCAGTCTTGGCTGGCCCCAGGAGCGTACGATCACACCGGTGTGATTAGAACGTTCAGTGCATTACGTGATCAACTGCCAAATTCAAATGTGCGTGCGCGCTTTAACTGGCGCTAAACCAGAGACGGACGCGCGCAGCTTTTCATATATCACATATATGCAGTGTTTTCAACCAAATAATGTTCATTTCAGGTTTCAGACATTTAAATACACATGAGTACTAACAAAACAATATATTTAGAGTTTGTAAAATACACAATGATGTCTATAGAAGCGGAAATAACAACCCTTTCCATTATAACTTGACAACAAGTTTAATTCATATCAGATACACATTGTGAAAGTAACTTAAAAGCTTACTCTATTCTTCCCCAGTTCACCGGCACACTTACTTTCATATATTTCGGGAGAAGTGGATAAATTCACGGGTTGTAAATACAACAGATCCGATTCTCTGCGCGGTGCAAACTAACATGGCGGCGCCCATCGCTCATATGGCTCAACTAACGCGATCGTTATAAAGGTGTTTAAACAGCAAAACACATCCACTTGCACATATTTGGCAATCGGAATATTAGATATTTCATGCTATAGTTAACAAATTTGTGAATATTTTGAATAAAAAAGGAAAAATTAAATGAAAGCAGATCATCATTCATACAGTGCTGCGGTGTGTCACGTAACAAGCGATGACGCGTCGCCATGGAAACCATAAAGCGATACGTTCTAAATAACGGTCGCCTTAAAAAACTCACGCTGGGGGGTCAGCCAGAATATTTGAAACTTACGTGCGAAAGGGTTAAAATGTACTCAATTGCAAATCTTTTAAAGTGACTCCAAAATTGTGGTAACACTTTGCAATAAGTTTTCATCAGTTAACTATATGAATTAACATGAACTATGCATGTTAAGCATTTGTTAATCTTATTAATCATATTAATTTAATTAGTATGATTAATGTTAATTTCACCATTTAATCATACATTAGTTACCATGAACTAACAGCTATTAAGTAACATTAACAAAGAATACTGTAACAAACGTATTGCTCATTGTTAGTTAATGTTAGATTATTGTACAGTGCACCCTAATTGTAAAGTGTTACCGAAATAGCTAATATACTCTGAGACTTAATATGCAACATTGTACATTTAACATTGTTACTGGTCATTTTTCTGATATAAACAAAATACACTTTTAAAAATAAGGGTTCCAAAAGGGGGGATTCATAGTGATTCAACGAAGAACCGTTTTGGGGTTCCCAAAAGAACCTTTCAATGATCAGTTCTTAAAAGAACCACTTTCTTTTAGTGTTAAGAACATTTAAATCATCTAAAGAATCTTTTTCCACTATAAAGTACCTTTTGTGTAATTGAAAGGTTCCCTGGATGTTAATGTTCTTCATGGAATCATAGATGGCGATAAAGAACCTTTATTTTTAAGGATGTACTATAAGATTTATTGACATATTCTGTTATTTATTCTCGACAACAGGTAAAAAGAAAGAGAAATCAAATGGATATTTCGGCATTGTCCAAAATATATTCTTCCAGCAACAACACAACAAATGACACAAACAATACTGAGTCACCCTTCGATTTTAACACTTCCGGATGGATCCTCAACCTCATTGCTGTGCTTCCTGAAAACTCTTATGTGATCTGGCTCATCGTCACAGGAGCGGGAAATGGATTCGCATCAGACTTCTTCAGCCTCAATCTGTCAATCTGTGAAATTTTGCTCTGTCTGCAATCTTTTTTGTCTCTACTGAGCAGCACTTTTCCAAGTGTCGATTTTATTGTGACATTTCTGACAGGTGTTTCCATGACTGGTCGACCTCTGTTTCAGTGTCTGATCTGTTTTGAGTGCTACTTGGCAGTGATTCATCCCTTCACATTTCTGAAGTTCAAAGCTCTCAAATATAGACTGATTTGCTCCAATGCTGTCTGGCTGGTAATTGTTATTGCTTGTGTGTTTGCCAGTGTTGGCAAGTTCTATTTCTTCATGTGCTTTTCCTTGTCTCAGGCTCTTCTTTCTTTGTCTGTTAAATTATTCTGCTGTTTAGATGTTCTCAGAGCTCTCAAGCAGTCAGGACCAGGAGAGAAAGGGAGAGATAAAGTGAAGGAAAACCTCATAAAGAGAAGAGCATTTCATATCATTGTTATGATTATAATAACGGTAGTCACGTATGCTGCGTATTTGGTGGCAGCACTCATCTATGTTCTGACATATGAGTTTATTCCAATGCTCTGGACTGCTGGTCATGTCTGTTTTGTTCTGGGTGGTTTGGTTCAGCCTCTTCTCTATCTCCACAGGACTGGAAAATTATTACATATTAATCATTTTCTCATTTATTGAGAGGTAAAGTGTACTGCCTTTTCAATGAGAAAAATATACTCAAGTTTAATTCCTCAATTTGCTTCTTGAGTAAATAAACCTCAATGAAACCACTTATTGCTCTGTATTTGTTTTGTAAAACATGAACATTTTTTGTGGTCACATATTTATAGAAGCGATTCAGCTGAATACTTCTGTGTCTGTAGTGTTTCTACACTTAAAGAAGACCAGTATATAAAAACAACATGGCAGTATGCTGTGAGAATAAGGCAATTGACTTCACTATGAAAATAATGATGACCAATGTTCCTATATTTACTTGAGAGATACAACTGTAAAGGCAGTTTTTTGTTTTTGTTTTTTTGAAGAAAATCGTTAAATTGTATGATTAGTCTTAATGTATTTTCATGTTTTTGCCATTTCAATGTTAAAGACAAATTATGGACACTAAAAAAGTCCAATTGAAATTTAACTGAGATTAGCTATATGTTTACATGGACACTTTTTTCTGTTTGCTCAACAGAAAACTCACTGGTTTTGCATATGAATGACATTTTGAATTCACAACAGCAAATTTCAGTACTGATGATATTTTAAACACTGTGGATCTTAAATATATAAAAGGTAAAATCTTTCTTTCTGTAAATCAGTTTTTTTAAAATGTCCATTTCAATTATTAGATAAAAATTCAGTAATTTGTCTGCATCATCAATGTAGCAAATTAGCTCAAAATAAATATGAATAATTAATCATAACTAGTTATAATTAATTATTAATATTTGAATCAGTTAATAAAATTAACTTAATGTAATAAAATTAATATTACAATCAATTAACCTGTTGTTCAATGAACACACAGTGTTAATTGTTTATTAACTAAGAAATGTTCATTTCCAGGTTATGGGAAATAACAATCTTATTCTACTAAAAGCCTGTAGTCAGGACCGACATGAATAGGGACTCCCGTATATGAGCGCAAAACACGGACAACCTTACGTGTGACATGAACAAGACTTTATTAACTAGACTAAACACTTAAACTACTCTAACATTCACACACATACATGCATACAGTTTACCAAGAGAGAGAGAGCTAAAGCAGAGTACAGGAAGCAAGAGGTTACAGCATTGTTGGACATTCAGCAGATCAACAGCCTTGAGCAAACCATCAGTTTTAATTTTAACCGGCCCTTCTTTAAAAGGGGTAAGGATACTCAATGTATCCGATAATGAGACTAAGTTGATACTTGCATGTCTCTCCAAGTTGAATTAAAGTGTCCTGATGCAATTTGTGGAGGCTCCCGTTGAATCTTTGCTGATATTGTCTTGATGAAAGAGAACCAGTTGGATTCAGAGGATCTTTGGTGAATGGAAGGTCTAGGCCGAGGCCTGGCACAAGCTTGGGGTTCCTTAGAAGCTTCTAGCTTCTTAAAGCATCATCTTGACGTCAGCATTTGTCAGTAAAAGAAAAGAAGAGGAGGAAGAGCAGGAAGAGAAGAGTTTGATCTTGTGTTCAGTGAATATAAGAGGTGAAGAGGTCACACCCTCTTAAGGTGTCTGAGCCAATAAGGAGTTGCCCCCTCGGAGGGAAGTTTTACGAGTCTTTGTTCTGTAGCAAGATATTAGCATAAGACACTGGATTGGATGAATGAGAAAAGAACCCTCTAAATTCTTATAATACTAATGTGTCACAGAGTTAGTAACATGTAACATAAATTACCAAATAGGAAATTAAAGTTGGAGTCCGTAGATACCAAACATGCTGCCAATGTGATCTCAGTCAACTATACATTTGCAACTATGGAACATTAATACCAAAATAGTTCAAAAGAGAGAATTAATACATAGAGTAAAGCCTATAAAAGTAAAGTCGTGATATGGGAAAATTGGATACATGTTTATACATTTCCCAAGTGGCTATATAGAGAATACATAGGATTAAGAGAGTTTATTTGTCCTTCTCAGAAAGAATGAGTCACTGGTCTCTGCAAAATTGTTCCTGATCGTAAAAGGTCCAAGTATCTGTAACAGGACACCTAGTTCTTCCTGTAGTTTAGCTAGTTTGGGATGCTAGTTGCAGTTTTAGGGGGATGGGTTCACAGAGCTTTGATAAAGTGAATTCATAGGTAATTCATTAACTATATTGAATAATTTTGTGTGCCTGATTAGTCCAGACGCTACATATATCCCCCCTTTTGATCGTTGTTGTTCTTTCTGTGGACAACAGCGAGCGACATTGAAGGTGCAGAAAGATCAGGCACACCACTAGCACACAAGGCTGGAAGGCTGTGATGGACTCTGGTTGTATGTGTCTCCTGGAGTGGTGATCGTTCCCTGGTGGTTGACGTAGCCAGTAGGCAAGCTCAGGTCTCTGAGCTGGTGCTGCAGGAATCAAGGCAGCCAGTGCCTTGACCGTGTGTCACCTGTCAGTTAGTGTTGGTACAGTTAATGCGGGCAAGATGTTTGCTGGTGGCAAGGTTCAGGTCTCTGAGCTTGCTCAGCAGGTGTCGAAGTGGCAGGTGCCTTGACAGTGTCACCTGTCGTCTGGACGCCTGTGGAGCAGGTGGTTGTAGGAGGAGGTTACAGGAGTTGTAGTGTGAAGAGGGTTTCAGACTCACCTAGGTCTGATGGCAGAGGAGCGACCGGTGATTGTGGCCTCTGCTCTCAGTCAGAAGCAGTCTGAAGTTTGCAGTGTCACTCTGCTCTTGTGGTGTGGCTGGCTTGAGCAGGGCTGCGTGGTGTTGTGTGAGTGGTCAGAATCTTGTGCTTCTGAGTACTTCTCAGGTAAGAACTGTTCAAGAAGCTCTTTTACTAGCATTAGAAGCTCCTGTGGGTCCAATGCAGGCGTGTCCATTCGTCCTTGTGCAGCATCTGGATGGCTGCTGTGTGAAGGGCGTGGATGAGGAGGTGGTTGCTGCCTGCTGTTGGAGGTCCTGCGGGGTCTGCAGGATGAGGATGCTCCCATCCATGGCTTCTTCCTGTGGTAGGTCTGGTACCTGGGTCTGTCTGAATTAATCCTTCTCCTTCTGAAGCTGCAGAGGATTTCAGGAAATTGTCTGATAAGGTGTCAAGCAGAAGGCTTTGGCTCCCCCCTCTGTACATCTGTGCTTGGCTGGGGGAGGTTCTTCTGCTGATTCCATGTGGTGAAGTGAGATGTTTCTCCTGCAGTGGTTCTGTTTGCTGCAGGTAAGAGAGTCTCAGTTCTCTTTGGGCCATGTCAAGTTCATCTTGGGTGTTGTCCAGGTGACTTTCAAAGGCCCTGATTCTGGCGTCTTTGTCCAAGAGTTCAGAATTTGCTGTTTTTAACAGTGACTCTTTGTGAAAGAGTTCCTTTTCCAGGTCCTCTCTGGATGCCTTTTCCAGCTGCTCTCGTTGCAGAGCAGCTGTCAGAGCCGTTTGCAGTTTGTGGCTTTTCTTCTGTGTCTCTATTCTGTCAGGGTCCTTGTGTCTGTCCCGAGCCTCCATCTCTAGCTGGTCTATGTGGCTTTTAGCATGCATCAGCTCCTAGTGAGTCTCTGTGATCTGGAGTTTGAGGTTGTTCACCTCCTGTTTCAAAACAGTGAGGATGTGGGCCAGGAAGAAGTTGACTTCAGTCAGATCATTGTGACCATACCTCTGGTTTGAGTCATCTGCCTTTACTTCTCTTCCATCTTTGTCCAGTTGCTTTTGGCTCTGGTGCTGTAATTGATCAGCAGCACTGGTTAGGAGGGTGTTCCTCACGACACCTAGCCAGTCCTTTTGGTCTGCCATCTGGGCAGTTAGGCTGAGCATCTGCAACATTTAGGCACGCTTGTGGTGAGAGTAAGGGCAAGAGACTACTGCAAGATCAAACAGAATTTAGGGCTAAAGGCACAGTGAGCAGCCAGGTGTATAAAATACAGCTAGGTTTAACAAATGACTTAAGATGGTTCTTGTGGTCAAATTATTTCTTAGTATTTCTTACTGATGGCTCACGACAGGCTTGACCTCTGAACAAATAGGAAAGAAAAAGGGAGAGGAAGAAGAGAGCTTTCCTATTAGATTCTGCTTATTAGTGGTGCTCAAAATTATGCCCTAGTAATTGTTCAGATTACTTTTGTAGCTGGCTCATAAAATTGAAGCAACTGTTGTAAATAAACAAAATCAAGAAGGAGAGTATGTCTAGTTGCTTGTGGTTATATTGGGAAATTAAACCACAGAAGAAAAAAAGGAAGATGTAAGTAAATCACAAAGATGAAAGAAATAATACTAGTAAAAATTAATAGCTGACTGCTATTATAATTAAAATCAATAAAAAGATTTAAAGAAGTGACTAAAACAGCAGAATGGGTTTAGATCAGTTCACACTGCATACACACAAGCTGTAGTTAAAGGCTTCACATAAATGATGCTAACCGCTAACTGTAGAAGCTATTAGTTAGCTTAGCCTGAGCGGAAGGGTTGCTAGGTGGGGTTAGCTTAGCCACCTAGCCTGGTTTGTTTACACCATGGCATCACAAGGTGATGAGTTAGCACTTCCTGTGACAAGTCGTTGTCATGGGAACCAATGCACACCACAGCAATTCAAACAGTTCATGAAGACTGTCTGCTCATTTCAAACTAGTTACGTACAGAGTTAAAATGTGACACTTATACTTTCAGATTTTCAAAACTTGATATTACATTCAGTAAAATGCAAATATGTTTTGGAGTTTGCAAATTTTACTCATGTAAATCTTTCTCTCTACTTTAAACAACGTCTTGTACTTGTTTAAAGAGTAATTACACAGTTTGCTATAAGTCAAAGCTTGTTTAAGCATATATAGCTAAGTCCGTCTTGTGCATGAATACTGATGTTCCTTTCAGCGAGTGAAACACAGTTTTGGTCAAAAGGTAGCTATGCTTGTAGATGCAGCCAAAGTTTAGATGAATGACATCAATCTTAACTATAAAAGGGGAGCATTACCCAAATCTACATTTATATAACACTGTACTGAGATTCATTCATCAGAAACAGGTTAAGCAATACTGCAATTGGTATTTCTCCAACCAAAGCAGAATAATCAATTCTGGTACAGTTTACATGCCGCTGAGCTGAGATTCCTTCGTCAACACAGGCTTATGCTCTAATACTGAGATTAGGATTTCTTCGCTAAAATCAGATTAACTTTACACTGATACCATTTGAACATATGCTAAAATGTGTCAAGAGTAGACTCTTTCAGTTACAGTAGAGATGTCAATTCAAGTTATCACTTTATCAGCATCTAACAAGACTGCAATTAGTGACCAAAATGCGCATCGTCTGACATATTCTGACTGGAATTATCAAATGCACACTTTTAAGTTGACAGTGGTTTAAGCTCATAACCTTTGTTTATTCATGCCCATTTCATTCTCCACCATTTGTAGCAAATTAGCTCAAAATAAATATGAATAATTAATCATAACTAGTTATAATTAATTATTAATATTTGAATCAGTTAATAAAATTAACTTAATGTAATAAAATTAATATTACAATCAATTAACCTGTTGTTCAATGAACACACAGTGTTAATTGTTTATTAACTAAGAAATGTTCATTTCCAGGTTATGGGAAATAACAATCTTATTCTACTAAAAGCCTGTAGTCAGGACCGACATGAATAGGGACTCCCGTATATGAGCGCAAAACACGGACAACCTTACGTGTGACATGAACAAGACTTTATTAACTAGACTAAACACTTAAACTACTCTAACATTCACACACATACATGCATACAGTTTACCAAGAGAGAGAGAGCTAAAGCAGAGTACAGGAAGCAAGAGGTTACAGCATTGTTGGACATTCAGCAGATCAACAGCCTTGAGCAAACCATCAGTTTTAATTTTAACCGGCCCTTCTTTAAAAGGGGTAAGGATACTCAATGTATCCGATAATGAGACTAAGTTGATACTTGCATGTCTCTCCAAGTTGAATTAAAGTGTCCTGATGCAATTTGTGGAGGCTCCCGTTGAATCTTTGCTGATATTGTCTTGATGAAAGAGAACCAGTTGGATTCAGAGGATCTTTGGTGAATGGAAGGTCTAGGCCGAGGCCTGGCACAAGCTTGGGGTTCCTTAGAAGCTTCTAGCTTCTTAAAGCATCATCTTGACGTCAGCATTTGTCAGTAAAAGAAAAGAAGAGGAGGAAGAGCAGGAAGAGAAGAGTTTGATCTTGTGTTCAGTGAATATAAGAGGTGAAGAGGTCACACCCTCTTAAGGTGTCTGAGCCAATAAGGAGTTGCCCCCTCGGAGGGAAGTTTTACGAGTCTTTGTTCTGTAGCAAGATATTAGCATAAGACACTGGATTGGATGAATGAGAAAAGAACCCTCTAAATTCTTATAATACTAATGTGTCACAGAGTTAGTAACATGTAACATAAATTACCAAATAGGAAATTAAAGTTGGAGTCCGTAGATACCAAACATGCTGCCAATGTGATCTCAGTCAACTATACATTTGCAACTATGGAACATTAATACCAAAATAGTTCAAAAGAGAGAATTAATACATAGAGTAAAGCCTATAAAAGTAAAGTCGTGATATGGGAAAATTGGATACATGTTTATACATTTCCCAAGTGGCTATATAGAGAATACATAGGATTAAGAGAGTTTATTTGTCCTTCTCAGAAAGAATGAGTCACTGGTCTCTGCAAAATTGTTCCTGATCGTAAAAGGTCCAAGTATCTGTAACAGGACACCTAGTTCTTCCTGTAGTTTAGCTAGTTTGGGATGCTAGTTGCAGTTTTAGGGGGATGGGTTCACAGAGCTTTGATAAAGTGAGTTCATAGGTAATTCATTAACTATATTGAATAATTTTGTGTGCCTGATTAGTCCAGACGCTACATCAATCACCTTTGAGTGATGTAAACACCTTTATATATATATATATATATATATATATATATATATATATGCAGTCACCTTTCAGCGACAATGTATATTTGAGTGTTATTTTCATACATTCTATTTTATGTATATGTATCATATCAAAGTCCCTTTAAGACAAGTCATTTCACTCGGCGGCCATCTTTGAAACGCCTCTTGGGCATCCTGGGCATCATGCAATCTCTTTGAATGGGGAAACATCAAATTCTCCAAAACTGTTCGCCAACCTTACGATTAAATTTCATATTTGAAATCACCAATGAAATCTAACAACAACTGGCTCATAAATTTAGTTTCTAAACGCTCGAATCATGACAAAAAAAAAAAAAATTTTCAGGCTGGATCAAGCTAATGCGCATGCGCAGACCTAAATGCACGTCTCTTCGGAGGCGAGCGTCTGACTGTTTCTATAGACCCCTTAAAAGTTTGTAAACATTGCAACGTTTCCTGGTGGCCGGGGCTTAGCTGGAGGCAAAAAGAGACGCTGGACTCAATGTTGACAAGCGTAAGCTAGCATGTTTTAGGAGGGATTTATTAAACATAGATGCAGAAGAATTTTCAGAACTGTCCGAATATGTACAGTCACTGACTCTGCGGGACCGTGACAGCTATTTTTGTAAATTAGTTTTGGATATTTCCTAGACAACATATGAATTACTTTCAGGTGGTTCGGGGAATTTTGTTAAGGCTTATTGTCTAATGTAACCTAACGCTGGGCTAACTATGATTATGGCTAGCAATGTGGATTATTTTAAGAGACCATTCAAAGGATGGCACACTCATCTATTGCTGTATGTTTGTTTAACATTTAAGCTAGCTAGTGCACTGAAAGTTGGCGATTTTCACCTATAAAACAGAAACTTGTTGATTTGTACTAGATAAAACCAACACACCATTACATATGCATCGATTATTTTCCCTGATATGAAGTGTGCACTGCAAACACGAGTATTATTTATGATCGTCTCCATCCAGTCTGTACACCGTATTGCTTTCAACCACAATTATCTTTTTGATTTCTGTGAAGGAATGTCTGCCGGGATCTGGTAAAACTTTAGTTTTGAACCAAAAGTCCTGTTCCTTCTATTCTGGCAGCCAAAAACACAACAAGACGACATTTTAAAGTCAAAACCTCAAACTTTTAGCGTGCCCGCTATTAGTTCTTATTTATGTTTTGCCTCCAGCTAGAGCGGTGACGTCACAGTGACGTAGGCGATTAAGGGGTCTATAGAAACCGGTGATTCTAATGGCCGTTGAAGTGACGCGATGACTTTACCAGTCGGCGATTGGCTCTTATTTAGAAGGCGGGACTTATTCCGCCATATTGCGCGTTACACTTTCTCCCATTCAAAACAATACGAGTGACACGTCTTGTGTTATTCTATAGTCTTTGATCATATGCAAAGCATATGTAGTCTGTATGAGTGTTATGTTTGTACATAAAATAGTTTCCATTAGCACCAGGTGCATTTTCATTTCCCTGTATTTGCATGTGATTCATTTACTGTGACATTCCTTTAGTTCATTCATTTAAATTGAGACCCATGTTGTCCATCTGGTCACTGGAAAATCACATCTCATGTTATGATTTCTCTATTCATTCTTCTTTCAAATATATACAGTCAGATTATGTCATTCTCTGTAGGTGTTCAGTCTGGTGAGCATCAGGCTACATGTCTGACTATAGATCTGTTTAGGATCAACTAGGAAAACAGATTATTCCCTTAAGGTAAACAGGTTTTCCTTCTTATTGTTTAGTAATTACATTCCCATTGTGGGTGTAAAAATAGAAACCCAGAACAATCTTGGTTCTGCTCGTTTAAAAATCCCAAACAAAAGATGTTTGTTAACCAAAAGGTATACTAATATTTGGATACTTTCTGGTTGTTAGATGTTAGTGGATTGTAGTAATGTGATGAACTACATTTGTGGTTACCACTTTACATTAAATATTGCTTTGTGATTATACTACATAAGCTATGTGGCAGGTCTATGCAGTTTTGGAGATTATTAATCTGATACGAGGACATTTAAATATGTACACAATTGCAAATCTTTTAAAATGACTCTGCAATAAAGTTCCATTTGTTAACATTAGTTAACTAAATTAATTAACATGAACTAACAATGAAAATTATTTCTAAAGCATTTATTAATCTTAGTTCACTTTAATTTCATAATTTAATAATACATTTGATAACATGAACTAACAACTATGAACTAATGTTAGCAAAGGTTTCACAGTGCCGTATTACATGTTACTACATGTACTTACTATAGTAATAACAGTAAATTATGCATAATTACAAGTAACTAACCCTAACCAAACCCTAACCCTATATCTCCATAGTAAGTACATGTAGTTAATTAATATTACTCAGTACTTATTTGAGTAATTACAATGTAACTACAGCACTGTAAAATAAAGTGTAACTGTTACTTGCGTTTTTGTTCTGATAGCAACAAAATACACAAAAAAATAAAAATAAAGTTCCTTTCAGGACCTTTAAAAACAAAGAAACTTTCAGTGAACAGTTCTTTCTCTTAGTGTTAAGAACATTTAAATCATCTAAAGAACTTTTTTCCAAAATAAAGTACCTTTTGTGTAATTGAAAGGTTCCATAGATGTTAATGTTCTTCATGGAATTATAGATGCCGATAAAGAACCTTTATTTTTAAGAATGTACTATAAGATTTATTGACATATTCTGTTATTTTATTCTCGACAACAGGTAAAAAGAGAGAGAAAACAAATGGATATTTCTGCCATGTCAAAAAGATATACTTCCATCAACATCACAACAAATGACACAAACAATACTGAGTCACCCTTCGATTTTAACACTGTCGGATGGATCCTCAACCTCATTGTTGTGCTTCCTGAAAACTCTTATGTGATCTGGCTCATCGTCACAGGAGCGGGAAATGGATTCGCATCAGACTTCTTCAGCCTCAATCTGTCTGTTTGTGAGATTTTACTCTGTCTGCAGTCTTTTTTGTCTCTACTGAGCAGTGCTTTTCCAAGTGTCGATTTTTTGGTGGAATTTCTGACAGGTGTTTCCATGACTGGTCGACCTCTGTTTCAGTGTCTGATCTGTTTTGAGTGCTACTTGGCAGTGATTCATCCCTTCACATTTCTAAAATTCAAAGCTCTCAAATATAGACTGATTTGCTCCAATGCTGTATGGGTGGTAATTGTTATTGCTTGTGTGTTTGCCAGTGTTTTCCAGTTCTATTTCTTCATGTGCTTTTCCTTGTCTCAGGCTCTTCTTTCTTTGTCTGTTAAATTATTCTGCTGTTTAGCTGTTCTCAGAGCTCTCAAGCAGTCAGGACCAGGAGAGAAAGGGAGAGATAAAGTGAAGGAAAACCTCATAAAGAGAAGAGCATTTCATATCATTGTTATGATTATAATGGCAACGGTAGTCACGTATGCTGCGTATTTGGTGGCAGCACTCATCTATGTTCTGACATATGAGTTTATTCCAATGCTCTGGACTGCTGGTCATGTCTGTTTTGTTCTGTGTGGTTTGGTTCAGCCTCTTCTCTATCTCCAAAAGAATGGAAAACTGCCTTTCTGTAAAGTTCTATAATCCTGTAAACACTTTACTTCTTAAAATTTCCTGATAATTTACTCACCCCCATGTCATCCAAGATGGGCTCTACATGATCCCAGCAAGGAATAAGGGTTTTATCTAGCGAAACATTCGGTCTTTTTAAAAAAATAAATAAATAATAAAATAAAAATGGATATACTTTTTAACCTCTAATGCTCGTCTTGCACTGCTCTGGGATGTGACACGCATTACGTTGAAAGGTCATACGTGATGTAGACGGAAGTACTGCGGTAGGGCGAAAAACGTCTCGGGTTACGAGTGTAACCCTTGTTCCCTGAGTAAGGGAACGAGACGCTACGTCGGATGACGTGATGGGAACCCTCTGTATTTTGTGTTCGTGAAGCACCTCTGTATCCAACCAATGAAAAGACGTGACGTCAGAGACGGGTGACGTCACGGATCAGGAAGCTATAAAGCACACCTGAACACAAAGCACGCCAGCTTCTGTAAAATGTCTGAAGCAAGCGCACCAGGTATGCAGGAGATACGGCCACGTGACGTAGCGTCTCGTTCCCTTACTCAGGGAACAAGGGTTACACTCGTAACCCGAGACGTTCCCTTTCGTGGGAACTATCGACGCTACGTCGGATGACGTGATGGGAACGCAATCCCAACTACGCCGTCTCTCCGAGTGCCTGGCTGCTATCTTGTAGCATCCTGACCCCCGGAGTGATGTTAAGGTGAAGATTGTAAAATCTGATAAAGGTGTGCTGGGATGACCATCCAGCCGCACCACAAATGTCGTCCATAGAGACACCAGATAGGAGAGCTCTGGACGCGGCCATACCTCTCGTGGAGTGAGCCCGCACCATCAAAGGACACGGGCGCCCCACCGTGTCATACGCAAGTGAGATGGCCTCGACCACCCACTTGCTCATCCGCTGTTTAGATGCTGGGCCCCCCTTCTTAGGGGACCCATAACATACAAACAATTGTTCTGTTTTTCTCCACAGGGCAGCTCTGTAAACATACACATCTAATGCTCTTACAGGGCAAAGCAGATTCTTCCTTTCCTGATCCAAGTTTGCGAAAGGAGGCAGGCAGAAAGCCTCAAGTACAATGGGGCCTGGGACCCTCGTCGGACCTTTGGAACATAGCCCGGCCTGATATGCAGAAAGGCTTTCACCATACCAGGTGCAAACTCAAGACAAGATGGAGCGACTGACAGCGCTTGTAAATCACCAATTCTCTTCAAAGAAGAGACGGCCAGGAGAAAGATAGTTTTAAGTGTCAAGAACTTGTCTGACACGTCCTCTATTGGCTCGAAGAGAGCCTCAGCCAGCCCTTGGAGCACAATAGTGAGGTCCCAGGTCGGGGTCTTTGTGCACACCACAGGTCTCAACCTGAGTGCACCACGGAGGAAGCGTACTACTAGGGGGTCTCGACCCAGCGAGGAGCCCCCTACAGGGATATAATGAGCCGAAATAGCGGCCACATATACTTTCAGCGTGGAAGGGGTTAAACCTTCCGAGAACTTTTCCTTAAGGAACTGAAGCACGTCAAAGACAGAAGAATGGACCGGGTCCAAATTATGCTGTTCACACCACACAGAGAACAATTTCCATTTATATAAGTACAACTTCCTCGTGGAGGGAGCTCTGGAGTGAAGGATGGTCTCCACAACCTCGGTTGAGAGACCAGTTCCTATGAGCCTTGCCCCCTCAGGGGCCAGGCTCACAGTTTCCACATTTCTGGGCGGGGATGGAGAATCATGCCGCCCGCTTGAGACAGGAGATCCTGCCTGAGAGAAAGCTCTAAGGGAGAGCCGTGAAGTAGAGACATTATGTCCAAAAAACCATATTGTGGTCGGCCAGTAAGGGGCCACCAATATTAGGTCGACCTTCTCCTGGCGAACCTTCTCCAGAACTCCCGGGAGCATTGAGACTGGGGGGAACGCATACAGACGTAGCCTCAGCCACATCTGTAGCATGGCATCCAGCCCTAGAGGTGCTGGGTGCTGAAGTGAGTACCACAGAGGGCACTGAGCTGACTCCTCTGTGGCAAATAGATCGACTTGAGCTCGACCGAAAGTTTTCCATATCAACTCCACCACCTCGGTGTGGAGTTTCCATTCCCCCGGTCTCGCGCCCTGCCTCGACAGGGCGTCCGCTCCCACATTCAACCGCCCGGGGATGTAAGCTGCTCTCAGCGAGAGGAGCTTTCCCCGGGACCAGAGGAGGATGCGACTGGCCAGCTTGAATAACAGGCGAGACCGCAAGCCCCCCTGATGGTTGATGTATGAGACCACCGCAGTGTTGTCTGTGCGGACCAACACATGGTGATCTCTCAGGTCTGGGAGGAAGTGTTTTAATGCAAGAAACACCGCCATCATCTCCAGCCGATGTATGTGCCAGGAGCGCTGATGGTCCTCCCAGAAACCCTGAGCTGAGCGACCACTCATGATCGCCCCCCAGCCCGTGAGGGAAGCATCTGTCGTAAGCATTACACGACGACCAGAAGTCCCCAGCACGGGTCCCTGGGATAGGAACCAAGGCTTCTTCCACATGACCAGAGCACGAAGGCATCAGCGCGTGACTTTGATCATGCGAAAAGGATTTCCCCTCGGGGAAAACCCCTTGGTCCTGAGCCACCACTGTAAGGGTCTCATGTGCAGAAGGCCAAAAGTAATAACGTTGGACGCAGCTGCCATCAGACCCACCAGTCTCTGAAACTGTTTTACAGTGAGTGACTGGCCTAACTTCACCCCTTTCACGGCCCCGAGAATGGAACTCACACGAGCAGGGGACAACTGCGCCTGCATCGTGGTGGAATCCCAGATTACACCTAAGTAGTTTGCAACCTGACTCGGGACCAGCACACTCTTTTTGGCGTTGAGCCTCAGCCCAAGCCTCTTCATGTGCGACAGAACAACATCTCGATGTTGAACTGCCAATTGTTCTGTTTGAGCTAATATCAACCAATCGTCGATATAGTTCAGCACGCGGATGCCCTGGAGTCTCAGCGGAGCCAGAGCTGCATCCACGCACTTCGTGAACGTGCGGGGTGAGAGGGATAGGCCGAACGGAAGAACCCTGTATTGGTAAGCTTCGCCCCCGAAAGCAAACCTGAGGAACTTCCTGTGTGAAGGATGGATGGATACATGAAAGTATGCGTCTTTCAGATCTATCGCTACAAACCAGTCCTCGGACCTGATCTGAGGGATGATCTGTCTGAGTGTAAGCATTTTGAACTTCAGCTTCTTTACGGATCGATTTAGCACACGTAAATCTATGATCGGACGCAACCCTCCATCCTTCTTCGGAACAATGAAGTAGCGGCTGTAAAAGCCCGACATTTTGCTGGGAGGGGAAACCCTTTCTATAGCCCCTTTTTGCAAAAGCGTCGTTACTTCTTGCTCCACCAGAGACTGCTCTGGGGTTACCACCGTAGGAAGCACCCCATTGAACTTGGGCGGTCGTGAACCGAACTGAATTCTGTAGCCCTGTTCTATCATGAGCAGCACCCACTTCGAAACATTCGGGAGATTTTTCCACTCTTCCAAATATTCTACTAAGGGAACCAGTCTCTCGAGACTGGTCTCTGGTGTTTTTTGAGCACTTGGCTCGTCTATCTGACGCGGCGCACCGGCAGACAGACGAATCACGTGCTGGCCGACCCTCCTCGGAGGATTGGTGGAAACTGCTGTGCCCTGACTCACGCTTGGTGGCAGGGTTGACAGAACGGTCCCCTGAGGGCACCGAGGAGGACCCGATATCCGAATCCCCCCGGAGGGGGCTGCCCTCGAGAGATCCTGCACTATAAATGTCAGGACCTCTTCTTTGAAGCCTTCCAAGAGATAATGACAGTCCTCAGATCCGTCCTACCTCCGGACTTTTAAATTCCTCAGAATTTAATGTATTCAATATTTCATTTAATCCTCAAATTAAATGCAGCCAGTTCTTATATAAATATATATTTTTTGAACAGACTGAATATATTTAGAATACAAAAAAGAATTATAGCTCGTAATAATTCGCAAGGTATTTTAGGGAAAGAGAGAAAGGGAACTCCCGTCTACTCAGATCCCTTAATATATACATACACATACACACACATGCATAATTACGGACACGTGATATATGCGCAGCCTCGGCAAACGCAAGACCCGAGCCGTATTTTTATTCTTGCAGACTTAATCTACGCGCTGCCTCGGCAACGCGAGATCCGAGCCATATATTCTTTAATGAAAACTCAGTCTACGCGCTGCCTCGGCAAGCGCGAGATCTGAGCTATATGCTTTAATGAAAACTCAATCCACGCGCTGCCTCGGCAAGCGCGAGATTCGAGCTTTGCAATAGACTTTTATTCCCTCGAGAATAAAGCCAACAGGAGTGGAGCTACAAAACTCCCGCTAGTGCATACTTTTCTTCGGGACATTTTTATGAATGAACACTGTCACTGTCAGTTGTGAGCTGACGTGCACGCTCCACTCCCAGCAAACAACACATAAATCGTGTGTATCCCAACTCGCTTTGTAGTGTAGCACAGGGGGAAAATCAAACTGCTGTTCACGATTGATTTGTTATAAACGTGTGATTTTGAAACACGATATGTGTGTGTGACTGTGAGGTGGCGATCCTCAGATCGATATCACAATATCCACCTCCTCAGAGCTGGACATGTGAGTATCGGTGCCTCAACCCGGGGGAAGAAACCGCAGAGCGTGCTTCCACCTGGGAGACGGCACTGAACCTGGCTGGTGAGGGCAGAGAAAAGGCGCGCCCGTCTCTAATCCCTCTGTCAGATCCATTTGTGAACCCCACGAACGGAGCCTCCGCCCTGCCTCAGCAGAAGCGGGACCCGATCCGCGGGGAACACTGGAGCAGTGTCCTGAGAGCGAGTTTTTACAGAGCACACAGACGCTCCCTCGAGAGCTGCCTGGGCTCACTCCCATTTCACTGCTGTTTCTCGCCATAATACGTGTCTTTTTTATATATAAATATATGGATTGGTGTGAGATACTCTTGTCCTCAGACGAAGAGATCTTGACTTGTTTATATGTAATAAGACAAACAACACCAAATAAGACACACAAGATACAGAGAGCGCTTGCTGAAGACAACAGAAGCTGGCGTGCTTTGTGTTCAGGTGTGCTTTATAGCTTCCTGATCCGTGACGTCACCCGTCTCTGACGTCACGTCTTTTCATTGGTTGGATACAGAGGTGCTTCACGAACACAAAATACAGAGGGTTCCCATCACGTCATCCGACGTAGCGTCGATAGTTCCCACGAAAGGGAACTCCATCTCATTTTCTCCTCCAACTTCAAAATTGTCCGATATCGTTGTTTTATCTGGGATCACATAGAGCGCTTTGAAGCTAAATTGAAACTGCAATTTGGACCTTCCACCCAGTGAAGTCCGCTGTATGGAGAAGAATCTTTGTCTTTTGACATTGGGGTGAGTAAATTATCAGAGAATTTTCATCCAGAAGTGAACTAATCCTTTAATTTATTTCTTATTCACATATTAATCACTTTCTCATTTATTGAGAGGTAAAGTGTACTGGTATCAATGCCTGTTCAGTGAAAAAGAATATACTCAAGTTTAGTTCCTCTATTTGCTTCTTGAGTAAATAAATCACAATAAAACCACATATCGCTCTGTATTTGTTTTATAAAACATGGTCATTTTTTTGTGGTCACATAATTATAGAATCAATTCAGTTGAATACTTCTGTGTCTGTAGTGTTTCTACACTTAAAGGGTTAGTTCACCCAAAAATGAAAATAATGTCATTAATTACTCACCCTCATGTTGTACATAAGACCTTCGTTCATCTTCAGAACAGAAATTAAGATATTTTTGATGAAATCCGATGGCTCAGTGAGGCCTGCATTGAGAGCAAAGTCACTGTCTCCTCTCAAGATCCATAAAGGTAATAAAAACATATTTAAAACAGTTCATGTGACTACACTGGTTCAACCTTAATCTTATAAAGTGACAAGAATACTTTTTGTGCACCAAAAAATAACAAAATAACGACTTTTCAACAATATCCAGTAATGGCCGATTTCAGAACACTACATTGAAGCTTCACAAATCTTTTGTTTCGAATCAGGGGTTCGGATCGCTTATACCTGGTGAAATCAGGTGACTTTGGCGGTTCGAATCACTGATTCGAAACAAAAGAATTGTGAAGCTTTAATGCAGTGTTTTGAAATCGGACATCACTAGATATTGTTGAAAAGTCATTATTTTGTTATTTTGTATTCTCATTGGACCACTGTACTCACATGAACTGTTTTAAATATGTTTTTTATGGCTCTTGACAGGAGGGGGTGACTTTGCTCTCAATGGAGGCCTCACTGAGCCATCAGATTTAATCAAAAATATCTTAATTTGTGTTCTGAAGATGAACGAAGGTCTTGTGGGTGTAGAACGACATGAGGGTGAGTAATTAATGACATTATTTTCATTTTTGGGTGAACTAACCCTTTAAAGAAGACCTATTATGCTTTTTTACATTTTCAACTTTTTTCAGTGTGTAATGTTGCTGTTTGAACATAAAGATCTGCAAAGTTACAAAGCTCAAAGACAGTCCAAAGGGAATTATTCTCTATCAGTGTGCACTGTTTTGGAACTCCCTGAAACACCTCGATTGTAGTCTTGAGTTTCTTCTGGAAACGAACACGTCACAATATTCCTCATTTAAATGAGCATAAAAGCATATACACAGAAAAAAAAGGCCGTGGTCTGGTTGAGTTGTGTTAGTAGTGTGTTGAAGCTCTCAGTTATGGTAAGGGGCGTGACATTCAAAGCTGTTGACCAATCACAACACATAGGTCTGGCTGACCAAACAGAGCACATTGCACCTTTCGAAAGGAGGGGTTTCTTAGAGACAGGAACTAAACAGAACTTTACTGACAGACTGGGAATAGAGGTGCTGCAATAATGTAAAATATGAGAAAAAAATGTTTTTTGAATATTCAAGCATGAAAACCTGTTCTAGTAGAGCCTGATGTGAACCTGGAACAGCATAAGAGAATGACACAGAAGAGAGGATTTTGTTGAATAAAGTCTTTATTTATTTTTTGCGCACAAAAAGTATTCTCATTGCTTCATAACATTAAGGTTGAACCACTATGTCACGATTCCTGTCATTTCCCGGACTCCAGTTCCCATAATCCTCCCTGCCAGTCACCTGCACACACTCCACTCTAATCAGCAATCACCACACCCAGCTGCAGCACATTAACTGTACTATAAAGGACTCTCATTCACATCACATCATTGCGAAGTCTTGTTAACTCTTGTTGCAATTCTGAGGGTTATTTATCTTGTCTGTCTGCCTGTTACTGATCCTGTCTGTTCCCTGTGTACGATTCGCTGCTGCCTGCCCTTTGGACTATTTGCTCTGTTTTGGATTTATGATTGTTATCTGCCAGCCCTGACCCATTGCCTGTTCCTCGACTACGAATCTGTCTGCTCTCTGCCATACCTGTTTGCTCCTGTATGACCACTGCCTGTCTGTTCTACGCATCTGTTAATAAAAGCTTGCAGATGGATCCTACCCTGAGTCCCATCTCGTTACAGAAGACCTCGCCCACACAAGGATCCAGCAGCTTTTCTGAAGTACAATGGCCTGGTAGGAACATTGCACAGTTGTTGTTTTGGCTAAAGCAGGGCACAAGATTGTTGGAGGATTATATCAGGAAATATTTAGACATTGCATATTATTCAGATCTGCCTTACTGTGTGCTGATAGACTTTTTTTGTGATGGCGTTAACCAACCTCTTCAGAACAAACTTAGACAAGAGGCATTCATCATTTAGACAACCGCATTCATCATTTAGTGGCTTCTTGGAATTTGCATTATTGACCGTTGGCTCTCCATTTACTGTGGGTACTGTGGGTCATGTAATGGCTGCCGCATTAGAAAACACTCACAAAATGGCAGCCACATTTGATCTCCCTGAGCCAAGTCAAGTCACAGCTGATCTTCATGAGCAAAGTCAAGTCACAGTTGATCTTCCCGAGCCCAGTCAAGTTACAATTGATCTTCATGAGCCAAGTCAAGCCACCA
This sequence comes from Ancherythroculter nigrocauda, assembly GCA_036281575.1. NCBI lineage: Eukaryota > Metazoa > Chordata > Actinopteri > Cypriniformes > Xenocyprididae > Ancherythroculter > Ancherythroculter nigrocauda. The sequence goes on from VTFQ01000017.1 coordinate 29,538,513, forward strand.
TTGATCTTCGTGAGCCAAGTCAAGCCACAGTTGATCTTCCTGAATCAAGTCAAGTCACAGTTGATCTCCCAGAGCCACGTCACGTCTCCGCTGATCGCCCAGAGCCCGAGTCAGCTCCAGACTCCGCACCAGAGCCCGAGACAGCTCCAGACCACCACGAGCCAGCTTCTTACCCACCATGGCCACCCACGAACTCTGACCCGTCATGGCCGCCCACAAACTCTGACCTGCCATGGCCGCCCATGGCTCCTGACCCGCCATGGCCACCCACAGCCTCTGACCCACCATGGCAGTCCCACTCTCCTGACCCGCCTTGGCGTCCCAAGGTTCCCAAACTGCCGTGGGTGCCTGACACCTGACAGGCACCTGACCCGCCGTGGTTACACGAGACACCTGACCCGCCATGGCTCCTAGGGTTCCTAGTCCTGCCCTGGAGACCTCTTACCCGTCTGCCAGTAGGTCTCCAAGGCACCCACCCCCCCTCCCAGGTTATGCCATTCACGGCGCAAGGGTGTGCCTTCCGGAAGGGGGGCATTATGTCACGATTCCCGTCATTTCCCAGACTCCAATTCCAATAATCCTCCCTGCCAGTCACCTGCACACACTCCACACTAATCAGTAATCACCACACCCAGCTGCAGCACATTAACCGTACTATAAATGACTCTCATTCACATCATATCATTGCGAAGTCTTGTTAACTCTTGTTGCAATTCTGAGCATTATTTATCTTGTCTGTCTGCCTGTTACTGATCCTGTCTGTTCCCTGTGTATGATTCGCTGCTGCCTGCCCTTTGGACTATTTGCTCGGTTTTGGATTTATGATTGTTATCTCCCAGCCCTGACCCATTGCCTGTTCCTCGACTGCATAACCTGATATTGCTGAGTTCAACATGTTCCTGGGTCAACATTTTTGTTGATCCTGGAACAACATTCAGATCAACCAATCAGATTTGAGGGACAGGTTTACAGATCATGTCAAGTTTAGGCTTAAAATCATGAATCGGTGCTTCTACATCAGTGTTATTCATCTATCATTTCCCTCTGAATTTTGGGATAACTTATGGGTAGGCTTAGGTTTAGGGGTAGGAATAGGGTTAAGACTAAAGTTTCAGACTAGAATGTTGTTCCAGGATCAACAAAATATGTTGACCCAGGAACGCATCTAACTCCGCAATATCAGGACGTGCTTCTCAACTATGATTCTGTCTGCTCTCTGCCATACCTGTTTGCTCATGTATGACCCCTGCCTGTCTGTACTACACATCTGTTAATAAAAGTTTGCAGATGGATCCTACCCTGAGTCCCGTCTCTTTACATACTGTAGTCACGTTGACTATTTTAGCAATGTCTTTAGTACCTTTCTGGACCTTGAAAGTGGTGGTCAAATTGCTGTATATAAACGAGTCATATACCTCTCGGATTTGATAAAAAATACCTTAATTTGTGTTCAGAAGATGAACAAAGGTTTTATGGGTGTGAAACAACATGAGGGTGAGTAATTAATGACAGAATTTTCATTTTTTTGTGTGAACTAACCCTTTAACAGTGAATTTCAGTACTGATAATATTTTACCTACTAACACTACAAAGGTAAAAATATCTTTCTTTCTTTCTTTCTTTCTTTCTTTCAGCGATTAGGTGGAAAGACACGGGTATCTAATCATTCTGACAGATGATTCCTTAAAGGGTTAGTTCACCCAAAAATGAAAATTCTGTCATTTATTACTCACTCTCATGCAGTTCCACACCTGTAAGACCTTCATTCATCTTCAGAACTCAAATTAAGATATTTTTGTTGAAATCCGATGACTCAGTGAGGCCTGCATAGCCAGCAATGACATTTCCTCTCTCAAGATCCATTAATGTACTAAAAACATATTTAAAGGTGCCAAAGAACATGTTTTTAAAAGATGTAATATAAGTCTTAAGTGTCCCCTGAATGTGTCTGTGAAGTTTCAGCTCAAAATACCCCATAGATTTTTTTTTTATTAATTTTTTTAACTGCCTATTTTGGGGCATCATTATAAATGCGCCGATTTAGGGTATGCGGCCCCTTTAAATCTCGTGCTCCACGCCCCAAGAGCTCGCGCTTGCCTTAAACAACATAAAAAAAGTCCACACAGCTAATATAACCTTCAAAATGGATCTTTACAAAGTGTTCGTCATGCAACATGTCTTATCGCGGAAGTATAGTATGTTTACATTTGATTCTGAATGAGTTTGATTGTGCTCCGTTGCTAAAGCTAACATTACACACTGTTGGAGAGATTTATAAAGAATGAAGTTGTGTTTATGAATTATACAGACTGCAATTGTTTAAAAAATGAAAATAACGACAGTTTTGTTTCCATGAATACAGTAAGAAACGATGGTAACTTTAACCACATTTAACAGTACATTAGGAACATGCTAACGAAACATTTAGAAAGACAATTTACAAACACCACTAAAAATATCATGATATCATGGATCATGTCAGTTATTATTGCTCCATCTGCCATTTTTCACTATTGTTCTTGCTTGCTTACCTAGTCTGATGAACATGGGCTGGCATATGCAAATATTGGGGGCGTACTGTTACGTAACAGTCGGTGTTATGTTGAGATTCGCCTGTTCTTCGGAGGTCTTTTAAACAAATGAGATTTATATAAGAAGGAGGAAACAATGGTGTTTGAGACTCACTGTATGTCATTTCCATGTACTGAACTCTTGTTATTCAACTATGCCGAGGTAAATTCAATTTTTGAATCTAGGGCACCTTTAAATCAGTTCATGTGAGTACAGTGGTTCAATATTAATATTATAAAGCGACGAGAATATTTTTAGTGTGCCAAAAAAAAAAAAAAAACGAAATAATGACTTATATAGTGATGGCCAATTTCAAAACAGGAAATGTCATTTTCATTTTTGGGTGAACTAACCCTTTAAGTACTTTTTATGCATCAGGTTTATGTGTGAGAGGCCTGAATGAAATTTGAATCAGATTTGGCTTGTTTTTTTCTAACTGATGTGGTTAGACCTTTTTATTCTTAATGAACTACTACCTCTCAGGATATCTAAACCGTTTAAGGGTTAACAAACTAGTCCAACCAGGTCTGACCCTTAAAATTACTTTCATTGATAATGATGATTCAGTCATATTTTTGGCATGAATAAGAACAGTCAATTTAGATGTTACCACATGAAGTTTATTTTAGTTCACCAGAAACATACTATGATGTTGTTTCTATAAATATTCGAAACCATAAAAACAATGTACGATTAATGTTTCATTTACAAAATTACATTCCTTCGCAGAGACACTTTTGTAGTACACATTAACTTTCAATTAAATAAATAAATTGCTAAAATGTGAACATGTATATGCTCCAAGGCATTAATAGGACTACTGAGCTTTACAAAATGGTACTTTTCCAGTCCTTTGGAGATAGAGAAGAGGCTGAATCAAACCACCCAACAAAAAACAGATCTGACCAGCAGACCAGAGCTCTGGAATGTACTGGTGTGTCAGAACATAGACGAGTCCTGCCACCAAATATGCGGCATACATGAGAAGAATTGCCATCATAATCTGTACAATGATATTAAATGCTCGTCTCTTCATGTGGTTTTCCTTTTCTCTCTCTCTCCCTCTCTCTCCTGGTCCTGACTGCTTCAGAGCTCTGAGAACAGCCACACAGCAGAATAATTTAACAGACAAAGTGAGCACAGCCTGACACAAGCAATAATATATGTAAACATACATATTAATTGTATTAACGGTAAACACGCAGGTGATAGCAATCATTATCCAGACCACGGTGCAGCAGATCACTCTATATCTGAGAAGTTTGTACTTCAGAAAGGTTACAGGATGAACCACTGCCAGATAACGCTCAACACACATCAGACACTGAAACAGAGGACGACCAGTGAAGGGAATGCCTAGTAGGAATACCAGAACAAACAAGAGACTTGGAAAAGTGAGGTAAAACAGAGACAAAAAAGACCGCAAACAATAGAAAAGCTCACAAACAGACAGATTGAGGCTGAAGAACTCTGATGCAACTCCATTTCCCGCTCCTGTGACGATGAGCCAGATCACATAAGAGTTTTCGGGAAGCACAACAATGAGGTTGAGAAACAATCCAATGTCAAAATCGATGGATGACTCGGTCTTGTTGTTGATGTTGCTTTCTGACATATTAAAAACATCCATTGCTTTCTCTTTTACCTGACTTCCAAAATTCTAAAAAAAACACAGATAAACAGATTAAGTTAGTCAGCCTTAGTACAATCTTAGAAGAAAAATGTATAGAACCTTAAAGGTTTTCAGCCAGATGCTTCGTATATACAACCTTTTAGGGGTTCCCACCATGGGATAATTTTATGGATTTAGTTTTAGCTAAAGGTACGTTATCAAGAGAAAAAAAATGTTAAACATGAAAGTATTATGCAATCATTTAAGCCATTTCTCCTTACATAGAACCTTTTAGGCATAGTGTTCTTGAAAATTGTGTCAAGAACCCTAAGGTTCTATAAAGAACCCCACTGAACCTTTTTTCAGTGTTGTTATGTTTGACAAATAACTGATGTACATGTTGAAATGTATTAAAGAATTGCTATTAAAGAATCATTAAGAATGCTATAAAGTTACACTTAAAAAAAATGTAGATATCAAATTATGCATCAGATAAGTACAAAATATGAATCCAGCGATTATCTACGCTATCCTGCTCGATTTGTAGACCCATGTGATTGTGTTTTAGACATTTGTAATTATATTAAACAATAAGAAAGTCCTGTTTACCTTAGGGTGGTGAACCGATGCTGTCTGTACAGTGTTGATGTCAGTAGACTGAACACCTGCAAAGAATGAAATATACTGACTGTATGTATTTGAAATAAGAATGCATAAAGCAATCATTACCTGAGATGTGATATTCCAGAGGCCAGAGTGACACTACAGGTCTCAATACTTTACAATGCAGGATGAACAGAATGTCATAGTAAACGAATCACATGCAAATGGAGAGAAATGACTAGTTGACACCTGCTGCTAATGAACAATATTTTACAGGGAATCATAAATATATACTGTATGTTATTATTACATACTTGTAGGTCCAGTAATAGTAATATTTTTAACTCAGTTCAAAAGTTTGGGGTCCGTAAGATTTTTTGAAAGAAGTTAATACTTTCATTCAGCAAGAACGCATTAAATTGATCAAAAGTGACAGTTTTGCAAAGGTGTTACAGAGACTCAAGTTGAATTTCATCACATTTAATTTTAAGACTGAATTAATTTATATCAACAAGATATAAATTACCTATTAGATTGTGATGGGTGGGTTTTACACAATTTTATGATGTATGTTGTTGACACAAAACTATATCACATGATATTTTCACCTGTTTTATGATTCATAATATTTGCATCCAGTTGTGTGCAATTACTAATAAATCTAACACTGTAGATTCTGTGAGCTGCATTGATCACCATGAGACACAGCTTCAAGTTTGATATTTGAAATGATTTGAAATTCATTTTTCAGGTAACTAGCCTTTAATTTAAGTTTTCTAATCACAGTTTTTAACCTAATGTCAAACTTGTAATGATCAAATGTTTAGTGTGCTGCCAAATATAGATGTTTACTTGATCACTATACTTAAAAAAAATGGCAAAATACATTTTCATGTTTTCCATAAACAATGTGTTTATTTATCCAGTACATATTCCAGATATTTAGATATTTATTCAATTATATCTGTTGATTCAGAAATAGCAAAAATATACTTCACACTTTAAAATACTTGTAGTGTATTTATTTACAGTATATTTGAAAATTGATCTTTTTTTGTTTGTTTTGTTTTGTTTTTGAAGTCAGGTGAAAGCAGAGTGAGAATGGATATTTTCGATATTTTATCCATGCCAAACAACATGACAACAACAAGCAATGCCGATTCATTCCTGAACTTTCACACTGCCGGATGGATCTTCAGCCTCATTGTTGTGCTTCCCGAAAACTCTTATGTGATCTGGCTCATCGTCACAGGAGCGGGAAATGGAGTCGCATCAGAGTTCTTCAGCCTCAATCTGTCCATTTGTGAGATTTTGCTCTGTCTGCAGTCTTTTTTGTCGCTAGTGGCCAGAGCTTTTCAAGGAGTCTGGTTTTTTGTGGGATTTCTAACAGGCATTCCCATCACTGGCCGTCCTCTGTTTCAGTGTCTGATCTGTGTTGAGCGTTACCTGGCAGTGGTTCATCCTGTAACCTTTCTGAAGTTCAAACCTCTCAGATATAGAGTGATCTGCTCCACTGCAGCCTGGATTATGATTCTTGTGTCTTGTGTGTTTGCCAGTTTTACTGTCTTTAAATTTCAAATGTATTTGTTTGTATGTTATTGCTTGTCTCAGGCTATGCTCACTTTTTGTATTATGTTGTTCTGCTGTTTGGCTGTTCTCAGAGCTCTGAAGCAGTCAGGACCAGGAGAGAAAAGAAGAGAGGAGGAAAACCACATGAAGAGAAGAGCTTTTAATATCATCGTAATGATTATAATGGCCATGCTTCTCATATATGCTTCATAATTGTTCACAGGACTCAGCTATGCTCTGACAGATGAGCTTATTTTAACACTATGGTGTATTGGTCAGATTTGTTTTTTGCTGGGTGGTTTGGTTCAGCCTCTTCTCTATCTCCACAGAAATGGAAAACTATCGTCATGTAAAACTCCATAGTTCTGTTCATTTATTGGCTTTCATATATATATATATATATATATATATATATATATATATATGATATATACAATTGTTTTTTTGTTGTTGTTGTTGTTGTTTTTTTTGTTGTTGTTTTTTTGTGATGGTTGTTGATGAGTCCCTTGTTTGTCTTGAACAGTTAAACTGCCCAGGTCCTGCAGATTCTTGTTTTCAAGGATGTTTTGCATATTTGAACCCTTTGCAGCAGTGACTGTATGATTTTGAGATCCATCTTTTCACAATGAAGACAATTGAGGGACTCAAACACAACTATTAAAAAAGGTTCCAACATTCACTGATGCTCCAGAAGGAAACACGATGCATTAAGACCCAGGGGGTATAAACTTTTTGAATTTGAAGATCAAGGTAAATTGTACTTAATTTGTCTTCCAGGAAACATGCAGGTATCTTCCGTTGCTTCTGAAGGGCAGTACTAAATGAAAAAAAAAGATATTTAAACAAAATAAGAAAAATTTGGACATCTTCATCCTGTTCAAAAGTTTTCACCCCCTTGATGCGTCGTGTTTCCTTCTGGAGCATCAGTGAATGATTGAACCTTCTTCATAATATTAGTCATTCATTCAATTGCTAAACTGAAACACCCAGGTACCAGTTGGGATGTTTTGCTTGGTGTGACAGCTAATTTTATTGGACCAAGTATTACATCTATTGTGAACTGTCTTTCTACAGGTATTTTTCCATCATGTCTTAAGCAAGCGGTCATTCAGCCTCTTCTCAAGAAGTCGGCTCTGGACCCTTTGGATTTCACAAATTACCGGCCAATTTCAAAGCTGCCTTGTATTTCAAAAATATTGGAGAAAATGGTTTTATCTCAGTTGAGCTCTTTTTTGGCTAATAATTATGTGCCAGATGCTTTTCATTCTGGTTTTAGGGCAGGACACAGCACCGAATCAGCTTTATTGCAAGTTTCCAATGATTTGTTACTCATTGCAGACTCGGGTAGTCGAGGAGCTTTAATTATGCTCAACCTTATAGTGCAGCTTTTGATCTTATAGATCCTGACATCCTTATTAAACGTTTAAAGCATGTTGTGGGTCTGAGAGGGACTGTTATAAAAGGGTTTTCTTCTTATTTGAAGGGACGATTATTTTCAGTGAGGGTTGGGGAATTTTCTTCCTCTTCAGTTCCTATTGACTGTGGAGTACCTCAGGGCTCCATTTTGGGGCCTATTCTGTTTTTCACTATTTCTGTTGCCTTTAGGCCGTATTTTTTTTTAAAACACAGTATGTCTTATCACCTTTATGCTGATGATATTCATATTTATCTACCTACATCTGGAGGATCAACTTCTCAGTCATCCTTTCTACTATGTCTTGAGGAGGTGAAGTGCTGGCAAGAGCAAAATCGCCTACAGCTTAATGCGAATAAATCTGAAGTAATCATTTTTGGGCCAAATAAGGTTGACTGTGACATAAACAATGTGTTAGGTACATGGACAACAAATGTGCAGTCTCAAATAAGAAATTTAGGTGTAAGTTTTGACTCAGCTTTAACGTTTGATCATCAGATTAAATGTGTGGTGAAAAGTTGCTTCTTTCAGTTGAGGACTATTGCAAAAATGAAATCCTTTCTATCTGTTGCTGACCTTGAGATAGTGATACATGCATTTATCTCCTCCCGTTTGGACTACTATAATGCACTTTATTTGGGAGTAAGCCAAACTCTTATTTCAAAATTGCACTTGGTCCAGAATGCAGCTGCGAGGCTCCTTACTAACACAAAGAAAAGGGAGCATATTACTCCAGTTTTGGAAAAGCTGCATTGGCTTCCGGTTAAACATCGGATTCAGTACAAGGTGTTGCTGTATGTTTTTAAAGCTGTCCATGAGATGGCCCCAGAATATATTACGGACATGATGAACTCTGGTCACAGTAAAATCCACAGAGTTAAATCAACTCTGCTCAGATAACATTTGGTCCCTCTCTGAATAGTGTTAAAATAACACTGAAGCAGAGTTAAAGTTAATGAAATAATTAAGCTATTAATTCAGGGGTGACTGAACATTAATGATGAACACCTGCTGTTAACAAGCAGAATAACTGAAGAAAAGAGAAACACAAGAACTACAAGTGACTTCAGCCAAAACTAGTGACTTCACACTATTGCAATTGCTCAAACACAAATTATTTTAAAAACATAAAAATGTCAAGAGCCCAACTAAAACAAACCATGACCACCACGATGGTGGCATAATTTGACCAATAAAACACCAACATCTAAACCTATGTTCATTTTCAAAAAGAAATTATTTAGACATGTGACAGAAAAAAAGTCAATATGGTTAGTAATAAGTAAGTCATATCTTGAGAGATTTAATGTCTTTTACCTTCAGTTGATTTCAATTAAATGGTTTTGGCTGAAGTCACTTGTAGTTCTTGTGTTTCTCTTTTCTTCAGTTATTCTGCTTGTTAACAGCAGGTGTTCATCATTAATGTTCAATCATCCCTGAATTTTACTGTGTAGATCTCAAAGATAATTTAATTGCTTACTGCTACTCTAATTGCTACTGGGATCATGCATTTTTCGGTTGCCGGCCCAAGACTGTTGAATACCCTTCCACCTGACATCAGATCTGCACCCTCAGTTGAAGTTTTTAAATCTGGTGTGAAAACATACTTGTTTTCTATGGCTTTTAACTGTTGACTTTTGGATGATGTATATTGTTTTAAATTTATTTTTCTGTAATTGTTGATTTTTGTTTTTGTTTGTTGTGTTGCTGTACAGTCCTTTGGTCTACTTTGTAGTGGAAAGGGCTCTATAAATAAAGATTATACATGCCTATGGTATTTGCTGTTAAGAATCATGACATTTTCACCTGGCTGTTGTATGATTAATAATATTTGCATACAGTTCAATGCAACAAATAATGATTCCAGCATTGTAGATTCTGGCATGTGAGCTGCACTGATCACCTTACGAGACAGAGCTTTTAGTTCATGTGAAATAGAGGGAAAATCTGACATTATTCAGGTAAATAAGGTATTTTTTTGTATTTTATTTTTCTAATCATAATTTGTAACCATCAGAATAAGCAAAAGCTTTATGTGCTGCAAAGGGTAGAGGTTTATTCTACTTTACCGCTAGAGTTTTTTTTTTTTTTTTAAAGGCAAAATCCTCAAAGCAAATTGTTTTCCACTCACAATGCCTTTGTATATTTACTGATTATTTATGTAGTATATGGACATTTAAATATTTACTTAATTATACATCTGTTGACTCAGAAATAGCAAATATACTTCAGACATTAAAATCAAACACACTGTACTTTATAGCATTCTTTAATTTACTATTTATATTTGAAAATAAATTCTGTTGACCAACATTTTATTTATTTATTTATTTATTTTTGATATCAGGTAAAAAGATAGAGTGGGAGAAAATGGATATTTTCAGCAACATCACAGCAAACAATGCATCATATTTGGACTTTTACACTGCCGGATGTATCTTCAACCTCATTGTTGTACTTCCCGAAAACTCTTATGTGATCTGGCTCATCGTCACAGGAGCGGGAAATGGAGTCGCATCAGAGTTCTTCAGCCTCAATCTGTCTGTTTGTGAGATTTTCTCCTGTCTGCAGTCTCTTTTGCTTCTGTGCAGAAATTTCCAAAATCTCTTGTTTATTGTGGCATTTCTGTCAGGCTTTTCTGTCACTGGTCGTCCTCTGTTTCAGTGTCTGATCTGTGTTGAGCGTTACCTGGCAGTGGTTCATCCTGTAACCTTTCTGAAGTTCAAACCTCTCAGATATAGAGTGATCTGCTGCACTGTGGCCTGGATAATAATTCTGATGACTTGTGTGTTTGCCAGTTTAACTATTTGTTTTGCATGTTTTTCCTTTCATATGTTTTTGTTCATGTACTTTTATTTGTGTCAGGCTCTGCTCACGTTTTTATTTATGTTGTTCTGCTGTTTGGCTGTTCTCAGAGCTCTGAAACAGTCAGGACCAGGAGAGAAAAGGAGAGAAAAGGAAAATAGCACAAAGAGAAGAGCTTTTAACATCATTGTGATGATAATAATCACAATGCTTTTCGTATATGCTTCGTATTTGTTGACAGGACTCAGCTATCTTCTGAGACATGAGCTTATTTCAACACTCTGGTGTATTGGTCAGTTCTGTTTTTTGCTGAGTGGCTTGGTTCAGCCTCTTCTCTATCTTCACAGGACTGGAAAACTATCTCTTTGTAAAGCTCCATAGTACTGTTAATTTCTTGGCTTGCATTTATTTATGTATGGTCACATTTTTATCAATGTGTATTATGTTAAATTTAAAGAAGACTGGCATCATTGCTTGCTTAATAAAAGAAACACTCTTTAATACTCCGCTGAATATACAATAAGAGCCATTGTGATGGATGCTATTCATTTTTGTTTATTATTTTTTGTGGTTTCACATATTTAGAGATGTCATGTCTGTATAATTTTTTTTTGTATTTGGGGGCTTGAGCCCCTGTCCTTTTTCAAAATGAATCAAAAGTGCCCCTCTCAGACAAATAGCAATGATAATATTGTGGTCAATAAAACAAAATGCATTTAAATTAGCCTATAATTAACATTAATCCATACAATAGTAACAAATCGCCCAAAAAGCCAGAAAATTCCCGTTTATTTTTACATATCCATCAGTCTGAGCAAAGAATATACACTAACAAGAAGTGACACTTAATAGAACGTTCCATTGCAACACCGGCGCCCAGCAGCGGCCCTGCGTTTCCGCCATTTTTGGGTGAAAGGGAGTCGGCAGTCCACTAGTTTCTATGGCAATATCAGTTGCTTTGTTAAAAAAAATGTACATTAAAGCTGAAATCCAACCTGAATGAAGACAACACAGATTAAAATACTATCACTAGTGATCATCAAATCCTTTTAACAGTTTATTTTACACACTTTGTGTTTGTCTTCCACTTTTTTCACAAAATCTTTGCTTTCTAGAAACCTAGTCAGTTTGGTTTAAAATTCTTTAAAAGGCTTATAAACACTGAATTATTACCAACATATGAAATTAAATTAAGGACATGCATCAGAAAAATTGGGAATGTTAATAAATATAATAAAGACAATAAATATATGAATATAACAGCTTGATTTTGCAGTGTTGTCTAATGTCCGTTAAAGCAAAAGTGTCCAAATGTGGGAATTATGCAATAACAGACACAGCAATGCATTGTGTATTTTAAGATCATTATGTTTGTAGCGTGATCCATTAAAATGTACAATATATATATTTCAATTTAGACCTAGATATTATTACTATTACTCCACTACAAACATGATGATCTTAAATGTATTAATTATTAATTTACTATTAATAAATGTGTAAAGTTGCATAAAATGGAAATACTCAGTAAAGTAGGCTAATTATGTTACCTCAGATGGATGAATGGTTGGATTCCACAACTGGTATCATAAAACATATACAAGACAATAAAACATTTACTGTAGGAGCCATACAATTTACTGCTGACTTAATTTAAAAAACTGTTCTATTGCGCTTTTGTCATAAATAATACACCAACCAATTGTGATATGACACAAGATGTTCAAATTGAATTGGACAATGTGAAGTAGAGCAGTAATTTCCCATTCTAATCTGTGGTGCCAAATCTGTGTTTTCCTGCGGAATTGGGCTACTTTTACACTGTTGCCGCGGGTGGGTTTTCATGTCCGCGGGTTGAATCAACTCAAAATAACGTGATATTTAGCCCCTGGAATGCAATTTTTACCAGAGGAGCCCCTCCAAAAATGCGAATTTTATCCCCGGAACGTGATTTTTATTGTGGGACCCTCCTGAAATGTGATTGGGCTAGTTTTGAGGAGCAATTGGGCGGGTTTTGTTGTGAAAACCTGGCAACCCTGGATCTAATTCATTAATTGGTTGAAAAGTACATGGACAGACTAGCTTGCATTTGTGGAGCGATTTCTGCGGTTTGTCTCATTTTATAAGTCAAATTTGCATCGTTGACAAAATGGATGTTAACTGACTACAAAGCTCTGCACAAAACCATGACACCAAAAGTCGCATTAAGTGAAGTTCCTAAACGTAATTTAGGGAGGAGCGAGCCCATCTAATCTTCCAATCAACAGCCAGCTCAATAAGCAATCAATAAGCAGCTGCTTACCTCTCTTCAGTCTCAGCTGTTTCAGCATCCCTCCACCTCCCCAAACTCCACCTTCATTTCAGGTACCTTGCCCTATGTAATCACATCCTATATTTATTCACTGGGGGGTGTATCAGAGCTCGAGTTGAAGATGCTTCATCGAGCCCCTCCTCAGTGGACAGCAAGCCAAATTAGCTAACCTAATACCCTAAAGATTATATGGGCAAACAAACTCGTTAATGGTAAGTAAGTAGTGTTCTATTCATTTAGTGTATTTATGTATATTGATACACCTTTTACTATTTGATGAAACTATCATAGTTAATGAAGCCCAAGTGCTGCCCACAGGCCTATTATGTGAAGTGTAGGCTGGCGAAATGGTGACGTGAAAGGACTTTATTATATTACCATTTTTTTATTTTTATGCAGCATTATGAAAAAAGTCTCTTAAGCTCATCTGGCATTTTTTTTTTTATCAAAAACAACAATATATTATTACAATTTAAAATAATAGTTTTCTATTTTAATATACTTTAAAATATAATTTATTCATATAATTTATGCTGTTCTTTTTTAACATTTTATTCATCAAAGAATCCTGAAAAAAGTATCACAGGTTATAAAAAATGTTAAGCGGCACAACTGTTTCCAACACTGATAATAAATCAACATATTAGAATAATTTCTGAAGGATCAGGTGACACTGAATATTAGTTCCCTTTCGATACTTCACTCGTACTGCGTATGGGGAAAGGTCTCCCTTTTTCCCCGCTGCTGAAGCCTTTTTCAATAACGCAGTGTAACTGCATCGTCATTGGTTCACTCATAGACAAGTTGTTGAACCAATGACGGCGCTGCATAGCTGCGCGGCCTATGGCGACAAAGCGCGCGAATATTCCCGACCTCTACTTCTCTTCGCTGATCTCCGCCTGAAGCCGAAGAAGCTCGCCGCCTTCCTGACAGCTCTCGCCGCCGTCTGAAGAGGCTCCCGCAGCGGACTCGCCTGGATTCGCCGGACGAGGACAGCGCCGGCGCCTTCACTGACTGCAGCTGCAGCGCCGTCGTTTGGCCGCCGCCTCCCGCTTCCCGCTCCCGGCCGCTTCCTGTGCGTCCCCTGCCGCTATCCGGCGCGCCGCCTGAGGGCTTCACCCGCGGCTTAACGCCGCTCTAAAAGAGCGTTTCCACAGCGGTTTTCACCGCTTCTAAGAGCTTCCGCGGCCCTCGCCGCTCTACAAAGAGCCACCCAACTGCCGTTTTCACGGCACCGGCATCTCCCGATGCCCCGTCACTCATGTGCTACGTACAGGGCCCCCCTGCACGATAGCGACGGACACAGCGAGTGCGTCGCCTGCCTGGGCAAGCCCCATGCGGACGGCGCGCTTGCTGGAGACTCATGCCCGCACTGCGAGTGCATGAGTCTCAGTTCCCTGCGCTCGCGGGTCGCCTTCTTCACGGAGGGCGATCTCGCCGCTCGCGCCCTCCCGTCTCCTTCCTCCCGCGAACCGGCCAGGAAGAGACAGCGGGGTAGAGCGACTCAGCGCCCGGAGTTAGGCGAGCTCACGCCGGCCCAGCCCCCGCGTGCCTCGCCCTCTCCTCCCAGGGAACCCTCTCCTGTTCTGTTCTCTCGCCCTGAGCAGCATCCCTCTGCCGAAGCAAGTGACCTCATCTCATTCGGAGGAACAGACGACGAGCAGGATGACTCCATGTCACTTGCGGCTTCCGAAGCGGAAGCATGGGTTGGTGAGCCGGATGACCCCGCTCCCCCGCCTCCCTTGGAGCCCATTGAGCACGGCCAGGGCATGGATGCCGAACTATTCCGCATCCTGTCCAGAGCCGTGGAAGAGCTGGACCTCGAGTGGGCCCCTCCAGAGGAGCCGTCTCGCAGCCGCCTGGACGAGTGGTTCCTCCCAGGCCGCCGCCAAGCACCTCGCCAGCGCTCAGCGCCCTTTTTTCCCGAGGTTCACGAGGAGCTCACGAAGTCGTGGCGCGCTCCGTATTCCGCCCGCCTTCACACAACGCACCGCTCCGCCCTCACCGCCGTCGATGGCGCCGAAGAGAAGGGATACGAGCACCTGCCACCCCTAGACGAAGCGGTGGCTGCTCACCTCTGCCCTCCCGCGGCTGTGGGATGGAAGACTAAGAGGGCCCTTCCCTCCAAGCCCTGTCGGACCACCTCTACTTTGGCTGGACGGGCTTACACCTCGGCGGGCCAGGCTGCCTCCGCGCTTCATACAATGGCCATATTTCAGGTCTTCCAGGCCAAACTCCTCCGCTCGCTGGACGAGTCTGGAATTGACGCGCCGGCTTTCAAGGATCTTCGCAGCCCCACCGACCTTGCCCTGCGAGCCACGAAGGCCACGGCCCAGGCCATCGGGCGTTCCATGGCCAGCCTGGTAGTTTTGGAGCGCCACCTGTGGCTCAACCTTACGGAGATCAAGGACCTGGACAAGACGGCCTTCCTAGACGCCCCGGTCTCTCCCTCTGGTCTCTTCGGGCCTGCAGTGGACGGCTTCACCGAGCGCTTTACTGCTGCGCAGAAATCGTCTCAGGCTATGAGGCATTTCTTGCCTAAGCGCTCCAGCTCTGCTTCTGCGTCCGGCCGCCCCAGGACTGCGCCGGCTCAGCAGAACAAGCCAGCTCCACCCGCAACACAGGCAGCGCCACCCAAGGAGCAGCGCCAGCGCTCGCGCCCTGCGAAGCGCCCTCCCTTCCCGAGACGCCAGGGACCCCGGCCCAAGATTGTGCTGGACCCGGTGCCTCCGAAGTCGTCCTGATTCGTCAGGAAGGAAGAGGATGGGGGATCGTCCCGTTGCGACCGGACAACCCCAAAAGCTCCCACGAGTAATTTCCCCTCCGCCTCGTTTAATTCCGGGCGTGGGAAACATGCTCCATGTGACAGCTGGGCCCACACCTGTTGCGCCCACTCTAAACGCCGTTTTCACAGCGAACAATATTTTACCTCATCAAAAAGAGAGCAAATTTCCTCTTCCACCTCTCTCGGTGTACGACCCCCTCAACGGCGGTCTGTCATCCGATATCATTCAACCCCTTGCCACTCGGGCCGAGGCCTGGCAGGCCATCCCCGATGTGTCAGAATGGGTTATGGGGATCGTAACCCAGGGCTACTCGCTCCAGTTTGCACGACGGCCCCCTCGCTTCGGCGGGGTGCTTCAAACCTCGGTCAATCCGGACGACGCACATGTCCTCCGAACCGAAGTCATGACGTTGCTAAGAAAGGGAGCTGTGGAAATAGTTTCCCAGACAGAGAGCGAGTCAGGCTTTTACAGCCGCTACTTTCTGGTCCCCAAGAAAGATGGTGGTCTCAGACCCATTCTAGACCTCAGACTTTTGAATCACTCCCTCATGAGACGGAAGTTCAAAATGCTGACGCTGAAACAGATCCTCGCGCACATTTGCCCCGAGGACTGGTTCTGCTCGCTGGACCTGAAGGATGCGTATTTTCACATCCAGATAGCCCCCCGTCACAGACGATTCTTGAGATTCGCATACGAGGGAGTGGCGTACCAATATACGGTCCTGCCCTTCGGGCTGTCTCTGGCTCCTCGCACTTTCACCAAGTGCATGGACGCGGCGCTTTCCCCTCTGAGGCAAATGGGAATCCGGGTCCTAAATTATCTCGACGACTGGCTCATTCTAGCCCGTTCGCGAACCGAGCTGGAACACCACAGATCCGTGCTCCTCAGCCATTTACAATGCCTGGGTCTCAGGGTCAACTTAGCCAAGAGCTCGCTGTGCCCCACCCAGCGAATCTCGTTTCTGGGGGCAGTTTTCGACTCAGACCGCATGACGGCAGTAGTCTCGCCGGAGCGTGCTCTAGCGATTCGGCAGCTCACGGCCTCAATCAAGAACAAAGCCTGTCTTCCTCTGAAGTTTTTCCAGAGGCTACTAGGGCTGATGGCTTCCGCCTCCCCGGTGCTGCAGCTCGGCCTTCTTCGGATGCGGCCTCTTCAGTACTGGTTGAAGTTCCGGGTTCCTCTCAGCGCCTGGCGGCACGGCCGCTTATGTCTCAAAGTCAATCAGGCCTGTCTTCTAGCCCTGAAACCTTGGATGGACCCTATGTGGTTCAAGCGCGGAGTACCCTTACAGGCGGTCTCTCGAAGGACGGTGCTCTCAACGGACGCTTCCAACTTGGGTTGGGGCGCTGTGTGCGAGGGCAGACCGGCCTTCGGCTTGTGGAATCACGAGGAAAGCCGTCTACACATCAACTGTCTAGAGATGCTAGCAGTGATGAAGGCCCTTCAGTCTTTTCAGGCTCACTTGACAGGACGTCATGTTCTAGTCCGATCGGACAGTATGACAGTGGTGTCATATTTAAACCACCAGGGCGCTCTCTCGTCCAGCCGCTTATGCGCTCTGGCGAAACGTCTTCTGGAATGGGCTCTTCCGAGGCTTCAGTCGCTCAGAGCAACTCATGTTCCTGGCAGGAACAATCTGGGTGCAGACATGTTGTCACAGAGCAACATCCCCTCCGACGAGTGGATGCTCCACCCCAAAGTGGTCCTCAAGATTTGGGAGTTCTTCGGGAGGGCAGAGATAGACCTCTTCGCCTCAGAAGACAACTCTCATTGCCCAACATTTTTCTCGAAGGAAGTCGATGCTCTGGCCCATACATGGCCCAGCACGCTCCTTTACGCCTTCCCTCCGATCGCACTGATCCCTCAGGTCATCAGGCGCATCAGAGAAGACCAACACAGAGTCCTTCTGGTAGCCCCGCTCTGGAGGAACCAGGTTTGGTCCTCGGAGCTGTTCAAGCTCTCCCTGAGAGCCCCGTGGCTGATTCCCCTGAGACGGGACCTCCTCTCTCAGGCAAACAGAACGATCTGGCACCCACAGCCGGAGCTTTGGGCTCTGCACCTCTGGTCCCTTGATGGGAGCCGACCAGCCTCCCCGGGGATGTCCTAAATACCATTTCTCAGGCTAGAGCCCCGTCCACGAGACGCCTCTATGACCAGAAATGGTCTGTCTTTGTTGATTGGTGTTCCTCACGCAACATAGACCCTGTGGAGAGTGACGTATCCTTCATACTGTCTTTCCTCCAGGAACGCTTGGAAATGGGGCGCACCCCTTCTACTCTTAAGGTTTACGTAGCAGCCATTGCGGCATTCCATGCTCCCATTGCTGGCCAATCAGTGGGACGTAACGGCCTTATAATCCGTTTCCTGAGGGGTGCTAGGCGATTGAATCCTCCTCGCCCCCTCACCGTTCCCACTTGGGACCTCTCACTGGTCCTCAGGGCCTTAAAGGGAGCCCCCTTTGAGCCAATGGGTTCAGCCAATCTCAGGCCCCTAACGCTAAAGACCGCTCTGCTGTTAGCACTGGCATCGGTTAAGCGCGTTGGCGATTTGCAGGTCCTCTCTGTCAGCCCTGCATGCCTTGAATTTGGGCCTGGAGACTCGAAGGTCGTTCTGAAACCTAGGCATGGCTACGTTCCTAAGGTGCTCTCAACCCCGTTTAGAGCTCAGGTCATCTCGCTTTCTGCTCTTCCTCCCTCGGCGGATGAACGAGAGCTAGAGCTACTCTGCCCAGTCAGGGCATTGAGGACCTATGTGGAGCGATCACAGCCTTTCAGGCAGTCGGATCAGGTCTTTATTTGTTTTGGTGGCCGCACCAAAGGGTCTCCGGTCTCAAAACAGCGCCTTTCCCGTTGGATAGTGGACGCTATTAACCTGTGCTACTCCTCACTGGGTGCGGACTGCCCCATAGGAGTCAGGGCCCACTCCATTAGAGGAATGGCTTCCTCGTGGGCTTGGTCCAACGGAGTTTCTATTCAAGACATCTGTGAGGCGGCCGGCTGGTCTTCGCCGTCCACCTTTGTCAGATTCTATCATCTCGATGTCCCGACCTTGCAAGCTCGGGTTCTTTCAGTGTGATTGAGCGGCCTCTGGCGAGTTCCGCCTCACACAACCCCAGGATTTATTTCCTTAAGTGTAACTAGGGTTCGATTAAGGTTTGCCTTCTCGCTTGTCTTTTGGACCCACTCCCATGTGTCCAATTTCAGGCTATATCGTTCCCAGCCGTGGCACGGCGTGGTTGAATTCGTTCCCCATACGCAGTACGAGTGAAGTATCGAAAGGGAACGTACTCGGTTACTAACGTAACCTCGGTTCCCTGAGATACGGAACGAGTACTGCGTCACTTGCCGTGCCACGAGGCTGCGGCTTCAGGGTCGTCGCTTCAGTCGATTACACTGAAATCCTATGGCGAAATGCCTGCTTATATAGCCCCTAACCCCGCCCATTTCGGCGGGAATATTCGCGCACTTTGTCGCCATAGGCCGCGCAGCTATGCAGCGCCGTCATTGGTTCAACAACTTGTCTATGAGTGAACCAATGACGATGCAGTTACACTGCGTTATTGAAAAAGGCTTCAGCAGCGGGGAAAAAGGGAGACCTTTCCCCATACGCAGTACTCGTTCCGTATCTCAGGGAACCGAGGTTACGTTAGTAACCGAGTACGATTTATTATGCTAAAAAAATCGGTTTTGCTTCACAGAAATAAATTATATGTTGAAGTATATATAAATAGAAAACCACTTTTTCAACTGTAATATTATTTCACAATATTACTTTTTTTCTGTATTTTGATCAAATAAATGCAGGCTTGATGAGATGTCTTGCAAAAACATAAAATAGTAATGTTTCCAAACTTTTGACACACATACATTATATATATATATACAAACCCGATTCCAAAAAAGTTAGGACACTGTACAAATTGTTAATAAAAAAGGAATGCAATAATTTACAAATCTCATAAACTTATATTTTATTCACAATAGAATATGGATAACATATCAAATATTGAAAGTGAGACATTTTGGAATGTCATGCCAAATATTGGCTCATTTTGGATTTCATGAGAGCTACACATTACAAAAAAGTTGGGACAGGTAGCAATAAGAGGCCGGTAAAGTTAAATGTACATATAAGGAACAGCTGGAGGACCAATTTGCAACTTATTAGGTCAACTGGCAACATGATTGGGTATAAAAAGAGCCTCTCAGAGTGGCAGTGTCTCTCAGAAGTCAAGATGGGCAGAGGATCACCAATTCCCCCAATGCTGCGGCAAAAAATAGTGGAGCAATATCAGAAAGGAGTTTCTTAGAGAAAAATTGCAAGAGTTTGAAGTTATCATCATTTACAGTGCATTATATCATCCAAAGATTCAGAGAATCTGGAACAATCTCTGTGCGTAAGGGTCAAGGCCGGAAAACCATACTGGATGCCCGTGATCTTCGGGCCCTTAGACGGCACTGCATCACATACAGGAATGCTACTGTAATAGAAATCACAACATGGGCTCAGGAATACTTCCAGAAAACATTGTCGGTGAACACAGTCCACCGTGCCATTCGCCGTTGCCGGCTAAAACTCTATAGGTCAAAAAAGAAGCCAAATCTAAACATGATCCAGAAGCGCAGGCGTTTTCTCTGGGCCAAGGCTCATTTAAAATGGACTGTGGCAAAGTGGAAAACAGCTCTTTCACCCATAGAAAACATTTGCCACATCATAAAGAGGAAGATGCGACAAAGAAGACCTAAGACAGTTGAGCAACTAGAAGCCTGTATTAGACAAGAATGGGACAACATTCCTATTCCTAAACTTGAGCAACTTGTCTCCTCAGTCCCCAGACATTTACAGACTGTTATAAAAAGAAGAGGGGATGCCACACAGTGGTAAACATGGCCTTGTCCCAACTTTTTTGAGATGTGTTGATGCCATGACATTTAAAATCAACTTATTTTTCCCTTAAAATGATACATTTTCTCAGTTTAAACATTTGATATGTCATCTATGTTGTATTCTGAATAAAATATTGAAATTTGAAACTTGAACATTTGAAAAAAGTGTACTGGTAACATTGTTTGCTTAATGAGAGAAATATACTTGAATAATAAATATATAATACTTCTTAAATAAACCAATAAGAGTCATCATGATGGATTTTATTTATTTATTGTGCATCTTGTTGTGGCTTCAAATATTTAGAGAAATGTTTTGTCATGTAATCTAAAAAATAAAGTATATTATGTGGTTACATCTACATTAATTGGTTTTATTTAGTCAAAAACATGAATAAATCAACCTGACTCCATTAAGTTAGACCAATGCAAGTAATTTTAAGGGTTACATCTAGCAGAAATGGTTCATTATGGTATACATTTGGACTTTTTTTACATTCATGATATTTTTAACATCAAGAGGCAAGAATGCAATTCAGAAATTTTGCTAATAAGCAGTTTCAGTCCTGCTAGTCGTACAATACAGAGAAAGCTAATACACTAAAATAACATAATGCTATAAATTGTACTCACTGTACTTAGTTATAAGTTATTTGTGATTCTTTTGCAATTCAAAAAGGCTACTTTACATGTCAAAATACAGTGAATATCAGTATTAACATAATGTATTAGATGCCATACATCACCTAAGGGATTATGCGCTGTGGGATGTGATTTGTCATCAATCCTAGTCCGTTTCTGTTTACGTTACACAATATGCTTTATATGCTCCCATGATCTGTGCTGTTAAGGATCACATGATAATTTAACCTGGCTGATCTATGATTCAGAAGATTTGCATTTAGATTCTTAATAAATCCAACAATGTAAATTTGTGAGTTGCACTAAAAGTTTATTTTGAGATGGTGGGATGATTTCACATTCATTATTCAGGTAACCAACAATTTCTAGGAGATTGGTAATACTGTAGAAAACAGTGCAATTTTATTTTAGCAGGAAGAGGAATTGCATCCGAAATCTTCATTTCGAGCAGGAAGAGGAATTGCATCTGAAATCTTCATTCTAAACGTCTCTGTTTGCGAGATTGTGTTTTGTCTGCGCTCACTGATATCTGCACTTGCCAATGATTTTCCAAAGCTCTGGGAGATTGTGATGTTTTTAACAGGAATTGTCATCACTGGTCATTTCTTTCAATGTCTGATCTGTGTTGAGCGTTACCTGGCAGTGGTTCATCCTGTAATCTTTCCGAAGTACAAACCTCTCAGATACAAAGTTGCCTGCTCCATTGTTACCTGGATAGCGAATCTTATATCTTGTGTGTTTTGTATGCAATTCATAAACCCCTGTTTTAAGCGTCATTTTGCGTACTTTTACCTGTCACAGTTCTCAGTCTACCTCTCCATAAACCTGTTCTGCTGTTTGGCTGTTCTCAGAGCTCTGAAGCAGCCTGGACCTGGAGAGAGAGTATTGTTGTCACGGAATGCACAGACACGAGATGATAAGATCCATGTGCAGTTT
Organism: Ancherythroculter nigrocauda; assembly: GCA_036281575.1. Classification (NCBI taxonomy): domain Eukaryota; kingdom Metazoa; phylum Chordata; class Actinopteri; order Cypriniformes; family Xenocyprididae; genus Ancherythroculter; species Ancherythroculter nigrocauda. The sequence goes on from VTFQ01000017.1 coordinate 29,560,648, forward strand.
AATAAGGCAAGTCCAAGGCATAAACAGTCCACAAAAACAGAAACCAGAAACGAAGTGCATGAACAGAAAACTGGCTGGAGCGGGCTCTGGAGTGGACTCACTGGCTGGAGCGGGCTCTGGAGTGGACTCACTGGCTGGAGCGGGCTCTGGAGTGGACTCACTGGCTGGAGTAAACTCACTGACTGGAGTGGGCTCTGGAGTAGACTCACTTGCTGGAGTGGGCTCTGAACTAGACTCACTGACTAAAGCTGGATCTGGAGTGGACTCACTGACTGGAGCGGGCTCTGGAGTGGACTCACTGACTAAAGCGGGCTCTGGAATGGACTCACTGACTGGAGCGGGCTTTGAAATGGACTCACTGGCTGGAGCAGGTTCTGGAGTGGACTCACTGGCTGGAGCGGGCTCTGGAGTGGAATCACTGACTGGAATAAACTCACTGACTGGAGCGGGCTCTGGAGTGGACTCACTGACTAAAGCGGGCTCTGAAGTGGACTCACTGACTGGAGCGGGCTCTGGACTGGACTCACTGACTAAAGCGGGCTCTGGAGTGGACTCACTGACTAGAGCGGGCTCTGGAGTGGACTCACTGGCTGGAGCGGACTCTGGAGTGGACTCACTGGCTGGAGCAGGCTCTGGAGTGGACTCACTGGCTGGAGCGGGCTCTGGAGTGGACTCACTGGCTGGAGCGGGCTCTGGACTTTGAGGTCTGAAGGAAAGCTTCTTCCTTTTCCTCCTCCTCCCTTTACCGGGGTGAAGCTGAGGCTCAGTGCCCACCTCCCCTGTGACTTCAGAGACGGATTCATGGTCTGGAGCATGCACACTGCCTGGTTGACTTGGTGAGGCCCATTCTATCCGATGGCGGAGATATGCGGCGAATCTCCAGAAATCCAAGTCCTGTAGCCCTTCTATCTCACACTGAGGTAGAGGATCACCAAGGCAACAATTAAAAGTATCCTTCAGCGCCGCATCGTTGTACCTCAGCCCCACCGCCATCGTCCAAAAGACTTTGGCGAAGCATCCTACCTCTTCTCCCTCATGGCGTAGAGCCATCACTGCCCCAAGCAGTGCCACACGCTCCCTGCAAGTGGCTGACAGAATAGTCCTCATGCTGCTGGATCTTTATTTGGTGGTTCGTTCTGTCACGGAATGCACAGACACGAGATGATAAGATCCATGTGCAGTTTAATAAGGCAAGTCCAAGGCATAAACAGTCCACAAAAACAGAAACCAGAAACCAGAAACCAGAAACGAAGTGCATGAACAGAAAACAATGAACCACAAACAAAGGCAAAAAACACTGAGACTAAATAGACAGAACTAATGAGCAAACACAAAACACCTGAGTGCAATGACATGAGGATAATAAGTCCAGGAGGTGAATTATGGGAAATGAAGTGAAAACTGGTGAGAAGTAGTCCGTGCTGGAGTGCCCTCTGGTGGCCAACCAGGGTGCTCCAACTGGAGATCATGACAATTGTATTAAAAGCATAGAAATGTCTATACTGGAAATTTGCTGATGTTGCAGTTACCTACAGGGGGTAAAAGACTCAAAGATGCAACTGAAAAAGAGAGAAATCACAAACTATACTGTACAAAGTAAACTAATAATAAAATAATGTCTATTGGTTTAAAAAAAAAAAAAGAAGTATAGATTAGTAATTAAAAACTGACCTAAACAGCTCATGTAAGTCAAATAATTTGAATCATATTTTTGGAAGATATTCAGATAATACATGGCATATAAAGGGCCTTTAATTTGATGTAAAAAAAAAAAAAAAAAAAAAAAAAAAAAAAAAACAGTAAATAGGACACAATGACGTATATCAATGAATCTTATATGGTCATCATACAAAGAAGTTAATGCAGTTCATTTAAAACTAAAAATACAAACTCTAACAATATTTGAGATGCCTTTATGCTTAATGAAGGCAGCATCTGGTCAGAGCTTGTTTATTTAGCTTGTGTCTTAAATGATTTTGTGTTACATTTTGTTTCTTTACATTAATGGCATTTTAAATGTATCAAATAAAATGACTATTTTGTTGTTAAAACTTCTTCCTGCAAGTCTTTATTTAAAACTTCAAACAAATCCTTAAAGTATTCCAACCTGCGCCCAAATTAGTGTACTTTATGGTTTAGACTAGATTTGTTTATCTTTAGCTTGCACTTTTACCAAATATACACAATTACATTTCTCACCAGTCTAGGGGTAGGAGGGAGTAATGAATTAAAAAAAAAATTGTGGGAAAAGGAGAAAGTGTTCCATCCATTTTCTTTATTAGTCCTGGCTACCCATAGACTGGGGAGACATGTAATAAACTGGGGGCTCGTCCGGGATCACCTGATATTCCAGAGTCTGAGAGAAAGAAAAAGAGAACAAACAAAGCAAAGCAAAAAATAAAAATGCATTCCCACCTCCACTTTATATACCTGTTCGGTCACCGTGGTTGTGCCAAGTAAGACATGTTCCTGGATCAACACATTTTAGTTGTAAACCTATCCCTATCCATAACTTATCCTAAAATTAAAGGGCAATGAAAGGCGAATAACATAAACTTGACATAAACTGTAAACTTGACCCTCAAATCTGGTTGATTGGAATGTTGTTCCAGGATTAACAAAGATGTTGATCTAGGAATATGTTGTACTTGGTGAAATCAGCATATGGTCCTAGGACATAATCTATCTATTTTACCTATATTATAGAACCTGACATTTTGATGTTGCATAATTTATTAGTTTATCACATAAATTAAATAATTTCACAAAACATTTGAGTCTTAAAGGTTACAGTCTATTATGTAAAATTAAAGTGTGCTACAATCACTAGCTAAATTGCTTGTGGGGTTAGGAGACAATCACATATATTGCGGTTTGTTTTGTGTTTGCTTTTCATAGAAAAGTTATTCATCTCTGACACAGGGTCACCTGTCACTATGTCAGGTGTTGCCGAATGAAAATCCCGTTATTTGTTTCTGTCACAGCATACACTCACACTGGCTACACAAATGTTAGAATGGTTTTTTTCTACAGTATTTTAAATCTTGTCCATTTATTAGTCTCCACTATATGTTGTGGCATTTGCCTAGACGTTTCCAAGGCAGCAAATAAACAGCATGAGAGTTCAAAACAAGCACCTGGAATATCTACACAAACCTACAACACTAGGTACTCCACAGTAAAATGCAAATGCTAACATCATTAGTATTATCTTTAAAAAAGGTAATTTATCACCCATATCAAACAAACAAAAATACTAACTTACCCAAACAAAACAAGGGTCCACTCTGCATCACTTACATACTCTAGTCTGGAATGCTGTAAACACAGACAAGTGAGTATAATGGTCTGTTCTGCTTGCAATGAAAAGTCAACAAAAGAAGCAGAACAGGTAAAATTAAGATACTTGTCTGCAGGCAATCACTTTTATCCTGGAGAATGCTCAGAACAATACCAAGCAGCATTTGCATGTATATATTTATGTGAAAACATAGTGTTGCCACAAATGTAAAATATGGATTAAAAATATTCGATTACATATAAATTAATTGTATACAATGAGGAAAATTTGCATTGTTTTATATACAAATATTTTGATTCTTCCTAAGAGATGGGTATCTCATATTTGCATATGTATATTAATATGAAAATGTGTCTTTAGGTCTGCATTTATATGAAAAACATGGATTTGTATGCACGGATATGAAACAATATGAGGACAATTTGCATTGTTTTGTGTGATTGTTACTATGAGAGGGCCATCTCAAATTTAATCTCATATTTGCATTTTAGGTTTTTTTACATGGCATGTCATTTTTTTTAGTCATACATATATATCTGAATGTGACAGTTGTGAAATCAAAATCAACACAGGGATTGAGGCCGATCCAGAGAGAGCATTTAATCTTCAGGTGACAGTCTTTTTTCCACTGAACAATCTATAAAAATGTCACTGTCATTACTAAGCTTAAAGATTATAAAGATTAATGTGTATGTAAAATAAGCTGTGACTATGGTGTTGCTAAATTTGTTGATTTAGATGTTTCCAAAGGAAAAATGACAGAAAATGATTTGTTTTACTATGCAAATGATGGCTAATGTTAACAACTCTTAAAAATAAAGGTTCCATAGAAGAACAATTTTTTGGTTTCCCAAAGAACCTTTCAGTGATCAGTTCTAAATCTAACTTTTTTTTTCTCTCTTGAGTGAAGAACATTTAAAAAATCTAAAGAACCTTATTCAACTTTTAAGAACCTTTTGTGGTTCCATGGATGTTAAATCAATGCCAATAAAGAACCTTTATTATTAAGAGTGCAGAATCACACTTTTAAGTAATTTACTATTAAGATGTAGATTTGTTTTGATGTTGTTTGCAGTACAAAACACATTTATAATGTTCTCTTCCCATAGATCACAGTTTTATTTTTGATGTTATACGAGCTTCTAAGCTGAGAAAATAAACGAGAGGAGATGAATAACTTGACAGTGAACTTCACATCTGCGGCATCTATGAACTCCACGACTCAACTGTCAGTTAACATTATGGACATTGTTGTGTACGGCTTTAATTTGCTGGTTGGTCTTCCTACACACTGCTGTGTTATATGGCTTATCGTCACAGGGAAAGGAAGTGGAGTTGCATTAGAGTTCTTCAACCTCAATCTCTCTGTTTGTGAGCTTGCTACCTGTCTGAATTGTTTGTTCTTCATATTGTCAAATTGGTTTACAAGTATTTCGCCATTAGCAATATTTTTTGTTGGACTAGGCATCACTGGTCGTCCTCTGTTTCAGTGTATGATCTCTGTTGAGCGTTATCTGGCAGTGGTTCATCCTGTAACCTTTCTGAAGTTTAAACCGCTCAGATATAAAGTGATTTGCTCCATTGCAGTCTGGATAATCACTTTTGGCTCCTGTTCAGTCTGCATGATCACAATGTTAGCTAACTTGTATACATACACATGGTTCTTCTTGACGCAGCTTCTATTCTACATCTCCATTCAGTTGTTTTTCTGTTTGACTGTTCTCAGAGCTCTGAAGCAGTCAGGACCAGGAGAGAAAGGGAGAGAAAAAGAGGAGGAAAATCAAGTTAAAAGAAGAGCATTTTATCTCATTCTAATAATTACTGTGAACATGTTTGTCATATATCTACCATTTGTTATTGCTGCCTTGTTTACCCTTGTTGCCCAAATGTTTATTCAAATACTATGGGATATTGGTTTCGTTTTTTTTGCCCTGGCTGGATTTTTACAGCCTGTTCTTTATTTTCACCAGTTTGGGAAAATCTCTTGTCTCTGTTCTCCATAAAGCCTGCATGTGTGATATTTGAAGTGATATTTTATATTACTAAATATTACTTTAAATATTATGAACATTTATTTCGGATTGAAAAATAATTATTAGACTTACAATTGGAGCTTACAAACGTTTTGTTATGATCTGCTGTTAATAGTTATGTTTTATTTGGAGGTTATCAAAGTGATTGTGTATTGCATTCCATGTAGTCATTTTATATGTATTAAGCCTATTATATTTATGTCATATAATTATAGTTTGTGATGATGTTGTTTGTTTGTGGTTTATTTTGTTTGGTTCCTGACACTAACTTTTATCCATTTCAAGTTTTGCCATATGCATTAATAAAACCATTCATTTTGAACTGATGTGATTTATTCAAAATGTTATGTGGGAATTTAAGCTATTTAAACGCAACATGAAATATTTTTGTTTAACCATATGTCAAACGCAGAGAGAGTACACAGTTTAAATAATTCTTAACAAGCAGTACACATTTTGATTTTGTTATTAAGGTAATATTCTGATTCAAAAATATAGTGATAACTGTCAGCATATAAGACAGTAGGCTATTTCCCTGCACCCTTCAGAGTATTTACTTCAAGTGCCTTTGTAGTGAGTATAGAACATACATTTAGATCCTCAATTAAAAATTGTTCCTTTATAAGCAACTGCTTTGATTTAAAACAATGTAACTTGATATAATATAACGGAATGTTAGACTTGCGTAAAGATGTGGTGGTGTAAAAATAACGGCTGAATCTTTTTTGACTGATTCATTGAAATGAACCATTCAAAAGAACCTTCCCTACATATCAACTGAGGACTATATCCCTGTCAGGAATGAGCATACACTCTAAAAAATGCTGGGTTAAAAACAACCCAAGTTGGGTTGAAAATGGACAAACCCAGCAATTGGGTTGTTTTAACCCAGCGGTAGGGTTAAATGTTTGCCCAACCTGCTGGGTAGTTTTATTTAACTCAACTATTGTTTAAAAATTACTGTATTGCTTAATTAAAATTAACCCAAAGTATGTTGGAAATGAACATTTATTAATGTTCAATGAATAATTATAAACTAAACATTTATTAAATTGCTTATTAATAAATTTATATTAATAAACTATTAAACTATTACATTTATATTAATAAATATAAAGCTTATTAATAAACATTCACCTTTTGTCTATTATTTGCCTCTAATTGCATCTGGTTTTTAATTTCCCAACTATTTTGGGTTCATTTAAGCGAGCCATATAGCAATTTTAAACAATAGTTGGTTTAAATAAAACTACCCAGCAGGTTGGGCAAACATTTAACCCAACCGCTGGGTTAAAACAACCCAATCGCTGGGTTTGTCCATTTTCAACCCAACTTGGGTTGTTTTTAACCCAGCATTTTTTAGAGTGTAGCATTGGCAGAGTCAGTATTTTTACATTTCTGCTTTCACTTTTGTTTAAAATAAAATAAAATAAAAAGTTGCATGAAATTATGTTTAAGATTTCAAAGAAGGTCATGCCTTTTTTAACCTTCTGTAAAAGTAAATATTTGCATGTCACATGTTAGGTATTTATATAACCGTGCTCTCATATTATATCAATCTAAAGATCACTGGTCTGGGTTGACATCACTCTAAAGGTGACAAAATCTTTTTTGATATTTAATATCATTGTGGTTATCCATGTAAATGTTTAGGCTATTTAGATGGATTAGCTACACTGTAAAATGTAATTAGTTGAGTTTACTTAGAAAGCTTAATTAAACTGTTGGGTTTACATAAGAAACTTAAGGAAACCGATTGCCTTAAATTTAGCAAGTAAGTTAACTCGTCATTTGAATTGATAAAACTAGCTACCACACAGTACAGAGTACTTAGAAATCTTGAGGATTCACTGTAAAATGTAATTAGTTGAGTTTACTTAGAAAGCTTAATTAAACTGTTGGGTTTACATAAAAAACTTGAGGAAACCGAGGATTGGTAATTCAATTTTACAAATTGAGTACTTAGTTCAGTCATGTTAAAAATCTTGTTCACATTATGTAGAAACTGCCTTAAATTTCTCAAGCATTTTTTACTCAAAGTTGCAACAATGGACCATACATTTATTTGTATTTATTAAACTGGAGATACTGTTGAAAATAATAAAGTTTGATGTCACCATCATGGTGGAAAGTGTTTGCTTTAGTTGGGCTCTTGACCTTGACTTTTAACATTAGTGTTTCTCTGGCTGTCGTAACTCAGTGTTTGTAAGACACAGCTGTTATGATGAAAAAAGCCAAGAGAAATGCTGGGATTGATCTATTGCATCTTTCCTGATGATTTCATTGAATACCCACAGATTTAATCCTGAGGTTTATACTTGATCAAAAGTGTGGTTTGTCATTAAAAACAAATAAGTATTTTTTAATAATCAATGAAACTATAGCAAGAGACGGAGCACTGTTGAAATCATATTTTTAATATGTTAATCAAAAAACATTTTGGACTATATAGACACACAGAGACATCAAGAATCAGTGTATGCATCTCAACAACGGTGACATGCTTCATGCTGCAATGCATGCTGGGAGCCATGGATGAGTTTTATACTATGATGGCTCCCAGCATGCATTGCATGTCACCGTTGTTGAGATTTATACACTGATTATTGATGTCTCTGTGTGTCTAAAAGTAGTCCAAAATGTTTTTTGCCAAATATAATATTAAAACAAATGATCTCAAGTACAAACCTTGGAAGAAATCTGTGGATTTTGATTATGACATATAAGTACAGATCCAACAGATCACCCAGTATTTCTTTTGGCTTTTTCACCATAACAGCTGTGCTTACAAACACTGAGTCACAGCCAGAGAAACACAATGTTAAAAGTCAAGGTCAAGAGCCCAACTAAAGCAAACACTTTCCACCATGATGGTGACATCAAACTTATGTTTTCAACAGTATCTCCAGTTTAATAAATACAAATAAATGTATGGTCCATTGTTGCAACTTTGAGTAAAAATGCTGAGAAATTTAAGGCAGTTTCCACATAATGTGAACAAGATTTTTAACATGACTGAACTAAGTACTCAATTTGTAAAATTGAATTACTAATCCTCGGTTTCCTCAAGTTTTTTATGTTAACCCAACAGTTTAATTAAGCTTTCTAAGTAAACTCAACTAATTACATTTTACAGTGAATACTCAAGATTTCTAAGTACTCTGTACTGTGTGGTAGCTAGTTTTATCAATTCAAAATGATGAGTTAACTTACTTGCTAAATTTAAGGCAATCGGTTTCCTTAAGTTTTTTATGTAAACCCAACAGTTTAATTAAGCTTTCTAAGTAAACTCAACTAATTACATTTTACAGTGTAAAAGTTAGTAAAATATCACAAGGTTTTATGGAGAACAGATGCAAAAAAGTTTTCCATTCCGATGCAGATAAAGAACAGGCTGTACAAAACCAGCCAACACAAAACAAATCACTGAAGGAGACCAAATTTCCTGAATATTGAGTTTTGTCAGACTGGTAAATAATGCTGAAATACACTGTAAAATGTAATTAGTTGAGTTTACTTAGAAAGCTTAATTAAACTGTTGGGTTTACATAAAAAACTTAAGGAAACCGATTGCCTTAAATTTAGCAAGTAAGTTAACTCATCATTTTGAATTGATAAAACTAGCTACCACACAGTACAGAGTACTTAGAAATCTTGAGTATTCACTGTAAAATGTAATTAGTTGAGTTTACTTAGAAAGCTTAATTAACCCATTTTAGCCCACCGGCAACTATAGTTGCCGCAGTGTATGGTTGTCATTTTCCTTTTGTAAGTTTTTTTCTAGATGTTTTCCATGTTTTATTTCTCAATGACATGCAAGAAAACATCCAAATAAAGGATTTCAAGAACAAAAAAAAGGTATTCACTTCCTTCCTGTGACATGAGGCTGTCAACTTCCTACCCCTACTTCCAGGAAGCAAAGCGAAGGCAAACCCTCCCAAAGAAAAGTAATTTTCATGTTAACATTAGAAATTTTTTGTTGACATATATATATATCTACGTAATCACGAGGGTCTCTAGAATCATCCAAACAAAACAAATCTTACAAGAGATCTATAGTTTTTTGTATACTTAGTCAAATGTCCAAGCGGCAACTATAGTTGCCGGTGGGCAAATGGCTTGTAAGTACATATATCATGGGGAAATGGGGTATACTGTGTTTAATGGGTTAATAAATCAAGGTTATTGGTCTTGTTTAGTGCTTTTTGCTTTCATAATATTTTATATTGTTATATATTATATATTGTTATTTGTTAATTAATTTATTTTTTAATTAATTTATTTTTTGTTTGTTTGTTATATGCAGAGGTGGAGATTCCAGGGGTCAGAAAGTAAAAGTCCTGCCATATTTTTATTCCACCCACTGAAGCATTAATGAGATAAATAAGTGATTAATTGAGTGATGATTGAGCATTATTGAAGACACCTGATGATAACAAGCAGAATCACCAAAGGAGAAAATCACAATTTTTAAGTTACCATCATCGAGGTCAGGGTTTGCTTTAGTTGGGCTCTTGACCCTTGACTTTTTAATATTAGATTTTGTTTGGGCAGTTTTAACTGCATTAAAACCAAACAGACAAGCAAAGTTAAAAGATGATCAGGTGTTGTTGGTTATGTTTTCACATAATCATTATTTGATCTGAATCACTGAACTCATTTAGAGCCCAATCTCTGAGTTAGATTTACATTATTGATTACAGCAGAACTGTGATTCTACAGCACAAGATCAGCTTTTACAATACATTTTTTTTTTTAAGAGTTCTGATTTAAGAAAAAAAAAAGCAGAGCTCATTTAAACACACAGACATCAAGAATCATCCTGTGAATCTCAACAGTGGTGGCCATCATAAAGCATGTTGCAGTGCATTCTGGGCCACCAATCAAAATTCATCCATGCCTCCCATCATGCATTGCTGCATGAATAAATTATGAGCTTAATTGTCTTAGTAATTTCATTTATTCTCACTATTAAAATGTTGCTGTTTTTCTGTGACTTTTTAGTAGCTTGTTTTCTAATGTTCAGAGTTGATCTGTTGATCAGAATATGTTGCTTGTCACCGTTGTTGAGATTCACAGGCTGATACTTGATGTTTGTGTGTGCCTGAAAGAATTTTTTTTTTTTTTTGTGATAAGGACAACTTTTTTTAAAAAAAAAACTCTGTATTGTATAAGCTGATTTTCTGAAGAATCACAGTGCTGCTGTAATCAATAATGTCAATCTAACTCAGAGATTGGGCACTAAATGAGCTCAGTTATTCAGATCAAATAATGATTATGTGAAAACATAACCAACACCTGATCATCTTTTAATTTTGCTTGTCTGGTTGGCTTTAATGCAGTTAAAACTGCCCAAACGAAATCTAATACTAAAAAGGCAAGGGTCAAGAGCTCAACTAAAACAAACCCTGACCTCGATGATGGTAACCTAAAAATTGTGATTTTCTCCTTTGGTGATTCTGCTTGTTATCATCAGGTGTCTTCAATAATGCTCAATCATCATTCAATTAATCACTTATTTATCTCATTAATGCTTCAGTGGGTGGAATAAAAATATGGCAGGACTTTTACTTTCTGACCCCTGGAATCTCCACCTCTGGTTATATGTGACCCTGGACTACAAAACCATTCATAAGGGTCAATTCTTTGAAATTAAGATTTATACATCATCTGAAAGGTGAATATATATAAGCTTTCAATTGATCTATGGTTTGTTAGGATAGGACATTTGGCCGAGACTCAACTTTTTGAAAATCTGTAATCTGAAGGTGCAAACAAAAAATTGAAATATTGAGATAATTGCCTTAAATTTGACCAAATGAAGTCCTTAGCAATGTATATCCACTCACAAAAATATTTTTTTATATATTTACAGTAGAAAATTTATAAAATATCTTCACAGAACATGATCTTTACTTTATATCCTAATGATTTTTGCCATAAAAGAAAAAAAAACAATAATTTTGACCCATACAATGTATTGTTGGCTATAGCTACCAATATACCCGTGCGACTTCTGACTGGTTTTGTGGTCCAGGGTCACATATAGGAGTAATTTTTTTTCTAATGAATGATGTAATTTAACTTTTTTGATTCACAATGCTCTGTTAGAGCAACTTAATGGCTGGACTTTGTTCGGCACTATGTTCCACCACTTTAAGACTAATGGATTTGTTGTTTGTTGTGTTTTCATATTCAAGAAATTATATGCTAGATGCAACTTTTTTGTGTTCACATTGAATGTTCTTCGACTTTGATTGATCTGTTGATCTGTTGAAAGCAGTTATTTTGAGTTAGATGCATAAATGTTATCCTCCTATTCAAATTTTACATTGAGGGGTGCATACAACATATTTGCCCACCGGCAACTATAGTTGCCACACATTCAAACACGTTTTTTAAGAAAAAAAACAAAAACCTGGGAAAAATAAATGCAGAACATGTTCACATAGGACACTATTAACAGGACTATATGCATGAAACCATTCAGAAAAATTTGGGCACAAATGGGTTAAACTGTTGGGTTAACATAAAAAACTTGAGGAAACCGAGGATTAGTAATTCAATTTTACAAATTGAGTACTTAGTTCAGTCATGTTAAAAATCTTGTTCACATTATGTGGAAACTGCCTTAAATTTCTCAAGCATTTTTTACTCAAAGTTGCAACAATGGACCATACATTTATTTGTATTTATTAAACTGGAGATACTGTTGAAAACAATAAAGTTTGATGTCACCATCATGGTGGAAAGTGTTTGCTTTAGTTGGGCTCTTGACCTTGACTTTTAACATTAGTGTTTCTCTGGCTGTTGTGACTCAGTGTTTGTAAGACACAGCTGTTATGGTGAAAAAGCCATAAGAAATACTGGGATTGATCTGTTGGATCTGTACTTATAATGTCACCATCAAAAATCCAGATTTCATTCCGGTTTTACTTGATCAAAAGTGTGCTTTGTTACTATAAACAAGAGACTGAGCATGGTTGAGATCATATATTTTTAATATATATTGGCAAAAAAACATTTTGGACTACTTTTAGACACACAGAGACATCAATAATCAGTGTATAAATCTCAACAACGGTGACATGCAATGCATGCTGGGAGCCATCAAGTATAAAAAACTCATCCATGGCTCCCAGCATGCATTGCAGCATGAAGCATGTCACGTTGTTGAGATGATAGACTGATTCTTGATGTCTCTGTGTGTCTATATAGTCCAAAATGTTTTTTGATTAACATATTAAAAATGATTCAACAGTGCTCCGTCTCTTGCTATAGTTTCATCGATTATTAAAAAATACTTATTTGTTTTAATGACAAACCACACTTTTGATCAAGTATAAACCTCAGGATTAAATCTGTGGGTATGCAATGAAATCATCAGGAAAGATGCAATAGATCAATCCCAGCATTTCTCTTGGCTTTTTCATCAAACAGCTGTGTCTTACAAACACTGAGTTACGACAGCCAGAGAAACACTAAAGTTAAAAGTCAAGGTCAAGAGCCCAACTAAAGCAAACACTTTCCACCATGATGGTGACATCAAACTTTATTATTTTCAACAGTATCTCCAGTTTAATAAATACAAATAAATGTATGGTCCATTGTTGCAACTTGAGTAAAAAATGCTTGAGAAATTTAAGGCAGTTTCTACATAATGTGAACAAGATTTTTAACATGACTGAACTAAGTACTCAATTTGTAAAATTGAATTACCAATCCTCGGTTTCCTCAAGTTTTTATGTAAACCCAACAGTTTAATAAGCTTTCTAAGTAAACTCAACTAATTACATTTTACAGTGAATCCTCAATTTCTAAGTACTCTGTACTGTGTGGTAGCTAGTTTTATCAATTCAAAATGACGAGTTAACTTACTTGCTAAATTTAAGGCAATCGGTTTCCTTAAGTTTCTTATGTAAACCCAACAGTTTAATTAAGCTTTCTAAGTAAACTCAACTAATTACATTTTACAGTGTATTATTTAGATTATTTTAGATTCAAAATTATTATTTTTGATTTAGAATATTTGTGATTTGATTCATTCAGGCACACCCTTTATTTTTTAATCTGACATGTATACTTCTCTTTTTGTCTCCTTTGTAGACTACAATTCCACATATATTTACTAATATATTTGAGAGGCACTGAACAGGAACGTCTCCACTGAGAACTTCACCTCACCTGAGGTTCATCCTTCCACCAGTGAACCTTTGTTACTGACAAGTTTCTGGACTGGTTTGCTATGCTTTAGTCTACTGTTTGGGCTTCCTACTCACTCCTATGTTTTGTGGCTTATTGGACAAAGGAGAAGAATTCCATCAGAATTCTTCAATGTCAATCTCACAGTTTGTGAGATTATTTACTGTCTATTTACTTATTTTTTATTTATATTTTTCAAATATTCCTAAATGTAGAGTTACTACAACATTTTTTTGCAAGGAATAGGCATCACCAGTTGTCCTCTGTTTCAGTGTCTGATGTGTGTTGAGCGTTATCTGGCAGTGGTTCATCCTGTAACCTTTCTGAAGTTCAAACCTCTCACATACAAAGTTGCCTGCTCCATTGTTACCTGGATAGCAAATCTTATACCTTGTGTGTTTTGTCTGTGATTCATAAACCCATTTTAAGGTTTTGCATACTTTTACCTGTCACAGTTCTCAGTCTACCTCTCCATAAACCTGTTCTGCTGTTTGGCTGAGAGGGAGAGGGAGAGATGAAGGGAAGAGCATTTTATGTTATTCTAACAACTATTGTGACTTTACTAATCATTTATGTTCCTAGTATATTTATGTCATTGCGATATATTCTGTCAGTAGCATCTTTCCCAGGACTGGAGTATTATTGATTGCTGGCTTTGTGCAGCCTCTTCACTTTATTTACAGGGTTGGTAAACTGCCCTTGTGTAAGTGTAACTAGATGCGTAACACTTTTTATTTGTAACACTTGGTCATTACAAAAATTTGGTGTGGGATTAGTATGTTTTAACTTGTAAACTACATTTTTTCCCCCAGTAAAACTCCTGCTGTCTTATTTCCTACCTGTTACAAATTTATCTTTACATTAATGACATTTAAATTGAATAAAATTTCCATTTTGTTGTTAAAACTGCATTCTGCAAGTCTTTACTTAAAACATTCTAGCAAAGCCTTAAAGTATTCCAACCTGCGCCCGGGTTAGTACTTTATGGTTTAGTCTAGATTTGTTTATCCTTAGGCTACACTATTACCAAATATACATTATTACATTTCTCCCCAATCTAGGGGTAGGAGGGATAATGAAAGAAACATTGTGGGAAAAGTAGAAAACATTCCCTTCATTTTTTTTTTATTAGTCATACCCATAGACTGGGGAGAAATGTAATAAATTGGGGGCTCGTCCGGGATCCCCACCTCTACTTTATATACCTGTCCAGTCACAGTGGTTTTGCCAAGTAAGTCATGTTCCTGGATCAACATATTTCAGTCCTAAACCTATCCCTTTATCCTAAACCTAACCTTACCCATATTGTATCCCTAAAATCAGAGAGAAATTATATGTTAATAATACTGATGTAGAAGCACCTAACCCTGGTTGTAAGCCAAAACTTGACATAAACTATAAACTTGTCCCTTAAATCTGATTGGTTGATTGGAATGTTGTTCCAGGATTAACAAAGATGTTGATCTAGGAACATGTTTTTCTTGGTGAAATCAGGTTCACCATACAGGTCCTGGGATGTACTAACACATATCATTATTTTACTTATTTTATAGAACCCCTCATTTTGATGTTGCGTATTTTATTAGTTTATCACATAAATTAAATAATTTCACAAAAACATTTGAGTCTTAAAGCTTACAATATTCTGTAAACGTAAAGTGTGCTACAATCACTAGCTAAATTACTTGTGGGGTTAGGAGACAATCACATATATTGTGGTTTGTTTTGTGTTCACCTTTTAAAGAAAACGTATTCATCTCTGACACAGGGTTGCCTGTCAGGTGTTGCCGAATGAAAATTGCCTGTTATTTGTTTCTGTCACAGCATACACTCACATTGGCTACACACATGTCATAAGGTTTGTTTTTGTTTTGTTTGTTTTTTTTACAGTACTTTAAATCTTGTCCATTTATTAGTCTCCACTATATGTTGTGGCATTTGCACCAACACCCTAGACATTTCCAAGGCAGCAAATAAACAGCATGAGAGTTCAAAACAAGCACCTGGAATATCTACACAAACCTACAACACTAGGTACTCCACAGTAAAATGCAAATGCTAACATCATTAGTATTATCTTTAAAAAAGGTAATTTATCACCCATATCAAACAAACAAAAATATAACTTACCCAAACAAAACAAGGGTCCACTCTGCACGCTTGCATATTGTAGTCTGGAATGCTGTAACACAGACAAGTGGAGTATAATGGTCTGTTCTGCTTGCAATGAAAGTCAACAAAAGAAGTAGAACAGTTAAAATTAAGATACTTGTCTGAAGGCAATCACTTTTATCCTGGAGAATGCTCAGAACAATACCAAGCAGCATTTGCATGTATATATTTATATGAAAACATGGTGTTGCCACAAATGTATTTGAATGGAAAATTGGATTAAAAATATAGTTTAGATTACATGTAAATTATTTGTATACAATTGTTTTACATACAAATATTTTGATTCTTCCTAAGAGACGGGTATCTCATATTTGCATATTAAGTTTTTATGTGTATTAATATGAAAGGTGTGCATTTTTATGAAAAACATGGATTACGAAATGCCTTAAATTGCATGTCAGTTATTTGTATGCACGGATATGAAACAATATGAGGACAATTTGCATTGTTTTGTTTACAAATTCTATGATTGTTACTAAGAGAAGGCCATCTCATATTTAATCTCATATTTGCATTTTAGGTGTTTTACATGGCATGTCATGTTTTAAGTCATACATATATATCGATGTGACAGTTGTGAAATCAGTCAAAAAATCAACACAGGGATTGAGGCCGATCCAGAGAGAGCATTCAATCTTCAGGTGACACTCTTTTTTCCATTGAACAATCTATTACAATGTCACTTTCATTACTAGGCTTAAATATTATGAAGATTATATGTATGTAAAAAAGCTTTGACTACAGCATAGCTCAGTTTGTTTTGGACAGATGAATCCAAAGGAAATATAACAGAAAATGATTTGTTTTACTATGAAGACTAATGATTACAACTCTTAAAAATAAAGGTTCCATAGAAGAACCATTTTGGTTTCCCAAAGAACCTTTTAGTTATCAGTTTTTGAAATAACTTTTTTCTTCTTAGAATAAAGAACATTTTAAACTAGAACTTTGTTCCACTATAAAGAACCTTTTGTAGCTCCATAGATGTTAAATGTTCTTAAATGGAACCATCAATGCCAATAAAGAACCTTTATATTAAGTAAGTGCCGATGTTAAGACTTGTTTTGATGTTGTTTGCACAAGGTTCATTTATAATGTTCTCTTCCCATAGATCACAGTTTTATTTTTGATGTTATACAAGCTTCTAAGCTGAGAAAATAAACGAGAGGAGATGAATAACTTGACAGTGAACTTCACATCTGCGGCATCTATGAACTCCACGACTCAACTGTCAGTTAACATTATGGACATTGTTGTGTACGGCTTTAATTTGCTGGTTGGTCTTCCTACACACTGCTGTGTTATATGGCTCATCGTCACAGGAAAGGAAGTGGAGTTGCATTAGAGTTCTTCAACCTCAATCTCTCTATTTGTGAGCTTGCTACCTGTCTGAATTGTTTGTTCTTCATACTGTCAAATTGGTTTCCAAGTATTTCGCCATTAGCATATTTTTTGTAGGACTAGGCATCACTGGTCGTCCTCTGTTTCAGTGTATGATCTCTGTTGAGCGTTACCTGGCAGTGTTCATCCTGTAACCTTTCTGAAGTTCAAACCGCTCAGATATAAAGTGATTTGCTCCATTGCGGTCTGGATAATCACTTTTGGCTCCTGTTCAGTCTGCATGATCACAATGTTAGCTAACTTGTATACATACACATGGTTCTTCTTGACGCAGCTTCTATTCTACATCTCATTCAGTTGTTTTTCTGTTTGAGTGTTCTCAGAGCTCTGAAGCAGTCAGGACCAGGAGAGAAAGGGAGAGAAAAAGAGGAGGAAAATCAAGTTAAAAGAAGAGCATTTTATCTCATTCTAATAATTACTGTGAACATGTTTCATATATCTACCATTTGTTATTGCTGCCTTGTTTACCCTTGTTGCCCAAATGTTTATTCAAGTACTATGGAATATTGGTTTTGTTTTTTTTGCACTGGCTGGTTTTTACAGCCTGTTCTTTATCTTCACCGGTTTGGGAAAATCTCTTGCCTCTGTTCTCCATAAAGCCTGCGATAGTGATATTTTATGTTACTAAATATTACTTTAAATATTATGAACATTTATTTTAGATTGAAAAATAATCATTAACTACACTCTGCTGTCCCACATTATATTAGTTGGCCTTAACTACTATTTACTTACATCAAAAATTAAGTACCTTGTACTTGTTGTCTTCATATTGAATTGCAAAACACTTTTGCTGCTATTGAGGTGGGATACGATTAAGGTTAGGGAAGGTTTGGTGGTATAGGAAGGTTTAAGGGTGCACAGGTTAAGAGGTAAGCGAGGGGTAATTACAGAAATTTATTACAGATGTAATTACATGCAGACATTTTTAAAATATAAGTACAACGTAAAAACATGTATGTACATAATAAGTGATAATAATTCCTTACATTTATATAGCCTTTTCTGGGCACTCAAAGCGCTTTACATATTGAAGGGGGAATCTCCTCAACCACCACCAATGTGCAGCATCCACCTGGATGATGCGACGGCAGCCATATTGCGCCAGAAAGCCCACCACACACCAGCTTATTGGTGGAGAGGAGACAGAGTGATGAAGCCAATCAGTGTATGGGGACGATTAGGAGGCCATGATGGACAGAGGCCAATGTGCAAATTTGGCCAGGATGTTGGGGTTACACCCCTACTCTTTTCGAAGGACATCCTGGGATTTTTAACGACCACAGAGAGTCAGGACCTCGTTTTAACGTCTCATCCAAAGGACGGTGCTTTTTGACAGTATAGTGTCCCCATCACTATACTGGGGTTAGGACCCACACAGACCACAGGGTGAGCACCCCCTGCTGGCCTCACTAACACCTCCTCCAGCAACCTAGTTTTCCAGGAGGTCTCCCATCTAGGTACTAACAGGCTCAGCCCTGCTTAGCTTCAGTGGGCAACCAGTCTTGGGCTACAGGGTATATGGCTGCTGGCTCATACGTACACTGTACATTGTATAAAATGATTTTTCAATGTAAGTACATAGTAGTTAAGGCCACCAAATATAAAGTGGGACCAGATCTGCTATAGTTGTTTTATATGCTATATATGTTTTATTTAAAGGTTATCAAAGTGATTGTGTTAACATACAAAAATTTCATTTCATGTAGTCATTTTATATGTATTAAGCCTATTGTGTAGTTTATGTCATATAATTATAGTTTGTGATGTTGTTTGTTTGTGGTTTATTTTGTTTGGTTCCTGACACTAACTTTTATCCATTTCAAGTTTTGCCATATGCATTAATAAAACCATTCATTTTGAACTGAGGTGATTTATTCCACATGTTATGTGGAAATTGAAGCTATTTAAATGCAACATAAAATATTTTTGTATAACCATACAGTATGCCAACGCAGAGAGAGTACACAGTTTAAATAATTCTTAACAGGCAATACACATTTAGATTTTGTTATTAAAGGGTTAGTTCACCCAAAAAATGAAAATGCTGTCCTTTATTACTCACCCTCGTGTCATTCCACATCCGTTAGACTGTGTTGACGCCTGAGTTTGAACACAACATGCATGCGTCTTGAAGCTCTCGTAAATGCGCGTTGCAGATTTTTTGTAAGTAAAGTGGTAAATTATGTTTTTTATGCAAACAAAGCACTCACGTTGCTTCATAAAATTGAGTTTAAGCCACTGGAGTCACATGGAGAACTTTAATGATGTATTTTTTTCTACTTTTCAAGACATTGCAGTGGTAGTTGTGTTTGATCTCTATGGCGAGACAGAAACCTCTCAGACTTCATCAAAAATATGTTAATTTGTGTTCAGAAGATGAACGAAGGTCTCACAGATGTGGAACAACACAAGGGTGAGTAATTTACATTTTTGGGTGAACTAACCTTTTAAGGTAATATTCTGATTCAAAAATATAGTAGTGATAAATGTCAACATATAAGACAGTAGGCTATTTCCCTGCACCCTTCAGAGTATTTACTTTGTAGTGAGGATAGGGCATACATTGAGATCCTCAATAAAAAAAGACTGTAATTTTATAAGCATATAAGCAACTGTTTTGATTTAAAATGATGTAACTTGATATAATATAAAGGAATGTTAGACTTGTGTAAAGATGTGATGCACTGTAAAAAAAAATCCCAGTAAAATTTATGGTAAAAAACCGGCAGCTGTGGTTGCCAGAACTTTACCGTAAAAAATACAGTAGCAATATAAAAAAAAAATCTGTTAAATTTACGGTAAAATAACGTATTTCATTAACTGATATAATGTTAATTTACCAACCTAATGAAGTACTAATATCTGTTTTGTACCTTTATAATACACTGACAGTCACCAAACACAGTGGTTATAAGAGTCACATGATGAATCAAAGTTCATCACAAGCAGATTTTCCACAAGCTGAGAAGGACAACACTAACATATAGAAGGTGCACACAGTGTCATTCACACACACACTAAACACCATCATGGTAACATGCATGAAATTTTAAAAATGCAATAAACATTAATTTAACAACATTAGATGTAACATAAAACCCTAATGTACATAACTGATTAGAAAAAAATGAGAAAAACTAAGACGAAACAGAGTTATTTCAATGAAAATATATCAAATGTGAAGTGTCACGCAGGGAATTGTGGGAATGTCAATTTACGGTTTTTCACTGTAAATTTTTACAATGAATTGTTATTTTTCACTTCCAAAAACTGTGAATTTAACGGTATTTTACCGTAAAATTGCATTAAATGTACCGTTAGATCTATTACAGTTATTCACCGTATATAGTACGGAAACTTTCTGTAAACCAATTGACAGTTTTTCACCGCAGCATTTTTACAGTCTTTTACTGTTAAAATCACGGTCATTTTTTACAGTGTGACGTAAAAATAACGGCTGAATATTTTTTGACCGATTCATTGAAACGTTTGAAAGAACCTTGCCTACATATCAACTGAGGACTATATCCCTGTCAGGAATGAGCATAGCATCGGCATAGTCCTCTAAGGCTTTGCTTATTTTTACATTTCTGCTTTCACTTTCATTTGAAGTAATATAAAAAAAAATAGCATGAAATTATGTTTAAGATTTCGAAGAAGGACATGCCTTTTTAACCTTCTGTAAAAGTAAATATTTGCATGTCACATGTTAGGTATTTATGTAACCGTGCTCTCATATTAAATCAGTCTACAGGTCACTGGTCTGGGTTGACATCACTCTAAAGGTGACAAAATCTTTTTTTATATTTTATATCATTGTGCTTGTCCATCTAAGGCTATTTAGATGGATTAGCTATTATTTAGATTATTTTAGATTCTAAATTATTATTTGTGATTTGATTCATCTCATCTGACACATATTTCGCTCTGTGTCTCCTTTGTAGATTTCAATTGCACAAATATTTTCGAATATATTTGAGAGGCACTGAGCATGAACATCTCCACTGAGAACTTCACCTCACCTGAGGATCATCCTTCCAACATAACACAAGAACCTTTCACAGTGACTTTCAGGACTGGTTTGCTATGCTTTAATCTACTGTTCGGGGTTCCTACACACTCCTATGTTTTGTGGCTTATTGCACGAGGAAGAAGATTTCCATCAGAATTCTTCAATGTGAATCTCACAGTTTGTGAGATAATTTACTCTCCGATTTTTTTTTTTTATATTTTACAAATATTCCCAAATTTACAGCATTTTTTACAAGGACTAAGCATCACTGGTCGTCCTCTGTTTCAGTGTCTGATCTGTGTTGAGCGTTATCTGGCAGTGGTTCATCCTGTAACCTTTCTGAAGTACAAACCTCTCAGATATAAAGTGATCTGCTGTGTTGTGGCTTGGATAATCACTCTCGGATACTGTTTGGTTTCCATGATCATGCTAACATTATCTAATCTGAAGGCATTTACACGGTTCTTCTCGCTGCAGTTCTTGTTCTATATCTCCATCCAGTTGTTTTGTCTTGTGGCTGTTCTCAGAGCTCTGAAGCAGTCAGGACCAGGAGAGAGAGGGAGAGAGAGAAAGGAGGAAAACCACATGAAGAGAAGAGCGTTTCACATCATTCTGATAAATACTGTAACCTTGGTTGTCATGTTTGTACCTTTCATTATGACAGGATTCTACACTATTTTGCAACAGAAAGAACATAAAGACGTTTCAGTGATCTGGTTTATTAGTTTATGTTTTTTCATTCTGGCTGGTTTTGTGCAACCTATTCTTTATCTGCACAGGGCTGGGAAACTCTACTGCCTCTGTTCTTGACAAAGCAAGTGTTTTAGACAAAACATTCAGTCTCTGAACCTATAACTAATTTATATATACACACACTAATGTGTTGTGTATATTGTATATGTATAGCAAGCTAGCCATAACAGCAAAATAAACTCAAAAAAGGTGATCAGAACAAAAATATAGAAATATGTATTTATAGAATGATGAATTATGTCGAATTTATATACGTTTTAACACTGGGGATGTTCAAGATTTAATTTACACTTTGTGACAAGGAAATTATGAAAGTCTCTGTTACTGAGGAAAAGTTAAGGCCCATCAGTTTTGGAAGTCTGTTGGTTTATGCTTTATGGATTTTGGGTTGCATGTGTTATAATTTAAAATTAAGGTTTGTGTAAACTTTTTTCTGTTTTATTGTCTATTATTATTTAAAATGTGTAAACCTTTAACAAACTAATTTGTTTCTAAGCAAATTGTACTAAAAATAATTTTAAAATGAGGCAGATGTTTATGAATGTGTTGAATTGGTATGCTCATAATTTGTCATTAAAGATAAATCACATAAAAGTGACGTCATCTTTGGTTGTTTTGTATTGATTCAGCTCTGTTTAAACATTTATTTTCATATGTCTGAAAAGAAGACTTATCCATATTTTATTTATGTGCGCATGCATCACATCCCACAAGATGATTTGCATGAATGTAAATATGCTCTGCCCTCCCTTGTCCCAAATAAAACCCTAAGCCCTCACTGTGTTCCTCCGAGTCCACATTTTCGTGACGTAATTCCGCTTTGACCATCGGGTAGAAGTCTGCTGTGGAGATTGTGGCCTCAGCTAAAGTGCCTATCGAGGATGCATATGGGCTGCAATGGGGGCGCTCACGAGCACCCTTCTGCAACCTAAAATGAAAAATGGACACGCATACACAGTGGCCATTGTAAGTCCACAAGTGCACATGAGTGTGCCATTTGTGACAGGGCCAGTAGTGATCCTCAATTTTGAATGAACCAACGATGGGAAGCTAGAATTGCTTTGAGATGTGATGACATAAAAATACTGAATGTTTTATGACTTGGTTCATTGAACCATTTGAATTAAATAAATGAATCAGATTTCCCATAATCACAATCTTTGATGTAGGCCTACACCTTTTGGATCAGTATTACTTTGTGACCGCAAAAAAAAGTATGTTCTGTATCACTGTCAGAAAAAAGGTATGGTGCTTGTCACTGGGGCAGTACCCTAAGGTACAGAGGTAAAAATGTACTAATGTGTACTTTTAAAGTACTAATATGTACCTTTAAGTTTTAAGTTACTAATATCAAAGACTATAGAATAACACAAGTTGCGTCACTCGTATTATTATGAATGGGAGAAAGTGTAACGCGCAATATGGCGGAATCAGTCCCACCTTCTAAATAAGAGCAAAGAATATACACTGACAAGAAGCGACACTCAATAGAACGTTCCACTGAAACACCGCCGCCCAGCAGCAGCCCTGCGTTTCCGCCATTTTGGGGTGAAAGCGAGTCGGAAGTCCACTAGTTTCTATGGCAATATCAGCTGCTTTGTTAAAAAAAAAAAAAAAAAAAAACGTACATTAAAGCTGAAATTCAACCTGAATGATGACAACACAGAATAAAATACTATCACTAGTGATCATCAAATCCTTTTAACAGTTTATTTTACACACTTTGTGTTTAAGTCTTCCACTTTTTTCACAAAATCTTTGCTCTCTAGAAACCCAGTCAGTTTGGGTTAAAATTCTTTAAAAGGCTTATAAACACTGAATTATTACCAACATATGAAATTAAATTAAGGACATGCATCAGAAAAATTGGGAATGTTGGACAATAAATATATGAATATAACAGCTTGATTTTGCAGTGTTGTCTAATGTCCGTTAAAGCAAAAGTGTCCAAAAGTGTTTGAATTATGCGATAATGTGTGAATTATGCAATAACGGACACAGCAATGCATCATGTATTATAAGATCATTATGTTTGTAGCGTGATCCATTAAAACTTACAATATAGCCTATTTCAATTCAGACCTAGATATTATTACTATTACAGGTCTAAATATATTGTTCGCTACAAACATGATGATCTCAAATTTATTAATTATTAATTTACTATTAATAAATGTGTAAAGTTGCATAAAATGGAAATACTCAATAAAGTAGGCTAACTACGTTACCTCAGATGGATGAATGGTTGGATTCCACAACTTGTAAAATAAATCATATAAGACAATACAACATTTACTGTGGGAGCCATACAATTTACTGGTGACTTAATTTAAAAAACTGTTCTATTGCGCTTCTGATTTGCCAGTGAAATTCGCCGATTTTGGGTGCGTAAGATGTGAAGGATTTAATGGTCCAGTTAGTATTTTCACCCCATAATGGCGGCCGCGCTACCGGAGCGCCATCTACTGGCTGTTACCCAAAAAGTATCAGAGTGTCGCCTCTTGGGTTCTAAGCTCTTTGATAAGAGCCAATCGCCGATTGGTAAAGTCATCGCATCACTGCAGCGGCCGTTAGAAGCTCTGGTTTCTATAGAAACAATCAGACGCGCGGCTCTGAAATGAGGCACAAGAGATGCGCATTTAGGACTGCGCATGCGCATTAGGTTAATCAAGCCTGAAAAATACAGTTTTTTTTGTCATAATTCAAGCTTTTAGAAACAACATTTACTAGACAGTTGTTGTCAGAATTCATTGGTGATTTCAAATATGATATTTAATCGAAAGCTTGGCGAACAGCTTTGGAAAATTTGATGTTTCCCCATTCAAAGAGATAGGAGCTGCACTTGGATGCCCGAGAGGCGTTTCAAAGATGGCCGCCGAGTGAAATGACTTGTCTTAAAGGGACTTTGCTAATATTCACCATTTAGGGGTAAGTAAGGAACAAAGATGTACCTTTTCACTTTTGTACCTTAGGGTACTGCCCCAGTGACAAGCACCGTACCTTTTTTATGATAGTGTATGAATGTGTACACTGTGAATGTAATCTGAACATACAGCCAAATCCTCTCCCATGGCCTCATGGGATAGTCAGTGTCTATGGCTGCATCCGAAATCGCATACTTCCCTATAGTAGGCTAAAACAGTATGTGACAAAAGAACTATGTCCAAATTCACAGGACTCATAAAATAATGGGCAAAAAGTACCCAGATGACCTATACTTCCTCAGAGATTCTGCAGTGTGCATACAATAGACACTTTGCTATATGGTGGTGACGCGACGCAACTGACACTGGTAGATCACATAATAATGACAACATGGTGGATGTAGAACGTCTGGATTACATTCATACTACACACATTCATACGATATAGAACATACTTTTTTAGTAGTTGTGAAGTAATTGCTTATTTAAAATAAGTGCCTACTCAAGAAAGTATGCGATTTCAGACGCAGCCCAACAAGGATTGCACTGGAAGCAGTAAATCCTTTTTCTGGTACTTTTCACCTACTATTTTGTGAATACTGTGTCTGACCCAATTGTTCCCTGTCACCCTGTCAAGAATTGCCTAATGTTTTTTACATTGTCACTTTCATTTGAAAATGTGCATGGAGGGACATCTCTGACCTGCCAAATGTCCATATTGAGCGTGAAGGTGATTACTATATCAATGAATTAAAAATTTCAGCCTTCTCATTACACAAAGCTATATCGTATGACTTCACAAGACTTTGAATATAAGGTACGAGACTAACTTGTGAAAGCCTACTTCCGTTGTATTGAGCAGCGTGAATATATTTTATGTTCCACATGAGAAAGAAAGCAATACGACACTAATAGGCTGAGTAAACCATGACAGAATTTTCATTTTTGTGTGAATTATTTTTTAGGACATTTAAAAAGCAGTATGAAAAAATAGGAAATATAGGCTATTTATATTTAAGCAGAAGCAATTCTCAAATTGTTATCATTTGGTTATTTTTTCTACACCAACTCAGACCTTTGAAAATATTTTAGAATCTTAGTTTTATACATTTCCAAATAAAATATTTTCCTTTTAACTATTCTAAAGATTTTCCAAGAGAGTCTGTTTTCAGACCGCTATTAGTCTTTTTGACTATTTGTTTATATTTCTTAATTATTTGCATGCCATATGTGAGGTGTTTATATAACCATGCTATTATATATTTAGTCGTTCTACAGAACACTATGCAGAGGTGGATGTCTGGGGTGGATTCAGGTAATAAACTCCTTTTGGTTTGTCATTATCCACCCTAAATAGTTTATAGTATCATTGTGGTTATCCATGTAAGAGTTTAGTTTAGATTTGGATTAGTTTAGATCGATTAGCTATTGTATAAAATGTGTCTGAGCTTGAGTTGTTTCACCATTCAGACTTAGCACATTATTGAAATGCATTCAAAGGAAAGATGGTAAAAGAAAAAACACAACAAAAGGGTATCCCTGTGCCATGAATGTTTACACTTAATCTTGGGAATAGAGACATTTCTTGAATAAAATTGTGTTGATATTATAATCTTCTAATACACTTATTAAATACACAAACTCATGATGATGGGTGTGATTGAATATCTGTGATTTGATTCATTCAGTCAAATCCTTTTTAGTCTCGTCTAACACTTATACTTCTCTTTTTGTCTCCTTTGTAGACTACAATTGCACAAATATTTACTAATATATTTGAGAGGCACTGAGCATGAACGTCTCTACTGAGAACTTCACCTCACCTGAGGTTCATCCTTCCACCATAGAACCTTTGTTACTGACAGGTTTCAGGACTGCTGTGCTATGTTTTAGTCTACTGTTCGGGGTTCCTACACACTCCTATGTTTTGTGGCTTATTGCACGAGGAAGAAGAATTCCATCAGAATTCTTCAATATTAATCTCACAGTTTGTGAGATTATTTACTGTCTGATTTTTTTTATTTATATTTTTCAAATATTCCTACATGTAGAGTTTCTACAACATTTTTTGCAAGGAATAGGCATCACTGGTCGTCCTCTGTTTCAGTGTCTGATCTGTGTCGAGCGTTACCTGGCAGTGGTTCATCCTGTAACCTTTCTGAAGTACAAACCTCTCAGATATAGAGTGATCTGCTGTGCTGTGGCTTGGATAATCACTCTCGGATCCTGTTTGGTCTCCATGATCATGCTAACATTATCTAATCTGAAGACATTTACATGGTTCTTCTCGCTGCAGTTCCTGTTCTATATCTTCATCCAGTTGTTTTGTCTTGTGGCTGTTCTCAGAGCTCTGAAGCAGTCAGGACCAGGAGAGAGAGGGAGAGAGAGAGAGGAGGAAAACCACATGAAGAGAAGAGCGTTTCATCTCATTCTAATAACTACTGTTACTTTGGTTGTAATGTTTGTACCTTTCCTTATCACAGGATTCTACACTGTTCTGCAACAGCAAGAACATAGAGGAGTTTCACTGTTCTGGTTTCTTAGTCTTAGTTGTTTCATTCTGGCTGGTTTTGTGCAACCTATTCTTTATCTGCACAGGGTTGGGAAACTCTTCTGCCTCTGTTCTTGACAAAGTAAATGTTTTAGATCATTCTGTCACTAAACCTATTATTTATTCACACACACACACACACACACACACACACACACACACACACACACGCAAACTTTTAACGGGAACATCCCAAACTTTTGAACAGTAGTGATAATATAGCAGAAGAGACTTGGTCTTTAAAATTAACTGACATTAACTTAGTGATCAAATGTAACACTCTTATGGAAATATGATAACATTTTGTAATTATCATTAAAATCTCACTAATTTTCAAATTGTTTGTCATAATGTTATTGGGTTTCAAATCAAAATATGACTTTCTGTTACGAAACAGCACATCAATTTCATACTTGTCCACTGTAGAGGACACCAGGACTTACAGCATGTTTATTTGGCATTTTGGTAGACACAGCAAGTGAATAAAGAAAGAAATTACACATCAATATTCCTATGAAATATTAGATATTATTATGAAAATCTTGCCAATTATTGCTTGCATTATTACACTTCTTTTTTCATTACATGTTGTCCCAAGAACACATTAACATGCAAATTAGATACAGCGTATAGATACATTGTATATAATGGGAAAACCCGCTTATAGCCATTTTACACACATACTGCACAAAGCAAAATGGTATAACAAATCAGTCTGTTATATCTTTTATAACATAGTTGAGAATCATCTTTAAACAAAGTTTGGTATAAAAAAAAAATCCTGAAACCTAAAAATTGATTGGCGATTTTCAAAAAAAAAATCCCATTGTTTTAAGCCTATTCATGCTATTCATGTCTTTTTGTTATTTATTTATTTATTTTATTTTATTTATTTTTTTTGTTATATTTTTTTTTTAAAGTGAGTCCTGGTACAAAGGACATAACATATGAATAAAATATCATTTTTCAAAAATGTTATTTTTCCATTATTTTTTTATGTTCTAAACAATGTAATGACATGAATAAATACTAAATTCACAACCTTTTTTTCTGGTTCTCAGGCGGATATATATATATATATATATATATATATATATATATATATATATATATATATATATATATATATATATATATATATATATATATATATATATATATATATCAAAAAAGGTGGT
The DNA here is from genome assembly GCA_036281575.1 of Ancherythroculter nigrocauda. Lineage (NCBI taxonomy): Eukaryota > Metazoa > Chordata > Actinopteri > Cypriniformes > Xenocyprididae > Ancherythroculter > Ancherythroculter nigrocauda. The sequence goes on from VTFQ01000017.1 coordinate 29,589,181, forward strand.
GAAAAGCTTTTAAATGTTCTTTGTGTAATTTGAAGAATTCATATTTTTTAACACCAGAGGGTGTTTATGCTATAATTTACACTCTGTCTTTGTGAAAATATAATTGTGACAGTAACAATATCATCTGTTACTGAGAATAATAAAAACACATTGTTGTTTTGTAAATCCGTCGTTTACAGATTGCTTTATAGATTTTAGTTTGCATGTTTTGTTTTGTTTTGTTTTTGTTTTTTAGATTTTTTTGTGTGTGTCTGTAAATATTTTCTGTTTTATTGTTTACTATTATTATTTATATATAAATAAAAATATTCATTTACACACAAACTAAAACTAAAACTTTTTATTTTGACTGTATTTATGTGTATTATATAATCAGACACTTCCAATTTATTAGGCTAAAACTCAGTATCAAATTGTCATTATCTTTTAGTAATTTTCTCAACACCAAACCACTAAAATTTATATTTATATTTGTATGTATATATTTACAGAATTTTAATACAATAAGAAATCTTTACATCATACATGACCAAAGACGCCCTTTCCCTTTAAAAGTAGGACAGGCTTTTCAGGGATTCTGTTATTTGTCTTTTTGAGCCTTATGTGTATAACACTAATTTGCATGCCACATGTGAGGTGTTTAGGTAACCATGCTGTTATATCTTTACAGAACACTGTGCAGATCTGTCTGTTGTGACTTCAGCATGTGACTTCAGGTAACAAACTCTTTAAATCTTGATTAGTTTAGATCGACTAGCTATTGTATAAAATGTGGCAGAGCTTGATTTGTTTGATCTCTGTGTCTCTCCTATGTAGATTACAACTGCACAGTAATTTATTGATTAGAGAGGCACTGAGCATGAACGTCTCTACAGAGAACTTCACCTCACCTGAGGTTCATCCTTCCACCATAGAACCTTTGTTACTGAACGATCTCAGGACTGGTGTGCTATGCTTTAATCTACTGTTCGGGGTTCCTATACACTCCTATGTTTTGTGGCTCATTGCACGAGGAAGAAGAATTCCATCAGAATTTTTCAATGTCAATCTCACAGTTTGTGAGATCATTTACTCTCTATTTTTTTTTACTTTTCTTTTACAAAATGTCCCCAGTCTAGAGATTCTACATCGATTTTTACAAGGACTAGGTCTCACTGGTCATCCTCTGTTTCAGTGTGTGATCTGTGTTGAGCGTTACCTGGCAGTGGTTCATCCTCACTCAAAAAAATGATTCTAGCTGCTTGTTCAGTTTATTTAAATAAAATAAGCTGAACCAACACAAATCTTTAGTTTTTTACTTAATTGGCATTTGCACTCAATTGTATTATGTTAAATTAAATTAAATTTGCAAAATGTTAGGTCAACCTAAACCATTTGTGTTGGGACTACATGAATCATTTATGTTGCATTGATTGAACCTGGGCAGTGGATTTCTAGTTCCCAGCATGCTTTGCGTAGGGAAAGATTGGGACAGTAAATGTTGAACTTAAGTGCTGTTTAATGTGTTTTTTAGTAAAGGGAAATACCTTTTAAAGTTTGATGTTCAGTTATATTTGACATTTAAAAGAGTTTATGTTATGTCGATTTTTTTGAGGTTACCATTATGCTGAAGTGTAGACCTTGTGATTAGGCTCTAGGTGGCTACGTAAAATAAATTTATATTGTTCTCAACGAGCATTAACTGTGCTAAAGCCAGTGATGAGAAGTTCTTTATCTGATCATTACTTGCATGCTATAAATGTTGCTTAGCATATGAAAAAGTGTTATTTTAGTTTAGTTTTTATAGAAATATAAATAAATTAGTTTGAGGGCCAGCACATAATTTACAGTCTACAAATGGTCATCAGCTTTTCCCCTCTCAATGGTCATGAAACATGTATGTCTGTGTACAACAGCTACTCAAAACCTAAGCACAAGCGCACATCTTCACCATGATGGTAACAAAAAAAAAAAAAAAGCACTGGTTGGATCAACAAGAATGAATTATGTTCAGGAAACATACACAGAATACGTCAAATGAAACTGGTGTGATCTCATTCAATTAGGATGAATTTCACTCATCAGTACAATTAACCTAGCTTAAGTTCAAATAAATCAGTTCAACTGTGTGGAAATAGGTGTCATAATTGAATTAAGTTAGACCAACAAGTTATTTTTTTGAGTGCTGTAACCTTTCTGAAGTTCAAACCTCTCAGATATAGAGTGATCTCCTGCACAGTGGTCTGGATAATCACTCTTGGATCCTGTTTGGCTGCTATAACCATACAAATTTTATCTAATCGGAAGACATATACATGGTACATTTTGCTGCAGTTTCTCATTTTCCTCTCCATCCAGTTGTTTTGTCTTGTGGCTGTTCTCAGAGCTCTGAAGCAGTCAGGACCAGGAGAGAGAAGGAGAGAGAGAGAGGAGGAAAACCACATGAAGAGAAGAGCGTTTCACATTATTCTAGTAACTACTGTAACCTTGGTTGCCATGTTTGTACCTTTTGTTATATCAGGATTCTACACTGTTCTGCAACAGAAGGGACAGAATGAAGTTTCATTGTTCTGGTTTCTAAGTTTTAGTTTTTTCATTCTGGCTGGTTTTGTGCAACCTGTTCTTTATCTGCACAGGGTTGGGAAACTCTACTGCCTCTGTTCTTCATAAAGTGAAGATTTTAGACAGAACATTCAGTCACCAAACTATACACAGTGAGTTGGTCATTTTAGCTAAATTAAAAAAAATAAATTAAAAAAAGTGATGAGGAACAAATGTCAGCTGTTGAATATTCTTCATGTAATTTGTAGAAATCTGACTGTTAAGTGTATGTACTTTTTTAACAACGAGTGTTCAAGCTTTAATTTATAATGTCATTGTAAAAATAAAATTGTGGAAGTAACAATATCCTCTTTTACTATATAAAAGATGATATTGAAGGAGAATAAGTGAAGGCACACTGTTGTTTTCTAAATCCATTGGCTTATAGATTGCTTTATAGAAAGTATAAACTGTATTATAAATGTATTAAACATTACAAAAAAATAAAAAATAATAATAATGTAACCTTCGTTCCCTGACCCATACTGGGGTCTTGCCTGGGAGCCCAGTCACCTCCAAGTGGTAACTAAACGAGCCAATGGACATTGGCCTGTGAGATAATGTGATAAGCCACTCATACCCAGACATACGGGTATATGAGGCCAGCTTGCACTTACTAATTCATGTTTGCTGAGGAACTGAGACAGGGATCCCAAACATTCAGCAGTGGTTCAGGGCTGTGGCAGGAGGTACGTAACGTCTTCATTCCCTCGTTCATGTTCGACATTATGAAAAGTGCCACAGCCACTGAACTGTTTTGTCAGAGATACAGATGCTGGCAAGCTGTAGTGTGCTCTTTTGGCAACTGTCCTCTACACAGTCGTAACTTTCCCAACGCCCCACGTAACAGCCCAAGGACATTAGAAGGGACAGGGCTTAAGGCTGATTTATACTTCTGCATCGGACCTCCGCCGGAGCCCCTGCACCGTAGGCTATGCGTCTGTTTTCATTTATACTTCTGTGTCGTTGTCCGTGTCGACGTGCATGCAGACCACTAGGAGGCAGTGTCCGCGGTCATGTTGAGGATCAAGGCAAAAGCCGAAGAAGAAGCAGCTCATCATGTACGTTGTCAGAGAAGCTTACAAATAGAAACGGCAGAGAAGCAGCAAATAGGTAATGACTTTTGTTGCAGTTTGACTGTATGTGTCCCCTGAAACAGAGTGTTTTTTCATTCATATGGAAGTTGAAAGTGCTCGCTCTTCTCCGATTGCTCCGCGCCAGTTTGACCTGAGGGAGGGGTTCTAGCAGACCAATCAGAGCGCTTGCGGTCCGCGTAGAATTGACGCGTTGTTACATTTTTGAAGAGGTTCAGGCTACGTCGTAGGCTATGCATGGTACAAACAGCCTACGCTATAGCTACGGCATACTCTCGACGCAGAAGTATAAATCAGCCTTTACTCTGGAGATGGAGGACTGCTGACCTGCAAAGCAGACAAAGAGCTGCTCAGAGCTTCTGAAGCTCTGTGTGCAGTCCACATAAACAAGCAATGCACGATGCGGGACACGGCAATGCAAGGGTTGGGTCTGCCTCCTCCAGGGGCAGTGCTTGCAAGTTCACCACCTGGTCCTTAAAGGGAGTGGTGGAAACTTTGGGCACATATCCTGGCCGGGGTCACTTGAAACAGGGCCGGCCTGAACTCAAGGCAAGATTCATTGACCGAAAATGCCTGCAGGTCCCCCACCCTCTTGAAGGAAGTGAACGTGGTCAAGAGCGTTGTCTTTAGAGACAGGATCTTAAACTCAACTGACTCCAGCAGCTCAAAGGGAGCTCTCTGTAGACCAAAGTGGAGGATTAGGTGTGGTCTGGGAGGATATATCCTCCTGGCGCCTCTCAGGAACCTGATGATCAGGTTGTGCTTTCCCAGTGACCCATCATCAACAGCATCATGATATGCTGCAATGACAGCAACATACACTTTTAAGGTGGAGGGGAACAGCCTCTGTTATAACCTCTCTTGCAGGAGGGAAAGCACAGAACTTATCAGGTATTTCCAGGGGTCTTCCTGCTTGGAAGAATACCACTCAGCAAACAGACTCCACTTCAAAGCATAAGCACACCTGGTAGAGGGCGCTCTAGCTTGAGTGATAGTGTCTACCACCACCGGTGGTAGGCCACTTAAATCCTCTGGATCCCGTCCAGAGAGCACACGTGGAGGTTCCAGAGGTCTGTAACTGAGAAAGCAGGTCCTTCCTCAGGGGAATCCACCAGGGAGAGTCTGATTTACGAGAAGCTTCAGTTCCGAAAACTACGTCTGGTTGGGCCAGTAAGGTGCAACCATCAAGACCTGCTCCTTGTCCTCCCTTACCTTGCACAGTGTCTGTGCGAGCAGGCTCACTGTTGGAAATGCATACTTGTGTAGGCCCTGGGGCCAGCTGTGCCAACGCATCCATGCCGAGGGTCCCCTAGGTCAGGGAATAGAACAACTGGCAGTTGAGGACTCCTGGGAGGCAATCGAATTGACTCCAGATCAGCTGGACCACGTGGGGATGGAGTCGCCATTCTCCTGGAATGTGAGAGAACGTCAGCCACATGATTGAGCTTGCCCGGGATGTGAACAGCGACTTGAGCCGCTGCTGATTCCAGAGAAGGAGATGGCCACCTGCCCAGAGGGGGGAAACTTAGCTTCATCTTCAATAGCCACTCTCCGATGCAGCACTGGGTCACCCACAAGAGGGACCTGCGGCATCATCAGGCAGCTTGACGTCACATGGCACGCTAGAGTGTAGGAGGTACGTGGGGACTGGCCCGACAGGAGCGCTCCCACTGTAACCCTTAGGTCTCCCAAAGTGTTAACCAGACCTGCAGGTCAGAAGGTACGGAGGAAGCGGCCAATCTCCTGCACCTTCCGTTCCATCTGCCCGTTAGACTGTGGATGGTATCCGGACGTCAGGCTAACGGCCACACCTAGGAGGGAGTGAAACGATTTCCATACTCTGGAGATGAACTGAGGACCTCTGTTGGAGATTATATCTTCTGGTATTCCGAAATACCTGAATACCTGATTGAAGAGTATCTCGGCAGTCTCCATGGCTGTGGGTAATCCTGGAAGTGGAATCAAACGGCAGGATTTTGAGAAACGGTCCACGACGACTAGGATGGTGGTATTTCCTTCTGAGACAGGGAGATCAGTGATGAAATCTACTCCTAGGTGTGACCATGGTCGCTCTGGAACGGGTAGCGGAAGGAGTTTCCCAGCTGGCAGATGACGAGGACTTTTGGAGATGGCACACTCCCGGCAGCCCTGCACGTACCTTCTGACATCCGATGCCATCCCTGGCCACCAGAAGCGTTCTTTCAGCAACGAGAGGGTCTCGTTGACCCCCGGGTGACCAGTGCCAAGTGACGTGTGAGCTGAGTGGATCGTGGGAGTGCGTCGTGTCCGAGGGATGTACAGCAAGCCAGGTGGGCAGCCCGGCGGAGGGTTCGTGGAGGCATTGGAGGAGGGGATGGTCTCTTCTGACCACGTAATGGGACTTACAATGAGAGAGCTCGGGATGATGGGTTCAGGTTCGTCTGTGTTTTCCTCTGGAGCATGGAGACGAGAGAGAGCGTCAGCTTTAAGATTCTTGGTACCTGGACGATAGGAGATGGTATAATTGAATCGGGAGAAGAACATGGCCCAACGAGCTTGTCTGGGGTTGAGTCTTTTCGCTGACCGAAGATACTCAAGGTTCTTATGGTCGGTTAGCACCAGGAATGCGTGCTTGGCTCCCTCCAGCCAATGCCTCCACTCTTCCAAGGCAAGCTTAACAGCAAGAAGTTCCCTGTCACCGATGGAGTAGTTGACTTCCGCCGGGCTGAGCTTGCGGGAGAAGAAGGCGCATGGATGGAGTCTACTTGGCATCCCCTGCTGCTGCGAAAGCACCGCTCCCACTCCTGTAGTCGAGGCGTCGACTTCCACGATGAACTGCTTCTCGGGGTCAGGGTGAACGAGTAAGGGAGCGGTGGTGAAGGCTTCTTTGAGGTGGTTGAATGCGTTGGTGGCTGCTGAGTTCCAGGACAGAGACTTGGGCTTATCACGGAGCAGACTGGTAAGTGGATGGGTGATGGAGCTGTAACCTTTGATGAACCATCTGTAGAAGTTGGAGAATCCGAGGAAGCGCTGTAATTCTTTTATGGTAGTGGGTTCTGGCCAGTTGGTGATTGATTCCACCTTCCTCTCGTCCATCCGGATGCCACTGTGGTCTATGTTGTATCCGAGGAAGGAAACAGAAGGTTGATGGAAGGAGCACTTCTCGGCTTTGAGGAACAGGTTTAACTGGCGAAGAAGGGTGAGGACCTCCGCAACGTGTCGGCGATGTTCGGCCTGGCTCCGGGAGTATATGAGTATATCGTCGATGTACACTAGGAAGAAGCGATGGAGGAACTCCCGGAGCACCTCATGAATGAAGTCCTGGAATACGGAGGGGGCTTTGACCAGGCCATACGGCATCACCAAGTATTCGTAGTGGCCGGTAGGTGTGATTAAGGCGGTCTTCCACTCGTCCCCCTCGCGTATCCGGATGAGGTTATACGCGCTGCGGAGGTCCAGCTTCGTAAACACAGTGGCACCACGGAGATGTTCCAGGGCCGCTGGGACGAGAGGAAGGGGATACCTGAATTTCACAGTTATTTTGTTGAGGGAGCGATAGTCAATGCATGGCCGCAAGCCTCCGTCCTTTTTAGCCACAAAGAAGCTGGAAGCAGCAGGGGAAGTAGACGGCCTGATGTAACCTTGGGCTAGGGCTTCCTTGATGTAATCCTCCATGGCCTTCTCCTCCGGGATGGAAAGTGGGTATATCTTACCCTTTGGCACTGGCTCACCCGGAAGCAGGTCGATGGCGCAGTCCCATGGCCGGTGTGGAGGCAGCTTGGAAGCCCGTTGCGGGCAGAAGACATCGCTGAAGGGGGCGTAACACTTGGGTATGTCGATGGAGCGTTGTTCGACTGGACTCTCGATGGAAGTGGCACAGAGGGAGAGATCAGGCGCAGGAGACGGTGGAACAGGAAGTTCAGCCAGACAGCGAGAGAAACAGGTGTCGCCCCACTTCAGGATTTCGCCCGTTTTCCAGGAGATGGTAGGATTATGCTGCTCCAACCAGGGGCGCCCCAGAACCACGTCAGCGGTGGAATCCTCCAGAACCAGCAGATGTAATTCCTCCTGATGCAGCAAGCCAACTTGTAGTGTTACGGGTCCTGCTACGGTACGGACGCTCTTACGGCTCAGGGGCTTGCCAGTTATTGAGTTGATCTTGTAGATCGTCGGAGACGGAGAGGTCTTGAGACGTAGCTGCCGGCAGAGGGCGCCGGAGACGAAGTTGCCGGCTGACCCTGAGTCGAGGAGAGCGACCACTGTAATAGAGACATTAGCGGCAGTAAGGTTGACTACAGTGGTGAGTGGTTTCATTTTATGGGTTGCAGGAATGATTGCACTCACCATGGGTCGAGGTGGTCGTGTGGGGCATGCTGCAATTACATGCCCAGGACATCCACAGTACAGACAGAGGTTCAGGGTCAGCCGACGGCGGCGTTCTTCTGGTGATAAACGGGAATTTTCAACTTCCATGGGTGTTTGAGCTGGTTCTGGGGAGCTGACGGGTTCGGATCGGCAGAGGAGCATGTTGGGAAGTGACTGGTCCTGGTGCTCTTGGATGCACGCCTGCATGCGAGTGGCGCAGCGAATGGAGAGCTGGATGAATTTCTCTAAGCCGATGGAATCCTCGCATGCAGCGAGATGCAGCCGTACCCGAGGTTCTAATCCTTGCCGATAGGTAGTGATAAGAGCTTGTTCATTCCATCTGCTAACTGCTGCAAGCGTTCTGAAGTGCAAAGCATAATCGTAAATAGACATTGATCCTTGTTTCAAATTATAGAGTTTCTCACCAGCAGACGAATCTGTAATCGGCTTCCCGAACACCTCCCGGAAGTGGGAAACGAATGCCGAGTAGGATTGAGTCACAGCGCCCCGCTGAGACCAGATGGAGTCGGCCCATTTTAATGCTTTGCCGCTGAGCTGAGAAATGATGAAAGCAATCTTGGATGACTCACTCGGGTATAGGTGCGGCTGCATTTCCAGGACCAGTGTGCATTGCAGCAGGAATCCGCTGCAATCCTCCGCTGATCCAGAGAAGGGCGCCGGCTTGGCCATGGGACTGGCGTACGGCGGCAGAGAAGAAGAGTTAATGGCGCTGGTGTTGGTGTTCGCTGGTGCAGGTGCTGGATCAGTGACAGGAGATGGTGGTGGTGGATTGACAGTGAATGTCCGCCGAAGCGTATCCACCAGGACTTGAAAAGGATCCGGCTGGCTCATACTGGGTCTGCGGTGTTGGTCCGGTCTTCTGTTACGGTACACAGGAGGCAGACACTGATGTAAACAGGTATAGATGTTTTATTGACCACAGTAGAGCATGAGATATCAACAGGTGAGTAGAATGGATGCAGATGGTGTTTCAGAAGGTGATATATGGAATAGTTACTGTCCTTTCTGTTGCAGGGAGATATACGCTGGAGCTTGGAGATCGCTGGAGACACTTGGAGTTGACGGGAGCACACCCACACAGTAGACGAGGCACACAGAGGGAAGGAGACACGCTGGAGACAGGTGAGTATTCGAAGAGGAGTCCTTGAGGTAAGCATTACAGGAAGTATATGCGAACGAGACCGGACATAGAGTGCTGTGTGCGTGTGCTATTTATGGAGGAGCTGATGAGTGAGGTGATGAGGTGCAGGTGGCGGTGATCAGTACTCTGGTGATGGTGCGCGCTGTGATTGGGTGATGTTGGAACCTGACGTGTCTGTGACAGTGAGATGTTTATGTAACCATGCTCTTATATCTTTAATCATAAAGAACACTGTGCAGATCTGTCTTGGGGTGACTTCACTCTTCAGGTAACAAACTTTTTAAATCTTGTTTAGTTTAGATTGATAAGTGATTGTATAAAATGGGTTTTTATGAATCTGAGCCATGAACTCTTACACATAATTATAGAACTTGACATCTTACTTGAATAAAATGCGCTGATATTATACATTCAACTGTATGCATTGTATACACAATGTACATAGGTGTAACTGAATGATTGTGATTTTAGATTCATTGAATCACACCCTTTATTGTATCGTCTGACATAGTTCTCTCTGTGTTTCCTTTGTAGATCACAATTGCACAAATATTTATTGATTAGAGAGGCACCAAGCATGAATGTCTCCACTGAGAACTTCACCTCAGCTGAGGTACTTCCTTCCACCTGCATAACCTATGAAGCTTTGTTACTGAACGATCTCAGGACTGGTGTGCTATGCTTTAATCTACTGTTCGGGGATCCTATACACTCCTATGTTTTGTGGCTTATTGCACGAGGAAGAAGAATTCCATCAGAATTCTACAATGTCAATCTCACAGTTTGTGAGATTATTTACTCTCTATGTTTTTTTTTATTTTTCTTTCACCAATATACCCAAATGTAGAGTTACTACATCGGTTTTTACAAGGACTAAGTGTCACTGGTCGTCCTCTGTTTCAGTGTGTGATCTGTGTTGAGCGTTACCTGGCAGTGGTTCATCCTGTAACCTTTCTGAAGTACAAACCTCTCAGATATAGAGTGATCTGCTGCACTGTGGTCTGAATAATCACTCTTGGATCCTGTTTGGCTTCTATAACCATACAAATAGTGTCTAATCTGAAGGCATATATATGGTTCTTCTTGGTGCAGTTCGTTCTCTTCCTCTCCATCCAGTTGTTTTGTCTTGTGGCTGTTCTCAGACCTCTGAAGCAGTCAGGACCAGGAGAGAGAGGGAGAGATAGAGAGGAGGAAAACCACATGAAGAGAAGAGCATTTAAGATCATTCTAATAACTACTGTAACCTTAGTTGTCATGTTTGTACCTTTTGTTATGACAGGATTCCACGCTGCTCTGAAACAGCAAGAACAGAAAGGAGTTTCACTGATCTGGTTGCTTAGTCTTAGTTGTTTCATTCTGGCTGGTTTTGTGCAACCTGTTCTTTATCTGCACAGGGTTGGGAAACTCTTCTGCCTCTGTTCTTCATAAAGTTTTGATGCTTTAAATAAACTTTGATTTACACTGTCTTTGTGAAAACTGCAAACTGCATTGTTTTCTATGCAAATAATACTAAAAGGAAAGGATGTTTCTATATGAGTGTAGTATAAGTAAGTTCTGTAATTGAAAAGCAATTTCGGAACTGTGAATTTCAGGGAATATAATACAAATATCACAATCAGATTTTATTTATTGTTGATTGGTTTAAATCCTAACACTATATGCTCATAAAACAATATCTGATCTCAGTGACATGCATGTCACATATTGAGAAATAAAACTGAATTAAATAAAATTGAATAAAAGGTTTGTCACCTGAAGATTGAACACCCAGGCTCTCTGGTCCAACTTAAATATCTGTTCTTTGCTTTGCTGACTGATTTCAAAGCTGTCACTACATTTTTACATGACTTGGTATGGCATTTCATACCAAACACCAAAATACCAAATTATATATATTATTTCAAACACTTTTAGTAGTAACCATCTTTTTTCTATATTTAAAACATATATATTTCAAGGTCTTTTTTTTTTTTAGTTAATTTACTGGTGTTGTGGAAATGCTGTTGGATTTTATTTCATTGTGAGGTGAACTTTGCAGTATGAAAAGGTATTTTTGTGTGCTTGTTCTTGGTTTTTTTGTTTTTGTTTTTTTTGTGGTTTATGCTCTGTATTGGTTCACATTCAGCTTTGCTTATACAGTTTTTACATGTCTAAAAAGAACCTTCCCTGAAGTGAACATCATAACCCACAAGATAATTTGCATTAATGTAAATATATCAGAAACTTTCAAATGTGAATTTTCCACATTTATGTAAACTGTATAGGTTTGTCTATTCTATTCAAATGTTTTGTTTTTCATGCAATATGTAGCACATATATCCTCGAGACAGCATGTATAAATATCCAAGGCAGTTTAGAGATTTACGGTGATCCAGAAAGACAACCTGAATTCACTCTTCAGGTGACAAAGCCCTTTTTAAAATTATTTATATTATTTATTACTGAGGGTTTTTTTTCAACCCAAATAATATATTACAATGTTTCTGTGGTTATCAATCAGAGTATAATAATTATGGGCAAGTTTATATTGGCTATTATGTAAATTGTGTTGAGATCTATTTGTTTCACAGAAGAGAAGTTACAGAACATTTATCATTGTTTTATCCATTGTGTTTTACTTTTGTTTTAACTATTGTAAACATTAGTAAATTGGCAAGTTAGCTTTATAATTGCTTAAGAATTGAAATCTTTTGAATGCAATGTCAATATAACAGCAGATGCCATGGTTTTCCATGAAATATAATACTTTATAGTATTTAACACACCACTTTCTTTATATAATGTGAGGTGTTTCATTTGTTGTCTGGCTGTGATTTGATTGATATTTTGATCGTTTCATCCAGTCATCAGAGCAGATGAACGGCTCCAGTGGGAACTTCACCTCACCTGAGGTTCAATCTTACAGCAACATCACAACACAAACATCTTCATCACTGCAGATTATTGTGCTATGCTTTAATCTATTATCCGGTCTTCCTACATACTCTTATGTTATGTGGCTTATTGTCAGAGGAAGAAATGGAGTTGCATCAGAATTTTTCAACTTCAATCTCAATGTTTGTGAGATCTTTTTCTCAATGTCTTCTTTGGCTTTTCTGCTGTCAGTAAGGTTTCCAATTTTTATGATAATACAGAGACTTTCACTCGGACTAGCTATCACCGTTCGTCCTCTGTTTCAGTGTCTGATCTGTGTTGAGCGTTACCTGGCAGTGGTTCATCCTATAACTTTTCTGAAGTACAAGTCATTTAGATATAAATTTGGTTGTTCTGTTGTTGTCTGGCTGTTGGGTGTTGGCTCCTGTTTGTTCACTCTGTTTATCTTTTCCTTAAACAACATTTTAGCATTTACACGGTTTGTCCTTCTGCAGTTTCTCCTCTTCCTCTCCTTTCAGTTGTTCTGCTGTGTGGCTGTTCTCAGAGCTCTGAAGCAGTCAGGACCAGGAGAGAGAGGGAGAGAGAGAGAGGAGGAAAACCACATGAAGAGAAGAGCATTTTATGTTATTATGATAACTAGTGTGACAATGGTCCTCATATATGCCCCTTTCATCATCTCATCAATCATCTGTATTCTGTTACAACAAGACTTTTTAGTTGTCTTGCCTATTAGTTTTGCTTTTTTTATTCTGGGTGGCTTTGTTCAGCCTATTCTATACCTGCACCGTTCTGGGAAATTCTCCCACCTCTGTTAATCATATGCAATTGTTTCACAAAAATGCATTTTGCATTTATTATATTTGCTCATTTATTTTTGTTAACCTTTATTTCTGAACATTAAAAAGGTATGCTTATTTCAATATGAATAAGAGTCTTTAATCCCAGATTGCATTAGGTTGTTATTGCATTAGGACATATATTTAAATTAGATTAAATTCATGGGTTTAAATGAGTGACAACACTCTTACCTGAAAAAATAAGGTGGATAGCGAGAAGAGAAGTTCAAAATCGCCTCAGTCCACTAATATAGTTTTTACACTGAAAGTGTGAATGAAAATAAATGAGCAAATTCAGACACTGTTGCCTTTACTTGCTTGCTTTAATCATGTGAAACTTAGCAAACAGCTCCAGTAGTGAAAAGATGTAGGCTATCTTGAGCCTAGCTTGTATATTAGTTCACTTTAAAATGAAAATTGCCCCATGATTTAATCACCCCTTAAGCCATCCTAGGTGTATGACTTTCTTCTTTCAGACGAATACAATCAGAGTTATATTAATAAACACCCTGATGCTTCCAAGTTTATAATGGCAGTGATCGGGGGACACGATTTTGAAGCTAAAAAAGTTAATTCATCCATCATAAACATACTCCCTACAGCTCCGGGCATTAACAAAGGCCTTCTAAAGTGAAGCTATGCATTTGTGTAACGACTTTCTGGCTAAACTTTTGCGATGGCAAGACGTATTACACTTCGCCATGATGTATATCTTGTAAGTTTCATTTTAGATGTAAGTAGAATCCATATGGCCAGACAGGGGTGCCGCTAGCAAATTTGGGCCCTATGAAAGAATATGAGGTTGGGGCCCCTACGCACCAAACATACAAGTCAACCTAGCTATCCAAAATCTTTGTCTGCAATCTAACAATAATGACCTATTACGTTTGCTATTGCTTTTGACCACTAGGTATCAGAGACCTCATGGCACTAGCAGATGATTTATTATGCAAATGTAAATGTAATAGAAAAATACAGTATCTCCATAGAGTATCTCTCATCCTCAATAGAATCCAAATGGGTTGCACATTTTATCATCAGCGTCGCATAGGAACACCCATGCAAATCTTAACACTTTTTGAGCGCGCTGGTGAACGCGCTAACGGTGATTTGCACGCCACTCATGCAAAATTAAACAACTGGACTTCAGTCACAGTCATATTGCGCAGACAATTGATCCGTTCAGTTTGTACAGCTTATAAAAGCTCCGAACGTGCGACGTATACAATTAATTAATAGTCTGATTCTACGTTTCGGTGTGTGGGCGCTCAGAGTACCGGCTAAATGTGAGAAGTGCCGATGCGCGAGAAATGCGTACCGGCCCACTTCGAGCACTGACTGTTACTACTAATAAAACCGATCTCTGGGGGCCCCAAAAGTGCGTGGGCCCTTAGAATCGAAAAAAAAAATTTTCATGGATAACTGCCGATTGTATGTAATTGGTTGATTTTTGTTGCTCGTTTTGTCTTGTTTATTCTTGTTTGACAGTAGTAGATATGCTGAACATTCATTTTTGTTATTGGAAAGAGTTCATATTGTGAGTTACACAATTATTTTAAAATTATTAATACAAAGATGATAAACCAAACTTTTCCTACTTCATAATGTGTGTAATTTGGGTAATTTTACTATGGTGGACTAATAATTGCACTTCTCATTCCTAGATCACAGTTGTGTTTTTTTAACTGCACACAGTACTTTTAATACATAACTTGTTATTTGTACCATTTAAAATTAACTATAGGGGTTTAAAAAGCGAACTGAGAAGAGATTACAGTTACAGCACTTATAAAATAAATAAATACTTTGTCCCCCAGAATGAATGTTAAAACACACACACACACACACACACACACACACACACATTTGTTTTTGTGAATTGTGGGGACTTTCCATAGGCCGCAATGCATTTTATACTGTACAAACCGTACTTTCTATCCCCCTACCCTACCCCTAACCCTAAACCTAACCATCACAGGAAACTGTGCACACCTTTATTTTCTCGCAAAAACATCATTTAGTATTTTTATTAATTAATTTACATTGTGGGGACCGGTGGCTGGTCCCCACGATGTAGGTGAACTCAGGTTTACTGTATATTACATCGTGGGGACATTTGGTCCCCACAATGTAATATAAACAAACTCACACACACACACACACACCTTTTTAATGACATTTTTCTCCATTTTTAAGAGTTTAAAATGGTAAACTTCCCATCACGTCAGGTATTTTGGAGAATACTGTAAAATCAATTTGTTCATTTTTAACATTAGTAATTATTATAGAAAAACTTTTGTGTTGACTTGTTTATTTACTTTGAACTTTGTGCAGTGCTCTGAATTGCATTCTTGTCTTCTGTTGACTGTAAATTTTGGATGAGAGCTTCAGCTAAATATATTACATGGAAATATCATTATATTATATAATGCTGAACAGGCCTATTCAAATAGTTAGAAATGTCTTTAAATCTTCTTATTCTCATATCTGTATTGTTGTATACTGTGTGATAGTATGTTCAACCTTCCAAAATCTGCCAGCTACCCACTATTCAGTTACAAAACCTTTTCATTGTAAAACTATGCTTACTATGAAGTTTTTGAACTGTTAACAAATTAATTCTTTTCTCATCTTCACATGATTAGTTCTATAATATAATATGACACTCAAACAAAGCATCATGGGTCTTTTTGAACTGGATGTCCACTCAATGCGCTCATGCATAATATTTGCCTAGATTCATTGTTGCATTCATTGACAACACATTCAGCAGTGAATCTGGAGTCAGAACTGCATTGTTCATCTTACAAGGCAGAGACTGAAGATTTGATCATCAAAATTCAGGTATACCTCCTTTTTGATAAATGTCTAATGTTTTGACTAATGTATTAAATATGGTTGTTTATTATATGTTATATATTATAATATTATATATTATCTCAAGGTGGTAAAAGCAGAATGCAGTATGTTTATATATATAATATATATATATATATATATATATATATTATATATCTATAATATATATAATATATACAGTACAGTCCAAAAGTTTGGAACCACTAAGATTTTTAATGTTTTTAAAAGAAGTTTCATCTGCTCACCAAGGCTACATTTATTTAATTAAAAATACAGTAAAAACAGTAATATTGTGAAATATTACATTTAAAATAACTGTTTCTATTTGAATATATTTCACAAAGTAATTTATTCCTGTGATGCAAAGCTGAATTTCAGCATCATTACTCCAGTCTCAGTGTCACATGATCCTTCAGAAATCATTCTAATATGCTGATCTGCTGCTAAGAAACATTTAATGTGTACAATTGTACAAAATATTTGTGTATTTCAGGATTATTTGATGAATAGAAAGTTCAAAAGAACAGTGTTTATCTGAAATCTAATGTAACATTATAAATGTCTTTACTGCCACTTTTGATTGATTTAATGCATCCTTGCTGAATAAAAGTATTGATTTCTTTAATTTCTTTTCAAAAAATAAAAAAAAATTCTTACTGACCCCAAACTTTTGAACGGTAGTGTATAATGCTACAGAAGCTTTGTATTTCAGATAAATGCTGTTCTTTTGAACTTTCTATTCATCAAGGAATCCTGAAAAAAAAAAGTGTTTTCAACATTGAAAATAATCATAAATGTTTATTTAGCAGCAAATCAGCATATTAGAATGATTTCTGAAGGATCATGTGACACTGAAGACTGGAGTAATGATGCTGAAAATTCAGCTTTGATCACAGGAATAAATTACTTTGTGAAATATATTCAAATAGTACACAGTTATTTTGAATTATACAACAATATTACTGTTTTTACTGTATTTTTAATTAAATAAATGTAGCCTTGGTGAGCAGACGAAACTTCTTTTAAAAACATTAAAAATCTTATGATTCCAAACTTTTGGACTGTACTGTATATATATATATATATATATATATATATATATACATACAGTGGGTACGGAAAGTATTCAGACCCCCTTAAATTTTTCACTCTTTGTTATATTGCAGCCATTTGCTAAAATCATTTAAGTTCATTTTTTTTTCTCATTAATGTACACACAGCACCCCATATTGACAGAAAAACACAGAATTGTTTACTTTTTTGCAGATTTATTAAAAAAGAAAAACTGAAATATCACATGGTCCTAAGTATTCAGACCCTTTGCTCAGTATTTAGTAGAAGCACCCTTTTGATCTAATACAGCCATGAGTCTTTTTGGGAAAGATGCAACAAGTTTTTCACACCTGGATTTGGGGATCCTCTGCCATTCCTCCTTGCAGATCCTCTCCAGTTCTGTCAGGTTGGATGGTAAACGTTGGTGGACAGACATTTTTAGGTCTCTCCAGAGATGCTCAATTGGGTTTAAGTCAGGGCTCTGGCTGGGCCATTCAAGAACAGTCACGGAGTTGTTGTGAAGCCACTGCTTCGTTATTTTAGCTGTGTGCTTAGGGTCATTGTCTTGTTGGAAGGTAAACCTTCAGCCCAGTCTGAGGTCCTGAGCACTCTGGAGAAGGTTTTCGTCCATGATATCCCTGTACTTGGCCGCATTCATCTTTCCCTCGATTGCAACCAGTCGTCCTGTCCCTGCAGCTGAAAAACACCCCCACAGCATGATGCTGCCACCACCATGCTTCACTGTTGGGACTGTATTGGACAGGTGATGAGCAGTGCCTGGTTTTCTCCACACTTACCGTTTAGAATTAAGGCCAAAAAGTTCTATCTAGGTCTCATCTTTGGGTTCTTCTTTACCTCTCTCACCAAGGCTCTTCTCCCCCAATAGCTCAGTTTGGCCGGATGGCCAGCTCTAGTAAGGGTTCTGGTCATCCCAAATGTCTTCCATTTAAGGATTATGGAGGCCACTGTGCTCTTAGGAACCTTAAGTGCAGCAGAAATTTTTTTGTAACCTTGGCCAGATCTGTTCCTTGCCACAATTCTGTCTCTGAGCTCTTCAGGCAGTTCCTTTGACCTCATGACTCTCATTTGCTCTGACATGCACTGTAAGCTGTAAGGTCTTATATAGACAGGTGTGTGGCTTTCCTAATCAAGTCCAATCAGTATAATCAAACACAGCTGGACTCAAATGAAGGTGCAGAACCATCTCAAGGATGATATGAAGAAATGGACAGCACCTGAGTTAAATATATGAGTGTCACAGCAAGGGGTCTGAATACTTAGGACCATGTGATATTTCAGTTTTTCTTTTTTAATAAATCTGCAAAAATGTCAACAATTCTGTGTTTTTCTGTCAATATGGGGTGCTGTGTGTACATTAATGAGGAAAAAAAAAGAACTTAAATGATTTTAGCAAATGGCTTCTGCTTTTACCACCTTGAGATAATATATAATATTATAATATATAACATATAATAAACAGCCATATTTAATACATTAGTCCCTTGTGTTTTATTCTTTTAATTTCTTCACCAGGCATGCTGTTACAGACCACTTTAATGTACATTGTTCATTGTGAGAATAAGTGTTCACAGAAACTCATTAAAAACAGTATTGGGAAGAAAAGATATTGTTTGCATTTGTTGTACAGTATATAATTATATTCTTTCAGCAATACTGCTGTAATAGTCCTATTGCTGTTTTTCACCATATTAAATGAATCTGAACCAGTCTCTGAACCAAAAAGTTTAATGAACGTGACTCTTCTTGATTGTCCAACTTTATTTTCTGTGCAGGTTCAAACACAGTCAGTCACATGATGAACATCTCAATGGAAACTAACAAAACTCCAACATGTAACATGACCAGTTTGCAGGGAGATAAAGTGCTGCCTTATGATGTTGCAATAAATGCCATCCAATTCCTGTTCGGTCTTCCTACACACTCCTACATTGTGTGGCTCATTGTCAGAGGAAGAAGAACAGGAATTGCATCTGAATTCTTCACTCTGAACATCTCTGTTTGTGAGATTATGTTATGTCTGCGCTCATTGTCTGCTTCAATGCTCAATATATTTCCAAGGCTCTGGACCATTGTGATGTTTTTATCAGGATTTGTCATCACCGGCCGTTTCTTTTATTGTCTGATGTGTGTTGAGCGTTACCTGGCAGTGGTTCATCCTGTAACCTTTCTGAAGTTCAAACCTCTCAGATACAAAGTTGCATGTTCCATTTTGACCTGGCTGATGATTGCTCTCTATTGTGTGTTTTCTCTGGTTACACGCAACTGTTTTACCAAAACTTTTATATACTTTTACATAATACAGTTCTTATTCTTCATCTCCATAAACCTGTTCTGCTGTGTGGCTGTTCTCAGAGCTCTGAAGCAGTCAGGACCAGGAGAGAGAGGGAGAATGAGAGGGGAGGAAAACCACATGAAGAGAAGAGCATTTCATCTCATTCTAATTACTACTGGGACTTTACTAATCATGCATGTTCCGAGTTTATTTGTGACTTTACAAAATATTCTGCCAATGCAGAGAATTCCACTACTGGATTCATTAGGTCGCACATCTTTCTTTCTGCCTGGTTTTGTGCAACCTTTTCTCTACATTCATAGAGTTGGCAAACTGCCCTTCTGTAGGTCTCTGACATAACCCTCGTCATTTATTACCTTACTACTTCAAAAGCACTTCACAAAAAGTAGTTGGTGGGTAACAGATGTCATAACACATCTTGTTCATTGTTTGTTCTTCTAAATAAAAACAAATGTCATGTGCGCTGATTTCCATGGAGCTGCCATAAATGTCAAACTTCCATCTATGTTATAAATGGCATGAAAATATTTTTGCCAGCAGTATGAACAGACATATATAGATAGAAGGCATATGTTTAACTTATATAACTATATTTTAATATATTTAATATGCACTCTTAGAAGGAAAGGTTTAATATAGAACTTTAAAGGGGTCACCATAATGGGGTCATTTTATGGATTTAGTTTTAATTAATTTTCTTTATTCTTTTTGAATTTTAATTACATTTTTATGAATTAAGCAACTCATAAAAATAATAACCCATTAAACATGAAAGTATTATGCAATAATTTAAGACCTTACTCCTTAAATGGCTGCCAACGCAATTCAGAGAATCGGATCTGTTGGATTAACATCACCTAAATTCACCAATTTCTCCTGAAATACATAAAAGTAAGGCACTGGTGAACTGGGGAAAGAACAAAGTAAACTGTATAGTTAACTACACAATATCTGATATAAAACACGTTGTCAAATTTTAATTGAAGAAATTATTATTATCGATTTCCATAAACATAAGTGTGTATTTAACAAAAAGTATGTTTGGCTAGTAGCCTATTTAATGTCTATTTAAATGTCTGAAACTTAAAATAAACTTTATATGGTTGAAAACACTGAATAGTTGTGATATTAAAAAAAGCCCTGAGTGTGTCCACCTCTGGCTCAGCGCCAGCCAAAGCAGAAAAGCATGTTTAAATTTAGCAGTTAGTTCTGTTCATACCGATGTTGTGGTACAGTTCAAAGGGTTCAAGTCGAGCTCCTTTCGGGGGTGGAGAGTAGACAAATTAAACCTGAGGGGGGCACAAATCAGATCTGAGGGGGCAATGCCCCCTTGGAGCCGGGCCTGATCTATTTATTTACTTTATAAAGAGCTATAGTGTCCTGCTATTGTCCTTTAATTAGGAAATATATGTGTGTACTTATTTATCAAAAAACATTACAAACAAAAATATCTTATATTTTTTGTTTGTTTGTGGTTTTGCATATTATTTCAGCAACAACGCTGTATACTTCTGTGCCTATAAATATATAACATGGAAATATCATTATAAAATATAATGCTGAACAGGCCTATTCAAATAGTTATAAATGTCTTTAAAGTGTATTGTGGTATAATGTGTGATGGTAATGGAATACTGAAATCAAGGGAAATGATGTATGTTCAACCTTACAAAATCTGTCAGCTAACCATAATTCAGTCACAAAACTTTTTATTGCAAAACTGTACTTATGAAGTTTTTAAACTATTAACAAATGAATTCTTTTCTCATCTTCACATGATTAGTTCTATAATATAATATGACACTCAAACAAAGCATCACGGGTCTTTTTGAACTGGATGTCCGCTCAATGCGCTCATGCATAATATTTGCCTAGATTCATTGCTGCATTCGTTGACAACACATTCAGCAGTGAATCTGGAGTCAGAACTGCATTGTTCATCTTACAAGGCAGAGACTGAAGATTTGATCATCAAAATTCAGGTATACCTCCTTTTTGATAAATGTCTAATGTTTTGACTAATGTATTAAATATGGTTGTTTATTATATGTTATATATTATAATATTATATATTATCTCAAGGTGGTAAAAGCAGTATGTGACAGTATGTTTTTTGTTTGTTTGTTTGTTTGTTTGTTTGTTTTTGTTTTGTTTTTTTATATATGCAGTTTGCTTTTCAAGAGTGTTTGAATGAGACTCATATGATAATGGTCATCACTTATCCAGATGGGAAAGCCACTATAATGAAAATATTTTAAGATAATGTTTGCTTATTATTTATTAAACATGGAAATATTAACAATTCAGGAGGATCAAATTGCTTCATCAGGGTATATTTTGATGTGCATAACCATATATTATGGCAAGTCTATTGTCGATGTTAATTGTGTTTTATTGCTAACTTGCACTCTCAAGGTATTCATTGTTGGTTTGCGTTATTATATGATTGATGTTTTTATTCTTTTCATTTCTTCACCAGGCATGCTGTTACTGACCACTTTAATGTACATTTTTCATTGTGAGAATAAGTGTTCACAGAAACTCATTAAAAACAGTATTGAGAAGAAAAGATAGTGTTTGCTGACATGTATTTGTTGTATGGTATATAATTATATTCTTTCAGCAATACTGCTGTAATAGTCCTATTGCTGTTTTTCACCATATTAAACTGAACTGAACCAGTCTCTGAACTAAAAAGTTTAATGAACGTGACTCTTCTTGATTGTCCAACTTTATTTTCTGTGCAGGTTCAAACACAGTCAGTCACATGATGAACATCTCAATGGAAACTAACAAAACTCCAACATGTAACATGACCAGTTTGCAGGGAGATAAAGTGCTGCCTTATGATGTTGCAATAAATGCCATCCAATTCCTGTTTGGTCTTCCTACACACTCCTACATTGTGTGGCTCATTGTCAGAGGAAGAAGAACAGGAATTGCATCTGAATTCTTCACTCTGAACATCTCTGTTTGTGAGATTATGTTATGTCTGCGCTCATTGTCTGCTTCAATGCTCAATATATTTCCGAGGCTCTGGACCATTGTGATGTTTTTATCAGGATTTGTCATCACCGGCCGTTTCTTTTATTGTCTGATGTGTGTTGAGCGTTACCTGGCAGTGGTTCATCCTGTAACCTTTCTGAAGTTCAAACCTCTCAGATACAAAGTTGCATGTTCCATTTTGACCTGGCTGATGATTGCTCTCTATTGTGTGTTTTCTCTGGTTACACGCAACTGTTTTACCAAAACTTTTACATACTTTTACATAATACAGTTCTTATTCTTCATCTCCATAAACCTGTTCTGCTGTGTGGCTGTTCTCAGAGCTCTGAAGCAGTCAGGACCAGGAGAGAGAGGGAGAGCGAGAGCGGAGGAAAACCACATGAAGAGAAGAGCGTTTCATCTCATTCTAATTACTACTGGGACTTTACTAATCATGCATGTTCCGAGTTTATTTGTGACTTTACAAAATATTCTGCCAATGCAGAGAATTCCACTACTGGATTCATTAGGTCGCACATCTTTCTTTCTGCCTGGTTTTGTGCAACCTTTTCTCTACATTCATAGAGTTGGCAAACTGCCCTTCTGTAGGTCTCTGTAATTGACATAACCCTCATCATTTATTACCTTACTACTTCAACAGCACTTCACAAAAAGTAGTTGGTGGGTAACAGATGTCATAACACATCTTGTTCATTGTTTGTTCTTCTCAATAAAAACAAATATCATGTGCGCTGATTTCCATGGAGCTGCCATAAATGTCAAATTTCCCTATATGATATAAATGGCATGAAAATGTTTTTGCCAGCAGTATGAACAGACATATATAGATAGAAGGCATATGTTTAACTTATATAACTATATTTTAATCAGTGTTGGGCATGTTACTTAAAAAAAGTAATTAGTTATAGTTTCTAGTTACTTTTGCGTTACAGTAACTATTGTGTTACTTTAAAAAAAAAAAAAAAAAATATGTCAAATAACTTGGATGCCCCTAATATTAAATATAAGTCTAAAAAGAAATTACTCTTCATCCGACTCGTGACTCATGATCCGCTCTTGCTCACAACATGAAATTTCTCTGTACTGTACTATACTATACGTGTTGGTAGCCATTAAAGAAAACTTAGTTTCATATTTATGTTTAAATAGTCCTGTGTTATGTTTTAAATTCATCTATTTGTTTACGAAAAGTGAATAGCATGAGTAAGATGCATCATAAGATGTGCAATATATCGGGAGACATGGAGTGGGTCGGACATGATTTTGACCACTTCATTAAGTTCTGTGTCTTGTAGAAAGCCTTTCTTTAAAGTGAATTTCATTTTGTAAAAATTGTATCTTAATTTTAATCAATGTTTCATCAACCAATTGCCTGGATTTAATAAATAAGAAGCATATAGCAGACAATATAATCATGACATGCAAATAATTCATTTAATAAGATAAATTAAGTCAATAAATGTGTTCACCTTGCATAATAAACATAACATTTTAAGCACACTACACAATTTTTTTGAGTGAAGGTCTTCACAGGGAAGTCTGTCTCTAGGGCTTGTCTAGTTGTCATGATCTCCATTGACATGCAGGGATATTGTGGTCGCCACTAGGTGCAGGTCCACCATCTGGTCTGGATACTGACCACATCTGGCTGACTACGGTAACCTTGGAATAAGGAAAGAGACTAATATAAGCGTAGATGCCATTCTTCTTACAATGTAACAAGTACATCGGGTGTCATGGGAAGTGTTCCCGGTTCTAGTTGACCTAATTTAAGTTTGGTTTTTTTCAGTGTTCTGTGAATAAGTAATCATATACAGCTTGTCACTGAAATGAATATGCAAAACCACAAAGAAACAAAAAATTATGAGATACAATTTTTATATATATACGATTTTTTGTTTGTTAAATAGGCACACACATATATATAACGACAATAGCAGGACACTGTAGCTCTTTATAAAGTAAATAAATAAATGAATAGCAAGTACACTCTTAGAAAAAAGGTTCTATATAGGGTTATAGATTTAATTTTGGAACATCTTTTATACCAAAAGGGTTCTATATAAGAAGTTATTGAAGAAATTGATTAAATAATTGCATAATACTTTCATGTTTAATGTTTTATTTAATGTTATATAGGGATATTTTTTTTTTACAAGCTGCTTAATTCATAAAAATGTAATTAAAATGCAAAATGAATAATAATAATAAAAATATCTATAAAATGACCCCATTATGGTAACCCCTTCTATAAAGAAAGTTCTAAAAAAAAAAAAAAAAAGTGTCTATTTACATATATTAAAATATAGTTATATAAATTAAACATATTTGTCTTCCTATCTATATATGTCTGTTCATACCTGCTGGAGAAAACATTTTCATGCCATTTATCACAGATGGAAGATTGACATTTATGACAGCTCCATGGAAATCAGCGCACATTATATTTGTTTTCATTGAGAAGAACAAACAATGAACAAGATGTGTTATAACATCTGTTACCCACCAACTACTTTTTGTGAAGTGCTGTTGAAGTAGTAAGGTAATAAATGATGAGGGTTATGTCAATTACAGAGACCTACAGAAGGGCAGTTTGCCAACTCTATGAATGTAGAGAAAAGGTTGCACAAAACCAGTCAGCAAGAAAGATGTGAGACCTAATGAATCCAGTAGTGGAATTCTCTGCATTGGCAGAATATTTTGTAAAGTCACAAATAAACTCGGAACATGCATGATTAGTAAAGTCCCAGTAGTAATTAGAATGAGATGAAACGCTCTTCTCTTCATGTGGTTTTCCTCCTCTCTCGCTCTCCCTCTCTCTCCTGGTCCTGACTGCTTCAGAGCTCTGAGAACAGCCACACAGCAGAACAGGTTTATGGAGGTGAAGAATAAGAACTGTATTATGTAAAAGTATGTAAAAGTTTTGGTAAAACAGTTGCGTGTAACCAGAGAAAACAAACAATAGAGAGCAATCATCAGCAGGTCAAAATGGAACATGCAACTTTGTATCTGAGAGGTTTGAACTTCAGAAAGGTTACAGGATGAACCACTGCCAGGTAACGCTCAACACAGATCAGACAATAAAAGAAACGGCCGGTGATGACAAATCCTGATAAAAACATCACAATGGTCCAGAGCCTTGGAAATATATTGAGCATTGAAGCAGACAATGAGCGCAAACATAACATAATCTCACAAACAGAGATGTTCAGAGTGAAGAATTCAGATGCAATTCCTGTTCTTCTTCCTCTGACAATGAGCCACACAATGTAGGAGTGTGTAGGAAGACCGAACAGGAATTGGATGGCATTTATTGCAACATCATAAGGCAGCAATTTTTTATCTCCCTGCAAACTGGTCATG
Organism: Ancherythroculter nigrocauda; assembly: GCA_036281575.1. Classification (NCBI taxonomy): domain Eukaryota; kingdom Metazoa; phylum Chordata; class Actinopteri; order Cypriniformes; family Xenocyprididae; genus Ancherythroculter; species Ancherythroculter nigrocauda. The sequence continues at coordinate 29,614,666 of VTFQ01000017.1, forward strand.
TTACATGTTGGAGTGTTGTTAGTTTCCATTGAGATGTTCATCATGTGACTGACTGTGTTTGAACCTGCACAGAAAATAAAGTTGGACAATCAAGAAGAGTCACGTTCATCAAACTTTTTGGTTCAGAGACTGGTTCAGATTCATTTAATATGGTGAAAAACAGCAATAGGACTATTACAGCAGTATTGCTGAAAGAATATAATCATACACCGTACAACAAATGCATGTCAGAAAACAATATCTTTTCTTCTCAATACTGTTTTTAATGAGTTTCTATGAACACTTATTCTCACAATGAACAATGTACATTAAAGTGGTCTGTAACAGCATGCCTGGTGAAGAAATGAAAAGAATAAAAACATAAATCATATAATAACGCAAACCAACAATGAATATGTACCTTGAGAGTGCAAGTTAGCAATAAAACGTACTCGGTTACTAATGTAACCTCGGTTCCCTGAGATATGGAACGAGTACTGCGTATGGGGGAAAAGTCTCCCTTTTTCCCCGCTACTGAAGCCTTTTCAATAACGCAGTGTAACTGCACCGTCATTGGTTCACTCATAGACAAGTTATTGAACCAATGGCGGCGCGGCTCAGCTGCGCGGCCTATGGGAAGAGAGCGCGCGCACATTCCCGCCAAAAGGGGCGGGGTAATGTGCTACATAAGCGAGCGAATCGCCATAGGCCATCAGGCCATATCGACTGAAGCGACGACCTAAGCCGCAGCCTTGTGGCACGGCAAGTAACGCAGTACTCGTTCCATATCTCAGGGAACCGAGGTTACGTTAGTAACCGAGTACGTTCCCTTTCGATATTTCACTCGTACTGCGTATGGGGGAACGAATTCAACCGCGCCGTGCCACGGCTGGGGAACGACAGAACTTGAGCAGGCACCAGAAGGGGCCGAGGACAAGTGAAGGCCGAAGCCGTCGTACCCTGTTACACTACGGAGGAGAGAACTCCTGAGTTTGTGATGTGCAAAAAGCGGAATATTAAGGGGCCGCAAATTTACACTGAAAGGACCCGAGCATGCAAGGTCGGAACGTCCAACTGGTAGAATCTGACGAAAGTGGACGGCGAGGACCAGCCGGCCGCCTCACAAATGTCTTTGATAGAGACTCCACTGGACCAGGCCCATGATGAAGCCATGCCTCTAGTGGAATGGGCTCTAACTCCAATGGGGCAAGTAGCGCCTGCAGAGGAGTAAGAAAGGGCTATGGCGTCAACGATCCATCGTGATAGACGCTGCTTCGAGACCGGAGACCCTTTGGTGCGGCCACCAAAACAAACGAATAGCTGATCAGATTGCCAGAAGGGCTGTGATCGCTCGATGTAGACGCGCAAAGCCCTAACGGGGAATAGTGATTCTAGCTCTGGCTCGTCCGATGAACGGGGAAGCGCAGAGAGTGAGATCACTTGTGCTCTGAACGGCGTAGAGAGCACCTTGGGAACGTAGCCAACCCTTGGTTTAAGCACGACCGTAGAGTCGTTAGGCCCGAATTCAGGGCATGCAGGGCTCACAGAGAGTGCCTGCAGATCGCCAACGCGTTTAACCGATGCCAATGCAAGTAGCAGGGCGGTTTTAAACGTTAAGGGCTTGAGGCCTGCTAGACTTAATGGCTCAAAAGGAGGACCTTTAAGAGCCCTGAGGACCAAAGAGAGGTCCCAGGGGGGAACGGTGAGGGGACGAGGAGGATGCAATCGCCTAGAACCCCTCAGAAACTTAATAATCAAGGCGTTCCGCCCTACAGATTGTCCAGCAATGGGCGTGTGAAACGCCGCAATGGCTGCTACGTAAACCTTGAGCGTGGAAGGGGCTCGCACCGAGTCCAGTCGCTCTTGGAGGAAAGTTAGTATGGAAGATAATTCGCATTCCTCCGGGTCTATGCTGCGTGTAGAACACCAGCTAGCAAAGACCGACCACTTCTGGGCGTAAAGACGTCTCGTGGACGGAGCTCTTGCCTGTGAAATGGTATCTAGCACATTCCTGGGGAGGTCAGACGGCTCCCGTCGAGGATCCACAGATGTAGAGCCCAAAGCTCCGGCTGTGGGTGCCAGATTGTTCTGTTCGCCTGAGAGAGGAGATCCCGTCTCAGGGGAATTGGCCATGGGGCTTTCGTGGAAAGCCGAAACAGCTCCGAGGTCCAAACCTGGCTCCTCCAGAGTGGGGCTACCAACAGAACTTTGTGTCCGTCCTCTCTGATCCGTCTGACGACCTGAGGGATCAGGGCGATCGGAGGGAAGGCGTAAAGAAGGGTATTGGGCCAGATGTGGGCCAATGCGTCGTCCTTCTTTGAGAAATAAGTTGGGCAATGAGAGTTGTCTTCTGAGGCAAAGAGGTCCACCTCTGCTTTCCCGAAGAACTCCCATATGGTTTGAACAGTCTGGGGGTGAAGCATCCACCCGTCCGAGGGGATGTTGTTCCGAGACAGCATGTCTGCTCCCAGATTGCTTTTCCCAGGTATATGAGTTGCTTTGAGTGAGCGAACTCTTGGGGAAGCCCATTCCAGAAGGCGGCTGGACGAAAGCCCCCCCTGGCGATTTATATATGAGACCACTGTCATACTGTCCGATTGGACTAGGACGTGGCGATCCGTCAGACGAGAATGGAAGGCTTGGAAGGCTTGTATCACTGCCAAAAATTCGAGGCAGTTGATGTGAAGGTGGCTTTCCTCGTGTGTCCACGAGCCGAAAGCCGGGCTGCCCTCGCACAGGGCGCCCCAACCTGAGTTGGATGCGTCTGTCGAGAGAACCGTCCTTCGTGTTACCGCCTGTAGGGGTACTCCTAGAGTGAACTAAGTAGGGTTCATCCAAGGTTTCAGAGCCATTAAACAGGCCTGATTGACCTTGAGGCGAAGGCGCCCGTGACGCCAAGCGTAAGGAGGGACCCGGGTTTTCAGCCAGTACTGCAGGGGCCGCATGCGAAGCAGGCCGAGCTGGAGCACTGGGGGGGCGGAAGCCATGAGCCCTAGCAACCTCTGGAAGAGCTTCAGAGGGAGGTAGGCCTTGTTCTTGACGGAAGCCGCGAGCTGCTGAATGGCCAGAGCACGCTCTGGTGAGACTACGGCCGTCATGCGGACCAAGTCGAACACTGCACCCAGGAACGAAATACGTTGAGTGGGGAGTAGTGAGCTCTTGGCTAGGTTGACCCTGAGACCCAGGCACTGTAAGTGGCTGAGGAGCACGGATCTGTGGTGTTCTAGTTCCGAACGCGAGCTGGCCAGGATAAGCCACACCCTCGAATGCGAATCTCAAGAATCGCCTGTGATGGGGGGCTATCTGGATGTGAAAGTAAGCGTCTTTCAGATCCAGCGAGCAAAACCAATCCTCGTGGCAAATCTGCGCGAGGATTTGTTTCAGTGTCAGGACTTTGAACTTTCGCTTCATAAGGGAAAGGTTCAACAACCTGAGGTCCAAAATGGGTCTGAGACCGCCGTCTTTCTTTGGTACCAGAAAGTAGCGGCTGTAAAAGCCCGACTCGCTCTCTGGAAAGGGAACTGTTTCTATAGCCCCTTTCCTGAGTAGAGTTAAGACCTCGGCTCGGAGGACGTGAACGTCGTCCGCTTGTACCACGGTCTGAATGACCCCTCCAAATCGCGGAGGTCTTCTGGAGAACTGGAGCGAGTAGCCCTGGATTACGACTTTTAGAATCCAGCTTGACACCCCGGGGATGGCTTTCCAAGCCTCGGCCCGTGTGGCAAGAGGGAGGATTACGTCGGGTGACGGCCCGAGAGAGGGCGGGCCGGACACCGGGAGGGATGGAAGAGGAAATTTGCTCTTTTGTGAAATATTTAAAAATAGGGTCGCCGTGAAAACGGCGGTTGGGGGGGGCACAATACTTGTGGGCCCTGTGACAGCAGGTTGTGTTATTCCCGCGCCTAGAAATGAACGAGGCGGAGGGGAATTTGCACGAAGGAGCTTCTGGGGTGGTCCGGCCGCGGCGGGACATGCCCCAGTCCTCTTCCTTAGCAGATCAGGATGACTTCGGAGTCGCCGGGTCCAGCGCAATCCTGGGCCGGGGTCCCTGGCGTCTCGGGAAGGATGGGCGCTTAGAAGGGCGCGAGCGCTGGCGGTGCTCTTTGGGCGGTGCTGCTTGGGAAGTGGAGGGAGCGGGCTTCGTCTGCTGAGCCGGCGCAGGCCTGGGGCGGCTAGAAGCAGACGCAGAGCTTGAGCGCTTGGGTAAGAAGTGTCTCATGGCCTGAGACGACTTCTGTGCAGCTGTGAAGCGCTCCGTGAATCCCTCCACTGCTGGCCCAAAGAGTCCTGACGGGGAGACGGGGGCATTCAAAAAGGCCGTCTTGTCCTGATCCTTAATTTCCGTCAGGTTTAGCCACAGGTGGCGCTCCAGCACAACAAGACTGGCCATGGATTTACCAATGGCCTGGACCGTGGCCTTCGTGGCCCGCAGGGCTAAATCCGTGGCGCTGCGGAGGTCCCGAAAAGCAGGCGCATCAGTGCCGGACTCGTCCAATGAGCGGAGGAGTTTGGCCTGAAATACTTGGAAGATGGCCATGGAGTGTAGTGCTGAAGCGGCCTGGCCCGCTGAGGCGTAGGCCCTTCCTGCCAGGGCGGAGGTCATCCTGCAGGGCTTGGACGGGAGGGCTCTCTTCGTCTTCCATCCCACAGCCGCGGGAGGACAGAGGTGAGCGGCCACTGCTTCATCCAGGAGCGGCAGATGCTCGTAGCCCTTCTCTTCCGAGCCGTCCACAGATGTGAGGGCTGAGCGGTGCGAAGTATGCAGGCGGGCAGAGTAAGGGGCGCGCCATGACTTCGTGAGCTCCTCGTGGACTTCTGGGAAGAAGGGAGCGGAGCGCTGGCGAGGGGCCTGACGACGACCTGGGAGGAACCACTCGTCCAGGTGGCTCCGCGATGGCTCCTCTGGGGGGGCCCAGTCGAGGTTGAGGTCTTCGACGGCCTTGGACAGGACACGGAAGAGCTCGGCGTCCATGCCCGTACCGTGGTTGATGGGCTCCAAGGAAGGCAGGGGGGCGGGGTCGTCCGACTCGCCAACCCAGGCTTCTGGCTCAGAGGCTGCCATGGACACAGAGTCGAAGAGGGGCTCTTCGTCGGATCCACCGAATGAGACGAGGTCGCTCGCATCTGCTGAGGGACGCTGGTCAGGTCGGGAGAACAAGACGGGGGATTGCTCTCTACTGGGAGGGGGCGAGGCACGCGGGTGCTGAGCCGACGTGGGCTCGCCCATCTCCATGCGCTGAACCGCTCTGCCCCGCGGTCTCTTCCTCACAGGAGAGGGGGACGGGAGGGCGCAAGCGGCGGGGTCTTCCTGTTTGAAGAAGGCGGCCCGTGAGCGCAGAGACGCGAGACTCATGGACTCGCAGTGCGAGCATGAGCCGCCAACGAGCGCGTTATCCGCGTGAGACTTGCCCAGACATCCCACGCACTCATTGTGCCCATCTTCTTCGTGCAGAGGGGCTCTGCACATACCACAGGAGTGGTGTGGCATTTAGAAATGCCGTGCACCTTGAAAACGGCGATTGGGAGGCTCTGACGGCGAGGGCCGGTGCTCGAAGCGGTGAAAAGATGCTCGAGAGCGGTTACTGTAACCGCGGGAGGACGCTGGGAGGGCGCGCCGGATGGCGGCAGGAGACCCGCTGGGAAGCGGCCGGTAGCAGGAAGCAGGAGGCGGCGGCTCGTCGCTGAAGGAGAAAGGACTGATGGCCTATGGCGATTCGCTCGCTTATATAGCACATTACCCCGCCCCTTTTGGCGGGAATGTGCGCGCGCTCTCTTCCCATAGGCCGCGCAGCTGAGCCGCGCCGCCATTGGTTCAACAACTTGTCTATGAGTGAACCAATGACGGTGCAGTTACACTGCGTTATTGAAAAGGCTTCAGTAGCGGGGAAAAAGGGAGACTTTTCCCCCATACGCAGTACGAGTGAAATATTGAAAGGGAACACAATTAACATTGACAACAGACTTGCTGTAATATAGGGTTATGCACATCAAAATATACCCCGATCAAGCAGTTTGATCCTCCTGAATTGTTCATATTACCATGTTTAATAAATAATAAGCAAACAAAATCTTAAAATATTTTCCCATCTGGACAAGTTATGACCATTATTATATGAGTCTCATTCAAACACTCCTGAAAAGCAAATTGTATATATATATATATATATATATATATATATATATATATATATATTTATTTATTTATTTATTTAAAAAAAAAAAAAACATACTGTCACATACTACTTTTACCACCTTGAGATAATATATAATATTATAATATATAATATATAATAAACAGCCATATTTAATACATTAGTCAAAACATTAGACATTTATCAAAAAAGTTAGGTATACCTGAATTTTGATGATCAAATCTTCAGTCTCTGCCTTGTAAGATGAATAATGCAGTTCTGACTCCAGATTCAGTGCTGAATGTGTTGTCAATGAATGCAGCAGCAGAGAAAACACACAATAGAGAGCAATCCTCAATCATGAATCAATCATGAATCTAGGCAAATATTATGCATGAAGCCATGAACACATTGAGTGGACATCCAGTTCAAAAAGACCTGTGATGCTTTGTTAGAGTGTCATATTATATTATAGAACTAATCATGTGAAGATGAGAAAAGAATTAATTCGTTAACAGTTCAAAAACTTCATAGTAAGCATAGTTTTGCAATAAAAAGTTTTGTGACTGAATTGTGGTTAGCTGACAGATTTTGTAAGGTTGAACATACATGAATCTTTACAATTTCCCCCGATTTCAGTATTCCATTACCATCACACATTATACCACAATACACTTGAAAGACATTTCTAACTATTTGAATAGGCCTGTTCAGCATTATATAATATAATGATATTTCCATGTAATATATTTATAGGCACATAAGTATACAGCGTTGTTGCTGAAATGAAAATGCAAAACCACAAGCAAACAAAAAATATGAGATATTTTTGTTTGTAATGTTTTTTTGTTAAATAAGTACATGCATATATTTCCTAATTAAAGGACAATTGCAGGACACTATAGCTCTTTATAAAGTAAATGAATATATCAGGCCCGGCTCCAAGGGGGCATTGCCCCCTCAAATCAATGCTTTTCATATCCCAACTATTCAGTGTTTTCAACCACATAAAGTTTATTTTAAGTTTCAGACATTTAAATAGACATTAAATAGGCTACTAGCCAAACATACTTTTTGTTAAATACACACTTATGTTTATGGAAATCGATAATAATAATTTCTTCAATTAAAATTTGACAACATGTTTTATATCAGATATTGTGTAGTTAACTATATAGTTTACTTTGTTCTTTCCCCAGTTCACCAGTGTATTACTTTTATGTATTTCAGGAGAAATTGGTGAATTTAGGTGATGTTAATCCAACAGATCCGATTCTCTGAATTGCGTTGGCAGCAATTTAAGTAGTAAGGTCTTAATTTATTGCATAATACTTTCATTTTTAATGGGTTATTAATTTTTTTTCTTGTGACAAAGTATTTTTATAAGTTGCTTAATTCATAAAAAATGTAATTAAAATTCAAAAAGAATAAAATAAATTAATTAAAACTTAATCCTTTAAAGTTCTATCCTTTTCTACTAAGAGTGCATATTAAATATATTAAAATCATTGATGGGAATAACGGCGTTATAAATAAACTGCATTACTAACGGCGTTACTTTTTTCAGTAACGAGTAATCAAACTAATTACTTTTTCTCCCGTTACAACTCCGTTACCATTACTGACAAAAAATCCTGCTATACTATAATTGAGCTCACTGACATGGTTTTCATCCAAGTAGATCTCTCTCAGCCATAGGACCTGCAAAGTTTTATCTCTGGTGTTTGTTGGGGTTAGTGATACACAAATATAATTTTAAACTGATAATAACGTACAATGCTGCGTGTGTATGTGTGTGTGTCTGTGAGCATGCGAGCGGAGTGCGAGCTCAAACCAGAATACCCTTTGTGACATGCTGGATTGAAAATATGTGAAATAATTTTTTTCTAGTCGACTAGTAGTTGTTCATTTAAGCCATTAGTTGACTAATCACATTTATATTAATTTAATTTCTTAAATACTGGAGAGAATAAACCATAATAATGAGCGTTTACGTAATATAGGCTATATAACACTCAAGCACACGCATAAAGCTTGAGTGCTTTATGCGTGTGCATGATTATGAATGTGACAAAAACTGCAAGGAGACATTTTAATTGTTTATTAATAAAGAAATGTTTTCTGAACCATTGTCAGATGCAAGATGAAGCTGACATTACTGACTCTCATCATCTCCGCATAGGCTACTGGATGTGAATAAAGAAAGAATGCACATTTCAATGCACTGATTACATAATCAGAGTAGCCTATATTTCTTTTTGTTTTTAATTATTTTGTTTTAAAGCAGATATTTCAAGCTTTCTATAGATATTTTTGTCATGTCTGCAAGGCAAGCAGCCTATACGCTGAGTTATGGTTCATTTAGCCTATAAGACACGCTCCAGTTCACGCGCCAGTGATCGCGCCGGCGCCTCAAAATGCACTCAAATAACTAATTGAACAAACTCAATTAAACTGAGAGAATTCCATTCTAATCATGCATATATGAGGCTCACACCGGCGACACTCTTCTGCATAATGGTACAGAAATATTCTGCATATGCAGAAACTCCTCTAAATGTCCAACATAACTGAACATTAACACTAACATAAACTAACAACATCTTTCCCTTTACTGAAAAACTCATAAAATAACACTTTAATCCCTAAATTTACTCTCCTAATGCAGACCCTTAAGCATGCTGGGAACTATGGATCCACTACCCAGTTAGTTATGTCAACATTCATTTGTGTGTTTCACTTGACTGAACAAACACTTATTAGTAAAGCTGACAATACTCATTTTTAGTAGAAACAACTCAGTTAAATTAAGTTCATGTAGTTACATGAGTTTTTTAAGTAATGTGAACAAGGGTGGTTCAATTGAAACTAACAACAGTGAAAGTTCATTTTTTTGAGTGTTGTTGACTATAGACAGGAAGGAGACGAAACAAGGACTAGAACACATGAATATGGAGGCAACAGATATGATATAATGACATCATTATCAAGTACTTTTAAATATGAATACGTAAACATTTGTGAATGAGTGATTACCTAATGATTAATACAAAATGATACGTTTAGATATGCAGAATTTAGCAGATATTCTAGGTACTTATTTGCTTCAAAATCTGCCAGCTACCCACAATTTAGTCACTTTAATAGACTTTTTAACTTTTCACTATATAGCTAAATGGATCCTTATGCCATCTCTGAAGTCATGTGATCACAGCATAGAATAGTTTTATGTTCGCAGTTCTATGATCTATGATGTTAACACTCATAAATCACTATATGCATATTCAAATTTGCATACAGTCATAAAAAGTGCAGTGTTGTAGATTCAGAGTGAGAACTGCACTGATCACCTTCCTAGACAGCAGGAAATTTGTGACTATTACTATTCCGGTAACCAATCTTTCTTCAAAATTGTATTTTTACAGCATTTACAAACAAAATATGTTGTGATAAAATTGTGAAATCTATAGTTAGATTATATATCACATCATATCATATAAATAAACTAATACTTAACTAATAAAAAACCTTAATATCAGATGCTGGGTCAAGATAGGTCTTTACAAACATTGTTTGTCATTAAAAGTTTGATGAATGTGTTTTTATATTTTAGAATGATATTTTGTTTTCTGCAGATTAAAGTCTGATTTTATTACTTATTTTTTGTTCAGGTGACTGCAAAGACATTTACATGATGAACATCTCAAATGAAGCACCACCAACAAATGGGGCATGTAACATAACCGATTTGTATATATATTATTACATTCCTCCCTATGGTGTTGTAGTACATGTCTTCAATATCCTGTTCGGTCTTCCTACACACTCCTATATTCTGTGGCTCATTGTTCAAGGGACAGGAAGAGGAATTGCATCTGAATTCTTCACTCTGAACATCTCTGTTTGTGAGATTATGTTATGTCTGCGCTCACTGAGCTCTGTTCTTGGGAATGTATTTCCAAAGCTATGGACTGTTATGATGTATTTATCGGGGTTTGCCATCACTGGCCGTTTCTTTCAGTGTCTGATGTGTGTTGAGCGTTACCTGGCAGTGGTTCATCCTGTAACCTTTCTGAAGTACAAACCTCTCAGATATAGAGTCGCATGCTCAGTTGTTACCTGGATAATGATCATTATATGTTGTGTGTTTTCTCTGGAACTTGTAAACCCGTGTTTTATGCACATTTTTAAATACATGTACCTGTCACAATACATAATCTTCCTCTCCATAAATCTGTTCTGCTGTGTGGCTGTTCTCAGAGCTCTGAAGCAGTCAGGACCAGGAGAGAGAGGGAGAGAGAGAGAAAAGGAAAACCACATGAAGAGAAGAGCGTTTTATCTAATTCTAATAACGACTGTGACTTTAGTAATCACTTACATTCCCAGTTCAGTCTCAGCATTACAGTATATTCTGTCAATTCCTGCTAGCCAGGAACTGGATTCAATGACTCTTACATCTTTCTTTCTGCCTGGTTTTGTGCAGCCGCTTCTCTTCATTCACAGGGTTGGCAAACCGCCCTTTTGTAGGTCTCCATAGTTGATAGTCATTTATAACTTAATTTTTGGCTGCTGGATAAAGAATGTCATAACATGTTGTGTTCATTGTTTGTGCATGTAGTCCAATAAAAACAATCACCTTATGTTCCTATTTTCAAAAAGCTGCCATAAAGATGCCAGTCTTCTCTGTATGATATTCACATCTTATGAAAATGAGTTGCCGTGCATGTGTCACTGTTTATATTTTGTTTGTTCATAAATATTATTAAGAGCCATCACTTCATATTTATAGATAAGTGAAGAAACTTAAATTTACTCACTCTCATGTTGTTCCAAACCTGTAAGAATTTCATTCTTGTGTTGAACACAAAGGAAGATATTTTGAAGAATGTCGGGAACCAAACAGATGATGGGCCCTATTAACTTCGATAGTATGTAATATATATTTCCCACACTATGGAAGTCAATGGGGTCCATCAACAGTTTGGTTACCCATATGGATGTATTGAATGGTTTTACAATGTGGTGAGAAATAAATATTTTCATCAATGTGCAGTACACAGCAAAATCCACAGAGTTAAATCAACTCTGCTCAGAGTACATTTGGTCCCTCTCTAAATAGTGTTAAAATAACTAAGCAATAGCTGAGATAATTAAGCAATTAAGTGATGATTGGACATTAATGATGAACACCTGCTCTTAACAAGCAGAATCACTGAAGAAAAGAGAAACACAAGAACTACAACTGACTTCAGCCAAAACCATTTAATTGAAATCAATCAGAATGTATGAACCATGTGTGTTCCATAAGTTGGGTTTTGTTAAATTAATGTAAGGTTTTGAATTAAGTGTTTATTTTGCAAAAGAACTGAGGTGTTCTGCTACTTGTGTGTGTGGATCTGTGAATTGTGTGTAGTGTTTTGACAAAATGAGCCTTGTTTTTAAAATTGTGATTAAGCAATCGTAAAAAACTGTAAATATGAAAATATAACCATTTGTGAATCAATGATTACCTAATGATTAATACAAAGTGATATGTTTAGATATGCAGATTTTAGCAGACATTCTTATCTGGGTACTTATTTGCTTCAAAATCTGCCAGCTACCCACAATTCAGTCACTTTAATAGACTTTTTAACTTTTCACTATAAAGCTAAACTGATCCTTATGCCATCTGAAGTCATGTGATCACAGCATAAAATAGTTTTATGTTTACAGTTCTATGATCTATGATGTTAACACTCATAAATCACTATATGCATATTCAAATTTGCATACTGTCATATAAAGTGCAGTGTTGTAGATTCAGAGTGAGAACTGCACTGATCACCTTCCTAGACAGCAGGAAATTTCATGTGACTATTACTATTCCGGTAACCAGTCTTTCTTCAAAATTGTATTTTTACAGCATTTACAAACAAAATATGTTGTGATAAAATTGTGAAATCTATAGTTAGATTATATATCATATCATATAATAAACTAATACTTAACTAATATATTCAATTGTTTTAATTTAGACTAACTTAAGTTTAACTGAAACTGGACTGGGGTTTCCATTTCCCAGTATGCTTTGCCCATGACACTCGAAAGTGAGAGTAAATGCTAAAATTAAGTGTTATATAATGTTTTTGCACAAGATTAGTGGTAAGGGAGATTATGCTAATTTAGAAGAGTTTCTGTTAATGTGGGTTTTTGGAGAGTTATCATGGTGACAAGTTGGTTTGAGAGCAGGCAAGTTACATGTTTTAAGTTGCTACTCATTCAGTAAGTGCTATACCATGCTATTGTTAACATGTTAGAAAATTAGCAAGTTGGCATTTTTTTGTATTTTCTTAGGGTTTACAGTAGAAGTAAATAACTCTAAATAACAAAATATTTTATGTTAATTGCTATCAAAAATGTATATGTTAGCTAACTCAGTACTTCAAGTTAGAAACAATTAACATGCATGAGTACTACAAACTCAAAACTTGATAGTTCTGCTTACTTAAAATTGGGAACATCATAACTCAAAAAAAAAAATGATGTAACTGATTACCTCAAATTTTTTGAGTTAGCCCAACTTATTTTGGTTTACAGTGCTTGTTTTGTCATTTTTGTCATTAAATTAAAAGTTTGTGTTTTTATATTCTAGAATAATATTTTGTTTTAAGTCTGATTTTATTACTTATTTTTTGTTCAGGTGAATGCAAAGACATTTACATGATGAACATCTCAAATGAAGCACCACCAACAAATGGGGCATGTAACATAACTGACTTGTACATATATTATCACATTTCACCCTATGATGTTGTAGTACATGTCTTCAATATCCTATTCGGTCTTCCTACACACTCCTATATTCTGTGGCTCATTGTTCAAGGGACAGGAAGAGGAATTGCATCTGAATTCTTCACTCTGAACATCTCTGTTTGTGAGATCATGTTATGTCTGCGCTCATTTAACGCTGTGCTTGGGAATATATTTCCAAAGCTATGGACTGTTATGATGTTTTTATCAGGGTTTGTCATCACTGGCCGTTTCTTTCAGTGTCTGATGTGTGTTGAGCGTTACCTGGCAGTGGTTCATCCTGTAACCTTTCTGAAGTACAAACCTCTCAGATATAGAGTTGCATGCTCAGTTGTTACCTGGATAATGATCATTATATGTTGTGTGTTTTCTCTGGAACTTGTAAACCCGTGTTTTATGCACCTTTTTAAATGCATGTACCTGTCACAATACATAATCTTCCTCTCCATAAACCTGTTCTGCTGTGTGGCTGTTCTCAGAGCTCTGAAGCAGTCAGGACCAGGAGAGAGAGGGAGAGAGAGAGAAAAGGAAAACCACATGAAGAGAAGAGCGTTTTATCTAATTCTAATAACGACTGTGACTTTAGTAATCACTTACGTTCCCAGTTCAATCACAGCATTACAGTATATTCTGTCAATTCCTGCTAGCCATGAACTGGAATCAATGACTCTTACATCTTTCTTTCTGCCTGGTTTTGTGCAGCCGCTTCTCTTCATTCACAGGGTTGGCAAACTGCCCTTTTGTAGGTCTCCATAGTTGATAGTCATTCATAACTCAATTTTTGGCTGCTGGATAAAGAATGTCATAACATGTTGTGTACATTGTTTGTGTAGTCCAGTAAAAACAATCACCTTATGTTCCTATTTTCAAAAAGCTGCCACAAAGATGCCAGTTTTCTCTGTATGATATTCTCATCTTATGAAAATGAGTTGGTGTGTAAATGTGTCACTGTTTATATTTTGTTCATCCATAAATGTTATTCATATTTATAAATAAGTGACCAAAGTTAATTACTTTATTCAATAATTTTGTAAAAATAAGAATATTTTACTTAATTTTATAACACTTCTCCTGTTGAATTTTGTCTACTTTTCCCTGATTTAAGACACACAAATGCATAATGAATAATGGAAGAACTGAAGATTTACCTAATCAACTGAAACCAAATCTTGCAGAAATTATGATGGTCTTCATAAAGTTCAACACCTGGTTCAGCTTGTAATCTATAGTGCAAGAAAAAAACATTCTTCTTTAATTCGTATTAATACATTAGGTAAAATGTTTACAGCAGTATTGTACAATATTTTAATTTAGTAACATCAACATAAACTTTGTTTATCTGACACACCTAATGCTTTGTAGGTCTATACAATAACCAGCAATACTTTGATGTAAAAACCTCATTAAAAAAATAATAATAATAATAAAGCTAGAGAGATAATTAAGGCATAACACCTTTGCTTTTTCATTTACAAACCCGATTCCAAAAAAGTTGGGACACTGTACAAATTGTGAATAAAAACAGAATGCAATGATGTGGAAGTTTCAAATTTCAATATTTTATTCAGAATACAACATAGATGACATATCAAATTTTGTATAAACTTTTGTATCATTTTAAGGGAAAAATAAGTTGATTTTAAATTTCATGGCATCAACACATCTCAAAAAAGTTGGGACAAGGCCATGTTTACCACTGTGTGGCATCCCCTCTTCTTTTTATAACAGTCTGCAAACATCTGGGGACTGAGGAGACAAGTTGCTCAAGTTTAGGAATCGGAATGTTGTCCCATTCTTGTCTAATACAGGCTTCTAGTTGCTCAACTGTCTTAGGTCTTCTTTTTCGCATCTTCCTCTTTATGATGCACCAAATGTTTTCTATGGGTGAAAGATCTGGACTGCAGGCTGGCCATTTCAGTACCCGGATCCTTCTTCTACACAGCCATGATGTAGTAATTGATGCAGTATGTGGTCTGGCATTGTCATGTTGGAAAATGCAAGGTCTTCCCTGAAAGAGATGACATCTGGATGGGAGCATATGATGTTCAAGAAATTGGATATACCTTTCAGCATTGATGGTGCCTTTCCAGAGGCCTTGACACTTACGCACAGAGATTGTTCCAGATTCTCTGAATCTTTGGATGATATTATGCACTGTAGATGATGATAACTTCAAACTCTTTGAAATTGTTCTCTGAGAAACTCCTTTCTGATATTGCTCCACTATTTTTTGCCGCAGCATTGGGGGAATTGGAGATCATCTGCCCATCTTGACTTCTGAGAGACACTGCCACTCTGAGAAGCTCTTTTTATACCCAATCATGTTGCCAGTTGACCTAATAAGTTGCAAATTGGTCCTACAGCTCTTCCTTATATGTACATTTAACTTTTCCGGCCTCTTATTGCTACCTGTCCCAACTTTTTTGGAATGTGTAGCTCTCATGAAATCCAAAATGAGCCAATATTTGGCATGACATTTCAAAATGTCTCACTTTCAACATTTGATATGTTATATATATTCTATTGTGAATAAAATATAAGTTTATGAGATTTGTAAATTATTGCATTCCTTTTTTATTCACAATTTGTACAGTGTCCCAACTTTTTTGGAATCGGGTTTGTATAAATCAAACAGAAATGCAAAAATTGTGATGGGTAGTAATGAATGTCAAAAGAATTAATTGTTTTCCCATAAATACAATTGCTTTGCTATTTGTTCCCTTTCAGTCGGTCACGTTCGACGTATGTCAGTAGTGACCGACGAATTGGGATATCGCTTAGAGAGCCCTATCATCTTCGTATGAACTAAAACAAGCCAATGGAATTGGCGTGCGATATTTGCATAATGCGCACCGCCCCCGTCAGGTGTATATAAATAGGAAGCGGATGCAATCGCACTCTGTCTTTCGCTTCGGAGCCATTCACTGGTGTCCTGTTTGAAGACTCTTTTCTTCGTTTGTTTTTTGAATTAAAACATTGCCTCAAGAAGAGGATTACAGCGAGCTTCAGTGCTGGTGAAGAGGGCACGTTCAGCGAGGTCGCGAGTGTCCGAGGAGCTGAGCTATAAGCTCTAAAAACTGCTGTTTTCACAGCAACACAAAGAGTGTGTGTGTGAGCGATTTGGGCCGGTTCCTCGGTGTGTCAGGGAGTGGTGTACCTGACACATCGCGTCGCTCCCTGGGTGCTTCAGCACGAGTGAGTTGACTTCCCCTTCTAAAAGAGCTTTACAGACGAACCCTGACAGTATGTCATTTCGTCTGTGCGTTACTGGGTGCGGTCGTTCCCTGGTCCCTGCTGATGGGCACAATCGCTGCATCTCGTGTTTGGGCGTTCAGCACGCTGAAGCAGCTTTTGTGGATGGTTCATGTTCCCATTGCGGGAACATGACCATCGCGGTGCTGAGGTCGAGGCTCTCCTTCCTGAAGTCTCAGGAAGCGGGAGTCCCCTCTCCTATGCCGCGTACGACCGTTTTTTCCGGCCCTGGGAACCGGAAGGACGGTACGGCGCTGTATAGGGAGGGCGGCCTGAGGATAACGGTCAGGGCTCCCCCGCCGAGCGGAAACGCTCCTCGGGCCCCTGCCCCCTCGCCAGCACCGCAACCCATCTTTCGCCCGTTGGTTTCCGCTGGGCCCTCTTCGGACTGTCCAGCCGTTACCTTCGGTGCGCCGGCGGAGGATCAGATGTCGGTCGCTGCGTCGGAAGGCGAGTTTGAGAATTCGGGGGAGGAAGATCCGGACGCGCTGCCGCCCTCCGGGACGGTAGCGGTGGCCGAGTCGGATCCCGAACTCTCGGCTGTGCTCTCTCGGGCAGCCTTGTGCGTCGGGCTCGAGTGGAACCCTCCACCCTGTCCCGGCCCATCTCGGCTGGATGATTGGTACTTGGGGGGGGGTCGCGCTGGGCAGCCCCAGCGTCCCGCCCCAATGCCTTTCTTCCCGGAGGTGCATGATGAGGTGACCAGGTCTTGGCAGACACCGTATAGTGCCCGTACCAGGCCTGGCCCCCCGTCCGCCTTCACCTCCCTGGACGGCGGGGTAGCCAGGGGGTACGCGAGGATCCCGCCAGTCGAGCGGTCTGTTGCGATGCAGTTGTGTCCAACAGCCACCGGCTGGCGTGGTGAGCCGCGTCTCCCGTCCCGGGCCTGTAAGTTCTCAGCCGGTCTGACTGAGAAAGCTTACAGTTCCTGTGGGCAGGCTGCCTCCGCCCTGCACGCGATGGCCCTCTTGCAGGTTCACCAAGCAAAGGCGCTGTCGGAGATGCCCCAGGAAGGTCCTGACCAACAGCTGCTGGGGGAGCTGCGCGCTGCCACTGACCTTGCCCTCCGGGCAACGAAGGTGACAGCACGCGCTGTTGGTCACGCGATGTCTACCTTGGTAGTCCAGCAGCGCCACCTCTGGCTGACCCTCGCGGACATGCGGGATGCCGACAAGCAGCGGTTCCTAAATTCCCCCGTGTCCCCGGTCGGCCTATTCGGCGACGCGGTGGAGAGCTTCGCCCAACAGTTCTCCGCTGCACAGAAGCAGGCTGAGGCTATCAGTCACGTCATGCCACGGCGGTCCGCTGCTGCCTCCACCCAGCCGCCCGTGGCTCAGCCTCAGCCCGCTCGTCGCCGAGGGCGCCCGCCTGCATCGTCCTCCGCCCCTGCCAAGACGGCAAAGCAGCAGCCCACACCAGCCAAACAGCAGGGTGCCGGTCGCGGACGTGGTGCCCAGCCCGTCTCCGCTAAGCCCGGTGGTAAACGCAAGAGCAAGACACGGCACTGAGACGGGCAACCTGGAGGGGAAGGATCTTGCTCTTCGGGAGAGTTTTCCACCATCTCTCCCACCCCCGGAGGAGGGCCGGGGGGAATTTGTGTTTGTCTGTCCACCGCCGCTGGCTCTCCAGAGTCCAGCGGTACCCACCTTTTCACAAAAAGAGCAGTTTCCTCAAACTCCAGGTCACAACAAGGGGTGTCTGCCAGTGTGCCAGGCTCCGCCTCGCCGCTGACAGCTCCCTCCCCATTCGCCAGCAGGTGGCAGTGTGTTGGTGCAGACCGTGCCCCGTGCGCTGTCTCCCATGCACACTGCTGCCTCGCAGAGTCCGACCCTGCTCCGGGCCGCCCCCAAGCCGTCCGGGTCGGGTCCCTCTCTGCCTTGCTGCCCCACCCCCGGTGCGTCTGTGGTGCCTTTGGTCCCGCTGGCTCAGTGTCTGGAAGCGTGGATCACGCTCCCCAGCCTGTCCAGTTGGCTCATTCGTACTATCAGACTCGGCTATGCGATTCAGTTTGCCCGGCGTCCCCTGGTCTTCAGGGCTGTCCACTTCACTCAGGTGTCGTTGGACAATGCACCTGTTCTCCGGGCGGAGATTGCTGTCCTCCTGGCGAAGGATACAATCGAGCCGGTCCCTCCAGCCGATATGAAGTCGGGGTTCTACAGCCCCTGCTTCATTGTACCGAGAAAGGGCGGTGGGCTACGGCCAATCCTGGACCGTCCCCAGGATTGGTTTGCAGCAATAGACCTGAAGGACGCGTGCTTTCATGCCTCGATTCTGCCTCGACGCAGACCCTTCCTAGGTCGGTCTGCGTTCGAGGGTCGGGCATGTCAGTACAAAGTCCTACCCGACATGGTTGTAGCTCCCAACCGGTTGGGTCTTCAGGTCAACTGGGACAAGAGCAAACTCGCCCCCGGGTAGAGGATCTCTTGTCTCGGTCTCGAGCTAGACTCGGTCGCACGGACTGCGCGTCTCACCGAGGTGCGCGTCCAGTCGGTGTTGAACTGCCTGAGCTCGCTCAAGTGCAGGACAGCGGCTCCACTGAAAGATTTTCAGAGGCTCCTGGGGCATATGGCATCTGCAGCCGCGGTAACGCCGCTCGGATTGCTTCATATGAGACCGCTTCAACACTGGCTCCGCGGCCGGGTCCCGAGGTGGGCGTGGCAGTGCGGCACGCTCCGTGTCCCCGTGACACCGAGCTGCCGTTGCACCCTTGTCCGGTGGTTGGACCCTTCGTTCCTGTGGGCCGGAGTACCCCTCGAACGAGTGTCCAGGCACGCTGTGGTCTCCACAGATGTCTCTGCCACGGGATGGGGGGCCACGTACAACGGGCATGCAGTGACAGGTCTTTGGACGGGGCCTCAGCTGCATTGGCATACCAATTGCCTCGAGTTGCTAGCGGTTCGTCTTGCGCTGGCCCGCTTCAAGGAGCTGTTGTCAGGCAAGCACGTTCTAGTCCGCTCACTAAGCACTGCGGCTGTTGCGTACACCTACCGTCAAGGTGGTCTACGCTTCCGTCGCATGTTGCAACTCGCCCGCCATCTCTTGTTGTGGAGTCAGAAGGATCTGAGGTCCCTTCGGGCCACTCGTGTCTCAGGTGTGCTCAACCGTGCAGCCGACGAGCTGTCACGGCAGCATCTACTTGCGGGCGAGTGGCGGCTCCACCCCCAGGCGGTCCAGCTGATTTGGCAGCGTTTCGGCGAGGCCCAGGTAGTCCTGCTTGCCTCCCCGGAAACTGCCCTCCGCCAGTGGTTTTATTCCCTGACCAGCGACACGCTCGGCACGGATGCCCTGGCACTCAGCTGGCCCCCGGGTCTGCGCAAACATGCGTTTTCCCCAGTGAGCCTTCTCGCACAACTCATGTGCAAGGTCAGGGAGGACGGGGAGCAGGTTCTGTTAGTGGCTCCGTACTGGCCCACTCGGACCTGATTCTCAGACCTCATTCTCCTCGTGACAGCACCTCCCTGGCCGATTCCTCTGAGGAAGGTCCCCCTGACTCAGAGACGGGGCACCCTGTGGCACCCGCGTCCCGATCTGTGGAACCTCCACGTGTGGTCCCTGGACGGGATGCGGAGGTTCTGAGTGATCTCCCGCAAGCGGTCGTAGACACCATCACTTCCGCTAGAGCTCCTTCCACTAGGAATCTCTACGCGCTGAAGTGGAACCTGTTCGTCGAATGGTGCGCCTCTCGCCGAGAGGACCCCCGATCATGTTCGGTCGGATCCGTGCTTTCCTTTCTGCAAGATGGGTTGGAGCGAAGGCTGTCTCCCTCCACCCTCAAGGTGTATGTTGCCGCTATTGCCGCACATCACCACGCAGTTGAGGGTAAGTCCCTGGGGAAACACGATCTGATCGTCAGATTCCTGAGGGGGGCCAGGAGACTGAATCCTCCTCGCCCTTCCTCCGTACCCTCTTGGGATCTGACCCTGGTTCTCACAGCTCTCCGGGGTCATCCCTTTGAGCCTTTGCGATCAGTTGACCTGAAGGTTATGTCCCTAAAAACTGTCCTTCTGGTCGCATTGGCTTCCCTGAAGAGGGTAGGGGATCTGCATGCATTTTCGGTCGACGAAACGTGCCTAGAATTCGGGCCCGGTGATTCTCACGTCATCCTGAGACCCCGGCCTGGATACGTGCCCAAGGTTCCTACCACTCCCTTCAGAGATCAGGTAGTGAACCTGCAAGCGCTGCCCTCGGAGGAGGCAGACCCAGCCCTAGCTTTGCTCTGTCCCGTCCGCGCTCTGCGCGTTTACGTGGATAGAACGCGAAGCTTCAGGACCTCAGATCAGCTCTTCATCTGTTACGGAGGCCAGCAGAAGGGAAAGGCTGTCTCCAAGCAGAGGATGGCCCACTGGATAGTGGATGCCATCGCCTTGGCGTATGAATCCCAGGGCGTGCCTTGCCCGCTCGGGTTGAGAGCCCACTCCACCAGAGGGGTGGCCTCTTCCTGGGCGCTGGCTCATGGCGCCTCGCTGACAGATATCTGTAGAGCTGCGGGCTGGGCGACACCTAACACATTCGCTAGGTTTTATAGCCTACGTGTAGAGCCGGTATCCTCACGTGTACTCGCATCCACTAGTCGGTAGACGTGTTGTACCCACTCTAAGTGTCGGCTTGCAATGCCATTCCCGCCACTGGCCGGATACGTGCATACTTCTCTCCAGTCGTGTTCCCCGCTTGGCGAACCCTGTCGAGTTCCTCCGCCTCCCCCTTCGGCTCGGACATTGCGGAGTGTCTGATGCCAGGCCTACATCCGTCGCTGACGCTGTCTGTTGGCTGGGGCCCATATGCCGTGACCCCTCTACGTGAGCGGTCCCATATGTGTATTTTCCACGGTTTAAAACTCCCTACGGGCCGAGTCCGTGTCTTTCCCTTAGCAGAGCCAGCTCTGCTGTCACCTGTCAGATGAGTCTCCCCCTAACCAGGTGGAGCCATCCCAGGGACTCCATATGCGTACTGCCCCCCGGGCCAGTCCATGTGTGTATTCCCACGTAAACTCCTCCCCCATTGGGTAGGTAGTGGTCTCCGCAGCGTCCCTCACGGGTTCGCTTCCCCAGTGTGTCTAGTTTACTTAGTGGGTAGTGGTTAGACAGCAGTAGACTCTCTCGGTGTAAGCTCGCCCCCTTCACCGCCAGCCGGTGCTATGGGCGGCTGAGCTTGCGCTGGGCACTGGAAGGGGTTTCGTAACTGTGGCGCTTTAGTTGGGATCCCAATTCGTCGGTCACTACTGACGTACGTCGAACGTGACCGACTGAAAGGGAACGTCTCGGTTACGTATGTAACCCTCGTTCCCTGAAGGAGGGAACGGAGACGTACGTCCCGTCGCCACAGTTTCTGTACCCTCGCTGTAGTGCGGACACCAGTTGTCTCCTCAGCGAAAAACAGAGTGCGATTGCATCCGCTTCCTATTTATATACACCTGACGGGGGCGGTGCGCATTATGCAAATATCGCACGCCAATTCCATTGGCTTGTTTTAGTTCATACGAAGATGATAGGGCTCTCTAAGCGATATCCCAATTCGTCGGTCACTACTGACGTACGTCTCCGTTCCCTCCTTCAGGGAACGAGGGTTACATACGTAACCGAGACGTTTTCCATACAGGTGGTAGGCTCCCATAAATCTTCTATGGAAGATATGTAAACAGTAGGAAAATGCACTGGTGTACCTCTGCCAAAAGAAGCAGACAAAGAGAGAGCCAATGGAATCACTGAATGCCTACCTGAATTTATCTGTCTAATGCACACTCTGAATGCCAACATGACAACATAAAATAAATTAGATTACAAATGTGCTATAAGGATTTTTTTAATAATGGTCAAAATTTAAATTGGATTTGACTACATTACCAAAACAAAAAATATATAAATTGCAATTACAAATCGTAAAGTTGAAGAAGAGCTGCCAGTCCACAGAACATGAACACGCGTCAGTGGTGAGACGTGCGAGGTAAGTGTTTACTCTATAAACATTTCTTGTATATTCTGTACATGTTATGAATTTAAATCATGCTCATATTTCAATTTAGCATTTTCAATTTAGCAACTGCTATTTGTCAAATCTGCAAACGAGTACTTATAAACTTCAAAAGCAATGGTAATGAATAAGAAAATATATTTTTATAAGAACACAACATTTCTTATGAAAATTTAAAGCAGCCTATACTTAACAAGGTTTACTAACAGTTTTGTTTGTTGTTGTTTTGGATGCATAGTGAATATGAATACCTCAATTGAGATATCCCCCAATGATGGATTAAATTCCTCTGATCACTTCAATAACACTGCAGTGGACCTTTATTTTCACGAATACTGGATATACATCATAAGTGTGCTGTTTGGTTTTCCTACCAACTCATATGTGATTTGGCTTATAGTAACAGGAACAGGCAATGGACTTGCAGCAGAGTTCTTCAGTCTGAACCTCTCTGTCTGTGAGATTATTCTCTGTCTGTACTCTCTCATATGTCTTCTCAGGTATAAATTTGAAATTTCCTCGCTAATGTGGTCTATTCTTACAGGACTAAACATCACTGGTCGTCCTTGTGGCGACCAGGGCGGGCGAGAGCCGTGAGGGAACGGCGCGAGGCCGGTGACGCGAGTGTTAATGAGCTTCACCTGGGAGGCGCACCGGCCTTGAGTCCCTCACGGAGGAGCTCCGGGAGCATAAAAGGAGGAGCGACTACCGTGAAGGACGAGAGAGGACCAGGCCTGGACTTTATTTTATGTTTTGTTATATTTGTGTGGCCGGCAGACGTCCGCGAGGGTCTGCCGGCATTACTTTCGTTTTCTTTGTTTATTTTGGAATTAAACTTTGTTTGAACGTTCGCCGGTTCCCGCCTCCTTCTTCCCATTTACGAACTTCGTTACATTGGTGCCGAAACCCGGGAGGAAGGAGGGACATGCTGTCGGAGAGCCCTCGCTGCTGAGGGGGATCGCGGTGCTGCGGAGTTCGGGCAGCGCGGGAGTGTGAAGACCGCGAGAGGCTGCCCGAGGCGGTGGTACTGGAGCCTAGTGAAAGGTGGGACGGAGACCCGGATGCCGTGCTCCTGGGACGAGGTGGGGTGGCTGCCGTCCAGGAGGGAGCGGAGGAGTCGCCGCTGTCCGCCGTGGGCCGGAGCCTGCTGCCGTCCGCCATGAAGGGGAGGAGCAGGGGACGGGGGACTCGCTGCCGGCTGCCCTCAGCCGGAGGAGCCATCGCCGGCCGCCAGGAGGCGGTCGAGGATCGGGCCGTCCACCAAGCGTCCAGTGCCATCGCATGTGGCACCGCGAGGAAGAGCCTCTCGGCAGGCTGAGGACCGAGCGGCAGTGTGTCTGGGAACCGGACCCAGAATTTTTTTTTCCTTTCTTTTTCCTCTCTCCCCTCTCTCGTCCTGTCGCTCCCCTTGCTTCCGTCTCCTTTCTCTCGTCTCGTCTGTCCTTACCCCCAGGTGCTGCGGCCGCCGAGACAGGCCCCGGGGGGGAGTAGAGCGCAGTCTCGGGAGTACCCCCCGGCCTGCGAGGGGCGATGGGGGTATGTGGCGACCAGGGCGGGCGAGAGCCGTGAGGGAACGGCGCGAGGCCGGTGACGCGAGTGTTAATGAGCTTCACCTGGGAGGCGCACCGGCCTTGAGTCCCTCACGGAGGAGCTCCGGGAGCATAAAAGGAGGAGCGACTACCGTGAAGGACGAGAGAGGACCAGGCCTGGACTTTATTTTATGTTTTGTTATATTTGTGTGGCCGGCAGACGTCCGCGAGGGTCTGCCGGCATTACTTTCGTTTTCTTTGTTTATTTTGGAATTAAACTTTGTTTGAACGTTCGCCGGTTCCCGCCTCCTTCTTCCCATTTACGAACTTCGTTACAGTCCTCTGTTTCAGTGTCTGATGTGTGTTGAGCGTTACCTGGCAGTGGTTCATCCTGTAACCTGTCTGAAGTACAAACCTCTCAGATATAGAGTGACGTGGTCTGTTAACGTATGGTGGGGAGGAAGAAAGAAAAAGAAAACTTATCTCATTATTTCGACATAAGTCATTGTTTTGAGATATTAAGTGCTTAATTCAACACAAGTCGTTATTTCGACACAGGCCGTTATTTCAACATCTCCTTATTTCTACATAATAACTCCTTATTTTGAGATATTAAGTCGTTATTTCAACATAATATCTCATTATTTCGACATAATAACTCGTTATTTCAAGATATTAAGTCGTTATTTTGACATTTTAAGTCGTTATTTCAACATATCTCATTATTTCGACATATCTAAGATGTTGAATTTCGCGCGTCTCAATAACGATTTATGTCGAAATAACGAGATATATTATGTTAAAATAAGGTTATGTCGAAATAACGACTTAATATGTTGAAATAACGAGATATGTCGAAATAACGACTTAATATCTAGAAATAACAATTCATTATATCGAAATAATGAGATATGTCGAAATAACGACTTAATATGTCGAAATAAGATATATTGAAGTAACGACTTAATATCTCACAATAACGAGTTGTTTTGAAAAATTAGATATTATGTTGAAATAATGAGTTATGTCAAATAACAAGATACTATGTCGAAATAAATACTTAATATGTCAAAATAATGAGATATGTCAAAATAATTACTTAATATTCTCGAAATAACGAGTTATGCCGAAATAACGACTTATGCCGATTCTTTTTTTTTTTTCCTCCCCATCATAAGTTTTCTTTTCTTTTTTTTTCACCATGTGGTTCAGGGCTTCCGTAAAATATACATAAATCTAGCATCTGTCATCTACAGATCTTCATAGCTCTTATGAATAATGTTATCTTTTGGTTTGCACCCATTTTTTTGGAAATAAAAAGAGAGTAACATCAAAAGAATGAAGTATCTGAATAATTTAATTCACTGCATGTGTTTAGACTGTTTTACAGATCGGACATCGTATACATCATTTGATTAATGTATCATAGAGAACACTGAATGAAGTATATGGCTAACATATTAATACATTGCTGCCTCTTCTTGCAAATTACGTCACTGACTTGCTGCCAGCGATTGACAATTATTTTTTTTATTTATATTATTTCTTTTTCTTCTCTGCTACATGAAGGTAAAAATCCTTGGTCAGTCTGGAGGCCATGCACGGCATTTGTCTCTTCATATGTGTATTCGGGTCTATGGTGTGAGACTGGAAGTGATAAGCCACATGATGGTTTACTCTTGTGAGAGTCTGAATAATCTCTAGATGACAGTCCTTCAACATCTTGCAAAGTTCACTGATGAATACAGAGCCTTTTTCTGGATTTCTCCATGAGTAATAACCTGTAGAGAAATAAATGCATTTGTGTATAAAATTCAATAAAACCAATCAACTATGCCACTGTCTGTCAGTGCAAATCAAACCTTCCACTGTGGAATAACAGCAGAGAAAATCCACCTCGGGAACGTCTGATATTCCAACAAATTCCCCCGGTGCTTCTTCACCGTCTGCCTCAACACCAGGGTCAAATTCCATTCCCCTGCAGGCCTGAATATGGAATCAAACCAACAACAAAGTAGTTAACCACAGACAAAATGTTATGAAATGTTTTTTTGCGCATGTGGCCATTACCTGTAGGAAGAAGAGTTTTGGCTTGTCCCGCAGACTAGGGCAGAGGTCAGAAGTCATGAGAGAGGTCAGAGTTTTGACAGGGATCCAGCGGTCATCTGATCCAAGGATTTTTCCCTCTTCTCCATGGCTCATCAGTACACACACAAAGCAGGAACTGTCTGTGTGGTTCTCTTTAGATACTAGGACACACCATGATTATAAATTTATGTAGACTATGACCCATCCTGAACGCTGAAAATGGTTTTGTACTGTACCTTTTCTCAGCACACCAATCATTTCATTAGCTGACAGGTTTTTCTCCACCTGTACATGAAAACCGAGGGACTTGAACGTGCTCGACAGTAAGCGTTCATCTACTGAAGATCCCTTCCTATGCAAATGTGGTGAGTCTGGAACAAGAAGGCATAACTTTAAAAAAATGGATTTGTAAGAAATGTAATATTTGTTTTGGTTTCAATTCCCAAATTTCAATAAAGGATTAGTCCACTTTTAAATAAACTTTTACTGATAATTTAATCACCCCCATGTCATCCAAGATGTCCATGACTTTCTTTCTTCAGTCGAAAAGAAATTAAGGTTTTTGATGAAAACATTCCAGGATTTTTCTCCATATAGTGGACTTCAATGGGCACCAAACAGTTGAAGGTCAAAATTAGTTTCACTGCAGCTTCAAATTGTTCTACACGATCCCAGACGAGAAATAATGGTCTTATCTAGAGAAACCATCACTCATTTTCTAAAAAATAAATAAAATTTTACACATTTTAATCAGAAATGCTCATCTTGAACTAGCTCTCTTCTTCTTCTCTATTAGAATTCCAGCAGTGTAGACACTGCTAAGTGTATTACTGCCCTCCACAGGTCAAAGTTTTGAACTAATTTTTATATGCAATATGCTAGTTCAATAGTATATAACAATTAGTTCAAACTTTGACCTGTGGAGGGCAGTAATACACTCAGCAGTATCTACACTGCTGGAATTCTAATAGAGAAGAAGAAGAAGAAGCGAGCTAGTTCAAGATAAGCATTTCTGGTTAAAATTTATAAAATTTTATTTATTTTTTTTAGAAAATGAGCGATTTTTTCTCTAGATAAGACCATTATTTCTCGTCTGGGATCGTGTAGAACAATTTGAAGCTGCACTGAAACTAATTTTGACCTTCAACTGTTTGGTGCCCATTGAAGTCCACTATATGGAAAAACATCCAGGAAAAGTTTATTTAAAAGTGGACTAATCCTTTAATGTATAATGTACAGTCAGCCATTCATTATCACAAAATAAAACCTGACAGAGTGATCAAAAAAAAAAAAAAAGCTAGAAGGTTATTTTTCAGGAACGGATACTAGTAAAATGCCACAAAGCAGGACTAAAAAGCGTGATAAAAATCACATGAATAGAAACTCAAGACTGTAAGCCACTGTGGTATTAAAACAGAAGAGCTGGAGTCAGCAAGAATCAAGTCAAAGTTAACACTTGAAAGTTGAAATTCAGGGAGTTACAGTATACTCTTAGAAAAAAAGAAAAGGTTCAGTGGGGTTCTATATAAAACCCTAGGGTTCTTGACTCAATTTTAAAGAACGCTTTATGCTGAAAAGTTTCTATAAAAGGAGAAATTTCTTAAGTGATTGCATAATATTTTTTTGCTGATGTTTACAAGATTTTTAAATCATAAAATTTGATAGGAATAAAAAAATAAAAAAAAAGATTAAAACACAATTAATTAAAACACAGTCCATCATGGGAACTTTAATAGGATATATGAAGCGCCTGACAGAACCCTTTAAGGTGGCATAGGTTCAATTTTAGAGTTATTTTAGCCATTCAAAAGGGCAGATAAGTATCAAAGAACAGTTCCAAACATAGTAAACAGGTCAGAGATTAAATAACTTTATAGTTCAGTGAAGATTCAGGCTGATGATACTCACCAGGAAAGTGCTCATTATTGATGATCAGACATTTGCCTATGTTCTTATGCTTCCTGTAGGGCTCAAACACACAAGGCTTCTTGACAGCACTGTGAACACAAGGTGCAATTAAAACAGTAAAATGGAGAAATTCAGATAAACATGCTTGACTTGACAATTATCTCAACGTTTTGTTTCACCCAGAGTCTTACCTGTGATCTTCAGAAACATGCGAGTTCATTGTGAGACTTGATTCATTACACCACCGCGTCTTAGTTGTACTAGAAAGTGACGAATAGCTTCCTGCAATCTTGCTTCTTTCATTCTAAATTTCCCTCTCCCTTTACTTTCATTTTACAGAGGAAGATTTCAAAGTCCGCTGCCTCCCAGAAGTGTAAATAGCGCAGAACGGGGCGTTGCACTTGATCTGTGACCTTTTACACATTTTACATTCTCACAGAATCTCACTCAGTCTTAGAAGATCTTGGAAAAGTCTATACACAATTAGTAACGTTTTATATATATCCTTTGTGTATCATTGATGGTGTCACGGAAAATCAATTCTCATTATTACAGTTTCAGCATATTCAAATTTCGCTTGACAACAGTACAAGTGACGGCCAATGAAGTTTTATACTCTTTTTTTTAACCATTTAAACCATTTAAAGGTATAGTATGATATTCCTGAAATGTTCTTTCTGTTAGAAAAATACGCTCTTACCAGAATAATTATATTTAGTTTGTGTGTATTTAGTTAAAGCTGTTAAGTTGTCAAGCTGTCTCATGTGAATTCCTTCTTTTAGTTTCATAAGATGACCACTAGGTGGAGCCCTAAGCGTATGTTTTGTATTGGTTCTTCTTACTGAAGAAGAGATGTAGCCTTCATGTTGTTGAACAAACACGCAGTAAAGTGTGACGCAATGATTTGTTCTCCTTAGATACTAGGACACACCATGATTATAAATTCATACAGGCATTATGACCCATCTTGAACACTGAAAATGATACTGTACTGTACTGCATCTTTTCTCAGCACACCAATCATTTCACTAGCTGCAGATTTTTCTCCACTTGTACGTGAAAACCGAGGGACTTGAACGTTCTCGACAGTAAACGTTCATATACTGAACAGCCCTCCCTACGTGGTGACCCTGGAACAAGAAGGTATAACTTATGTGTAAGGAATTTTTAATATGTAAGTTTCTGGTTTTGGTTTCAGTTCCACTTAACAATTCCATTGATTCTTTTAGAACTATTAAGGAAGCTGAAATGACTGAAAAGACTTTAAACTTTAAAAAAAAAAAAAAAAAAAAAAATGAGTCAAATGTTAATTCAAAAATCGACCAAATCAGTGATTCACTAGACTGATTCAAACCACCTAATAATTCTGAAACTGAAGCTTGATCATTTAATCATTTAAATTCATCACTACTTATTTATTTCATATGAAACTGTGTACAAAGTGGGTATAATGTACAGTCAGTCATTCCTGACAGAGTGATCAGGACCCTGATGTGACCCATGGTCCTGTTTTTAGAAAAAAGCTTGAGAGTTATTTTTTCAGGAACAGGTTCTTGGTGAAATACCACAGAGCAGATCTAGCATGCTGAAAAAAATCATATGAACAGAAACTCGGCTGTGGTTTTAGAACTCAAACGGCAGAGCTGAGTCCGCAAGGATCAAGGTTAAAGGCAAAGAGTGTTAAAAAGTTAACACTTAAGTTAAAAATAGAGTTATCAGAGTAATATTAGGGTTATTTTAGCCATTCTAAAGGGTAGATATGCATTAAAGAACAGTTCCAAATACTGAAAGCAGATTGGAGATTAAAAAACTTGATACTAGTTCAGCGAAGATTCAGGCTGATGATACCAGGAAAGTGCTCATTACTGATGATCAGACATTTGCCTATGTTTTTATGCTTCCTATAAGGCTCAAACACACAAGGCATCTTGACAGCACTGTGAACACAAGATGCAAGTTAAAATACCTTAATAAATATGAAGAAAATAAGCGAAAAGTGGAATTAAATGGTTAAAATGTAGAAATCCACGTAAACATGCTTGGCTTGACAATGATCTCAACGTTCTGTTTCACCCAGAGTCTTACCTGTGATCTTCAGAAACATGCGAGTTCATTCTGAGACTAAAACTAAGAACATCACGCCTTCGTTTTGTGAAAGACACGAATAGCCTCCTACAATCTTACTTGTTTCATTCTAAATTTCCCTCTCCCTTTACTCTCATTTTACAGCAGTAATATGCCTCCCAGAGGTATAACTAGGTGTGCAGAGCGTTGCACTTGGTTCAGTCGTGTTTGATCAAGGTTGGAGCTGAACTTTGCAGGTAGGTAGATCTCCAGGAGCAGGATTGGACACCCCTGTTTTATGTTATTTTACATTCTCAGGACAAGGTTCACACAAAACATTATTATTATTTTATTAACAAGAAAATATTTTTATAACATCATATTCATGCACTCTATAGTTACAAGAGGGTTATAGGTTATTACCAATTAGTAATTACCATGATTTATTTATTTATTTATTTATTTATTTTACATCAAAACAGAATGGTTGTGTACAGTGGTACTGCTGTACACTCTTAAAAAGCACTATATAGCACTAAAAGTGGTTCTTGGCTCGTAATCATAGGGGAACCACTTTTGGTGCTATGTGGCACCATATGCTCTACAGCACCTTTGACAAATGGTGCTATGTAGAACCCATAAGAGGTGCCATATCACATTTTATTTCTTCAACAAAAATGGTGCTAAACAGCACCAACAGTGGTTCTTTGGCTTGTAAAGAACCTTTAAAAGGACTTAACCAGTTCTGTATACAGTAGCGGTGCTATATAGCACCCCAGTCGTCCCAAAGAACCAGTGAAGAACCGCTGAAGAACCACTGAAGCACCTAGATTTGGTGCTATACAGCACTTAAAGTGGTTCCCCTATGATTACGAGCCAAAGAACCTCTATTAGTACTGTATAGAATCATTTTTTTTAGAGTGTATAGTTCCCTCTGCTGGAAATTTGCAGTATCTACTCCAAAAGCCCACTACATTGTGATGAAAGACAGAGAGAGAGAGGAGAACAAATTATGTAAATGTATTTTATAAAATGTATTAAATATTTTATATTTAATATAGTTGATCATATAATCACTTTAATATATTTTATATTTATTTCAACATGCCACTAGAAATGTATTACTTGCGAAAAATCAGAAAGCACATAAAAATAAAAAATGTTTTTAATCTTGAAATCATAATTAATTTAATTAAACTTTAAGGTCATGTACAGAAAACCAAAATGGTGGTTTGTAAAATCAAAGATGCTTTGTAGTTATATACACATTTCATTAAAAGGATATAAATTCATCTGTATAAGTAAGACTTGATGAGTTTGAGGTCATTACATTGTGACAGTGCAGTTAAGTGCTCATGGTGTGTGTGCCGTCAAAAAGATTTACAACTCATAATCCAATCATAGCCATTCTTCTGTACTAAGCCTTGTGGTAGCATGGTGTGCATGTGTCATTGTAAGGCAGACAGCTACAGATTACTGTTTATTAGTGTACTTAGCATTACGTCTTGGGGGTCTTACAGCAATGAGGCTCTATTGAGCCAGCCATATGTGCAGATTTTGAAGACGCAAACATCGGGAGGTGTTGATTAGGTTTCAGCTGGTGAACGAGCAGGCTGACTAGCATTGTAATTTTAGTGCATCTTAATCTTATTAAAGTTCCATATGGGGAAGCGTGTCCTGCGGCTGAGCTCATGAGTAACCTAAATTAAACTAATGAAATGCATCTCTTTAGTTAGGTTACAACTGCATCATATTTACATGTAGGGCCTCAACTTCAAATATATCAGCAAATAGTCATCAAGTGTGGAAATATTATCAACACATTTCTAGTAAATCTTTTCAAAAGTTTTTATTTATGTTTGTCTTGTAGTAAGTGAAGACTTAGTCCAGTAAGTAGACAGACAGACTTAATGACAATGCATGATGCAGCAAGCTACAATCCTGTTTTCTCAAACCTGCCTGGCATAAAGATCCAATTTGCTGAGCCACTTAAATCCAGTTCATACCTACATCCAGTATAACTGCTTACCAGTCAGATACTTGGACCCTTGACCATTTTAATCAGCATTTTGTATTTGGGCAACTAAAATTTGTTTAATTTTATTGAATAACTTTTACATCCTCATGCAAAAACCTTCTCTGTACTGTACTTTGGGGGCCAAACAGGGAAAGGAAACAACGGGAAGACTGGTAGTGATGGGATCAAGAAATGACACGTGGCTGACACCCACAACACATTATAACTGACAACTAAGGAAAATCCCAAATTCAGTATCTCAGAAAATTAGAATATTGTGAAAAGGTTCAATATTGAAGACACCTGGTGCCACACTCTAATCAGCTAACTCAAAACACATTCAAAGGCCTTTAAATGGTCTCTCAGTCTAGTTCTGTAGGCTACACAATCATGGGGAAGACTGCTGACTTGACAGTTGTCCAAAAGATGACCATTGACACCTTGCACAAGGAGGGCAAGACACAAAAGGTCATTGCAAAAGAGGCTGGCTGTTCACAGAGCTCTGTGTCCAAGCACATTAATAGAGAGGCGAAGGGAAGGAAAAGATGTGGTAGAAAAAAGTGTACCAGCAATAGGTATAACCACACCCTGGAGAGGATTGTGAAAAAAAAAACCCATTCAAAAATGTGGGGGAGATTCACAAAGAGTGGACTGCAGCTGGAGTCAGTGCTTCAAGAACCACTACACACAAACGTATGCAAGACATTTGTTTCAGCTGTCGCATTCCTTGTGTCAAGCCACTCTTGAACAACAGACAGTGTCAGAAGCGTCTCGCCTGGGCTAAAGACAAAAAGGACTGGACTGCTGCTGAGTGGTCCAAAGTTATGTTCTCTGATGAAAATAAATTTTGCATTTCCTTTGGAAATCAGGGTCCCAGAGTCTGGAGGAAGAGAGGAGAGGCACA
Source organism: Ancherythroculter nigrocauda (assembly GCA_036281575.1). Taxonomy (NCBI): domain Eukaryota; kingdom Metazoa; phylum Chordata; class Actinopteri; order Cypriniformes; family Xenocyprididae; genus Ancherythroculter; species Ancherythroculter nigrocauda. The sequence continues at coordinate 29,647,297 of VTFQ01000017.1, forward strand.
CAATCCACGTTGCTTGAGGTCCAGTGTAAAGTTTCCACAGTCAGTGATGGTTTGGGGTGCCATGTCATCTGCTGGTGTTGGTCCACTGTGTTTTCGGAGGTCCAAGGTCAACGCAGCCATATACCAGGAAGTTTTAGAGCACTTCATGCTTCCTGCTGCTGACCAACTTTATGGAGATGCAGATTTCATTTTCCAACAGGACTTGGCACCTGCACACAGTGCCAAAGCTACCAGTACCTGGTTTAAGGACCATGGTATCCCTGTTCTTAATTGGCCAGCAAACTCGCCTGACCTTAACCCCATAGAAAATCTATGGGGTATTGTGAAGAGGAAGATGTGATATGCCAGACTCAACATTATTTTCCTTAGTTGTCAGTTATAATCATCAAAATTGAAAGAAATAAACATTTGAAATATATCAGTCTGTGTGTAATGAATGATTATAATATACAAGTTTCACATTTGGAAGGGAATTAGTGAAATAAATCAACTTTTTGATGACATTCTAATTATATGACCAGCACCTGTGTGTGTGTGTGTGTGTGTGTGTGTGTGTGTGTGTGTATATATATATATATATATATATATATATATATATATATATATATATATATTTGCACTTAGTGTAAATAGCATCTATTTCACTTAGTGTTCATTTAGTTCTCACACATTAAATCCGTTCATCATATCATCAGATCATAAGATCATCAAGTCTTATGAGTTTGGAACAACATGAGAAGGAGTAAATGATGACTAACCCTTTAAGCTTTGAAAAATACAGCTTTAAGACAGCTAGATGCATGTGAATGAGTGTGAGAAATCTCTATCTGTATTTCAAGGGCAGCAATAACACACTGACACACACTCGTAAGCAGATAGGACACCTCGTGTCACCTCTATTCCTGGATCAGAGAACAAAACAGTATGGAAATTTCCTCTTGTAAACAAAATGAGTGATGAGTCACAGATACATGAAATGAGTGTGAGAGGAACAGAGTGAGTGTTTTTCTGATCAGTAAACATTGTTTTCTAAGTTAGAACGAACATTACAAAAACTTGTGCAGACAGACACATTTGATATTTTATATCATATTTCATGAAAATAAGGATTATAACAAGAGATTTTGTTAATTGTATTGCATATTTATAAGCAGCCATGTAGTAGTATAAGTGGGTATAATTTTCAACATGGTGATACAAGACCATTTCACTTCACATCAGGGTCCTGATCACTCTTTCGGGGTATATATAATACTATATATAATACTTAACACGAGAAGCTTAGTGAGTTTTTTTCAAAACATTTTAAAAAAATTCTCACAGCACACACCAATAATATCTTACATCACAGTGACTGGCAGTCCACCAGAAAATGAACCCAGACAACACAATGCAAATCTGCTTTGTGTGTGTGTGTGTGTGTGTGTGTGTGTGTGTTGTCATTAATTGGGTTTAAGACAAACTCTTCAAACAGCCAATAATGAGATGTTAAAAAAAGAAATCTTGAATATGTTTTTAGAATATAACATGATTCAGAGGTTAGTGTTGGGTGAACAAGTTGCATAATTCATAAAAACAGGTAGTTGTGGGTTTAGTAAGTTTACAGAAATGCAGCCTTGAATGACTAATGCAAACGTGATAGCTGAAATCAGCAGGATACGAGATCTCACCAGCTCATTATACTCTGTTGGAAAAAATCAGCAGGGAATCACTTAGGAAAGTTTTTTGATTGTCTTGGTTTGTGAAAGAAAATATCCAGCTGAGCTCTGTGTTTTCTAACAAAACAAAATCCAGATTTCCAACTTTTATTAGTGTGGTTAGTGTAATATGTGTAGTAGTGCAGTATATATATATATATATATATATATATGTGTGTAATTAACATTAACTACACTGTAAAAAAATAATTGTTTGTTTAACTTAAAAAAGTAAGTTTTTGAGTTCATTGAACTTAAAAATTTGAGTTAAAACAATTGAAGGTAATTGATTTAATCAACAGAAACTCAAAATACTATGTTATTTGAACCACATTAATGATCTAAGTTGATTTGACAAAAGAAAAATAATGATGTGATAACAAATCATGAAAATTATTTTTTACAGTGTAACAATGAGCAATACATATTACAGTATTTATTCATCTTTGTTAATGTCGGCTAAAAAAAAAATAACTTTGTTTTTTTTTAGTTTATGTCAGCTCAGGTCCATTAAATAATATTAACAGATTCAGCTTTTGATTTTAATAATGTATTAGTAAATGTTGAAATGTTCATATTAAGTAATATAATGAACTAGTGTTAACAAATGGAATCTTATTGTAAAGTGTTACAAAAAAAGACAAAAAGCACATAAGATTACTAAAACAAACTAAAATCAAAGTGAAAAGTGAAAATGTTTTATAAACACCAATTCAAAATATTAATACTATAATAATATATATTACTAAAATAACACTTACCTGACACTTTATTGTCTGCTGTCCACCTGCAAAAGTGTAGAAAAAGTGGGTTCTGGATAGATTATTAATGATAATGAATAAATTTGAAATAGATTTGAACTAATAAAAGACATACATAAATAACAGCAAATTTACTTTTATATAAATTTACATATACAAATTTACTTTTTTCATCACACAGATACAAAAGTTAGTACATTAGCTTTTACATTAAGTAAATTATATTGTCTACGTGCTAACCCTACACCTACCGCACACAGAAACCTTTTGTAGACATCATTTTTTCATTTTATTACACTGTTATCATTGTTATTAAAACATTTTTAACTTTATGAATCATTTTTATCATTGAGGACATCCCTGGATGTCCCTATGTGTTGGTTTGTCTGAATTAGTTCCATTCATTCCCAAAGTGTAGCTAAGTAAACCCATCACACACACGCACATACCAGTCCTGGTGCTGAAGTCCACTTCTGGTTTTCCGGCCCCTCCCCTCTCAGGGTGATTAGTGTAGTAAGCCACAGTGGGATTGGGTGAGAGAGTTAGTCTCATTACTACATGTACAATGAGCCACTGCTCTCAGCCTGAGCGCTCTGATGCTGGACAGAGGAACTTTACATGAACTAAACACCCTGATGCTTATAGGAATTAAGAGACCAAAGAGAATTTCAACAGAGCAGACTTTCAACTTGAGGATCATGCAGGAACTCAGACATTTGATGTTCCCCAAGAAGGTTTAATTTGAAGGTGCCTCAACTATGAAGGACTCAAAGAGATATTAAGCTTGGTGTGTTTGGATCGTCTCACGTCACCATGGAGATCAGGAAAGTGCATTCGAAATGCCCCGGGACATTTTTACTGACCATGATGATGTTCAAATGGGGTGAGTTCTCTCTCTCTAGCTCGCTCAATACCTAGAGAAATGATGTAGGAAACAAGATATAATATTGTATAAACATGAATGAATATATATTCATAAATACCTATATGCAAGTTAACTTTTACATGGTAACTTTTACTGAACAATGCATAAATGAAAAAAGAAACGTATTACATGTGAAAAAAATGTCTCCCAAAATGAAATAATGATCATTAAAAGCAGTTCAGAACATCATTCATAGAAAATTAGGGATAGAAATAATCAGAATGTGATGTTTTGCTAATATTTGGTCACTTAAGTGTGTTTTATTTTGAGAAAGGCCAAGTTTAATCATATATGTCTCTGCTAGTCAAAAGCAACAGGTTGGATGGACCAGCCTCCCTCCCTCCCTTCCTTTTTTATTATTATTTTTATTTTTTTTTGCAAACTTTACTGTTTAAAAAGGCAGATGAAATCAAATGTGTGTACTTTTTTCCACACTATAAAAAACAAAAACATTAGTTATAATAGTTTTGTAATGATGCCATATCTAGAGACAAGAGTGTGAGGGTGGTCTCTTTTGACTTGTACCTGTAAACAGCCACCTAGCAACCACTCAGAACACCCTAGCAACCACATAGCAACGCCATGGCAACCAGAAAAAAATGGTACAAAAGCTGTTATTGGGACAGTACACTTTAAAAAGTTTCTATGTACCATTTAGGTACTCACTTTTGGTACCAATATGTACATTTGAGGTACTAATAAGCACTCTTTAGCTTTTTCTGAGTGTGGTGTTGACTTTTGCGCTGAAAATATATAAATGCATTTTTAAATGTAAAAGCGCATGTTAAACCCTGAGCGTTAATTTTGTCATTTACAAAATGTCATATCTTCTATCATACCTGTTTTTCTTCTGTTTTATACTGAGACAGAATTCCTGGCACTCTTTTTCGCATTAGTGTTGCGGTCATTTTCTGTTATCTGGGACTCCCAAAGATGTGCACTGGAGTGTTACTTGAGTCCCTCCTCCTGTCTGGAGTGGATATGACTGTTGCATGGTACCGACGGGAGTATGGGGGAGGTTACCCATCTATTTTCCCTCCTTCCATCCATCCAGTCTGATTTTGCCCCGCTCTCATGCCTCTGTCTGAAGCAGAGAAACTTTGGGGGTGGGTTCCATTGTTTCCCGTTGCCATGACACCAGGGCTGAGTCATTTGGACGTTGTGTGCGGGTGGAATCTGCGTTAAGCACTTTTAACGAGCTCTGTTTGCTTTTGCGTCCTGTAGGCTTAACGCTCATTCATCTGACTGCACGGTCAAGCTGTCTCTGAGTATTTAACTCTGTGATGAACATATCAAGGGAATATTTCAGTGGACAATAACAAAACTAAAGTTTTGAGTCAAGTATTGATGGTTGGTTGTTTGAAGATAAATATAAAAGTAATTAATGCATGTAATTTTGTGTAAACATTACTTTTATAGTTCTGAAAATATATGTGCCAACATTTCTATTTTACACAACACTTAATATGCACTTTAACTTGAGTTTGACATTAACCAGAGTAACATTAGTATTAGTTTCACTGGAACAAAGATTATATTAAATTTATTGCAATTTTACATTAATAACAAAACCTGTAAAAACTTATTGTTCTGGTCAATGTTAGTTTTGGTTCTAAGTGTTGTATAAAATGGAAATGGAAGGTTGGCACTTACATTATATACACTTTACTTAGTCAAAACTCACTGTTCTGACTCACAGATCCTGCCGTTTAGGTGTCAAGTGTTGTATGCAATTACAGCACTACAACTGTGGTGTATTTGCATAGACTAATGGGAGTCACTGGGGAAATTCAGCAAGAGACAGTGGATGAAACTGGTCTGATGCCCTGACTGAGCTGATAGTTCATGTCAAATCACGCATGCAAATGTGACATCAAGCGCTTAGGGAAACGAGGGGGATTCTGGAATTCACATGACTTTTTCAATGAAAATGTCTACAATGGACCCTGCCCCCAACCCTAATCCTAACAAGAACACAGAGAGGGAAGAATAAATTCACACGACAAGGTCCGCTGCACTCTCACAGTCAAGATTCTGCTAGTAAAAGTGAGCCTATACTAGCTAGAGGATGCTAACGTTTTTCTGTGAACCTATATAGAGGGTTCAATTGATGTTTTGGGTAATAGAGTATATATACATACACACAAACTTTTATCTATATACAGTCAAACCAAAATGTATTTTATTCAGACACCTTGAACATTTCATTCATTAATTCAGTTTATTCACTATAGTTTAAAAAAAATGTAATAAAATATGACAAGATCTCAGAATTAAACTCAAACTAATGTCAGTTAACGATTCAGCAAAACATGGTCAGGCCAAAGTGTCTGAATAATTTTTAGTTCCAATTTTACTGGTAATCCACTGTATGAAGAATTTTTGGGTATAATATGTCACAGTTTACTTTATTTTGCTATTCTCACTTACATAGATGAACTATAGTGTCCTGCACCCACTAGTAAAAATATACCAAAAATATAAAAAAAAATGTCTGAATAGTTTTTGGTTTGACTGTATGTATATATATATATATATATATATATACACACATAAATGTTTGACAGCACTACATATATGGACAATTTAGACAAAAATTTAGCTGTAAAATCTCAATAAACAGGTTTTTACAAAATAATTCACATACAGTTGCAACGTGAACCACTTGCAGAATCTGTGAAAATGTGAAAAAAGTAAATAAGAGAGATCATACACAATGCTATTTTTTGTTATTGTTATTTTTTGCAAATTGTTATTTTTTGTTTAGTACTGTCCTGAGTAAGATATTTACATATTATCCATAAGACAAAAAAAAAAATTATGTGAAAATTCTCCAGGTCCCAAAAATTCTTCAGTTTTCCAGCATGTTTTGCATATTTAAACCCTTTACAACAGTTACTGCATGATTTTGAGATCCATCTTTTCACACTGAGGACAACTGAGGGACTCAAACACAACTATTAAAAAAGGTTCAAACATTCACTGATGCTCCAGAAGGAAAAACGATGCATTGAGAGTCGGGGGGTGAAAACTTTTGAACAGGATGAAGATGTCCAAATTTTTCTTATTTCGTTTAAATATCAATTGTTCTCATTTAATACTGCCCTTCAGAAGCAACAGAAGATGCTTACATGTTTCCCAGAAGACAGATTAAATACAATTTACCTTGATCTTCAAATTCCAAAAGTTTTCACCCCTCGGCTCTTAATGCATCGTGTTTCCTTCTGGAGCATCAGTGAATGTTTGAACTTTTTTTAATAGTTGTGTTTGAGTCCCTCAATTGTCCTCAGTGTGAAAAGATGGATCTTAAAATCATACAGACACTGCTGGAAAGGGTTCAAATATGCATTTTTCTTAAGAACAGAGCTCAGTTTAACTGCTCAGGACAAACAAGAGACTCATGAACAACCATCACAAAACAAAAAAACAGTCGTGGATCATCCAGGTAACCACACACAGTATTGAGAATCAATGGTTCACATACTTATGAATGGGTTATTTTAATGAATTCAGCTATTTTTTTGTCTTGTGGATTATATGTAAACATCTTTTATGTAAAATATCTTACTCAGGACAGTACTAAATAAAAATAACATGCATTTTGTATTATCTCCCTTATTTTGTTAAAATTATTCACATTTTCACCGATTCTGCAAGTGGTTCACATACTTTTTCTTGCAACTGTATGTGCTCTAACAAAAATGCAAACTTCATATTTCCGCATTAAAAACTCTTCAGACGCTGACCAGCTTTACTTAGACTTAAGCGCTAATAGATTTTATGCCACAAATTCGGTTGATAAAACTCTTTCAAATTCTGATATGTTTTGTTTTTAGATCTATGTGGAGGAATAAAGCTAATGCCCTTCGGAAACTAATGCTAAAAGCCTCGTGTTGATGCTCATGTGGCGTAACACTCAAAAGCATCACCTATAAAGTCTTTAAGGTTAAAACGTTGTGTCTTAGGTTTAGTTGCAGGGGGGAATAAAGCTAATTAGCGTCTGAGTCTAGAGCTAATGACAGAGATTTGCTAAGTCTGAGTTCATTTTGATGCTAAGAACAACTATTAATACTTTTATTTAACTCTTACTTTTAGGTTCACAGGAGAGAATTATTCATGCATACATACAAACAAACACTTGCACACCTCTCCTGCGCCTGTGAAAATAAACAGACCACAGGTTATCACAAAGTCCTGTCACACATCACACACACTTCCCAACTGCCCTCTTACTGTCATTCTGTAACCCATCCATTCTCACTCATATCTCTGGACAGATGCATATTAAGGGAGTGTTATCACATACGGATGATCTCCCCATCTGACTGGGCCACTAACCCTGACAAATTTCACAGCCATTGACAGTTGAGCTCTTAAGATCCATACAGTGTGTTACAGGGTTATTATAGTTAACTGAAACTAAAACTACAAACATAAAAAAACTGTTGCTTGAAATAATAATAATAATTATATATATATATATATATATATATATATAACACACACACATATATGCACTTGATGTACTAAAATAACTAAAACAAAAATGAATAAACTCTATAGACATTTTTTAAATATATATAAAAATGACAAAAACAACAAAAATACTTCAATATATTTATAAAAACTATAATGGTTTCTTAATTATACTAAAAAAAACACTAGTGTCAGTTTTGCATCTTTTTACTCAAAAAGCATGAAGACACACACATTCAGATCCAGTTTCCCCACCTGACCCCTCTAAAACAATCTGTAACCCCTAAAATTGTAAAACTAACCTATCACGCCCACTCACAGCAGGAAGTAAAACACAAACAGGGATGATTGACAGTGATGTAAACAAAAGGGGAGGAGATCTTCTTGATTGACAGTCAGTATCAGTGCTTGCAGTTTAACTCTTAGAACTTGCATGGCTAACATTCTTCCAGCGCTCTCGCACAGATAACCTTAAACACTGACACAAGTAAGACGTAGTGCTCAAGACAGATGTCAGGAGAATGTCTCCGTCGGTCGTAGGATGCCAGAGACTCTCAGATCTCTGTGAAACCTCAGTGTTAAAGTCTGTATAATCAGAAACACTACAGCCTGTCTCCACCTCGAACTTAAACGCGTCACATCTGGGTGCTTTCCACATTCCTACGAGATCACTTTTAAGAGAATACAAATATGCATATGAATGGAACATGACCAGATCAAAAGGTGACAAGCTCCTATTGCTAGCAGTCTGATATAGTTGCAGTGGGTAAAGAAGTACATATTTACTTTTTTATTTGGGGCTGCGTATATTTTAAGTATATTTTTAACTTAAAGGTGCAATATATAATATTGCAGTGAAATATCCAAAGACCCCTATAGGCCAGTGTTATATATTTTGTTCACTTGAGTACTTACAATACCCCAAATGTTTCCAACTATTTGTAAATCGTGAGAAAATTGCAATTTTAACCAAGGCTCCGGGACGTGTGAGGAGTCGCCTGTCAATTGCGTCATACCCGCGTTACCCACAGTTTATTTTGTAGAAACCATGGAAACACCAAAGACACTTTAATATATTACATGTTTTAATATGCAAGGGAACAACTGTTTGGTTACGTTTATAGACAGAAAACTAATTGTTGTTATATAGCATTTATTCTTATTATTTAAATCAAATTTTCTTGTTTTTTTTTTTGCGAGTACCATGCTTTTACCATGCCTCAGAGAAAAAACACTATTTTGTGAAGTAGCTAACATAGCATAATCAGATGCAGCTTTATTTTTAGTAACAGTAATACAGAATTTTCTCCATCATACAATACGTTTTAAAATTAATTGCATGCCATTTATCAACACAAGCCATCCAGCATTTAATATGATATTCTTAAATCGATCTAGTTTACTGCAGTGTGTAACAGTGTCTCACAGCAGCCGCCGAGCAAACGCACAGAGTAACGTTATAACATCATTTAACACACTCAAATGTATCTAATATGATAAACAGAGCTGTGTTACCTCATACTCATGACCAGAAAAGCAGAAGCGGCGCCGGCGACTGTGTCATAATAAAAGTTTGCTGCTCGTGTGTTGCGCAATCACTCCAGCGGCCTCGTTCAGCTCCAACAACACTCGGTCCTGCTCTGCTTCATACTACAGTAACATTAATAATCGCATCCATGAACATGATTTCTTCCCGAGTCCTATCCCAATTGTTTCCACCATCTGTGATGTGAAGACCCCAAGATTCTGTGCTCAAACTTGCCGTCATCAAGCTACACCTTTGTTTTGAATAGGCCTCTAGCGACCTCTAGCGCACAGAAAATATTACATAGCGCACCTTTAAGTTGGGGGCTGCATATATTTAATCAAAAATACAGTAAAAACAGTAATATTGTGAAATATTATAGTTTAAAAAAATATTCCTGTGATGCAAAGCTGAATTTTCAGCATCATGACTCCAGTTTTCAGTCTTTCAGAAATCATTCTAATATGCTGATTTGAAACATTTATTATTATCAATGTTGAAAACAGTTGCTGTTTAATATTTTTGTGGAAACATTGATTTTTTTCAGGATTCTTTTATGAGTAGAAATTTCAAAAGAACAGCACTTATTTGAAATATAATTATTTGATTTTATATAGACTTCAGTTCAAAACTTTGGGGTCAGTAAGATTTTATTTATTTATTTTTTTTTTGAAAGAAAGATTAATAGATTCAGAAATGACAGTAGACAATCAAAATGTTACAAAAGATTTCAGTTTCAAATGAATTCTGTTTTTTTTTTTAAACTTTCTATTCATCAAAGAATCCTGAAAAAAATGTATCCACAAAATCAATAAGGTTTACACTAAAATATTAAGCAGCACAACTTATCTTTGTCAGCCATTAAAATATGGGCAACCACTTGCTTTTGAACAAAAAGGTGTCTAAAATAACTAGCAGACTAGCAGTATCTGTATCTGACACAGGGTTATGCTAATAAGAAAAACCCTCTGGAATCTCTTGGTGGCATAAGATGGCACAGAATTGTATCCTACGGTTACAAAAGCTGTCTAGCTTAGTAGTGTAGACTAACCTAAAGCTGTCCTGTTTTACACACACCACTCTGAGAGGATTACGGTCAGCTAAGAATGTGAATACTTTGGCCTACTCGCTCTTTTCTCTCTGTTGGTACGCGGCATCAAATAAACTTTAAATTGAGTCTTTTCACTGCACATGACATAAAGTAAACTATTTAATCTGAAATGTTAATGAAATCCAAGGTCCAACATGTGAGCAGACAATACAAATATTCTGAATTAAAGGTTCAGTCAGTGAGAGTGTTTAAGCACACGTGTTTGTGTGAGAGTACATAAGCTAAATGAGGTACAGACAGCGTAATCCACTTTAATTTTCTGTAAACATTCCATACAACACACAGGTTAGCAGAGGCCAGAGCAGATAATCAGTGTCCTTCAGTAACAGGAAGGAGAGAGTTTGAGGGAGATAAATAAAAAAGAAAACTAGAAGAGGCACTTCATGTATGTCTGCCATCAATGGACTAGACGCTTGTGACTGGCATCATTATGCACCATCTGCCTCAGTGACACTTCATGTCTATGGCAGCTTGAGCTGGGAAATCTTCTTTACCTATCACACTATCCTGACAGGAAATGACAAGAGCATTAAAGAGATCTAAGGTGGTGAGAAAGACGGAAAATAAAAGGAAAGGAGAGAAGAGAGGAGGTGGATCTGGGGTCACAGAGGTCAGAATCTCTTCGTCTCAGGGCCAAATTAGCTTAGCAGTAACTATGGAAACTGAGACCCACTCAGTGGACGCTTGCTGGGTCAGTCTGAGTGGAGCTCGTTTTCCTTGGCCGGGGGTGGGGAATGAATGCTTGTGTGGGTGTCAGACGTATCTGCAACCTATCCACCTTATGTTTCAATGCGGAAGTAAGTTGTTTTGTATAGCTAAAAAATAACTGGAAGAGAATGACACCGGAAACCAGACACGTTTAATTTGCAAATGGCCGTGCCTGAAAATAATAAAATATGGTGGATACACAGTCTACATACACATACTACAATTGAAGTATTCTTAAAAATGATTTTTAGGTTTTGGTAAAGGTTATTTAAAGATAAAGTCAGTTGTTTTGCATGAACAGGGTAACTATAGGTAAACACGTCAATTTCTCAAACATTCGAAAAAGGAATATTTCACAAAACTGCATTTTTTTTTTTTTTTTTTTTTTTTTTTTTTTTCATTTACAGGTCACCTGTGGTGCGTAAAAGTCTATCATTCTTTAAAGATGGTGTGGTATGTTTGGACAGAAGAGGAGACAGAGTTCATTATTAAAAGACAAAAGAATTATGGGAATACTGGATTCTAAACAAAAAAATGCCACAATTTATCAACACCTCGCAGCAGATTTGAGGTAGAAACACCCAGAAAAACCTCATACTTGGCCTCTCCTAAGTATAAGGGGCTTTGCTTGCCATTAATTCTTGGATAACACTCCTACGTCTCATACAATTAAAAATAATGTCTAGTGCAGTGTCTACGATATACTTAAACCTACTTACCGTTGCCATGATTTTTGGAATGAGTTGTCGCAAGAGGAAAAAAATATGTTTTAGTCACATAACATCAGTTAATGGAAATGTATAGGGTTAGATTCCCGCCAATAGTATTGCGGTCACGAATCAAAAAATAATAAGCATGAATCAATGATGGCTACTTATTATTTTTTGATCTGTGACTGCAGTACTTTAGGCGGGAATCTAACCCCATAGAAATGCATACAATCGTTTTTTATCGACATTTAGAAAATAATGCAAAAGTTTTGTGCAAATCTTTACTGGAAACCCGGCTTATAGCTATGTTTCCAACCACCTATTTTTATGCGCATTTTGGAATATCGCATCAAAAACTGCTGGATGGAAACGGCAAGATGCGCATAAATTCCAAAAATGCACATAAAAAACGTATGCGCTTGTTTGAGTCAGATAATTTTTTTATCCGATAAGAAAACATGCGCATAAACTATGATGGAAACACATTGGGTAGAGTGGGGGAAAACACCCCCTTGGGATAAAATGCCCCTCCTACTGTTTTTCCCCAAAATAACCACTAGATTGAGTCAAGATAAGTTTTTGTTGTTGCTATGGACTACCATGATAAGAGTGATGTAGAAGTTTTTACTTGTGAAGCTTTCACTGGCAACGTACTTGAGAGAAAACTGATTTCACGGTAATTGATTTTCAGCAGTAAGAAAATAAGTGTTTTAAAGCATGATGTTTGCAAAACACAGTTATATATAACATGAGAATAGTAAGGCCTGTAGTTATGAAGTACATTTAATTTGAGGAAAATATATTTATATTTTTAGAATGACAATTTTTTTTTTCAAACATCATCAGCTAACAATACTTTTCAAATAGTCTATTATTAATTTTGTAATTCATAATTATTGATTATGGTTCAGACTTCATTACTGATTTAGTTTATTTTAGTTGTGGTGGTAATAGTCATGCTTGTACTCTGATTTTGCTGTAAATGTATAAAGAAAATTGTTTTGACAGAGTGATACAAATTTATTTTTTGTTAAAAATTTAATAACATGAAAACTCTGGACATTTTCATACTTGGTTTATAATTTATGTAATTGTCACTAAAACTATGATAACTATTCTGGACACATTTAACTTTTGTTTTATAGAAAAAAAGTTACAAAGTCTTAAGGGGGCTTTTTCTCCCACTCTACCCTTTACCGCAATGCGCATCAAAAAATTCCTGTGATTTTGTGCGATGGAATGACACAACTAGACTAACCCATCTTTTTGCACAACATCTGAGTGCTGTTTTGGTTGTTCTGAAATGCATGAGCAAAGTCTGTCGTCAAAGTGGTTTGGTATCATTTCCTCCCAGTCTTACATGACTGCGTTCCCAAATAGCAGCATCTGCCTCCGAAAGCAAGATAACGGATTTATTGCATTTCGTCTGCGCACTCTGAGATTACTCTAAAAAATGTCCACTTGTTTGTTTTGTTTGCTTTAAGATCATTGTGTAAGCCACATGTTCATTATAAGATCAATGTGAGTGTGTTCACTCTAAGATCAGTATGTAAGCTTATAGTTGTGTTATGTAAGAACAGTCTGTGTTCTGAGACAGATAAGATGTTTCTGTTCTAAAAGTAACACTTCCATGTTGGTTAAAGTGTCTGGGTAAATATATTGCAGCTCTAATGCTGTACAGTGGGTCCAAAAGTCTGAAACTGAAAATCCAGAATTCAAAATCTAGTTTAAATCTGGAAAGAAACATTATGATGTAAAAGAAATAAATAGTCAATTCTATCTTACACTGAAATTGTTATGTTGATATACAATTTGCTACGGAATTTACCATGTAAAAACAAAAGTATTACATTAGGAAAAATATAAAAATAGAAGCATATTTGCTAGAGAGAGAGAGAGAGAGAGGTCTATCTAGCCACAAATCAAATGTATATTTCCATATACTGGAAAATTCAGGAAATAAAATTTAGGAAAATGAAACATTCAGTTAAGCCAGCTACTCAATCCACCAGCAATTTCTTCCACCTCAAATAAATCACGAATGGCTTTTTTTTAAATGTTTATTTGACCAGTAAGCAACCACCAAGAACACACTGTAATATTAATATTATTTTGATATTTTGGCTTTTGGCAAAGTCTGAGACAAGGTTAAAATATTATAATCAATACCTAAAAATTGTTTTCAGTTTTAATGTGACCTTCCTATAACAAAAAAAAGTTTAAGAGTTATGTTTTAACCTTGACATTTGGTTCCCACAAACACAGCAAAAGTTGACACCTACATACACACTTCTGTACTATATAAACCCCTTCAAAGCTTCACCTTATTTTCACAAAACGCTGCTCCATTCCTGCTACACTGCCTTGCTACACACAGACAATGCTCAACATGTGCACACAGACTCAGACGCACAACAACTCATTCCTTTTGCCCATTCATTAATATCTTCCGCCTGAATGAATATTTGGGATGAAGGTCTGATCAAAGCGACATTGAGGGGGCCAGGGCAGCAAAGTGGTTGAGAGAAGGTGGGGGAGTGTTTAGGGGGACGAGGGGCCCCACAAGGGTTAAGGATGGGTGGGCCACACTAATGGATCTGAGTTGGACGCGCAGTGGGGGTTGAGGGTCGAGGTCATGCAGATAACAGGAATTTGGAATGACTCAAAGAGCTCTCATGCGATTGGTCGATTTGCACGAGAAAATCCCCATGAATGCTCAGCACCACATTCTGATCTAAAAATCACACTCATATGCACAAACAAAATATGCAATTTACAATACACACAAACATACAAGGTCACAAATTAAAGGGGATCTCTCAAATTTGATCTCTTAGTTCAGGGAATAAAGTACTTTTTTAAGTCTTGTTATGACTAAGAAATGTACAAAATTCTGAACCTCACAAATGATCAACCTCACAGATGGGCTTGGTATTTGTAATGCTGACTTTGAATAGATTCTCTCTCTTTATTCCTCTGGCTCAATCTGTCTTATCCAGGATTAAGGTTTGGGATCAATGGCCTGTTATTAACTGATGTCAGTCTTACCTTTGTCTCAGAGGGTATATTCTGAAGAAAATAAGTATTGCTTGCACATGCAAAACTAGCCATCACTTTATTAGAATGATTCTATGTGGTTGTTGTTGTTTGCAGTTTGCTAAGTGGTTGCTAGATGGTTGCTTATCTGCCTAATCAAATTAACCCACCTCCAAGTTTCTATGACATTATGGTCCCTAGATATGGTTTATGTTTGTCATTCAAAGTAAGTCTATGGGATTTATTTGCCTATTTTATTGACAAGACAGACAACTATTGCTTAAAAAGTAGCAGGAAATCTCTTTTCTCATGTCTCTTCTTTCATGTCTATTGGAAAAACAGTGTAGGACACTTAATACTTAGGCTAAGGGATCAAGCCCCTAACCCCAAGTATTATCAATCGTAAAACACTCAACTTTTACTTGGAATTTACATTGGGTTTCCCGTTAGCGGTATGCATCACTAAGAGGTACCATATTAAATCCTGTCTCTCTTTCTCTAGGTATATTCTGTTCCGGGTCATCTGATATGTGTGCATCTTCACCGTGTCAGAATGGGGCAACATGCGTGGATACAATGGACGATTACGTGTGTTTGTGTTCACGGGAAGGAGTACGGTACATGGGGAGGGACTGTCAGGAGCTGTACAACGCTTGTGTGTTTGCTGAATGTGAAGGGTGTGTGAGTGAACCTGGCACGGAGCACTACATCTGTCCAGAGGACATCAACGAGTGTGAAAGTGGGCCATGTGTTGGTGCCCTCTCTGAGTGTGTGGACGAGCTGAATGGCTACAAATGCCTGTGCCCACCTGGTTTCGGAGGAGAGGACTGCAGTCGTCGCATAACTGATTGTGTTGATGAACCCTGCCTCAACAATGGCACATGTAGACGTATAGTGGATGGATTTGAATGCACTTGTTCAGACGGTTTTCGTGGTGAGACCTGCGAAGAGGACCTGGATGAGTGTGAGTCACATCCCTGTCAGAACGGTGCAATCTGTCTGGATGGAGCCAACAAGTATCATTGCTTCTGCGTACCTGGATACCAAGGACACAACTGTGAGATTGACATAAATGAATGTGCATCGAGACCTTGTTGGAACAATGGAACATGTATTAATGGGAAAGACCGTTACCTGTGTGAATGCCTGCTGGGATATACAGGTAATCTGTGGGGGTGTGTGAACCCATCATTAGTTTCCTCACTAACAGTCTGCTAACAGTCTAAAGCAGGGGTGCCCAATCCTAATTCTGACAGGCCAAGGTCCTGTAAAGTTTAACTCAAACACTCCTGCCTGGAAGTTTTTGGTAATCCTAAAGATCTTGATTGGCTGATTCAGGTGTGTTTTATTAGGGTTGGAACTAAACTCTGCACTCCTGGTCTACATGGATGTTGACAGAAGTTAATAACTGGTAGTTGCCAAGTCGTAAACTGCTCTTTATTGGGCATCTGAAAAAAAAGTGTATTTGATTAGGATTGGAGCTAAACTCTGCAGGAGTCTCTCTAGGACTGACGTTGCATATCCCTGTTTTAAGTCATGTGTTGTGTTCTGAATCTCTTCAGGAGTGAACTGTGAGATGGAGATTGATGAATGCGAGTCACATCCCTGTCAAAACGGAGCCACCTGTCATGACCTAGTGGGGCTGTACACCTGTGACTGTGTGCAGGGGTTTGAAGGTTCAGACTGTGAAATCAATATTGATGAATGTGAAAGTGATCCATGTCAAAATGGAGGGATCTGCCACGACCTCATTGACAGGTAACGGAACTCTGGAATTGTGGGAATGCCTAACAGAGTCATGCAGATGGCATGTCCATGCATTGCGCATTGTTTTTTCACTTACAGTGAGTAAAACAAATGTTACATGTTAGTTAGACAGTCTCTTCCTGTCTAAGTGGTTGGTTATTGGCCAGAAAAAGCTGTAATGCAAAGTAGATTTTATGCTGATAGTTGAAATAGTCTGATTTGGTGTGTGTTTGTATGCAGTTATGAGTGTGAATGTGAGGGCACTGGTTTTATTGGGGACCACTGTGAGGAGGATATTCCAGAGTGTGCATCACATCCTTGCCAACATGGAGCTACTTGTCTAGAAGGCATTAACCACTACAACTGTACCTGTTGGCCAGGTAGCTCTTTGTCCAAAATTACACTAAAGTCTTTAATCTAACTCTGCAACAAACTGAAACAATGTTAATGTGTGTATAGGTTTTGAAGGAGATAACTGTGAGGTGGATATAGATGAATGTGCTGATACTCCCTGTGAGAACGATGGTGAATGTTTTGAGAAATCAAATCCAGAACTCTGGGAAACAGACTGGGAGTTCACCTACGCCACAGCCGCTGGTTACGTCTGTCAGTGCCAACCAGGATATACAGGTACCAGCAACATAAAAACAAATGTAAATGTAAAACAGTACAGTAAAGCAATACACAGACAATGCAACCACTTTCATTTTTCACTTGTTCCAGAGTTGAGCCTAAATATTTTGTGCCCCAAAAATGTGATTGAATGGGTGGTCAAGGTTACTTAAGTACTGACATGATGTTTTACATGATGAGAGTTTTGTCATGCTGTTTATTTGTTTTGTTTGTTTGTCTATTTGTTTTCCCCAGGAGAGAACTGTTCAGTGAACATAAACGAGTGTGTATCTGAGCCCTGTCACAATGGAGGAAGCTGTAAGGATTTGGTAAATGGATACATGTGTCTATGCCCAGAGGGGTTTGCAGGTTAGTGTTTGCATATGGGAAAGTGTTTGCATGTGTCTTTGTCTGTATCGTTAATTTTGGTCTGTCTTTCTCAGGTGTGGAGTGTGAGGTTAATATAGATGAGTGTGAGAGTTCCCCCTGCCTGAATGGAGGTGTATGTGAAGATGGAGTAGCTGAATACAAGTGCCATTGTGCAGAAGCTGAGGATGGTCACCTGCCATGGGGGGGTCCCCAATGCACTGTGCAGCTGCTTGGTTGCATTGAGCATGCCTGCCAAAATGGCGCCACCTGCTTGCCTTGGTTAGATGGAGAGACACATGGACATACTTGCCTTTGTCCTCCTGGTTTCTATGATGACATATGTTCTACATCAACCACATTCTCCTTCTCCTCTCCGAGGTTCTTTCTGATTGAGGTTCCACCACTCGAGCGCAGAAAGAGAGACACAGAACACGAGCACCCTCTGGGGGTCGGTCTGCGCTTCCGCACCACTCTGCCTGATATGCTGCTGTTCTTTCGTGGCAATGCTGAGCTCTTCCTATCCTTGGAGATTATTGGGGGTGAGCTGCTTGCTAAGGCAATATCAAAGGAGGCAGGGTCACTTGAGGCACATTTACCAGTGCTTGTAAGTGACGGAGATTGGCATGAGGCAATGGTGAGCATTGATGAACAGGATATCAAACTTGTGCTTCAGGTCAAAGGTCCAGGCTGTGACAATCAAGCATGCAGAGTTGAAGACAAGCTACCAGAATATCATGAAACGTTCTTGAACCACAATAGCCTCACAAAGGTATATGTTGGCGGAGTACCAGAGGAGTACATGGAGCTTACATTGAGTGGTCATAGCTTTTTGGGCTGTATGGAGGACCTACAGGTTGATGGTCATCCTGTCCTGCCGCATGATCTGGGAGATGAGGAGGCAAACGTAGAGTTAGGCTGTATAAAGCCAGAATGGTGCCAGGTGGACCCACATCCTTGCTCTCAAAAAGGGCACTGTGTCGACCTCTGGACGAGCTACCGCTGTGACTGTTATAGACCACACTATGGACCTGACTGCAGCCAAGGTGGGCATACACATACTCATACACTAAAACACTGACCCTGTAGTAATGTGTAGAGCTGGGGTATTCAACTCTAGTGCTGAAGGGCAACTGTTCTGCCAGGTTTAGCTCTGACCCTATTCAAACACAACTGATCAAACTAATCAAGATGATTACTTGGAAATTACAGGCAAGTATGTTTGATTAGGGTTTGACTGAAACTCTGCACACAGGACAGTGGCCCTCCAGGACTGGAGTTGAATAGTTTTGGTGTAGAGGAAACCAAACTTATATAATAATAAAACATTGTTGCATTATCATACTTGACTTTTGTCTTTATTTCTCTTTCTTTCTCAGATTTCTCTTCTTGGACATTTGGTCATGAGGATTCTACAAGCTCTCTTGCATTTGAACTGCTCTCTGATATTGGCAGGAACTTTAGTGTCTCATTCTTCCTACGATCGCTTAAAACAAATGGATTATTATTTCAGCTACGAAGGGCAGGACTTCAGGACACAGAGGGAGACTATCCTTATTTTACCATGTACCTGGAAATGGGACGAGTACAGGTGACCTCTGTAGCAGAGTCACCCATCTTATCATCACCAATGTTTGTCTGTAATGGAGATAAGGCACTGCTTCAGGTGGACATACAGGAGGGTCAGGTGTTCTTTAGTCATGGAGGATTGCACTATGGACTTGGCTCACTGCCTGATATGGAAGTTCTGGAGGGAGACCTGGTGTATGTTGGTGGAGTTCCAGGTGAAGAAGGTGCAACAGATTGGGGTGGGCACTTTAAGGGCTGCCTGCAGGACCTGAGACTAGACGATGTGCATCTGGATGTGGAAGCCTGGAATAGTACCCTCAGTGAGACTATATATATTTCCAGTGATGCAGAAAATGTGCTACCTGGCTGCATAAGTGATGACACATGCAAGGTACGTAGACTTACATGGAGCTTTTATTTCATTAGATCTGTTAGATAATTATTATTATCTAACAGATCTAATGAATAATATAATTATAGATAATTTCATTAGTACATTGATGATTACAGTTGGAAAGAGCTGATGTTGTATGGTTGGTTTGCAGGTGGAGCCTTGCTTGAATGGTGGAAAGTGTACAGTCACATGGAATGACTTTACTTGTTCTTGTCCACGGGATTTCACTGGAAAGACATGTGAAACCAGAGTTTGGTGTGTCAGCGACCCGTGCGTAAATGGTGGACGCTGCGTGGATCTGTTGGATGGTTTTGAGTGTATGCTTATCTTAAACACTTAGCTGATATTTGCCTGTTTCTTGGTTGCTTTCTGAACATCCTGTTGGCAAAATTAATAAATATTAATAATGTATAGATGTTTATAATCGAGTAGTAAATATAAATGTATGTTAAAAAAATATAGTACATATAAATTGCAATAAAACTTTTTTTGTCTTACCAGGCATTGCTAATGCAACCTTCGACAATACACCCTTACACTACAGTGCTAAGGGATCTCTAGTTGACCCAGTTACCAACGTTACCATGGAGCTCCGTACAAGGCAGGAAAATGGTGTGTTACTTCGTGCATGGAGAGGGGCGGAACTTCTACTGGTTGGTCTGTTGGATTCAGCCATTTATGTGGAGCTTCATACAGAGAACAGTGTGGAACCAGTGACATTCTCTGGAAAGAGACACATTGCAGATGGAACCTGGCATCACCTGCTTGTTGGCATGGCCAACCCAGAGCATGATGCATCACAGTGGTTGATTTTGGTAGATGGCATCATCGATGGTAGCAGTGCCCCAGTGCTTGCTGGTAGTTTAAGTTTTCTTAAAGACTTGTCAAGTGAGGTTGCACTGGCAGAGACGTACACAGGATGTCTAGGTGCTGTCAGAGTAGGTGAGGTGTATCTTCCATTTGTAGACAATGCCAAATCACCCCAAACATCTAGGTTTTGGCGGAGACAAGATGAGCGTGTGCGCATAGGGTGCTTTGGGGCTCCAGTGTGCCACTCTCATCCTTGCAGGCGTGGAGGTACATGTGTGGATCTCTTCAATACCTTTAGCTGCCAGTGCTCAGCCGGCTGGGAAGGGATCACCTGCGAGAAAGAAACAGATGAGTGTGTCTCAGGACCCTGTCTCCATGGCAAATGCAAGGACAAGTTTAATGGGTTTGACTGCTTGTGTCACCCAGGATATGCTGGACCTACATGTTCGGAAAACATAGACGACTGCAAAGGATCGAAGTGTAAGAACGGGGGAACCTGTGTGGATGGAGTTAATGACTACACCTGTATCTGTCCACCTAAGTACAGCGGACAACGTTGTCAGTGAGTTCCTACTGATCACACTTTGATGACTAGACTTGGCTCAGCGGTAACTTAGACACCATTTACAGTATATATAACAGGGTTCCTCAAATAGGATCCTGGAGGGCCACTGCCCTGCAGAGTTTAGTTCCAAACCTAATCAAACACACCTAAACAAGCAAGTCAAAGTCTTCAGAGTTACTAGAAAATTGCAGGTAAGTCAGTTCAAACATGTTTTGAGCTAAACTCTGCAGGACAGTGGCCCTTCCACTCAATTGAACAGAGAACAGGGTTATAATGTGGCCTTCACAGAGACAAGCAAAATGCAAACCTACTTGCAATTGTAAATACTAATGAATGCCAGTAGAAAACCATAAAAAAAGTTAACTATCCATTTTCCCAAATGTCCCTCTTTATTTCACAGTTATTTCTTATTACCTGAGTTTAAATGAACCAGTGAGAATGCATCCTTATCTGTCTGGGACTGTTCCAAGTGTTGGGAGTTTGAGCATTTGTTTGTTTGTATTCTTGTGCATCAGGTATAACTACCCTCCTCTTAAATGTGAACTGGATTTTGAATGTGAAAATGATGGCATTTGTCATGACACTCAGTGGGGGGCAAACTGCACCTGCCCTCCAGGATTCACAGGAGACAGGTGGAATTAAAACTTACATCCTTATCCAATAGAAATAAACTGAATATACAAATACTGATATAGAAGACTAAGTGTTCATATGTTGTTTTTTTCACAGATGTGAGAGAGAAATGGATGAGTGTGCATCTAGCCCATGTCTAAACGGTGGTTCGTGTCTGGATCGGCTGAACCGGTTTCAGTGTTTGTGTCCAGTAGGATTCAGTGGCCAGTTCTGTGAAACAAATGTAAGTAAACACTGAGTATAATAATAAGCATGCAATTTCGGAGTGAATGCAAATTAGTTCAGTAGTGTTATTTTGCTATATTTATGCCTTCCAACAATAACAATTTGAATCTCTCTCTACAGAAGCAGGCTCAGCAAGATCATATACCATGGCTGGCGATTGCGGTTCCATTGGCATGTGGCTGTATCCTCTTGGTGGCTATTGGTCTCATTTTCATGTTAATGACAGCACGCAGGAAGCGACAATCAGAAGGAACTTATTCCCCAAGCCATCAGGAAGTTGCAGGTGCACGCCTGGAGATGGATAGCATGCTGAAAGTACCACCTGAAGAGCGTCTGATTTGAGATATGAACACAAAAACAGTGACTATATGGAGCTACAGCGGACCTTTCCAAGACTATGTGGTATTATGGAATAAAAAGCAAGTGCTACATCAAACAAGCAACCTAAAGAGGAAAAATGAAAATGGGAAAAATGAAAGCATTAAATATGGTTGATCTTTCACTACAGATTTTTCAACAACTCTGGAATTTAACCAGCAAGTCTAGTTGAACTTGGACTTTGTGATTCTTTACCTCATGGCATTATATGCCTGAATGACTGATAACAGTATTATACAGTAAAGAGGTGAAAATATGAGTTTACATTCTCCCCACAGCATTTAAAATCTTAAACAAATCCCTCTCAAAGATAAGCGCTAAAAATAGTGCTAATGATGGATCGAGTAACATTTTGAAAATGTGTACAGGTATGTATATATTTTTTCCACAGCATTTGAATGTACAAGGTATGCTATCTGTAGCAAGACTGTTGTGTTAACTAGCTACTATTTCTGCTGTAGGCAACACTGGATATGATAACTGACACAAAGGAATGTGGCTTCATATTCATGCCAATGTGAATAATTAGCCATAAATTTGCATTTAGCAGGGGTGTGGAACAACAAACAAGTTACCCTTCAGGCTCTGTTTCCACCTGGTATTAAGATGCGTTTTGGTCGATCTGATCACAAGGGAGATGAATTCTTGTTTACACCTTTTAATCCATCTCTTTTGTCCGCTTTCGACCACTTCTGTCCTGATTTCCTTGAGGGGAGGGTCTATGGGTGGGTAAATGTATTGGCTTTTTCAGATCTTTCGATCTAAAGGACAAAATAAGCTTGTGCAATTTACATATGAACACAAAAGGAGATGGCAGAACATCATACGGAGAGCAGTTTTCATTTCTGCTCTGACATCCGCAAGACCACGCTGAACGTGGTGAGAACATTGTGCTTGGTATGTTTTTCGTCTACACACCAAACTTTGGTTTCTTCAGCCGAAAAAGTTTCCTTTTGTCTTTTGTGGTCATTCTACAACATGACCGTTTACACTACGAAAGCAATCCAGCTGAATGCGTTTTTGACTACCTTTGGAAGTGTTTGAAAATAGACAAGCTCAAAACATTTTAGCCCCCATTTACAGGGGTATTTAACACCACCCTCGTGTGATCAGATTGACGAAAATGCTTCTTAATGCCAGGTGTAAAAATGGCCTTAAAGGGATAATTCACCCCAAAATGAAAATTATTCCATGATTCACTCACCCTCAAGCCATCCTAGGTGTATATGACTATCTTCTTTCAGACGAACACAATCGGAGATATATTTAAAAATATCCTTAGTCCTCCAAGGTTTATAATGGTTGTCAATGGTAACCCAAAACCTGAAGACAAAAAAAAAAAAATGCATCCATCCATAAAAATAAAAAAACAGAATCCATACTCCAGCGGGTTAATGAAGACCTTCTGAAGTGAATTGATGCGTTTGTGTAAGACAAGTATCCTTATTTAAAATGTTATAAAGTAAAATAATGAGTTTCCGGCACGACATCCATACACATTCAATGTACGTCAAAAACGCGTTAATTTCCGCTACGTAGTACACAATAACATGACGTACTGCGCGTTGTACGTCATGGTGTAGTGTAGAATGTCATGGCATATATCTCCGATTGTGTTCTTCTGAAAGAAGATAGTCATATACCCCTAGGATGGCTTGAGGGTGAGTAAATCATGGAATAATTTTCATTTTTGAGTGAACTAACCCTTTAAAGTAATGCATTTTCTTACCGTTCTGTCCCTTTTGGTGCATAACTTTTCTGGTTTTGCCTACAAAATTGTTGCATTCACATTGTGTCAGAATTACTCGAATTATGCATTTACAGTTACTAAAAACTATTCACGTCTTTGTTGAACTCATGTCATATAAGAACCAAAAAGACAGTTAATGCTAGTTAGTTAGCAACATCTCTATAGGTTTATGTTTGATATTTCATTTTAACCAGTAACCTGCACGTTCACTAATCATTATTTGAGACTGCAAAGAGAAATTAATACAGTGATTACATTTTTTGCTATCAATGACAACAGTGCTTCACGTGGAGCTGTCATGGATGGAGTCACAAGACAAATAGCTTTGACTAGAATCTCTGAGCAGCTGTCATCTTATAATTACGGTAATTCCAACAAAAATGTGAACGCAGCTTAATCTGATTGAGACCGTCATTGGAAAAACTGTGAACATTTTACTATTTGACAATCACTGCACTTCACATTTTTTTAGCTATGTGTTTATACACATACCAGTGTGTGAGACTACTAAAGATATAAACAAACACCAACACCAATACCAATGTTTATACACACTTACCTCTGCATACACATGCAAACATGAACGCCATGAGTGGTGAAATAAAATTCTGCCTGTGTATGATGATAAAACAAGAGAGATGAGATAAATACAAGAACAACTCCTTGCTGATGCCTAAATGCTGAATGCAAGTTGTGTAAATTGTGGGTATAATTTTTGTTTTCTGGTCTGTTGCATATCAGTCTGGCTTCTTTCAAATGCATGCTTAGGAATTACTAAAACTAAACTGTACAGTGTGAACTGCAACATCATTTTAGGAATATATTTGAATGTGTAAATGTGCAAAAATTGTTTAATAAAGGTGTTTGTGTTTAAATGTGTAAATGGAGTAAAGGTTGGATGCATGATTTTTTTCTTTTTTCTTTTTTTTAAATCTCATCACTTTTGCATATAATTAGCAGCATTAATTAAAGGATTAGTCCAGTTTCAAATAAAAAAAATTCCTGATAATTTACTCACCCCCATGTCATCTAAGATGTCCATGTCCTTCTTTCTTCAGTTGAAAAGAAATTAAGATTTTTGATGAAAACATTCCAGGATTTTTCTCCTTATAGTGGACTTCAATTGGCCCCAAATGGTTGAAGGTCAAAATTACAGTTTCAGTGCAGCTTCAAAGGGCTTTAAACGATACCAGACGAGGAATAAGGGTCTTATCTAGCAAAACGATCTGTCATTTTCTAAAAAAAAAAAAAAAAATTATATACGTTTTAACCATAGATGCTTGTCTTGAACTAGCTCTCTTCAAAGGTCAAAGTTTGAACTAAATTGTCATATACAATATGCTAGTGCAAGTATATAACATTTAGTTCAAACTTTGACCTGTGGAGGGCAGTAATACACTTAGCAGCGTCCACACTGCTGGAATTCTAACAGAGGAGAGCTAGTTCAAGACAAGCATCTTTGGTTAAAACGTATATAATTTTTTTTTTTTTTTTTTTTTTTTTAGAAAATATATAAATATATATATAATTTAATATATATATATAATATATAATATATATAAACATATATAATTTTTTTATTTTTTATTTTTAGAAAATGACCGATTGTTTCGCTAGATAAGACCCTTATTCTTCGTCCGGGATCGTTTAAAGCGATTTGAAGCTGCACTGAAACTGTAATTTTGACCTTCAGCAGTTTGGGCTCCATTGAAGTCCACTATATGGAGAAAAATCCTGTAACGTTTTCATCAAAAACCTTAATTTCTTTTCGACTGAAGAAAGAACGACATGGACATCTTGGATGACATGGGGGTGAGTAAATTATCAGGAAAATTTTATTTGAATCTGGACTAATCCTTTAACATGTTAAACAGCCCTAAAATATACATAACAATGCGCGCAAGAATACTGGGAATGTGAATGATTAAAAATAATAAATGGGAGCAAAACAAATTTCAAGCTCAACACTTTCACAGGAATATACTGTTTTTTTAATTATGGCAAACAAAAAATAACATCCAAATAAAAATTAAAAAAAGTGCAAAATGATAAACAGGATACGAGTTCACATTAGGGTACATTCCAAGAGAAAATTGTATTTTACACATCAGAAATGCATTTTGATAACTCCATCTCGCTGAGAGCAGCACTCTCCTACCAACTCTCCTTCAATCTGAGATAACCAAACCTCAAAGAAACCTGTCAAAATACAATAGATTGTATAATGTTTGGTAAATCCATGCTAAGCCATACTTTCAGATCCTGTTTTACACGGACACGTTAGATTACAGTTTGACACATTCAGTGACGTGCCTCTTTGTCTGTTGTACAGTGATGTCATGTACAAGACTTTACCCAGTACAACATTTAACACTAAACACATTAATGCCTTGCCAGTTAAATCACCGTGTGGGGAAAAATATCACAGATTCAGCTCATCTGACAACTACTGAAAAAAAATTAAAAAATACTGTATCTGCAGCAGTCAAAATTGTAAAGATACTTTTCAGCGAATACATTTTTACTAGATATTTCAATTTAAAGTCTACTTTTGCCATTTTAAAGTAGCAATTTTTGATGTAAATAATTTGAAGTTTTGCGTTTATCAAACATTATAATCAGTGTATTCTTTTAGGGTGACTCATAAATTTTGCAATTGTGTTTTAGCCTTCATTTGTTCTAAACATGTTTTAAACTTTCAGTATGAATTATTTACCAAGGAAAGTGTTTGCTGTACCAATCACATATCAACCTAACAACCCATGTGAACATGTAGAAATCATTTTTTTTTAACATTAAGACAAATTTTTAACCAAAATATCTGAACAACCCATGCTGTAAGACTAAGTATACACAAAAAACCTCTGAGCAAAAAACAGCTCTGAACTTCCACACACACACACACACACACACACACACACACATACTTACTCTCAAGGCCCAAAATGAAACTCGATCTTTAAGGCCCAAATTAAAAGATGGTCCAAATGAATTAACTAACAGAAAATAACATTTTCTAACAGCTCAACAGGGTGGATACAGATGTTCAAGAACACTTTAATAACACAAATAACATTATTTCATATCTTTAAATACAACAATAAAACCAGAGAAGAAGAGACCAATTCACTCCCTGATGTTCCCTGACATGGACAAAAAACAAAACAAAAACGTTTCTTTTGGATTTGAGCATTTGGTTGTACACAATTCTTTTCCATGTCAAGATCTGCACAGACAGTGTTCTCCTACTTGCAAGTCTCAGACAAAAATATAGCAAATGGCATGAAACAATGATCCTCCAACACAGATTGTGTATCGTGCTGAACAAAACACAATAAACAGGCACCAGTCTATGACAAGAAAAACAGCTTTTAGAGTTCGGATTCATTTTAACACACTTTATAGCAGTATGTATTTTTAAAAAGCGCAAAACAGATCTATTAGAATAAATACCCAAAATGCAGAGTGCATGGCAGAGGAACGGGTACTGCTAAAAAGAAAGGTCTGATTGATTGCTTTATGAAAGCTATAAGTCTACCATGTGATGCTCAGAATAAAAGAAGATTTTAAACTTCAACATCAAATCAAAGCAAGTGGACATTTTGCATCTATAAACTAAACTATTTTGAAACTGAACAGAACCCAGTTCCAGGAGACCCATTTTAACACTTTTGGACTGACACTCAGGCAAGCGGAATAGGTAAAGCCTGTACCAGTGAGGGCGTTCACCATATATTTAATCTAAAAAACAAAAAACAAACGCACTCTTCATCAGTTTACCTAATTTAATTACACTTTTTTTTTTTTTTGTCAAGAGCTAATGCATCAAATGCATCCTGCATTTTGACCTCTAAAATATCTGGCCTGTAGGGGGCAGTGTTGTGTTCTACAGGGCTGTTTATTCTGACCCGTTCATTGTGCTGCACACACTATGCTCTATGCGGCGAGTAGTATATAACTTGTACTTGGGCACAATACGTAGTGCAGTATGCATTGTAGTGTGCTGTATGTAATGTAGTGCAAATATGAAGTACACAGCCACAATGTAGTATGCAATATATATTTTAGGGTGTAGAATGTCGTATGCCCTTGTGTCATGTAGCAGATAGTGTGGAATGTGTAGTGCGCAATTTACTAGGGATATACAATATTTGTATTCAAGTGTGTTATGAATGTCAATTTAACAATTGTTTGTATAAATTTGCACAAGAATGTGGATGTTAGGGTTTGAATTAATAGATGTGTAAGGTTAAAAATAAGCTTCTTATTAAAACAGCACTGACTGTTAAGAGGATGTGCAGTTTACCACCATAAAAGCAACAATGGCAGTCTAATCATTAATGTTAGGACGTGGGTCATTCTTGTATGGTATCTTTAATATCGTAGTCTGATCCCTACGGGAACTACACTGCTAGCTACAGAAAATACAGTGTTATCTTGCTAATATGTTTTTCAGTGTTAAAATTGGTGCTATTGGAGCAGCACGGTTCATCCGGTTGTTATGGGAAATACAGCATTAGCATCAGTGTGCATAAGGCTAAGTGAGTGAGCTAGGCGCAAAAAAAGCACAACACACTCTGGAGGAAAAAAGTTCAACAGTGCTTTCAGGCCACTAGGAGGCGCAGTCTTAAATACCCACTGGCTCTAAATTTGCAGTCCCTCACTGGTTGGTAGCAGCAGTAGAGGAAAGATGCGGGCAGAGCTAGTCGAAAGTTTCCCACCTTCTCCGCAAGTCCTCGACCTTTTTTGGGGGGGGCGTGGCCATTGCAGTTGGTGTGGTTGCCATGGTAAGAAGGTCACTAAATGGGTCATGGGGTGCGTCTGTGGAGACTTGCGCAGACTGGGCTGGAGTAGCCGGAGCAGGCGAGTCTAAGAGGCTTGAGAGAGAGCCACTACTGCTGGAGGATGGAGGAAAGCGCCCAATTGACCACGCCCCTCCTGTTGGGGTCACACCCACAGCGGATGCCTGACCAAATACTGAGAGCGGGCGAGCAGAGGAGGGGAAGTAGTTGGCACCTGGGGGATGCATGTAGGCTGGGGTGAAAGGGTTACGTGGGGCAACAGGACTATAGTGCCTTTGTGGCGGATACTGGGAAGGTTGGGTGAAGGGGTTCAGTGACACTGGAGGGGGGAAGGTGGGCAGGTTTGGGGGATTGGGTCGAGGAGGTATAGGGGGTTTAGAGAGGGATGGGGCAGCCTCATTCTTCATTGCTCCGCACAGAGGGTCCAACAAGCTGAGCAAGTCCTGTCCCTGTCCATCGTTTGGCTCATTAGGCTTCAACAAGTCTGCCTGAGTTTGTGTTTGGGAGTGAGGAGACATGTTCAGCGCTTGCCGAAACTCCTGCCCTCCAGTGGACACTCCTCCCTCCTTCTCGCTGGCCTGCTTGACCCCGCGCAGCAGGGTAACAGCTGGTGCCAGCACTGCACCCGGTTCGGGTGTTTTTCGACCTTGGGGACGAGGGATTGTGATACAAGCCCCCTCAGTCTTCTCTCCACTGGGATTTGAACTGTCTCTGCTGGGTGGGCGTGCCTCAGGGGGTTCCAAGGGTGGCACGGAGAGAGGTCTCTCCCAGGACGGTGACTCTCGGCCAAGTAACGTAGATGGGTCTTCCCGTTGGGTCCAGAGCTTGTTGTATGGATTGGTGGTCTTAAGACCTGGGAGAGTGCGTGTGCGTTCGCCAGAACTAAGATCCATCCGCTGGAGAACAAACAATTAGAACAAATTTTTAGATAGAGGCCATGCACACAGATAAATATGGTTGCTTTGGAGTGTTTCAGGGAGTGAAAACCGCTATCAACTCCTAAAACAAATCAAGTAGGCCACATTTACACTACAGGTCTTGATGGCCAATTCCGATTTTTTGACTAAATCCGATTTTTTTTGACAACCCACTTTTAATATCTTTTAAAAGTGACCAGTATCCAATATCTGCATTTACACTGCACTTGGAGAAATGAACAAAAAATAGCATTATGATATCAAGAAATCAATTTCAATAGTACATTGAGTTTAATTTATTGACATGGAATTGAAAATTTTTTAATGCAATAGTTTGATCCTTGCATCAAAATAATTATATAGTACAAATGCTTCACGACATCCGCAGGATGCATGGGAGAGGAATAATAGTCAGGTGGTAGAACTTTTGTTAAGCACGTCAGAGGTTCTGAGTTCGAATCCACCCTCGTATAAGTTTTTTTACTCATTAAAACCAAATGCGTTCATCAGTGATTGTATATCAAGGGCAGAGACATGTTTGTGTGCATTTTATTTTGGGGTTTCACTGGATCGAATAGGGAGTCTCCACAATGGGACTGAAGGGCACATCTGTGCACAAGCCACCGTCGCTGACAAACAGCGGCAACGAGCACTCAGCATGATTTCAAAAGCAACACATTTCAGATCGCCAGATCGCCTATTATTTAACACAAATGCACTAAATTAATTCTCTGCAAGTCAACTAGATAGGTTTCATTTGTTATAGATATACAAGTACCTGAAATGTTTAAAAAAAAAAGTCACTTTTCAATGATGTACGACTCGCATTGAAAGGGGACTATCCGATCTGTCCTTCTTCACGGCAGATGCAAATGCACGTATCCCATTCATATCATATTTATTTCCACATATGAATGAGGCCTGAAACTGAACCATGCAGTGTAAATGTAGCCATAGTGACGACCAAATGTTTATTAAATGCTTCTTGTTTACTGCCATAATATGCCGAAACGTTGCTATGGTTCTCACCATCAATTATTGTGATTTGGGGAGTGTCTTCTGTATTCTGTACAAGTGGAACAATTTAGGCAGCTAACCTGATCCTGGAGACAAAACAACAGTACACATTTTGGAAGTGTAATTCTCCCTTATTTGACCCATCCATTTCAGGTCTTGAAGTGCATTAAATCACAGCTGTCACTCCCAAAACTTTGCAGTGCTTACACAGTCTAACCTGATAGTTGAAGTTGGCATATTGTGGGTCTGCCCGAAGCTCCTCCAAACTCCGTGCAGAACTGAGTGTAGAGTGTGTGCTGAGAGAGGGTTTTGTAGTATTTGTGGTTTCTTTACATTCTGGTTCCCCCTGCTGACTACGGAAGGCATCCTGCAACAGGCTCAGGTCAGAGAACTTGTCTAGCACAGGGCTGGACGGAGCAGTGTTACCTTGGAAGCGCTCCCCAACCTCCTCACCTTCTTCTACAAGCTCCGCCTCTTTTAGAGACCTGTATGGCTGGGGCCTAAGTCACATACGCAAACAAAAACACATGTGCACAACAACCACGCCACAAAAACACACAAACAAGCACACGCAACGGACAACACATGCACAAACAAGTACAGACACACATTGTATTTTCATGTTAGATGAGCAGCTGCTGAAATGGGCAGACGTAGTCAACATAATAATCAAAATCACTTTACTTAAATAAGCTGTTGCATGCCTCAGGCATTACATTAAATATAGCCATGCAATAAATCTGATTTAAGCCAGCAAAGACACATTTAGCAGGCCGCAGAGTAACTAAATATCATAGGGTACAGTGGTCCCAAAAACCATTTGGACACTTAAGACACACTTAAAAATATAGTTGTCATTGCATTAGATAATAACAGACAGGCTAACATGTTCTCAGGGCCTAATTGAAGACCGAATACTATGCCCTATTTTTAATTATTTGCAGACCTTTAATAGTGTATGCATTAAGGCTGGCTAGAGGAGCACTGCAGTAGTCTAAACAAGTCTAGAGATAACAAGAGTTTAGACAAGGAGCTGTATGGCAAGCTCAGATCTGAAAGGTTTGGCTTTCTGTTGCTGTATGGAGAAATCTGCAGTCTTCAAAAACAAAGCTGGTCTCCAAACAGGACCCCCAAAACTCCTGGCTGACCTGAATAGCACTTCTTCTGTATTACGGACATGTTCCACTAGGTTCCAATGACTATCGGAAAGTTTTCAAAAACTTTTTCATTGGAGACCAAACACACTGGATTCATTCTGGATTAAATACAGACCTTTAATAACTTATGCAGGAAGGCTGGCGAGAACAACACTGAAGAAGAGGAGGGGGCCAAACCCTGAGGTACCCCTGTGTATAGTTGATACAATTCATACTCACAAATTAATAATTCTCTTCTACATGTTCGATTAAGTTTGACAAACTGAATGTGTTTTGAACAGTTTCAGTATATCTAATGCTTCCACTTTGATGCAATGACATCCATACATTTTTTGATGTGTCCAAATACTTTTTGGGGGCACAGTATGTAAAAAGGCCATCAAATATTCACTTTAAGACTAGACATTAGAGAAATCAAGAATGAAAACCAATTGAACAGAGACCATTCAAAAGGAGCAGAAAGCAGGAAGTGTTCAGGAAAAGCAGCAATGGAGTCGTCATCCTGAGACAGCTCGTCACCCGAAGAGTCCTCGCACAGAAACACTGTATAGTGACGAGTTGGACGCACGTAACTACAGCGTCAACACGCACGCATACAGAGATGCACAACAGCAACAACAAAAAAGAAAGCATGAACACAAATTGGCAGAGACATAGAGAGCCAAGTTTCAGGTGTAACCACAGTACCACACACAAACACACAGATCACAAAAACGACCATCCCAGTGTGAAAGAGAACACAAAAGTGAGAGAGAGAAGGAAAGAGCAAGTGAGACATGCAATCACACAATCAAGACCACAACATTTTTGCTGTGCTAATTTGCATTTGATAAATATTTGAGGCTTAATGTACAGCCTGCCAGCCACCAGTGTTACTGTTAACTAAAACTATTAAAAAATAAAACCAAAACTGAAAAACAAATAAAATATTAGAAATATTTAATAAAAAACAACCAATAAAAAAGCACATAAAATTAGTCAACATTAAAATTAAAATTGAAAATATAAAAATACAAGCTTTAATATTGATATAAAACTATAATATTATATAAATACTTAAAAAAAAAAAAAAAACACTTTCAGACACTATTAAAAAAAATAAATAAAATAAAATAAAAGAGGCATTTATGTATCAAACCAAAGGAGTTTATGATTAGCTGGCTGTACATTATCCCACTTATGGATACTAGTCAAATAATTAAAAAAAGGGAAATAAAATATTGATTTTGAGTTTTAATTTATTATTTTTAATTTAAGATTGACTTAAAGCGTCTGCTAAATAGTTCATTACTAATGTAAACAATTGGCCAAACAACAAGACAAACACTCATGCAATATTACAATACTAAATTTATTACCACCAGTTTGCAACCGAAGTTACTTTTTGACAAATGCATAACATGCATAGCTACAATATAGCATGTCTTCTATTTTAAGTTATCTTTCATCCAGCTCTTTGTGTTTCTTACCAGTTCATTGTTCTTCTGAACAGACAAATATGCAGTTTAGCGATCATTAAACAAAAAAAAATCTGACCACTCAATGCCATGGTTGTGGAGTAAAATATTCCATAGAGCCGTGCAATAAAAACCAGCAGAAGCAAAAAGACCATTGTCTTTTTGTTTGTGTTTTGCAAGAGCATGTGTGAGAAGGTTAAGCGTTTAAGTCTTACTGTTCAGGGCTTCCTTCTACCGCAATGTTACTGCGTGGTCTCTTTGCCACCAGAGGACGAGGAGGTCGAGCCTGCAAACACACGCAAACACACATTTTAAACAGCATTCTAATGTCTAAAAAAGTTTTGGACTTGTTACATCCTTGTAGACGTCACTGTATTCACTGTTAGGTCAGAGGTTAACTGCTCCTGTCAGGTCAGAGGTCAAAATCCTGTCAAATATAAACAGAAATGCGATATCCAAGATCTAAAGAGTGGCAGGCCTGAGTATATTATAGTATACTATAAACCATCCCAAATTGTTAAGAGTTCCACATTCATTTGGCTCACAGTTTCTTCTATATTGATAGTAATAGTAAAACAGATTCAGAGGCAAAAATTAGCTTTTTAAATATACCTTTTCTAGCTCTCAAGGTCCAGAATCAGAGTTTGACAGTGCAAGCATTCCACTCACATTTGTGACTACAAATAGATATGTGCGAACTTTAAAATTGTATTTAGGAGTATGTGTGTGAATAAAAAGTAGGTCCCCATGGGTTTTGTCAAATTTAAGGGCATAAAAAGTCTTATATATCTTAAACGGTATAACAAAAGCCTTAATTGTCATTTTAAGAGGTCTTAAATTTGAGGACTGAAGACAGGAATCACGATATGTCTTAATTTGAGACGTTCAAAGTCATAACACGCCCCTTGTTTCAGAGAAGTTTTCAAATGGTGGTTTCAAAGCAGTTTGCACTCAATGTATTTATTTCAAATGACTGCTTATTGTTGATGAATTATGTTAATGTTTACTTTATGGTGTTTGTATTGTA
The DNA here is from genome assembly GCA_036281575.1 of Ancherythroculter nigrocauda. NCBI lineage: Eukaryota > Metazoa > Chordata > Actinopteri > Cypriniformes > Xenocyprididae > Ancherythroculter > Ancherythroculter nigrocauda. The sequence goes on from VTFQ01000017.1 coordinate 29,681,671, forward strand.
AGATGTTTTAGATGGTTGTAAGATTTATTCATATTTTAGCTGTCTCATGTTTGATTGAGCAGCTGCAAGCAGAAAATACATTTTAAAATTAGAGTTTGTGTATTTTGGGCTTGTTTATATATAAAAGTCCTGCATTGTTTTTTTTTTTTTTCTGGTTATTATTGGTATGTCGCTAAAAAAATAAACTTTATCTTTACATTAATTCAATCTTTAGAATATACATCATTTCATAATTATGAAATAAATACAATTTGAGGATTAATATTTAAAAACAGTGTAGTTTTTGTATTCAAATAAATTAGATAATTTTGCTTGTAAAATGTCTCCTCATATTCCTTTATTAAGAAAAAAACAAATTTAATACATTTTCATCATGCTCCTAAATTTCTTTATGCGCTCCAACATTTTTTCAAATTAGGAGCACATGTGCTACTTGGAAAAAAAAGTAAGCGTCAAGCTCTGAAAAGAGATTGGAGCCAGAGGAAAAAAGTTTGTGCGGTAGGAAAGTGAGTGCAAACACACATGACAAACTCATTCATGTGTGTGAGTGCGCATTAATCTGCAGAATAGGAATTGAAGTTAGATCAAACAGACATGGAAAATACACACACACGCATGCACACAAACAGTGTCCTGCAGAACACATGAATTATAACACACTCCAGTGCAGCAGCCAGGTCAGAGGTGAATATTTGAGCTCAGGATGACAGGTCAGAAGTCAGAGGGCAGCGGCATGTACTCACTGGTCGTGTGCTGCGCTGCAGTTTGGAGGGATGGGGGGGAGGGGGGCGTTGTGGCCGCAGGGGCCGTGGGGAGGGTGCCTGCTCAGTCTGCTCCAAACATACAAACACGCACACACTTTATATATAAAAATATGGTTTCTCTCACACACTTTCGGACTAAATGGACAGAATCCTAATTACTATGTCCATGTTAACTAAAATAACATGAAATAATTCCCCACACCTACCTGTCCAAAGTGAACTGTGATTGGACGTCTCTGGTCCCAGGTGAGGGAGTCTTTGCTGTGTGTGGAAGGTAAGTGGGTGGAGCCAGGCTCTTCTGAGTAGCCATTCTCTGCAAGCTCCTGCAAGTGAACGAGTTTGAATGAGAATGCATGTACATTTATATAAGCAAAAAACAACGAATAATTGTGTTTTTGTGTGTTAGGGTGACTGTCTGAACACCTTTTGTTTGAGTCTACTCTTGACTTCTTTGATGCCCATCTTGGCATGGTCTTTGGCCTGTAGAAGAAACATGAGAAGATTCCTTACACACAGACAGCACAGAAAAATCTCTCATGATGAAAAGAAAGAGAAAGCAGACACAGAGAAAGTAGAGGAATCTCTCACATGGAGAAAACATAATTCACTGAGGAAAACAGAAAGCTGAGAATGAAGTAGCAAGTGTTTACACATGGATACATACAAATTTGTAAACTGTCTTCATTGCAGGATTTGCCTTTGTCTTCACCGTGTTTAAGATGGCCCCACTGCCCTTCTGTAAGAGAAAGATTTAAAAAAGACATCATCAGACATAGAATCAGTACAAATTAACCTCTCCAGCACACACGAACACAAAAATCAAGAAATTTTACCTTCACTGTGAAAAGCCACTGATATGTCTTATCACTGCCTGTAACAGAAATTTTGAACAGACACAGAGACAAGCGAATTTAAAAACAGTAACAGCACAGAATAACATGAATTTATTAGCTGTACAGTAAACAGACAGACAAAGCGACAGTCTCTTACCAGCATACTCGCCCATGTTGATCTCCTCCTCAAACTGATCGCTGAACCCTTCACCAGAGTTCAATAGCTCTAGACGGCCATCTATAAACTGCAAACACACACACGCTAAAGCAATGATCTCTATGCAGCTGTCTCTGACTTCATAAAAAAAAAATAAAAACCATTTAAAACAAGTGAAGAAAGAACTCGCAACTAGCTTGAACTGATTGTGTCTAATAACCAGTGTTGGGGGGGTAACCCATTACAAGTAACATGAGTTACATCATCAGATTACTTTTTTTCAAGTAACTAATAAAGTGTGGCAGCACAACTGAAAGGTTTGTTTGAGCTGCGTATGAAAAATGCATTTTCTAGACAAGTAAAAATTATTGTCTTGTTTTCAGAAAAAAATAAGTCAAAATTAAGTGAGTTTTTCCTTAAAACAAGCAAAATAATCTGCCAATAGGTTAAGCAAAATAATCTTATTTCAAACTGAAAACAAGATTATTTTGCTAACCCCATTGGCAGATTATTTTGCTTGTTTTAAAGAAAAACTCACTTAATTTTGACTTATTTTTTCTGAAGACAAAATTTTTACTTGTCTAGAAAATGCTTCTTGATTTAAAGGTGCCCTTGATTCAAAAATTGAATTTACCTTGGCATAGTTAAATAACAAGAGTTCAGTACATGGAAATGACATACAGTGAGTCTCAAACTCCATTGTTTCCTCCTTCTTATATAAATCTCATTTGTTTAAAAGACCTCTGAAGAACAGGCGAATCTCAACATAACACTGACTGTTACGTAACAGTCGGGGTGCACGCCCCAATATTTGCATATGCCAGCCCATGTTCCCAACATTATGAAAGGGATTACACGTCTGGATCTGCACAGCTGAAACATCAGACTAGGTAAGCAAGCAAGGACAATAGCGAAAAATGGCAGATGGAGCAATAATAACTGACATGATCCATGATAACATGATATTTTTAGTGATATTTGTAAATTGTCTTTCTAAATGTTTCGTTAGCATGTTGCTAATGTACTGTTAAATGTGGTTAAAGTTAACATCGTTTCTTACTGTATTCACGGAGACAAGACTGTCGTTATTTTCATTTTTAAACACTTGCAGTCTGTATAATGCATAAACACAACTTCATTCTTTATAAATCTCTCCAACAGTGTAGCATTAGCCGTTAGCCACGGAGCACAGCCTCAAACTCATTCATAACCAAATGTAAACATTCAAATAAACACTGTACTTGCGCGATTAGACATGCTGCATGACGAACACTTTGTAAAGATCAAATTTTGAGGGTTACATTAGCTGTTTGAACTTTTTTTATGTTGTTTAAGGCAAGCGCAAGCTCTTGGGGCGTGGAGCACCAGATTTAAAGGGGCCGCGTACCCTGAATCGGCTCATTTATAATGATGCCCCAAAATAGGCAGTTAAAAAAATGAATAAAAAAAAATCTATGGGGTATTTTGAGCTGAAACTTCACAGACACATTCAGGGGACACCTTAGACTTATATTCCATCTTTTTAAAAAAAGTTCTAGGGCACCTTTAAGAATTTTTAGATATTTGGACTGGAAACAATTTTTGCAGTACAGACAAAACAAGAAAATGCCTTAATGTGCACGAAATGTATTGAAAACACTAGTTGTTTTATAATACAAATGATAAACTTATAATTAGCTTTATGTAAAAACAATAAAAGTTTTCTCTTTTAGATAACAAGGTAAACTTGTGTAATACCTGTTTAAAGAACTGTAGTTGGATAGCGTTCTGGAGAAACTGTCTCATTGTGCTGGATCTGTGTGTGATGAACGTTTCCTCACTGAAAGTGATTGGCTCCTCCTGAACATATATACACATGGAAAGTAAAAACAAGCTGCTTTATACCCCAAGCATTTATATTCAGAGAGCTACATGGACTATCCACTAGAGGACACTGTCTGCAAGCTGTCTGCTGCAAACTTTCTCTCTCACCGGTTCAATGTGTAGTGCGTTCCTGTAACTACCAAACAGAGCTGCCTGCGCCTTCAGAAACGCCCTGGCCACCCCATCTCCTGTCGTTGAGGAAACTTTTCTTAGGCGGTTCTTTAACGAAGAAACCTACAACACACACGTGTGCATCACTTACTTGACTGCAACCATTATAAATATATTTCAGTAACACTTTACAATAAGGTCTCATTTGTTAACTAGTTATTATGAACTAACAATGAGCAATTTATTTTTACAGAATCTATTAAAGTGCCCCAATTATGCTAATTTAAAGGTTCATAATTTTATGGAGGTCTCCTACGATAGGTTTACATTCATCCAAGGTTAAAAAACACTTTAATTTTCTCATAACATAAATTAATTACCGTATCTGATTTCTGCTCCGAAGGCTTCCTTAGCGCTCGATACACAGTGGTCCATCGGTTTTACAATATCAATTCAAGCCTGAGTCCTCATACTTTTAAAGTGCAGGCAAAATGGATTTGCAAATGTTGAAATTAACATGAACTAAGATTAAATAAATTCTGTAGAAGTATTGATCATTGTTAGTTGATGTAACTAATGCTAACAAATGAAAACCTTATTGTAAAAGACCGATATTTCTATATCAGATCATCCAGACAATCCAGATATCAAAATAAACACCATGGCCAAAATAGATCAGAATTTTTTTAAAATAATTGAAGCCTTTGTAAAGATCCGAGCAGATTGTGCATATGCTTTTTTACTCACCACATCATTAGGAAGGCTTTGCAGGTCATCAAACGGCGTTTCAAGAGTGTTTGTGTCTACATTGAGAAGTACCACATCATCTAAAGCCATACCTCGCACCTTCTGTTACGACAACAAACACAGATACACACAAAACATTCTAAATACAACCTAGAATTTAGCTACACTAAAACCAGCAACCGCAACATGGGGAAAAATATGAATATGCAGTTAAGGTAAAATAAAAGAAAGCAAACAGTCACCTCCATAAGACTGGAATGCACCCCGATGAGGTACGGCATTGGAGCGCTAACAAAGAAAAAATAAATAAATACCACACATCAGTATACTTTATGCCTTTTAAAATGTATTAAATATATGAATTTGAGAATTGAATAAGAATTGTTTTAAAATGTAATAATATTTCACAGTATTACTGTTTTACTGTATTTTTGATCTAATAAATGCATTTGATCTAATTGCTTTTTGATCTAATAAATGAGCATAAGAGATAGATGTTGGAAACGCCCTAGAAAAGTGAGGTTTTGGACAATATTGGCATGAATCCTTTTTAATTTGTGATAATTTTGCACTGATAAGGGACAACACAAACTACAAAAACATATTTTATTACATAAACAGTTTATACATAGAAAAAACTTAAATTTTCGATTCCTCAAAATATCCACCATTAGCAGCTATCGGACCTATACTGGGTTCTAATTGGTTCATTGTATTCTAAACTTAATAAACTGGGTTCTAATTGGTTCATTGTATTCTAAACTTAATTGGCAATCAGTTGTTGAAGCTATTAAGGTGTGCTGACCCAAAAATCTTTTACAAACCCGGGCCAAGTTTAAACCAGTAACCAGGCATCACAGCTGGCAAAGGAGCATGTCTGACTTTGACATGTATTTATTGCCATTATTATGTAATCAAAATGAAAATTATTATTGCTGGTCTTCAATGATAATGTCAAATTACTTTAATGTATTTGCACCAAAAAATGATAAGAATTTATGCTGATATCGTCCAAAACCACACTTTGCCAGGAGTGTTTCCAAACTTTTGGAGGGCAGTGTATATGATTATTAAAACATTTTAATCTTAAAACATTTTAATTAAAATACATTTAATAAAACCTAATAATATATTAAATCCCTCCTACATCTTGTGAGGACAGTCTCACTAGCAAAAAAAGTTAATAACTGAGACAAATAATTATTAAGATTTAAAAATTGACATGAAGTACTAAGCAGCTTAATTTTAAAAACATTAGAAATGGGAGGTCCTTCAAAGCATGTGTATGTATACATTTGTGTGTGTACTCACCAGCAGTAGTCTAATAAATGCTGTGGCAGAACTGGAATGTAAACATGCTGCCAGTACATGGGATATAACATGGCTGCCGCGCCATGAACACATGCGGTTAACTGAAAGAGGAAGAGAGAGAGAGGGTTTATTAATACCCCTAAAATAAGTAAAGAAGCGACCAATGATAAGAGAGAATGTGGTAGAGATGTTGCTCACAGTGCTCAGCTTGCTGCAGCTAATGAGGATTCGTCTTTCGTACAGCATGCTAGCGTAGAGATGCAGCATGTTATTAACATCCACTGCTACGAAATACTCGGTCAGATTTCTCTGCAAATAAAGAAAAAGAATAAAACAAATCAGAGCAGTTAAAACATTTTGCATGAGTTTCAACATGCTATATGGCTTGATGACAACTAGTTAAAATAGCTTCCTGAAAGAAGTCAGGTAAATGTGATTTTCACAGACGAACATTGTAATTTTAAATGCGTATATTCTCAGATGTCCTTTGTTAATATTTGTAACAAGTCCCGTCTGAATAGCTATGTATAAATATGTAATTTCTACATTTGTGACTAATAGAGATAAGATAACAAGACTTACATTTTCAGGTATACTGGGTAATTCCCTAGGATCAGGCACTGTGAAAAACAAATGCTAGAGAGGGAGAGAGAACTGTAATTAGCTTTATACACGAGATTCATTGTAATATGAATATCATGCCTGATGTAAATGTCATGTGTGTGTATTTCTGTATATTAAAGGTCATCATGAGCCCAAAAGTGCGTTCGGGTCCAAAATTTTGACGGCTGCCTTAGACACGGGTCGGGTCTGACATTAGTATTCTCGGGTAATTTAAAATAAATGTGCTTTTACTGAATGGACCTGAAATTTCCTTGTCATTTGAAGTGAAACATAAGGCTTATTAGCGGTTTATCTACTTGGAGGTGCTCACCCAAACAATGTACTGTTGCCAGATCGATCACAGAAAACCATCTAAATGCAGTTGAGGCAGTTAATTAACTAAATCAAATGAACAAAAATTAAACCATAACTGTATATTTTCATGTTTTTCCTCAAACAAAACAATTTGTGAAAATTTATGGAAAACATATTCTCCTACATTTTTTGACATTAGGCTACATTATCTGGGAAAATGTGTTAAAAACGTAGCTAAGTAAATGTTACGAAGAAGGATCAGAGAATGAACTTCCTCTACAAATAAGGTAGAAAGATGGGCATACTTTTAAATCTACACCTGACGTGGTGTTTCTTATTTGTCATCTCTGATTTTGGGCTGTGTCCTCCCCAGTTGAAAAAGTCCCTGTTCACCACTGGCATGCAGGCATGCAGGCATCGCTGCATTTTACATTTAGGTCCAGCTGGGTTCGAAAATAATTGCTGTCCGGTCGTGTTGCAGCCAAGTCAAATTTTTTTATCGGGTTTGTCGTGGGTTGTTTTTTGTTTTTTAAATTAATTTATGCACATCTGGTTTGGGTAAGAAGATTCGGGTCGATTCAGGTCGGGTACAGACTTTGTATTGTACTGTATATTACCACACTCAAATGCACAGGCACTCCAGGATCAGGGATGTTTAACGTATGAAGAGACTCTAACAACTCTTTCCATTGACTGTCCTATAACACAAATACACACAGATTAAAACAACAGGTCGCACATGCATATTTTTCACTATATAAATGATAAGATGTTGAATCACTTTAACTAAGCATTGCTACATCAGTTTTACATGAATGTGTGTGTGACTTCAAAACAGCTGAAAAACTCAGAAATGAGTTACACTACCATTCAAAAGTTTGAGGTCGGTAAGATTTTTTACATGTACAAATGTACATCTCTTATGCTTACCAAGGCTGCATTTAAAACAGTAATATTATGAAATACAATTTACAATATTTTTAATATAATATTTAATTATATTTAATAATAATTAAAATGTAATTTAATCCTGTTATGCAAAGCTGAATTTTCAGCATCATTACTCCAGTCTTCAGTACATTTTTTCAGGATTCTTTGATGAACAAAGTTCAAAAGTACTGCATTTGTTTATAAAAGAAATCTTTTGTAATATTATAAATGTCTTTACTGTCACTTTTAATCAATTTAATGTTTCTTTGCTGAATAAAAGCCTACATTTCTTTTAAACAAAATCTGACCCCAAACTTAATAAAGGTAATACTTTTGTCCAAAACCATGCCTTTATTAAAAATCATACCTTTATTAAAAAAAAAAAAAAGGCAAAAACCTGAATTTTAGGGTCAGGGTTAAAGTTTTTCAAGGTAATTGTAATTAAAGCATTAATGTAAAGTAGGAAATCAGTGTGTTTGTTTGTACATTTGTGTGTATCATACATGCACCACTGACCTGTCCTTTGGTTGTGTAGTCTGCCAGGATATTCAACAGCTTGTAAAACACCTCAAACCAGGGCAGGTAGCTGGAGAGACAGATAAACTACAATTAGATTGAGTTGATCTTCAGGAGGTGGATGACAAAAATAGTTTCTTTTACATTAAAATTTAAACACGTACTCGTTGTTTAAACTTAAAAAATAAAATTGTACCAACAATTTGTACCTGAGGATGCAGTGGCAGCTGTGCGCTCCCGATGAGAGCCGACAGAAACCGAAACGCTGTTTACTTTCAATATCCGTTAGAACAAATGTGAAGTTCTGCCCCACCTGGCCTACTGCCATACTGAAAGACAAGACAGGGTCAAAGACACAATTAAAGTCAAAAAGTATTAAGTCAAGATTCAAGAGGAGCTGGAATTAGTAAAACACAGTGATGCTTGGAGGTCCTTCAGTGTAAAATGGGGTTCCTCAATAACTAAAAAGATTAAAGATTGCATGTAACATTACCTGTCCATATTGAAGGGGAAACAAAACCTTGGGATAGTCTGTAGCGTTTCCTGAAAACAGATTGAGAAAAAAGTCATTCACCAGTCATAAGTCTGGAGTACTAAAGACTCTTTAATGTTTTTGAAAAAAGTCTCTTATGTTCAAGGCTGCATTTATTTGATCAAAAATACAGTAATATTGTGAAATATTATTACAATTTAGAATAACTGTTATCTATTTGAATATATTTTAAAATTTAATTAATTCCTGCGATGGCAAAGCTGTATTTTCAGCATCATTAATCCAGTCTTCAGTGTCACGTGATCCTTCTAATATACTGATTTGACGGTCAATTACTATCAATTATTATTGGTGCTCAGTTATTAATGATTCATTCTTATCAATTATGAAAACAGTTTTGTGAAAATCATGATACTTTTTTTTTCATCATTCTTTGATGAAAAGAAAGTTGAAAAGAACAGCATTTATTTGAAATGGAAATCTTTTGTATAATGTCTTTACCGTCATATTAATTTGTAATCTTACTCAAAACTTTCGAATGGTAGTGTATCACCGTTTTCAAAAAAATATATATATATATATTTAGCACTACAACTGTTTTCAACATTGATAGTAATAAGAAATGTTTCTTGAGCATTAAATCAGCATATCAGAATGATTTCTGAAGGATCATGTGACACTGAAGACTGGAGTAATGATGCTGAAAATTCAGCTTTGCATCACAGGAATAAATTACATTTTAAAATTTTAAACTGTAATATTATTTCACAATATTGCTGTATTTTTTATCAAATAAATGCAGCCTTGCTGAGCATAAGAGACTTCTTACAAAAACATTAATAAATCTTAATTATTCCAAACATTTGACTTGTACTGTACACTGAAACATAATTATTAACTTCCTTCACACAAAAGGCCACCACGTACAGATGACACTGTGTGTGGGACTACCATAGTATCTAAACCCTTGTGTGTGAGCGGTCGCTCTGGTACCCCTCCACAAGGACTTGGGTCCCCAGGGGTGTGTGTACGTGAGTGTGTGTTTTCCTGCCCTCATCTGTGTCAGGAGTTAGGGATTATCCCTAGAACAATAGCATGACAGAGGAGAGGGAGGGGACACAGGCCAAATTACAGAGCTTCAATGCTGGGTACCAACACCCAGATCCACCTCTGGGACCACCGGACCCAGCAATCAGGATGAGTAAGGCTGCTCTGTGTGTGTGTGTGTGTGTGTGAAAATGCAAACAACTGGTATACAGAGTGGACAGGTACACACTTCTATTCCAGTTACACACGCACACCAGCTTTAGTAGGTGATATCATCATGATGACAATGCATTTTTACAAATATATATAATAAAGTGTGTATATATATATATATATATATATATATATATATATACACACTTTATTATATATATATATATATATACACTTTATTATATATATTTTACATTATATATTCAAACGACTGGGGGCAGTAAGATTTTTTTAAAAGAAATTAATACTTCCTCTGCAAGGACACACATTTATAATATTACAAAAGATTTATATTTCAAATAAATGCAGTTCTTTCTATTTCTAAAAATTCCTGAAAAAAGCTGCATCACTATTATCACTAAAATATTAAAAATATTAAACTAAACTAAACTGTTTTCAGCATTGATAGTAACAAAAAGAAATGTTTCTTGAGCAGCAAATCAGCATATTATAATGATTCTGAAGGATCATGTGAAACTGAAGACTGGAGTAATGATGCTGAAAATTAAGCTTTGCATCACAGAAATAAATTACATTTTAAAATATATTAACACAGAAACTCGTTATTTTAAATTGTAATAATATTTTGCAATATTACTGTTTTTGCTGTATTTTTGATCAAATAAATGCCACCATAGTGAGCATAAGAGAGACTTCTTTCAAAAACATTAAAATAATCTTCCAGACCCCAAACATTTGATTACCTTTGTGTACAATTATAATTATGAACAGTTCATTTTTTGCTATTATTTTTTTGGTAACACTATTGTTATGATTTAATTCAAATAAAAGTTATTACCTGAAGGCAACATGTTTGTCTACTCTAAACAGTTATTTTATGAAAGGTCTTTATTACATTTTATGCACAGGTGAGCTTATCCAGGTACAAAAAACTGCTCAGTATGGATAAGAGAGATTTATGAAAAAGAAATATAAAACATAAAATGGTTGTCGGTCATCAACTTCAGAGCACTCTCGGGCACACAGTATTTTCATCAGCGTATGTATTTGGTTGCCACTTCCTCGTAGCTTGTGTCATTCACTTTGTATGGAGTAAGCAGATTCTGGATACAGCAAACGCATTTTTTTTTCATTTCCTCTTTATAAGCCCGAGTCAAAATCCTAAGCAAGTTTGGTAAAACTGCATAAAGATGGTTTTTGGTACCGTGGACTCCCTCTGAGAATTACACACACTCTCTAGTGGTTTAAACTCCATCTGCCAGAACAGGTGCTCATTGCATTATCACTGAGGTGAACAGCAATTACGAGACCACCACCCCAACATCCCCCGAGAGAGAGAAAATAATGAAGTGCAAACCTGGTCAGCGTATGTGTCGGGGAAACTTCTTCGTACCTCTGGTCCTGAAAAGAAGCCATAAATCATATTATTAACATTAACATAGACAAATACACAGCTAGAAAAGGCTGTTTTCTATATAAGCATGGTCTCCACATGTTGCCAGTCAACCTTATCACTATTATCAGACAGTTTCAGATGGTGAACATATTTTTTTCTTTGGTTTAATGTGCAACAATTATGAACCATACACAATAGGACCAGGAACATGAATATACAGAGAAAGTAAATGGCATCAATTTTGATTTCATATAGATTTTAAAGGGTTAGTTCACCCAAAAATGAAAATTCTGTCATGAATTACTCACCCTCATGCCGTTCCACACCCGTAAACAAAGGTTTTAGGGGTTTGGAACGACATGAGGGTGAGTAATTCATGACAGAATTTTCATTTTTGGGTGAACTAACCCATTAAGATACTTTCAGGCAAAATGCATCTCTGAGCACCATATGTGTTGCATATACATAGTGACGGTTTTATGTTATCTCGAAGTTTCACAGTCAGACATAAATGAGGGTTGAGATACTGACACAAGACTTTTGGGCTGATCTCAAAGAGCTTCCACTGCTCTCAATGGGATATGTGACTGTGTGTATGTGTGCACATCATGGGAGGGCTTGTCTCAGGAGGAAAGACCCAAGATGCTTTGCTCCTGCTGACTTCATCAAACCATACGGTCACTAAGCAACAGTCGCCTAGAGGTCTGCACCAGGATGAGTTCTCAAACAGCTCATGTACATATTACCAAAGACTAGATATACAAAGACAGTGCACTCATGTTACTATGAATGGGAGAAATTGCAATGCACAATATGGCAGAATAAGTCCTGCCTTCTAAATAAAAGAGCCAATCAGCAATTGCTAAAGTCACTGCATCACTGCAGCTGGCGTTAGAAGCTCCAGTTGCTGTAAACGTTATGCGCCAGAGAAACAAGTGTGCAGTCATCTTAAGAATTTTAGAATTTTGAACTTCCATTTTTGCGATAGCGCTGTATATTTCTATGGCATCGCTGTCGAAGAGTAATGAAGTGGATTTACTTATTGTAGAGTTGACGAAAGTTATTGTAAACATTGTAACGTTTAAAGCAGATATCATCAGAAGTCATAACAAATGTCAGTTGACCGGGACGATTTTAAAAGGAGCGGCTCATTCATAAATCTGTAAGATCTTACCTTCATGCTGTGGAAATTAAAAACCATAAAAACACAACGTGCGCAACACTGAAAAGGGGCGGGGCTACATAAAGTCTTTAGTGTTCTGAGATGCATGCTTATGACTGCACATGCACACAACTGGTCCAGCCTGAAAAATGCATTTTTTTGGCATGATTTGATGGTTTAGAAACAAAATTTATAAGACGTCCCTGTCAGATTTCATTGGCGATTTTAAAGGTGCCCTAGAATTGAAAATTGAATTTACCTTGGCATAGTTGAATAACAAGAGTTCAGTACATGGAAATGACATACAGTGAGTCTCAAACACCATTGTTTCCTCCTTCTTATGTAAATTTGATTTGTGCAAAAGACCTCCGAAGAACAGGCGAATCTCAACATAACACTGACTGTTACGTAACAGTCGGGATCATTAATATGTACGCCCCCAATATTTGCATATGCCAGCTCATGTTCAAGGCATTAGTCAAGGGCAGCCAGTATTAACGTCTGGATCTGTGCACAGCTGAATCATCAGACTAGGTAAGCAAGCAAAGACAACAGTGAAAAATGGCAGATGGAGCGATAATAACTGACATGATTCATGATAACATGATATTTTTAGTGATATTTATAAATTGTCTTTCTAGATGTTTCGTTAGCATGTTGCTAATGTACTGTTTAACGTGGTTAAAGTTACTATAGTTTATTACTATATTCACGGAGCCGTCGCTATTTTCATTTTTAAACACTTGCAGTCTGTATAGTGCACAAACACATCTTCATTCTTTATAAAACTCTCCAACAGTGTGTAATGTTAGCTTTAGCCACGGAGCACAGCCTCAAACTCATTCAGAATCAAATGTAAACATCCAAATAAATACTATACTCACATGATCCGGTGCATGCATGCAGCATGCATGACAAACATTTTGTAAAGATCCATTTGAGGGTTATATTAGCTGTGTGAACTTTGTTTATGCACTGTTTTATAGTTGCGAGCTCGGGGGCGGGGAGCGCGAGGATTTAAAGGGGCCGCAGCCTGAATCGGCGCATATTTAATGATGCCCCAAAATAGGCAGTTAAAAAAATTAATTAAAAAAAATCTATGGGGTATCTTGAGCTGAAACTTCACAGACACATTCAGGGGACACCTTAGACTTATATTACATCTTGTGAAAAAACATTCTAGGGCACCTTTAAATATGAAAGACGGTCATCCAGTGAAAAGACTTGCCTTAAAGGGACTTTGATATTACACACACTACCGGTCAAAAGTTTGGGGTCAGTTAGATTATCTCTTTTTTTTTTTTTTTAAGAAATTAATACTTTTATTCAGCAAGGATTGCTTTAGTGACATTAAAGATATTAATGTTACAAAAGATTCCTATTTCAAATGAATGCTGTTCTTTTGAAATTTCTATATACCAAAAAAATATTAAGCAGCACAACTCATTTCAACATTGATAATAATCAGAAGTGTTTCTTGAGCATGGGATCATGTGACACTGAAGACTGGAGTAATGATGCTGAAAATTCAATGTTGCATCACAGGAATAAATTACATTTTACATTACATTAAAATAGAAAACAGTTATTTTAAATTGTAATAATATTTCACAATATTACTGTTTTACTGTATTTTTTTAATCAAATAAATGCAGCCTTGGTTAGCAGAAGAGATTTCTTTCAAAAAAAAAAAATTTAAAAAAATCTTCCTGGCCCCAAACATATGTAGAATATCTTATTTACTTGATTGCTACTAAATGTCTCAAACAACATTTTTGAATCTCTTTCAAAGATTTAATGACATCAAACTCATTAACTTTATATTTAGCGACTGGTTCTTCCTCAGAAGTGCTCACCATAGCAGCCTGTTTCATTGTAAACAGGTTTCCTGGTGGACTGATAATTTGCTCCAATATCTTTTGTTCATTTAAATCCTTGAGCCCACACACACTCCCAATGCACTAAATCACTCAACAGGCCTTTGCATTCCTGATCACAAACCAGGAAATGAGTTACACACTTCATTCAGTTTAATATTTGGTTTTAAGATTCACCCATTCACAAACTTAAATTACTCCAGGCTAACGGTCCCTTGTAGATTTATCATATATGGAACTAAATTTTCTTATCTGGCTCTTCCTTACTAGATACTGAGAATTCAACTTCAAAAGAAACACAACAGATCATTCTGAGGAAGCACAGTATGTGTGGGCAACATGAATATTATTAGAAGTATATTATATTTCTGAAACAGGGTGAGAGGACTCACCAGAGCCAGCCGTCCCAGAATGCACCACCTCCATGTATACCTCAAAGGTTGACCCGGGGCTCTCCCTGAAACATAAATAGCACAGGAAGGGTCAAATATGGATACACTCTAAGGAATGTGAAGACTAACTAAGGCTTTTTAAAGAACCCCAAAGCCCAAAAAAGAACCCAAAAAGTATGATTTCACTGACTTGACCACATAACTGAACACAATACTAAATATCTTGTCCACAAACATACACACTGTCTGCTATACTAATTATATATGAGCACTTGGACCTACATAAATGTCAGCCTACCAAATTAAAAAAAAAAAAAAAACTAAATTGTGCTTCTTGTATAGCTAAAAATATAGATGTGTGGGACCATGATTTGACTTGAGGTCAAAGGTTAGATGAGTATGGTCACATTCCCCACATTACAGAAAGTAAGCCTGTATACTGTAGCGAAAAGATCATCTTATTTGACTGCCATAACAGAAACCACAAAATAATCTTTCCAGCTAATCAGAGATGAAAATTAAATTCCTGAAAGACAATAAACCTATACCACCTAAAATTACAACACTGACTAACAGCCTTTGCAAGGTTTCTTCAACCTTTGCAAATATTTTACCATCTTACCAAGTACTGCAGAAAACAAATGTGGTCAGATGTGTAATTCATGACAGAAATGTGGTTCAAATGTGGTCAGAAGATGGAGTAAAAATAGCAGACACATATGCATAAGGATACTTAATATTTTAACAACTTCAAAATATATAACTTAAATATGTTCTAGAAATTGTTTAATTTATGTTATCTAATACCTCTATCAACTATGAAGAGAAAGGTCAACAAACTGAATGACTGTCTTTTCCATCATGTGGCTGTATAAGTGAGTGAAAATATGTTTATAACTAGCATCATGCTGTTTCCAAAACAGTCTTATCATGGGCTGATTTTAAACCCTGAAAAACACTCTGTGACCACAGCAAAGCACTGACTGCTCTGTATCATGTCTTATTCATAAAATGAATTGAATTACCAAAGCAAGTAAGCGTCACTGAGCTGCAAACAATGTAATAGACTCTAAAACCTCCATTTAAATACATGTTTCTGCTTTGTTTTACACAGATATACATTTCTTTTATCAAGCTGTGCAAATTATTTCTTATTAGCATAACAAAATGTGCATTAATTCATTCCTGTAGGACATGTAAACAATGATCAGGCTCATGGATTTCATGTGTCTCCAGTACTGTAAAAATACACACCCTTCAGGTAATATAATACATGAAAACATATTAAGTGCTACTACATTAATTATACAAATAACTAAATAAACACCCATATCCTCTCTCTGTGTCGCAACAAGTATAAACAGGCCTTTTTAGGGAGGTCAGAACCCGCATTTATAACAACACTATATGCAACATAGAAAGGGGGAGAGACATTGACGCTTACTTGATACGAGAGCCCATTGTATCCTTTATTTAAATCCAATCCTTTCCTCAGATTAATAACAATAACCCGCTGTCGGAGTTATGTTTCCCGTTACCCCCGTCACATACTGCACAGGAACGCCATGGTCTCCACGCGCGGATCACGGTACTACGGCCTTGGTGAATTATGGGAGTTGTAGTTTTCTGTGCGTGTCCGCTGTTGTCATTCGATAGAGCGCCGAACTACATTTCCCTTAGAGCCGTGGCGAACGAGTCGCCTGACACAGAAGGGAGTGTAGTATGATGCCTGGGCATTGCAACAATGAATTGCAATAACAACTGTTACAGCTGTATGACAGATGGTCAGTGTGGATGTTTTAGTTGTTAGGAGTGCAGTGACTGAGTCAGACCCTAAAACTACTGAGGTAGCCTACACTTTATGAAAGGAGAATGAGGCCTACAGTGGTATTTTGATGAGAGTGTTGCCTGCAGAGCTTGTTGATGTGAAAAAAAACTTAAAGGGTTTGTTCACCCAAAAAATGAAAATAATGTCATTTATTACTCGCCCTCATGTCGTTCCACACCCGTAAGACCTTCGTTAATCTTCGGAACACAAATTGAGATATTTTGGTTGAAATCTGATGGCTCTGTGAGGCCTGCATAGCCAGCAATGACATTTCCTCTCTCAAGATCCATTAATGTACTAAAAACATATTTAAATCAGTTCATGTACAGTGGTTCAATATTAATATTATAAAGCGACGAGAATATTTTTGGTGTGCCAAAAAAAAAAAAAAAAAAAAGATTTATTTAGTGATGGCCGATTTCAAAACACTGCTTCAGGAAGCATCGGAGCATAATGAATCAGCGTGTCGAATCATGATTCGGATCGTGTGTCAAACCACCAAACTGCAGAAATCACTGACAGTGACTTTGGCGCTCCGAAAACGCTGATTCATTTATGCTCCGATGCTTCCTGAAGCAGTGTTTTGAAATATGTTTTTAGTACATTAATGGATCTTGAGAGAGAAAATGTCATTGCTGGCTATGCAGGCCTCACGGAGCCATCGGATTTCAACTAAAATATCTTAATTTGTGTTGCGAAGATGAACAAAGGTCTTACAGGTGTGGAACGATTTGAGGGTAAGTAATAAATGACAGAATTTACATTTTTGGGTGAACTTACCCTTTAAGATAGGTTGCTGGTAGTGTTCTGGATTGTTCTTTCTTTCTTTCAACTTTCAACATAAACAAAGTTTTTCTCATTCTACTCATAAGATAATGGTAGGCTTTTATATCCTATCCCTACACTAACCCTCACACAAACATTTTTTCTGAATGTTAATGCTATAGGATAGCTTTCAAAAATAGGCTATTCTTTGCCAGAATATCCATTAATAGGCATATGTATCTAAAATTCCTATTAGCCTACATATTACATAATAAAAGCAACTCATTATTAGCTCTTATTGGATGACAGCCTATAGATAATTCTAGTGATTTTGTGATTCAGTTTGAGGTAATGATATTTTACATGGTGTTGCACTCCATGTAGTCTACATTTTACGGTTATAGTTTGATGTTTCAGAATAGAATAGAATAGAATAGAATAGAATAGAATAGAATAGAAACATAGACAATGTTTAGCTACCTTACTCCTAAAATGACTTTCATTAGCTAGTTGCCTATAAACAGTCAAACAGTCAGGTTGATTTAGTTATATTAACATGATTCAGGATCCATAAGATTGCCTATAGGTGCATGCGGGCAAACAGCGATAACAAAAGCTGCTGTCTCTAAGCGCGCGGAGCATTCAAAGTCTGTTTATGTCGACAGATCTTCACAAACCCTGATACTAGGCGCATGCAGCTACACCCCCTTCTACTCTTACCGAAAGGAAAATCGGCAACTAAAGACGGCACGACTAGAATTAGAGACAACTGGACCTCCATGACCGAGGTAGCCTAATATTGATGAAGACAGGCACGCGCACAGGTTAAACCCTTTGCACCGGTGACAACCCGCAGCTTCAACCTGCATCTCCGCGCAACATCCTCCTCATTGGACTCGGCAATCTGTTGCTGCAAACAAAGTTTCTGATTGCAGTTTATTTAGATTCTGATTTGTTAGTTAATTTTGGACAAGCTCTTTAAACAGATTAGAGCTGGATTTATTTGGACCACAAGTGTGGAGCATCATTTTTGTCCTTTATTTACTGTGTTTTATTCATCCTTGCACCGCAGGAGAGGAGATCAGCTGCTATGATCAACATGGAAAACAATGAATCAGTAAGCAATTCATTTTATTCTCTTATTATGCATAAATAGCCTAAATAAAACATTATTTTAATTTTCAAATTTTTTTATTTAAAAATATGTAGTTACCATAAGGAAATATTTCTATCAATAGTTTCAGTTGATTCAGTCATGATTTTGAGTTTATAAAGCCTGTTAATTTTGATGTGTAAAATATGAAGTACATTTTTATTTTATTAGTTACTTGAGAAGACATTGTTTACAGTTTTGTACAAGAAGTTTATAACATTTAGCCTAGAGTATTCATTCACATGAAATTGTATTTTAAAACAGGCCCATATATTAAAAGCAAAATTAATTATTACTAAAATTACTTATATTGATATTTAACTATATTAAAGTAACAATTGTTGGTTATTATGTACTGGTTTAAATTCTAAATAAATCATGTTGCAAATAGGCTACACAAGTTTTGAAAGGCACAGAGTGTACAGAAAACCACAAATCGGTTTAAATGTTAGGGAAAGCTTCAAAACATTATCCTATTCATATACAGACATTTTATATTCACGAATGAAAATAATATTAATTAGAGTCTTCGACAATTATCTGTTTAGGCTAAAGCCTTGCACACATTTCTTTAGCCTATAGCTTATATGAACAGATTTCTGTGAAATATATGACACCTGAGATTTAAGATGTTTAATAACGATGGTAAATGTTTAATGGTGTTCCAGGAGGGCTGTGAGTCACCTGTGTGCGCAGGCTGTGGCGCGCTGATCTCAGATCGCTTCTACCTGCTCGCGGCAGACAGACGGTGGCACGAGCGCTGTTTGAAATGTAGCGCGTGTCACGCTGACCTGGAGTCAGAGCTTACGTGCTTTAGTAAACATGGAGACATTTACTGTAAGGAGGACTATTACAGGTAAAATAAATGTATACATAACTGCAGCACCTATTTTCAACTTCGAAATGGGACCAAATTGTTACTCGCCTCATTGCTTTTGCTATGCTATTAGACCGCGTTTAGTTGCCACGCTTTTACCCCAGCGAATATTTCTCAGTGCAAGTTTATTCATGACTTCATGAAAAAAGTTGTCGAATTCACACCATTATCCAACCAGAAAAAAGATGCAGTTCATTTAACAAATGTTGAACTTTCACCCCAATAGCGTGTCATGTTTTTACACTGTAGGCCTACCTATATATAATTTATCACAAACCTTGACACTGATTTGAGAAGAACAGCTAGTGTTTCATATGAAATTATCTACATCTTAAAAAATATTTTAAAAGTAAGATAGCCTAATTATGAAACAGCATTTCATGAATAAACAAAAATGCAAAAGATAATATGCTAAACCATTGTTTTGTGTCAACTTGCCCCACCACCCTTTCCTGAGTTTGCACATGTTGAAATCTTATTAATGAAGCCAATAATGACGTCTTCTCTTAAGTAGTAGGTTTTCTTTGCAAAGATGTGCACGGTGTCACCTGGGAATCTCTGCTGGAGAGATAGTGATGCGCGCCAGGGATCTGGTGTACCACTTGAGCTGTTTCTCCTGTGCCACCTGCGACAAAGTGCTGCTCACTGGAGATCACTATGGGATGAGAGAGACGTCAGTGTACTGTCGGGTACATTTTGAGATGATGCTACAGAGGGAATGTCATACAGATTTGTATTATTCAGACATGTCTCCAGTAGAGCCAAACTCTGAGAGCAGCACATACAATGAAGGGACCCCTGTGCGCAGAGGACGGGCCCGGAAGAGGAAACATTTTGATGCAACTGACCATGGTACTTATAATTCAGGTAATGCATTTTAGATATTATTGTAGCATAAGTTTATATGTTTTCACTATACATTGGAATAATTAAGATTTTTTAATGTTTTTTAAACAAGTGTCTTATACTCATTGAGGCTGTATTTATTTGATAAAAAATACAAAACCAAATTATTGTGAAACATTAATGGAATATAAAATATCTGCTTTCTATTTTTAATATATTTCAAAATTTATTCATGTGATGCAAAGCTGAATTTTCAGCATCATTACTCCAGTCTTTAGTGTCACATGATCCTTCAGATATCATTCTAATATGCTGATTTGCTGCTCAGTTATTAATAATGGTTCATATTTTTATCAGTGTTGAAAACTAATTTTTGTGTAATAAAATAAATGTCACCTTGGTGAGCAAGCATGAGAGACTTCTAAAAGTAGTTCACCCAAAAATGAAAATTATCCCATTATTTACTCAACCTCAAACCAAGGTGTAAATGATCTTCTTTCAGACGAACACAACTGGAGATATATTTAAAAATATCCTGGCTCTTCCAAGCCTTATAATGGTAGTCAATGAGGGCATGATTTTGAAGCTCCAAAAAATGAATCCATCCATCACCAAAAAGTAATCCATACAGCTCCAGGGGGTTAATAAGGCCTTCTGAAGCATAGTGATTGATTTTTGTGAGAAACATATACATATTTAAAACTTTATAAACTATAATAACTGGCTTCCGGCGGAAGAGTGACCTCTGACCCGATGTATGATGTACTGACGAACGCGGAAGTGCAGAGGATAGAGCAAAACAAAACACCGGTCATGAATTAGAAGAGGAGAAGAGGAGTTTGAGTTTGTTGCCCAGCCCTATTTGTTTAAACTGCGAGAGGCGTCTAAGCTTACGCTACTCCTACATCCTTCATCCTACATCATACATCGCATGAAGGGTTAATCTTGTGGCGCAAGAGTACGGTCATTCTGCATACGGTC
The DNA here is from genome assembly GCA_036281575.1 of Ancherythroculter nigrocauda. Taxonomy (NCBI): domain Eukaryota; kingdom Metazoa; phylum Chordata; class Actinopteri; order Cypriniformes; family Xenocyprididae; genus Ancherythroculter; species Ancherythroculter nigrocauda. The sequence goes on from VTFQ01000017.1 coordinate 29,702,812, forward strand.
GTCCACTGGAAGATAGTTATTTGAATTTATAAAGTTTTAAATATGGATAGTTTTCTTACAAAAACCCATCGTTTCACTTCAGAAAGCCTTTATTAAAGGTGCAATATGTAATACTTTCTGTCCGCTAGAGGTCGCTAGAGGCCTATTCAAAACAAAGGTGTAGCTTGAGCGCGGAATCTTTGGACATGTGGTCTTCGCCTCACAGCCGGTGGAATAGAATTGGGATAGGACTCGGGAAGAAATCATGTTCATGGATGCGATTATTAATTTTACTGTAGTATGAAGCAGAGCAGGACCGAGTGTTGTTGGAGCTGAACGAGGCCGCTCGAGCGATTGCGCAACACACGCCTCACAAGCAGCGGGACTTTTATTATGACAGTCGCCGGTGCCGCTTCCGCTTTTCCGGTCATGAGTATGAGGTAACGCAGCTCTGTTTATCATATTAGATACATTTGAGGGTGTTGAAAATTATGTTATAATGTTACTCTGTGTGTTCGCTTGCCGGCTGCTGTGAGACACTGTTACACACTGCAGTAAACTAGATCGATTTTAGAATATCATATTAAATGCTGGATGGCTTGTGTTGATAAATGGCATGCAATTAATTTTAAAACGTATTGTATGATGGAGAAAATTCTGTATTACTGTTACTAAAAATAAAGCTGCATCTGATTATGCTATGTTAGCTACTTCACAAAATAGTGTTTTTCTCTGAGGCATGGTAAAGCATGGTACTCGCAAAAAATCAAGAAAATTAGATTTAAACTATAAGACTAAACATGTTGTGCTATATAACAATAATTTGTTTTCTGTCTATAAATATATCAAAACCGTTGTTCCCTTGTCTATTAAAACATGTAAATATTAAAGTGTCTTTGGTGTTTCCATGGTTTCTACAAAATAAAACTGAGGGTAACGCGGTTTTAACCCCCTGGAGTCATATGTATTATTTTTAAGATTGATGATTCAGTTTTTTTGGGCTTCAAAATCCCACCCTCGTTTCACTACCATCATGAAGCTTGGAAGAGCCAGGATATTTTTAAATATATAAGATACATATAAATATAAATATAAATATAAATATAAATATAAATAACATATACCCCTAGGATGGCTTGAGGGTGAGTAAATCATGAGATAATTTTCATTTTTGGGTGAACTATCCCTTTAATTATTACAAACTTTTGACCAGTAGTGTATATATTTAATTTTGGGATTAACAAAATAAAAATGTTAATAGTTCTTATCAAACTATATGTCAGCATTACATTAATATGAATACCATACAGCATTAAAGGGTTAGTTCACCCAAAAATGAAATGTCTCTCATTAATTACTCACCCTCATGCCGTTCCACCCGTAAGACCCTTGTTCATCTTCAGAACACAAATTAAGGTATTTTTGATTAAATCCCAGTTTTTTTTATCTCCCATAGAAAGCAATGTAATTACCACATTCAAGGTCCAGAAAGGACTTTGAAAGGTAGTAAATAAGGTAAAAAAAAAAAAGGTAGTCCAGAAAGGTAGTAAAGACATTGTTAAAATAGTCCATGTGACTACAGTGATTCAACCTTATGAAGTGACGACAATTTCATTGGCAAACAAAACAAAAATAATGACTTTATTCAACATTTTTTTCTCTTCCCTGTCATTCTCCTACACTGTTCACATTGTAGACAAAGTGCAGCGCTTCCAGGTTCTACGTCAGAATGGCAGGTCGGTATTGGCCGACGCTGTACATGTGAGCAGGAGCAGCAGGAGCTGGCATTCTGGCATAGAACCTGGTAGCGCTGCACTGTGTCTACTAGGTTGAACCACTGTAATCACATGGACTTTTAACAATGTCTTTACTATCTTTCTGGATCTTGTGTGTGGTACTCACATTGCGTTCGATGCGGGATCAGAAACCTTTTGAATTTCATTAGAAATATCTTAATTTGTGTTCTGAAAATGAACAAAGGTCTTAGGAGTGTGTAACAACATGAGGGTGAGTAATTAATGACAGAAAAGTCATTTTTGGGTGAACTACTTTTTATATGTATACAATTTTATTTAATAAATAAAAACAATTAAATATTAATAATTATTACTATAAATATTATAAATGAACTTTAGTAAATCATGTTCTACACAAAACGGTAAAAAATGTCTTAAATCTTCAAAGTTGTGCAACTTTGTTCTCAAGTAAATGTGTGCAGAAGATGAAAATGTGAAACAATGTTTGCTATTGTTGTCTATAATGCCTTTAGCGTTTTAGTGTTTCAGTGAGTCATATCACTGATGATTAACTGTGTACATTTGCTCTAGATGTGAGCGATATGGGTGTGGACCTGTCGGAGAGAGTGAGCTGTCAAAAGTCCAAACGCATGAGAACGTCGTTCAAGCATCACCAGCTGCGGAGCATGCAGTCCTTCTTCACCCACAACCACAATCCAGATGCCAAAGACCTCAAAGAGCTTGCCCAGAAAACCGGGCTCACCAAACGTGTGCTCCAGGTCAGAAACACATCACTGGCTATTGACCAGAAATGACCTCTCTCTGAGTTACATATACAGGCTCCAAATGTCTGAGACCACATTGAAAATGTGGCATTAAAAATAGAATTTAACATTTTATAAAATAAATGCTATGATGAAAAATGAATAAGAAATATTTGAAATTCTGCACCATTTCTATGTCACTAATTGAAGTAAATTTGCAACATGGATCATGTGACTACTTTGTACAGTCAGATTTTCTTGTTTTCATTAAAAAAAGACAGGGGGGGGTCGACTTCATGAACAGACCGATCGGCATTTATGCACTGTAAAAGAGAATTGTTTGTTTAACTTAAAAAAAAAAGTTTTGAGTCCATTGAAATTCAAAATTTGAGTTAATACAATGAAGGAGACTGGTTTAATCAACAGAAACTCAAAATATTATTTTATCTGAACCACATTAATTATTGAAGTTGATTTGACAGAAGAAAAGATTTAGTGATAACAATTCATGAAAATAACTTTTTACAGTGTGGATTGGAAGCTTGTTTCTGCCACGGAATAAAAAAATAAAAAAGGTAATTGCAGCTTTTTTATCTCACAGTTTTTATCTGACTTTTCTCTTTTATTTTTAAGTTTATATCCCACAATTCAGACTTTATAACTACCAATTGCGAGTTTAGATATAACAATTGCGAGAAAAAAGTCCGAATTGCGAGAAAAAAGGCAGAATTGTGAGATAAACAGTCCCAATTGCCATTTTTTAATTGTGAGTTTATATCTCACAATTTATCATTTTTTTCTCGCAATTGTAAGATATAAACTCGGAATTATGCAAAAAGCTGGAACTGTGACATTTGAAATGAAAAAAAAAGGTAATTGTGACTTTTTATCTCACAATTCTGACTTTTTTCTCGCAATTGCAGGATTATAACTTGCAATTCTGACTTTTTTTGTCAGAATGATGAAATCTAAACTCGCAACTGCAAGAAAAAAGTCAGAATTACTTTATTTTTATTTTTATCCATGGTGGAAACAAGCTTCCATCTGACTTGAAGCAGTGTATGCCGGTTGCACGTCTATGACGTTTGACATCAAAGTAGCTCGAGAGCAGTCAGCTGGCTCATGTGCAACTGTTTCACAATTGGCCGGATTTACAGATGACAGCGATGACATGCGTTTCATGTTTATTCAGTTTCGCTAATGATAATTCCTCTAAAAATAAAGGATTTTTTGCCATTGATGGTTCTTCGAAGAACCTTTAACATCCATGGAACCTTTCCATTGCACAAAATGTTCTTTATAGTAGTTTAGATTTTTATGTTCTTCACACTAAGAAAACCTGGTTCTTTTAAGAACTGTTGCCTGAAAGGTTCTTTGAGCAACCCAAAATAGTTCTTCTATGGCATAGAGAAAACCCCCTTTTGGAACTTAAGAGTGTAAAAACTCTTTTCATGTAATGTTATATTGTGTCATATTGTTTGTCAAAATAAAACTGATAAAAAATATATAGACCAAACTTTATTGGCATTTAAATAGTATAGGCTTATGTTGAAACTTAATCTTGTACATACAGGTGCTGTATTTACAAGAATAAATTAAGTATACAAGAAGTACTGAATGAAAAGTCTATTGCTACATGAAAACATCTGAAACATCTGTGTATTTGACAAATATTGCATCTAATTCACTTCATCTGTGAAAAAGAATGCAAACGCTGCATGAGTGTCACAATGGGAAGCAGAAAGTGTCCAATTTAATGCTCCGTTTTCAACTCCTCCACTGACTATATGCGGCAAATCTCGCTGATCAGTTCAATCCAGCCACAGCTGAAGTCAAACACACATAAAATCTCTCATTTCCTCCCTCACTGATATGTAAATGAGCAGTCTAATGGTGTCAAGTCCTCATGATGTCTGTTTTCTGCAGGTTTGGTTCCAGAATGCCCGTGCAAAATTCAGGAGAAACTGTCTATATCAGGAGAGCATGGGAGTGGACAATGTTTCTGACAATTCCACCATCACGTCCCCATCGGTGCCTTCACCCGAGCTGTCCCACGGATCCTTGAGCCCGTCCAGCCCCACCGGCACATCTTCATCTCAACACACACACACATCCACAACACAAAACACAACAGCATTAGCCATTCACAATGTACACTCCCCAATGTCTTCAGAGTTCCTCTACCAGTAATTTTTGATAATTGTTTATCATCTATATTAACTATATTATCTTTAAAGTTAGTGTATTTGCTAGGTATTACTCATTAACTACAGGAAAGTGAAAGACGTGTGGGTTCTTTGAAGCAAAAAGAGAAGCCACCTCCAGAATTATACAGCTGTCATGCCGTTTCAATATGGCTATGTTCCGGAATGGAAAACTAGCATACTGCATCCTGCATATTATATACAGTATACAACCAGTTACATTTTAAAAACAGTTTGTCAATATGCAATTTGCAAGTATGAATGTTTCAAATAGTCGCATGTTTAATTGTTCTCACATGAAATCGTTTTGTATGTCCGGCAAGTTGCATATGCCTTTGAAAATAAGTTATTTAGCATTTTTTATTCAATTTTATGTAGAAATGTCTGGGTTTTTTTTAAAGAAATTAATATTTTTATTCAGCAGCGATGCATTAAATTGATCAAAAGTGACATTTATGTTATAAAAGTTTTTTTAAGAGACTTCTTTCAAAAACAAAAAGATCTTACCAACCCCAAACTTTTTAACAATATTGGATGTCACTGATATGAGGTCACGAAGAGTGCAAATCACCCTTTTAGAGCTGTCAGGACTGAATTGAACAGCAAAGTGTTCACAGTATTTCACATGCATACAAACACATGCAGTACACCCATATGCACACAGAAAAACCAGATGTGATAACTTTGATTTGAACTCTCTAAACAAGATTAACTAGGTTTAAATAAAGCATCCACATTCTGGAAAAAAGGATGTTTGTTTATTCATCACTGGAGTGTGTGATGTTTGATTATTTTACCCTGGTTATATGCAAGTGGCGTGTGTGTACTCGTGTGTTTGCTTGTTTGTATGAGTGTGTGTGAGAGTTTGTGTGTGTAAAGTTTGTCCAGTGTAATTATCCCGATCCCTACTGAGGTGATTGTGGTTTATATTGTGCAGTTACGAGCTGAGACTGAAGTCTGCCAATTCTGGTGAGATTGACTGGAGTTAACACGGTCACAACATCAAAAAGAGAAAGAGATTCGCTGCAGTCTTTCTTCCATGACCGCACTGTTTTATTAGCTGCTAATGAAGTTTTGCATTGCAGAAAATATTTTCCGGAATTTCTCTTCGTTAAGATGTCTGTAAAATTATGCATAGTCATCGCATATGTGTTTTTTTTTATCCGGAATATGGAAAGAAGAAGAAGAAGAACCTGAAAATAATGAAGGAGGGGTGGCTTGATTTGGATATTTTTTGTATACTTAACATTTTATGCTTGTTGTGGTTTACCGCAACCAAGTGTGTGTGTGTGTGTGTGTGTGTGTGTGTGTGTGTGTTTGGTTTGTGTTTACGCATGTGTGCCTTATGGATGGCAGATTACAGGACACGTTAGGCTACTCTCATTCCCACAGATCAGATTTACAGAAACTAGCCTAATACGACCTACACACACACCCTACACTAAAGGCCCGGCGTCAAGCGGGGGCTTGGGGGGGCTTAGCCCACCCTGCGATGATCTCAAGCCCCTCCTTTCCCAAGCCTGGCAGAAGAGAACGTAAAAACGTAATTAAATAAGTACAGTGTGACATAAAATGTGATTTGTAATTTCAATTAAAAACAAAACGTTATTCATTTTAAATTGAATCGAGTTTTAATCATACCATACCCGCTAAAAAAATATCAGGCAAAAATATGACATGACTATAGGACTGAAGGGGCTCGCACACCGGACGCGAAGCTCAGCGCCGCGACACGTCTTTAAAATTCGAACGCATTGTTTTCTATCGTCGACATTCGGCGCCTGTCCGCGGCGCCCAGCTACGACTCGGAAAACAATAGAAAACAATGCGTTCGAATTTGAAAGACTTGTGGCGGCGCTGAGCTTCGCGTCCGGTGTGCGAGCCCCTTGATGGTAGGCGGAGATTTGTCTCCTAGTAGCTACGACTCTACTGAGAAGTAAAGAGAGTATGCGCCGCATATTATTTATTTTATTTATTATAGAATGCGTTTATAACGTTTGTTTATAACGTCATCTTATTTTAATCCTGACTTTTAAAAAAATGTTTGTGTAAAGTTTGAACCAGTTCTGATGGCATCGGCCCAGTGCAAAATCATAATACATTTTTCTTCTTTGCGAATAGTGACATAATTAGTAATACTAATCACTTTGTTTTATAGGCAAAATTAAATTATATCGATACCAAACGCCCACTGACACTCACGCTATGTGCCCCCCCGGGCAAAAGGGGTAGCCCGCCCTGCTAAAATGTCCTGGCGCCGGGACTGCACTAAACCTACCCAGAAAAAAACTTAAGAGAAAACATTTATAATAAAACATTATTTAGTATGTTTTTAAGTCATTTTAATTACGAGGACTCGGGGGGAAATGTCATCATAAACCACGTTTGCCATGTTATTAGCTTTACAAATTTGTCTTCATAAGTCATCCCAGATAGCACACATACATGTGGCCGACGTCGGCCGCAGAGCGGAACGTCGGCCTCATATCTGTAACATCTAATAAGGATCGGCCAGGCATAGGCGCGTGTCTTCAGTCAAAGCTCTATCTCCAGCTCGTCGGCTTTGAGTCGGATCACGACTGCAGGCCGATATGCCGCGCTTTTCTGTTTGCGCGTGACCATTCATCTCTGCAACCGACGAGAGAAATGGCGACTCCGGCGACATCTGTGTTGATCTGTAAGTTTTCACTTTAAGTAAATTAGAAAAATCTTTTTATAATTCTGTGACACTTAAAAGTTACTAAGGCACTCGGTTTACTACAGGCAGTTTGTAATCTCAATTTCTCGGAGGCGAAAGGCAGATGAGCAGCGGAATGCGAGGTTAGCCCAGCTTGTTTAGTTCAGAAAAGTTCTAAGTAGCCAAATTATCTGAACATATCCCGTCCTCTGCAAAATAAACGGATCAAGTCATTAAACTGGTAATGTTAGATGTTTAAAATGCTGCGTGACTTTGAACGTTCAAACACTGGAGAAGTTACCATGGTAACGGTGAACCGCAGTAAGCTGCAAAATCTCCGTCTCTCGCTGTTGCTTTCTCTGCTTTCGGGTGAGTTTAGTCCCTAAAATCACATAAATGATATAAAACTGTTCTGGATACATTTCTTACCTGTAATTGACACGCTTCTGTCGAATATTTACTTTATTGAAATAGTTTATTTTCTTCGGAAAAAGTCCGTTAGCATAACCGTTTTCAGAACTGTTTGGCTAATATACTGAGCTCTTATGAAAGTTTGCGTTTTTAATCACATCTTTATGTTCAGAAGAGAGGCTTTCATAGTTTTGCTAAGGTTTTGTTGGTAATCTGTCAAAGGGTAATTGAAAGTGAGCTAATTTATATAAACTGCTATATGACATCACTTACAGGAAGCGCGAAAATCAAATGAAACGAAATGAAATGATCTCTCATGGTAAACAAATTACCTCGGTTACATTTAATGTTTAATCATTTAATACCAATCACACTGAAGAAAAAATGTTCTGTGATTTCAGGAGTGAACAAATCTACAACACCGGAGGAGGAAGAGCTGCTGACAGGAGTAACTTTAGGAAACTCAGGTGAACTGAGAAAGCTCATTAAATAACTTCATACGCATTTTTTCCACAAAGGGTAACACTTTAGTATGGGGAACAATTCTCACTTTAAACTAGTTGCTTATTAGCTTGCATATTGGCTGTAATTACAGATATCAATGCCTTATTCTGCATGACCTTATTCTACAACATCCCTAAATCACACCTGATATCCACCCTTAAATGCTGTAACTACCTTACGGTCTATTAATAAGCAATATATTAAGAGTTTGAGGCAAAAGTTAATAGTAAATATGTTTTCCATTCCAAAGTGTTGCCCCACAAAATATTTTGCCTATATCACCATGCATGTTATTTTCTTTTGCAAAATTATTTTTTAATATTACAGTTTGTAAGGTTCTGACATCCAAACGTAAGTAACACAATATATATATATATATATATATATATATATAAAATGAAGTAAGCCTAAAACAAATTTTGTTAATAAATTTTTGTTTATATATTCTGTTTATTCTACTTTCTCTTACCTGCATTTCACCTTTGCTGTAGCTGGTTTGATTCTAATGAACCTGACATTATATAGGCTCTGTGATAAACTGTTTGTTATGTTTCTAGATTATTCCATGCTGATGGCCTGCACTCCTGTCCAAGAAAATCTCAGGCTAAAAACCATATAACCAGTAAGCAAATCCTCAAACATACACTACTGTTCAAAAGTTTGGGGTCTGTAAGATTTTTTTTGTTTGTTTTTGAAAAAAAAAAAAAAATCACATTTTAAAATCATTAAATGGTTAGTAGTTTAGCCAAAAATGAAAATAACGTCATTAATTACTCACCCTCATGTCCTTCCACACCCGCAAGACCTTCGTTCATCTTCAGAACACAAATTAAGATATTTTTGTTGAAATCCGATGGCTCAGTGAGGCCTGCATAGCCAGCAATGACATTTCCTCTCTCAAGATCCATTAATGTACTAAAAACATATTTAAATCAGTTCATGTGAGTACAGTGGTTCAAAATTAATATTATAAAGCAACGAGAATATTTTTGGTGTGCCAAAAAACAAAATAACGACTTATATAGTGATGGCCGATTTCAAAACACTGCTTCAGGAAGCTTCGGAGCGTTATGAATCAGCGTATCGAATCATGTTTCGTGTCAAACTGCTGAAATCACGTGACTTTGTCGCTTCGAACCGCTGATTCGATACGCTGATTCATTATGCTCTGATGCTTCCTGAAGCAGTGTTTTGAAATCGGCCATCACTATATAAGTCGTTATTTTGTTTTTTTGGCGCACCAAAAATATTCTCGTGGCTTTATAATATTAATATTGAACCACTGTACTCACATGAACTGATTTAAACATGTTTTTAGTACATTAATGGATCTTGAGAGAGGAAATGTCATTGCTGGCTATGCAGGTCTCACTGAGCCATCAGATTTCAACAAAAATATCTTAATTTGTGTTCAGAAGATGAATGAAGGTCTTACGGGTGTGGAACGACATGAGGGTGAGTAATTAATGACAGAATTTTTATTTTTGGATGAACTAACCCTTTAACCCCTGGTTGTTTCAGTGAGAGTGTCTGTGAAAAAAGCCCTTAGCATAAAATAATCAGCGAAATGAGTCTTAGTGGTTGTAGTTATGATAAACTTATGATAACAGGATGTTATGGTCATTAATATATTTTCTCTAGGTCTTTTTTTTAGTTATATGTATTTTTTACTGATACATTCTTAAATACGTTTTACTAAATATTTGGTAACTCTTTACAAGAAGTTTCATTTGTTAAACATTAGTTAATGTATTAACTAACATGAACTAACTATGAGCAATACATTTGCTGTATTTACTAATCTTCGTTAATGTTAGTTAATGAAAATACAGTTGTTCATTGTTTGTTCATGTTAGTTCACAGTACTTTAACTAATGTTAACAAGATTTTAATAATGTATTAGTATCTAATGTTAACTAATGGACCTTATTGTAAAGTGTTACCAAATACTTAAATACTTTAAATGCTGACTGGTTCAGGGGGGTCGACAACTTTAGGCATTCAAGTTATTTTTCACATAAATCTGGTCAGCTTACACACTGCTTATACTCAGCCTCTAAAATGTTTGAATTAAATCACCAATACAATATCAGGGGGTAAAGATGTCATTAGAGTTCTTACAATTATGGCTGTGCTCTTGTTACCAGATGAGATATGATCGCCAGCGTTTGGCGCTGAGATTCTTCAGGACGTGGCCTTGATGCCATGAAGATGGTGAGTTTCCCCAATAGCTGCCACTACCGAGATCAAGAGACTGATCACAACTTCAATCTGTATTAGTCTATTTTGATAGGTATATATGTAATGTGTCTTTTCTTTTTCATTACAGCCCATCACTGACAGGCTTTCCTGTGTAAACCATCATATTTATCCAAATGAGGTTTGTAAATGCATGAATTCTTTATATTTTACATTAATCATTAATTTTGAATAAAAATTACTTGTAGAAGAAAATGTGACAAGGCCTCTCACAAAATGCCATATTAAAGGAATATTCAGAGTGCAAGTCAAAACTGCTTCTTTTGGGCAATATTATGCTACAAATATCGTCTATTGAGCTAAAGTTAAATTGAACCTGGAATGGTGATTTATGTTACCAGATGCGATACTTAGTAATGGGCATGTACAATGGATTTTGAACTCTACTATTTTTATTGCAGGGTCTCTGGGATCCCCAGCTGAAGGCATGAAGACATCAGATCTTGGCCTGGACAGATGTACCAACAGTACACCACACCGACCTCTGCTTTTGCATGGATGGCTGATTACTACCATGTTCTGAGAGGGTATTACTATAGCAAAACTGAGCACCTGTGACACTGGGATTTCTAGTTGTAAAGAATAATCACACAATGTTTTTTAGATGTTGCAAACCTTTCTCTCTTACAAACAACACAACAGTTAAACCTTTTCAAATTCTTTTCTGGTGGTGCACAAGTCCTATTCTACGAAACAGAAATTAAGATATTCATATGCTCACATTTAAGCTGCGGACACATTACTTTGAGCATGCGAAATTTCTTCGGACACTGCAACTGGCGTGATATGACGTCTGCAGAGTCTTTTTATAAACATGAATTCAACATTGAACAAATAGTATATTCAAAATATAAAAATATACAGTCTACTCGACTTTACTACATTTTTTTTTTTAATTTAGCCATTAGGTCACACCTTCTTGTAGCGATTTTGTACTCTTTACACATAGTCGTGTGATGTGAATTTGCAGGTCAGAGTTCCAAACCAAACTTTTTGCAGTGACTTTACTGAAATATTCTCTACAGATTCCACTGTCACAGGTGCTCAGTTTTGCTACAATAATACATAATTGTATAATTTGAGACAATATCCTGATTAAATTTCCAGTCTCATTTTACCAATGACAAACCACGTCTATCTTATTAACTACTGTTCCTTTTGTGTATAATCAATATATAAACAAGTGATATTTAATTGTTAACGAGGGATTGGCTGGACCCTGCTGACCTAATCAGTATTTCTCGTCCAATGGTCATACTTTAATTTTCCGGTTTCTCTAGTATTGCATCCTTCTCATGGGCATTTAATGACTTTTCAGTGTGGGTTAAACCTCTTTTTTGACCCATAATATGTTTTTTTTTTTAAGTAATTAAAAATAGTTTTGTCTATGCTATTGAAATTGTGGGTTACATCTTTGTCACCTTTTTCACCCAAGGAGTTTACATTCCTGGCAATACAAGAGCGAGGAACTTACATTTTAATTACAAAGGAAAACCAATTCATCTGCTATATTCTTCTGTCCTCCGTTTTCAAGGGTAAGATTTCTTTATAAACTATCTACTCACCCATATGTCTTATTTTTGTGGAACACAAAAGGAGAGAGTCACAGTCTCAGTCACCATTAGAAAAGAAACGGATAGTGAATTATGACTGAGACTGTCAGTCTCTTGATGTTCTGCCTTACATTTCCTTTTGTGCTCCAATAAAAATAACATGTACAAAAGAACATGACCAGTTTTGTTCATGAGTAAATATTTAACTTGAGACTGTTAAGCCTGTAATTTTCATGTAATCCTCTGTATTTGAATGTAAATGCCTTCTCTATTAGTCATATTGACGGTTTGTATAGGAGGCTAAACATGCAGGCTATATGTAACTGTATTTTGTAAATATTAAAACAATGTTAACTGAATGTCATGTGTGATTATTACATAAGCATGCTCATTTATCTATTAGTATTAAGTATTTGAGATTTTTAAAAACGAAAATGTGTTAACTGTGTAAAACTTTAGCCCAGCTGAAATCAGCATCGTTTCAGCATAAGGTAAGCAAACGATCCGCGTCGATTTTCCGTTAGTTTTGAATGGCGTGTGTGACGTTGGTCTTTGATGTCGTGAGAAACATCGATTCTAGGTTGATTCTGTGTCAATGTGCTGTCTCGGTGTAGCCTGAAAGGTTCAGCCTAAATAAATAAAGGCCATATAAAGCCCCTGCACAGCGGCCAGTATTTACAGCTTTGCATCGTCCACGCATCGGCCAGAGAGCATTCGCGATCAGAGGCCGACGTCTCGGCGACATTTTCCCGATGAGCAAACGCTCCGTGAGCTACGTCCCGGCGATAGAACTTTGTCCATCGAGACAACATCGGCCCGACGTATGTGTGTTATCTGGGATATAAACAAGCACACACACACTTACATGTATTAATCTTTTTTTTTTTTTGTATTTATTTATTTATTTTTATCTTGGTGTGGTTTAAAGGGTTAGTTCACCCAAAAATGAAAATTCTGTCATTTATTACTCACCCTCATGGCGATCCACACCCGTAAGACCTTAGTTAATCTTCGGAACACAAATTAAGATATTTTGCTGAAATCCGATGTGAGGCCTCCATAGCCAGCAATGACATTTCCTCTCTCAAGATCCATAAAGGTACTAAAAACATATTTAAATCAGTTCATGTGAGTACAGTGGTTCAATATTAATATTATAAAGTGGCGAGAATATTTTTGGTGCGCCAAAAAACAAAACAAAATAACGACTTAGGCCTATAGTGATGGCCGATTTCAAAACACTGCTTCAGGAAGCTTTGGAGCGTGAATCTTTTGTGTCGAATCAGCGGTTCGGAGCGCCAAAGTAACGTGATTTCAACAGTTTGGTGGTTTGACACGCGATCCGAATCATGATTCGACACAAAAGATTCATAACGCTCCGAAGCTTCATGAAGCAGTGTTTTGAAATCGGCCATCACTATATAAGTCGTTATTTTGGTTTTTTTTGGCGCACCAAAAATATTCTCGTTGCTTTATAATATTAATATTGAACCACTGTACTCACATGAACTGATTTAAATATGTTTTTAGTACATTAATGGATCTTGAGAAAGGAAATGTCATTGCTGGCTATGGAGGCCTCAGTGAGCCATTGGATTTCAACAAAAATATCTTAATTTGTGTTCTGAAGATTAACGAAGGACTTACAGGTGTGGAACGACATGAGGGTGAGTAATAAATGACATTATTTTCATTTTTGAGTGAACTAACCCAACTTTTTGGCAAATTTTAACCTTAGGCTATTACACAAAATGTGTATTATACTAAATGTGATTTTTCTAATACACACTAACGTGTAACTTTGGGCTCTGCAAGATTTTAAAACACAATAAAAACAGTAAAATTGTTAAATATTATTAGGCTACAAACTGAAATAAATGTTTTGTCCTTTAATATATTTTAAAATGTAATTACACTTGTGATGGTGAAGCTGAATTTTCAGCATCATTACTCCAGTCTTCAGTGTCACATGATCCTTTAGAAATCATTTCTAATATGCTGATTTGCTGCTCAAAAACATTTCTTATTATTATCAATGTTGAAAACAGTTGTTCTGCTTAATATTTTTGTGAAAACTGTAATACATTTTTTCATGATTTCTTTGATTAATAGAAAGTTAAAAAGAACATTATAAATGTCTTTACTATAATGTTTCATCTATTTAATGTTGGATAAAAGTATCAATTTCCTTTTTTAATCTATATTGATGACTGTATTCATGTGCCCCAAATAATAAAATGATAATGCTATCTTTTGCCCAAAAACCATCCTGACACGTCATTGATAGGTTCTTTGACCAATTTTTTGTTTTCTGTCTGAGACCTCGAGGGGGCGCTACTGAATTTCAAATTACTGAAATGCCAGATGATTGCTAAAGAAATAGTCATAAAACACGCATCCATTCATACCGTGTGTCTCAATCAGCTCCCTAGTTCAGTAGTCAGGACACTGATCAGGGTATCAGCCACATTCACTTTCATTATACTGATTCACGACCTAGGGAGCTAGGGAACTGATTGAGACGCAGGGCCAGTTCCTCTGTAGACACACACACACACACAATGAAAAAGCAGAAGTCCTCCACACACTCTCTACAGTTTTATGTCACTTTTTAAAAACAGATCTTTGCCACTTCCTCCAGCACCACGCGTGCCAAACACGACTGTATCTGCAACAGCAAACCTTTGACATGGTGGCTGTGAGTGTGTGTGTTAAGGCAGACACGTGTCTGAAAGGTATTTGCTCATAATTTCCCCACAAGAATGACAACTATTCAGGTTGAAAGTGAGTGTTTGCATTTGTGCGTGTGAGAGGTTGGCGATACAGCAAACTCTAGAGAGAGGTGGGTCAGCTTTCCATTAACCATAGCAGGCCACATGAAAAGTCTGGGGGTTTTGCTGTCGTACCGTTTTTGCACATGGGGTTATACTGAAACAATGTCGTCATGACACTATTATAGAATATAAACTTGTCTGAATTACCCATCCTAAAGGTCAGGTTTGGCGTTTGGGACATATTTGACTCTTTAGAGCTCCAAAAATGTTTAAAAGTCACATAATATGTGCAATCTATACCAGAAATATAAATTCTGGAAATTCAATACCCAGCATGTGGTATCATCCTACAATACATTTTTCTCTGCCATCAGTGAATTTTGTAAATATTTAATGAAAAGAGTGTATGTGCAATTTTCCTAGGATCTTGTATTTTTCACATTCTTTTTTGTTGATTAAAATCTATTGTTATTATCTTAAAGACAACATCTTTATGTCTAAATCAAATAGAAGAAAAAATAGAAATATAAAAATCGAAATTTATTATTGTGATTAGGTGGTGGTGATGTTGTCACATTTAAAGACCTGCTGAAATGTCTTGGAACACGCAGCATTATTTGATGTGTTGACGTAATTTCAACTGAAACAGGAAGACAGGGCGATATATCGAACAGCCCCGCCCCTTTTTTTAAATAACCAATAGCGTTTCGTTTATATCACAGCTCGCCCGGAACAGTTAAACTCAGTAAAACCTGTTTCCTTTTAATATCTAACCGTTTCTCCTCCTAATCTCCTCTTTATCACTTTAATACAGCATTCTGTGCAGAATTTAAATGGGTCTGATACCTTTCGTGGTCTGAGCCAACTCGCGGATATGATCCACTCTGTGCTCTTGTTTCCCTGGGCCAGAGCAGACTGTGCTTGCGCTGCAGCTGTTTACATTATACTAACGCGAAAACGGACTTCATTCGCGTCAATGTAATCAGCGATTGGCTCTTATTTAGAAGGCGGGACTTATTCCGCCATATTGCGTGTTGCACTTTCTCCCATTCAAAACAATACGAGTGACGCATCTTGTGTTATTCTATAGTCTTGTGGATAGTGTAGGAGGGGGCGGGACTTCCGATTCTAGAGAGCATTTGATTGGACAGAAGATTTGATGAGAAGCTGAAGTGCGATATGATGTCATGAAAATCCATGATCCATTTAAGTTTTGAATGCTTATATCTCCTAAATGCGAATTTTGTCATTGTTTTGGAACACACCAGCTTATTCATAACACCAAGGCTAACATATTCATACTAAAAGCTAAAATACTTAAGTTTTGATTTCAGGGGGACTTTAAAGGAACACTCCACTTTTTTTTTTGAAAATAGGCTCAGTTTTCAACTCCCCTAGAGTTAAACAGTTGAGTTTTATCATTTTCGAATCCATTCAGCTGATCTCCGATCTCTAACCCTTTTAGCATAGCTTAGCATAGCATCCATGGTTCGGCAGCAAAATTCCTTCATTATTATGCTGGAATGAGAGTATAGTTCCTAGCCATATCGGCCTAGAAAATCGCAACTTTTCATTTTCCGTCGGTCTTAGTACACGATGTAACTACAGAAGAGTCAAGTTTTAAATAGGAAAAATATTGAAACTCTTTGGTCATTTTTGAGCGAGATGCTAACGGTCTAATCAGATTCAATGAACTATGCTAAGCTATGCTAAAAGTCGTATCATCTGAATGGATTCGAAAACGGTAAAACTCAACTGTTTAATTTTAGGGAAGTTGAAAAATGAGCCTATTTTCAAAGAAAGTGGAGTATTTCTTTAAATAAACATTTTATAAATTAAATATTTATGTAATAAAAATATACATAAAATATTTTTAAAAAGATAAAAATGAGGCATTCAAGAACTGCTCTTACAATAAATGTTTTTATACTTTTTATACTTACAAAAAAAAGTTTTATACCTTTTTTACTTGTTCATATTGATAAAAAAAAATCTAATTATTATTTTATTTATATTTTATATAAATAAATACAAATATTTTCTATTTTCAAAGGGGATAAAACGTAATTGTTTTAGTTTTAGATGAACTTTTTTCATAAGATTATGATTATTATTGTGATAGAATGTCACATTTAAATTAAAATAATGTAAAAAATAAAATGAGCTATTATTGAACTACTTAAATTATTATTTTTGTGATCATTTTAAATAAAGTAAATAATAAAACCATGAAATAATTATTGGACTACTTATTATTGTTAAAAATCCGAATGACATTTTTCCCCCTTGGGGTCTCATAGGCAGAAAGTGAAGGACACGAGTGTTTTACTGCAGTCACAGATCACAGCCATGTGATGCGCGGGGTGTGACTCAAACTTGCGTGGCCCGTGACATTAGTGAGTCTGGAAACTGACCAAAGGGGCTTCGCAACATTTTTCAGCCCTGTAAATGTATCAGACACAGCTGTGGAGAGGTAAGTGGAACTACTGCGTGACTTTTAACCCAATTTATTAAAAGCACGATGCTCGTGACGCTCGCGCGCCTCGCGATAAGGTGTTAGTTGCACAACGTGTTCATGTAGAAGAGAAATATCGCAACAAATTATTCTTGTGGTGCATAATGTCGCCGTAGTGCAGTAAAAAAGACAGAGAATCTCAACAAACACAGTGCTATTTCGTTCCTTTGGATTAAACTGACATGAAACGACGCAAAACAGGCAGTGCGAATATTGCATATGCTTTAGTTCACGTCTACTGCTCTTGCGCGGAAAATAGATCTGTTTTGAAAGTTCATGCATCTGTTTTTCTTCGTATTAGGGCCTAGTTCCGCTCATTCATATCTTTCCAGAAGCTTTAATGAACTTAAAACAATCATATCACACTGTAAATGTTGTGTAAGGGAAATGAGCAAGTATAAAGGAAACATTGAAATGCTCCTCTAGTTTAACGGGAACACCCACCTTCACACTGTAACTTCGATTATATTTGCAAATATAACTTACAGCTCCGAATCAACACTTGCATGCGATCATGGTTCATTTTTTATGGTAATAAGTCGCTTTTAATGTTCAGTTATTTGTATGATGGTATTACATAGCGCTTGTTTTTTATAAGGAAAAGCTGCAGTTTGACTCCGCCCACACACACTGTTTGTTTGTATCCATTCACGTGTTTTTGGACACAAAGTAGCGTTTTTCTCCCTTTTTATTAAGATGACTCATACAAGATGACAATTACAGGCAACATGTTAAACAAAAAACACTGCATGCTAGCAATGAACAGTAATTAAATATTTATGTAATAAATATTTAACATAAAATATTTTTAAATAGATAAATAAAAATTAGGCATTCAGTAACTGCTCTTACAGTAAAACAAAATATTTTTATACTTTTTTAATTGTTCATAATGATAAAAAAATCTATTTATATTTTATATAAAATACAAATCTTTTATATTTTAAAATGCGATATTGAACATTGTTTCATAAGATTTTAGGTTAAAATTGATACACAGCCAATTTACAATAGTTTCATCTTAATGTCAAGATGTTAGACTATGCAAATGTATTATTTAAGGTTGCATTGAATATACGCATGTGATTGATCACTTCATAAACTAACTGTACATTTTGTTGTTTTCATCGAGGCACAGAAGATCAGTGCCAAACAAGTCAAACATGTTGGTTTTTGTGACAGATAACTATGCAGTAGTAATGCGGGCTTCTTTCACCAAACCATATTATATTGTCATGCAGGTCTCTTTTTTTATCAGACATTTGTGTGGGTTTCTGTGCATGCTCAGGGTTTTTTGGAAGTGAGATTGTGGATGTGTCGGGGGTTTTTGCTTTTGAGACAGAGTTGTTAGATCTGTAGCATTTGATCGAGCGGAAACAGCACATGACTCAGTTGAGTTAGAGGAAGATAGACTGCTCAAACTTGCGCAGGTCACTTCCTCAAGACCACCACCAATCTTAAATCTGTTATCCTTAATCCTGACAATGAAGTATCTATCTATCTATCTATCTATCTATCTATCTATCTATCTAGCTATTTATCTAGCTATCTATCTATACCCTAAAAATATATCCTGTTAATTTTTACTGTAAAAGAAAAAAAAGGAACATCAGTTGTGGTTGCCGAAATTCACTGTAAAAAAAATTGTACAATGTGAATTGAATGAAAACATAATTTAAAAAAAAAAAAATATATATATATATATATATATATATATTATGATTTGGTGATTTTGTATGAATCCATACATGTTAATTGTGTGATAACTTGTTTTTTTTTTTTCTTTTGAAAAATGTAACTATTTCATAAGTTTCTGATTTCTTATGAATTTGTACGATGTGAATTTTACCGAAACGTATGATTTTTTGAAAAATGTAACTATTTTACGAGTTGGTGATTTCGTATGAGTTTGTACGATGTAAATTGTATGAAAACATGATTTTTTGAAAAACGTAGGCCTAACTATTTTTCATGAAGTGGCGATTTCGTATGAATTAATACAAATTGATAAGAATTAGTCACCAATTTATCGAAACATAAATTAGTTATGAATTAACATAAGTTTGTGTTGGTCGACAAAACACCATCAGGG
This sequence comes from Ancherythroculter nigrocauda, assembly GCA_036281575.1. Taxonomy (NCBI): domain Eukaryota; kingdom Metazoa; phylum Chordata; class Actinopteri; order Cypriniformes; family Xenocyprididae; genus Ancherythroculter; species Ancherythroculter nigrocauda. The sequence continues at coordinate 29,722,280 of VTFQ01000017.1, forward strand.
TAACACAAATGACACTAAAAAATGGCTTCTCTAACAAGTATAGGGTGGGACTTGATTTTGTCCATTGGGAATTGATTGGATGGTTGCGGTTTGCTATTGGTGGATCTCATGTGAGTGACAGGTTGCCCCGCCCTTGCGCCAGTAAACGCATCATCAGAGAAAAGAAAAGAGATGTCACTGCAAGAGGGAGGGGAAGTTATTTTGATTAAAGATTATGATAATGATGTACACGAATAAGTCTTTTAGAATAAATACTGCAATATTCCATTTAAAAAAATAAGAATTCTCAATTGTGATTTCATGGAAATTACCCAGTTAACAGGTTATTACTCTAGCAATTTTATGTAAAAAAAAAAAAAAAAAAAAGTTTAATATATTTTTTAGTGTATTTATCGTACAGTGTATACTAAACATTTTCTCATACAGAAAAGTCACAAACTAGACACTGTGTACATACTATACACTTATGAAAGAGTAGAGTTTTTAATATCAAATTTTAAACATAGCCATTGTGATATAATTTCTGTGTAAATAGAAGTAGGAAGAAAACGCTTGTCGGGTTTCTAAGTATTCGAAGTATTCTCGGGTTTCTAAGAAAATTGTGAATTACCTCGTCCTCTAACCCATCTGAAAATACAAACCGAAAGCACACTTAACACATGTGGTGTGTGGTGTGTGTTGCACATCCAGATGCGTGTCTTTGTTAAAATGTTCTGGTGTGTGTGTCAGAGAAGAGTGGCACTGTTGCAAATGGTAGGATAGAATTCTTCCTCTGCATTTTTCTTCACATGAATGGAAGGAAATTGGTACAGGGCCGCCGCCTCCTTCCCCTCCACAGAATCTCTCTTTCATTGTTTTTTTCTTTTCTTCTTTTCCCTATTTTATGGGAGCAGGAAATAACTTGTTCGTTTTTTATTTCTTTGAACAAGACAGATATGTGCTGTGTAGTGTGAGATATTTCAATAGTAGCAACACGACTATACTCAGTTTACACAGTCCTTCAATCTGTTCTGTATTAGTGTGTTGTGTCTTTTCTAACTAATTTGCACTGGTTTTCCAGTAATGGATGATGAGAAATCAAAGTCCATTGGAATTATAAATATACATTCACTGGCCACTTTATTAGGTACACCTTGCTAGTACTGGGTTTGAGCCCCTTTTGCCTTCAGAACTGCTTTAATTCTTTATGGCATGGATTCAAAAAGATGCTGGAACCATTCCTCAGAGATTTTGGTCCATATTGTCATGACAGCATCATGCAGTTGCTTCAGATTTGTCGGCTGCACATCCATGATACGAATCTCCTGTTCCTCAATGTCCCAATGGTGCTCTATTGGATTGAGATCTGGTGACTGTGGAGGCAATTTGAGTGTAGTGAACTCATTGTCATGTTCAAGAAACCAGTTTGAGATGATTTGAGCTTTGTGACATGGTGTGTTATCCTACTGGAAGTAGCCATCAGAAGATGGGTACACAGTGGTTATAAAGGGATAGACATGTTCAGCAACAAGGCGGGCTGTTGCATTTAAATGATGCTCTGTTGGTACTAAAGGGGCCCAAAGTGTGCAAATAAATGATCCCCCACACCATTACATCACCAGCAGCCTGAACCGTTGATACAAGGCAGGATGGATCTATGCATCTATGTTGTTTATGCCAAATTCTGACTCTACCATCTGAATGTCGCCGCAGAAAGTCAGTTTGAATTGTAGCCTCAGTTTCCTGTTTTTAGCTGACAGGAGTGGCACTGGTGTGTCTTCTGCTGCTGTAGCCCATCTGCTTCAAGGTTGGATGTGTTCAGAGATGCTCTTCTGCAGACCTCAAGTGTAATGAGTAGGGCTGGGATAATAAATAGTTGAATCGCGAATCAAGAAATGATTCTCGAATCGATTCTGAGCTTAGTTTTTAACAGCAGATGGCACTGCATGCTTTAAGGCAAGAACACACCAAGCCGACGGTCGGCCGTCGGGCAGTTTTTCTTCGTCGCCCGACTAAGTTTTCTCAGTGTGTTCCTCACCGTCGGCTGAAGTTGGTTCTCGTCGGCTTTTTTTCGGCCGATTCGAAATGTTGAATCGGCGTCGGAGCTCGTCGGTCCGTCGGGCCATCTGATCATTCAGATTGGCTGTTCAGATACTGCCACCTGCTGGTACGGAAAGGCATTTCATCTTACGCAGGCGCAGAACGGACGTGCTACTTGGCCGTCGGCTTTTTTTTTGGTCGATTCGAAATGTTGAATCGGCGTCGGAGCTCGTCGGTCCGTCAGGCCATCTGATCATTCAGATTGGCTGTTCAGATACTGCCACCTGCTGGTACGGAAAGGCATTTCATCTTACGCAGGCGCAGAACGGACGTGCTACTTGGCCGTCGGCTTTTTTTTTGGTCGATTCGAAATGTTGAATCGGCGTCGGAGCTCGTCGGTCCGTCAGGCCATCTGATCATTCTGATTGGCTGTTCAGATACTGCCACCTGCTGGTACGGAAAGGCATTTCATGTCACGCAGGCGCAGAACGGACGTGCTACTTGGCCGTCGGCTTTTTTTCGGCCGATTCGAAACGTTGAATCGGCGTCGGAGCTCGTCGGTCCATCGGGCCATCTGATCATTCTGATTGGCTGTTCAGATACTGCCACCTGCTAGTACGGAAAGGCATTTCATCTCACGCAGGCGCAGAACGGACGTGCTACTTGGCCGTCAGCTGTTTAGCGTTGGTTTGGTGTGTCAGGCCAACTTTGGACACAGACGCTGCCGACGTGAGCCAAATCCACAGTCTGCTTTCGTCGCCACTAGTTCGTCGGCGTCGGCTTGGTGTGTTCTGGCCTTTAGAAACAGCCGTACTCTGCTCTCTTCCAATTCCTTACACACACCACTTGAATTACAAAGGTGTTTGCAGTGGGCTGTTTACATTAATCTAGCGTCATAAAAGCATTCTGAGGTGCAAGTACATAGCCGAAGTACACAAGCACTCTTCTTCGTGAGCATTTGAGCATGCGGTTAAAAACTAGCCTAGAGCGCCATCTGCTGTTAAAAACTAAGCTCAGAATCAATTCAAGAGAGAAACGCGATGCATTTGTAAAATCTCTGAATTGACCTTGAATCGCAATGAATCGATTTATTCTCCCAGCCCTAGTAACGAGTGCTTATTTGAGATACTGTGTCCAGCTTGAACCAGTGTGGCCATTCTCCTCTGACCTCTGGCATCAACAAAGCATTTCTGCCCACAGAACTGCCACTCACTGGATATTTTCTCTTTTTCGGATAATTCTCTGTAAATCCCAGTAGATCAGCAGTTTCTGAAATACCCAGAACAGCCTGTCTGGCACTAACAACCATGTTAAAGTCACTTAAATCACATTTCTTTGCCATTCTGATGCTCAGTTTGAACTCAGCAGAGTGTTTTGACCATGTCTACATGCCTAAATGCACTGAGTTGCTGCCATGTGTTTGGCTGATTAAATATTTGCATTAACGAGCAGTTGAACAGGTGTACCTAATAAAGTGGGCGGGGTGTATATATATATATATATATATATATATATATATATATATATATATATATATATATATATATATGTGTGTGTGTGTTTGTTCACATTCTTTGTGGTGATCTACTTTCATATACACTCTAACACACATAACCTACTGGATATTGCGGTTTCACCCTTGTAAAGTGTCTCTTTCAAAAATATGTATAAAGGTTGTTCATAATACTGAAGTAGATGCTCACATGCACGTTTAAAATGTGATTGCTCATTCGCTAACACGCTCATTCTGCTAATTACTCTATATTATGCCTCATAGCCACAAAATATTACAAGGACCGCAATTTGTGTTTTTGTGCTTTTGTGAATGTGGGTCAGTAGGTTTGTCTGGAGTTTGTTTAAAATAAAACAGGACTTGTTTGTACATGTCATGTCAAACAGTGTGGAAGAGATCATGTGCCCCGAAGACTACACACCCTCCTGCAGATAATGACTGTTCATATGGTTCTGCAGCATACTTGCAATGTATTCTTTTCTCATTTTTCTCAGGTTACACCAATCTGATACCTGGATCTGTACTTGACACCTAAACTGTCCTTTTTTTAAAACATGTCAGTTATCAGGCAGACAGTACTGACCCAGTCTGTTAGGCATGGTTGTTACTGTCAAGCTGAGAAAGAAAAGAAAAAAAAAAAAAACGCACCAGATGCAATTGCATCAGATATCAGAAACACTATCAGGATAAAAAAAGTGGAATGTGTATCTCTGCACATCTCTAAAAGTCAAACGCTACATGCGTCAGTGGTTTTATATTTTGATCTTAATGTGTCCCACACGTAGTACCAAAATTTTTTAAAGAAATTCCCCCAGTATTTTAATTGTGGGTGATTGTGAAATAATCTTTTTGTGAAATAAGAGACTAGAAGAATTTGTGTAAATGATTGTGCATGTTATCATCAAAATAATTTCCTTCTTCTTATTGGTACTTATAAGAAAAATAAGAAATCATGAACTGAAAAAAATGTATAATGTAATATAAAATTATATAATTGAGTACTTGTTTGAATCAGGGTTATCGACACTAAAGCTCAAAGTATGCTTCGTCCGTCCATATGATGGTCCGCGCACTGCCCGTGTGACATCATTTTCGTCATTAGGAGGGTCCATGGACGTCCACACACCTCGTCCACCATGTGCAGCCCAATTTTTGTGACCATGCGGATGGTGTGCGTACAACAGCACATGTGCGAGTGACTTAAAGTCCAATAGAGCAAAAAACACTTCCTTGTGTTTATTTTGTAAAAAATAAAATTTTGCACTGCATTTTACTTGCAGTAAACATTTTTAATCTACTTATTTTTAATAACAGTTGACTGTCTGATTGAAATGGACGTTCCTCTGATTAAAAAACAAGACTTTACTGTTCAAATGTTTTGGGGTCAGTACAGTTTTTTTTTTTTTTATCTGAAGGATCATGTGACACTGAAGACTGGAGTAATGATGCTGAAAATTCAGCTGCATCACAGGAATAAATTACATTTTAAAAAATATTAAAATGGAAAACCGTTATTTTAAATTGTAATAATATTTCACAATATTACTGTTTTTGCTATATTTCTGATCAAATAAATGAAGCAAATCATTAAAAAATCTTACCAACCCCAAACGTTTGATTACCGTAATATTGTGTAAATAAATAAATAAAAATATCTGTTGAATGTCATCAAAAGGCTAATATGGCTCAGCTATCTCTTTCAGTGTAAGTTTGTGTGATGTTCTGCTTTTCCTCTGCTGGGCGTTAATTGTAATTGTAAATGTCTAAACATTTAAGTTTAGGTACCAATCATCTCCATAGCACAAAACATGCTGTGCGATTTATACCACAAAATTCCATACTTAATGTTCAGGGTTTCTTCAAATCCCTTTTCCTAAATATGAGCAGATGTAATCTTAGCAAGCACCTCAAATTAGCAGTTAATTCACTGCTGTTTTGAAGCACTGACAGCTGCACGTTTGATCTCAGCCTTTGTTTGAACGGTTCAGGATTGTTTTTCATCGTTACTGAAAAACTGCAATTAAACAAAGCAGCCATCTGGAAATGAAACAACCTGTTTGATAAAGCAGACGTTCCGAATGCCTGTCTTTTGATTGACTCCATGCCCTTTGTTTTTGCCTGTAGGTCTGGAATGTCATTATGGAGCAGAACAGCCTTCAAGATCTGAATAAAAATTACACAGTGCCAGTACAGAACGACCAGGTCTGACCACACACACAGACACACACCGCCCACGTGTGCAGCTGCTGGCACAGGCCTGGGCTCACGTGGCATGCGCTGTTATTACACTCATCAACGGCAGACAGAAGCTTTTATGAATCATCAATCCAATAATACTGACATTATCACGCTACTCTGACTCTCACTTAACACTGTCTCTTTCTGTTCCTCTATCTGTCTCTAAGGGGAACATGCTATTACATTTTACATGTACATTTATACATATGGCAGATGCTTTTATACAAAGCAACTTGGTACACATTTTATCAGTTCTTGATATCCCTGGGAAACGAATCCATCACCTTAGCATTGCTTGCACCATGCTCTTCTGTTTGTGCTACAGGAAGATTATGGATATGGATATGAATACTATTCGGATCTGTCCAACTTCCTCATTGAGAAAAAGATTGGTCGTGGTCAGTTCAGCGAGGTTTATAGAGCCACGTGTCTACTGGACAACCGGCAAGTGGCACTAAAGAAAGTACAGGTGAACATTTACATAAATTGAAATGTATACTAAGCACAATGCCTAAATCTTCTGTATGCATAGTATTCCTAAATAATCTATTACATTTGAAAAAAGTGCAATGTATAACCAGTTAAACTGTGTGGAATTGAGAATCCCATCATGCAATACGCTTGACTTAAACCTTACATTGCCAGTGTGACAAATGAACCAAGAATGAATTTTACCATTTATTACTCAACATTTAATCAGACGTTTACACAAAATCTTTTCCTTGACTCACCAATGAATCATCAAAAGTTAACAAAATTGGATTCAAATGTATAATAATATAATATAATATAATATAATATAATATAATATAATATAATATAATATAATATAATATAATAATACAATGCTAATATAATATAATAACACACTGCCCGGCCAAAAAAAATTCGCTGTTTGGATTTAAATAGGCAAATGCTAAAGAGACTATGATTAGATCATTATAGCTTTTCATTTCGTAAACAACCATGTTGGAAGACACATCATGGCCGTATTCCAGGATGACAAAGCCAAGATTCATCAGGCTAAAAATTGTGTAAGAATGGTTGGGAGGGAGGATGAAGAATCATTTCACACATGAATTGGCACCTCTGAGTCTTTGGGATGTGCTGGAGGAGACTTTACAGAGTGCTCACCTCTTGCATTGTTAATATAAGATCTTGACCAAAAATTTATGCACCTCTTGATGGAAATAACATCACAAAATTTATTTCCATCAAGAGGTGCATCAATCCTGGAATATGGCCATGATGTGTCTTCCTACATGGTTGTTTAAGAAATGAAAAGCTACACACTCCATCAATAAGGGTTAGAAGTAGGGCTGTCAAACGATAAATTGCGATTAATCGCATACAAAATAAAAGTTAAAGTTTGCATAATATATGTGGGTGTACTGTGTGTAATTATTATGTATGTATAAATACAAATACATTCATGTATATATTTGAGAAATATTTATAAGAATATGTTTATGTAATTTATATTTTACGTAAATATTTTACGTAAATATTTTGTACATAAATAACATATTTCTCTTAAATATATACATTTATTTGTGGGTATATATATATATATATATATATATATATATATATTACACACAGTACTCACACATATATTATGCAAACTCAAACTTCTGTTTTGTATGCGATTAATTGCGATTAATCATTTGGCAGCCCTAATTAGAAGAACTGTTGCCAAACATATAACATGCTATTGATCACTGCAATAATTATCCAATCATAGACTCTTAAGCATTTGCCTATTAAAATCTAAACAGCGATACCTTTTATTTATTTAAGTTTTTGGGCCAGGCAGTGTATAATATAATTAATATAAGGAATATATATAATGAACTATATTAATGAACCAGCATGAATTTTAACATCTTAATCACCAAACGTTAAGACATTTTTAAAAAAAATTGGATTAAAACGCAATATAATATAAAATAATATGAATAATTATAAAAAGTATAAATAATTATAAATTAAATTAAACATTCAATGTAGTGGTCATGTGACCAATGAACCATGCATAATTTGTATCTCTTTCTTGATACACCATTTAATCACTAAAAGTGTTTTTTGTTTACGCAAAATTGGATTAAAAATGCAAATTAATATAAGTAAATATATAAAAATGTATATTTATGTCACATTAAATTAAATATGCAATGTAAATGAGGTCATGTGACAGTGTGGCATTCTACTTTTATCTTTACATTTTGTATACTGTTTTTATTTAGTATTTTTAAGAAATAGTTGGCAGTAACCAGTATATACTGTGCACAGTAAGTAGTATACCAGCATTCCATTGCAATCATAGCCTAGATCTTCAAAATCCTGAGCAATTTCATGTGAACTTCTAAGAAATCTTGTTTTCAAGATGGTTGAAAGAACCGTTTAAGATGTTGACAGATTGACAGACAGTTAAATCTGTCAACATCTTAAATCACGGTTCATTCAACATTTTTGAAAACAGAATCCTCTACTAGATGAAAACAAGATTTCTCAGAAGTGCGCCGCAAGCGATTTTAAACCGGTGCACATTTATCTGTGTGTTTAGGTGTATGTTGTAATATTAAGATGTTTCCTCAGATCTTTGAAATGATGGATGCTAAAGCCCGGCAGGACTGCATTAAAGAGATCGACTTGTTAAAGGTTAGTAGCATGTTTTTTTTTGTTTTTTTTAACTCATGCATATGTCTCTATATGACATGTGACAGTTTGTGATATATTACGTTTTCATTCTGTAATTGCAGCAACTGAACCATCCAAATGTTATAAAGTACCTGGCCTCATTTATTGAAGACAACGAGCTTAATATCGTTCTGGAGTTAGCAGGCGCTGGTGACCTGTCCCAGATGATTACGGTCAGTCTCATTTGACACATGAACTGTGTGAATTTTAGCGGCATCTAGCGGTGAGGTTGCGAATTGCAATATAGAGAAGCTACGGCGGCCAACACAGGACAGAGATGTCATTGTGTGAGACAGCAGAGCGTAGCCAGTCAAGCAAACACCCTCAGATGATAGAAACATGCCGGCACAAAAAATGGCGATTTAACATGTAAGGGGACCTGCAGAGTATGTATAGAAATGGCCCATTCTAAGGTAATAAAAACATAATGATTCATTATGTAAGGTCTTTATACACCACTGAAAACATAGTTATGTATATTATATTGCATTTCTGTCAATAGATCCTCCTAAAATTTACACATTGCACCTTTAAATGGCCAAATATTTTTTGGAATCCCATTTCTTGTTTTAAAAATTGAATGTGCAAGTATCAGTGTTATTTTATAGGGGTCCTATTATGCTTTTTTACATGTTCAACTTTCTTTAGTGTTGCTGTTTGAGCATGAAAAATCATCTGCAAAGTTACAAAACACAATGTCAATCAAAGGAAGTTATTCTCTATGTCAGTGCGCACTGTTTCTGAACTCCCTGAAATGCCTTCATTGTAGTCTTGAGTTTTCTTCCAGGAACGTACATGTCACAATATTCCTCATTTAAATAATTCCTGCCCAAGTTATATGCAAAAAGGGGGCAAGGACTGGTTGAGTTGCGTTAGCCCCTGTCTCAAATGGCACACTTTATGTGCATTTGCACAAGACGGCAGGTTGTTCCATTTGTCATTTTTAGGTTTCAGATGGGTGCGCACTTTTGCTTAGCCCGAAATAAAGCGAAATGAAACTTCTACCCGCATTACATCATGAAAGTGTGAAAGGACCTTAATAGTGTGTTGAAGATTGATAAGGGGTGTGAGATTTCCGAAACTCTCGCAACGTCAGCCATTCATAACACACGGATCCAGCCAACCAATCAGAGCACACTGAGCTTTTCAGAAGGAGGGGGAGGACCTAAACAAAGCTTTACTGACAGACTGGGAAGAGAGGTGCTGCAATAGTGTAAAATATATTTAAAAAATCATGTGTTTTTTTGAACATTCAAAGCATGAAATCATGTTCTAGTAGACCCCAAACACAAAATCAAGAAAAGGTTATAATAGGTCCCCTTTAATACCATTGATATGCTATTATAGTGTTTGTTAATATTTTAAATTAGGTTTCATTTTTATATTTTCTGTTTTCATTTCAATTTTAGTTAAAGTTTTAGTAATTTAATTGTGTTTTTGACATTTGCATTAGTTAATTAGTTTTTTAAATGTCTATATAGTTTTTTATTATGTTTTAGTTTTACTTGTTTTAGTACTTCATCTTAAATTTAGGTAACATTCCTTTTATTTTTTTATTAAAGTTTGTTTAATTTTATTTCAGTTAATGAAAATGTTTTTTATGGTTTTAGTTTTGGTTAATGATAATAACCCTGGCATGTGTGTAGTATTTTAAGAAGAAGCGGAGGTTGATTCCTGAACGAACGATATGGAAGTATTTTGTGCAGCTCTGCAGCGCGCTGGAACACATGCACTCCCGCAGGGTCATGCATCGAGGTAAACGCACAAACTGTCTTTCTAAAAGAGACACGCATGATTTATTTCATTGATGTGACCCTATTTCTTTTGTACTCCTGCCAATGTTTGTGTGTGTATCAGATATAAAACCAGCCAACGTCTTCATCACAGCTGCTGGAGAGGTCAAACTGGGTGACCTTGGACTAGGCCGATACTTTAGCTCCAAAACCACTGCTGCACACTCTCTTGGTACCACTGGCCATCCACACAAACCCTCAAATAAACACAATTCATGCATACACATTGACTGAAATAACAGAACCAATGTCCTGCCAATACAATATACTTTCTAAATACACAAATGTGCTTAATGTGTAAACTTGCTTATTGTGTATCTGTGTCCTTCCCAGTTGGAACTCCATATTACATGTCTCCCGAGAGGATTCATGAAAACGGATACAACTTCAAATCAGACATCTGGTCCCTGGGCTGTTTGCTGTATGAGGTATACAAACACATCTGTATTCTATACACATATAATGTCTCGTATACTCACCCAGGCTGCATTTAACTGATCAAAAATACAGTAAATTCAGTAATATTGTGAAATATTATAACAATTTAAAATAACTGTTTATTATATAAATATATTTTAAAATGTAATTTATTCCTGTGATGCCAAGCTGAATTTTCAGCATTAATCTAGTCTTTCAGTGTCACATGATCCTTCAGAATTCATTCTAAGATGCTGATTTGCTGCTCAAGAAACATTTCTTAGTATTATCAATGTTGAAAACAGTTTAATATTAGTGTGAAAACCATGATACATTTCTTTCAGGATTTCTTCAGAATAAAAATTTGTATTTATTTGAAACAGAAATGCTTTGTAACATTATAAAACAGAAATTTCTTAATAAATCTAATGCAAAGTATTTCTATATATGGATTTTTTTTTTTCATTTATGGTGGATTGTTTGCATATTATGTTAAGTTTGTGTATAGTTTTACCAATAAAATCTAGTTCAAGTTGTTGCATACTGTTGATTACCAATAATTTTTTTTTTTATTTGTCCCTTAATTTGAATAAACAAACAAAACAAACTTTTTTACACTAATGCACTTGCAATCAAAGTCTATAGGGCAAGACATTGCACCAGATTAAATGTCGAAATACAATCTTTTTTGAATGTTGAGCTACAAGGGTTAACATGAAGCTAGTGATGGTGTGACTGTCAAGTATTAAGCCTGGCATCTTTCCGACAATACTAGCGAGGACATCAGAAAGAGACTGATCATTTCCTTTAAAGGATGTCATGAAAGATATTTCTGTCTCTGTCAGATGGCAGCTCTACACAGCCCCTTCTACAGCGACAAGATGAACTTGCTCTCATTGTGCCAAAAGATCGAACAGTGTGATTACCCACCTCTCCCATCAGAGCACTACTCACAGAAGGTAAAACACACACACACACACATTTAGGGGCCATTCACACAGAGCATGTTTTCCATTCCACTGCACTACTTTTCCATTGTTTTTCAATGTAAACAGATGGACATCTTTAACCGTTGCACTCGCTTCTCTCGTCTTTTGCAGTATCTTGCGCATCGCATGGCATTCTAAAAACACGGCGCCCAAGTTAAAAGAAGTTCAACTTTAAAACAACAAAATAAAAACGCGTATCCACTGACCTGCGTCTCGTGTTTTTAAAAGCTAAACTGCTTTCTGTGAACTGGATCTTCCAATGAGGACAAAATCACATAATGCCCAAATATTGGGTGAAATTTCAATTAGAGCAATTTTAAATTGTCACATCATAGTGCTGAATTAAATAGTTGTAGGGTTAAGGAAATGCATTAAAGCATGCAAATAATTCAATATTTTAATGCCATTGGTTTAGCATGTGAAATTTAGCCAAAGTGCTTTATAGCAGAAAGGAAAAAAACAAAAAAAGAAAGTTTGGAGTTGGTAATATTTTATAATGTTTTTGAAAGAAGTTTCTTCTGCTCACCAAGGCTGCATTTGTATGATCAAATATACAGTAAAAATAGTTAAAATAACTGTTTTCTACTTTAATATGTTAAAATGTAATTTATTCCTGTGATCAAAGCTGAATTTTCAGCATCATTACTCCAGTCTTCAGTGTCACATGATCCTTCAGAAATCAATCTAATATGCTGATTTGCTGCTTAATATTTTTGTGGAAATTCTGATCTGACTTTTTCATGATTCTTTGATGAATATAAAAGCTCACAAGAACAGCCTTTATCTTTTGTAACAATGTAAATGTCATTTTTGATCAAGTTAATGTGCCTTTTTTCAAATTTTACTGACCCCAAACTTTCAAACATAGAAATGCTATGATGCCTGAAGATGCTGTATAGGTAGTCAGCTTACTAGATTTTGTAACAGCACATCTTAACAATCATAGCATGAAGATACAAAGTCACTGGCTGCGTCTGAAATCACATACTCCCTTGAGTAGGTACTTATTTTGAATAAGCACTTTGCGAGCGCTAAAAAAAGCATGTTCTATATCACGGTTTTTCAAAACTGCACATTTTGTATGTCTCCCTGTCTCGACACACCCACTTCAGGTTGTGGCTGACTCTACTGATGACTTGAATCAGGTGTGTTAGATGAGGGAGACACAAAATGTGCAGTGCTGGGGTTCCAGGACAGGTTTGAAAACCCTTGTTCTATACAGGGAGTGCAGAATTATTAGGCAAGTTGATTTTCTGATCATATTTTTTTTCCAAGCACATTTTACCAATTCCAATCCACATCAATCTTAATAACTACTATTAATATTGTTTTTAATCATTTATAAGTGATATATAATTGTTCATGAAGGCTGTAAATGAAGAATGCCTTATATTCAGGTGTGCAGAATTATTAGGCAGGTTTTCTTTTACAGATAAAATGAGCCAAAAAAGAGATTTAACTCAGACTGAAAAGTCAAAAATTATTAAATACTCATGAGAAGGACGCAATACTAATGTAATACTAGAAATTGCAAAGTTAAAGCATGACCATTGGACAGTGAAATGCTCATTGGGTCAGCGGGGTCATACAAAAACAGCTGGAGAAGAAAAGACACGTTAACTGCAAAATAATTAAGAATTAAGGTGAAGAATTAAGTGTGAAACCATCAGGAACCCTTTAGTCTCCAGCGCCACCATTTCCCAGTACTGAAACCTACCTGGAGTCTCCAGAAGTGTGAGGTGTCAGGATCTCAGAGACTTAGGTTAGGTGAAGAATCCTAAAAAGCGACCTGCTCTTAATAAGAATCACAAGCTGAAGTGTTATAAAGTACATGAAGACTGGGTTTTTATAGGCCTAACCTAAGTCTCTGAGATCCTGACACCTCACACTTCTGGAGACTCCAGGTAGGTTTCAGTACTGGGAAATGGTGGCGCTGGAGACTAAAGGGTTCCTGATGGTTTCACACTTAATTCTTCACCTTAATTCTTAATTATTTTGCAGTTAACGTGTCTTTTCTTCTCCAGCTGTTTTTGTATGACCCCGCTGACCCAATGAGCATTTCACTGTCCAATGGTCATGCTTTAACTTTGCAATTTCTAGTATTACATTAGTATTGCGTCCTTCTCATGAGTATTTAATAATTTTTGACTTTTCAGTCTGAGTTAAATCTCTTTTTTGGCTCATTTTATCTGTAAAAGAAAACCTGCCTAATAATTCTGCACACCTGAATATAGGGCATTCTTCATTTCCAGCCTTCATGAACAATTATATATCACTTATAAATGATTAAAAACAATATTAATAGTAGTTATTAAGATTGATGTGGATTGGAATTGGTAAAATGTGCTTGGAAAAAAAATATGATCAGAAAATCAACTTGCCTAAAAATTCTGCACTCCCTGTATAGTGTGAATGTGTGTAGTATGAATGTAATCCAGACATACTACATTCTCCATGTTGCCAGAGTTAGTTGCGTGCGTCACCACCCTTCACAAATCCTCTCCCGTGGCCTCATTGGATAGTAAAGCGTCTATAGTATGTACACTTCAGAATCTCGCCAGAAGTAGTAGGTCATCCTGGTACTTTTTGCCTACTTCATTTATGAGTCTTTTGAACAGTCACATACTGTTTTTCAGCTGCTATATAGTAGGGAAGTATGCAATCTTTTATAAACTACACACCTTGTATATGTTTCAGCTCAGAGATCTGGTCAGCATGTGTATCAACCCAGATCCCGACCAGCGGCCCGACATCAGCTTCGTCCTGCAGTTCGCCACACAGATGGAACGGTGGACGGCCAGCACCTGATACAAGCACACACACACCTGAAGCCAGGAGAACCATTGTGCAAACCTGTGATCTCTGCTCTCTCAATCAAACTGATCAAGCTATAGAAATGAGTAAAGAGAGAATGCCAACAGTGTCTATACAGTTTCAAGCTGAGCATTTCTCTAGATTTGTATTGAAAGGAATGCCGCTATATATTGTTGTGCCTTCAATTGATGCATCACAGTGCTGTATGCTGATTGGTTTAGAGAAAGTTGGTTAGGTCAGGTGACCCAGTGCCTCATGTTGATTGTCAAAGCAAGGTGGTTCTGTTTATACATACATTTTCTGTAGGCCTATATTCATAACAACATATAAAGAGCCTCACATTTGAGTTACTTATCGCTCTGTTTTTCTGATACACGCATACATACACACACACACACACACACACAGTTGTTTAGTGTTTTCCAAGGAAACACTCGTTAGCGAGATCTTGTTCTCTGGTCAAATATCTACCATGTGAAAGTACTCATTATATTCATTGTTCCAAAGAGATGTTCTTTTTAAGGAATTTGGAAACATTTCCTCATGTTAAAATGTGTAATTAACAATAAAATGTAACTAAACATTGACTTTGTGACAGCATTGTTGTGAAGAACATCTGAAGTGCTTTAAACACTTTATTAAACACTAAATTGGGAACTGGCAGCTCCTATTATCTAAGGCCCCCTGGTGATAAACAAATGATGTATTGTTATAACTACCATTTATCAAACAAAACATAATTCATGTTGACCTCCAGCTACATTAAATGATACCTTGTTTTAATGAATCAAAAATCAAACGTTTACTCAGGCAACACAAGCACTTATTTGCATTTCAACAACACCTGACTTACGCTACTGTTATTTGAGTGTATCTTTACAACGCAAAGACTATATTCATAATTTCTGGAGCATGCAGTACGTACACTACCATTCAAGGGTTTGGGGTCAGTACTTTTTCCTTTTTTTTAAATCAATACTTTTATTCAGCAAAGTCATAAAATGGATCAAAAGTGACTATACATTTATAATGTTTCAAAAAAATTCTAACAAATTAAATTAAGAACTTTTTGTTCATCAATCGCATTTCACAAAAAAATATTAAGCAGCACAATTGTTTTTAACAAAAACAATCAGCATATTAAAATGATTTCTGGAGGATCATGTGACACTGAAGACTGGAGTAATGATGCTGAAAATTCAGGTTTGCGTCGCAGGAATAAATTATTTCTTAAAATATATTAAAATAGAAAACAGCTATTTTATAATGTATTAATATTTCACAATATTACTGTTTTTACTGTATTTTTAATCAAATAAATGCAGCCTTGGTGAGCAGAAGTGACTTAATTAAAAAAAAAATCGTACCTTAATATTTTTTGACTCAATATTTGATTAGACTGCCGTACTACGTAAACATGCAAAATAAGGAGTCATCTAAAATAAATTATACCTCAATAAATTGGCATGCTTTAAGAAAAGAACAAGAGCAAGAATACAACGAGATACACATTTAAAAAAAAAACCCACAAACTTCAACTCAAAACTTCTTTTATTGGAAATAATGAAAAATTACTAAACCACCACATAATACTTGGGGGCAAACAAACAGATTAAAGTGTAGTGGGTTTTGTCTTCTCAGGAGGTATCCATGGTGTGCACACTTTCCTCTACCACCTCTAGGTTCAAAGGAATCACAACCTTCGTCAGAACCCCGGTAGTTCCATGCTTGTACCTGTAGCTTCCGGTTCTGTGAAGAGAACACACAAAAAATAAAGAATTAAAACAATTAAAGAAGATGCTGCTCCTGCATCTCTAATCAGGACTGAAACACTGCATGTTTTTCCACATGAAAAAAAAAATTATCCAAATGGAGAAATACACTTTGGTGCTCTTAAAAAAAAAAATATGTATAATGTTAGCAGAAGATTGTAAGAGAAAAACCAGCAAACAGCTTGTCAACAACTAAACTACTCCAAACTCACACTTGGTTAGTCAAACACATGCAGGTTACAATTGCGATGCGGGTACTCGTTTTAACACGGTTACTCACACAGGGCGTCCATCAATGTTATCCTCCCTTAAAAGCGAACAGTGAAGCATGAGCCTTTCATTTAGTAAAATAGTATCATTTAGTATCATGCAGACATGTGGCCGCCTTCATCACCAGAATGTTAAAGGGATAGTTCACCCAAAAATGTTGTTCCAAAACCATAAGACTTTAGGTCATCTTCAGAACACAAATTAAGATAATTTTATGGAAATCTAACAGATTTCTGTCCCTCCATTGAAAGTCTATTCAACGCAACGTTCATTAAGAGATCGTAAAATAAATCCATATGAATCAAGCGTTTTAATACAAGACTTCTGAAGAGACACGATCGCTTTATATGATGAACAGATTTAATTTAGGCCTTTATTCACAAATAAACACTGGTCAGCAAACAATGTTTGCAGCATTCAAATTTGGTAAACAGAAGCTCAAGCATGAGGTTCATTCTCGTGTGTTACGCAGCACATTAGAGCTTCCACAGGTTCTCAAGCATCATGCAAGTACAGTTGAGCTTCTGTTTATGTTCGCTGATCAATATTTATTTGTGATTAAAAGCCAAAATTAAATCTGTTCATCATTTAAAGTGACCATGTCCCTTCAGAAGACTTGGATTAAACTGCTCCATTCATATGGATTTATTTTACGATCTCTTTATGAACATCTTGAAGCAAGTTTTGGGTGAATAAATAAAATTGAGGGATGGAAAGCTCTCCAATTTCATTAAAAATATCTTAATTTGTGTTGAGATGAACTAACATTTTATGGGTTTGGAATGACATGAGGGTGAGCAAATGAGAAAATGTTCATTTTTGGATGAACTAACCCTTTAATCCTACTGAACATTTGTGACTGGACCTAGACTTAATGTTTTTGGACCTGTACAATAATCACAATAAGCTAATCATATAATAACAATGACATACCCATTTTTTTACTCATTTATAGAAGTGTTTATGCTGGCTGGGCATTTATGATAGTTTAAGGTTCTTTTTTTAAAAAGCACAATCAGATGGCCACATGAAATAATCACACAGATTTCATCACTGCCTCCATGCCGCTGTGCAACAAGTGTTAGGTTTAGATGGGTGACGTTGGACCCTCACCTGACACCCTTCTTGTTGGCCACGTCATGAGGTCTCAGGTAGTCCACCTTCCCCTTGGTGATCACACACAGGTCAATGTTGCTTCCTGAGCCCAGGTCATTAAAGATACCGGCGGCAATCGCATCCCGCACAAGACGTTTGGCCTCTTCCTCCTGATCGACACAAGCACCATTATCATTATTTCGTTACACAGAATATCGGGTTCCCACACATTTTCACAGATTTAACATATGCTTCCCAGTCTTACATGGGTACTGGATAACACTGCATTCACAAAAGACTATTTACAAATGATACTTCATATTCCAAACCCAAAATGACTTCCTTTCTAAGATTAAGATAAATTCCCATGACTTTTCCAGGCTTAAAAATAACAATTCGTTTTGGAAATTCTCTGATATTGTCAGTTTGTCAATGACTTTAGGAACCCTTAATATACTATATGTATATATATGTGTGTGTGTGTATATATATATATATATATATATATATATATATATATATATATATATATATATATATAAATATAATTCAATATATATTATGTCCAAAACATTTGAAGTTGAATTTTTTTTTTTTTTAAAGAAACCTGGCATGCTCACCAATGCTGCATATATTTAATCAAAAATACAGTAGAAACAGTAATATTGTGAAATACTATTACAATTTAAAATAACTGTTTTCTATTTGAATATATTTTAAAAAGTAATTTATTCCTGTGATGCAAAGCTGAATTTTTAGCATCATTACTCCAGTCTTAATATTTATTGCTTAAAATTTTTGTGGAAACCGTAATACATTTTTTTTTGGTTACCTCCATGTTGGGCCTGTAGCGATCCTCAAAGACAGCCATTGCTGCCAGAGATCCAGAACCTGATGAGACAAAAAAAACATACTGACCAGTGAGAAAGAGGAGCATCTTCTGCAGTAACAGATATTCATTGAACGGTGCTTGTCATGTTATCATAGAAGTCACAACTTGCAAAGCGAGTCAGTCAAGACATCCTTCATATTTTGGCACCGATCAAAGGCTTTTCAGAGACACAATATCTCCCCCTTTTGGTGGAAGAGGAAGATGATTCATACAAGTATGCTAGTGTAACTCACCCATAGTGACGTAGGGCAGTTTGTCTGTTGACCCGTGTGGATAGATGCTGTATAAGTGTGGGCCGGTGCAGTCAACCCCTCCGAGAACTAACGCAGCACCAATGTAACCCTGATACCTACATATGTAAAAACATGTCACATTGTCATTGTCATATTTTTGTTTTTGAAACCTTTTGAAGTCTTTTATGCTCACCAAGGTTGCATTTATTTAATCAAAATATTGAGAAATATTATTACAATTTAAAATAACTGTTTTCTAGTTGAATATGTTTTAAAATGTAATTTATTCCTGTGATGCAAAGCTGAATTTTCAGCATCATTACTCCAGTCTTCAGTGTCACATGATCCTTCAGAAATCATTCTGATATGCTGATTAGCTGCTCAAGAAACATTTCTGATTATTGTCAATGTTGAAAACAGATGAACTGCCTAATATTTTTGTGAAACCATGATACATTTTTCATTATTATTTGTTTCATAATTCATTTTTTATAATAGAAATCTTTTTTGTAACATTACAAAAGTCTTTACTGTAATTATTGAACATGTTAGTGTAGTGGTAATGTATCACGGTTTCCACAAAAACATTGCGCAGTACAACTGTTTTCAACATTAATAATAAGAAGAAATGTTTCTTGAGCAGCAAATCAACATTTGATTTCTGAAGACTGGAGTAATGATGCTGAAAATTCAGCTTTGCATCACAGGAATAAATTATATTTTAAATTATATTCAAATAGAAAACAGTTATTTTAAGTTCTAATAATATTTCACAATATTACTGTTTTTACTGCATTTTTCTTCTAATAAATGCAGCTTTGGTGAACATAAGAGACTTCTTTCAAAAACATAAAAAAATCTTAATTATTCCAATATTTTGGTGGTACTGTACATGCACATCATATAGCACTGAGATGATTCATTACCTGAAGAGCATCTGTTTGAGCATGCGGTTTGCGGTGGCGACTCGCGGGAGACGGCCGGTGGACAGAGCATGGAGCTCCAGATTAGAGGAGATGATCTGTGTGGTCATCTCAGTGTCTGCCGCGGTACCGGCTCCACAACAACTACACAAAGAGAGAGAAAGAGAGCTTCAGAATAATGTCAGGGACTGTAAATCACAAAGATGTGAGTTGTCTGTAATGAACTGTGTTTGTACTCACTAGATGTTGGGAGAAATGTAGTGAATTTTAGAGCAGTTCTTATCAGCGACGACCATTCCTTCAGTCGCACGAGTGTCCGCACCTAAAACAACACCATCCTGAGAGAGAGAGAGAGATGATTATTGTGAGGCAATCTTCCTTCTAGGCCATCATTTTTGACCGATATAAGGTTTATTTTTTCAATTAAACTCATATACGCTCTTTATCTTACCTTGTAAACGACTCCACAAATGGTGGTGCCGGTTTTACGAGCAGCAGGAGAGCTGAAACCCAGCTTAGTGATGTCTGCCTCCAGAAGGGCATTTCTATAACACAAACATTTTACGTTTTTTTCCCGAAACATCATTTTATTTTTTTTTCAGCCCTTTATATTAAAACTCTGCTCCTTTATAAACTCAAATAAGATGCTACATTAGCAACATCATAAATGTAGAAAAGCACTGGTTTGACCAGTCAGCATTAAGTTGTATTATGTTTTTGATTTATACAGACAGCATGACAATAACAGAGTCATACTAAAACATGTCAGTTCTACTGACGACTAGTGGACACTCTTATATATCACCACTTATATCACCACAAGTACTCATATTTATAAAGAAAACTGGAGGAAACCATCCTGACGAGTTTTATATTAAAAAAAAGCAAAAATTACTATAATTATATATATATTAAAAAAAAAAACACACCAAGTAAAGACTTTTTGTCACTGTTGTTAGAAAATGACTCAGTCAAACTATGTTGCTTAACTTTCTGTTCATGAGTAAGTTAATTAAATACAAAACGCAATATGATTAAATGAATTACAAAAGTGATTTTAGTTTTGAAAATATATCAAATTCAACGTCAAAACGTTAATTTTGCCCGAATTTACTATATGTACGTTACTATAAGCGCGGGGTCGAAGCCCACCAATAACAACAAAATATCAACAATAATAAACGAAAACACTGTAACATTAAAAAAACACATTTCTAAATGCTATAAATAACGTGTAATTTAGTTTAATGTATATTTCATGAAATAAACCCATTATTCAAAAGGGTTTGAATAAATTCTCCTGAGTCATTCACACAGGCCGTTACACAACCGATCGTTAAAATGCCTTTAAATCCCATTTAAACTCTTTGTTATTTCACCGAAATCATAGAATAAAAAATTCCCCACTCCACCGGCTAAATTCCCCTTAATATAGAGGGCTAAATCTCACCTCTTGCAATTTTCGAAACTGAAACCACCGGGATGATACTGACACACTGAGACGGTCGCCATGATTCTGCGGTCCCGCTTCCGGGAAGCGCGAGACTAGTTTCCCTTCTGTGTTACACACTAGAGCTTCCGCACTCTACGTCATTTCTATAGAATAAGCGCAGTAGGAACCTATAGAGCAGGAACATATACCATGTAACACGCGGTTCTGCCTCATACGCCCCCGCCATATCATCGACATTCAAAGAGTGGGCATTAAAAAGAAGTGTTTACACTCCCAACTCATTGTTAAACGTATGTTTATGGCATATATGTTAGAAATAGGGGAGTTCGGGGATAGTTGTCGCAGTGAATATTTTTCAGGGTAGGTTTATTAATTCGTGACAGACCATTTCTGTAGTCTTGGCTACAAAAAAAAAAAAAATGCTTTTGAACATTTTTCACCATTACTGAGCCCTTACAAACAGAACCTGGTATTTTACATTTATTTGAGAAGATAGTTGAAGATAGTTTTTCCAAAAAAAAAAAATAGTTTTTTTCTTCTTAAATGTCAAACAGCAGGTTCTCTTTGTGATGTCTCACTAAATCTGCTATATGCTCTTATATTAATATTATTTTATTATATTGTTATATTAATTATTATACACACACACACTCACTGCCATGCAAATGTAAAAGTTTTTTTTTTGGTTGAAAATGTGTTACTGATATTTTTGGGACATTCAAGGCATATGATACACTTCATATCATATGAAGTATCTTGAGTAAATTTCATTAAATATAATTGTTGTCTTAAAAGTAAGCCCAGGAGAAACCAAGGTAGAACACCACCCGTTGCCACTCTTTGACTTTGTTTTGGAATGCAGTTACTGTGCAGGTGTTGTGCCAAATTGTTTTTGTTTACATTTTTTAGATCAAGCACTGGAAGAAGATTTTTCGGGGAGAATAGGCACCTAACAGAGCGACAAATCCACCACTGTTATCAACTGCAGTATGGTGTTAGTCAATTTTAACCATTGCTTCTAAACCTTACGTTGGGATTGATATAGTTAAAAGTATTATTCTCATCATCAAAAGTACATTTGTAAGACATTTCCTCCACCGAGTAACTTTTTATCCTTTTGTCTTTCTTCCTCTGAAGTGACTCAAAGAATGGAGAATTTTATCAGTCCTGTATATAATTCACTGGAGAACATAAAGGAAAAGACCTTCATGACCCTCAGACATGTCAAAACAGGATAAATGCAGCTTCAGGTAAAATTATTAGATGGCATGGTTTGATTTAGGTGTACCAATTGGCTTTTTTTGAATTTGTTGTTGTGAATTCACCTTGTCCTTTTTTCTAATGGGATTGCCATGCATTAGGTGTATGTTTAACAAATCTAACAAATCTCAAAATTGACCATTTGTTCATGTTGTCTGAATGTTTTAAATAAATTTTGTTTAGCCCCTTCAGACCCTAAGTCCATTGGAATTGATATTACATGGATTTTGGTTTAAACCAATAAGATTTTATGTTTTTATAATATAAGTAATGCCTGGTCACTGATTGGTCCCTGATCTACCAATCACAATGAAAGAATGACCCATATCTTAATCTGATTGAGCTTCAGGCATCACAAAAGACATGCATGGCTAACCAACTAGACAGGAGGAGGAAGAGGAGGAGCTCCTTTTTTATCTTTTATGAAGATCTATGTTCATGGCTTCATCAACTTGCACCTATTATAATCCTAATAATATCAAGTGATAATATTCAAAGTTAATTTGAAAATCTTTCAGAGCTGAAGAACACAGGATTTTTTTGAAGTTTGATCAAATTAATCAAATTATTTTTTTTTTTCTGATTTTGTCTTCTATGTTGTGATCATAAGCTGTCATTCATTTTTTCATTTGTTTTAGTGAAAAACAGAAATAGCAAATGTGAAATGAGTGCATACACTGCAACACACACACACACACACACACACACTGATGCCCTGATGCTATATGCACACAATCATATATTTATCAAAAACAGTAAGTACACACAACACACCCACAAACACACAGAGACATATACACACATATTCCCAATTCACCCACTGCAAACAACAAAAATAATAAAACAAGTTTTTTGAGAATTCATCTTATCATCTTACATTTTCTCTACATTCTTATTGCATTGCTCTTTGTTACAGTGTGTTATTTTCAAAATCTTCAATGCTATAGTTCACATATTGTGTTTGAACTCTAGCTCATAAGAACTGTATGGTTAAAATATGACAATTTTTTTTGTTGCTTAAGCCCTGATGTTCATTGTAGTGGACATGAAAAAAAATCTAATAAAAAAATGAGTTTGCACAAATCTTTTTTTAGACTCATTTATACATTAAAGAAGAGCAAATATCAAGTGGATAAAAATTTTTTTGCTCAATGGAACATAATTCAGGTCTGAAGGATTGCTTAAAGGAATGGTAAAAATTAAATCTTTCTATTTAAGGACTTATCAGCCCACCCCACCCCAGACTGACCAAGGATCCAGCTGATTACTGGCAATTTGGTGAAGGATTGTTCATTATCTGCTGCACTGCACTGTCACTTCTGGTATGGATTCATTAACCTTTTGTGATATGTGAGGTGTTTTGATGTTACTTAAAGGTGCCCTCGAATGAAAAATTGAATTTATCTTGGCATAGTTGAATAACAAGAGTTCAGTACATGGAAAAGACATACAGTGAGTCTCAAACTCCATTGTTTCCTCCTTCTTATATAAATCTCATTTGTTTAAAAGACCTCCGAAGAACAGGCGAATCTCAACATTACACCGACTGTTACGTAACAGTCGGGGTGTACGCCCCCAATATTTGCATATGCCAGCCCATGTTCCCAACATTATGAAAGGCATTAGACAAGGGCAGCCAGTATTAATGTCTGGATCTGCACAGGTGAATCAACAGACTAGGTAAGCAAGCAAGAACAATAGCGAAAAATGGCAGATGGAGCAATAATAACTGACATCATAGGCGCCGATTTATGTTTCTGCTGGTGGGTGCCCAGTGCCCCACGTCACCCCACTCCCCCCTCCCCCCAATTACATCCATATTATACTATAGACAAATCCGCGTTCAAATTTCGTATTCCATGATAGTCTCGTGGTAGAATTTTTGTTAATAGAGTCAGAGGTCCAGCCGTGCTCTAATTATCAGTGGTTCGAATCTGCCCTCATATAGTTTTTTTTCCTCACAAAGGTCAAAGAAGTTCATTAATGTTTGTATATCGAGAGCAGGGACATGTTTGTGTGCTTTTTGTTAGTGATTTCCCTGGAAAGAAGAGTCAAGCGATAGATTATAGACTAACTTACACGAGCCACAACGTTCCTCTGCATGATTTCAAAAACAACACGTTTTAGTTAGCTTATTTAACTCAAATTAACGTCAACTGGATGTTTCATTTGCATTATATCCGTGCAGCGAGATGACAATTTCGACCCAAAAACACATTCTTTTCACGAGTGTTGTCGCGAGTCGTGCTCTCGCTGATATCTGATGCAAGGAGAGTTTGAGTTTGAGCGCGCGCATGTATCTGATCCATGATCTGATCGAGAACAGAGCCATTTGTGCTCGCGCATCACTTGGATGCGCTCTCGACGTTTGCCATTAAAATATCGCTATAGAAACAGCCTTAAATAAACTATAAAAAGGGTGAAGATCGTGTCTGAAAGCTCCAATCGATTTTTTATTGGTTAAATCAACGGAGAATATCTCGTATTTTTCCGTGGGTGCTCCAGCCCCCGAGCACCCACGGGATCGGCGCCTATGACTGACATGATTCATGATAACATGATATTTTAGTGATATTTGTAAATTGTCTTTCTAAATGTTTTGTTAGCATGTTGCTAATGTACTGTTAAATGTGGTTAAAGTTACCATCGTTTCTTACTGTATTCACAGAGACAAGTGCTTTCGCTGTTTTCATTTTTAAACACTTGCAGTCTGTATAATTCATAAACACATCTTCATTCTTTACAAATCTCTCCAACAGTGTAGCATTAGCCGTTAGCCACGGAGCACAGCCTCAAACTCATTCAGAATCAAATGTAAACAATATAACAGTATACAATACTCACATAATCCGCCGCATGCATGCCGCATGCATGATGAACACTTTGTAAACATCCATTTGAGGGTTATATTAGCTGTGTAAGCTTTGTTTATGCACTGTTCAAGGCAAGCGCGAGCTCCGTGGGCATGGAGCAGGAGAATTAAAGGGCCAGTAGCCCTGAATCGGCTCATTTATAATGATGCCCCAAAATAGGCAGTTAAAAAAATGTATTTAAAAAAATCTATGGGGTATTTTGAGCTGAAACTTCACAGACACATTCAGGGGACACCTTAGACTTATATTACATCTTTTTAAAAAAAGTTCTAGGGCACCTTTAATAGTAAAATCCAGAGAGAGCAGTTGTCATGTATCGGTATGAAACAGCTTCACAAACAGTCTTTTTCACACTGTATCATTATTTCTGTGTTACAATAATGCAAATTATCACAGAAGTACTGAGATAAAAGTTTATAGTTCAGATATAAAAACTATCTACAGTAGCAATCAAAATAGAGTAAATCAGCTTTTGCAAGAAACTTGACGCATTGATTTTGCATTGTTACACAAGTAGGTGGTGACAAGAGACTGTTAAACAAATGCATTTGTCATTTTCTAAAAAACTAATTTGTTTTGCAGAGGCTCTCAAGAAGACTGCACTGATGTCATGGATCAACTGGCAAGAAACTGAGAGAGAACTGTCAAATTGGTTCTCTGGGACAAGAGACGGAGTTGCTGCTGCTTCTAACTGTCCCCAATTTATTTCCTGTTCAAAGCTTTCAGTAAAGACTGGGTCAAATACAGGTTCAAAATATGTATTAACATTAACAATTACATTAATTTGAACAATTATGCATATAACTTTGAAGAGAAACTCTTTAATCTTACATTAATCTGCTTCTTTAAAGGGATAGTTCACCCCAAAAAAAATTTTTTTTTAATTATAATAATAATAATAATAATGTTAAAAGAGTTGGTTTTAAATTGTATTCCACATATGATAGAATCTGTAAATTGTAGATTAATGTATTTAATTAGATTACTTAAAGCAGCATGATCAGATTATTTGTTTAACATTATTTGTTTGGCCACACTGCTCTGTGCTGCCAAATTAAAATGAGTCCATGCGACAGGTAGCGCTGTGGCTCAAACTGTCCCTCAGAATGACCTGTATTGCAATACAGTAAAGTCACACTATAGCAAAGCTCTCCCACATATTGTGCTATTCTAACTGCCTTATTTCCACCATTGGTGTAAGCAGTAGTGTGTGCTAATAGACAAGAAATGAATGCTTTTACACCATCTTGCTGGTAATATTTCTTTGGTCATCTGGCAGTCCTACAGCCACTGTACTGAGACCACCCTTATCAGAATGTTCTACCACCTTATTTAATGAGGTCAAATTAATAATTAAAGTGGCAATTAATGACTACAGCAAGTCAGGACCTCGGTTCAGTGGATGGTTCTTCTTTCAGTCTATCCTAGTCCCTATCACTGCACTCTGACGCTAGGAGATATACAAGCCTGGGAGTGAGCACCCCCTGCTGGCCTCACTAAGGCATCTTCCAAGAACTGTCAAGTTTTTCAAAAACCATCTCCCATCCATGTCGTGTCCTGGCTAGAGCCTGCTTAGCTTCAGAAGGGAGCCAAGCTTTGGCTCCAGCATCTCTCATCATGGGGGTGGGGTAACAGATTCTGAGAGCTGGATATTTGCCCTCAAAATCTGTTCCCTCATTTTTCTTAAACAATGAGGTTCTGATATTTATTAAAATGATCCTGCTTAAACTCCATCCACACACAGAATAGAATCAGCATATTTTATTCTACTACATCCAAAATCTCTCATCATGGGGTGAGGGAACGGATGATGACAGCTGGATTTTTGCTGTCAAAATCTTTTTCACATGTTTCTTACACAAAGAGGTTCTAATATTTTTCAAGCCAAAGCTTGTCTGTTTATGCCAATAGCCTAGAGGGTAGCATGCGCACCTATATTTCTGTGAAGCGTTGGGTAACCTAAGTTCAAGTCCCGGCTCATGGACTTTTCCTGATCCCGTCACCCTCTCTCTCTTAGACTTTACTTCCTGTCTACATACTGTCCTATCACAGTAAAAGGCAAAAACGCCAAAAAAATAAATCTTTAAACTGGTTAAACTCCATCCACAAACAGAATAAAATCAGCATTGTTTAAGCCACTACAGAAACATCTCTCATCATGGGGATGGGGGAAAGCATTCTGACAGCTGGATTTTTGCAGTCAGAATCTGTTCCCTCATGTTTCTCAAACAATGAGGTTCTAATATTTATCAAAATTATGCTGCTTAAAGGGTTAGTTCACCCAAAAATGAAAATGTTGTCATTAATTACTTACCTTAATGAAGTTCCACACCTGTAAGACCTTTGTTCATCTTTGGAACATAAATTAAGATATTTTTGATAAAAAATCTGATGGCTCAGTGAGGCCTCCATTGACAGCAAAACAATTAACACTTTCAGATGCCCAGAGACATATTTAAAACAGTCCATGTGACTACAGTTGTTCAAACTTAATGTTATGAAGCGACGAGAATACTTTTTGTGTGCCAAAAAAACAAAATAATGACTTTATTCAACAATATCTAGTGATGGGCGATTTCAAAACACTGCTTCATGAAGCTTTGAAGCTTTACAAATCTTTTGTTTCGAATCAGTGGTTCAGAGCATGTGTCAAACTGCCAAAGTCACATGATTTCAGTAAACGAGGCTTCGTTACGTCTTAAGGCAGGAACATACCAAGCCGACGGTCGGCCGTCAGGCAGTTTTTCTTCGTCGGCCGACTAAGTTTTCTCAGTGTGTCCGCACCGTCGGCTGAAGTTGGTCCTCGTCGGCTTTTTTTTGGCCTATTAGAAATGTTGAATCGGCGGTCCGTCGGGCCATCTGATCATTCTGATTGGCTGTTCAGATACTGCCACCTGCTGGTACGGAAAGGCATTTCTTCTAATGCAGGCGCAGAACTGACGTGGCCGTCGGCTGTTTAGCGTTGGTTTGGTGTGTCAGGCCAACTTTGGACACAGACGCTGCCGACGTGAGCAAACCCCGCAGTCTGCTTTCGTCTCCACCAGTTCGTCGGCGTCGGCTTGGTGTGTTCTGGCCTATAAGTGTTTAGAAAGTTCAATGGTTCACCACTGGGGGCGTGACTTTGGCATGCTCGCAAGGGGTCATGGGCGTGTGCCCTGAGATGTTTTTGGGCCAAAACAAACAAACAATTAAAACTGTCCTGAAATGGACAAATAGCAGCCCTGTGGATACCTAGGCAGTGTTTCTCCATTCTCCAGATAGCATACATCCAAGCTGGACCTCTAGAGCACCACATGCAACTAGTGGGGATATGGGATGTTTAATAATGATTTGAATGCAAAACACCAATTTAGTAGCCAAATGGACATTTAGTAGGTAAGCGGGATTGGTCACTCTGCACCCCCTCAGTTAAGTGGGATATTTAGTAGGGTTTGGGCACTACTTACAGATTACACCACAGAATGAGCTGCATGTGGACATTTAGTAGTCCCAGCGACCTTGGGGTGTGTGTGTGTGTGTGCGCGCGTGTTTTTGTGACATATCAGGACACAAATTTGTATAATGACATAGATATGACATAGGTATAACAAGGAGAGGGTGACTTATGAGGACATTACCCCATGTCCCCACTTTTCAAAAGGCTTATTAATCATACAGAATGAGTTTTTGTGAGAAAGTAAAAATGTGAACAGTTTCCTCTGATGGGTAGGTTTAGGTGTAGGGTTGGTGTGTGATAGAAAATACGGTTGTACAGTATAAAAACCTATGGAATATCCCCAGTGTGTGTGTGTGTGTGTGTGTGTGTGTGTGTGTGAGACAAAGAGACATGCACACAGACACACACACACACACATATATAAACACAGACTTTTATGTTAGATGCAATTAATCGAATTGACAGCACTAATAAATATATATATATAGAGAGAGAGAGAGAGAGAATTTTTCTCAAATGTAAAATATACATTATATTAATATTATATTATTGTAATTATTATAATTATGTAATGAACAGGATGAAAATAACAAGCTTTGATATTTCCCATTCAAAAGACTAACAGGATGGAAAGTACAATTGATGACATGAGGAAAACTGATTATTATCAAAAGTTCACAAAATAACAAGCAATTTTCTTAATTCACAGTATTTCATTTTAGAAGCTTGTTCAGCACTCGAGAACATGCATAAAATACCAGCATCCACAAATTTTGAGTTTAATATTTTATCCAGTATATTAAGACTATTGATGATAACCCATAACAGGAATGACCCGTTTGCACAGGGGTTAGGATAACTGTTAGGATAACTCAGTGTTCAGTTTTAAATCTGGCCACTAGGAGGCAGTATGCGCACAGATCTTATTACACCAATGGGAACAGGGCAAGGAAGACTCAAACTTTCCCATGCTCTATATTTCCTTCATTCCGCTGGAGATTTGAGGCGGAAGTCTTCATCCATGGCACCCTTTTCTTTAGCTACACACTGCAAATGTTCTCATCTTACTCTTTCTAGAATACAAAATGCAGTTACGACTGGCTTTATTAAAACGGACTGATTTTGTTCATCACTGTATGGCTTGCGGCTTTATAGTAATTTCTTAGCCATTAGATGAGACTTCACCAAATCTTTAGAAACAGCACGCGCAAAAATTCTTCCCCTTTGAAAGGGAATTGAATACAATAAAGAGAAATAAGCACAAAAGACTCCATCAATCTAAACGCGCTCTTCTCATCCACTCGAAACGAAACAAAGACTAGCAAATAGTCCAGCAAACTGTAGAGTGTGTGTTTGTGTGTGTGTCTGATAGAAAAGAAAGATGACAGCTTTCCTTTCATTAGTTTCTTTCGCCGCACATTCTCCTTTTTCAATTTCATCTCCGACTGAAAGGATACTTTGAATTATAATCATGTTTTGAATTTTTAGTCCTCTCAAAGAAAGCATGCGTTTGTGTGTCAGATCTGCCCAGTAAGGACATGCTTTTGCATGGTTGCCATGGAGACAGTATTCAGTGGGAGGATTCAGAGTTGGCGCTCTCGGCTCGCGCACACACAGGTATAAGGTGTGCTGCTATCTCACGCTGAGCTTCCTCCCTATTATACAGACCTCTGTGAATTATTTGCATTATTACATGCTGCATGAATTATTTTTGTGCACTATTATAAATATTTTATCTGTGCATATAATTATTATTAGTAGTAGTATTTAAAACAATTCATGTGCCTTCATAATCTTGAATCAAAGGCTTGCTCAAGATGCATCGACGCTGCACAGACCGATTGGCGTATGACATCAAAGTCAATTCAAAAGCATATGGAGTGATATGCTCTCCAAACGCTCTCGTGGTACTTTTATGTCATCTCAAAGAAGCCTAAAATAAGGCTTGTTCGAGATGCATGGGCACTAAGCAGACCGATCGTCGCATGACCGATCAAAAGCATAAGGGATCGTATGCTCATATACGCCGATCACTTGCAGCACCATCTCTTCTCTGATGACGTGTTTACTGGGGCAAGGGCGGGGCAACCTGTCACTCACATGAGATCGACCAAGAGCAAACCACAACCATCCAATCGCCTTTTTACTCATATACACTGCCAGGCACGTGCACAGGTAGGGCTCAACCTGTGCAGAGCACATGCCCTTTTTGTCCTTACACTCCGAAGTGCCCTTTTTTTTTTGGAGGTGTTTTATTTTATTTATTTATTTTCTTGAATAAATTAAATCAATGAATTTTCTTGAAAAAAAAAATCAATAAATTTACAAATATATTTAGCCTAATAAAGGTATTAAAAAGAGCTTGTGACAAAATCAAAATCTTTTTGGATCCGCTCAAACTGTCAGTCAAACCTCTTAACTCCGCCCCCTGAGTGCAGCGAACTGAAGTTCCACAGCAGTCAGAGCAGCTGAACGTCTTGCTACGGTAAATAAATATCTTGTTGTTTGAATAAGTAGGCTACAACGTTGTCTTTACGAAAGAAACATTAGTATGTCTATAAAGTTTCATATTTTATGCATTTGAGGCCTGAGACCGGCGGCGGAGAGAGAGGTAGGGGGCTAGCATTTGCCATCTAAGTCATAGCCAATACCAATAGCCTACAAATAGCCTTAAATAGCCTGTGCATACAGTACAGTAGTATTACATGTTTTATAAATTGAGATTTTGGCCAAACGTATTTTACCACAGGAAAAATTGAGCGCTCATAACCTATTGATGACGACGTAACACGTAACGTTAGCCTAATGTGATGCCATAGTTTTAATGACGGACAAATTGCACATTTGCACATATTCGCTGGTCAAAAACCCGGCGTAACTGCATTTGAGTTTGACAAAAAAGCGACTGAGTGATCCCCGTCGTCAGCTAGGTAAAAAAAAATTTCTAAGGAATTTCTTCTTTGATTTATGATGGCTATCTGCATACACTTAATTCATTAACATTTAATCGTATTATATATGGTCACACAGTATGGTTAATGTTTACGATGTTAATATGTATTTGCTCGCTAGATAATGTTTTTAATCTAGTATTGTATACTCCCCGCTCTTCACATGTATAAACATAGTAAAACATGGTTTTACTACAGTAATGTTGCAGGAACTAAAACACATTACAGAATCATCAGGTCACTGTGCTTCTTTATATTTTATAATGCAGAATGTAATGTGTGTGTATTAATGTGTTGAGAGGGACATCCCTGGATCACAGTGAAGTCAAACATCTTCAAACACATGGCTCACAGAAGATTGCTGTTGTAATTATTTTTAAAGAAGCCCTGAAACCCTGTATATATATATATATATATATATATATATATATATATATATATATATATATATATATATATATATTGTGCCCTTTTTTTCAGTTTCAGCACATGCCCCTCAAAAGGTCTGTGCACGGCCCTGTACACTGCCCTGGCAAAGTGTGGTTTTGGACGATATCAGCATAAATCCTTATCATTTTTTGGTGCAAATACATTAAAGTAACTTGACATTATCATTGAAGACCAGCAATAATAATTTTCATTTTGATTACATAATAATGGCAATATATACATGTCAAAGTCAGACATGCTCCTTTGCCAGCTGTGATGCCTGGTTACTGGTTTAAACTTGGCCCAGGTTTGTAAAAGATTTTTGGGTCAGCACACCTTAATAGCTTCAACAACTGATTGCCAATTAAGTTTAGAATACAATGAACCAATTAGAACCCAGTTTAGGTCAGATAGCTGCTAATGGTGGATAGTTTGAGGAATCGAAAATATAAGTTTTTTTCTATGTATAAACTGTTTTCGTAGTTTGTGTTGTCCCTTATCAGTGCAAAATTCACAAATTAAAAAGGATTCATGCCAATATTGTCCAAAACCCCACTTTTCTAGGGCGTTTCCAAACTTTTGGAGGGCAGTGTACATTCTGAAGAAAAGACTCACAACTTTTGTTTCATCCCCGCTAGAAATTTTACATTCCCAGAACGTTCTCAGAACGTCTCCACTAAGGACGTTGCCTAATAACCTTCATAGTACATTCCGAGACGGTCACGATGTGGAGATCTTTTAAGGGTTGGGGGACGTTATTTGGTGGACCTTCAGGGAACATTCAGGATGTTCTGGGAATGTTTAGGGGACTATTACTATAGGACGTTCTGTTAACTTCCCAAATGTCCTCTTTATAATGTTCTCAAGTGACCATGAAATAACCAAAATAGAACGTCCACCTAAAGTTATATTGGGAACGTTATTAAATGACCAACAGAGGACCATGTGGGAACGTTCTGTAACATCCCAAATGTCCTCTTTGTAACGTTCTTATGTGACTATAAAATAACCAAAATGGAATGTCCCCCTAAAGTCATATAAGGAACCTTGAACTGCAGCACTTTCATTACCAAAAGAGGACGTTTTAGGAACGTCCCGAATGTTCTGTAAAGGTTCAGAATTTTCGTCACCTTTAGAGAACTTTTAGGGAACGTTGCGCAAGGTCACGAGAACGTCGCCTTCTATGTGGGATGCCAACTGTATATGGGAAAGCATATTGGGCTATAATCTCACACAAATTATTTCAGTTTGCATGAAATTACAGTTTTTGCTGCACGTTTTTAAAGTGGGTCTTGAGTTCAAAATAATGAATGCTTGAGTTTTTAAAAGCTGGATGGATTCGATTGGCTGTCAATGTTTTATTGTTCATCAGCTGAAAAAAATCATTGTAAAAGTGATTCCAAAGATACTGTTTCTTTGTGCCATTATTACAGTGGTGGTGTGGACTCTGCTATTTTTTTTAACATTTAGAATGATTTTCAGAACTATATTTTTATTGTGATAGTTATCGTCCTTGGTGTGAACAGGCCCAACTCTCTCTTTTTCTTTCTCTTTCTCTGTAATAAATCAGAATTAATGAGCAGTTTGGGGCAGATCTAATGGATGTCTGAGTCAGATCACTAATTAAACAACACAGGAAATTGTTCTTCAAAAGAAAAAAAACACTTGCATGTGAGTGTGTGTCTGTATGGGAGATTTATAGATGGGGGTGATGGGTAAACAGGGATTCAACCTCGCTCTGACCCGTCCTCCTAGCACATGAAAAACATACACATAAAACAAAAACACTTACACTTACCCAAATATTGTCCGTATTTCTATTGCATAAACACCTACAAATATGTATTTTATGGTGAAAAAACACTCTTAGAATAAAAGGTTACATTTTAAAGAACCAAAAGACTTCTATCTGGTCTTAAATGACAAAATACTTTCATGTTTAATGGGTTATTTTTTTCTTTTCTATTCATAATGTATGTTTACGAGCTCTTTCTTCTAAGAGTGAAAGATTTAAAGAAACATATATATACAGATGTTTGCCTCTTCACACACACAACATAAGAGGAAGACTTGTCTTCCTCAAGGATGTGATGAGCATCTCTCCCACAAGGAGCCACAGGATGTGTGGGACAAACTACAAAAACACACACAGGGTAACTGTAGTGTCTTCAGACAATAGAAGCAGTGTTAGGAACATTGTGCTCTCCTACTGGCCTCATCAGCTCAGGCAGAGAGCAGATAAACCTTGTGTACTCCTACAGACACATTGACACTCAGCTCTTTCTATAATTGGAGGTATTTCACACCAACAAAATAGTACAAAAACAATGTTTTCTCAATAAAATGACTATTGGTTTCAGTTTATATATTTCCTATGGGTAACATATCTGCTAGTTGTCAAGCTTAAAGGTACATGGAATGGGTGTTTTATTCAAAGGCCCAAACTAAGCCAAAATATGTAATTTGGTGCAGTTTTTTAAAACAAAGTTTTGAACATGCTGATAGGAGACCATAGAAATTTGTGTATCAAATATGATACAGTAGACTTTATAGGGTTAATTAAAACAGTGAAAATATCTTGAGCTTGTTTTAACCACATTCCTTTTTTAGGCATTTAACCAAAAACCCATTCAAAAAACCATGGAACAATCCGATGGAACCATAAGATGCTAACTCTGGGAGAATTAGGAAGAAGAGCTAGGAGAAATTAGGAAGAAAGCATTTGTGATTAGGTTAAAATTTGGTAAATTTGGATAAGGGGACAAACCATGGGGAAATTTGAGCTGTGGTGCATGGTTATATCTCTGGATTACAGTCAGGACACTTTCCAAAGGGGGAAATATCCAGAGGGGAAATTTGAACTGTGTTGCATAGATATCTCCGGAAGGGGGATTAGGGCTGTGTGGCACAGTTTGAGGTGTCTTGGCAAAAGGGGAGATTGAAACTGTGTTTATCAGTTTGAAGTGCCTTAACAGGTAGCAGTCCTGTTGAGGAAGATCCATTTAGATCTGCTCTGATGGATAGATCCGTTTAGATCCACTCTGATGGACAACAACAACAACAACAACAACAACAACAAAAAACTCCCTAAGACTTCCTAGCTCTTCCATCCAGATAGCAAAATTCTCTGTTTTTACTGTTATTTCTATTCCTTATGTTCTATTTTTATTATTCTTCTTTATGTAAAGCACTTTGAATTATCACTGTGTATGAAATGTGCTATACAAATACAATTGCCTTGCCTTGCCTAACTCGTTTCTGTGTTTTTGCTGCATCAAAATATGTTATGGAATTTGTTATGATTCAGGTAGCTAGCTACAAACACATCATCAGTTTATCTAACTCATTAAGATTCTCTGTTTTTTTCCACCGTGACCTAACAGAGAAGAAATACTGTAGAACAACACCTGCTATATTTTGAAATGTCCTTATTCTTCATGAATTGCTCAATCAAGATGTCAAAAATTAGATTAGCATTTTGCAATTGAAATAGCAGTGTTTGCAAAGCAACATTATTGTTAAAGTTTGAGGTTATTTTAGGTATAACCAAGGCAATGGGAAAGCAGTTACTGAGTTGTTGAGTTGTCCTGGGTCATTCTGATCTCTCGGCTTCCACAAGGACGATGGCTAATCTGATCATATGACATCATTGTGATGTAGTTACCACCCAGGTAACAAAACACTGATAAACTAACAATGACTACGATTATATGTACACTGTAAAAAGTAAAACATTGGTGTTCTTCGTTTGATATATTTTTTTTCATTCCAATAGCCTAAAATTATTAGATTGTTAAGTAAAATTACATTTTGTAATTTATATGTGTCTTTCAATCTATTTTCTTAGATCGATACAATATAAAATTATAACATAACAATGAAATTTAAATTATACATTCGATCAAACGACTTTTATTAGATTAAGCATGGTTTGCGCATGCGCACACATGAAAACTCGAGAGAAGGTTCTGGAAGAGACCGAACGCAGCAGAAGCGGCAGAAGTCGGAGGAGGCGCGAAGCGAACAGGACACTTTGTCAGGTAAGGGAGGAATTAACCAAAATTGTACGTCTGTGTTATCCTTGCCCTTTATTTCAGCACTCACACTATAATTTTTATAAGGTAACTAGTTCAGTTTTTATAAGGTGACTTCCTTGTCACTGTTTTACTGATAGCCAGTCTAGCGCGACCTATCTAGCATAACGTTAAAGTAATGAGGAAACTCATCCAGCATTTAAATAACGTACTTGAATAGCATTAACGTCATATCATTTTAATGAACAGATACGCAGATTAGAAGTTATTATAACGTTAATTTTGACATTAGCGGTAATTATAGCGTTAACATTGCGCCATTTTACAGCTAACGATTTTCCTGGGAAATCCAAGAACTTAATATTATAGACCGATTGAACGGATATTATGAAAGGAAAAAATATTTTTTCGCTCTGAATGTTGTAAAAAAAAAAAAAAAAAGTTGTATTCATGACTAAAGCTTGAGTATATTGCATTTCTTTGCCGAAAGAAATGAATCACCTCAATATGCGAGTGACGTGTAACGTTTCCCGCTCAGAATTTAGGCTTAACGTTACTGGCTCAGCTCCGGGCGCTCAATGCCATTATGAACGCTGATTTTATAT
This sequence comes from Ancherythroculter nigrocauda, assembly GCA_036281575.1. NCBI lineage: Eukaryota > Metazoa > Chordata > Actinopteri > Cypriniformes > Xenocyprididae > Ancherythroculter > Ancherythroculter nigrocauda. Next base: position 29,758,989 of record VTFQ01000017.1, read on the forward strand.
GTTTTATGTTTTAAATTTGCGAAGGCAGGAAATGAATGTGAGGAAAATTAATTTACACTTTGAAACTGTAAAACTAAAACGGATTAATGTTTGGATTTTAATTTTAGGAAAGCTGCTGCTTGGTAGGCCTAGTTCCTGGTGCCAGTTCTGGTTGTCCAGTCTTCGCTGACACTGGTAAGTTGTTTTTGCCATGGAGGGGAGGGGGTTGGGGTCAGTAGGTGATTCGTGCATTACATTCAATACTGATTGCACTGATTCAGGGCTGGAGCAAATGATTACATATGCTGCGTCCCAATTCGCCTACTTATACTACGCCCTAAAAGTATGTACTCTTTTTGTGGAGAAAAAGTATAAACTTTTGAGTGTGTAGCAAAAGAGTATGCAAGCCATGGGAGATACTACTTTGTCATCTTTAACGGACGGATCTGTCGCGTGCATCCTGTCATCGTAAACTGGCATGTCAATCATCTTATCACAGTTAAAACCCTCCATTTAATCTATTTTAATGTCCTACCTTTTCGGAGAGAAATGTTGTAGCACGTTCATCTACCAGTCGTGTGTTTTCCATGCGGAGACTGTCCTTGTGTGTTTGCAATTTGAATATAATGATTCATTTAAAAGTTAATGGCTTAACGTATCTTTGCAAATGTTCAAAATGCTGCTGCAGTTGCAATATAATGTAGATAACATTGAATAAATAAATTTTTGCCAGGTAAGATACTGATAATTAATTTACTTATGTTTCAGAAAGATGACAATTTAATATTTGACTGGGAAGAATTGCAAATGTTGTGGGAGAGGTGGCCAGCACTTTTTCAAATGGAAGAGGTCAGTTTTGGTACAAAACTATGTTGATTCTTGTTCATTTGGTATTCATAACAGTAATTTGATTACAGCTTTTGTTACTAATTTAAATAATTTGGTCAATTATTAATCCCAAACTTTGTATTTTCATTTTTTAGATCAGTGCTGAGTTCATGAGAATCACAACGGAAAAAGGGTGGCGTGACAAAGGAAAAGAATGGCAGGATTTTACATCGTTTAGATGAGGTATGTACAATTACGACTGAGTCAGACTGAATCAAATATGTTTGATATTACCTTAACCGGTCTGTTCTATGGTCGCTATGACAGGGTTGTACATGAACTTGTTTTGCGCGTAACACTGGTGCTACAAAGGTTAAAAGATTTTTAGCACCAGTAGCCTGAAAGTTGTCAGCACAGACTGATTTCTTTTGTAGCATGTGTGACAAATGTCACACTGTACAGCCCTGTATGATACCAACATTAAAACCCTGACAACTCAATCGTTTGTGCTCAAAACGAACTCCGTCTAACCACAATGAGTGAAGATCTGAGCATGATGCCCCTAACACTAACATTGTTAGCCTTTTCAGTGTGGTGTTATATGGAGGCAATCTGCATGTGGCTCAGCTGAAGTGTTATGGATGCCCTGGTTGTTTTAAAGGGATAGTTCAACCAAATAATGAAAATTTGATGTTTGATCGCGCTCTGACAAAAGCAGTGATGTCTCGCCCATATACTTCAATGAGTGCTAGACATCACTTCCGTTGTCGGAGCGCGATCAGACATCACAAATCGATTGATGAATACAGTTGGACATAGTGGTGTATTAGAGGTAAAAAATGATATAAATACTGTTCGGTTTCTCACACAAACCGATCATTTCGTGTCTTAAGACCGCAGGGTTTAATTTTGGATTTGTCTGTCGTGTTTTATTTACTCTTATAGTCCAAGTTCCCGCTGACTTCCATTGTACCGCTGACAGACGGCAGCGGTTGCAGTTAAAAATCATCATTTGTGTTCTACTGAAGAAACAAAGACATCTACATCTTGGATGTGCTGGGGGTAAGCAGATAAACATCACATTTTCATTTTTGGGTGAACTATCCCTTTAAAGGTTGTATCAGCGATTGCAGGCCCAAACATAAATGATCATATTCATCCTTATGATCCGCTAGCTGCACGCCCCATAAGCAGGCCGTCAAAAAAAACGTCTTTGTAGGCAGCCTAGGGTCTGAGATCTGTACACAAAAACAATAGACCGCAACAGTGCTATCAACCACTCAAAACCAAAATAGTGTTTAATTTTCTGAGATACTGATACACTCTTTATTCATTACTATGTATTGTCTTGCCAGGATATGCCAGGTGATGGACTGGAGCAAACAATGGCCGTCTTAATCTGTGAGACAGACAGACACCAGGGTTCTCATTGAGTCCACAGAGGTCCTCAGTAACGTGCCCTCAACCGCAGCTGCTGTAGCAATGCTGTTTGGACTAACATATGTGGTATACCTCGAGTATCCAAAAGAACTGAAATTCACTTGAGTTTTTTCTGAAAGTTTTAATGGAACTTGGCGCAAGAAAAATTACCCCCAAAATATGTCGCCTCTCCACTCTGCTGCATAGTCAGTGACTGACTGACAGCCTCCATTTCAGTGCTTTGATGAACACAGGATGGCAGAAATTCTTTCACCCCAGTCTCCACTACATCGTATTAGTAGTTCAGTAGTTGTTTGTTGTTTACTGGATGTGGCAATATCTATGTTTTGTATTTGATTTACATTTATTTCTCTGAATTATATTTGTATTTGTAAAACGATGTTTGTTTTGCCAAAAAAGTCTAATCTTAAAAACAGTGATTTAATAAATCTTTTAAAATAATGTTTGATCTGACTCATTTAAAATATATTTTGAGAGAATTTAAATTTTTTAGATTGTCAATTGTGAAGCATTTTATATTACTTGCAATGAATACATATTTCAGATTGAAGAAAATTAAATTTAGATCAAGTCTCTTAAAAACCTTTTTTTTTAATTTAAGCCAATTTAAAATATTGATTTACACCAAATTCATAAAAGAGTTTGCAGGAAATCAAGTCTGTTAAAAAACGTGTTTTTTTAATTTAAGCCAATTTAAAATATTGATTTACACCAAATTCAGAAAAGAGTTTGCATGAAATGCAGAAAATTAGTTTGAACTGAATGGTTTCTGAACATTAGGTCAATGTAAAATCTTTGTTGTGAATGGTTACTTCAATTTTATTAAGTTAATCCAATGTTTCACTTTTTACAGTGTACCCTCCTAATGCGATTCTTAGGCAATATTGCAATTAAACTCTGCCTCATGTATACACTATATTTTGATCAAATTAATGCAATTAAGCTCATAAAGTAGTAATCATAATCATAGTAAAATACACTATATTGCCAGAAGTTTTGGGACACCTGCCTTTACGTGCACATTAACTTTAATGACATCCCATTCTTAATCCGTAGGATTTAATATGGAGTTGGCCCACCCTTTGCAGCTATAACAGCTTCAACTCTTCTTGGAAGGCTTTTCACAAGGTTTAGGAGTGTGTTTATGGGAATTTTTGACCATTCTTCTAGAAGCGCATTTGTGAGCTCAGGCACTGATGTTGGTGAGAAGGCCTGCGCAGTCATGTTGGAACAAGAAGGGGCCATCCCCAAACTGTTCCCACAAAGTTGGGAGCATGAAATTGTCCAAAATGTCTTGGTATGCTGAAGCATTAAGAGTTCCTTTCACTGGAACTAAGGGATCAAGCCCAACCCCTGAAAAACAACCCCACACCATAATGCCCCCTCCACCAAACTTTACACTTGGCGCAATGCAGTCAGGCAAGTACCGTTCTCTTGCAACCACCAAACCCAGACTCGTCCATCGGATTGCCAGACAGAGAAGCGTGATTTGTCACTCCTTGGTCTGTGATTTTACGTGGCCAACCACTTTGTGGCTGAGTTTCTGTTGTTCCCAATTGCTTCCACTTTGTTATGATACCACTAACAGTTGACCGTGGAATATTTGGTAGTGAGGAAATTTCACGAACTGACTTATTGCACAGGTGGCAACCTATCACGGTACCACGCTTGAATTCACTGAGCTCCTGATAGTGAGCTATTCTTTCACAAATGTTTGTAGAAGCAGTCTGCATGCCTATCTGCTTGATTTTATACACCTGTGGCCATAGAAGTGATTGGAACACCTGAATTCAGTGATTTGGAGGGGTGTCCCAATACTTTTGGCAATATAGTGTACGTCATATGCAGATTTTAATCACAATAAACAGGCGTGTAAACATTTTAATCGCATCTCCCAGGTGAAAAAAGTACATTTCTATAATGCACTTAAAGTGCTCTATTTTCGTGCACTAATTTTGCATTTAATATACTAAAAATTAATCTTTAGTACATCTTAAGATAATATTAAGAACATCTAAGTGTACTCAACTGTGCTATTTTGAAACAGCATTAAATATGAACTAAAATGTGCTTTTAATATACTATCTCTGTATTTAAAAAATGTATTTAGATACCACTTATAGTTCATTTGAACCCATAGTGTACTACAAGTGGTAACTAAATATAAGCCAAGGTCCTTATCAGTGCCTGAATTTGTGTGCATGGTACTGATATACTGACGTGTTGTTATGCGCAGATTCATAAACTTGGCATCACATTTTTTGGAGCACAAGTTCATGTTGATAACATGAATATATTGATGGTCAAAAATATTGAAAAGAAGACTGAAAAAATTCAGTATGTTCATATAGAAATGTGTTTTGCATTTGACGTAAGTGCTGTTGATTAAAACAGTGGCCAGTAATACACAGACTGTATGCAAGTTCATTATTTGGGCTGTGCATGATGTGAATAATGGCGGTAAAAATGACCACAATTCTTAGCGAATTAACGAAAATTGCATGTAAATGGGAATGAAGAGGTTCGCTCATGTCATTTAAACATCTTACTGCGATTAAGTCTTTACTCTGATTATTGGAAATAACCGCATTATTGGTGCACATGTAAATGTAGCCAATGTATGAAAAATAGGATGTATAGAAAGTAGCTTAGTGTGTGAGGAATTGTCACAATTACCAGTGCTAAATTCCAAACCCTGAAACTAACCTGAACTCCAACCCAAACAAATCTATAACAGCCCGAGTGTTATATTGGTTTAATGCACAGGTTTCACTGGGATCCTGGAGGTGTTTCTAAAATGTGTGTGTGTGTGTGTGCCTGTTTGAAAAAAGATAAAGACTGGAAGAAACTGGAGGGAAGAGCTCAAATGATCCGGTATCAAACAGTTTGATCAGACGCACACGGCTGTCATGGTAACCTGTGCCAGGCAGGTGGCACAAAGCGGACAAGGTCATTAAGTTTTGGATGTAACTTAGGACAACCGCAGGTGGGCACTCTCTGATCAGATAGCTAAATAAGGTTAACAGTGACACACACACACACACACACACATATCTACCACATCCGGTGTATTTGAATTAAGTGTCTGTTTTTGTGTAACTTTGAGCAAAATCTGACAGGCACCTGAAACTATTTGAAAGACAATTTGTATCCTGACAGTTTATGAAATGTGTGGTAATTTATGCTGATGTCAAATTCTATAACTTGTTATTAGTTAGTTAGCACTAACTAATAACAAGTTACCATTTGTACCATAATCAGCCGATATTATAGATTTAAATTTAGATTTAGATCTAATTTCACCTATATTTGTGTTTAGATTAATGAATTAACACTCAAAATACATTTTTAAAAACTCTAATAATTTAATAATTTATCAACTGTCAAATGTAACCTTTAGCTAATAAATATAAATTTTTATTCAGCACAGTTAAAAATCCTTTTTTTTTTACTTGAAATAAGTCATAGTAAAATGAATGTTAACTGAAATAAAATAAAATATTAAACAAATAAAATATATTAAATATTAATTTCAGATAGTTGCCAAGGAAACATTTCTCATTTTATTTTTAACTAAAATTGTAATTAAAACAAAAAATATAAATTAAACTAGTATCTCACTGATTTTAACATTTAACAGTTTTAACATTTTTTGGTTTATTTTTGCATAAAAATGTTAGTAAATTTTAATATATTTTAGCTGGATATAATGCAACATTGACCCACAGACCTCAAACAAGTTTGATTTTTGGCCCTCTGTAGTAAAATGTTTGGATACCTATGATTTAAAATACTACAGTTAATTATTTTCATGGCTGATAACTAATAAAATTTATTAGTTACCAGCCATGAAAATAATTAACAACTTATTGGTATTTTAACATCATTGTAGCAAATTTTGAGGATAAGTACACAATCATGTTCATTTTAGGGTGAACAGAAACACACATATTTATGATTCTGTCTCAGCCTTCAACGTCTAAAACTTGTTTGTCATGTACATATGGATAAGCATTTCTCACTCCCTGCTTCCTCCAGCACAGTCACAGGATGTGACATCATTGGTTGTGACGACGAAAAAGAACTATCTTTTAAAGGGAGCAAGAGATGACAAACAGTAAGATGTTAGCAGAGGTATTGAGCTGTGTGTGTATGTGTGTGTCCTTGCCGAGGGTGAAGGTTATTGGGTCTTCAGGGAAGCAGCCGTGTGAAAAAAGGTGGTATGAGGTCTTTCATGTCAAATGACCAATTAATGGAGCTGAAGTGGCCCTTAAGTGTGTCATGTTTGCACACACCCTCTCTCAAACACACATACACTCTCAAACATCCACACACTGGCTGAAAAGACCCATTTTACGGCTCTCTAACACATCAGCCACTCACACACCTGTTCCCATGTACACTCGCTCACAGACACATAAGCGCAGACACACACTGCTGCTGGCACTAAACCAGAAGCTCTCACGTTAATTGTGTCCTGACTTTCACTCCGACTCTCTCAGGTGCAGTATTGAACCCTCACACACATATACACACAAACATGTGAAAAGAAAAATGTTTTTTTTTTTTTCCATTTTAATTTTGCACTTTCAAAAGGACCCAGCTGTGCTCTCCCGCTCTCCCCCGTTTCTCGATTTTCTTTCTTTCCTTGCAAAGATTCCATGTTTACTGGGTTTAGTACACATTCTAAAAGTAATATTGCAAAACTGTACTTTTATTGAACTTCTATTATATTTTTTTTTTGTTAAATTTGCTTATTCTTATTATATAATAATATATGTGAAGGCAATGAGAAAGCAAGTTTTTATTATTTATATTTATTTTTTATTTGTATATTTACATTTCGGGAAAAGGAATGATTTATATAGTTATTATTTTGTAATATTTTATAATATTTAGTTTTATTTTGTATACTTGATTATTTTTTTGTCTGTTTATTAATTAATTTATTGAAGGTTCACTGCATGAAATAGTTTGGTTTTAATTTTAGGAATATAATGAATGTTATCATTTGCTAATTTTTTAGTCGATGAAAAGTATATGGACAGTTAAAAATGAAATCTCATTGCATTAAATAACAAAACATCAAACCAAGAGTAATTTATTGAAAAGAAAGAGAGTATAGGCACACTTTTCAAGCAAAACAGAAATTAATATCAATATATATATACAGTCAAACCAATATTTATTCAGACACCTTAAACATTTCATTCATTAATACAGTTTATTCACTATAGTTTAAAAAAAGGTAATAAAATATGACAAGATCTCAGAGTTAAACTGTGTCAGAAAAAAATTAATCTTAATTATGTCAGATAACACTTAAGCAAAACATGGTCAGGTCAAAGTGTCTGAATAATTTTTGGTCCTAAATTTTACCGGTAGTCCACTGTATGAAGAATATTTGGGTATAATATGTCACAGTTTACTTTATTTTGCTATCCTCACTTACATAAATGAATAGTGTCCTGCACCCATAGGAAAAATATAGCGAAAATATCAAAAATGTCTGAATATTTTTTGGTTTGACTATATATATATATATATATATATATATATATATATATATATATATATATATATATATGTGTGTGTGTGTGTGTGTGTGTGTGTGTGTTAGACGAATAACTGAGAGAAACAAATATCTACAGGTTTAAATAATTTGTATTTATTCATTTGAAACAATACAGTTAAGCACACTCATATCAAATGTTATTAACACAAACATGTTACATGAAAGAGAACTTGACCAATCAGACACTCCACTATACAAAAATGAACCAATCAGAAACATGCTGAGATATCATAATCAGCTTGGCCTAAGCTTGAGAGGGGCGCATTGAGATGTCTTTTCTTAACAGTCACACACACTCTCTCTTACACACTCACACATTTGAACGCACAGAGACACAAACGCACATCTAATAGTTATTTATGCCGATTTATTCTCTCAGCTTCACAGGATCAACAGTGTTAGTGTTAAGGCAGAATTGCAAATCCTAATTTACCTCCCCTTTTCTCAGCATGTGCACACACACTTAGACGCGCTTTTTAAACATACACACAATCTTCTGGTGTTAGTGTGTGGGTTTGAGCATGCCATCTGCAATGACTGACGAGTACTTGTACAGGCATTAAGAGCTCTGTTCCAAAACCTAGTGAGCTGCCTTGCTGTCTATGAACTGTAGCTGTCTTCTAAGGTAGTGTCCTAATCATGATAAATGACTAATAATCTACATAGACAGCATCAGCATCAACGTGGCACAAAATATGACTCACAATAGAGTCTAGTGTTAGTAGTTATTATACAACGATGTACTCAAATCGGCAAATTATTTTAAATAATTTACATGCCATTCAAAAGTTGGGGGTCAGAAAGATTTTGTAATGTTTTTGAGCACAAGATGTCTCTTATGCTCACCAAATTGATCAAAAATATATTAAAACTAATTTTGTGAAACATTATTACAATAACTGTTTTCTATTTGAATATATTCTAAAATGTATTCCTGTGATCAAAGCTGAATTTTCAGCATCATTACTCCAGTCTTCAGTGTCACATGATCCTTCAGAAATCATTCTAATATGCTGATTTGCTGCTCAAGAAACATTTCTGAATATTATCAATGATGAAAACAGTTGTGCTGCGTAATATTTTTGTGGAAACCATGATAAAAGTATTCATTTCTTTCCTACAGCATCACATGAAATCATTCTAACATGCTGATTTGTCACTCAAGATATATTTCTTAATATTTTCAGTCTTGAAATCAGTTGTGCTGCTTATTGTTGAAACCTTGATACATTTTTTTTCCTCACAATTCTTTGATGAATAGAAAGTTCAAAAGAATCTTTTTTGCACATTATAAATGTCTTTACTGTAACTTTAGGATCAGTTTAATGCAACCTTGTGATTAACTGCATTAACTTCTTTAAAAAATAAAAAGCAAACTTACTGCCCCCAACCTTTTGAACTGTACAGTGTACATAATTTCTATTTTTCTATGATTATATAATTTGTTTATTTAATGTCTACGTTGAGCAATTTAATTCATCCTTGCTGAATAATTTAAATATCTTACAGACTCCTAAACGGTATTATATATAAAATACCATTTGGGGTCTGCAAGATTTTTAAATATTATGTATGTATATTATGTACATTATATCTGTAAATATTCAGTTACACTTTTCAGTACTAAATGTCTCATCCACCAACTTGGATTCTTTTTTTTTTTTCTCTGTGTGATTTACTTCAGGTGAGGTTTTGGCCATACAAACATTCAAAATCTTAGTCTACATTTGGTAAGAAATGTTTATGATGCTGTCCAAGTAGGCAGCTCATAGGTTATATGACAGAGCTCTTATGAGTGTGCAGGAAATGCTTTGTTGACTGGAGCCTTCCCTCTCTTTCTCACTTTCAGTCTTAAAAAGGGAATGTTAATGAAGGTTATTTAGCTCATTTACTGGCTCCTCTTGAGGAAATCATTAGATTTCACCTGCTTTCTGTTTCATTAGTGCTTTACTTCATTTTGTATTTCTTGAAATATTTCTTTTGACATGACGGTCATGCTGTCGCTCCCTGTCTGGGTGGTTCTTGGCTGTGACTATGCCTCACTTTGTCTTTTGATTCCTGTTCTTTTTTTTTTTTTAAAGAAGAAGTGCTTCTCAGTGTGTGTGTGTGTGTGTGTAAAGAGAGGGAAGGCACAATCTGTTGCTTTTTTTTAAATAGTGTGCTGCAAGAATGATGTATTTTTAAGCCATAACCTGGAATCGAGTTAGCATTTAAGCTTCCATGTCCTGATTGTTTAAATGGGTTTTTGGTTAAATGCCTGAAATAAAGTCTGTAGTGAACACAAGCTCAAGATATGTTCACGTTTTATTCTACAATATAAAATCCATCAATAATTCCTCTTTGAGATTTTGGTAACACGTTACTTAAGGCCTTTATATATAATGCATTATAAAAGTATTTTTAATGCATTAATTATGCCTTGTAATCCACCTTATAATGCATTGTGTGGTCTCAAGAACAAAGTTATAATACATTAAAAAACTTATTTCAGACAACCAAAGGAATCTGCAAATATTATAATGGATTTTAAACAATTAGTTCACTTTAAAATGTAAATTAGCCCAAGCTTTATTCACCCTCAAGCCATCCTAGGTGTATATGACTTTCTTCTTTCTGATGAACACAATCTGAGTTATATTAATAAATATCCTGACGCATCCAAGCTTTATAATGGCAGTGAATGGGACCAGCGAGTATGAAGCTCAAGAAAGTGCATCCATCCATTATAAACGTATTTTAATAAAGGCCTTCTGAAGTGAAGCGATGCATTTGTGTGAGAAAAATATCCATAATTATGTTACAAAGTAAAATATCTAGCTTCCGCCAGACCGCCTTAGATATTCAACTTAAGCTCAATTTAAATTTTAAGTTGAATGCGGAAGGTGTAGGACGTAGCATAAGCGTTTTGAACTTTCTTTATAAGTTGAATACGGAAGGCGGTCAGGTGGAAGCTAGATATTTTACTTCATAACTTGTTAAATATCGATATTTTTCATACACAAATGCATCGCTTTGCTTCAGAAGGCCTTTATTAACCTCTCTGGAGCCACGTGGAGTACATTTATAATGGATGGATGCACTTTGGCTGATGGCTTGAGGGCGAGTAAAGCTTGGGGAAATTCTCATTTTAAAGTGAACTAATCCTTAAACTTTGGTTACAATTATTTATAAAAAAAAAAAAAAGGTATAATGCATTATAACATGTATTATGAATACCTCTATAATGCATTATACATAACGGCTTTAAGTAAAGTGTTACAGAGATTTAAAAAAAAGAAAAAAAAAAAAAAGAAAAAAAAAAGCTTTTACTTGTCTTGAAAAAGGCAATTGCTAACAAATGGCTAAATCTGAGGTTGTCGGGAACATTAAAAATCATCAGCCGAATAGGAAAACTCAGCTTTCACAGCTTTATTGTTTATAATCGCGCTGTTGCAATCTATTCTAACTCAAAGTTTCCCTGAAAGAGTTGTCAGAAGCTTGGTGTGATGTTAAAAGTCATGCATCCGTTGTGTAGTTCGTTTAGCTTTTTACTTCTGGCAATTGTATATAGGCTTGTTTGTTTCTGAAGAGACTATCTTGATGAACAAAGAGTGTAAGAATCGCTATCTTTTGTCAGTTGAAGAGCTTATTGTGTCTAATAATCCAAAGGCCAATGGGAAAATCCTAATGAGTTTTTGTTGAGGGAACCAGGGTGATGCTAACTTCAGAGTTGGCCTACAAAAATATGTCATTCCTGCAGCGCTTTATACACTCTTAAAAATAAAGGTTCCATTTTTTTTTTTTTTTTTTTTTTTTTTGCAGCAATGCCATAGAAAAACCATTTTTGGTTCCCCAAAGAACCTTTCGGTGAACAGTTCTTAAAGGGATAGTTCACCCAAAAATGAAAATTTGATGTTTATCTGCTTACCCTCAGCGCATCCAAGATGTAGATGACTTTGTTTTTTCAGTAGAACACAAATGATGATTTTTAACTCCAACCGTTGCCGTCTGTCAGTCCTATAATGCGTGTCAATGGGAACTCCATCTATAAGAGTCAAAAAAACATGCACAGACAAATCCAAATTAAACCCTGCGGCTCGTGACGACACGTTGATGTCCCAAGACACGAAACGATCGGTTTGTGTGAGAAACCGAACAGTATTTATATCATTTTACCTCTAAAACACCACTATGTCCAACTGATTTGCGCATCCAGTTATTGAGGTCTGAACGCACTCTGACAACGTAAGTGATCGCTCACATTCATTGAAGTATAAGCGCGAGACATCACTTCCATCATCAGAACGCGTTTTCAGACCTCACTAAGCGAGTGCTCAAGGCAGTTGGACATAGTGGTGTTTTAGAGGTAAAAATGATATAAATAGTGTTCGGTTTCGGTTTCGTGTCTTAGGACATCAATGTGTCGTCACGAGCCGCAGGGTTTAATTTGGATTTGTCTGTGCGTGTTTTTTTACTCTTATAGATGGAGTTCCCATTGACACGCATTATACGACTGACACAAAGCAAAATCCCCAGAGTTAAATCAACTCTGCTCAGATTACATATGGTCCCTCTCTATATAGAGTTAAAGTAACACTGAAGCAGAGTTAAAGTTAACGAGGTAATTAAGTGATTAATCAAGTTATGATTGAGCATTAATGATGAACACCTGCTGTTAACAAGCAGAATCACTGAAGAGAAACACAATAACTACAAATGACTTCCAGCCACAGTCTTAGATGAACTCAACTGAAGATAAAAGACATGAAATCTCTCAGAATCCGATTAAACACCTCCACAAACAGCATATTATCTCAATCACTTTAACTCTGCTTCAGTGTTATTTTAACTCTATGTAGAGAGGGATCATATGTTCTCTGAGCAGAGTTGATTTAACTCTGGGGATTTTGCTGTGCAGACAGCAACGGTTGGAGTTAAAAAATCATTTGTGTTCTACTGAAGAAACAAAGTCACCTACATCTTGAATGCCCTGGGGGTAAGCAGATAAACATCAACTTTTAATTTTTGGGTGAATTATCCCTTTAAAACAACAATGTTTTTCTTAGTGTAACATTTTAAAAATTTCCACTAGAGAGATTTTTTTTGTATAACAGAAAGGTTCCATGGGTGTTCTTCATGGAACCATCAATGGCAATAAAGAACCTTTATTTTTAAGACACAGTCATTAACACTGACATCTCCCCTCTTCCTCTTTCAGAAACACAGTGGCATGGTTGATGAGGTTTTCTCTGTGCGAGAGATGACTGCTGCAAAACACGTAGTCAATAACAGCGTCAGTTGCGAAGGAATCAGGCTGTTGTGTGCGAATGCGCGTTTGTGTCAGATGCAGGTTCTCTTGGCATGCAGCATTTCTATGAGGAGGTTGTTGCACGGCACCTCTCCGCTCAGGTGTTTGTAGCACAGGTAGTCTTCGGCTTGCGCGCTCAGCGCTCTGAGCTCGGGAAGGCGCAGCAGAATCTGGCTAAACCTGTCCGGGAATTGCGGATACGCATACAGTGTGTACTCCAACAGCGCGGCGTTCACCTGCTCGTACACGCTCTCGACGTAAGGCTGGTTTTCCAACAGTTTCACATCTGCAGAAGAACCGACAGAGTCTCATTAAAGACGGCATGAGTGGAAAATGGGTTTTCAAGCACTTTCTGAACGCACACAAATACAAACACATGCACACACGCACACGGATACACACAGCTCTCAGGCACTCTTATTATGAAAAGCAGCTTTTGTTGCCGCTAAATTGCTCTCACTTAAGGGAACGTGAACAATAAAGGAGCATTTTCTCCCGAAGCTGAGAAAGAGAGGGGCACGGCGGCACGGACCAATATGAGGTCAATCCATTAAACTTCTTTTGAGCCAGAGTCTCGCTATAGATGGCGTGTGTGCGTCTGCGAGTGGATACGGGGTCCGGCTCCCTGCCTTTGTAAACAGGAGCGATTCAGAAGGCTTTCATTTTAATTAAGCCCATTACCCAGTTACCGCACGGCCTGCGCCACACAAAACACGCTGCCACTCACGGTGAAGCAGGGACAAATAGCCTGATACACGTGCGTCCTCGTTAGCGTGGATCAAAATCAATGCAATATTCATCTTTTGAGAAGTTAATTAGCCTCGGTCAAACCCCAGCGGGGGAAACATAGATACGCTCAATAAGACGCGGAGGACGGGGTGACGGTGCCACCGCGGTGGCTATGAAAATGTCTTTTATATTAAACTATTAAAACATCAGCAGCAGCGCTGAACGGAGGAAGAGAGACAGAAAGAGATACAATCTGCCACCTCTTCCTCATTAATACGAAGTCATTTTGGCCTCTGGAATTAGTTAAGAACTAAAACTCATTCAAACACTTGAGCGGAACTTATTAAGGAGAACATTATTAAAACAAAAATTAAAAGATATCCAACCAAATATCAACTGATATATGCACATAACTAGAAGATATTGTTGCATCAGCCAATCACGTTAGTGGAATTCATACATTTAAATCGTCTTTTAAGACCAAATCTCAGTCGATTTGACACTAGGTTAATAAAAAGTCTTGAATTAAAAGTCAAATCATGGAAAAAGAATTTTTTTTACATCTTTTGCAATTATAATAAAAAGCTGCTCAACAGACATACTCTCTTTTTACGATGCAAGTCTTACTCCACAATGATCTATGGAAACTAAGCAGCAAAAATCATCCCGGTTATGGTGTCACAACCATGAGCACATTAATACACTACTGTTCAAAAGTTTGGGGGTTCTTTTTAAGACATCGATATATTTATTCAGCAAGGATCAAAAGGCGCCTTTGATTTTATTTTCCTCTAAACCACTAGATGGCACAAAAACTTTCCGCAGCACTTTCCTAAATATCCGCTTTTCAAAATGCACGTGCAAATTTGTCTGATCCTTGACGCGATCGCGGGCAGCAGCGCAAAGTTGATTCTGAGGTAGTTTAATCTAATATTTGATGTATTTTAAAATGTTGTTGATTAAAGTAGCAAAAAAGAATCCATGAAATTAATGTTTGTATTTTCAGACAAAGGTCTTCTTAATGATTTTCAGTTTTGTTCAAGGTAATTCAAGCAACAGATTTTCAACAACGGAAGAATATGTAAAAGTATGGTATTTGGGGTAAAAAGCGCCGCTGATGTTGGGGCAAAACGCACAATAATTAACATGATAATTAATAGCTGGCTAACTTTTCCATTTCTTGACATGACATGGTTAGATTCAGATAGCAAATATCATATATCAAACTGGGTATCCATCTTAGAGATAATACCCATATTTATAATAAAACAATCATATTTCAAAATATATTAATCATGTCATAATAAAATATAATTTATTGTTACTACTGTAAATCTATATTAAATAGGCTATTATGGGATCTCCTTCAATGCTTTCAGAATCTTTACTTTTTAAAATAAATTTGTTTCTGTATTTTTGTATTTTTAAAATGTATTTTTATATTTTATATATATAAATATGTATCACATAGGCCTATTTTAATGACAGTATATTTACTGAACAAAAATGAATTATTTTATTTATCAAAATAAACAGAAAATAGTACAAACTTTGCTAAAGTTGTTCTTTTGAACAAGTATTAACCTAGTCATTATTAAAAACATTTTATTTTATCTAAAGTATTTGCATAAATACTGTATGCCTTTTACCCCATGTGTGGCACCACCTCATACATTTATAAGATTTTTAAACAAAATTAACCACTTTATGATTTTTAATATGTTGCTCCATCAATGTCCAGTACAAACATATATATTTTTCCTGCAATCATATACTTTGAGAGTAGTGAAAAGCACAATTTTTCTTAAGGTGTGCCTTTAGCCCTGTTGTACCCTAATATTTAACAATATTACTGTTTTTACTGTATTACTAATCAAATAAAAGCAGCATTGGTGAGCATAAATGACTACTTTCAAAAACATTTATATATATATATATAAAAATCCACAAACTTTTGAACAGTATTTTATATGACTCCCCACGCACACAGTTTACATGCAAAGACGTCAGCCAATCACATCAAAGCTAACTGTAATAGCATGTGCTGTCTCACCGGGGTTAAAGAGGATGAGGTATTTAAGACAGGCAGTTTCTCTGCGGTCCAGCTGAAGCTCTTGTAGACGATGCACCAGCTCCTGACCTCTCTGTATCATCCCACTCAGAGTGACCCCTGCCTGGGCCAGCAAAGACGCGAGCTCAACCTGACCCACACACGCACACAAACGTGCTAAACATCAATTGACTGGATGCAATGCATATATGTGCATATGTCTATTATGAGTGTGTGCACGTGTGTTACCTCCTGTCCTGTAATGAGAAGCACACTGTCCTCTTTCCCATGATGCAACTGTCTGGCGATGTAATCCAGCACAAGAAGCTCACTCCAGCAATTATGCAGCAACTTCATCTGATCTCCCACCTGTGGAGCAGAGAGAAGGTGAATAAATGGAAAATGGACATAAAATTGACAAATATTTGTGTACGCATTTGCATTAGAGATTTTTATTGGTTTATAAATTATTATTAAGTGAAATATAATTGAAAAATAAATATTTTTTGCAAGATATTATCATGAAATCTCCCCCCCCCCTACTTTTCATACTTTTATTTTGAGAAAGTTAAAATACATATTTAATACACACACATACTTGTATATGTGGTTTACGGGGACTCTCCATAGACGTAAAAACTGTATATTCTATACCTCTACCCCTAAACGTACCCATCACAGAAAACTGTCTTCAAAAAAAACACCATTTAGTATGTTTTTAAGCCATTTGGTTACGAGGGCACAGGAAGTTGTTTACGTTGTAATACCAAAGTCCCTTTAAGACAAGTCATTTCACTCGGCGGCCATCTTTGAAACGCCTCTTGGGCATTCAAGTGCAGCTCCTATCTCTTTGAATGGGGAAACATCAAATTCTGCAAAGCTGTTTGCCAAGCTTTCAATTAAATTTCATATTTGAAATCACCAATGAAATCTGACAACAACTGTCTCGTAAATTTTGTTTCTAAATGCTCAAATCATGACAAAAAACTGTATTTTTCAGGCTGGATCAAGCTAATGTGCATGCGCAGTCCTAAATGCGCGTCTCTTGTGTATCATTTCAGAGGCGCGAGTCTGACTGTTTCTATAGGAACCGGAGCTTCTAACGGCCGCTGCAGTGACGCGATGACTTTACCAGTCGGTGATTGGCGCTTATTTAGAAGGTGGGACTTATTCCGCCATATTGCACTTTGCACTTTCTCCCATTCAAAACAAAACGAGTGACGCTTCTTGTGTTATTCTATAGTCTTTGGTAATACCCATGTCATTCTACACATTTGTGTCCTCATAAACCATGTATACAAGAACACACACACACATATGTGCATAAGTGCAATATAATATAAGTATATTCATATGTGGTGCAATACAATGTGAATATGTCATTGTACCTTCACGCATACATATTCAGAAATTTAAAAGGGAGCCTCACCCACACAAAATTTCCAGAGAGCTGCAAGTTTTTCACCGCCAACACAATAGCATTCAGTTACTTTATAAAAATGAAACAGAATGGATTGAACCATCATTCAGCTTAGCAGAGCCGAGAATGTGATTCAGTGTTCATTCAAATATCCGCAGTAGCTGGCCACTATTGTGCTTATTCACAGTCCAGTTTAGCAGGTGCAATTGAATTGAAAATAGGCAGTTATGTGGATGATATAATTCAACAGAGACAATTTTCAGCTCACTGTTGCATACGAGATTCGTGACCCCACAGAAGCCCCTCGGGGCGGCACATTTAATTGCAGCAAAAACGCACTCTGCATTTTTTTAAAGCACATAGAATTGGACGCTAGATCCATCGTTCCCTTTATGCCACACTCCTGTTGCCATGACGAGAGATTGTACAGCACATTCGGCACACAGTGAAGGAAGCTGGATTCTCGCATGTGCGTTTTTGTCTATCTATTGCACACTGTGTAACTGCATATCAGACAGACAAAAACACACACGCAAGAGCTTTCTATGCAAATGGAGGACAGCAATGAATGCTGAGGTGAATGTTATTAAACACTATTTCACTCTACTGTAAAGAAATCATTTCAAATCTAAGGAATAGTACAATTTCTGTATCCCTGCAATCAGCTGATTACTAGTTGCAAGCAACTAAAGTTCGCAAACATAAAATCAAATATGTCTTTATAGTTCACCCAAAAATCCAAAAGAGGAAGAATGACAGTCATATGTCGTTAAAATGACATGACATGAGGGTGAAATGCATAGGTGGAGTTCCCCCAGACCAGAGCCATTTATGATTTTGTGGGGGATATTCAATAAAAATAAACTATAGAATTCAAATTTTCTCATTTTATTTGTCTTATTCTATTATTTAAGTGAGTAGGATGAGTAAATTAGGGCTAAATCATTTTTAAATACCATAAAAAACCCATTCTCTCCCAACTCATATCGTGTTACGTGAGATGACTCTCTTCTTGTTCTGTTCCCGCTATAGTTGAGGCTTATGCTAAATAGCAGGATAACTAAACTTGATGGATATTAATTCATCATTTTTTAAATTAAACCCACACCTAAAGGAGAGAGGGCTCTATCTCTAATGCTTCCACTATCAACATCTATGTAATTCAGAAAAGAGGCAGTTTCCTCTGCATTAGGTATAGTCCTAAGATGTGCTTTTGACTCTTTGTATGCAGTCATTCATTATAAATTTTCAATGTAGAAGATATGATACAACTGTATAAAAAGTAGAGTATAGCCTAGATACACTATATTGCCAAAAGTATTGGGACCCCCCTCCAAATCATTGAATTCAGGTGGTCCAATCACTTTCATGGCCACAGGTGTATAAAATCAAGATAGGCATGCAGACTGCTTCTACAAACATTTGTGAAAGAATGGGTCGCTCTCAGGAGCTCAGTGAATTCAAGCAGGGTACCATGATAGGTTGCCACCTGTGCAATAAGTCCATTCATGAAATTTCCTCACTACTAAATATAAATGTAAATCACGCCGCCACTGGACACTAGAGCAGTGGAGACGTGTTCTCTGGAGTGACGAATCACGCTTCTGGGTTTGGCGGTTGCCAGGAGAACGGTACTTGCCTGACTGCATTGTGCCAAGTGTAAAGTTTGGTGGAAGGGGCATTATGGTGTGTTGTTGTTTTTCAGCTTGACCCCTTAGTTCCAGTGAAAGGAACTCTTAATGCTTCGGCATACCAAGACATTTTGGACAATTTCATGCTCTCAACTTTGAGGGAACAGTTTGGGGATGGCCCCTTCCTGTTCCAACATGACTGCGCACAAGTGCACAAAGCAAGGTCCATAAAGACATGGATGAGCGAGTTTGGTGTGGAGGAACTTGACTGGCCTGCACAGAGTCCTGACCTCAACCCCATAGAACACCTTTGGGATGAATTAGAGCGGAGACTGTGAGCCAGGCCTTCTTGTCCAACATCAGTGCCTGACCTCACAAATGCGCTTCTAGAAAAATGGTAAAAATTCCCATAAACACACTCCTAAACCTTGTGGAAAGCCTTCCCAGAAGAGTTGAAGCTGTTATAGCTGCAAAGGGTGGGCCAACTCCATATTAAACCCTACGGATTAAGAATGAGACGTCATTAAAGTTCATGTGCACGTAAAGGCAGGCGTCCCAAAACTTTTGGCAATATAGTGTATATAGCCACCACAGACATTTAGAGGGACATTTAGAGTCTCCCCAAAAACTAGAAATGTCCAAATTGTCCCTCAATATTTGATATTCTTGATACTGCTCTGCACTCCATTATAACCACAGCTCTGATATTTGTATGACAAAAAGTTTTTAGGTTGCTCTGGCTTAACTGTCTAACAGCGCTTGTCAATGTTAAAATGAGTGAGATGGCCAATCAAATCAAAGAAGGCAGGTCTTACTGTTTACAGAAGATGAAGTAAGTAGCAGCTAAACATTAATATTTAACTGTTTTACAAGAGGAATGTTGAACGACCGACAGTAAAATCCAGAGATGCAAGCAACTCAATACATGTAATGTCATGTAACTCATAACTGAATTTGACAAGACAAGAAACGTTTTGCGTTTTCGACATATCAGTAAGAGTGAACGTGCATATTTTAAAACAAAATATTATTTGCAAATAGTTTCAATTGATTACTTCACAACTGCAGTAGAACTTGTTTGACTTATTTTTCCCTTAATCCTTTTAATACTTAATAATTATTTAATTCCTTTAAACTTTAAATAAAAGATATTTTCATTTTTAAGATATCCTTTTAAGATCTTGTAATTTGCATACAAATAAATGGAGAAAAAGCAAGTAATGCTAGCTTATTGAAGTGAAGTAGGCTAAAGTTAGTAAATGTTATGACTATAGTTATAATACAGCGGCTGAAGCGCTTTTGAAGCAAGTCATTTAATACTTAATACTTAATACATTTAATACATTTAATACATAAAGCTTTCTGCATTTCAAGCAGCCTTCATGAATAAACAAAAAAATCACTTATATTTGACTTGAAGTGAAAATGTTTCACAATGCTAGCTAAAGAATCAAATCAAATGACAGTATGATTAACAGCAAAGTGTCCACGATTAAAGTAGGAATAAGTTCAGAAATAACATTCAGAGTCAAATTACAACTGCTACAGTAAAACTAGACAACCAGAAATCTCAAAACAAAGCAGTGAGCCATTATAATGATCAGTATCATTCCCTTTAAAACTATGCATTTTGAATGCAAATAAATGTATGAATAAATAGAATTGCTATAAAAATTATACAGACAGATAGATAGATAGATAGATAGATAGACAGACATATTGCCATTTTGAAGTTAGTTGTTTCATATAAAAGTAGTATAAAACAATGCATTGTGCAACAATAAGGAATATGCAAACATTAATATTCATTGAGCGTTGAGTGGCATTCAGTTTTTTTGTATATTTGTTTTCTTTTTAATTGCATTTTGTGTGAAAATTTGATCTTTTCTCATCTAAGGCTCTAAAGTATTAAAGCGAATGACAAAGAAAAAAAGGTTAAAAAAAATGATCAAATTGACAAAAAAGAAAATGAAATAAATCTGAGTGCTATAAGGACTTTCAGAAAAACAGACTTCCCTTTTAAATACTGGACTTGCAACTTACTACCATTAGCGTACTAGCATTTTTCAGTTTTGTCCTCGGCGGCATCACCATAAGTGCTGTGTGAGGCCGCTTTTGGAGAGTGTCAAATGCCCTTGGCACCCTAGTGTGGGCTATTATATGGGACAGAGAAAAAGCTTTGCTCTGAAAAGATTATGAGTAAAACAAGACCCTTGTCCATTTCTCAGCAATAGCTGTTGACTCTGAAATCACACACAGACACATACACATTCACGTCCACACTTGAACACAACAACACTTCCCTGTCAGCGCTTTATATATTTTGTAACCCTCATTTATCAGCGATAATACCTGCCCGCTGCCCCAGACTTCCACAACACATCTTTTATTCTTGTAGCTTTTTCTCTCTCCGTTGTATCTTTGTGGAATAAACCCGCCTCTTTTTGTGTTTTAGGAATTTGGGATTTTGACCTAGGAGGACACAAATATCCAGCGGTGTGAATGAGGAAGTAAAAATCACACCAAAGAGGACAGAAGCTACATTCAGAATGCAGTTTACAGCTTACTGCTGTATAGTGTTTATAATATTTCAAGTTACGTTTTGCAACCCTTTTCTGTAATGTGTTGTATTTCCAAATGAAAAAAGATTTTTTTCCCCCCATCTATTACTAATTTTATTCTGAAAACTGGGTTTTACATACCAGAATAAGAGAATGTGGGTTTGCTAAAAACAATATCTAAACAGCTATTTGACTATAGTATAAAAAGATACATGCATTAAGAAAATTAATATGCTCAAATTTTATTTCTACTTGGAGCTGTTCACATCCTCGGACTCGGAATGATGTGTTTCTATGGCAACACTATCAATGCTTAAATGAATCTTTTGTGTTCAAGTGGTTCAGCAGTTACATACAAGTCAGAACTCTCAGAAAATTCCCAGTTTACAAGTTGTAATTACGAGTTCTATGAGTTTGAACGCTTTTAACCAGTCAGAATCTCGTAATTGTTGTACCAGGATCATGTGACACTGAAGTCTGGAGTAATGATGCTAAAAATTCAGCTTTACCATCACAGGAATAAATTACATTTTAAAACATATTCAAAGAGAAAACAGTCATTTTTAATTTTGTATAATGTTTCACAGTAAATGCAGCAAAATAAAAAATCTTTTCAAAAACAAACTATTTTAAAGACCCCAAACTTTTTTCGAAATGTAAGTCATCAGTGTATTGCGGGCATGCAAAGAAAATGTTATATTGCAAATTGCAATATTTGCAAGTATACGCTATAGAGTGCATGGCTGTAGACTGAGATGCACACAAACCATCCAAAACATCTTTCAAACTGTCACAAACACACACACACACTGAATGAGGACTGCATATATTTGTCTTCAGAGGGTAAATAAACTAACATTTCACATCCGGCGTGTGTGTGGGTGTGATATGTGTGTATGAAACACACCTGTCCAGGTAACAGTGTGAGGTGGAAACAATCCATCAGCACAGACAGAGGAAGTGATGATGGTATTAGTACTGTAGTGTCCTGTCTCATTGTGTTTAGAGTCAGTGTCATATCACTTACAGAAATTACCATGGTATTATAGCTTATATATATATATATATATATATATATATTGTACTTTAGGCCTATATCAAAGTACTATGATATTACGAAAGGACACCATGACAGAACCACCACAGCAGTGTTATTTTAGTAGCATTGATTTACTATTAAATTTGCTTTTGTGTTGTATGGTGTCCTTGAGTGATATGAAAGGCACCTATAAATACAAGGTATTATTATTATTATTATTAAAGAAAATTATATATGTAGTGTTTTTAGTTAATGATAATAACCCTGCACCACAGTACTTTTTTTAAAAAAAGGGAATTAATATTAATTGTGAAACTATGATGCCTCTTTACAACAGCCAAAAATACACCAACAGACTAAAAGATGGAATATTTTGCCCACTGAAAACAGTGTATTTTGCCTAAAAATGACAGGCAAGAACACTGACAAACAAATATTAAAAGACAATAATTCAATCCTCTTATTTATACTCTGAGCCAGAAACATCATCTCCAGAGTTGGCAGACTAAATCAAATGGACATTTACTGCATCTCTAATAGAGTGGTGCAGGGATGATGTCAAAACCCGGAAGACCTTCGAGATTTTCCTATAGAGTTTTCCTATAATAGTGTTTTTCAGTTTATGAGTAAAATAAGCCTTGTGACCTCAAAGCTTAAATTCTGTGAAAATGGGCATGTAAAGCTCTGGAAAAGTGGGAGTGTAAAGGGCGTGGAAGAGGGGAGAGAACAACCAATGAAACACAGACCTACAACACACTCATTATACAGAATAATGAATATTAATATATGAGCATGGAGAAAAATGACAACAAACTCCCAAGCACAAGGGAAAAATGCGAAAGAATATTTAAAAGAGCTAATAATACTTTGATTACGTTTACAAGCACTACAGTCTTGTTTAAAACAGAAAGAATAAAGACATAGTTTATTTTTTGTCCATTCTTCTTTCAATTTTCGATCTAAATCAGTTTTTTGTGTATCAGAATAATCGTGTCATCGCGTTCAGACACCACTGTATCAGTGTCCAATTTGCACATATAATTCATTCGAAGAACTTGATGAAATATGTGTGCATACACCGTGCTGGTTCATGTTTGGTGCAGGAGAATATGTGAAATATGTCTATAAAAACTTTAAAGGGGTGGTTCAGTGTTTTTATTTTCTAGGCTTGATTGTGTTTTTGGGGCACAGTTTAACATGTCTTAATGCTTCGTTTTTTTGAAAACGCTGTATTTTTCATATATTTTACATTTATTCTACACCTCTGTTTCCACTCTCATATGAACGGCTCATTTGACTTCCTGCTTCTATTAAGCCACTCCCTCCGAAATACGCAGTGTGCTCAGATTGGTTGGCAGGTTGATAGCTGGCCCAGTGTATCATGATTCGCTGAAGCGTCCCACTCCCCTTACCATTCGTAGTTCCGCGCTAAGCTGGAAATGTAAATAATGGCGTCTGTATTGCTGTATCAAATTGAGCCGAATCAGACCCAGATGAAGAGGGTCAAGCAGAACCTCTGCAATCGCGGCTTTTAAAAGACGTTTATGAATGGTATTTCATTTAGTATTTGTGTCAAAGTGTTTAGATATGCTGTCACTGCTGTTTGTCAGCTTTCAATATACAGTTGTATCCTGATTAAAGCTTTACTGTAGCCGAATACATGACTGAGTAGTCGCATTTTTGTAAAGGTATCGTTTAATTTATAGCATGAACAACTGTTTTTCTATGAATATAGACGTTTGTTGGTGTTTGTTGCACTAGAACTTAGCTAACTGGCTAGCAAAAACAAGTTGCTCTTTGTATATGTCCTTGATGCATTAAAAATAGCAACAGAACTATAACATTACGTTTAAAAGACATGTACAAACAATAAAACATACTTACAGTTTGAAGCCAATAAACAGCAGCTTCTGTTTTTAAAGTGGGAACTGCTTCCTCTTACAGTAATAGCTTTTGTGCAAATCCAGCATTGAACTCGTGTAGATTCTGGAAGCTGTCTTCAGCGCCGCATCCAGTGTAGAAAATATCACTGATTATAATGGGTTCTATTATCTTTTGATGCGTCACGCCGCTCGCGTCCGGTGTAAACAACTCTTCCGCTTCCATTATATTGCGCCACATGGCCTCGCCCACTTTGTTGCGTGTTCCCGGGGGCAGTGTTTATGTTAATAGCAAGGGTTTATGATGTCACCAACCCGGGAAGAAGCTCGTTGTAGTCCAAACTGCCCGTTTTTGTAGGCAATAAACTGCCATAAAAAGACAATATCTCCGTTTGCATTGAACTTTCAGCGCTGTAACTTTGCAGATACTGTTTATGCTCAAGCAGCAACATTACACACTAACTAAAGTTAAAAAAGTGAAATCGCATTGAACCACCCCTTTAAACACAGATACTTTATTCTGTATATGAGCTATGATCCACGTGGCTAGTGTTGTTAAACTCATCGCGGAGCTCCGCACCGAAACCGATCATATGCGCGCTCTGCATGTATATCATAACAATTGTATTTTTGATGTGTTCGTATTCAAACTCCAGTTCTGAGCGCATCGCAGGCAAAATACAAAAATCACTCATGTGCTGCTGTGCTGGGGGAAATATACACACGGCTCACGTGTTCGAATGCAGAGGTGAATGAGCCGCACATTTGTGACATTTTGAATTCTCCGCTGTAATGCGATCTAATGCAAACATATTTTTCATTTGTGCTGGTAGATTACAGCAAAACAATCCACATGCACCCAAACTTCTGCTCTGGTCGAGTTGCAGGAAAACGCATTTTTGTTTTGTAGCACTGAAACGAGCACCAACGATATGTCTCTGAATGATAAGAGACCGAGGCAAGAGAAGTGATGCTTCCTCATGCATAGTACCGCAATTATAATCTTATGCATACTACAGCGCAGTGATTGGATTGAATGAGCTTTTCGTAACGAATAAATACAGAAACGGTTGATGTCAGCATGTTCGACCAGCCCATACTGGAGCCAACCAACACTCCGGATCTTGCCGCTAGTACATGATGACGTCAGATTTTGTGATGTTGCGCTGACTTCGCTTTTCAAACCGGAAGACAGAAATCGCACTGAAAAATGCAAAAATAACTAATTTCAACTTTTAAATAAAATTAATGAGTAGCTTTAGTGTTTTCAATGATGTGCAGCCTATACATATCTGTTCACAGCTCTAAAAATGTGTTCTGGGGTTTCATGACCCTTTAAAAAACACCTTGATGTCACATTTTAGGTTCTTCAGATCAGAGTATTGATTTCTAAAGAACCACGAAATAAAAAGGTCTGTAAAAAGATTTTCGGAATAAAAAAGTACTGTTTCTTGAATCTTTATTTTTAGGATTGAATAATAATCAAATGAGTAAAACTATTTTCTGGAGGAATCTGATGAATTAAAATGAGAGAGACTTTGAATAAGAAAAACCTTCACATGCGTAGGCCAGACTGAATACACGGACACATTCACATTCTCCCCTTATCTGGAGTGGAATGCTGTTGCTAACCCCCACACACATAGCACACACACACACACACACACACATTGGGTTTCCATGTTTTATGGGGACTTTCCACAGACATTTTATCTACATTTTTAAATTTTCAAAATCACTTAGTATGATTTATTAGCCATTTTCCTCACGGGGACCAAAAAATGTCCCCACAAGAACAAGACTTCAGACATTTTTGTGCTGGACATTTTGTCCCTATAACATAGGGTTTATCAGGACCACCTGAGGGACTAGAAATCACTGAAAATTGAAAAATGTAATGTAAAAAATCCAGTCCTCTCTGATACAGACACTAACAGTTGTTTAAATCAAATTCAGAAGCATTGTGTTTCTTATTTTTGTCTTGTATTTTTCATAGAAACTTTTAATGATTCTTTGTTGCTATTTCAATGCAATAGTAGCATATGTTTCTCTTTTTCTCTCTTTTTTTTTTTTTTTTTTTACATTTTAATAATAATATTTCAGATTTTACTTTGGCCTTCCTATTGTTTTCCAAGCCTCTGTTTCCTATCTCAATTTGTGTGTGTGTGTGTATCTGTGTGTTTTGAGAAGTGTGTGTGTTTTGAGAAGTGTTTTGACATAATTTTGTTATGCAATTATGTGTGTGTGTGTGTGTGTGTGTGTGTGTGTGTGTGTGTGTGTGTGTGTGTGTGTGTGTGTGATTTCGCAGAGTATGTCCGTGTTTGTGTGAGAGAGAGAATAATGGCCAGTGTTACTATGTATATTGTGTGTGTGATTGAAATGCTGTACTGTATCATTGTGTGCATGCTGCATTCTCAGCAAGGTTTGGAAACACTACAGAGAGCGACAGGAGCTTAGAATGGACAAAAGAAAGGAGTGTATCCTCTATTTCCTCTAAGACAACAAACACGCTAGAGTTTATTTAAAGAGCTCTTCAGGACCACCAAAAATCAAGTGTTTTATTTAAAGACCCCTCAATGCCACGGGTTATAAAGGACACGATATAGCTGGAGCTCTCAAATTTATGACACGATTATTTTCCAGAAAAGTTAACGAACCTGAAGTGAACCCGAAATATATCTCAGCATTTTAGACTATCAATAAATCCACAATCACTGCAGTCAAAAACTTCCACAATCATTGCAATTTAAATATGAAAGAAATGACCCCTCTTCAAGTCAGATTATATTAACAGATAACAGATTATATTAAAGGCACAATATGTCATTTTTCTCTAATAACGCAGCTCAGTTTTATCATATTAGATACATTTGAGTGTGTTGAAAAACATGTTATAACATTACTCTGAGCGTTCGCTCAGCGGCTGCCACAAGACACTTGTTGCACACTGCAGAATCGATATTAGAATAAAAAAATTGAAAAAATCTTACATATTGTGCCTTTAATTAAATAAAAGATTCATGAAAATACTGCTAAATCACCAGCAAATCAGTCATGTTACAGGTTTAATAATCTTGTGATGTCAAATAATTGCTATTAAATGAATTTAGTTCAGTATGCAGTATGCAGATATTTTATTTTCTGTGATATCACAATATTTTATTTTGGTAATTGTAACTACACATAACCTCACTATTGTTCAAAAGTTTGGGGATAGTAATTCTTTATTTTTTTATTTTAAAGAAATTAATACTTCTATTCAGCAAAGATGCATTAAGTTGATCAGAACTGACTCTAAAGACATTTATAATGTTACAAATTTCAAGTTAAAGGTGCAATATGTAATATTTTCTGTCCACTAGAGGTCGCTAGATGCCTATTCAAAACAAAGGCATAGCTTGATGACGCCAAGTTTGAGCGCAGAATCTTGGGACATGTGGTCTCCACCTCAACGGACTGTGGAATAGAATTGGGATACATTTTAAAATGTATTGTATGATGGAGAAAATGCTGTATTACTGTTACTAAAAATAAAGCTGCATCTGATTATGCTATGTTTGCTACTTCACAAAATAGTTTTTTTTTTCTCTGAGGCATGGTAAAGCATGGTACTTGCAAAAAATCAAGAAAATTGATTTAAACAATAAGACTAAACGTGTTGAGCTATATAACAACAATTAGTTTTCTGTCTATAAATGTAACCAAACAGTTCCCTTGCCTATTTACATTAAAACATGTAAATATTAAAGGTTCCCTCGAATGAAAAATTGAATTTACCTCGGCATAGTTGAATAACAAGAGTTCAGTACATGGAAATGACATACAGTGAGTCTCAAACTCCATTGTGACCTCCAAAGAACAGGCGAATCTCAACATAACACTGACTGTTACATAACAGTCGGGATCATTAATATGTACGCCCCCAATATTTGCATATGCCAGCCATTGTTCAAGGCATTAGACAAGGGCAGCCAGTAACGTCTGGATGTGCACAGCTGAATCATCAGACTAGGTAAGCAAGCAAGAACAATAGTGAAAAATGGCAGATGGAGCAATAATAACTGACATGATCCATGATATCAT
Organism: Ancherythroculter nigrocauda; assembly: GCA_036281575.1. NCBI lineage: Eukaryota > Metazoa > Chordata > Actinopteri > Cypriniformes > Xenocyprididae > Ancherythroculter > Ancherythroculter nigrocauda. Next base: position 29,787,491 of record VTFQ01000017.1, read on the forward strand.
GATATTTTTAATGATATTTGTAAATTGTCTTTCTAAATGTTTTGTTAGCATGTTGCTAATGTACTGTTAAATGTGGTTAAAGTTGCCATCGTTTCTTACTTTATTCACGGAGACAAGAGCTGTCGCTATTTTCATTATTAAACACTTGCAGTCTGTATAATTCATAAACACAACTTCATTCTTTATAAATCTCTCCAACAGTGTAGCATTAGCCGTTAGCCACGGAGCACAGCCTCATATTCATTCAGAATCAAACATAAACAATATAACAGTATACAATACTCACATAATCCGACGCATGCATGCAGTATGCATGACGAACACTTTGTAAAGATCCATTTGAGGGTTATATTAGCTGTGTAAACTTTGTTTATGCACTGTTCAAGGCAAGCGCGAGCTCCGTGGGCGTGGAGCGTGAGCATTTAAAGGGCCAGCAGCCCTGAATCGGCTCATTTATAATGATGCCCCAAAATAGGCAGTTAAAAAAATGAATTTAAAAAAATCTATGGGGTATTTTGAGCTGAAACTTCACAGACACATTCAGGGGACACCTTAGACTTATATTACATCTTTTTTTTAAAAAAGTTCTAGGGCACCTTTAAAGCGCCTTTGGTGTTTCCATGGTTTCTACAAAATAAACTGTGCGTAACGCAGGTATGATGCAATTGACATCCCGGAGCCTTGGATAAAACTGCAATTTTCTCATGATTTACAAATAGTTGGAAACATTTGGGATATTGTAAGTACTCAAGTGAACAAAATATATAACACTGGCCTAGTGGTTTTTGGATATTTTACTGCAAAATTCTTACATATTGCACCTTTAATGCTGTTCTTTCTATTCATCAAAGAATCCTGCAAAAAGTATCACGTTTTCCAGAAAAATATTGTGCAGCACAACTGTTTACACATTGATGATAATAATAAATATTTCTCGAGCAGCAAATCAGCACATCAGAATGATTTCTAAAGGATCATGTGACACTGAAGACTGCAGAAAATTCAGCTTTGATTTGATTTTTAAATTAAAAACATTCAAATAGCAAACAGTTATTTTAAAATGTAATAATATTTCACTATAATACGGTATAAGTCTTGATCAAATAAATCCAGCCTTGGTGGACTTCTTTCAAAAACATTTAAAAAATCTTACAGACCCCAAACATTTAAACAGTAGTGTACACAAATGTGCCCACAACATGCACAATAGTGATTATATTTATTCAGTCTTTGCCATCAACAGCAGCTCAAACCATCATTACAATCCAATGTTTCCTGTTAATTATGTCACAAAACCACATACGGTCTTTTTAAAACAAGAACAACCAGAATACTTTCCTCGAATACTTTCCTGTTGATTGAATCACATCAGACATCACTGCCATTATAAATGTGACAGTGAGCCAGAGCAAACACAGCAGGCCATGACTGTTTATCTGGAAACACACACACACATACACACGCTCCCTGTTCATCCATGTCAGCATCATCTCATCATGCTGACTGCATCCGCTCTGTTCATGCAAATACTATTGTGTGTGTGTGTGTAGTGATGAGGTGTGGATTACTTTCAATCCTCTGCAATTCGGTTTCTAATTCAGTTTCGCCTGTGTTCACACTCACCTTGAGCTCCTTAAAGAAGATGCAGCTACGTGCCCATTCCACGATGGAGAAGAGCGTCTGATCGGCCATGTGGCACATCAGGCCGAAGGTGCTGAGTCGTTCCTGTTTGGCTGCGAGGCGTGCGTTCTGTTCCTGATTGGCCGCCGCACTCCGAGAGTTCTGTTCCTGCTGCAGGTGGGCCAGGTGAGCGCTTATCTTGCTTTGCACCTGCAGCTCGTCTTGCTCACAGCGAACAAACTCCAGAATCAACGGCGGTACCGTCAAGCCCGGCAGGGCCACAGCTGGGCTGGTCGACACTCGCGTCTGATCGATGTACGTGTAGCCTGGAACCGATTCTGGGGAGCTGGTGCTGGTGTAGTGCTCTGAGCTTGTGTAGTGGTCGGGATACTCAGACTTGATGGCACGGCTGGGTAGGTTTGGATACGGGTACTGTGCTGGCAGAGGGGTGTGGGCCGGGATGGGGACAGATAAGCTCAAGGAACTGGATGCGTACAGGCTGCGTTCATAATCGGTAGGGGCCACCGGGGTGCCGATGTTCGGGTGGATGTTTTTTTGAGCTGGAACCGAGAGAGCAGTGCTGAAGCTGTAGTCAGACTGCGGTGATGACAGCAAAGGGGGCGTGGCTTCCATCTTTACGCCACTCGCCCGGATGAGAGCTTTCTTCTGCTGCTTTAACGCCCGGTCTCGTTTGTACATGGGGCCGAATTTATTGCGCCCTCCTCGCATCCTGTCAGCACGGACAGCTGTGAGCACAAATTGAACTTCATAATTAATGTTCATTTATATTACAATATTCATTTTTAATACAAGTATTGATGTTATAAATAAAAATTAATATAAGTAAAAAAAATAATATAAGTAAAAGCTTTATATAAAAACAATATAATAAAATAAAAACAGTAAGAAACATGCTCTGTATTAAATGAATATTAAAAATATTAAATAAATTATATATATATCATTTGTTGCTTTGAAGTTTTTCAGATCAGTGTACTGGTTTCTGCTGCTGGTTAAAGTAACTAGTTGTTTTCTAATAAATAAATAATTAAATAAAATAGTAATAATAATAATGTATTTGATGAACTTTACAATATTCTTCTATGACATAAAAATGTAAAATTGGAAGTGAAGTGAAGGATCAGGTTCTACAATGTTTCTTCTTGTCCGTTTCTATAAAATTCATCCTTCTATTAACTCACGAACTAGTTAAAAATATCTCTATAGCCTGACTGATTAAAATAGAGCCGTGCTTAAATGAATACTTAACCTTGATCCAGTAGCAACGCGCGCGCAGCCGGCAACGCAAAGGTGCCTGCAGATAACAGCGACCTTGCAAGAAACACTGCAATTTCTTTCTTTGTTTTTTTTTTTCTTTTTTTTTTTTCACTGTTGATTTTTTTTCTTGTCTTTTTTTCTAATTCTACATCTACATCTGAAAACTAATCAACCGGCTGCGATGCAATTTAAATTCTAATTCGCTTTTTTTTTTAAATCAGACCTGCATTACAAAATATGATTAAATCGTTTTTTTAGTCATTTTTTTATAAGGAAATATGTGGATCTTGTCATATGTGGGTTTATAATACATACATTTTAATAATAAATAAGATAATAAAAACAATAAGAAGATAGTACGCAATTTAATAAAAACAAACAGCTCTAAGAATAAAAAAAATATGGATGAACAATAGCCCATTTTTACGAAATTATTTACAAATGTAATAATTTAAATAATTATTATTTGACCTCGAAATATCCTTTCTGAATTTCAGATGCAGTTCAAACAGAACTGAATTAGAGATTAAACAGGCTGTTCCGCTCACCCTCCAGCCGCATCCCGACGTTCAGACATTTCTGGAAGCGGCAGAATGGACACCGTTTTCTCTGGGTTTTATCAATCTTACAGTCTTGACTCTCTGCACATGTGTACCGTTTGTTATTCTGTACGGTCCTCTTAAAGAAACCCTTTAAAATGAAGGGGGGGAAAATACTGTTACGATTCGTCAAAGGTAAAGAAAAAAAACAAAACAACAATAAATAATATCTTTAAAAATGCAATTCAATAAATAAATTGCCATGCTAGCTGGAACTAATGATTAATTTGTTGGCAGTGACGGAAACATCGAAAAAATAATCTAGACCTATCAACAACAACTAAATGTATCATTTGATACAATGTAAAAAAAAAATGCAACTGCATTTGTCAAGCTTAAAGAGCTGTTTCTACTTCATAAAAATACTTTCCTAATGCGGCCAGGTTGATTCTGTCATATGAATTTAGTAAATACAAATGCAGTATATTAGACTAAATATTTAGATTAAACAAATGAATAAAACAAGTAAATGTCATCACATTTTTAGGTCACCTGAAACATTTTACAGTAGGTTTTAAACTGTCTGTTTAGGCCGATTTAATACCTTGCAGCTCTCGCAGGTTAATAAACCATAATGATAGCCAGAAACTTTATCGCCACACACCGGACACAACTCTTCCAGGTCCGTATCATAACTGTAGTCCATCCCGCCCCGCCGAGCGCCTGCGCACACACACGCACACACACACGCACATAAACACACACTGCTAAAATAAAGGTTCTTCAGTGGTTCAGCAAAGAACCTTCTTTTTTATCAAAAACGTTGTGGTTTTTGTAAATTAAACATGTTCTATCAGTTAGTTGCATTGGTTCTTATTGTAATGTTAAGTGTGAAGTGATAGGAATGGCAGAATAAGGCCTTGAAATGATTGCATTCAACAGGCCTATATCTAATACCCGATTTAGTCAAACAAAAAGCAGGTATTTAATTTCCTTTCATTCTAAGTGCATTTTAAGATTTCATTATAGTTGACATTTGTGGTGCTTCAAACTGATTTTTAACAGTAAATGATTATAGAATCACACCACATTAAATAAGAGAAAATATTACATCGGTATCGTTTAATAAATTTAATTAAATAATAATAATAAAGCCATGTGCCTCTTTGAATTATTTCGTTACATATAAACATATTAGCCGCTACAGGTGTCATAAACATGATTATGCGATCAAAAAAATATCAGTTTACCAATAAAATAATCAATCTTTCAAGCTGTTTGGCTGGAATGCAAACGGGTCCAAATCAACGAAACGAAAGCATGTGATGTAGAAGTGAAAGAACTCTTACCTGTCAGTGACTCTCTGCTCCTCTGCGGTGCTTCAGTGCTGCTGATCTCTGCGCGAGGAATTTAATCACCAGAGCCGCGACACCCGCGCGATCCTGCCGGTTCACTTTGTGCGTGTTTCCCGGGTAAAAAAACCTGTGTGATGATTGCGAGGACGGCGCGAGGGCAGCAGCTCTTTATTAGTGTTTGGCCTCGTGCGTTCACACAGTAGACGTGCCCTCATATTCACGCACACGCGCGCGCACGCACACACATACAAAAAGGAGTAAATGAGCGACAGGAAGAAGCGCCTATCTGCAACAGGTACTGAGGATGGGGAGGAGACATGAAAACATTTTAGTTCAGATAAACTCTCTGAATAATTTCTGATAATGATGTTAACTCTTAGCCTTTATGAAGCCATGGCTAGAAGAGGTTCCTCAAAGAACTGTTCTTAAAAGAACCATTTTATTAGTGTGAAGAACGTTTTAAAAATCTAAAGAAGGCCTAATTGATAGGTTCCATGGATGTTAAAGGTTCTTCGTGGAACGATTGATGCCAGTAAAGAACTTTTATTATTAAGAGTGCATAAAAGCTGAAAGATCAATATCCACGTGACATTTCAATTGAATATTTACTATTCAATTTAATTTATTATTTAAGAGCTGCTGTGCAGCCAAATAATGTACCAGTTATCAATGTAAAGCTGCTTTGACACAATCTGCATTGTAAAAAGCGCTATATAAATAAAGGTGACTTGACTTGACTTGACTAGCATACCAATGACAGACTGTGATTTGATATGCTGTCATGCTTTATAGTTCAACTCTTAAATCCATTATTAATTTCCTTTGATTTACATGACCCGAAATCGTTGCAGACTTGCAATAAATAAATAAATAAACCTCAATTTTCTGATGAACCATGTTTATTGTTTTTGTTGTTATTGTTGTACATCATAACAGTTGATTAAAATGCTGACATTTTTACTATTTACATTTTTTTTTTTCTGGGACATATTCATCACAATCATACTCCACTAATAAATCCCAATAAATGTTTCCTTCTCAGGAACGATCCACAGACGATCTCTTATTACCATTTCATTTAAACAATAAAATATGAATACAAATAAAACGAAAAAAGAGAGATATACCCATTTCAAAGACGGTAATTATTATGACGTAAGGATATAGGCCTACCTTTTTATTTAACAATTAAAACATTTCGATTTAAACTGAGGAAGAAGTTTCTTATGAAATAATAAAATAGTAGTAGAGAATGCCTCTTATTTCTCGATATTTTATCTACATATCTATTTAATCATCAAAAGAGAAAATTGTGTGCCTTGAATCAAATGGCTATCTGTGTACACAGACCGCTATTTATTTGAATGTTTTCACACTGAATCCATTAACAGACTCAATTAATACATATTTTAAGTAGGCTATTTATTTTAATGAAGCAATCGGCACTTTTTTCTAACCGCACACACACGCAAAAAAAAAAAAAAAAAAAAAAATTATGTGACTCCTGCACACGAGTGTCTCCATATGGCGTGATTCCCATCAGTCATTGTGCTACTTAATCAATAACGAACTCTAAAGACAACGTGCTGAGGTGCTGAAGACATCTCTCTCTCTCTCTCTCTCTCTCTCTCTCTCTCTCATTCTCCATCAAAGACACGCGGAACATGTGTTTGTGCACAATAGCTGACGGCACACTTTAATTTCTCATTAGCATATTAATTAATACACTTCAGGAAACATTTAAGTAACACAGATCAGAGGGTGAGTGCCAGAACAACATACGGACTATAACATAGGGTGAATTCAGGGTGATTGGGACACGTTTTGCCATTGAGATGAGGTCATGTGTCACCGATTGACACAAATAATCACATGAATCTGCATGACTGCAGGACTAATTGTTTCAATTAGGCGCTTTGTTTCCCTGTTCTTGACTTCCTTCTTCTAAAATATACCCCCTCCCCACAGATGAAAAAATAACCCAGAATAAATGAAAATCACCATTGTGAAAATTACAACTGTGAATGCTGAAGCTGGTGTATCCTTTCATTTATAAATGAATAAATAAATAGCAAATTAAACAAGTAAGTATAAAATAGGCCTATTTGATTTTATTATTAGAATAAAATATTATATTTGTTTATAATTTAATTTATATTGTATAGGCTATATTATATATTTGATATATTATTTATTAAAGCATACAATTATTACAGTTTTATTTATTTATATTTATATTATCGGCATGCATCACTATTATCATACATCAAAACATTTGGTAGCTTTAAAAAAAAAAAAAAGCATATGGTTTTACATCATTATTGTGTTTGGCACATTATTATAATTCAGTATATTAGCCACACCCAAACACTGGATACACAGAAGCAAAAATGCTTTGGCATATTTTACTTCACTATAGCGTTTAGTGCACAAGAATTTAATTTTAAAAATCTTATTTTTTCGTTATATATATATATAATATAACATAAAACTATCAATATTATCATATTGGCCATTTATCATCACAAAAAGGATCTATTTAAGACACCACCTCCTATAAAGCAGTGACAGTCTAAGAAATATTAATAAAAAGCCTAAAAGTACGGTTATTGTCATGCACGACACATGGTTCCCATTCACTGATGTGATGGATGTTCACCTCAGACAGATATTTTTATATACAGTATAGTCTGTCCATCAAAATATTGTAAAGAAAAAAATAAATTAAAAAAAAAGAGAGAGAGACTTTGTGTGCCCCAACAAAAGAACTCTGGCAAGGTCGAAACCCCGAACGTCCAATGGAGTTGTCACTTCTAGCTCAAATAAGATCCGAACATCGCACCTGATTTTATTTTTAAAAGAGAGGAGAAAGAAAGAAAGAAAGGGAATAAAGAGAGATTCAAAAGAGTCTTTGTAGTCTGTGACCTTCGTAACCTTTACACCGACTATAGTTGAATTAAAATGATATTCCAGGATAAAAGATGAATAGATGAAGAAAAGAAAAAGAATGAGAAATAAGAAGAAAAAAAGACCCTAAAAAGTATTTGCTTTCATACTGGCCACACTTAAATGCACTTTGTGAGATTAGGTATAGAAATTATTCCTACTTGTATTTATGTGTCTATATAGTCAACACTCTTGTGTGTTTGTGTTGTAGTGTACGAGGGTATGTGTGTGTACAGGTTTAACCTCCATTGTGCATGGGGACCAAATGTCCCCACAAGATTAATAAAACCTGAGATTACCTACATTGTGGGGAAACGGATTAATAAACATACTAAATGATGCTTATTTGAAAATGTAAAAATGCAGAAAGTGATTGGGTAGGTTTAGGGGACAGAATATACAGTTTGTACAGAATAAAAATCATGTCTATAGAAAGTCTCCACGAAGACAGCACAAACTGTGTGTGTGTGTGCGTGTGTGTGACCATGGTGGTCTCTAATCTTATCTGTCCTTCACCCGCAACAAACTCTCTCTACACCACACTTCTGAAGATTGCTTCTCAAATACACACAATTACACATGTCAAGTGTGTTAAGTATGTAGGTCTATAACAGCAGGATCTTGTCACTCCATCATGTATGTGTCACATAAATTGAAAGCATGTAGCTTTCTTTTTATGCTCACAGAATGGTAAACTGGCCTTTGTTTAAGTTAAAGCTGAAAACATTCAGAACCTTTAAAAATTACTCGGTTTTGTTGATGTAAGGTTAATTCACACACTGTAATTTGAATAAAGCTCATTTAGAGATTTCCACACACAAAGTTTTGATGTTAACGACAGTAGTTTTAATCAAGAGTCTGTGAATTTTTTTTGTACGGGATCCATGGAGGGTTTGAAATTTAAAATACATATTCAGAGTGTCTATTCACACCAAGTGTAAATAGCCCACCTTGTTGGCAGAAGCTATTCACACTAACTCCATCCCCCATTCCATAAAGTGTTAGTTATATGGGATTGGGAATAAAGTGTTTTCGGGTATAGGGGAGGTATTGTCAAGTAGTAATGTCCCAATAAAGCAGCATCCATTTATGTTTTTAATAAATATAATCATATAAACTCAATATGTTGTCATTATTGTATACTGTTTTATAATATACTACAATACACTGTGGTGCAAATAGTATTTGCCACTGTTTACAATGAGATTAAATAGCATTTAACAACTATTTACACTTAGTGCAAAGTAAATATTGCTATTTTCACTTCTATTATATATAAATTATATATATATATATATATATATATATATATATATATATATATATATATATATATATATATATAAAAAACGATAGATAGATACTGTAGAGATGTGGTAACGTGAGTGTGTGAGCGTGGCATTAGGCATTGCCCCGGCCCTGAGATCTGTGCTGCAATGACGTAAAATGTTTCACCTCAAGACCCTCAAAACCTTGAGTCTGTTACACAGATTATTTCAAATGCTCTAATTCATGTACAAACACACACACACACACTCAGCCATATAACTAACTCTGACCACGGTCCTTAAGCCACGTGTGCCTGTGTGTGAATCAGGAGTGTTTAGTGTGTGAAGGTCTCTGTGTGTTTTAGTTTCTTATCTGAGCCATCAGGAGTATTTTGAACGTTCAGCTCAGATAAGATTACTCATGTCAGAGTGAACCTGTGTATGCGTGTTCATCACAGATGACCAAAATCGTGAGAGAAAAAGAGAGATTTGTACATTTTACAAGAGATGTGTAGTAATAGCCAATGAGATCCTGTACAGAAAACTAAGGCAACAAGTCTGTGTAGTAAAAATCACTGCAACTCATGGACAGATTGGCCTATTGCCACAAAAAGGGGGGGGGGGGGGGGGCAATATGATTCAATAAATGTTCAATAAATAGTTTTATTATTAATTAGAGGATTGTTCATTTTGTTCATTTTGATTCAGATATATATTTCAACTGCTGCCCATGCAGCTATAGGAATAAATCTTATTTCTGTTGAAATTAACAACAGTACATAGTGTATTAAATATGAGCTCTGTCAGGATCACTATCGTCAAAGATTATTGACATATAGCATACAGTTTGGATTGGCGGTATGGTTCTGTTCATGGCAATAACTCGCAGGGAGAGGAGATTCCATTAAAGGAATTGCAGATATCGATAATGTCCAATAATTTCATGTACATGTATATACAAGAAATCAGTCTGATTCAAAGGGGAGGACGAGAGGAGGAGCTGGGGATGGAGGAGGGTAATTCGCTTCTGAGCAACACATTAGCTGCTGATAATACTGAATGGACAATGCTGTGATAGGCGTCATATTCCTATAGGTAGACGTAGATCAGCCGAGAGTCAGCTGATGTGAGCTTGACTGATGTGACTGACAGAACTAACGCTACGCTTGATTTCATATTAAACTCTTATTTAACTCTATTTAGGCTCATAGTGTACTTGTAGCTTCTATTATTTTAATAATACCGGACATGAAAAACAGTAATCATGGAAACACCCATTGTTCAGGAAAAAGGTGGATAATATGACATAATGCCACCAAAAAAATAAGCTGCAGGAAGTGAGCAGTGACTGTCGAGGAAACAATCAGTTGGTAAAGTCATTTCTAAAGCATATCAGTGACTTTTATATTTAATTTTGGAAGAAGTGCAGCATTTTCATTCATAAATTAGTAATTAGTATATATTAATCAAACAACAGGCAATTGAAAACAATAAAAGAGATGCACTCAGTCTTGGCTAGATAACTGTATATTTTATAATCTAAAATTGAACGTTTTAACACAACATAAAAGAAGCTGAACTATCTGAAACTGCTTTAATTTTACAGATGTGCCCATCAAACTAACCCAACATGTGACTTTGAAACAACTGAGAACAAAAAACTTTAAATATTTGTCCTTGTACCTGTCAGTGTCGTCGTTACTGCTGCGAGCGGCTCTCACAAAACGCGGGAACACGAACTGAGGCGTTGTTTTCGTTCACAGTTCCAGTTTATGAAAACGCGAATTTGCACGCATGCGCAAGTGAAGTCGCCATTCAAAAGACGCATCACGGCCAATGCAGGGATCGATCGACCAGTGAATTTGAACATTTTGCATTTGCACGATGAAAGAAACACACAATGTATGTTTGTTCCTTGAAAATTTGATTTTTATTAAAAGTGATGGCATGCCCCTTTTTTGGAGGGTCGGGTTCTATTAATAGGTGTGTAGCTACATGAGAGATTAAGCTATGAGAGATATTTTTTAAACTAGCCTGTAATATTTCTGAGCACAATATTTGAAACTGCACAATTACAGGGACTCTGTCAATCACATTTTCCTTAAAGGGATAGTTCACCCAAAAATGAAAATTTGATGTTTATCTGCTTACCCTCAGGGCATCCAAGATGTAGGTGAATTTGTTTCTTCAGTAGAACACAAATGATGATTTTTAACTCCAACTGTTGCCGTCTGTCAGCCGTATAATGCGTCAATGGGAACTCCATCTATAAGAGTCAAAAAAACACAACAGACAAATCCAAATTAAACCCTGCGGCTCGTGACGACACATTGATGTCATAAGACACGAAACGATCGGTTTGTGCGAGAAACCGAACAGTATTTATATAATTTTTTACTTCTAATACACCACTATGTCCAACTGCATTCAGCACTCGGTTAGTGATGTCTGATCGCGCTCTGACAACAGCAGTGATGTCTCGCGCATATACTTTAATGGGTGCTAGACATCACTTCCGTTGTCAGAGCGCGATCAGACCTCACTAACCGAATGTGGAGGGCAGTTGGACATAGTGGTGTATTAGAGGTAAAAAATGATATAAATACTGTTCGGTTTCTCGCACAAACCGATCGTTTTGCGTCTTAGGACATCAATGTGTCGTCACGAGCCGCAGGGTTTAATTTGGATTTGTCTGTGCATGTTTTTTTTTTCACTCTTATAGATGGAGTTCCCATTGACACGCATTATACGACTGACAGACCGCAACGGTTGGAGTTAAAAATCATCATTTGTGTTCTACTGAAGAAACAAAGTCACCTACATCTTGGATGCCCTGGGGGTAAGCAGATAAACATCACATTTTCATTTTTGGGTGAACTATCCCTTTAAGGCTTTTTGAGCATTGTAGTGATAGGCTATTTGTTATAGCCTACAGATAGTAATTTCCTGATAGGCTATTCATAATGTAGCTAAAAGATATAAAGCTGCATCTAGGCTATATAGTTGAGGAGAGGTTAAAAGAGATGTTTGTTTGTGTGTTTTTATAAGAATTAGTCACCAAAGAAAATGTCATATGAGAGGATGGATATGTTTTCTTTTTAAGAATGGAGTGGGAGAATTAGACTAAGGAAGAGAAATAGAAAAGGCTGTGCTAAAAACAGTCACGATTTCTGTAGGCTAGCTACTCCCCGCAGGAAGGGGCGGAGCCTGACACAGGAAACAGGATCTTCGCTTAGAACTTCCATAACTCTATTATGATGATTCAGGATATCTGACTCTCTAAGTTTGCTAAATATGTTGTATTGTTCGGTTTATCCAAACTACTCCATCATAACAGATTTTGATGGAGAAAAGGAGAGAGGGAGAGAGAGAGGGAGGAAAGAAAACTGAAGAGTGAACAAGGTCATGGGCATCTATATTAGTTCAAGTGGACACTCAAAAATTGTGCTCACAAGTCAAAAAGAGACAAAGACATGTTTCTATATTCAGCACTTAAAGGCAACTCTGCAAGTTTTGACAGCTGAGATTTATACAGTTTTCACATTATTAAACGTTTTTCTCTCTCTCAATGGCCAAAGTCTTCCTGTAATTTTCCTTAGGCTTCATTCTCAATTCATGAAGAGAATATGGAAAGATAAATCAGACCTAGTTCTAAGGAACTACACAGAGTTATCAAAGGCCAGTCAGTTTGTGCATTTTGATCAGTCGGAGTGCTATCCAGTTGGGTATTTAGCCACATAAATATCTATCTACTATTACCTTGCAAGTTTAACTTCACTTCTGTGATGATGCTAATGGAATGGAACTGTGTCCACTTTTAAGTCTTGGTTCTGGGAATATTTTACCCATTCATTTTTCCCATAGTTTTTTTTTTTTTTTTTAAGTCTTTGTTTAAGCCTCAAACCAAACAAGCAGCTACGAGGTGAATTACATTACGAACATTGATTTGAAGCAAAAAGTATTTGAAAATCTGACAAAAAGACAAAGGTACAAAACTGTATACATAACGGTTTTAATGAGGCATTGTGAAAAACTATTTATTGCAAAATATGCATAAGGAGTACTTTTGGCACGGTTTACTTTTTGTTGCAGAATCATGTTTAATGTAGTTTTTCACTTTGAATTCTTCTGTTAAATGTGATTATTTGCACATACCAGTGGTTAACAACTTCGTAGCTCACAGTAGGTCTGTCTTTAAAGGTTTGTCAATAAAAATCAATTCCCCTATTGAGAACATGAATGGAATTTTTACTTCTGGAACCGACTGTTGCACTCTATGGCAGTCAGCAAAAACTTCTTTTGAATAATAATGGTATGTGACAATATGTGTTTGAATTTTACTGAATGGTAAATTTTAGGTGATGAGCAACAAATGCTGAGTTTTTACATTTTGATCTTTGCTGATAGAGTTAAACTGTACAGAAATACAGGCTAAGGTTCCTTCCTGTATCCTGTATATGTCCAACATCATGACTAGAATATGAAATAGGCATGCTAGCTTGTTACTAGCCTGTTAATATCCATAATGCAGACTAACCAAAGCAGTTGATCCTTCACTACTCTTAAAGGGTTAGTTCACCCAAAAATAAAAATTCTGCTTTACGAATCCTTTGTTTCGAATAAGTGGTTCGGAGCGCCAAAGTCACGTGATTTCAGTAAACGAGGGTTTGTTACGTCATAAGTGTTTTGAAATTTCAATGGTTCAGTGTGACTTTGGCAGTTTGATACATGCTCTGAACCACTGATTCAAAACAAAAGATTTGTAAAGCTTCGAATCTTCATGAAGCAGTGTTTTGAAATCGCCCATCACTAGATATTGTTGAATAAAGTTTGTTTGGTGCACAAAAAGTGTTCTCGTCACTTCATAATATTAAGGTCGGACCACTGTACTCACATGAACTGTTTTAAATATAACTTTAGTACCTTTCTGGCCGTTTGAAAGTGTAAATTAACTTGCTGTCAATGCAGGCCTCGCTGAGCCATCAGATCTCATCAAAAATATCTTAATGTGTTTCGAAGATGAACGAAGGTCTTATGGGTGTGGAGCGACATGAGGGTGAGTAATTAATGACAGAATCTTCATTTTTGGGTGAACTAAAATGTTGCTGACCACCTTAGTATTCTCTCAGAGAGGATACATATTGTATTTTCCTGCCGTTTTACAAATTTGCAAATAAATCTTGCTGCTGTTATTTCTCAGCTGTGATAAAAAAATTGCCTTGATGCTATTTGGTTGGAGGTGATATTAGAGAGCATTTGATTGGACAAAAATATGCGTAGTGCAGGATGAGTCATCAATAATTTTGATCCGTTTCCTATAAGAGAATGAATGTAAATCATGGGGCTGCACTAAATATGCACACTTGGGGTTTTTGTACTTGACCACTAGTCTACTTATATATGATGAATTTTTGTTTTGAAGTTTTGGAGTGGCCGTGAAAACTGCGTGTTTTAAAATTTTTGGTTACTCAGTGGGACACACTTAATCACTGTGAATACATAGCGCTCATAAACTGCTGTCGCGATGGCATTCTCAAGTTGAGGCTTGGACCCAGAAACGGCATTCCTTACTTCACGACTTAACGGTTCTCTAAGCGATCCTGAGCGGAGTAACTTCCTGTTGACGTTCGATGTTGTCAAACAAAACAGAGGCTAGCTAGACCCTCCCTCCGCCTCCTCCTCCCCTCCCATCCGTGCTTCTTGAAACAGTCATGAACGCGCATTTAAAATCATTCTTGTCGGTTATTGGCTGGAGCGTGTTTATTATGATTTGTGGTCCAGGCTGCACCAGTTTGTTTTTATTGTCGTTTTTGGAGCTTGTGGCGACTACAGAGACCGCGTTTTTTTACAGTGTGTTCAGGGGACAAGCAGCTAGCGGATAGTGAGGAGATGTTTGCTGTATGTGACAAAAAATGTTTTGGCCTAAAAACATATGACATCGCTTAGAGGACCTTTAACAAGCGGATAGGCATGTAGTGTTTCTTTACAAAGTGACATCGCCAACTACTGGCCTGTGTTTTTAGTCATTTTCGTGAATCCATGTGAACGGGGATCGTTTTGACAATATTGTTGTCTATATGCGAAAAACACAAAGGAAATACTTTTCCATTTTTAGTACATCAGCATTTTTCAGACCTAGGACAATTTTGTGCACTTACTTCCTGTTGCATGCACGACACATGCTCTCAAGTCCGCCCCTAAACCTAACCGTCACTGGGGTTTAGACAAATCGTACGAATTCGCACGAGTGAGGTCGTATGAATTTATACGAAATAGCCACCTCGTAGAATAAGTACGAATTGGTCGTGAGATAGCGTTGGGTATTCGGACAGGACCCATGTGTTGTATGTATAGTTAAATTTGTCACCATTTACACTAGCACATAGACAGCCTCAAAGTGAACACATATTGTCTAAAAAAACAGTCATAGGGTATGTTAGAGTAGATCTGCAAGGCCACAGAAACAGGAAAACACAATATGGAATGTAGAGCACAGTGTAAAAGACCAAACAGAGACACTGATGATAAATCAACACACAGAAATATGTTTATCAGGCCTTCTTTATGAAATGAAAAAAGTACAATGTTATTTTTAATGCTGTAAACATTCAAATTCAGAGAAGAAAAAAAAAAAAAAACGATGCTAAACAGATGAACAATGAATATAAACAGAAAGGCAGACAGCTGAGCGACACAGTCCGTTTGCCGCCTGGTCTTTATATGCCATCAACTACAGAGGCACTTCAAGGCCTCAGATGGTAACAAAATAGAGAGAGAAACATCACACACACAAAGAAAATGATTACCCCCCGCCTTCGCTATCTATCAGAGCGACCCTCGCATGCTATCCGCGAGTGTGCTGCTAATACTCTATCCTCTCATTGTCTGCTGCTGCGGCAAAAAACAGAAATGTAAACTTTCAAAGGAATGGAAGGTTAAAACCACATAAAATTCTTCCAATGTTTCGTAATACTTGGAATGTTCCTCAGCAAAACTCGATGAGGTTTCATCAAACTCAACCCTCATCAGACATAAAGGCCTTCCTGAGAAATGGCTCCTTTATTAACAGTTAAAACACATTTAAACATGTTCAAAAATAGGATTAAAAATGATCCAAAAACACTGAAATGAGGAATAACATTTGCAACAAAACTACAACTACGCCAAAATACAAACACATAAACCCTGTTCAAACATTCACACTTCCTTGAAGACACGTGTGAGAGGAAATCACACATGTAACACACACACACACACACACACACACACACCTGGGCTAAAAAGAGTGTGCTTATTGCATTTCGTTACCCCGGCGACTGGCTCAAACATTACCGGAAGTCTCCATCCAAAAGAAACGATGGTCAACAGCATGAATGTTGTGGCACACTTAACTTTGGTACTCAACAACAGAACTAAACTTGTGGTCTAAATGTCATGCTAACATTTGAAATCCCTATAGCTCAAAACGTAGCTACCATTTGAATAAGAAACATTGATATTCGACTGAAATGCAGCACTTGGCATCTTCATTATTTCAACATCAACAGGCATATTTTATCAGTGACATCCTGTAACACAAGGACATTTTAATATAATGGCTAGTGGCTGCATAATTCAACAAAGGATTGCAGTGCGTTCATTTGCGGTTCTTCATATTCAATTTGATCATTAACACAATGGTTTTGTTGTTCACTTGATAATTCACAAGTCTTTCCTTCAAAGGCTATGTTCCTGAGGTAATCTTTGCAGGCATCTTAAAATGTAATTTGGTAATTTGCTACATTTGCTACAGTTCGAAATCACACACGAATCTGTTTTACATTCAACTTTGTCATGTAATAAATACATTGGGAGGGGGATAAAAACAGCTAGCTGAAGCCATGGTTTATGTCCTGGAGGCGGAGCTGTTGGCTAGCCAGGGGTTTTGATTGGTTGTGCAGGAGTACAGTACTGCCTTAAACAGCAGTGGGAGCTGCTCCATGGGAACGGCCATCATCTTACCTGGAACCAACAATTAAATAACTGTAATTAAATGAGTTATTAAAGGGTTAGTCCACCCAAAAATGAAAATTCTGTCATTTATTACTCACCCTCATGACATTTCATACCCACAAGACCTTCGTTCATCTTCAGAACACAAATTCAGATATTTTTGATAAAATCCGATGGCTCAGTGAGGCCTCTATTGCCAGCAAGATAATTAACACTTTCAGATGCCCAGAAAGCTACTAAAGACATATTTAAAACAGTTCATGTGACTACAGTGGTTCAACCTCCGAACCAAAGATTCGTAAAAGCTTCAAAGCTTCATGAAGCAGTGTTTTGAAATCGCCCATAGATATTGTTGAATAAAGTTATTATTTGTCTATTTGGTGCACAAAAAGTATTCTTGTTGCTTCATAACACTAAGGTAGAACCACTGTTGTCACATGAACTGTTTTAAATATGTCTTTAGTAGTTTTCTGGGCATCTGAAAGTGTTAATTATCTTGCTGTCAATGAAGGCCTCACTGAGCCATCGGATTTTATCAAAAATATCTTAATTTGTGTTCCGAAGATGAATGAAGGTCTTACGGTTGTTGAACGTAATTAATGACTGAATTTAAATTTTTGGGTGAACTAACCCTTTAATAACTAATTGTTGCACATTCAAACTGCGTATTCACGCAGGATCCAAATTTTCATTATGAAACACATGCACACAATATTAAAGGGAAATTAATGCATCTCTATGAACAGTGCTGAGTAGATTTGTCCATTACAGACAAATTACATGATGAATATTGCAGTTAGTAATGTAATCTGTAACATTACATATTTTAGTTTATGTATTCTGACTACTTTTGGATTACTTTTAGATTACTTTTGACCTAATAGCACAATCTTATTGATAACATATTGATATAAAAAATACAAAGAGCAAGAAAACAATATAACAGGGCATTAAACAATAAATTACGCCAGGGTTTCCCAAACAGTTGTTTGTGAAGGAACTACAGGGGGTTAGTGAATTCATAGAAAGCTAATAATTAATTAAATCATAGAAAATAAATACAGAAAAACAGATCAACACATACCAAAAAAGATTAAATATTTTAGTTGTTTACCTACATGTCATGTGACCATTAATCGACATCAGTGAACCATGAATATGCAAATGTGTTTTTGACTTAATTATTGACTTAATTAGCAAATATATTAGGTGAAAAGAGGTTCAGCTGACTAAATGTTTGGCAATAACTGCATTACATGTAAATATGAATTGACATGAATTTGTGCATTTTAATATGTTTGAAAGGGGAAAGCCTTCAATGTTAAATGACTCACTGAGTGATCGTTTGAATAATCATTAAAATGTGTTTATCAGGAGTTGATTAGATATGCAATACTGAGAAATGAAATGAAATCATTTTCCATGAAATTATAGCTGCTTGACTAGTGGCTGGTGTGTGCGATTCCTCAAGTCGGAAGACTTTACGAACATATATAAGTGATAGGCTTTTTTAGAAAGAAAAATTGTAAAGATAAAAAAGATTTGGAGACAATCAATGAATATATAATCATGAAAAAGTAGTCTGAAAATGAGAATTTTAAAATTTAATATAATCCAATTACAAGTACTTCATTTCTGGAATCTGATTACATAATACATGCAATCAGTTACTTACGGAAGAGGATTAGGGCCAAGCAATAATAAAAAAATAAAACCATCTCCAGATTAAAGTTGTTAAATTACGAGAAAAAACTCGTTAAATTTCGAGAAAAAAGTTGAGATAAAATGTTGAGAATAAAGTCATTAAATTACGAGAAAAAAGTCATTTAATTACGAGAAAAATGTTGTTAAATTACAAGAACAAATCCGTTAAATTATGAGAAAAATGACGTTAAATTGAGAAAAAAGTCAAGATAAAATGTTGAGAATAAACTCATTAAATTATGAGAATAAAGTCATTTAATTACGAGAAAAATGTTGTTAAATTATGAGAACAAATTCGTAATTTAACGAATTTGTTCTTGTAATTTAATGACTTTATTCTCAACATTTTATCTAGACTTTTTTCTCGAAATTTAACAAGTTTTTTCTCGAAATTGAACAACTTTAATCTCGAGATGGTTTTATTTTTTTATTATTGCTTGACCATAATCCTCTTCCGTAGTTACTACCCAGCACTGTCTATGGAATACTTCACACCGAGTCTGAAATATTGTGCTGCAAAGATTTGTTGCTGTGGCTTTTTTTTTTTTTAGCTGGAGTTAGACATTCCCAAGTCTCTAAATGCTTTTATTGCATGGAAATAAGTTGTGTGAACATCTTCATTTTGAACCACTGTTCAAAAGTTTGGTAATATTATTTAATGTTCTTGAAAGAAGTCTCTGATGCTCACCAAGGCTGCATTCATTTGATCAAAAATACAGTAAAACCAATAAAAAACAATATATTTTAATATATGATACTATTTTCAAGATTCTTTGATGAATAGAAAGTTCAGAAGCAGCATTTATTTGAAATAGAAATATTTTATAACATTACAACTGTCATATTTGATCAATTTAATGCATCCTTGCTGAACAAAAGTATTAGATAAAAAAAAATTACTGACACCAAACTTTTTGAATGGTAGTGTAAAAAAAAAAAAAAAAAAAAATCATCTTTTTGTGTTCATTCGCTCTCATCTGCAATTTCTCTCCAAACTTGTTATACTTATACACACCTGAAGTGTGGCGTATCTCAGAAAGGCAGGTGATGATGTCAGAGAAGCGTTTGGGCCGGTGAGGGTGGAGTTGTTCTGTCAGGTCACGACACACAGACCAGTAACGTTCACTTAACTGTTCCAGCATGGGTGTGTTGCACAAACCTGCCACATCTACAACACACACACTCAAATTACACACATCTGCTATGTCGACAAAAGATCTCGGTATGAATCCGGGTTAGTGCATGTGTGTGTCTGTTACCTTGATTGAGCAGGGTGATGCTCTTTAAGCAGCTGAACTCCTCATTGCTGATGCTTAGTTGATGAAACTTACGGAAGAGAAAATTTAAGCTTTCCATGACCTCCATAGCATCCTCACCAAATCTGCACACACACATGCATATATTCATAAATATCATATTCAATACATATATGACCCGTGCTGGCAAAATTGCTCATTGTCAGTCACCATGAAAACAAAATGGGCAATTCTTGTGTTAATGTATGTATCGAGTGCAATTGATTTAACCATGCACATCATTATTTGTTGAAATTTATGTTATCTTTAATCAAAATAACTTCCTCTCCCTCTTGCAGCATCTCTTCTCTGATGTTTACTGGTGCGAGGGCGGGGCAACCTGTCACTCACATGAGATCGACCAATAGCAAACCACAGCCATCCAATCAATTCCCGATGAACAAAATCAAGTCCTGCCCTACATTTATTCTTGTTCGAAAAGCCACTTCACTGGGATGTACGTCACACTCTGGAAGAAAAGAATTTCATGCCGACTTTGATGGCCATACACTTATATCTCACCCCTGTAGTGTCAGGTTGGAGGGCGTGTACTGGTGTGTGATGTTGGCTAGTTCTGCCAGTATCTGTCTGCTGTGCACCGTGAGCAAGGAGAGCAGGATGAGCTGATGCCAGGAAGCCCCCAGTAAACGAGTGCAGTCTTTGATGGACAGATCACTGTAGAACGGTAAACGCTTCAGCCAGACAATCTGTCTGAATAACAGTTCATCAGCTATACGGCACAGCAGAGCCAGCAGCTCCGACTGAGTCACGATATACCTGAACAAATGAGAAAGAAAGAAACTTAGAATTGAACAGGCTGCATCTTTCAGCATCTTTAAGACTTTTATATGTAAATGACTCCCTTAAGAGAGCAACGAAAATCCTTTTCCATTATGTTTATGGGAGGGTAATACAGAATTGATGTAGCAATAGAACAATGATATTTAACAATTTTTTATTTATATGCACAAATAAAGGTATACATATTAAAACTTTTTGATCGGTAAGATTTTTTTTTTTAAAAAAAGGAGTCATTAAGGCTCATTAAAAATGTCCAGTCTTCAGTGTCACATGATCCTTCAGAAATCATTCTAATATGCTGATTTGCTGCTCAAGAAACATTTCTGATGATTCTCAATGTTGAAAATTTTTGTGGAAACCATGATACATTTTTTTTTTCAGGATTGTTTGCTGAATAGAAAGTTCAAAAGGAACAGGATTTATTTGAAATAGATATCTATCTTTAATATCACTTGAATGCATCCGTGCAGAATAAAAGTATTAATTTCTTTCACAACAACAAAAAACTATGAAAAATGTACGATTTTAAAGCATACAATGTCCCACAGGAGCTTCTGGAAATATTTTTGAATGATGATACAAGCAAATCATCTGTGTTTTGAACAATTAATTGAAACAGACAGTTTGAAGGAAAAGATTCACTGAAATTAATCAAACTTTCCAAGCAATAAAAATGATGCTATTAACCCTTATATAGCAAGTAACATAAAATAACTCAGAAAATGTATTTATTTTTGTTTAAAAAAAAAAAAAAAACACATTAGGCGACAAACGTGGCTCCAAAATTCAAAATGTTTTTGTTTGTTTTTTTCAATTTTTTTGTTTGAATCATCCATTAAAAAATAACTAAAAATGTATCAACTTTTAGCTCAAGGTCAGCTGCCTTTTCATGACATGCTGCATATTACATTTAGATAAAGATGGTGCCAGAGTTTTTATATCAGGTCTAGGCCATTAGATATGACTGCAAAAGCTAATGGGCAAGTAAGTGTGAAAATCCAGTCAAATCCAACTCAAAAAGTGTAAATCCATTCAAATCCAACACAAAAGTTGTGTTTGATATGTAATTCTGTGTGTATGTGTGTGTCTTACCCCTCCTCTATGACCATGGGTGTAGTGAGAGGAGTGAGGTCTTCAGCAGCGAGTAGCTGGGCCGAAAATGTGTGCGATTGCGTCTTCAGGCTGCTGCCAGTAGGAGGCGGCAAAGGATATTTACACAACAGGAAAGAGTGGGTTAGCTGAGGACTGCTGCATTGATCTCTACAGGACACAGAGTATGTGCTCATATCCACAGAACGGCTGCAGAGAGAAAACAAGAACAAAGTTGTATTTGCCATGAAGCCAAACATGCTATTATCTTCATGAAACAGGAATTTATAGTAAATCAAGCATACTATGTTCAATCTGCCTCAAACTTCACGATTGATAAGTGCCCTGACCTGGAGACATCTACACGCCAAAATTTATAGACACAGCGCCACCAGCTGGTGGCAGGAAGTGTGGCAAATACAAATAACTGACGTAGTCCTCCTATATTTATATACTTAAATGCATATTGCCCACTGTACTCGGTTTTCCTAAAGCCACCAGGTGCGAGGGCCCTTTAGTCGCTGCTTACAGCTTTAATTCTCTTTGGAATCACATACACAGGGAATCAATGAATTAACAAACTGCCTCAATTTTGAGCATTTCTTTGTCTTGTTTCGATTCTCTGCTCGTGTTTGTTGGTTTGGTCCACGACACAAACATCTCATAATCCAATTTAATCAAAGCCATTTGTCCCTGCACATAAAAAGGGCAGACGCGGGTCAGCGCATCCGTGTGTAAATGCATTAGAACATCTCATTCGGGTCACACCTGGTTGACAGCGCGGAGAAAGATAAGGTCTGACCGCCCTCGGAGATACTGTTGCCAGGTGAACTGTGGTTACTGTAGCCGTGGCTCCACGTATCTGATAGTTCAGCTCCTTCTTTAAACTCCTGGCCAGACATAATTCGTTCGATCTCCTCCAGCGAGATCTACAGAGAGAGAAACAGAGAAGAATGCTTGCCATCAGCTGCACAATATCGCTGTGAAATGAAAGATGGAGATCGGTCAATACGAAGCGATCTATTGTGAACAAAGCTGAAATTGTTGAATGTGCTCGTTCTTTATATATTCTCTTTTCCACTGATTTATTTTTGTCACTTTTAATCCGCCAATAAGAGATGAAATCAATGGCGAATGGGGGGCCCCAAACAAGCTCTTGCTTATCTTGTGTCCACCTTGATTATCATCCTCCGTGCCAGGCTGAAAGCGATTGATCCGTCAATTGTGTTTTTAAACAGAGTGGGATGTAAACTAATATTCAAGTTCTAGAATAAGGGAGAGTCAGCAGCAACGCTAACAAACACTTCAGTGCAGATAACAAGGACACCAAGAAACAAACAATACACATATCATTCACATTCTCTATAGATTTATGTGCTGTAAACATACTTATAAGAAAGAGAGAGAGAGGAGGAGAGGGTTTCTGCTTATAACAATTGATCTCCATGTGTGGCCTTCAGAATCTCACTGAGCTCTCAGAGGAAACACAAAGCGCTTCAGGTTCAGCACTTCTGCAAGAGTGTGCTGAGTTTGTGTGGAGACAGTGGCATAGCAGACGGGCATGCCCCGCGATAACCCCCGTGCTGGGTTGCGTCAACAGACGATGATCATATGTCGACGATAGCCAGAGATGTTGTCAAAAGCACCAAATATTGGCAATTTTAAGAGGATTTGGCATGTTAGTCCTGTTTCATTCTTCTAGTACATTATTATTACTATTAGGTTAGGCTAATTTTATTATTAAAGGTGCCCTAGAATCAAAAATTGAATTTACCTTGGCATAGTTGAATAACAAGTTCAGTACATGGAAAAGACATACATTGAGTTTCAAACTCCATTGTTTCCTCCTTCTTATATAAATCTCATTTGTTTAAAAGACCTCCGGAAAACAGGCGAATCTCAACATAACACCGACTGTTACGTAACAGTCGGGATCATTAATATGTACGCCCCCAATATTTGCATATGCCAAAATGGCAGATGGAGCAATAATAACTGACATGATCCACGATAACATGATATTTTTAGTGATATTTGTAAATTGTCTTTCTAAATGTTTCGTTAGCATGTTGCTAATGTACGGTTAAATGTGGTTAAAGTTACCATAGTTTATTACTGTATTCACGGAGACAAGAGCCGTCGTTATTTTCATTTTTAAACACTTGCAGTCTGTATAATACACAAACACAACTTCATTCTTTATAAATCTCTCCAGCAGTGTAGCATTAGCCGTTAGCCACGGAGCACTATCAAACTCATTCAGAATCAAATGTAAACATCCAAATAAATACTATACTCACATGACCCGATGCATGCATGCAGCATGCATGACGAACATTTTGTAAAGATCCTTTTGAGGGTTATATTAGCTGTGTGAAATTTGTTTATGCACTGTATTATAGTCGAGAGCTCGGGAGGGCAGGGAGCGAGAGATTTAAAGGGGCCGTGCAGCCTGAATCGGCGCATAGTTAATGATGCCCCAAAATAGGCAGTTAAAAAATGAATTAAAAAAATCTATGGGGTATTTTGAGCTGAAAATTCACAGACACATTCAGGGGACACCTTAGACTTATATTACATCTTTTGAAAAGACGTTCTATGGCACCTTTAAATTAATAATATAATAAATTTGCCCTGCAATAATTTCATAGCGCATCAGTGCTTAACTGATGTGCTGTGAGAAAAATAAAAGATTAGGCTATAAGCTCCTCTTTAAAAATGATTTAAACATTTTTTTTAGGTCTAATGTAGGTTACAATGAATTGAATTATAGAATTATATAATATAAAAAGTAATACGCTATATCTACTCCATAAAATTTTGGCAACAGATTACAAGCAATATTATTAATTAAATTCAACAAACAGAATTGAGTCAGAATTAATCAAATTAAATACTTAGATGTCAACCATTTAAAACGAGTAAAATTTAAACAAAAATAATTTACACAGACGTCAAAGATGAATTAACAACTCTTTATTTTTTATTGCCAACGTTGAAGACACCTGATGATAACAAGCATAATCACTGAAGCAAAGAGAAACACAAGAATTAACAGAGGTTTAGATGTTGGTCACCATTATGGTGATCAGTGTTTCATTTAGTTGGCCGGTTTGACTCTTTGCTTTTTATGTCAGTTTGTGGGTTTTTGTAATGGTGTTTGCTAATTTTACACATTTTAAGGAATTAATTTGATAAATTCTAACTCAATTTTTATATGTTGAATTTAATTAATAATATTGCTTGTAATCTATTGCTACAATTTTATTGAGTAGATAGTGTATTACTTTTTACAGTGTAACACTGCAGTCATCAATGAAATTTAACAACAGCTTTACTTCAAGCAGTGACTTTAAAAAACAACCTTTTAACACGAAATACAGTACTATCTTCTCATTTGGGCCACAGGAGAAATAATGGAATAAATTAAGACAGTTACATTATGTCGTTCTCAGTGTATTATGTTGAAATTCGTCTATCATCGTCTCTGAGAGAATATGCTCCAATAAAGGTGCAGTGTGTAGATTTTAGTGGCATCTAGCGGTGAGGTTGCGAACTGCAACTAACACCCCTCGCATGTTCTCTGCTTTTAATAAACCAGACAACTACTTTCACTACTACTACTACTTAGTGTGTATTCAGCAACAATGCAAGCTGCCTATAAAAACACGAATGATTTAGAAGAACAACATAGTGACGAAATGCACTCTGTAGAGTGTTTGTCTGTTTAGGGCTGCTGTAGAAACATGGCGGCGCATAATGGCGACTTGACACACGCAGTGTATGAGATAGAAATGGCTCATTCTAAGGTAATAAAACATAACGGTTCATTATGTAAGGTCTTTATGTATGACTGAAAACATAGTTATGTATATATTATATTGCATTCCTGTCAATAGATTCTCCTAAATTTTACACAGCTCTGTCACTTTTTACTTTTACGTTCTGTAGTAAATACTGACTTTTTCACCGGCATAACTCTTGCGCAATGTTTGCACGTTGCTTCTTGTGCGATATTCATTGGTTCGCCATCTTGGTTTAGATTTAGCTCATTTCTAGGGACAAATTTGTACCCTAACGATAGCTATGTAAACACACACACAGTTGTCTTACCTGAACAGGTCCAATCATTTTATTTCTCCCTCCTGGCATCCCATCCTCTCTGATTGCTTAAAGAGAGATAAACAAGATGTTAGGAATAGCATACCACCATTTTACAAATACTGTTTCTGTAATTTTCAGTATCAGTGGCATTCTGAAATGAGGAGGCAAACAATGACCTCAGTTTTTTTATTTATTTTTAATATATTATTTTTTATAAATCAAATGTGAATTCAAAAAGAAACCAAATACAATTCTATTTTGTATTTTTAAATTACTAATGTAATTAATGTTCTATTTATTAAAACCAAGTCAATCTCATCAAGTTAGTGTTTTAAGCATTTTTAATTTGTTACGAGCCGAAGTTATTCATTCATTCATTCATTCATTCATTCATTCATTTCATTCTGTTGTCCTGTGTGTATCTTGTGTATGTCCTCTCTCGGTGTATGTGCCTGTGCATGTTTGTGTTACAGATTGGCGGTGACTTGTGATAATCTGTTGGAGGCTGCAATTGGTTCTCCTCTTCACCTGATCCAGATATAAGGACCGCCCCAAACACCACTTCCGCCATCATTGTGCCATCGTGTCTTTGATCGTGTACCTCTTTGCCATTACTTCGTATTGTTTTGTTTAGTCTAGTGTCGTGCCAGAGAGATTGATTGTGAGTGATTATTTGGAGTTTGTGTTTGTGTATTTTTTTTGGACTTTTGATAATTCCTGTTCACTTGACCCACGACTGTTTGACTACGATTCTGGATTCTGATTTTTGCACAAAATTTAATAAAAAAAAAAAAAAGTAATCACATCGGTGCACTTTAACTGTATGCATTATACAGTATATACTGTGCAGTATGCAGTAAGCAGTAAGCAAGTCGTTAGTATTGCAAATCAAACATTGCCAGGAGGAAGTTGGTGGATGGTAGAGCAATGAAGACCAACAGCCCCCTCTGTTGCACACTGGAGGCAAGTACAATCAACAGTGTGTGCCCTAGGCTAAAGTGTACAAATTGTAAATTATGTATATGTGTAAGAGAGTTTTGCCCCAAGTATCAGACAGAGAGGGACAGCATGCTCTGGATCAAGAAATTTGTTATCAGCACCTCTCATGATTATACATGCTGCGGTGCAACCCAGATCTTCAATCTGAATTCTGTGAGGGTTTTTTTTCCTTCAGGTATGGCTAATCAAACCCTGATCTATATCACCTAATTTGCATAGTGGAAAGATCAGATATTTGCCTCTAATGAAGCAGCATCAAAGAACAGACGAGAGGGACAGAGTTGAGAGGCAAATGCATAAACCTTGAACATTTTGTTTTTGTGTTTATACAAAAGATGTTGCATAATTAGGGTGAAATTGTAATTCTGAATGGATATGCGTAAAAAGGAGAGAGGAAAAGAAAAAAGCACAGGGAAAAAAACAAGGGCAAAGAAAAAGATTAAAGGATGTTTATGTAGTTCAATAATAGTTAAGTTTTAAAGATATAAAATCTTATAATATTCATAGTATCAAAGCATTAAACTAAGAATACTTAATGGTTATTTACTCAGTTTTTCCAATTATTTCATATGTTTTTATTTGGTAACACTTTACAATAAGGTGCCATTAGTTAATGCATTAACTAAAATTAGCATTGAGCAATACATTAGTAACAGCATTTATTAATATTTGTTAACATTATTTAATAAAAATACAATTGTTCATTGTTAGTTAACATTAGCTCAGGTCCATTAAACATTATTAACTGATACAACTGTATTTTAATAAAGTATTATTAGATGTTGACATTAACTAAGATTAATGCTTTTTTATTGCTAGTTCATGTGAACTAATGTGGTTAACTAATGCTGACAAATGGAACCTTATTGTAAAGTGTAACTTTTTATTTCTATTTTAGATAATGAATGTTTTATTTTTAAATTTAGTTTTTATTTTAATAGTAATAAACAGGTTTCTCACTGCATTTCTTAAGCACAGGTTTGTATGCTCATGTCCATGTATGTAAACATGTTGGATTTAATCAGGATGAAATCTGCTGGTTTAAATCATCATCACCTGCGTGTGTTTGTGTGTTTGTGACCGTGTTTCTCTCACCCTTGCGGTTCATTCCCATCTGAAGGCATTTTTGCAGTCTGCAGTACTGACAGCGGTTGCGTTGCTTGCGGGACATCTGACAGTTCTTGTCCCTGTTGCAACGGTAGATGCGCTTGTTGCAAATACTGCGTTTGAAGAAGCCCTTACACCCCTCACAGGAAATGATGCCATAGTGCAGTCCGGATGCCCGGTCACCGCAGATCAGACACCAGCGTTCACCCCCGTCCTCTACAGGGAAAGAAAGACATTGTCATAAAATAAAATGTCATTTAATTACATGCAAATTAAAGTGAGAGGCCTCATTTTCTCATTTGTGCTGTCCCCCGTTCTTCATTTTTCCCTATACACTGTTCCCTATTCTTCATTTTTCAATATTCAGGGAAGTCCATAGTAATTAGTAATCAGCTATGTATGAAAACAATAAAAGCCTATGGTATGTCCTCATTTGGATGGCTAGGTGTAGGTAACTGTGTATGTATGAGGTTTTTGCTATCTTTGCGGGGACCAGATGTATAGGAAATCATGAACAATCTACCAAATAATATCTAAACATTTCAAAATAAAATTATAAATACATTAATAATAAAATACAATCTAAAAATGTAAAACAAATTAAAATAATAAAATAAAATACACAAAAGTAATAAATTATATAATTGCGTTTTATTTAAATATATTATTAAAATAAAATAAAATATAAAACAATAAAATAAAATCTAAAAATGTTATATATATATATATATATATATATATATTACATTAATAAAAAAATATTCAATGTTATTTTAATATATTATGAAAATATAATCAAATCAAATTTATTTATTTTTAATATTTTTGTTGTTATTTTTAAAATTAAAAATATATTAAGTTAATAAAATAAATTATTTCATGTTATTTTAATACATTATTAAAATATAATAAAATAAAATGTAATAAAATAAAAAATATTTTTTGTTGTTTTAATACATTATTGAAATAAAATAATAAATAATTATAATTATTTTTTACTTTATTCTAATATTTTATTAAAATAAAAAATGTATTAATAATAAAACAAGATAAATGTCATGATTTAATTCATTTTTAAAATTAAATTAATAAATGTATATTTTTGTCTTATATATATCAGCCATTAAAACACATATTGCCTGAGCACTAAGTATCCGTAAAAGGGATATAAATATATGTGCAAATATAATCTGGCAAAAAAACAACTATTTCAGTTGACATTAAGAACAGGAGGAATGATAAGAATGCAGGTATCTCTGTGATGTCTGATAGTAGGTTAATCTGAGTTTATTGAGCTGTTGAAATCTTAAACTTACAAATTTTAAAAAGAAGTTCTAAAAGTTCTT
Organism: Ancherythroculter nigrocauda; assembly: GCA_036281575.1. Taxonomy (NCBI): domain Eukaryota; kingdom Metazoa; phylum Chordata; class Actinopteri; order Cypriniformes; family Xenocyprididae; genus Ancherythroculter; species Ancherythroculter nigrocauda. The sequence goes on from VTFQ01000017.1 coordinate 29,816,934, forward strand.
ATCTAAATCTCAGAGCAATAGAGAGCAGGATTACGCAAATACATCGCCCGGCACACACACGTATGCCAGGAATCTTCTGCAGTCTCACTGTGCGTTTGAAATGACTTACAGCATCATGCGGCGTGACCCAGATTTTACTACAAACCGAAGAGACAGTGAGCCGGGAGGAAGGGGGATGGGAAACATAGAAAGAAAGACAACTGAACGCAATATTTGATGCAATCTATATTTAAACAATATCACACGCTTTAACAGCTGGACTGATATTCAAACAAAAGAATATTTAAAATTCCATGTGGGAACACACTGAGATGATTATTTAAATGAATCTGTGAAGAACTGATTCACAGAAAAGAATCAGATAACTTGACAGGCATCTTCATTTCTCAGAAATGCTGGTGAACTGTAGAGGGAGCAGGTGAGCGCAGGGGTCACAGAGAGGTCTTCTAAAAGCCTGAAAGTCGTAAATGGTACGGAAAGCACTCAACCTAACCCTGAACTCTAGAGCCATTTTACAACCCTCAGGAAGGTTGTGTGTTGTAAGGGCACAGTATTGTTGAGGATTGGGTCAAACACAGGTCAAACTTTATAGCAAACCGGAACTATGGAACACACATTTTCTTTAAAAAATTGAACGGGGTGACATACACGTACACACACACACACACACACACACACACACACACACACACTCACTCGCTCTAATGAGCCCAATGTCTAAATAAAAGCAATAAAAGGATTTTAAAAATATACACACCATCATAATCATCATGCATCCAATCTGATCCCATCACATTCTGACAGAGACACAATAAGGAAGTAACAGGCCACTTGTAAAAAAAGTGGTTGTCAATTGATAGGGCGCAACCCAGAAATTGATCTTAGGTCTGTTCAGACTCTGACAGACAGCAGGGCGGAAAAAGAATGATAAATGCAAATTAGTGTTGTCAAAAGTACTGAATTCGGTACCAAGTCGGTACTGAAATTTTAAAAATGTGATGCTGTTGAGCGGATTCGTAAACACCTCTGATTGGCCATTGTGTTCACATGCTCATCAGAGATGTCTGTGATTGGCTACAATGATCAACGCTTCAAAAACATGTTGTAAAAAGACATCAATGACGCTCTTCACCAAGCGCTTACACTGATACACACAGGAACGCTCCTGTGTGTTGATCATTGTAGCCAATCACAGACATCTCTGATGAGCATGTGAACACAATGGCCAATCAGAGGTGTTTACGAATCCGCTCGACAGCACTCAAAGTATCACATTTTTAAAATTTCAGTACCGACTTGGTATCGAAGTCTGTACTTTTGACAACACTAATGCAAAATTATTTGTTATTTAAGCAATTTTGCATGCAGCTGGATCTGATTTTGCATGCAGATGGGAATTTTAATACATTTTGTGTTTGTTTTTATGGAATTTTTTGTATTGTTAGTTTTTTCATTTTACTGTGTTGGGTGGTTACTTGATGTCAAATGTACAACATTGGTCCTGAAATGATAATAATAATAAAAAAAACAGTTGTGAACACTTAACATGACAGCTTTACGACAGGAAATTTTGCCTTTTAATTAATGGAGTCAATTGGTAAAAGCATTGACGATCTTTTTACGACCATCCTTACTCTGAAACACACATGTATATAACAGGCTGACCTGAAAAATAGAGCTTTTAGCCTGATTTGAACTCAAGAAGCATCTAAAAGTTATTTTATTGGTTATCTCACTACCATTTTTAAAAGAAATAAATTCTTTTGTGAACATTTCATTTTCATGGCCCCCTGAATATTTTGTTTTATGAATATCTGAACATACAATATATCACAAGAAAGAACAGAGCCTCTGTCATGAATTTGACATTTCATTTGGTAACATTAGGCAGTTTTGATTTATATGCTGTTTAATGTTTGATGATCGTGTTATTTTACATGTGCATAAGCAATACTTCTATCGCTTGTCTCTGCTTCTTCACCCACAGTATGTTTTGATCCAGAGATTCTGTATTCTTCCAAAAGTTAATGGCGGAGAAAGAGTTAATACCTTCAGCAAGGATGCATCAAATTGACAATCAAAAGTGACATTTGTAATGTTATAAAAGATCTATTCTATTTCAAATAAAAACTTTCTATTCACTTTTTTTAAAACTTTCTATCTAGTATCAGTATCAGCAAAAATGTTTATCATTGCATAATGCGTACTGTTTTACAAGCCATTTAAAAACAGTAGTTCGTACACAGTGCATCCTTCATACAGTATTCAGTATGCTAGAACTCTGAACAAGCCTTTGATTCTGCTGATCAGAAGAAACAGCCATTTCACAGTCAGCGTGTGATGATGATGTTGGCTCATATAGTTCACTTCACAGCACCAGAGGAAACAGCAGGAGCAACAAATCCCTTGATTTCCCAACATCCCTGTGTCATTGTCACTCCATCTCTCTCCATATCCCCGTTCATGTTGTTCTAGATCTGTCAGTGTGTATTACTGCCTCCTACATTCAGAAGCAATGGAAATCAAAAGCCTTCTGTGTCTTGCTATCTCTTTCTAGCACTTTAGCTCATTTATATCACTCCAAACCACTGAAAAAGTAATAACTTTAGAGTAAATTGTTAAAATAAAATGGGCTTCATCAAAAAGATAATGTCTAATTAAATAAAAATAAATAAATAATCTTGAAACTGGTAAAAGATGAAAGTAAAAGCTAAAAAATGACCAGGAGATCACCTGTTATTTTATGTTATCATGACTTTGTCTTTAAGTATGTAGATTGAAGGTTCTGAAGATGATGATGTGGAGGATTAAAAATAGACAAATGGTTGGCTAAACCACAAGCTAACCGTTGCATGCTAAAATTTTAGTGCTACCAGTGATGCACTTTTTACAGCTAAAACAACAAAACACAACATTATTTTTACCCTTGTGAAAAAAAGAAGTCCACTTGAATGTGCACTTGTAGTGTACTTCCAATCATAAAAGTATATTTTTTAAATTGGTGATAATATAATATTAATGAAATAAAAGGCCACTTAAGTGTACTTAATGAGAGTAGACATGTTCATGACTGTTTCCTAACATACTTAAGTACACTTTTAAAAAGTGCACTCTGTTATAATGTCAAATAAAAGTTTTACTTTAAAGTGCATTATGTTTTAGCGATCTTGTCATGCTTTAAAAATACACTTATTTTAATGTGTTGACTAACATACTAAAGGACATGCAAAGTACTTGAATTTTAACTGTAATCAATGTGTTATTTTACATTACATTTAAAGTTCATACATTTTAAATGTACTAAATTGGAACTTCATTATTACAAATGTGTAATTAGTATATGAAAATACACAACAAAAGTATCAAAAGAAATGACATTAAAGTGTATTTTACTTTAACATAAATGCTTGTCAGTACATATAAAGATGTACTTAAGCCTTACTTAAGTGAGATAAAAATGCATTAAGTTAAAACTAACAGCATTTAATATGAATTTAAACTATATACATTTTCATTTAAGCTAATGAATTGTAAATAACATGCAAAAACATATTCAGTTATCACTTAAGTATATTATTTTATTATTTCCGTAACTAAGTACTCTTTTATAAAAGTATGCTTAAGTGTACTTCTTTTTCACAAGAGAATGAATACTAAAGATATAGGGGCCATTCACACAGAATGCATTTTTCCTTTCCAATGCACTACTTTTTCATTGTTTTTCTATGCAAACACGTGCTAGACGGACGTGCAAAACCGTTGCGCTTGCATCTTGCGTCTTTTGCAGCGCGCATGACATGGCGTTCTAAAAACACGGCGCTCAAGTTAAAATCCGTTCAACTTTTAAAAAATGTGTCTCCGGACCTTGTGTTTTTTCCCTATTCCACTGCCCGCGTCTCGTGTTTTTTAAAGCAAAAAACGCGTTCTGTGTGAACAAGCCCTTACACTACAGAATACATTTGATGTAAATTTCAGACTTGGACTTTACTTATCAGTCCTCTCTCTGATTGAGAGGTAGGAAGGATTTAAACCTGCAGAAGAACCTGGTGTGACCTGATCCAGCATCTAGATCATTGGACTGTGAGCCCCAGTCCTATTATATGGGGTTTTAGATATGCCTGGTTAGTACATATGTTCCTACATAGTGTGTTGACCTAGTTGTGCAAGAGAGTCACCATAGGCAAAGAGGATTGTGGGAAATGCACCCCGAGAGTGTTCAGAATGATTAGGGCAAAAATGTCAATGCAACATAGAAAACAAAACCTGACAAACAAACACACACATTCAAAATGTCAGAGAATGTTTTGTAGGTATTAGACAGGTGTGTGTTTTTGCTCTCAGCTAAAGGCAAAGCGTAACAAACCGCATGCTTTAACCGTACGATAACTGCCCGATGGCGAAATGTATCCATCTACCACATCTCCTCTATCCTCTTTGATCATTATATCTTTCATCAATTATTCCCAAGAGTCTCCCGCCCCCCCAACATCTCTCTCTTTCTGTTGTCTTTAGTTTGCCTTTCTCTGTCTACGCAAATGAACTCAGAATCAGCCAACCAGAGAGCTCCAATTTAGAGCATCAGGAATCCCAGCCAATCAGAATCCATCACTCAATGCACATGGCCAAATTCGTAGCAGCATATCATTTGGGTCATATATAGTTCATCTGAAATACGCCGAACTCACAATGAGCTCTGTAGTGACTCATCCAGCAGTGAATGTGCATGTTTGTTTACCATGGTAGCTTCTTTATGAGAGCATGAGAAATGAAAGCAGGCATTCCTCCAGTTATCATTCAACTCTTCAACACGACAGTTATCATTCAATCTCAACATGACAGGAGAGTCAAGGTAACTATATCAAGGTAAGATTGTCTTATTCTTTTTCTTTTCATATATGTGTAGCTTTCTCCATCACTCTCTATATGGTGAGTTGCTCTATTGTCTGATTCAGCTGCTTCAGCTTTATGCATTGTGACACTGACCCAGTTCTACTTAGATCCATTTTGCATATGCAAATGACTGCAATGCTATTTATAATCTAATTATTATATTAAAAGAAAACAGTATGACACTTTTCTACATAGGTACTGAATGATTATCATATCCATGTACCATGATATTCAAACTTCAAAGTTTGACCATTTTGAATTGTATTCATGTTTCCACAGTATTTCAATGCATACTATGGTACATAATCAAAAAAAGGTGGTAATACCATGGTACTTTTATACATCCCATGGAACTGAATTGTTATCATATCCTTATACCATGGTAAAAGGTTACTTCAAAGAATATCATGGAACATATAAAAACACTGCAATATCACAGTATTTTCATATATACCATGGTATTGATTTAACACTACTTTCATGTATCAAGTTGTTGCAAAGAATACTGTGGTACATAATCAAATAACATAATAATACCACATTATACTTTTATATGCTACTGAATGATTATCATATCGATGTACCATGATAGATTCTTTATATTTTTTGCAAATTAAATAAAATCATATTATTTTCAATCTCAGCAAAACTTACAAAAAAAAAAGAATGCTTACCCTCTGTATGCTTTTGCATTTTCAATATGAATGAATACCACTATCATAGACCATCATACAATAGCAGATGATTGCAACCACACACTTTCTCTCAAAATAATAACATGTGTGTTCTCTCAGCATACAATATAATTATAATTATATACTAAAAAATCAGCATATATTACACAATCTCTCGTTATGTTCTAACACTGCCTGTTTGATGCTCTTCCTCGTATTAAATTAACAGAGAAGTAATAATAGTTGCTAAAAAGGTTAAAATGATTAAAAAAAGACCCCACCTGTGGTGAATATCAAGTTTTTAATGTTGTTTATATGTCTGTGTGGTTTAAGACAAACAATTCATCAGTCAACACCAATGCAGAGTATTTTCTCCTTAAAACTGCATTAAACCAAAGACAGTCTCAAAAACATGGTTTCAAAAACTCTCTTTTCCACAGTGAGCACAAAAACACCTTCAAGAGGGGTCAGGAAAAATTGGGTACATGTAGCAATATAGCGGGTTAATTGTCTATGATATATATTATGATGAACTACAGTGCTTCCCACAGGTTTGAAATATACTTGCGGTGGTAGCCGGGCGAAAAATCCTCCTATTACCCACGGCACAAAAATGGTCTACTACATGTGACAAACAAATAATGTGTGATTTTTAACAGTATTTTTATTTATTGAAATTAATTTTAATTACATAGCATAATACATTTAATTACATACTAACATTATGCATTATTATACATTGTAAATTATGCAAAATTACAGCATTTAAATGGTTCACCTTTTCCTATGTTCTCCTTGCTGTCATATAGTGTCTCTCTCAGTAAATGGGACACAGATTTTACTAGTAAAATTTATAAAAATGAATAATATATGTGTCAAATAATGTTCTTAGCCTTTTCTTCCTGTGGGGGAGACAATAATTTACTATGAATTAAATGGAAATCAAATTAAATACAATTTATTGTGTAACCAAAATACCAATAATGCCCAAAAGAAAAAGAAAAAACTTAGCGTGTGACTTTTAATTATAAACAAGCCCGAAATACACCGGGACTCTTATTTTGAAATGTCTGTACTATTGCAGGCTGGTCCTTCAGATTCTTACAATAGTCTGAAAGATTTTATATAAAGGCCATGAAGTAGACTTTGTAATAATTCATCAACTTGTGTTCATTAGCAATCGCTTGCCATAAATCTGCGCTTTTTATTGATTGAGAATCACTTTGAAGCAGTCTGAAGCGCTGTTGTGCGAGCTTGTAGAAAGCGCAACAGCGCCCCCTTGTGACTTTGCAAAATGCAGCGCCTGTGGGAATGTCAGCGGGAGTAAACAGTTCTGACGCACACATAACGAGCAGGTATGAAACGACTAGTTTATCGATCGTGGATGGTTTCATTATCTTGCGTGGATATAAAAGTAAGAGGATAAAAATAATAAAAGCAAAAATGTGTCTTCAAATATACTTGGGCGGCCGTTATTATACGTGGGCGGCCCGCCCAAGTAAAGTCTATGTGTGGGAAGCACTGAACTATGACTTTCTCCACTGACTTTCTAAGTGTTTCTAAGAATGCTGATGGTTAGAAGGCAGCTGTCTGACTCTGAGATGGCGAACGGGAACATGGTTTGTGTAACATTAGCAACACATTATTAGCTGTTTGATAATGTAGTCAAGCCAAAGGGTATCATATCAATTACCGTTATGTGTACAACACTGTAGAGAGCGATACATAAAACGCATTACCATTCTGATACATCGACTTTTAGACGACCCTGTATAAGTCGCTCTTCCTCTTCTTCTGAATCAGTTTCTGGTTCAAACATACATGGCTGAATTAATTAAACCAATATTTCCAATTGTCATTGTGTAGCATTTACTACAGTTGAGCGAGTGGATCAGGTAGTCTGAGTTGGTGTGATTGAGTGGAGGCGGAGCTAATTTGCATAATCATGGATCCAAGTATACTAAATGAAGCAAGGGTGTAGAGTTACATTCCAGAGATTTAAAGACATGAAATTATTTTCAAAGGAAAAAAAAAAATTAAAATGTGTCATTTTGATGAGTAAAATTATTGACTGCAGGGGTGAAAGATATGGACCTTTACTGACAATTTTTTCAGCAAATACAATCTTGTTTAATCAAAATGGCAAATCTAGATATGATTCAGCATATTTAACATTGAGTTATGGCCATGCAAATACACACCTGGTGCATTCTGGGAACATTCAACGCTGTCGGTGAGTTTGGATGCATAAGAAACCATCGACCGTTGGCTGTGCCCTGAGATTACCACATACTACACACGTCAACACTCTCTCCTAGCAAACCGACCGGCGCTTTCCTCATTATTACGGCTGCGATATACATTCATTGATGTCGTTGGGTTTAACATGCGAGCGACTCACTGACCAATGAGTGCAAACTGCAGAAGGAACACTGGAACAACATTTCAGACACTACATTCATGACCTTCAGACCGAAATATGTACTGACAGACCTTTGCAGACAAAACAGTGACAAACAGATGAAAAATTATCTGAGAAAACAGCAAAAACCTCTCAAACCTTCACTGAATAAGCACAGGATGGTATAAAACGTAAGGTAAGCAGTGCTGCACTTTTGGTTTTTATTAAACAGCTCTGAATGGAAACAACGCTGAGCTGAATAATGACACTAATATCTTCTGTTTAATCTTCTTTACAGCTGAATCTGTTTCATAATTGAAGAATTTTACAACATTAACACTGTTTTTTTTTATTAATGTGAAGCTGCTTTGAATCATCTAGTATTAAGTTCTATATAAATAAATGTGCTTTGACTTGACTAGAATACTGGATTCTGATTGGTTAACTGCAGCATTCAGCGGTCAAAAATGTTAACACGACACTAAATTGTATAATTGACTGTTGTGTAAAATTACAACATTACAAATATTACATTCAATATAATATTAAATATTATAATACTGTAAAATTAAAAAAAATCTCAATCACCAAAATGCTTTTAACCAATCAGAGCCTTACAATTCCTGCTTGTTTACATATTGTGTCTGATTGCTGACCTAACTTTGACTCCACAGCCACAGGGAGTGAAGGTGATGTCACCAGTGTGTGTGTGTGTGTGTGTGTGTGTTCTTCTGACGCTTTACAGCTTAATTGGTTTCTCACATAAATCAACTGCTTTCTCTAACAGTGTTCGACCCTCACTTGTGCAGCTTTACAACAGCATGCATCACAGAAAGACTTGTTGGCAACATAAGATCAGAAGCTCCTGAACTAATTCTGACCCCTACAATGTGCACTTTCACCACAGCTTTGGAGAACTATTCTGTCTGAAAGTACGGAGCCCCGGACATGACATGCAGGAAAAAAAAAAAAAGTAGGCTAAATCGTGCACACGATTTACTAATTCGTTCCCTCGATTTACTATTTTACTATTTCTTTCCCTCGATTTATAAATTTTGCACATGATTTATAAAACGATGGAACGTAATACGGAGCCCCGCACATGACATGCAAGAAAAAAATGTACTAATTCGTTCCCTCGATTTATTAAATTGTGCGCACAATTTACTATTTCATTCCCTTTATTTACTAAAACGTACACAAAATTTACTATTTCATTCCCCTGATTTACTAAAACTTGCGCATGATTTATAAATCGATGGAACGAAATCGTAAATCGTGCGCACAATTTAGTCAATCAAAAGAACAAATTAGTCTTTTTTTTTCCTACCATGTCATGTGCCGGGCTCCGTATGAAAGTGTTTGAGACACAAAGCACAGAAATGATTGTGCAATATAGCCAGTAGGTGGCAGCATGGAGATCATTTGGCGTTTCCTTACCTGTGTCATCCTGGAGGGAGTTCTCTTCATAAAAACCTGCAGATGAGGGAAAGAGTGAGAGAATATGAGGGGAAGAGAAAAGAGGACATTAGGAAGATGATATTTGTACAGCAGAATTACAAAGTTTCTTTAAAAAGAGATTATATTTATAGAATATGTTAGTGAGCTTAATGCCAGTCATTACTAAATTTGACTGATAAACCCTGGGTATACTTCGTTCTTTTACACACAGTCGAACGCACAGCCTTGCAAAGTTTACTTCACTTGACTCGTACGTGTACACAAGCGTTCGACGCATGCGCAGTTTTGAGCAATTTCTCGCCACGAGTTACAACCCATGTAAATATATTTGTATTCTTTCATGCTAGAGTTGGACAAATGAGGGTACTTTCTAACCACTTCACACAATCTCTCGTAGGCCTCCATTGTCAATGTAGCTTGCATGGGTTACAGTCTGTTCTGTTTATGCAGGTTTTCTTTGACTACCTTATGAATCGGCGCCCACAGGGCACAGTTGCCACCTTGTGGATAAAATAATAACTGCAAAAAAAAAATTAAATGTGCATACGCGCATCACACGCACTGTATGCTGACCCACACTTATGCGTAAAGAGTGAAGTAAACTTAGTGGTTTCTTATTTTATTTGTTGTATTCGGTGTTAGTTTAGTATAATTTCAGTGTTTATTAATATTTGAATTAGATTTTATTTTTAAATTTAAATTTAAAGCTGCAGTCCACGATTTTTGGCCCTCTAGCGGTTAATAAACAGAACTGCACGCATCTTGCGGAAGAACATTGTAGCCGGAGCTACTTTTCTCCGTGTATGTCTATGGCAAGTCACGCAGTTACTGTGATACTCCTACCAGTCTGGTCTGAAATAGACCGAATATAAACACTTATTATAAGTGTACTATAATGATTCAGGGTAAGACAAAAACACGGTTTGGAAAATGGATTCATGTTGTACATTCTCATTATATAATTTTTGTCAATTTTGAACACAAAAAAAGTTGCGGACAGCAGCTTTAAGAAAGACTATGTTTAATTTTTTTCAGTCCTCCACAATGGGTTCTGCCACATCTGTAACGTTGACCAATAGGAGCACAAAAGCTCTTCCACATACAGCTTTCAAACATGGCGAAATGAAAGAGAGACAATGTTATTGGTGCTGCTAGGAGGAATTATGCAAATGGAGGAAAGGTTTATGGAGATATGTCAACAATACTTCTGCCTTTATTATGTTTCCTTCGAAGGACTACCATGACAGAATGAAAACAGATAAATGCTGGCGAACCTTAGCGAAGGCGCTTCAGCAACCCGTTGAGAACTGGAATTAGCATTAAGCTAACACGCCACTTCATTAGTGTGGCGACCAGGGCGGGCGAGAGCCGTGAGGGAACGGCGCGAGGCCGGTGGCGCGAGTGTTAATGAGCTTCACCTGGGAGGCGCACCGGCCTTGAGTCCCTCACGGAGGAGCTCCGGGAGCATAAAAGGAGGAGCGACTACAGTGAAGGAGAGAGAGGACCAGGCCTGGACTTTATTTTATGGTTTATTATGTTTGTGTGGCCGGCAGACGTCCGCGAGGGTCTGCCGGCATTACTTCCGTTTTGTTCTTTGTTTATTTTATATTAAAGTTTTGTTGAATGTTAAAAAAAAAAAAAAAAAAAAATTCTTGGTCCGGTTCCCCGACACACTGCCGCTCGGTCCTCAGCCTGCCAAGAGGCTCTTCTTCGCGGTGCCATGCGGTGGCACTGGACGCTTGGTGGACGGCCCGATCCTCGACCGCCTCCTGGCGGCCGGCGATGGCTCCTCCGGCTGAGGGCAGCCGGCAGCGAGTCCCCCGTCCCCTGCTCCTCCCCTTCATGGCGGACGGCAGCAGGCTCCGGCCCACGGCGGACGGCGGCGACTCCTCCGCTCCCTCCTGGACGGCAGCCACCCCACCTCGTCCCAGGAGCACGGCATCCGGGTCTCCGTCCCACCTTTCACTAGGCTCCAGTACCACCGCCTCGGGCAGCCTCTCGCGGTCTTCACACTCCCGCGCTGCCCGAACTCCGCAGCACCGCGATCCCCCTCAGCAGCGAGGGCTCTCCGACAGCATGTCCCTCCTTCCTCCCGGGTTTCGGCACCAATGTAACGAAGTTCGTAAATGGGAAGAAGGAGGCGGGAACCGGCGAACGTTCAAACAAAGTTTAATTCCAAAATAAACAAAGAAAACGAAAGTAATGCCGGCAGACCCTCGCGGACGTCTGCCGGCCACACAAACATAACAAAACATAAAATAAAGTCCAGGCCTGGTCCTCTCTCGTCCTTCACTGATGTCACTCCTCCTTTTATGCCTCCGGAGCTCCTCCGTGAGAGACTCGAGGCCGGCACGCCTCGCAGGTGATGCTCGTTATCACTCGCGTCACCGGCCTCGCGCCGTTCCCTCACGGCTCTCGCCCGCCCTGCTCGTCACAATTAGCTATTGTTTACACTTCTGTTTCCGGAAGCCAGTCGCTAGTTCCGCCTACTCAATGACGTCATGCATGTCGTTAAAGACGACAAGCGATGACTGGTCGGGACCAGTATTGGGGGTAACACATTGAGTTACGTAATCAGATTACTTTTTTCAAGTAACTAGTAAAGTAATGCATTACTTTTTCAATTTACAACAAAATATCCAAGTTACTTTTTTAAATAAGTAACACAAGTTACTTTGTTTTCACATTTATTGACTGACAGTCCCCATGTTGAGAGAAATAAAGTGCAGAGGTGTTGTGTACGCTGTGTAAAGATGATATTGTAGTTCTAGACTAAATGTGAACATGCATTTACTCATCTCACTTGCACAAAAACTTTCAGTATTCCTCAAAATGAATAAAAACAGTGAAACGCAATCTCAGAATTTTATGCAAACCTGTAATAAATATATTAAATTATACAAATATACTTGTATGTATGTATTTAATCTCCTTTTATTAACCAATGTCTTTGCTGCTGACATTCAATGAACCAATTCAGCCAAATTAATAAGCAAAAATGACTTTAGATTAGATTTAGAAATAAGAGTGAAATAAGACCTTCCTTCTCCTGTATCCTATTATTCTTTAATCCAGAATAGCAGCACAGCTGAAAGGTTAGTTTGAGCTGCGCCCTCTACTGTACAGGTGTAAATATGCATTTCCTTCAGCCTGAAGCTTATTCATTTCACTTTTGTTGTGAAAGGGCATTTACATTAGCCAAACTTTTATTGTTGTTATTAAAAACAAACAAGCAAGCCTGTCCCAGATGAGAAAAAGTAACGCAAAAGTAATGTAACGCATTACTTTTTATAAAAAGTAACTAAGTAACGCAATTAGTTACTTTTTTAGGGAGTAACGCAATATTGTGATGCATTACTCTTAAATGAATTTTTCCCAACACTAGTCAGGACATTTCTTGTCCATGACAAGAATTTAGAAGTCAAAATATGCATCGTAACAGAAAAAATATTGTGTAGTCTGAACCCGGCATAAAGGGTAAACTGACTTTATCACTTTTAAAGTGATTAAATAATGACAGAATTTTCATTAAACTATCGTGTTTGCAGGAATTTCGTCCATTATCATCATCTTTTTCATGCTGTAATGAATGTTAAAATGTTTTTATGATGGACATACTTAAACATTGCACAGTAGTTCATCTTACCACACAGAACATCAAGACAGCTTTAAAACAAAGCCTCTTCTCATTCCTAAAACAACACTTTCTCTATCTATCTTTCTCTCTCTCACACACACACACACACACACACCCATCTGCCCAGTCCTCTCACTTCTGTCCCTCAGGGCACGACCTCTGTGGCCTCTACAGAAACCGCCACGTGTGTGTGTGTGTATGAGTGTGATATCTTTGGCTCGCTGGCAGCTGCAGATTTTTGATCTGCCACATGCAGGGCATCTCACACACACTCCAGCAATCCACGGCATATGGTGGACCAGAACACACACGCACTCCACCAACCACAGGCTCCTTGAAGATAATCTAATATCCATGATGGCTGTAGGCCGTTGGTATTGAGCTACAGTAGCAAATAAGGCACCGTCTGCCTTCTGTGCCACACACATTTTCTCACTCCATCGGGTCAATAAGCTACACTATTTAGATACTAGGCCATGTCAAACAGGTTAAGGTATTCAGGGTTGGTTCTGTTCATAGTGCCACTAATACTGGTTCACCAAAATTTTTTTTAGTTTTTTTTTTCAGTTATTTATACACATGCAGTGGCTCCAAAAAGCACTTGGATACTTCAGCCATAATTAAAAATGTCTGAATGCCATTGCATCTGAGAGCAAAAAATCAAAAAAGTCGCATTTGCATGTTCCACTAAAGTTTGACAACCAGAAATTATACATTATAATACTAATATCAGTATATCTATTGTTTTATTATTAAAAGCTTTTTGTGAAATGTTTTCATTCAAAGTAATAAATCAAAATATAATATAAGAAATAAAAAGATTTGGTACTTGGCTCGATCATTTAAATTTAATGCAATTAAATTCATATATTTTTGTGTAACTTTAAAATTTGCAAATACTTTTTGTGTCACTAAATACATTTTGAGAAAATGACATTTTATTGACATGATTTTAATGATGGAAAATAAAGATTTTTTATAAATAATAAATGTACTGATATTAATATCAATAAATATACGTTTATAACAAATGATAGCAACTGAAAATATTTGAATAAATAATAGATACTGAAATTAATATCAATAAATGTGTATTTTATATAAAATATAAAAGAAAATTTCATGATAGCAAATGAAAAAGTTTTTATGAATAATAATATAGTAATATTAATATGAATTAACATTTATTTTATTCACAATTTAAATGACAATTTAATTATAGTAAATGTTTTATAACAAATAAAAATATCTATATTATCAATAAACGTATTGTACATACAATTTAAACAAAAATTCTATGATAGCAAATGGAATTTTTTTTATAATTGCTAATAAATATATGAATATTAATATCAATAAATGTCTTATTTACAATTTAATTGTCAATTTAATGATAGCAAAGGACACTTTTTTATTAGTAATAAGTAGATATACTAATAATTTTATCAATAAAGGTTTTTATATACATATAATTTATATGGCTTTAACTAAGCGGATGCAGATTGTCTCAAAAAACAAATACTGGCTCAATTGACCAGGCTGATAAATCACTACCAATTTACATCAAAAATTGAAGTTCAGGAAAAGCAATTGAAAAGGCTGTAAGTTAAGAACTGCACTGTACCATCTGTATGCATGTAGGACAAATGCGCGCACGCACACACACACACGCACAATGGGTTTCCATGTTTTATGGGGACTTTCCATAGACATGATTTTTATACTGTACAAAGTGTATATTCTGTCCCCTAACCCTCCCCATCACAGAAAACTTTCTGTACTTTTACATTTCCAAAAAAAAACACGACTTAGTATGATGTATAAGCTGTTTTCCTCATGGGGACTAAATAATTGTCGACAAGGGCAAGGATTATAGATATTGCCATCTTTGTGGGGACATTTTGTCTCCATAACGTAGGGTTTACAAGGACCACACACACACACACAGTCACAGACAGGCAGCAACATACAGGTATAGAGACATATGCACACAAACACACATACCAACACCCCACCCCCAGCCTTCAGAAGAAAAGGATGAGGCTGCCCAGATGTCTTCTGTTCCACTTGGCTGATGGAAAGAAAGAGGGATCAGGAGGGGAGGTGTACAGATGTAGTAGTGAAATGTAACCTGAATATCCATTTATTTTCCATTTTCCAGGGCTTCATCATTCAGATCCAAGGACATGAGATCCCAGCCAACCCCCTGAGCCTCTGCTCATCACAATGTGTGTGTGCGCATGGCTATGTGTGGTAATCAACACTCAAAAATATTTAGGCCTGAATTTAAGATTTGTATTTGAATTGCATATAAAAACTTCCAACCATTTGGATTACACCATTTTCACATAAACATAATGTGATGCATATTTGACAATCATACATATGAAAAGGGTAAGATCTTTCTGCACTCAAAAAATCTTGGTTTATTATTAGCTCTTTACATCTATTTGATTTAAACAATCATATTTTCAAAATGCATTTATTCAAAATGTTTATAAGCAGTTACAATTACATGTATTCAGGAAACTGGCAGTATTTAGTTCAAATGTATTAGATTGAAACAAATTGGATTTATTGATGATAAATATATAAACTTGGTTACTGTATATTCAAAACACATTCAGTTTACTTGTGCTATCAAAGAAATCGTATCTGTTTTGCACCGTTTCATTTATGTATGACTTAAAAATATGCATTATACATTAAGTTTATAAGTTTGTTTATGTTAAAACAGTGTAATTCAAATGGATGGAAAATGTATATGCAATTCAAAAACATAAATCTTAAATTTAGGCCTAAATATTTTGTAATGAGGAAAATAGTATAATAATTTTACTATTCCGTTGTTAAATTCCTGTAATTAAAGAAATTCAGCTGTTCACTACTATTGCTTAAGGGTTGGCCTAGAATTTTCAACAAAATCTTAACATTGAAATCCTGACCTGAGTCATATCTAGATACCAAAATATCATAAGTTGCATTGGATTTCCTACTTAGCGTAAAGGTTAAAGGATTAGTTTACTTTAAAATAAAAATTAGCCCAAGCTTTACTTTACCTCAAGCCATCCTAGGTGTATATGACTTTCTTCTTTCTGATGAAAACAATCGGAGTTATATTAATAAATATCCTGATGCATCCGAACTTTATAATGAACAGGACCGGGACCAACGAGTATGAAGCTCAAGAAAGTGCATCCATCCATTATAAACATACTCCACATGGCCCCAGGGGGTTAAGAAAAAGGCCTTCTGAAGTGAAGCGATAAAGTGCCTGGACTTTGGCGTTGGTCCATCTATCACTGTTTTCCATGTTCGTAGAGTAAATATATTGGCTATAAACTGTGTGTTTACACAGCTTTTTAAAAATGCGGGAGGCCGGTGATTCACATGTGTTCGGCCAATCAACGTAGACTGGTAGTTTCTATTAATCTGGGTTAGACCCTACTCTGAAGGTGCTAATTTAGTTCCCTCAAAAGGCATTCCTAGAACTAAATTCATTCCCAGTTCCAAAAAGCCAAAAAGCGTGCACTTCCGTCAATAGTTATATTCAAGCACCAAATGCGAGTAAAAAACGGTGTTGGCTACAATATGAAACACTGTCAATCGCCAGTTGGCCGGTAATATTTTAATAAATTCTAACAATGCAAAATTGTGAGAACATGAATGTAAACAAACGTGAATGATGCTCAGGACAATTGACAGGCCAGTGCTGCATCGTCACGAAAGTTTAATTCTATCCAATTTAAATATTCAAGTTCAAGAAACGTGAAAGAGAACTCAATTCTTTACTCGCACGCTGTGTGGGAAGTTTTCTGTGTGCAAACATCCGACGCCTGCGCCCAGATATCCGCATCTCAGACAGCGTGTGAATGCTGAATTATGCTATCTTCTCTTCTTCTTGCGCATGAACAGACATATTCAAACAAAATTATGTCAAAATGCCAGTATCCTCGTAAACATAGTCAGTTATAGAGTTGAGAAAGAAAACGCATGTGTAATATTATATTGGATCCATGCATTAGCTCTTAAAGCAGCCTAACATGCTGCTGTCTGTATTTTCAATGTTAATCAAACAATAAAACATAAATTTCTCTTGACTGAATAACTTTTGTAACTTTAATAAGGATTAATCTTTGTTTCATGGCTGGTAAAAAATATTAATGGTAAATTTTCTTAAATCACCAGCCATTGGCAGGTGTGGCAAAAAATTTAGTTTTAGGCACTAGTTATATACTTACAGGAACTATGAAAAGGTTCCTCTGGTGCGAAAGCCCCTAAAGAATAAGTTCTGGGCTCTTTTGACTTGGCCCAGAAACTACTCACACATCGATGGTTCCATAAAGAACCTTTAACATCCATGGAACCTTTCTAATGAACAAAAGGTTCTTTATAGTGGAAAAAGGTTCATTAGATTTTAAAATGTTCTTAAAAAAACAAAAACAAAAAACATAGTTCTTTTAAGAAAAGGTTCTTTAAAGGTGCCCTAGAATTAAAAATTGAATTTATCTTGGCATAGTTGAATAACAAGAGTTCAGTACATGGAAATGACATACAGTGAGTCTCAAACGCCATTGTTTCCTCCTTCTCATATAAATCTCATTTGTCTTAAAGACCTCCGAAGAACAGGCGAATCTCAACATAACACCGACTGTTACGTAACAGTCGGGGTGTACGCCCCCAATATTTGCATATGCCAACTCATGTTCAAGCATTAGACAAGGGCAGAAGCTGAACCATTAGACTAGGTAAGCAAGCCAGGACAACAGCGAAAAATGGCAGATGGAGCGATAACTGATAATAACTATTTTTAGTGATATTTGTAAATTGTCTTTCTAAATGTTTCGTTAGCATGTTGCTAATGTACTGTTAAATGTGGTTAAAGTTACCATCGTTTCTTACTGTTTTCACTGAGACAAGAGAGCCATCGCTATTTTCATTATTAAACACTTGCAGTCTGTATAATTCATAAACACAACTTCATTCTTTATAAACCTCTCCAACAGTGTAGCATTAGCCGTTAGCCACGGATCACAGCCTCAAATTCATTCAGAATCAAATGTAAACATCCAAATAAATACTATACTCACATAATCCGACGCATGCATGCAGCATGCATGACGAACACTTTGTAAAGATCCATTTTGAGGGTTATATTGGCTGTGTAAACTTTGTTTATGCACTGTTTAAGGCAAGCGCGAGCTCCGTGGGCGGAGAGCGTGAGCATTTAAAGGGGCCGCAGCATGAATCGGTGCAATTCTAATTATGCCCCAAAATAGGCAGTTAAACAAATTAATTAAAAAAATCTATGGGGTATTTTGAGCTGAAACTTCACAGACACATTCAGGGAACACCTTAGACTTATATTACATCTTGTAAAACAATGTTCGATGCCACCTTTAAGAACCCAAAATGGTTCTTCAATGGCATCTTTGCGAAAATCCCCTTTTGGAAGTGAAGAACATCACAGTGACAATTGTACAGGCGCAACTATTCACATTTTCTTCACAACACATAAAAATCTATTTAAAAGATAAACAGAATATAGTTAATAGATAAAATAATAATTTTAATTTCTGCATTTAATTGCTTATTACTGGTGTTTTAAAAGAGTTTCAAAATAAGATACAATTCCAACTAGATGAGAAGGATCTTTTTAAGATGTTACGTTATCGATATATATATATATATATATATATATATATATATATATAATCTACCTGAAATGTATAGAAATCAGATACAACACCATTAAAATGCAATAAAGTCTTTCTGTTTTAAAAACGCAAATAATATTGTAAAATGAACTTAAAAAAAAAGCTCTCATGGGGCTGAATGAATCTACCTGTTCGACTTGTCCGTCAAAGTTTCTATGGCAACAAGGGGGTCAAAACAAGAGGTCATGGAATGACTAGTGTTAGGGGGGTTTTATGATCCCTGTGTGGGTGGGTGGACAGGAAGTTTATCTTCTATGTGTTTATGATGTGTGTTTGTGTTTGTTTATTTGTGGGGGAAGGGCTACCAACCTTAAAGACTAAATCTCAAATCAAATACACACACACACACACACACACACACACACAAATATCTTAGTGAGGACACTGCATAGACTTTCATTGATTTTATATCAGGTCAATTATATTTTCTATCACCTAAACTTACCATTACAGAAACTTGCAAAACACTAGATTTTTCTTTTGGCTGATTTATAAGCTTTTTAAACTAGTGAGGACCAGTCAAATGTCCTCATTAGTGCGTTGTGAAAAGTATTTCACAATGTAAGTGAGGACATTTACTCCTCACAAGTATAGTCAAAACAAGTACACACACACACACACACACACACACTTCCATGTTTTATGGGGACTTTCCAAAGACATAATGATTTATGTACTATTTATGTAATATAAGCTGTATATTCTGTTCCCTAACCCTAAACCTTCAAAAAACTTAATTTACTATGATTTATAAGCAGTCTTCCTCATGGGGACCAAGAATATTACTGGTATTACTATCCTTGTGTGGGACATTTTGTCCCCAAACATAGTGAATAAATACCTGAACCACACACACACACACACACACACACACACACACAAACTCTCCTTCACCTAATTGTGCCATTTTTTGCTTTATAAAAGCTTGATTTATAGAAATCACTAAAATTAATTATTCCTAACTCTGTAGTGAAAAATGTTGCATATAATACACATCCATGTTGGCTTCTCCTTCGTCTCTTTTTCCGCTCGGTAAGGTCAGTGAGAGGAGAAAGGTCACTCAGAAGTGAAAGGTCAAGGCTGTTGACTATACAGTTGTACTCTGGTATGTGCAGTGACCAATCCAGTGTTGCTATAGCAATGCTGATCATCTAGACTTAATGTAAGTGTTGAATTGAGGAGTTTCAGTTTGCTAAGAATTGAAACGGCATCATGTTTTAGTTTGTATGTGTTTGTGTTGTTCACAGTTGCGGTGTGTGCGCAACTACGCATCTCTGTGCCAAACAGATGCTGGAAATGCAGCTGTAAAATCTGGGAAGTCCTGGCAACCTTTGTGTGTGCTAAAAACAAGCTGGTCATCTTAGAGTGTATGTGTGTTTCCTTCTTGGAAAATTAACAAAATTGGACTGAAGGGTTTTCTCTCTTAAAAAAAACAAACAAATTTGCGGACACTTGTACAAGTACAAATATTATAAAAAAGACTGACACTATGCATGGATGATAGTATGCAAATTACACCAATTTGCGTACTTATGCACTATTCTATGACATATTGAAGTATTAATAGTGTGAGTAGTGTGTTCACACTGAAAATTACACATAGAAAAAAAAAGTGTGGAATGTTGGACGCTCAACTGCCGTAGCTTTAATGACGTAGTTGGGGAGGGACTAACAGACTTCAATGTTGAATGACAAAATAACCACATACAATTCATATACTATATGTATGAATACATAGTGCATCATTTGGGATGCAACTACAGAAAATTAACCTTATTATTATCCCTTTCATTACTTGAAAGTTTTGGGATTTCTAAAAAGAAGCATAATATTACACTTCATTACAATATTAGTGATAAAGAATGGCTTAAAAGTCATTTTTTGATTCCAAATTCTCTTGCTTAGGGGAACAAATGCTCACATAAAGAAACAAATTATCAAAGACAAAACATTGTAGTATTTGAGCTTGACGAAATATTTAAAAATAAAAAATCCAATATAAAGCCATTCTTCATCAGCTGAACGAATTTACACTTTATACTGTACAAAGTCACCCATAAATGTGTTTCATGTGGTAACATCTAAATTAACTGATTTTTAAAAAGTCAGAAAATATTATTTAATATGACTGAATCAAGCTGACTGACTCAAAACAGACTCAACACAAATATCTCATGGTGCAAAAAAAAAAAAAAAAAAAAAAAAAAAAAAACTTTCTTAACACTTACCCCACAAATGTAGACACATTATTCATAAATAATTTTAACTGAACTTATGCCAACATCAATCATTCATTCCGTTCAGACAGTTAAATCATTCTCTTATTACCAGTAAATCTGATACAGCTCTATTCAGAGGGTCAGGACAGACGCTTGTGATTAATTACATAGAAGGAAAAAGAAAAAAAATAATCCACTTTCTGCACTAACTTCACTTTTTTTTTTTTTTTTTTTTTTACATATAACCAGGACCTTAATTACAAGGGAACACAAACCCTTGAATAAAAATATCAGTAATAGACTGACTGTTTATTATTAAATGGTTATATTTGGTGCCCTCAATCCTGAGAATGCAGTGGCATCCTTGGACTGTAAACTGCAATATCTTTTCAATGATATTAGGACCACCAATTACCAAAATGACCATGTGGGATTTAGTAGTAAATACAGCATATTCTACTTTCACAATGTTTCCATATTATATATATATATATATATATATATATATATATATATATATATATATATATATATATATATATATATATATATATATATAATCTGTTATTCTGCCTACACTGTTTTCACCACTGATTAAAAATGTTACAGCTGGTTGTTTGTTGTCATTGACGTGTTTTTGTGGCGCTCGAGGGTGATTCGCTCAAGTTCAAAAGTTCATCTTTTACGATTCCTCGCGGACGTGCATATAAAAAACATTCCTCAGCAGCGCTTTAAAAGACCTCACTGTCCCCAAACTCCAGCTCTATACGTCCATTCATCACATTACACACACATTTTACTCCATAGGCTACAAGGGTAAAACTACAGATTGCATTAACATTGCTGAATGCAGTAAAATACACTAGTTATTTATATTAAACCTGGGAAAGTTAATTAGAGAGACAAAAGCCTATATACTTTGCCTGAATTTTGACCTCATACATTAAATATAAGATTCAGAACACCTTAAATGTCTTCTGAGACTGAATAACCGTGCACGAGCATCAGAAACTCACCGCTGCTGCTCAGTAATTTGTCCCGTTTGGAGAAGTCAAATCCGTTGGGTCGGTTCTCCACCTCCATCCTCCTGTAGATGAACTGAGCGAGCGTGTCTCTCTGCGGTCCGCCTGCACTCTGAGCTCTGACCTCTGAGAGCCCTCTGCTCTCCGCGCGCTCATGTCAAGCGCTCATGTCAGCGAGAAAACACCTTGCTCGGGTCACGTGACGACACGCCCCCGTGTCGCCATCTGGGATTTGCAGTTCAAGTGGTAATGATAGCTAGATAGCTAGATAGATAGATAAATAGATTGGTTGATTTAGACTAGCTCTCTCAAATGTTTAAAAATGCATCTTTATCGTATACTAAAAACGTTTTGTATATAGATATGCCTTTTTGGTTTCCTGTTTTATAATAAACGAGGACAGCCATTACGAACTCTAGAGTAAGGTTTTTAGACATTCTGAACACTAATAGTAATAAAGTTTATAAGGGAAGGACAGAAAACAGTCAATCCAACGGCGCTTCTCACTCAAAAGTTTGACTGTCCTCTGCTGCCGCCCAGTGGTCATTTACATCAATACATCTGTCATTGAGGTTTTGAAGAATGTCTGACATCAAACCAAAAGGACCAGAATAAATAAAAGCATAACAATTGAAAGTTTCACATTCATAAATTGAAATGGTCTGACTCCAAACTAAATTTTTCTCACTTTAAAATGATTTCAAACTTTATTGTAAGTTTTTAAAGGGTTAGTTCACCCAAAAATGAAAATAATGTCTTTTATTAGCTACTCACCATTATGTCGTTCCACACCCGTAAGACCTTCGTTCATCTTCAGAACACATAAGATTT
The DNA here is from genome assembly GCA_036281575.1 of Ancherythroculter nigrocauda. NCBI lineage: Eukaryota > Metazoa > Chordata > Actinopteri > Cypriniformes > Xenocyprididae > Ancherythroculter > Ancherythroculter nigrocauda. The sequence goes on from VTFQ01000017.1 coordinate 29,839,786, forward strand.
TTATTGAAATCTGATGGCTCAGTGAGGCCTTCATAGCCAGCAATGACATTTCCTCTCTCAAGATCCATTAATGTACTAAAAACATATTTAAATCAGTTCATGTGAGTACAGTGGTTCAATATTAATATTATAAAGCAACAAGAATATTTTTGGTGCACCAAAACAATAAAAAATAAAATAACGACTTATATAGTGATGGCTGATTTCAAAACACTGCTTCAGGAAGCTTCGGAGTGAATCAGTGTGTCGAATCATGATTCAGATCGCGTGTCAAACTGCCAACGGCTGAAATCACGTGACTTTGGCTCTCCGAACCGCTGATTCGACACAAAAGATTCATAACGCTCCGAAGCTTCATGAAGCAGTGTTTTGAAATCGGCCATCACTATATAAGTCGTTATTTTGTTTTGTTTTTTTTGGTGCACAAAAAATATTCTTGTTGCTTTATAATATTAATATTGAACCGCTGTACTCACATGAACTGATTTAAATATGTTTTTAGTACATTAATGGATCTTGAGAGAGGAAATGTCATTGCTGGCTATGCAGGCCTCACTGAGCCATCGGATTTCAACTAAAATATCTCAATGTGTGTTCTGAAGATGAACGAAGGTCTTACGGGTGTGGAACGGCATGAGAGTGAGTAATAAATGACATTATTTTAATTTTTGGGTGAACTAACCCTTTAATTGTGAAGTTAAAAAGGCAACGAGAACCAATTAACATTGTGAGCAAGTATGATGTTGCAAAAAGTGCCCTTTTGCTCTTGTTTCTTGATTATGTTATGTTATGTTATGTTATGTTATGTTATGTTATGTAGGCTATATTCAGTATAAATATTAAGATTCAATGGCGTTAAATCGTAGGCTGAACTATGAAAAACTTTTTACAATTATTACAATTTTTTAAACTATATTTATCTATATAAAGAATGAAATGAAATTTTAATACTTATTGCGTTAAAATTATTTATATCAAAGACTATAGAATAGCTTAAGTCTTAAAGGGACTTTGTTTTTATTAATCCTAAAACAAATGTCGACTACTTTTTTATTTGTATTTATTATTTTTCCCCCCTTTAAATTTGAACTGATTATCAAGAAGACGGCAGTGAAGAAACGTAATGTGTCGAGGTAAAGTCAGTAAATTTATAAGTCAGTAAATTTTCAAATTACAACTACTGTCGTTTCCACCACAGATTGTTATCAAAAACACGACATGATTTGAGATGTGTTGGAAATCTTCATGACTGAAAATGACAGAATTCTCTTGTGATGCATGTGTGCTAATTGTTGGATATTAGGCCTACTGATGTAGATCTATTATTAAAGTAGACAAATAAAATTAAATGAGTATGAAAATTGTGCTTTGAGAAAGTTTGTCTAAAAGTTCACAATTTAGACCTTTGAAAATGCATCCACATATATCGGATAATAAGAATAATGCGTATGATATTTGCACGCTTTGAGTTATGACATATTTTGAAGTATGTTTTATTTTTATTTATTTATTTTTAATCAGAATTTACATTCTAATATTATTAACATGCAAATAATTTGAGTAAAAAAAAACATATTCATGTGCTATTTTGGGCGTCCAGTAGATGGAGGCGTTGAGAGAGAAGGAGAGAGAGAGAGAGAGAGGGATGATGATGATGATGATGGATCTGTAGTCCTGTAGTCGCATCAGCGCACATCTCACACATTCAGAGCTTCATAGACCGGCGAGATGTGGAAGACTGTGGAGCTCGTGGCTTGTTTACTTATGATGTCCAGTCATGTATCATCTCAGAACAAGGTAAGAAAGAGTACAAGCTTGAGAATGAGTTTTGACTTTATGTGCATTTATTGAAAAGCTTGTTTAGATATTATTGCAGAACTGTTTTTCCAGAATACTATACTAAATATCACTATAAGCATGCTTTACTTATTCTAAAACATTTAATCCTTTTATGCATGAACTGTCAAAATTTTGAATTTTTGTTTACTCAGTTGCATTCAAAAACTATTCATTATATAATGTAATTTTATAAATATCAGTTTTATTAAGTGTTAAAAATAACTTTTATCAGTTGGGAGTGTAATGGCTTGTTTTGCAGTGAAGATAAAAGCAGATATATTTGATCATGTTCATTTCAGTGGGATTTGGTTTTTATAGTTAAAATGATTATTCGCACGGGTGGGCACTTTGAAAGTGCTGGGATTAAACTCTTCAGCAGGGCACACACACTGCGCGCAACTCAAGCACCGCTGGCACGAGTTCAAAGGTCTTGAGTTCATGATTAGAAAAATATCATAACAGTCTAAAATCACAGGTGCTCAGTCCTGCTCCTGAACATTTCTGCTGTGTTGTTCTAACTATAATCTAATACACATGCACAGAAGAATATCTGATTGTTCAGAGGTTTTTCAATTCATTACACATTAGATTTATTGTTAAAATTAAAAGAGGTGTCATTTGGAGTTCTTTAGTTCACTGATGTTCTATCAGGAACTTACAGAATGGAATTCTGAGTTTATGCAAGAAAACAGTATCAGTGGTTCCTCAGTATCAGTACTGTTTTGTCTGTCGTATTAAAATAGTATAAAAAAGCGTCTCCAAAATCAGGCATCAAACTGTTCTAATAATACTTTTGTGAGTTGAGTGGTATAAAAAACATTTTGAATGGGAAAAAATAAGCCCTGATTTAATTTGCTTTCAAAATTGCCCTCAAAAATGCTAATATTGACTCTAATCTTTTATAGTTTGCAATTCATTTAGTATCAACTTTGTGTCCGATGCTTCTACTGAAATTTCTATGATTTTATGGGGCAATTAAACTGTGTATATAGCCTGATAATTTACTCTTGGAAGAATCTGATGAGAAATGTGAGAGTCCATATTGAGATCTTCTAGAGGAGGATTATGAGCATTTCTTTTGTCCTCAGGAGAAAAATCATAGAAGGAAAAGATCATTTGCTCTTTATTTAATTACATTGCTGTCTACACTCCTAAATCAAAACTCAATTTGTCTATGCCATTGAAGATCTATTTTTGATTCCCCAGAGAACCTTTTTGTAAACAGTACTTAAAAGAACCTACATTTTAATAATCTATGAACCTTTTACCATTATTAAGCCCAAAGTATACTTCACTTTTTACGAATATGCTAGAGTACAGTCATCAGAAGAGTTTTTTGTGAATTTTTGTAACCGCGCATACTTGTACGCACAGGTCGCATTTGCGCATTTAATTTTTTTGCAGTAATTAGTTTATCCACACGGTGGCAACTGTGCCCTGGAGGCGTCGATTCACAAGGTAGTCGAAGAAAACCTGCATAAACAGAACAGACCGGAACACATGCAAGCTACAGGGCCAGTGGAGGCCTACATAGACGAGAGATTGTATGAAGAGGTTATAAAGTACCCTATTTGTACAACTCATGCATGAAAGAATACAAATATATTTACATGGGTTGTAACTCGTGGTAAAAGATTGCTCAAAACCTCACATGCGTTGGACGCCTGTGTACATACACGAGTCAAGTGAAGTATTCTTTGCAAGGCCGTGCGTGCGACTGAGCGTACGCGTTAAAAAACAAGTATACCCAGGTCTTAAAGAACCTTTTGTCCATTGGGAAGGTTCTGTGGATGTTAAAGGTTCTTTATGGAATCATTGATACCAATATAGAACCTTTATTTTTAAGAGTGAGAAAAATGTTTAATATACATTTTTCCTCATTTTCAGATAAACCATAAGACTTTGAGTCCCAGGTGTGTTTGATTATAGTTGATGTGAACTCACAAAGGTAGATCTCCAGCGGCAAACCAGAGCATCCTAAATCATGCGTTTGAGTAACATACAATATGGAAAGAGTGCAGAGACATCTGAAAAAAGAAAAAGAAAAAAAATCAAGCAAGCTGCAAGACAGCTGCTTTCTAATCCATCATATAGTTTCCAGTATCCTTCCATTATAATCTCCACTCCAAACTTTTTTTTTTTTTGGTTTTGCACCCCAAAAGTTCACATGGCACTTAACGAGAAGTGTTTACCACTTCATTTGAAGCTTTCTTTGAGCCCTCCAGCTGTGGCGGACAGATGAAAGGCTGATGTGTGCACGCGAAAGTCACTTCGGCTAATACGGTTGATTTACTACGAATAAAACCGCACATGAGAGAACGACACTGAGACGTCATGACGCATCAAGAGCTGCACTTATCACAGCTCACGGCTCACTGGAGAGAAGGACAGGGCCCCAAACCTCACTTTTGTAGGATTGTTTTCTTGTTTTAATCATTGCATTAAATTTTTTTCGCTGAGCATTACAGAAAGGGAAAAAAAAGGTTTTTTTCCCATGCAAAGCTCGGTGGCATGATGCTAATTTGATGAGAAATGATTTATCCTTGCACATCTTTAAAAAAAAAAAAAAAATCATAATCTGTAATCAAAATAACTTCCCCTCCCTCCTGCAGCATCTCTTCTCTGATGGCGTGTTTACTGGCGTGAGGGCGGGGCAACCTGTCACTCACATGAGATCCACCAACAGCAAACCACAACCATCCAACCAATTCCCCATTGACAAAATCCCTACATTTATTCTTGTTCAAGAAGCCGTTTCACTCAGATATACGTCACAATAGGGAAGAAAAGTCTATCACAACTTTTGTTTCATGCTGACTTTAACAAATGCCACTTAAAAGTGGGTCAGTCCAATTTAAAACTCTCAAGGGGTGATAGAGGAGGGGTAGGAACAAGAAGAGAAAGACTGTGTGAGGCTTCTGTTTTTGTTTTTTCCTGGCAGTAGTTCTGGCAAAGATTGATATCTAGCTAAATTACTAATTATCTCAGTTGAAAGTGGAAGGACAAAAAGTCAGTTCGGTCCCTCACATGGGATTACAGAGGTTTTGACCTATAAGGAGGATTACTCATGTCCTTCCACATTTATCTGCCCTCTCCTCATGAAGTTTACATTTCAGAGTTCTCACAGTTGTTAAGTCAGCTGCTGTGTGAATCAGAGTTTGTGCATTTATCTTTTTAAGTACTGTATTTGTGCCACACGGGGTTTGAAGCACAGTCTGTTTGGCTCCGCTGATCAGCGTTGATCATCATTCTGCACCTGTGCTTTTTGGTTTACGGTCAGAGCTGATACTGGGCAACAAAAAGAGATGGAACTATAAGATTCAGCATGGACAGACTAGACAAAGTTTTGGGGTCTGTAAGAACAAAATTAATATTTTTATTCAGCATGGACACATTAAATCAATCAAAAGTGACAGTAAAGACATTTTTTCAACGTTACAAACCATTCTATTTAAAAAAAAATGCTGTTCTTTTGAACTTTCAATTAAAGAATCCTGAAAAATGTATCATGGTTTCCATTAAGCAGCTTTGATAATAATAAGAAATGTTTCTTAAACAGCAATTCAACATATTACAATAATTTCTGAAGGATCATGTGACACTGAAGACTGGAGTAATGATGCTGAGAATTCAGCTTTGATTACAGAAATAAATTACATTTTAAAATACATTCAAATAAAAATGGTTATTTTAAATTGTAATATTTCACAATATTACTGTTCTTACTGTATTTTTGATTCAATTAATGCAGCTTTGGTGAGCATAAGAGACGTCTTTCAAAACTCCCAAATGTTTGAATAATATAGTGTACATGGCAAAAAAAAAAAAAAAAAAAAAATTCAGGCAGTTTATGCTTAAAACAAGTAGAAAATCTGTAAGTGGGAAAAAATTTATACATTACAAAATCTTCCTAAGATGATTGTCTTAAATAAAAGACAATATCTAGTTATCTAGTTACAGGTGAATATATCTAGTTTTACAGGAATAGTTTACTCAAAAATCTTAATATTTAACCACCATAATTTCGCCCCAAACATGCTGTGCATTTGTGACATATATGTTTTAAAAATTGCAGAGGAGATGAAATATTTTGACTTAAATTGGGTCTGTTCCTCACTCAAAGCTATCATGTGACTTTGGAAGACTTTGAAAATAAAGCATGAGTCATACTTTTATCATACTTTTATTTTGCTGTCAGCATGGTTATGTGGTGTAAATAACAATATTGCTACAATACACGGCAGTTCTATTTGTTTAACTCAATATAGCTATTAATTCCTTGGGATTTGTCCTGCTGCCAGCATCTCAGTGGAAGAAATGCATCCCTGCTGTGGAAATTAGAGTGGATTCGCTTATTTTAGCACAACACAGCTGACACTTGCCCTCTGTTTGTTTGGAGACTTCGGTTGCTGTCCTAAACATGCCAAATAATAGCTGGGAAAGGGTGACCGTACATCCACAGTGACATGACATTGGCAAACTGATTATACTGTAAATAAATCGTCATGTATGTCAATGAACTGATCCCTCAGAAAGATACAAACGCATATAGAAGTGTGGGGCAATAGAATACAAACATGTTTGAACAGCTAGTTAGCTCATAAATCACACACCAGTCACCCACATACCCTTCACATAAACATTATCAGACATGCGGATCAAGCAATATGATCTTTCTCACGCTTTAAATTACCAAAGTTGGCAGGGTTTGATGATTTGTGTTTCCATTTGTTTTTTGAGAAGGTCTCAGAATTTCTGAAGAGGATATAAGTAATCCAAGATGTTAAACCTTCACACACACACACACATACACACACACACACACACACACACACACTTATACCTTCAAGTATTTGACTAAATGCATTTATGCTTCCTTTGCATAGTGTCTAAACTGATCTGAATAAGGACACACTCTGTACGATGCGGTTTTCTGTTCTCAGAGGTCAAAGGTTACTCATTTGAAACCATCTGCTTGCTTTCCACTCAGTCCATTGATATCACAGCCAAGAAGACAGATGAACCCTTAAGATGGTGTATTCTACAGCTCATGTGACTAATTTGCTCATGTTAACATTGACTAGTTGATTTGGGACTGGTCTGTTGAAGTTAAGAGGTAGAGAAAAGATTCAATGTTTTTGGATTTGTCTTTTATATGATTAACAGCAAAAGTAAATTCGCCAAATGACTTGATACTGATTACATTTTAGTAATTGAGTAATGATGGACACGTGAAGCTAGGAAGGGTCATAGGTCATTGTGGGACATGTGGCTTAATTCTGTCGTGTGGCACTGGTGACCTTTTGACCTCAAACTTTCATATCTGATGTCAGGAAGGCAGCTCGGGTTTAAAGCACTGATCAATAAACTCAAGTCTCAGGCTGGCTTGAGATTGACCTTTATTCAAATAAAGACATTTTGATGTTGCATGTCTCTAAAGAGAGCTAAAGTGAACATAGTTTTGCAAAGTGACAGAAATGAGGTCATTGGGTCACAGCGCACAATGTAATTTCCTTCACTTTATCCATTTCCTTTTTTAGATCTTTGGGGAGGAACAAGTCCGCATGACATCAGAGGGATCCGACTGCCGCTGTAAGTGCATCATGCGGCCTTTGACCCGGACGCATGCGCTCGCTTGCGGACAGGAAGTGTGCGCGTGGAAGATTTTTACACGGTGGAGACGGTGAGTTCCGGAGCCGACTGTAAATGCTCCTGCACGGCTCCACCCTCCTCTCTCAACCCCTGCGAGAATGAATGGAAGATGGAAAAACTCAAGAAACAGGCACCAGAGCTGCTCAAGGTAGACCTGATTCACTGTTTACTTTTAAAACACATCCCTTAAAATATATCCCATATCCAGAGTTTTTGCATGATAACCACAGTATAAGTTCTTTCATGCCTCATTTTTTCCCCCCAATAATTTGCATATGGTATAAGTATGAAATATACTGTATATTAGATATGAAAACAAGTTTTAGTTTTAGTAATTTTGCAATTTTGTAAATTTATTTTATTTTGTGTTTAGATATTTTACTGAGAAAACAAAAGAACTTATTAAAGTCACCATGAAATCAAAATGGTTGATTCTTATTTTTTTATGAAATTATTATAGCATTTACTATAAATGATGCATCCATACACATAAAAAAAAGAAAAGTTCCCTCATAATGTGTAATCAAAAGAACTTCCAGTGTCTTCTCTTCCCTGATGATGTGTTTACTGGCGCAAGGGCGGGGCAACCTGTCATTCACATAAGATCACCAACAGCAAACCACAACCATCCAATCGTTCACCCTCAAACTTAAAAAAATCATTCGCCCTCAAACTCGAAAATTGTTTGCCCTCAAACTCAAATTGTTCGGGCTTAAACTCGAAAATTGTTTGCTCTTAAAATCGTTCACCCTCAAATCGTTTGCCCTCAAACTTGAAAATCGTTCGCCCTCAAACTCGAAAATCGTTTGCCCTCAAACTCAAATTGTTCGGTCTCAAATTTGAATATTGTTCGCCCTCAAACTTGAAAATCGTTCGCCCTCAAACTCAAATTGTTCGCCCTCAAATTCGAATATTGTTCGCCCTCAAACTTGAAAATCGTTCACCCTCAAACTCAAATTGTTCGGCCTCAAACTCAAATTGTTCGGCCTCAAACTCAAATTGTTCGGCCTCAAACTCAAATCGTTCGCCCTTAAACTCAAATCGTTTGCCCTCAAACTTGAAAATCGTTTGCCCTCAAACTCAAATTGTTCGGTCTCAAATTTGAATATTGTTCGCCCTCAAACTTGAAAATCGTTCGCCCTCAAACTTGAAAATCATTCACCCTCAAACTCAAATTGTTCGCCCTCAAATTCGAATATTGTTCGCCCTCAAACTTGAAAATCGTTCACCCTCAAACTCAAATTGTTCGGCCTCAAACTCAAATTGTTTGGCCTCAAACTCAAATTGTTTGGCCTCAAACTCAAATTGTTCGGCCTCAAACTCAAATTGTTCGGCCTCAAACTCAAATCGTTCGCCCTTAAACTCAAATCGTTCGCCCTTAAACTCAAATCGTTTGCCCTCAAACTTGAAAATCATTCACCCTCAAACTCAAATCGTTCGCCCTCAAACTTGAAAATCGTTCGCCCTCAAATTTGAAAATTGTTCGCCTTCAAACTCAAATTGTTCGGCCTCAAACTCAAATCGTTCGCCCTCAAACTTGAAAATCGTTCGCCCTCAAACTCGAAAATCGTTTGCCCTCAAACTCAAATTGTTCGGTCTCAAATTTGAATATTGTTCGCCCTCAAACTTGAAAATCGTTCGCCCTCAAACTTGAAAATCGTTTGCCCTCAAACTTGAAAATCGTTCACCCTCAAACTCAAATTGTTCGCCCTCAAATTTGAATATTGTTCGCCCTCAAACTTGAAAATTGTTCACCCTCAAACTCAAATTGTTCGGCCTCAAACTCAAATCGTTCGCCCTCAAACTCAAATTGTTCACCCTCAAACTCAAATTGTTCGCCCTCAAACTCAAATCGTTCGCCCTCAAACTCAAATTGTTCACCCTCAAACTCAAATTGTTCGGCCTCAAACTCAAATCGTTCGCCCTCAAACTCAAATTGTTCGCCCTCAAACTTGAAAATCGGTTGCCCTCAAAATTTTCCGCCTTTTCGAGTTTGAGAGTGAACAAAATCAAGCCCCGCCCTACATTTTTTCTTGTTTAAAAAGCCATTTCACTCATATATATGTCACAATAGGGAAGAAAAGACTATCACAACTTCCTTTCATACCGACAAAAAGACTTTAGCAGAATGTAAAAAAAATGGAAAAAAAGTAATAAATAGTAGCCTTTTACAAACTACAATTATAAATATATAAATGCCACAGTTGTAATAAAAATGTATATGATGATTTAGTACTACATTTACCCACAAAAATATGTTACAGTTACTACAGTTAGATTTAATTAAGTAAAAACATGGTAAATGTTTCTAAGGATAGCCTAAAATTGTACTTTTAAATTTAATTTTACAGATCCAGGCAATAAATTATCACTTGACTCATTTAAACATTATATTATTGGTCTATTAACCAAATTCAGCATTAATGATGCTCAGTCTATAACCTGTTTGCACTCAAAAATATGAGCCCAACTTTGTATTTTAACAATGTACTAATGTGTTTGGATGTTACTGATATGCTACTAAAACACAACTGTGACATAACTTTAAAAGAAGTAGGAAAGGAGTGCTCTTTTTGAGGTTAACGGCACACTGACTCACTTGAGAATGTTGAACAGCAGAATTCTGGGCATGTATGCGGCGCACGTGTTCGCAAGTGTGTTTTTATAGCACCTGTCCTCTTTCCTCCGCACCATTCCTGTCTGCTTCACTCTTTCCATCTTTTCTTCTCCTTTGTCCATCTGTCTGAGCATTTCAGTTCATATCTCCACATTACACACACACACACACACAGAGCCACATGACAATCCTGTTGAACAGTCCAGGGTTCTGTATTACTACAGCCAAGCCCGGCGGCAGGACACACGACTTGGGGGGGCTTTTATATTCCTCAGAGGGGCTAGTGACCGCAATGAAATCGTGCTTTGGGGTGTATGGTGGGACCCCCTCAGTTGAAATCGCGTTCTGGGGGAGGGGAGGGCCTTGAGATCATTGCAAGCCCCCTCAAACCCCCTGCCTTACAACGGGCCTGACTACATCTCTGTTAAAGTCTGCAAAATCATTCAGTAACCTTTAGTTAGTAGTTAGACACAATAGTTTTAATATTTCTACCTCAAACATTTGCTGATCTAGTGCTCCAAACATGTGGCTCTGTTTTAACCTCGCTGCAGTTTCTTCATATCTGTTGATGCTGCATGGAGCTGTAAATCACCACGACAGTCAAGCTGTTACACGACTGAACTTTCTGCAGCACGCGTCAACAATAAGCATATGAGGAATTCACTCTCATGAAGAAAAAAATACTCCAGTCTGTTTTTTCCCTCCAAGCTTTTTTTTTTTATGGAAGTTTTATGTTTCCCAAACGAATAAAAAAAATAAAAAAGGTAATTGTGACTTTTTAATCTCACATTTTTTTTATTCTTGCAATTGTGAATTATAAAGGCAGAATTGTGAGATATAAACAATTGCAAGAAAAAAAGTCAGAATTGCAAGTATATATCTCTTTTTTTGTAAAATGACAATAGAAAAAGTCAGAATTCTGAGAAAAAGTCACAATTGTGTTAATATATTGCAATTCTAAATGTATATCTAAACTTGCAATTGTGAGTTATAAAGTCCAAATTGCAATATATAAACTTTGCAACTCTGCGTGTTAAAAAGTCCAATATAAACGTACAATTATGATTTTTTTTCTCGCAATTGCAAGTTTATATCCTGTAATTCTGACTTTATAAATCACAATTGCAAGTTTATATCTTACAATTCTGACATTATAACTAGCAATTGCGAGTTTATATCACAATTCTGAAAAAAAGTTACAATTACCTTTTTTATTTTTTTATTTCCTGGTGGAAACAAGCTTTCATCAGTTTTGGCCACCGCACCAGCATGATTTTTCCTGTGAGGCTGGTTGAGCGAAGTAACAATATGTTAATCATTATTGACAATGAATGATGTGACAAACTGTCAAACATTACTGCAGATTGAAAATGAAACCCAAAGCAGCTGCTTTGTGAACCTCCAAAAGTAATTTTTCACTCATGTTTCATTTTTTAAAAAGCCCTAATTCTTTTTGTGCAGTTGCAGTCCATGGTGGACCTTCTGGAAGGAACTCTCTTCAGTATGGACCTTCTTAAAGTTCACTCGTACATCAACAAGGTGGTGTCTCAGATGAACAACCTGGAGGAGGTGAGTGTGATTACACTGGCCGTGTGCGTGTGAACATACACATGTGAACATTAATGAGCCATGGCTGGGTTTAACTGGACATTCTGTGGGTACCCACAATGCTCTGGCTAAAGTTATTAACCATTATACAGCTCCGCTTTGGCTTGAGGGATGGGAAAGTAATGTGTGTGTGAGAAAGAGTGGGACAGAGAGAGGAAATGACCAAAGGGTGAAAACCACAGTCATGTAATAGTCACACTTATGTACTCTGTTTTTATTTCCAATTAAATTTTGCTCATTATTGGGTAAAGCTGGGCTAGAAATTGGCACTGCAATAAATTTACTGCATGTACACTGCGGGTCATTATCAAATACCTTACTTATATAGTCTGAGACCACTATGAAAATGCTTCTATTTTGCAGTTTTCTAATTTAATTATAGTTTTAATCTAATTACACAGTACCGTTCAAAATGTTAGGGTCAGTACGATTTTTTGTTTTTGAAAGAAATTTTATCCAGCAAGGATGCATTAAAGGTGCCCTAGAATTAAAAATTGAATTTATCTTGGCATAGTTGAATAGTTCAGTACATGGAAATGACATACAGTGAGTCTCAAACACCATTGTTTCCTCCTTCTTATATAAATCTCATTTGTTTAAAAGACCTCAGAAGAACAGGCGAATCTCAACATAACACCGACTGTTACGTAACAGTCGGGATCATTAATATGTACGCCCCCAATATTTGCATATGCCAGCACATGTTCAAGGCATTACACAAGGGCAGCCAGTATTAACGTCTGGATGTGCACAGCTGAATCATCAGACTAGGTAAGCAAGCAAGAACAATAGCGAAAAATGGCAGATGGAGCTATAATAATTGACATGATCCATGATAACATGATATTTTTAGTGATATTTGTAAATTGTCTTTCTAAATGTTTCGTGTTGTGTACTGTTGTACTGTTAAATGTACTGTTAAATGTGGTTAAAGGTCCCGTTTTTCGTGGTTTTTTGAAGCTTTGATTGTGTTTATAGTGTGCAATATAACATGTGTTCATGTTTTGCGTGTAAAAAAACACAGTATTTTTCACATAATTTACTTATCTGTATACCGCTGTTTCCACTGTCATAAAAACGGGCTGATGACTTCCTTGTTCTATGAAGTCCCTCCTTCAGAAATACGTAACGAGTTCTGATTGTGCCAGCGGTTCCTGTGTTGTGATTCGACAGCAGTTTAGCGCATCTTGCCCGGAAAGGTCACGCCTCTTACCATAACGTGGAGATGCACGCGCTCAGTATTATTGTAAACATGTCTTTAATTTTACCCTATCAATTTGAGCCGGAATCAGACCCGGTGATTGGACTGCGGGATGAAAATAACAGCGTTTCGACGACATGGCGACAAACACACTCTACAAACGCAACTCTTGTGTATTCCTGTGGGCGGAGGTTAGTCAAAAAACTGTTTTAGTGACGTCATTAAAGAAGGAAGTAGAGGGATGTAGTCCAAACTGGCCGTTCGATGTAGGCGACTTCTGTTAAATAAAATATCTCGCTTGGCATTGAACTTTGAGCTTTAAAATTTTACAGATTTTATTTATACTCTAACAACAACATTACACTAAAGTTTGAAACATGGGATCACGAAGAACGGGACCTTTAAAGTTACCATCGTTTATTACTATATTCACGGAGACAAGAGCCGTCGTTATTTTCATTTTTAAACACTTGCAGTCTGTATAATGCATAAACAACTTCATTCTTTATAAATCTCTCCAACAGTGTAGCATTAGCTGTTAGCCACGGAGCACAGCCTCAAACTCATTCAGAATCAAATGTAAACAATATAACAGTATACAATACTCACATAATCCGACGCATACATGCCGCATGCATGACGAACACTTTGTAAAGATCCATTTTGAGGGTTATATTAGCTGTGTGAACTTTGTTTATGCTGGTTAAGGCAAGCGCAAGCTCCAGGGGAGGGGAGCACGAGATTTAAAGGGGCAGCAGCCTGAATCGGTGCATATATAATTATGGCTCAAAATAGGCAGTTAAAAAAATGAATAAAAAAAATCTGAGGTATTTTGAGCTGAAACTTCACAGACACATTCAGGGGACACCTTAGACTTATATCCCATCTTTTAAAAAGACGTTCTACGGCACCTTTAAATTGATCCAAGAGTCAAAGTGAAGACATTCAACAACATTCATAATGTTATGAAAGATTTCTATTATTTCAAAAAGGCACTTTTCTTTAATTCATCAAATAATTTTTAAACCGTATCAGTTTCCACAAAAATATTAAGCAGCACAACATTGAGAATAATAAGGAATGTTTCTTTAGCAGCAAATCAGGATCATGTGACACTGAAGTCTGGAGTAATGATGCTGAAAATTCAGCTTTACCACTACAGGAGTAAATTACATTTGAAAATATATTAAAATTTTACAATATTACTATTTGTACTGTATTTTTGATCAAATAAATGCAGCCTTGGTGAGCAGAAGAGAATACAAGACTATATTAAGTAAAAATGTTTAATTGAAAGACAAGTTTATGCACATGTATTTATGTACAGTTATATGCAGACGTGTAGTAGTATGATGTAAAGTTGTGTACTGTACCTCACCCAGATGATAAAGATGAACATCTCTCGGGAGAATGACTTTGTGAGAGACAGTGTGGCGACTCTGACCAACCAGCTACGGCAGTACGAGAACCATTCTGACATCATGATGAGCATAAAGAAGGAGCTGTCCAGTCTGGGCCTTCAGCTGCTGCAGAAAGACTCCTCCTCCTCAGGCCCTAAAAGCAAAGCACAGGTAAGGTCATGACCTTTCATCTCTGACTTTGATGATTTGACTTAATTTATGTTCAGATTGGAATACTGAATACTATGGTATTTATTCATTTAATTTTCCTTGAAGGGGTCAATTTTTAACTTTCTTTAGTGTGTAATGTTGCTGTTTGAGCATGAAAATGGTCTGCAAAGTTACAAAGCTCAAAGTCAGTCCAAAGGGATTTATTCTCTATATCAGTGCGCACTGTTTCTGAACTCCCTGGAATGCCTCCATTGTAGTCTTGAGTTTCTTCTAAGAAGGAACACGTCACAATATTCCTCATTTAAGCGATTACCGCCCAAGGCATACACAAAAAATGGAGGTGAGGTCTGGCATTTTCTAAACACACACAAAGCTGTTGACCAATCACAACACACTGGTCCAGCCAACCAATCAGAGCACATTGCTCTTTTCGGAAGGAGGTGCAGAACCAGAACGTTACTGACAGACTGGGAAGAGAGGCGCTGCAATAATGTAAAATATGTGAAAAATAATGTGTTATTGAATATTAAAGCATGAAAACCTATTATTCTAGTAGACTCCAAAAACAAAATCAAGACTTTGAAAAAGGGCATAATAGGCCCCCTTTAATAGTGTGCTGCATTATATCACATGATCATTTAATTCAGCGAGTGGCATCCAGTTCTTCTCTGATATAAGATTGGTTTATTTTGCGTTTTTAATTCCATTTTGGCTGTCCAAGTCAAATAATGAGTCAAGAATGAGATGTTAAAAATTGCAGTTGATATCTCTTCCACTTCATTTGTCATACTGGAAATGGAAAATACAGGAGTCTGCTCTGGTAGAATACAGAAAATATGCATAACCCTAACTGGGTGCATTTGTAATATGAGACATATCTATATAACTGCATAGAGTATATGTAAGTGTTAATGTAGTTTTTAGGATGAGATCTCTAACATCTGTTGAGTTAGACATGTGTTATGTTTGTAGGACACACTGGGGACAAATATTAAAGATGCTTCAAAGTTTCCAGCAAAGAAACCAGAAAAAGGGAAACCTCCACCAAAGCCAGTGAAGGAAAAGCCGCCTAAGCCAAAGAAAGAGACCACAAAACCAAACAAACCCAGTAAACCAGAGCAAACAGAACTGCCCAATAAAACCAAACCATCACAAAACCAGCCAGGACTCATCCGGGGAATCACATATTACAAAGCCACCAAAACCGACGGGACGGGCAACCAAAACAGAGGTAAGACACATTATCTTAGCCTCTAAAGCATTGTTATTGAATAAAAGACATTACTCTCTTTATAAACATTTTTGCCTTTAGAGATTTTGTTGTAATGAGGGATGAGTTAGCTAAATTCTGGGGAGTAACCTCACCAATTTTGCTTGCAAATTTATAGCTAGATCAGACACACCCAGAAACACATATTCAATATCCAGGCCAATTTACACTGCAGACGCCGACAGACAGTGTGTTAGTCCCATCAGCGTCTGTTGGCATTGACCGGCTCTTGTTTTCACCAAATTAACATGTTAAATCAGCATTTTGTGTCGGGTCTTGGAATGTTTGAGAAGTGACGTACTGTTATCTGGTGATTGTCAGAATTTGTCGCTATCTGTCAGTGCAGAGTGAATTGGCCTTTATAGAGACAATGTTGTTTCCTTTGTGTTCCCCGAAGAAGCACAGCTGCTCGTATCCATGCCAGTCCAGACACACACACACTCACTCACTCACTCACTCTTAGATATTAGCAGACACTTTCATAACTTAAGACACATGTGCACACATTCTTACACACAGTCAATCATTTTAGACCACTTCATCTGTTGAAAGGGTGGAACTTTTTTCTGATAGTATGAAAAAAACTTAGATATGGTATCCAGAATAAAATGCAGAATGCATCGTCTGTGTCACATTACCGACACTAAAACAGAGACAAGAAATTGAAGTTCTCTTTCTGCAGGAAAATCTCCCAGATGCACTGATGATAAACAAACACACACACACACACACACACACACACACACACACACACATACACATACACACACATTTTTGGGGATAATTCACCCAAAAATGAAAATTTGATGTTTATCTGCTTACCCCCAGGACATCCAAGATGTAGGTGACTTTGTTTCTTCAGTAGAACACAAATGATGATTTTTAACTCCAACCGTTGCGGTCTGTCAGTCGTATAATGCGTGTCAATGGGAACTCCATCTATAAGAGTCAAAAAACATGCACAGACAAATCCAAATTAAACCCTGCGGCTCGTGACGACACATTGATGTCCTAAGACACGAAACAATCGGTTTGTGCGAGAAACCGAACAGTATTTATATAATTTTTTACCTCTAATACACCACTATGTCCAACTGCGTTGAGCACTCGCTTAGTGAGGTCTGAATGCACTCTGATGCCGGAAGTGATCGCTCACACTCATAGACATATATACACAAGATCACTTCCGGCATCAGAGTGCGTTTTCAGACCTCACACACCAGATGCTCAAGGTAGTTGGACATAGTGGTGTATTAGAGGTAAAAAATTATATAAATACTGTTTGGTTTCTCGCACAAACCGATCGTTTCGTGTCTTAGGACATCAATGTGTCGTCACGAGCCGCAGGGTTTAATTTGGATTTGTCTATGCATGTTTTTTTGACTCTTATAGACGAAGTTCCCATTGACACACATTATACGACTGACAGATGGCAACAGTTGGAGTTAAAAATCATTTGTGTTCTACTGAAGAAACAAAGTCACCTACATCTTGGATGCCCTGGGGGTAAGCAGATAAACATCAAATTTTCATTTTTGGGTGAATTATCCCTTTAATTACTACTAGTGCTAATTCTAACCCTGAAATAAAACATAGCATTTTTACAGTTAAAAGAAAATGTTTTCTTTTTTTATGAAGCTGACAACCAAAACAAATTCTTCTGCATCTACAGTGGCAAATAAAGTTATTTTGATATGATTTTCCAATTGAGGATGTTCCAGATGTCCTCAAAGAAAGGTTTTGTCAGATTGCTCTCTCCTTTGGGGATATTTTTGGGCTCCAAACTATAGCCAAGTACATGCACACACTGTACTCTCACATAATGAACATCTTACAGTGAGATTCAATCTCAGTATCTTGGAACTAGATGATCCAGCACTCAAGCTAACAGGATACTTGTGTAGGATGCCAGCCAGAGAGTGTCTTTAGAGCCTGAAATGACAGCCAACATACACTAATGAATCAGTTTCGGTTTCTGACGTGACATTCATATCAGCATTAGGGTTTCTACAAAAAAACAGCCAAATGTCTCCAATTCAACAGTGTTTCCATTCATGTGGGCTTTCAGCCTCACTTCCTGTTTAAGCTTTAGATGTGTGCCCGACAGTCACCATGGTTACCGCCGTTTGCTTGACAGTCTGTGTGATTGCTGATTTTTTTCTTTGAATTATACAAGAAGGATTCTGAAAGCACCACAATCAATGGCGGCTTTAGTGACATGTAATGTGGTCTGATCTAATCTTGTGTTATCCATAGGCTTAACCTAATTGCTGTTTCCCAAATTGGGTCCTGACTATTTCAGTGCACATTAGATACAATCAAACGGAATTTGATTAAGGCATAAATTACTTTAACTGAAAGGACCTAAGATGGACACACTTTCGAAAAGTTTAGTCTGTATACTAGCACTTTGGAAACGTCTCATATTGCAGTTTTGGTTTACAGATAAAACCCAAAATTAAGTTTTAAAACTCTGATGTCTTGAGATAATAATAAAAAAATGTTGTAAAGAGAAACTGTGCCAGTGTGCCAATATCAAAACTGTATTTCTGTGTACCATTTAAAGTTGGATGTTGGATATTCAACAGATATTCAAGATTAGGGGTATAAAATGTCAAATTAAGAATGGCAATTACAGCCCTGGAGATTTTGGAAGATGCTGTATAAGGAAACACGACAATGCAAGCATTCATTTTGAAGGTGTATGATTATCAACAGAGGATCACTTACAGTTTTAATGCACACTTTTCTCTGCAGATGATGAACTTTGACTTTAACACAATAATGCATTTTATTTGCTTAATGTTGAAAATCAGGGTACACCTTTCATGTTGTGGGTATATAAACACTGATCAGGCATAACATTATGACCACTGACAGGTGAAGTGAATAACACTGATGATCTCTTCATCACGGCACCTGTTAGTGGGTGGGATATATTAGTCAGCAAGTGAACATTTTGTCCTCAAAGTTGATGTGTTAGAAGCAGGAAAAATGGGCAAGCGTAATGATTTGAGTTAGTTTGACAAGGGACAAATTGTGATGGCTAGACGACTGGGTCAGAGCATCTCCAAAACTGCAGCTCTTGTGGGGTGTTCCCGGTCTGCAGTGGTCAGTAAAGTGGTCCAAGGAAGGAACAGTGGTGAACCGGTGACAGGGTCATGGGCGAACAAGGCTCATTGATGCACGTGGGGAGCAAAGGCTGGCCCGTGTGGTCCGATCCAACAGTCGAGCTACTGTAGCTCAGACTGCTCAAGAAGTTAATGCTGGTTCTGATAGAAAGGTGTCAGAATACACAGTGCATCAGAGTTTGTTGCGTATGGGGCTGCATAGCAGCAGACCAGTCAGGGTGCCCACTGTCCACAGCCGAAACCTCCAACAGTGGACACGTGAGCATCAGAACTGGACCATGGAGCAATGGAAGAAGGTGGCCTGGTCTGATCAATCATGTTTTCTTTTACATCACGTGGAAGAAAGAATAGAGCATGGTGCTAGCAATTCCCATGGAACGCATTAAATAAGTTTACCTTGAATTAAATGAATGTT
Source organism: Ancherythroculter nigrocauda (assembly GCA_036281575.1). NCBI lineage: Eukaryota > Metazoa > Chordata > Actinopteri > Cypriniformes > Xenocyprididae > Ancherythroculter > Ancherythroculter nigrocauda. Next base: position 29,859,090 of record VTFQ01000017.1, read on the forward strand.
ATGTGGATAAAAGCGTTTACCAAATGTTTAAATGTACTGTCTTTAGATCCTAGTTCATTCCAAATTTCAAAAATCAATGCTTTCTGTCCACTAAATGTTTATTGTCAGCTGAAATTTTGTGGAATTGCATATTTTCAGTGATTTATCTGTTAAAAGAAATGATCTCTGTCCCTCGGAAGCCTTGTTTTTGTTCAAGTCTAATTGAATACGGCATCTCCATTGACTAAGGACTATTTAACTTTGTTAGCGTGTCTTGGCATTTGGACTGGATTTGTTTGACTGGTTTAAGATAATGTATAACAGAGCTGTGATGCAGATTCAGTATGATCTGTCCTGACAGGAATGCAAAGTCAATACAAAAGCCGGCGGACCGTGCGTAAGTCAAGTAAAAATGTTCTAATAAACATAAATTACTTTATTAAATAGGATGTTTATTTTCGTCGTCCCACCCTGTGATCTAATGTACAGTAATCAAATCCATTTTCTCGTTAAATATAGCCTGCCACCCTAGCAGGTGCACCACCACAGTAAATGCATGGTGAGACGGAGCGTGTCATATGCTCAACGTGACAGCGGTTACAAACCAGGTGTATTCATATTCCCGGAGAGAAGTTTGACAAAATACTCACTCAAATGTCAACTTACATTGTTTTTATGTGCAAGCAATTTTGTCCTGGAAGTGTTGAGTAATTGGTGTAAACTCAAACTGACATGTCAACAAAGTTTTATTGGCATGACGGTTAAAGAAGTACAATGTTTCCAGAGACTTCATGTACCCACACAGAGCAGGTGTAGGAAATAAAAAGAGTCTGTATTTGGCTAGAATCTGCTCTTGTGTAGTATTTCCGAAACTGTCGATTCATATATTGTTTTTAGCATTTCAGTATTATAATGTGATTTGTGTTTTGTATTAATTTTACCAAATATGGATTGATTTGATCTATTTGATGATTTGCATTGTGTTTAGTCTTGAATTCACAGTTCATTTTCTAAACAACAATTTTTAGGTTTCTGGCCAAATTTGACAAGTTGATTTGACTTTAATTTCAGTCAAAGCTTTATTATATGCATACATGTAAAGATGTTGCCGTCTTCTAAACTACACTGCTAAATAGAAAATATTATATTTATTTTATCTCGCTTTTAATCACTTGCATACCAGTGCAACATAAGGTTGTTGACCTTGGTTTAGAGAGTGTGCAGTGCATTTATGGAAGTGTGACACGTGAGGTGATTTTAATCTCTTGCTCTGTTTCTGTTCTATTTCTATCAGGTGATGAGAGAACTGATGAAACGGACACATTGCTTGAGGTAGAAGTAGAAGAAGAGCAAAGTACCATAGCTCCCATCACCTTAGCAACAGAGACTTCCCCAGCAACCGTAGCCACAACAACATCAACCACTCCTCCCACAACAACAACAACCCAGAGGACAACAACAACTAGCAGAACAATATACAGAGAGGAACGACCGGCCCCAACGATTGCACTAGTGCTGGACAACACCGGCAATAACTCATACTTCGCAGGTACAGTATATATTTACAATAAAACTCAGTTTGTACAAAAGCAGCACCACGAAAATGACCCTAAACTTGGTTTAAAAACAGCATAAAGTGAAATAAAATAATGCAAATTAAATGTAAAAAAACTAAGCTAAACGTAATGCCTTAATTTTTTCAACCAAGTGAAATGGTTGAATCCTGGTGCATGTGTGTTGTTGAGCTGAAATTGATTTTTCTTTTTTTTTGGCAGTTAAGGAGCACAGCTGTGAAGGGACGCTGGCGTCAGTCGATCTGCCGGTGAAACAGCACAGTTATGGCAGGAACGAGGGCGCGTGGATGAAGGATCCCGCCGCCAAGGACTCCAAAATCTACGTCACCAACTATTACTACGGCAACAACCTTGTAGAGTTCCGGAACTTAGACAACTTTAAACAGGGTGTGTAGAATAATTCTGCTCTTTAGAGACATACAAATTAATGATTCATTCAGTGCAGCTTTCTAGACAGATATTTGAGTCAATACCCGGGTGGGTAGTGTGTGTTTTGAGTTAAAAGCTCTTCATACTGTTTTTTATGAAACAAAGGCAGGGATTTTCTTTGGAAAAGGTTGGGATTTCTAAATAATTGTCAGTGTGAATGGTGTTGATGTTTGTGTTTGAGAACAAGCCAGTTTGGGTGTGTGCCTGGGTGTGTTGCTGAGTGAATGTGTGTGTGCGTGAAAGAGATTGGAAGATGTTACAGATGATTTTATTGCGCATTTTTATAAGTGTGTGTTTGTGTGCCTGGTATTAATAGACTTCTAAAACATTTCCTGTTAAGACAGAGCCAGGGGAGTCATACACTGAATTTTTTCAGCCAGCATCAGTGGAAATCTTGGCTGGCATCACAAGATACGTGAGATAACTAAAGGGGAATAACACTTTAACTGCTTTAAGTTTGGTTGCAATTTTGCTTATTACAGTTGTTATAGACAGAGCCTGATTTAAAAAAAAAACTGATATCAGATTTATAAATTATGAAATCATTTAGAATTTTTTTATACATGCATAAATAAATAACAGTTCTGTCATGACATCTCTGAGAGTGTTTAGCATGGTGATGTTGATATGTTTGGTCTTGGCGGAACAGATATGCGACGCTGTTATTGCTGCGGAGCAAGTATGGCAGTAGCAAGTACAGGGCTTGCTACTGCTAATACACACACGACACACTGCTGTGAGCAAGTAAGACATGCTGCTGCTGTACAATATACTGTACATGAATTACCTGTAGCAGATCTATGCAGGTGGAGCTGGGGAAGGTGGAGGGTTTCAGAATGCGCGCTGCAAATGCTACTGCAAATGCTGACCAAGTATTTGAATGTTTGGCATGCAAGCTCAGTGGCTACTGATACAGCAGGAACCAATCAGCTGTGCCCTATAGAGAATTATGTGATTGCAAGCAGATTTCATCCAGTGCCATCTAGAGTTTCATGACAGAACTTTGTTTTTTTTTTTTTTAAATTCAAAACTAAGATTGGCTAGTTTTTTTTTGTTTGTTTTTTAAATTCATGAATTCTAGACAAATACCTTTTCTTTTCTTTTTTTATCTACAATCAGCTTTTCAAAAAATGTATCTATTAAATTTAAGTTTCATTTTAAATCCATTTTCCTCATAAAATCCCTCGGTTTGAATGGGTTTGTTGTTTTAAAGGTGTTAGTTCACCCAAAAATAAAAATATTACCCCATAATTTACTCACCCCCAAGCCATCCTAGGTGTATATGACTTTCTTCTTTCAGACAAACACAGTCAGAGTTATATTAAAAATGTCCTGGCTCGGTCAAGCTTTATAATGGGAGAGATTGGAGCATGAGTTTTTGAAGTCCAAAAAAGTGCATTCATCGATCATAAACTGTACTCTACATGGCTCCAGGTGTTAATAAAGACCTTCTGAAGTAAATCGATGCATTTGTGTAAGACAAATATCCTTATTTAAAACTGTATAAAGTAAAATAAGGAGCTTCTGGTGCGACAGTCATACACATTCGATGTACGTCCAAAACTACGTCGTGTTTTTGTCTTACACAAATGCATCGATTCACTTCAGAAGGCCTTTATTATCCCCCGGAGCTGTGTGGAGTACGTTTATGATGGATAGATGGATGGATGCACTTTTTTTGGACTTCAAAAACTCATCCTCCAATCTCTCCCATTATAAAGCTTGGACGAGCCAGGATTTTTTTAATTTTCACAGGCAAAATCTATTTATTTCAATTGGAATCTATGCGATTAGGAATTTCGCTTTAGGGCGAATCATTTTCGCAAATTTCGCAACGAGTTCAAACTGGCCTCATGGATTTGCCACTTTGACCAACAGAAAGTTGCTTGGTTTGAAAGTGACTTGACTGAGCTGTGCTTTATACATCACTTCACTAATGACAATAAACAATTGACAATTGCCGTGAAATTTCACTTTTGTGACCTTTAGTCCAAAAAAATAGCAACACTTTACCCACTTTCCTCTCTTTCTTCCTGCAGGCCGTTGGAGTAACCTGTACAAGCTCCCTTATAACTGGATTGGAACGGGTCATGTTGTGTACAGAGGAGGGTTTTACTATAATCGTGCCTTCACGAAGAACATCATCAAATACGATCTTAAGCAACGGTACGTAGCCGCCTGGGCTCAGCTCCACGACGTCGTTTATGAAGACACCACACCTTGGAAGTGGAAAGGCCACTCTGATATCGACTTCGCTGTGGATGAGAACGGACTTTGGGTCATTTACCCATCTGTTGATGACGACTACGGACAGGCTGAGGTCATTGTAGTCAGTAAACTAGATCCCAATGACCTGTCTGTCAAAAAGGATACCACGTGGAGGACGAGACTGAGACGAAATTCATTCGGGAACTGTTTCATAATATGTGGCGTCCTGTACGCAGTGGACATTTACAATCAGAGGGAAGCGGAGGTTTCGTACGCGTACGACACGCTCACAGGGGCAGAGGCGTCTCCGCGTTTACCTTTCATTAACGAATACGGGTTCACCACACAAGTCGATTACAACCCTAAAGAGAAGATTCTGTATGCCTGGGATAATGGACACCAGCTCACCTACAACATCAACTTTGTTGAGCAGGAAAAGAAATGAAATCAGACTTTATCAATGCCGTCTACTCTACGCTCCAGCGAAGCAAAAGCAACTTCCTGTGTATCTGATCACAATTGCCTCATTGGTTCCAATGATAAACGCCCTCATGGAACAGTTCATCACGTCCTCATGAACTTTAATAGACATTTGTTCGAGATTATATAAGGCCAAAGGGATTACATAACAGCTTAGTAGTTGCGTGCTGCTCTACAGTTCTAGAATTCACTGCCAGTTCTAGAATCCTAACAAATGGAATCTAAAGAATCTTTCACATGATTTACGTTAACATTTCCAATGCATTGCACTCAGTGGAGCGAGCGTAGTGTTGAGCATTGTATCTTTGACCCATTTTGAAGTGCAACAAATGGTTACCATACAATTACACAAAGCTTAACCTTAACCAATATCAACTTTGATCCCACAAGCCACTGACTGACTTTTCAAAGTATGATTTTTGTACAATTCGCACGACGGTTTTGTTTTTTTGCTACTTAGCAACCCAGAAAAAAAAAGGAACTTTGCAGGTAAAAGTCCTTAAAGGGTTAATTCCCCCAAAAATGACAGTTTTGTCATTAAGTACTCATCAAAAATATCTTAATTTGTGTTCTGAAGATGAACGAAGGTCTTACAGGTTTGGGACAACATGAGGGTGAGTACTTAAAGACAGAAATTTCATTTTTGGGTGAACTAACACTTTAAGGCAGGAACACACCAAGCTGACGCCGACGAACTAGTGGCGACGAAAGCAGACTGCGGGGTTGGCTCACGTCGGCAGCGTATGTGTCCAAAGTTGGCCTGACACACCAAACCGACGCTCGACACCCGACGGCCAAGTAGCACGTCCGTTCTGCGCCTGCGTAAGATGAAATGCCTTTCCGAACCAGCAGGTGGCAGTAGCTGAACAGCCAATCAGAATGATCAGATGGCCCGATGGCCCGACAGACCGACGAGCTCTGACGCCAATTCAACATGTCGAATCGGCTGAAAAAAAGCCGACAAGGACCAACTTTAGCCGATGGTATGGAACACACTGAGAAAACTTAGTTGGCCGATGAACAAAAACTGAAGTCTTAATGCGATTCATGTGAAAGGTTCTAAAGAGTTTTCAATTACAGCCTGTAGAGCGTTGATTTTTTTTATATTTATCTATTAAAAAACGTTTACATAATTTACACTGTCCTAACCAGTCATGCTGCAATAAAGTGCCAAACAATAACATGTATGCATACAGTAAAATTTAATAAATGAAAATGTTTAATTTTTAATGAATACAAGTATAATAATTTAAGTAATAAAATGTAAGTAATGCAAGTTTTTAATTACTCTTTTTTTTAAACATGATAACTAGGAAATAAATCTTTTTTCATGGATTGTATCTTTAATACTAATGTATTTTGTCTTGTCACTCACAAATTTCTACCTGTTTTTAGCATAAATAAGTTAAAAACAAGTGAAAGTAAAATTTGCCAGTGCAGTGAGACAAAACACATTTATGTTTAGACTATAATGTTACTTCCCAAGTAAAATGATCTTGTTTAAAGGATTTTTAGATATTTTAACAGGTAAATTAAAAGCGTTTATTAAGAATATAAGATTTCGAGCAGCAGACGATGCCTACCATGGCATCTTATTGGTCCAAAATCCTGCTCACATATTTTTGTTTACACTGTGGACAAATGTCTCTCATCGCTCCTGGTTAGGACACGTGTAAACTGTTAAGGTAAGAGTTTCATGACATGCCCCTCATTACTATAAATAAAGCTTAGATGTCATGTCAACTATACCAACGACATAACGCAACAACCAATCTTTCATGTACCTATAATGATATTTTATAAACATAACAAGCATTCAAGACACACCTGCAGAAAAGTTGGTGTCTGTTTTCACATCAAGAATGTGCCAGAAAATTGTCTTCCAGTGCTTCGGCCAATATAGCCTCAGTGGACTAGTAAAGCATGACATCATATTGGAGAAAGAATGCTTTGTGTGCTAATGAGAGCGTATGATTATGTTTGAGAGTCTCTCTAATGACTATAGAATGTTTATAACAAACAGACAGGTTGTGTGAGGAAAGCCTGTGTGATGCATGGGTACGGATACACATGTCATGTATAAACAGTTTAACAGTGTTTAGAATGTTGTTGTTGTGGTTTTAAAGTGGTTTCTCGTCCTCGTGGTCACTGTAAATAGCAGAATATTTTGTTTTGATTTAGTTTTAGAAACACAATCTTCCCAAGAGGAAGAGATTGACTCTGTCAATGCAGCATGTCTGATTTTAATAAACTCTAATTGGATTTTTTTAAATGTTCAGTTGGTGTTGTGAAATATATTCCTAAACATATTAAAAAGACTGCTGGGATGGAAGTGGGAGCAGTTTCTGGTTTGTGAGAGTGTGTGGGAATGAAGGCCATTAAAATTGAAATTGACCCTATTTGTTTTCTTAATGCATGTTATTGGTCTTATTGTGAATGATTAATCTGGGCATTTTTACCATTTTGGTTTTGTTTTGTAATCTTTAATCAAAATGTATCTTGATGTTCTTGTGATATGACTTACTTGATATCCAATGCAATAATCACTTTTCACAATCCAATTGATAGGAAAATGTACGGAAGAGGATTAGGGCCAAGCAATAATAAAAAAATAAACCATCTCGAGATTAAAGTTGTTAAATTTCGAGAAAAAACTCGTTAAATTTCAAGAAAAAAGTCGAAATAAAATGTTGAGAATAAACTTGTTAAATTACGAGGAAAAAACTCATTAAATTTCGAGAAAAAAGTCGAGATAAAATGTTGAGAATAAACTCGTTAAATTACGAGAAAAAACTCGTTAAATTTCGAGAAAAAAGTTGAGATAAAATTTTGAGAATAAAGTTTTGTTCTCATAATTTAACAACTTTTTTCTCATAATTTAATGAGTTTATTCTCAACATTTTATCTTGATTTTTTCTCGAAATTTAACAACATTTTTTCTCGTAATTTAACGAGTTTATTCTCAACATTTTATCTCGACTTTTTTCTCAAAATTTAACGAGTTTTTTTCTCGTAATTTAACGAGTTTATTCTCAACATTTTATCTCGACTTTTTTCTCGAAATTTAACGAGTTTTTTACTTGTAATTTAACGAGTTTATTCTCAACATTTTATCTCGACTTTTTTCTCGAAATTTAACGAGTTTTTTTCGCGTAATTTAACGAGTTTATTCTCAACATTTTATCTCGACTTTTTTCTCGAAATTTAATGAGTTTTTTTCTCGTAATTTAACGAGTTTATTCTCTACACTTTATCTCGACTTTTTTCTCGAAATTTAACGAGTTTTTTCTCGAAATTTAACAACTTTAATCTCAAGATGGTTTTATTTTTCTATTATTGCTTGGCCCTAATCCTCTTCCGTAAAAATGGGTAAAATGTTGTAACCGATGGATAAAATCAAGTCTCGCAAAATTCTGAATATCAATAAAATATTACAAAATATTTGGTATTCAGAATTTTGCTGAGCAAGGCAATGTAGGCTGTCACATTTTTGAGCTCTGAAAAAAATAATCTGTATTGCATTGTGGGATACGGTGTAAATAGTTTGCCATTATGATAATCACTGTTCCCTTTGACTGGGAACTTGGATCTTATTAACTTAATTTACTTCATGATGCAATAATATTTCCAGACAATAATTTGTTGCACATGGTTACATAATCCAAATGTAATTATAAATATAATTTAATGACTTATATTTCATTATTTTTTATTTAAACAATAAAATTACGATATAACTTGTATTAATTCCACAATGCACACTGGGAACCCAAGCTCCAGTATACTACTGTGAACATCACACTATTACAGTTAATCTGTAAATATACAAGAGATCACAGTAAAGCAAACACAGATACTCACTGTTATTCTATAGATCAGTGCTGTTACTTCAGTCATTTCCTGAGCCTGTTCACTCTAAACACACGTTGCATTTAGTACAATTCTGCTTTGAAAATTACTGTGAAAGGACTATACTCAATGTTTTGCATTAATGATCTATTTGACTGAATTCAAAGGGTGTGTTTTATCAGCCTTTGTTGCAATGGTTAGTGTTATTGTCAGTGAATAATTGGTCAGATAATGTGTTTTTGTTGTTCTTGAGCGAGTTTCGCTCACTGATGGGCGGTTCTGTGTGGTAGTCCAGTGTTTTTGGAAGTAGTCACTGTCTGTAAATCATTCAGATTAATTCAAGAGAAGTTTGTTTTAATAACTGTGGAGTGATGTTATGGAGAATGAAACTGTAAAATGTGTAATCTGCAATTAATCAAACTCACAATGAAGAGAATCAGGCAGCGGATGAGAGACGTGCCTGAAAGCATTTTATGGTTTTGGCTGCAGCTAACAGATAGTTTGAGGATAAGAGAGACACTAGTTTCTCAGAAAATACAGAGAGTAAGAGAATGTTTGAGCATTGCTGTTAATAATTCACATTTGGTAACATTACAGATATTAACGTTACCTAAAACTAAAGCCATAAAAAAAAAAAAAAAAACATTATCTGAAATAAAATAAAAATACTTTAAATAAAAATCTTATTTTATTTCAGCTATAGTTGCCAAGGCCTCATTTTTTCTAAGTTTGTGTTGAAGTATTAAAATAACTAAAACTGTTATGAGTTAGACCATGTATAAACATAGATGAAATAAAAAATACGTATTTATTCAACAAAGAGCAAAAACTAGGAGATAGATTACCGAAACAAGAACGTAGGAAACTAAGGACTTAAATACACAGGGGAGCAATGAATGGAAAACAGAAGAAGTGTAGAACTAATTAACAAGCAAGGAAACAAACCAGGATCAAGAACACAGGCAAACGAGCATAGGGAGAACCAAACTAAGGGGCCGTTTACACAACACCGTTTTCAACTAAAAAAGGAAAGATTTTTGTGTTTTAACCATTCCTGACAACGGTGTTCTGGTGACCTGAAAACAGGTTTCAAAGTACAAGTTTTTGAAACAATACCATGCGTATACATGTGTATTACGTGTTTAGGCTATAGGCATGCATGTTTGCCTATATCAGGGATGGACAACTCCAGTCCTGGAGGGCCAGTGTCCAGCATAGTTTAGCTCCAACCCTAATCAAACACACCTGAACCAGCTAATCAAGGTCTTTAGGATTAGTAGAAAGTTATAGGCAAGTGAGTTTTTATCAGGGATGGAGATAAACTCTGCAGGACACTGGCCCTCCAGGACCGGAGTTGTCCATCCCTGGCCTATATACACCCCCGCCCCCTCCAAAAAAAACAAACAAAACAAAAAAAAAACAAATAAAACTTAATAAACACTATATAAACATGACAAAAAAGTTCCCAAAATTTAAACTTAAAATGAAAACATATAAATATAAAAGTGCACTTAGGGAGTGTCCGAAGTGCACTTTTGCTAGTTTAAAGGTACCGAAGAACATGTTTTCAAAAGATGTAATATAAGTCTTAAGTGTCCCCTGAACGTGTCTGTGAAGTTTCAGCTCAAAATACCCCATAGTTTTTTTTAATTAATTTTTTTAACTGCCTATCATTATAAATGCGCCGATTCAGGGTACGCGGCCCCTTTAAATCTCGTGCTCCACGCCCCAAGAGCTAGCGCTTGCCTTAAACACCATAAACAAAGTTCACACAACTAATATAACCCTCAAAATGGATCTTTACAAAGTGTTCGTCATGCAACATGTCTAATCGCGTAAGTATAGTATTTATTTGGATGTTTACATTTGATTCTGAATGAGTTTGATAGTGCTCCGTGGCTAAAGCTAACATTACACACTGTTGGAGAGATTTATAAAGAATGAAGTTGTGTTTATGCATTACACAGACTGCAAGTGTTTAAAAAATGAAAATAACGAGTGTCTTGTCTCCATGAATACAGTAATAAACGATGGTAACTTTAACCACATTTAACAGTACATTAGCAACATGCTAACGAAACATTTAGAAAGACAATTTACAAATATCACTAAAAATATCATGATATCAATGATCATGACAGTTATTATTGCTCCATCTGCCATTTTTCGCTATTGTTCTTGCTTGCTTACCTAGTCTGATGATTCAGCTGTGCACATCGAGACATTAATACTGGCTGCCCTTGTGTAATGCATTGAACATGAGCTGGCATATGCAAATATTGGGGGCGTACATATTAATGATCCTGACTGTTACGTAACAGTCGGTGTTATGTTGAGATTCGCCTGTTCCTCGGAGGTCGTTTAAACAAATGAGATTTATATAAGAAGGAGGAAACAATGGAGTTTGAGACTCACTGTACAGTATGTCATTTCCATGTACTGAACTCTTGTTATTCAACTATGCCGAGGTAAATTCAATTTTTGAATCTAGGGCACCTTTAAGGATTAGAAAAATGGTCGGCGTGCCACGGCATGGTCTAAAAGGGTTGTCCCTATTCTCTTAATAAATAATGGGTGTGTTTTGGGCATAACGTGCATTAAACCAATCAGAGTCTCATCTCCCATTCCCTTTATTAGCTAGTTGCATTCGCACCAAGGCGGATTCGCTATTATCAAAGTAGCCATAGCAACTTTTCTCTATTTATGTATATGATGAAACACGCATGGGCGAGTAACAAAAGCACTCAATTGCATGCGAAAACCATCCTGTTAGGTCTAAAATATAAACACTTATAACAGGGTTACCATAGTAGTCAAACAGGGTTAGACATAAACAGATTTTGGAAGAAGGATTGTGTATTGACTCAAGTAATAGATGACACAGTGCTGAAAAAACTAGGTCCAACCAGATTAAGGAACATGGTAACTGGTAGGTTTGTTGTCGTTTCGCGGTGGTCTAGACCTACCAAGCTTGATTCACCAGCTCCAGCAGTGTATGTTCTGCTGACACATACATTCAGGGCATATATGTGTTTGTGCATTTGTTAAGGCCTCAGAGGTTTCAGGGATTAAAAGTGAGCCCCAGATTAGATAGAACAGAGGAAGCTCACTCTCATTATCTAGCATCTCATCCTGTGGTATTTGGGCTGGGGTAGCAGGGGTTATTTAGCTATAGTCCTCCAACTGTGCTTCTACACACAGACACCAAAGTGTCATATGTTATCATTTAATGTCCAAAAGCAACACTCCCTCTGAGGCTTCCTGGGTTAAGTGCTGCAGTCAAAGGCACGTTTGATGAATGAGATTTGTGATTGTTCTTATGGCTCAACCGTATTCATTTCAAAAGTAGGAAAAGGAAAGAGTGTCAGTAGAGCTGCACGATTAATCGTTAAAAGACTGTGATCTTGATTCGAACACCTAAGCGATCTTATTCCTAAAAGACAACGATACGGCTCTGTCTATTACGATCACAAGTACGATCAGTAAATCTATGTTGGTGCTGCTGCTGACCATGTATAGGTATGAAACAGCTTCATAAACTGTCTTTTCAACCACACAGTATCATTATTTCAAACTGTTACAATAATTCAAACTATCACAAAAGTACTAGGATAAAAGTTTATAGTTCAGATATAAACACTGATGTCTACGGTAGTGATCAAAAGTAACTTGACGCTTCAGATGAGGATTGTATCAATTACATCATTACACCAGTAGGTGGCGACAAGTAACTTTTAAAAACTGAATCCGAAATCGCATACTCTTTTGAATAGGCACTTATTTTGAATAAGTAATTACCTCACGATCTCTAAAAAAGTATAGTATGAATGTGTGTAGTATGAATGTAATCCAGACATACTACATTCGCCATGTTGCCCTTATCACGTGACCTACCAGCGTCGGTTACTTCGCTTTATCGCCATTCACAAATCCTCTCCCGTGGCCTCATTGGATAGTAAAGTGTCCGTCGTATGCACTCTTCAGAATCTCGCCGGAAAAATGTAGGTCATTCAGGGACTTTTTGTCTGCACTTTTATGAGTACTGTGAATTCGGACATACTTCTTTTGTCACATATACTGTTTTTCGCCTACTACATAGTAGGGAAGTATGAGATTTTAGATGCAGCCAAAGTCTTTGGGCCCTATAATACATCCGGCGCAATGCGACGCAAGGTGCAGCGCAAGTGTGTTTGCTAGTTTGCGTCCGGCGCCGTTCGCGTTTTCCCGTTCAGCGCCACGTCCTTAAATTAGTAAATGCATTTGCGCCAGTTAGTGCGCCCATGGGCGTGCTGGTCTAAAAAAGAGGCGTGTTCAGGCACATTGCTGGCGCATTGCTATTTTAAGGAGCTGAAAATAGACTGCACCACAGACCAACTCAAACCTGGTCTAAAGTCTAAAGTCAATGGCGCAATATTTTTTTGTTAGAGCGCGTTGGTAGAAACTGCGCCTCTAAGCGCGTCCACAGTGCGCGTTGACTTTGCTTATTACACACAGGGATGCGCATCACACAAACATGCCAAATATTAAAAACAAAAGGATTACAGTGTAAAAGAATATTATTGTGTAGGCTACATAAATATAAAAATGTAATGATGAATAGTCATTGCGTGTATTAGAATTAGGCTACCTATTTTCAATTCAGCCTATTACTACTTATAATGATGAACGAAATTGGCTAATTAATTGAACAATCGTGCCAATACACACACACATATATATTAACTGACTCATCGCGCGGAGCTATTTGAAAGCCTGCATTTTCAAGCCCGCTTTAATTTTGCGCACAAGCAGATCGGTTTCTTCGCTTGAAAAGCGTTCAGCTTTTCCGCCAACAAATTCCGCCATGTAAATAGCAATCCGCCATGGCGCGAGCGCATCTCGCTCTTAAAGGGAATGGGAGATGACACTCTGATTGGTTTATTGAACGTTACGCCCATTACTCATTAAGAGAATAGGGACAACCCATTTCAAAAATGCGCCCCGGCGCACGGACCGTTTTCCGTCGTTAAAATAGCAAAAGTGGATTTGGACACGCCCTGAGTGCACCTGCGCCGTGCGCTTTACACTTTGCGTTTAGATCGTTAAAATAGGGCCCTTTATGAGTGAGTCATTGAATCATTCAAACTGATTTTTTTTTTTTTACTCAAAATTAATTAATTAAAATTTTTTCTTGATAAACTGGCAATTGCAAGTTATAAAGTCAGACTTCAGAAATATAAACATCTGTCATTTTTGTTTACACAAGAGATCTTGGAAAAAAAGAGTGTTGCGACACTCACATAGACTTCCACTGGAATTGGAGAATGCAGAAGTAATGCGTGTCTTGGGCAAGATTTAAATGATTATCAGGTCAAATAAAGGCATTGTCATTTCTTTTAGTAAAAGCATGGCTTCTAAATTAAGCTTATTGTTATAGATTGCATTTTATTTACAAAACTCAGCACTATTTGCCTGCTGCAATTAATGTTGCGAATAGCAGGCGGTAAATGGAATGTTATTAAAAAGAGATGTTTGTGTACGTTTTTATTGATCATGACAGCAAGAAATTAATCAAATGATTGAGAAGTGCATTATAACTAGGCATAAACCCACACTTTTGGCATTTTATAGAGCTGATTCAGGTATCTGGCCTGTGGGAAATGTAACATACAAATGTTTGCACCATCTGCATAATTCCTTAGTGAAAATGCATTTAGTGTAAATGATGCTGTCAAATTTATCCTTTTTAGAATTCCTCCTTCAGTGTGAAAATGTGCACAATCCAAACAAAACACAAGGAAATTAGAAGCTTTAGTTTAGAGCTGATCCTGATGTCAGGATAATAACAGTGATTCTCCATGGATTCCCTTAAATGGGAGAATCATCAATATAAGTAAACATTTTGGATTTCCAGGACTTTTCTTTGCTTTCATGGGAATATGAAAGTGACTCTCTTCTTTCTCATGTTTTCTATGGAGCAAATTTTGAATATCAGCTCTAAATTAAGAAACCTAAGGAGGCAGTGCTCATTGAATTATGTTTAAGCATGGCAGAGAAAGATTTTATTTGGACTTATCCCAGGAAAGAAGTCGGAAGATATTCATGCAATAACAGAATGAATGTATCTAAAGGCTTCAATAAAATAAAATAATAAAATAGCATTTTTATGGAATATTTCTGTATTTTTATAAATTATTTATCTATATGATTTTTTTAATCATGTACCATAATTTTTAATCAAAATAACTTCCCCTCCCTCCTGCAGCAACATTTCTTCTCTGATGGCGTGTTTACTGTCACTTACATGAGATCCACCAATAGCAAACCACACAACCATCCAATCAATTCCTGATCTACAAAATCAAGTCCCGCCCTACATTTTTTCTCATTCGAGAAGCCATTTCACTTGGATATACATCACAATAGAGAAGAAAAGACTTCTACTAACAACAACTGTTTCAGGCCGATTTTAAAAACAAAAGGGGGTTTTCACAGCAATCACAGAAGAACCATTTTTGGTTCCCCCAAAGAACCTTGCAGTGAACAGTTCTTAAAAAAGATGTGAAGAACATTTTCCACTATAAAGAACCCTGTATGCAATCGAAAGTTTCTATTGGATGTTAAAGGTTCTTTAACCATATGCAAGTAAAGAATCTTTATTTTTAAGAGTGACTTCAAGTCTCCAGTTGAGAGAATGTGTGTGTATCTTTTTAAGAGGCATCTGAAGGTTTTTTGCTCTCAGCTGACCTTGGCTATTCAGTCAACAGAAAATACTTTTCTGAAAATATCATGTGTCTGTCTGTACCGCAGCTCAAACACTCACACACAGTCCTTCAGAAACAGATAAGAGAGACTCAGAAACAACACAACGGAGTCTTTGATTATTCAACTGGAACTGGAGGCGAGGAAAGATCTGCACATGGAAAAAAAACACACACACATGGGTTTTCATGTTTTATGGGGACATTCCATATATAATGATTTTTATACTGTACAAACTGTATATTCTGTCCTCTAACCTATACCCATCACAGAAAAAAAACAAAAAAAAAAAAAACAGTGTGATTTATAAGTAATTTTCCTAATGGGGACAAAAAAAATGTCCCCACAAGGACAAGGATTTTAGATATTTCTATCTTTGTGGGGACATTTTGTCCCTATAACGTAGGGTTTAGGTTAATGGGTGTCAGGGTGGGTCACTACTGTCTCAGGAAGACTTTATTATTAATCGACAGTAATAATGAGGATGCCATCCTCGCATTACATATGTGCCACTCTATTAACTATGTGGGGTGAGCAATTAAAGCCAATGATAAGACATCTGGATTTATTAAAAGCAAATACTTATACAATTCACTTGCCTAACAAATACTGAACACAAAAAGCACCTGAAGACAGTGATTCACCTCTTTTGCTATAAAATAAATAAATACATTTCATCTACTTTCACCCTTCTTCTTTCTCAATGGGCTTTGTGTGTTGAAATTACAAGGCATAAGAAATCAATTTAATGAATATTTGCACACAGGTCGATGGATCTATGATAGGAAGCACATAACAGATTCAAAGTGAGAGCGGATGGTGTGTGCATGTGTGTTAGATCTTCAGTCGGATTTCATTATTGATGTATAGCAGAGCTTTCTTTGTTTCAATAATCAGATTGTCTCGAAGATAAATGGCCTCTGAGAACTGAGATCTTATTCTTCTCTTTCTATGAGCACAACAGGGATTAACTGTGTTTGCTTGCTTGTGAAATCACAATATTTTACTCTGACCTTTCAGATAATATTTTTAATTGCTTAAGATGATGAAAGCATTCAGACACTAAAATAAATAAATAACAACAATGCATGAATGTCATTAGAAAACAATAATATATATATATATATATATATATATATATATATATGATAGCACTAGCAAAGTTTAAGAAATAAATAATGACAAAAATATAACTGTCATTTTATGAGAAAACATAAAAATCAAACAAAATATTAAATTTAATCTTTAAGATAGCACTAGCAATAAAAGATATATACAAAAAGAGATTAAAATAAATAACAACAAAGCATGAATGGAATTGTATTATAAAACAAAATATTAAAAAATTATTTATTAAATATAGCACTAAACTTTAAGCAAAAACAAAAAAATAAAAAGTATGTATGTCATTATATTAGAAAACATAATGTCAAACCATTTAATTTAAAAGAGCATTAGTAATAAAAATATACAATGTTAGGTTTTGAATAAAGCAATAAATGTACTTTTCAAAATGATGATCAAAAGTAGGCCTATTGTCACACGTTCTGTACCCAATAATCTTGGCCCCGCCTCTTTAATGAAACTAATGTATTAGCCCCTCCCCTCTGTCAATGACACGCCACCTTTTCAGACCTCCTGGGAGTCTGGCATCCATTTAATCTATTAATCTCTCACTCAATATATTGAGTCATAAAAATTGAGACTCAATTCACTTATGTTACACTTCCATACAAACCAGAGTACAGTTCACCAGCTGCATTATCATTATTACTCACTGAAACACCGGTCAGCACCTTCACCCCGGCCATCCATTAGCTGATGAAAAAAATGACACCAGTGTATGATGGTATGAAGGGCTCCAAAATCTCAATGAGTGAGATTATCCATGAAATCCCTAGATCCAGTGCAGTGAGTGGCTGTTTGTTTATATATTTGTGGTCCAGGTTTGTTGTGGGATGCTAGACCTCACTGTAAAATGCATAGCAAAGAATTACGATTAAAAACCAAACTCCATAACCACAGGATAGATCAGAAACAGCCAGATGGTAAACCTGGTGGTCCAGCACTAATTAAAATCAGCGTTAACCTTACAGTACTGTGCTGTATAAGAGCCAAACTGTTAGTTTGTTAGTTTGCCTGTAGAAATGCAACTTTGGAGGAAAATAGATTGTATAGGCAGAGCAGTAAATTATATGAAGTGCAGTTTTTATGTTAAAATTGGCCTACTTTCCCCTATCGTTGTGTATTAAACTTTAGTCCGTATTTCATCCTATTCTGTTTGCGAGTTATAAAGTCAGAATTGCGAGATATAAAGTCAGAATTGCGAGATATAAAGTCAGAATTGTGAGTTATAAAGTCAGAGTTGTTATAAAGTCGAAATTGCGAGAAATAAACTCAGAATTGTGAGTTATAAAGTCAGAGTTGCGAGATATAAACTCAAAATTGTGAGTTATAAAGTCAGAATTGTGTGTTATAAAGTCAGAATTGTGAGTTATAAATTTAGAGTTGCGAGATATAAACTCAAAATTGTGAGTTATAAAGTCAGAATTGTGTGTTATAAAGTCAGAATTGTGAGTTATAAAGTCAGAGTTGCGAGATATAAAGTCAGAATTGTGAGATATAAAGTCAGAATTGCGAGATATAAAGTCAGAATTGTGAGATATAAAGTCAGAATTGCGAGATATAAAGTCAGAATTGCGAGATATAAAGTCAGAATTGTGAGTTATAAAGTCAGAGTTGCGAGATATAAACTCAAAATTGTGAGTTATAAAGTCAGAATTGTGTGTTATAAAGTCAGAATTGTGAGTTATAAAGTCAGAGTTGCGAGATATAAACTCAAAATTGTGAGTTATAAAGTCAGAATTGTGTGTTATAAAGTCAGAATTGTGAGTTATAAAGTCAGAGTTGCGAGATATAAAGTCAGAATTGTGAGATATAGTCAGAATTGCGAGATATAAAGTCAGAATTGTGAGTTATAAAGTCAGTTGTTATAAAGTCGAAATTGCGAGAAATAAACTCAGAATTGTGAGTTATAAAGTCAGAGTTGCGAGATATAAACTCAAAATTGTGAGTTATAAAGTCAGAATTGTGAGTTATAAAGTCAGAATTGTGAGTTATAAAGTCAGAGTTGCGAGATATAAAGTCAGAATTGTGAGATATAAAGTCAGAATTGCGAGATATAAAGTCAGAATTGTGAGATATAAAGTCAGAATTGTGAGTTATAAAGTCAGAGTTGTTATAAAGTCGAAATTGCGAGAAATAAAGTCAGAATTGTGAGTTATAAAGTCAGAGTTGCGAGATATAAACTCAAAATTGTGAGTTATAAAGTCAGAATTGTGTGTTATAAAGTCAGAATTGTGAGTTATAAATTTAGAGTTGCGAGATATAAACTCAAAATTGTGAGTTATAGAGTCAGAATTGTGTGTTATAAAGTCAGAATTGTGAGTTATAAAGTCAGAGTTGCGAGATATAAAGTCAGAATTGTGAGTTATAAAGTCAGAATTGTGTTATAAAGTCAGAATTGTGAGTTATAAATTTAGAGTTGCGAGATATAAACTCAAAATTGTGAGTTATAAAGTCAGAATTGTGTGTTATAAAGTCAGAATTGTGAGTTATAAAGTCAGAGTTGCGAGATATAAAGTCAGAATTGTGAGATATAAAGTCAGAATTGCGAGATATAAAGTCAGAATTGCGAGATATAAAGTCAGAATTGCGAGATATAAAGTCAGAATTGCGAGATATAAAGTCAGAGTTGCGAGATATAAACTCAAAATTGTGAGTTATAAAGTCAGAATTGTGTGTTATAAAGTCAGAATTGTGTGTTATAAAGTCAGAATTGTGTGTTATAAAGTCAGAATTGTGAGTTATAAAGTCAGAGTTGCGAGATATAAAGTCAGAATTGTGAGTTATAAAGTCAGAATTGTGTGTTATAAAGTCAGAATTGTGAGTTATAAAGTCAGAGTTGCGAGATATAAACTCAAAATTGTGAGTTATAAAGTCAGAATTGTGTGTTATAAAGTCAGAATTGTGAGTTATAAAGTCAGAGTTGCGAGATATAAAGTCAGAATTGTGAGTTATAAAGTCAGAGTTGCGAGATATAAAGTCAGAATTGTGTGTTATAAAGTCAGAATTGTGTGTTATAAAGTCAGAATTGTGAGTTATAAAGTCAGAGTTGCGAGATATAAACTCAAAATTGTGAGTTATAAAGTCAGAATTGTGTGTTATAAAGTCAGAATTGTGAGTTATAAAGTCAGAGTTGCGAGATATAAACTCAAAATTGTGAGTTATAAAGTCAGAATTGTGTGTTATAAAGTCAGAATTGTGAGTTATAAAGTCAGAGTTGCGAGATATAAACTCAAAATTGTGAGTTATAAAGTCAGAATTGTGTGTTATAAAGTCAGAATTGTGAGTTATAAAGTCAGAGTTGCGAGATATAAAGTCACAACTGCATGTTATAAAGTCAGAATTGCGCATTGCTTTCTCACGGCAATTCGTACGTATTCACATGACCTCACGCAAGATATAAACTCACAATCCTTGCAGCAAAATGTGAGAAAAACTCACAATTGCAAGTCGTACGAATGTCCTACCCCTAACCCCGCTCCTAAACCTATCCGTCACTGGGGTTTAGACAAATCGTATGAATTCATACGAGTGAGGTCATGTGAATACGTACGAATTGCCGTGAGAAAGCAATGCGCAATTCTGACTTTATAACATGCAGTTGTGACTTTATATCTCGCAACTCTGACTTTATAACTCACAATTCTGACTTTATAACACACAATTCTGACTTTATAACTCACAATTTTGAGTTTATATCTCGCAACTCTGACTTTATAACTCACAATTCTGACTTTATTTCTCGCAATTTCGACTTTATAACAACTCTGACTTTATATCATGCAATTCTGAGAAAAAAAGTCAGTATTGCAAGATAAAAAAGTTGCAATTATACCTTTTTTCTTTTGGTATTCAGTGGTGGAAACAAGCTTCCATAGATTTTGGATTTCCCAACGAAAAAGAAGTGAGGATGAGGAAGGACTGGGAAAGACAA
Source organism: Ancherythroculter nigrocauda (assembly GCA_036281575.1). NCBI lineage: Eukaryota > Metazoa > Chordata > Actinopteri > Cypriniformes > Xenocyprididae > Ancherythroculter > Ancherythroculter nigrocauda. Next base: position 29,879,409 of record VTFQ01000017.1, read on the forward strand.
AACATTTTTTTTAACAATTAATAATGACATAGTAAGTGGGGACCAGTAAGTATATAGACCAATATAGACCAGTAAGTGGGGCTAGATGTTGGAGATCACAACAGTAAGGTTTTAAGTAAAAATCTCATTATTTTCTTTATCAACTAATTTTTTTTACTGTTAGGTTGCACTCTATGTGAAAAGAAAAACAACTTCATCAGAAAATAAGCTCCAAAAACCTTAGACTGCCCGTATTTCAAAGAATGCAATATTAATTAGCATTAGCAAGTGCACAAATTTTCGGCAAAATGCTTCAAGCTAAACAGAAGAAAAAAAATATCATCATTGTTATTGACATTTCAGCATGTTTCTGCATTGAAAACAATCTAAACAGCCACTAGTGCCAGCTTGAAAACACACACAACACACAAAAGGAACAAAACTTCAGAAAATATAAAGGCTTCATCTTCACCAATTCATGAGCTGTTCATTAACTGTTTACTGTCGGTTTAATGGGTTTTATTAACTGTTTATTTAATGTTTACTGGGTGCCCAGGGCAACGTGCTGCCGGTACTGTCACTTTCTTCACTGTTGTGTCTCTGTGTACTTTCCTTTTGTATTCCTTTCTCCCCCACTGACTTTCCTTTTATCTCTCGATCACATTCCCATGTCCTTCATTTCTCACTCGATATCTCAGTCATTTAATCTTGCTCAGGCCGTGGCTTGTTAAAGGCAACGTGATTAATTAGCTCATGTCACGCTCTGTTCTTTGTTACCGGGAACAAAGAGCTCTTTACGTCGTAGATCAATGCATACCCTCTTTCAAACGTCACACATTTATACTCATTCTCTATCTCTCCTTCAAACTGAACACAGGCTTGGAGCAAATGCCAAATGCACAAACATGTAAAATGTCACTGACTTTTAATGCACACTAGCATGCACATTGCTAAAGATCACTGGCTTTGCTTTATGTAGCTGACACACACACAAAAAATGAGTAGGCCTAATAACACATAAAATGGCACTTTACATCATAAATCTCTAATCAAAATGTTGGCTTAGCAAGATAAATTGTGTGTTTCTGGACGCTGGTGATTTTCCCTTCTGTTTGCCAGCTGTTGTCCTCAGAGATTGAGGTTGTGCCCTGTAAACACAAAAGAAACACTCCTCAGCTGGCAGACATGCATAGCAACAAAGGGCTCAAGGCTGACTAATTGACAAATTGTGGACATTTGGTGCATTCAAGTCCTCCTGGGAAGATTCTAGTTATGAGTGGGAAGTTGTGTTTACACCGTCAGGTGCGTTCAAGTCACTTTCATCGGAGCAAGATGGTGGTCTAACTTCTTCTTTCTACACAAAAATACAGCAAGTTTTTTTTAACTCTACTTCTAGAAAATGAAGAACAAAGAATAAAAAAAAAAAAATTAAACAAGAGAACAGAAGCATCCTAAATGGCAAGTCAGGTTATATAATAAATAATAATTTGTAGCAACATCACTTCATTTCCCTGGGCAGTGAATTAATAATCAGAGAATCGGTCAATCTTTGATAAGAGAGGCAGAACGGCTGCAGGAAAAGCAGCAGAAGTTGGAGTGAGCGGATAAGAGTGAGGAGTTATTTCCGCTGCAGATGATTCCTGTTACTGCATTTCTGCATTGCCTGGAGGCCATCTGCTGCCTTTTACATTCAGAACCCAAAAAGAACCTCTTTATATTTTATCACTTCCTGTTTCACAGGAAATTAACATACTTGATTGTCAACTTGATGGACAATTTCTTTAATTAATACGAAGGGATCATTTAAGATCTTGGACTAAAGACTGAAACACACACACACACAAATACCAGCCATAAAGCTGCTGAACACATGTACCACTAGGCAGACACGCAACTAAAGATTTATCATATTGTTGACAATCTCTTCTGAAGCACAGAGAGTGTTTAGCCAGTGCCATTGACACACTTTCCTCTGCCTCTGCACTCATCCTGAACCATAAGTTTATTTCTGAGCAATGTGTTGGATGGTGCCATTTTTGGTTTCAGGTTCAGTATAGAGTCCCTATTGAATTCATCCTTCAGACACTTATTTCTTCAATGGAGCAAAGATCAACATTCATTGGACAACAATTGTCTTTGGATGCTGTGCTCAAAAGCACCAATGGTCACTACAATCAATTTAGCTCACAATGCTTTTGAGAAATGCCACCCTGATTGTTATCATGGGATTTTCAATCAATGTATTTTTTTTCCACCTGAAATCCCAGCTTCTCTTTGTGAGTGCGGTGACTGGCTCTCAGATGGGCGGGGCTTTGTAACCAACATCCAGTAACAATGCAACAGTGATGTAATATGCTGTAATTTAGTGTTATATATTTATATATATACATACAGTATATATTTATTGCTACAACAACAAAAAATGACCATCAGCCAGCATTGTTGAGCATGTTTATAAATCTAAGGCCTGAACTGAGTCTAAATTTCCTTGATATATTTGTCATAAAACATAACCATAAAAAACACTTTGCTCTGTTTACTCTACAGTCACATATCCATGAAATACACGCCAGATTTTGGGCCCCGGCTCGGCTTTTGTTTTTGACATGGGTGTGTTTGGCTAGCGTTTGAGCATTATGCATCTGTTTATGTATGTTGGTTTGTAAAGTAATTGGCTAGTCTAAACAACTTTAGATCAATCTATCAATTAGCTAAATCTTTCTGTCAATAAAACTAATTAATTAGTCGTGAGCCACATACTGATTTAGGAAGGGTAGCAGTCGTATATCACGTCAAACTAAAAGGATTTGTCAATTAGTGTTCCAGCACTCCAAATCAATTTTACATACATGTCCTGGCCAAAATAAAGACGTTTTATTTGAAAAAATGTGAGATCCTCCATTGTTCAATCGCAACACGTGGGGATTTCCAATGCGGCAAGAGTAGTGAGGGGGATTTCCTTCTCTGAAAGCTGGAGTATTATTACAGGCTTGATGTGTCTCAGCGCACTGGACTGCACATTCATTTCAATAGCAGAAAATTATGTCATCCTGTAAAGATGCGAATATCGCAGAATGCACAATGTTAGAAATGTGATTCAAAGAAGAATATAGAAATGAGACATTTATTTTATTTGCAATTTATGCACTGCATACAGTTCATTTTTCTATGTTTTTGCCTTCCGTTCACAAAGCTTTTGAAGATGTTCTCCAAGTGGATACATTTGAAAAATACATTTTCGTGTTGTAGTGCAGACTGTGAAAACTCAGGTATTTGAAAGCAATGACATGTTTAGTCATGGTTATTCAGTCATGTGTAGTCATGGTTGACTATGGTTATACAGGCATGTGCCTGCTACTGTGTGTGCTATTCATTTCCACAGTGTTGCTAAAGATAAATGTTACTTTGTACGATCTCTTCATATTACGTAAGGAATAATTGACAACGGGCCATTGAATTATTAGAAAATAATGCACATCCGAGGTGGCAATGTGGTCACGACCCGAAGTGGAGCACCTCGGTGTGCATTATTTTTGAATAATTCAATGGCCCGGAGTCAATAATTCCGCTTATACTACTGTTACCACACAAGATACTAATTCAAAATACTATTCAGTGTCAGGTTTTTGTCCTTAAAACACTCTTGTGTGGGACTAATTTCTTGCACATCTCATCCCAAGCCTCCATTGCTAATTTCAAAACGTCATTTCAGAACTAGCAACAGAGGTTTGAGCCATTGATAGCAGACTAATGTTATTAACGCAGTTAGAGAGAGAGAGAATAAGCATGTGAATTAGCCTACCTGATTTTCTGCATCTGTCAACAGTGTTTTGCAGCAGTGTCTCTACATAGCAAAATCCCCAGAGTTAAATCAACTCTGCTCAGATAACATTTGGTCCCTCTCTAAATAGTGTTAAAATAACACTGAAGCAGAGTTAAAGTTAATGAGATAATTAAGCAATTCTTTTTTCTTCAGTGATTCTGCTTGTTAACAGCAGGTGTTCATCATTAATGTTCAATCATCACTTAAATAATTGCTTAATTATCTGATTAACTTTAACTCTGCTTCAGTGTTACTTTAACACTATTTAGAGAGGGACCATATGTGCTCTGAGCAGAGTTGATTTAAGTCTGGGGATTTTAACGAATAACGAAACTGTAAGTTTATCTATCTCAAGAACCACACTGTCATTACCTTGCTGGTGAGAAATGTCATGTAGATTTTAATATTGCTAAACTATTTTACTGATTAATTTGTCAAGAGCAGCATGGACAACAGGCGTGTAGTCTTTTTTTTTTTACAAAGTGTCATCGCCAACTACTTGTCTGGTATGCGTAATGCAGCGTTTTTAGTCTTTGTGTGGATCCGTGTGAACAGGGATAGTTTTGAAAACGTTGTCATCTGTAGAAAGAAAAACTTTTCCATTTTTAGTACATCAATGTCCTGTAAACATACCCTAAATAACAGTACAATCCGCTAAAGAGATGTCTATCCCTCACAGGCTCACTTTCATTCCTGTTAAAAATCAAAGATGGCGCTGCTGTGAAATAGGTCTATTGCTGTCCTGGGGCAAAACATGAGGGTAATTGCGTACATGGAATACCGATTGAGTGCTACATGGACAGACCAGTAAATAGTGAGATATTTTCCTAATAAAATTATCATGCCAGAAGAATAGCATGGGAAAGTTATTACATATGGTCTCTCAGGCCCTGTTTACACCTGGTATTAAGATGTGTTTTGGTAGGATCATTAGTAGATGAGGGAGACATGTTCCCGTTTACATCTGATGTTTTAACCCTTAAATGCATACCTCGGGTCTTTGGTGACCCAGGACATCATTCACCTCCTCGTTCATTTTTTAAAGTTAGACATCAACCTTCTTGGTATTCCTCAATCAATTTATTATAAAGAATATAACAAGAAAAAAAATCATAAAATTATAAAAGAATGCCTATTTTTGCGTTCATTTTGTGTAAAAATTGTATAGGGTCGCTAACGACCCGAGGTGTGTATGAGTGTACGTATATTTTTTCTGCACAACAATAATTGAATCTTAGATGACGGAAAAAGTGCAATTCATCTTTATTCCACAAGGTGGCAATGTCTGATACACAATGCTGAAGTGACGACTCATTCAGACAGAAAACGAAATAATAAAACAAACATGAAATGGCTCAGCGATTTATTGCAGAGCAAGTACTGAACCCAATCAAATATGACTGTAACTGTTACTGCATGGATCTGGTGAAGTTGTTAGCGATCAAAATATTGATTTTGAAGATGATGAAAATTATATCGTTTTGAGAATACGTTTGAGATCGCGAATGGGCTCATATTAGTGACCTCAAACATAAAAATAGCCTATTATTTGCTGAATTTACTGGGAAATGAGCTCTGACGAGGACAGTGATGATGGCAATAAACATCTGCTCAAATGGAGGTAACAAAAAGGTAACAAAATATGCTTTATTTTATTCTTCTGTAACTGTTACTCTAATATCCTAGGAGTTTTATATTATCACGACAGGTAGAGATCCTTCCGTGTTAGATATTGATCCGGGTCGATAAAGACCCGAATATGTAAGAATGATTGGCGAAACAGTCATGCATTTAAGGGTTAATCTGTCTTTTTTGTCCATTTTCAACCACTTCAGTCCCCTTCGAGGGGAGGGTCTATGTATGGGTGGCTTCAGATATTTTGATCTAATGGACAAAATAAGCTTGCACAATTTACATATGAACACTCCCAGAGATGACGGGAAAATATGGAGGGCATCAGCTTTCGTTTCTGCTCTGACAGCCGCGAAACCGTGTGTTAGAAATCAGGAATGGTGAGAGAACATTGTGCTTGGTACATTTTTCATCTTCAAACCAAACTTGGGTCGTCAGCCAACAAAGTTTAAATCTCATCTCAGTAGGCGGAGAATAGGTGAACTTTTGAGCTGTTTGAACACATTCAACCACATGAGCGTTTACAGTACGAAAGCAATCCGGTCTAATGCGTTTACGACTTCCTCTGGAAGTGGTTGAAAGTGGACAAGCTCAAAGCGTTTTACACCCTGTTTACACCTGTATTTAGCGTCGGCCACTTGTGATCCGAGCAACCAAAACGTATCTTAATACCAGGTGTAAACAGGGCCTCGGTATCATCTCAGGGAGATTTTATTTTTATGCATGTGCAGCAAGATGATTTAAGTGTATTGTGATGTTTCAGTGTGGACTAGCAATTTTTGGAAATCGCTTGAAAATGCCAGTGTGGACAGAGTGCATTTTTTAACAAAATATCCAGATTAATGAAGATGTAGCCTGAGTATATGTAAAGAAAAAGTAGTCAGTGATATTTAATGAGAATTTGCATTTTGAGGTGATGTGACATGCATCTGATCGGGGTCAGGTGAACCCCAAACCAGCCTAATTATGCATGGACCGAATAGTTTAGGCAACCTACTAACTAGTCAGTTTTGACCAATAGACACATGACCAGCTGCTTTCTTTGTGTGTGTGTGTGTGTGTGTGTGTGTGTGTGTGTGTGTGTGTGTGTGTGTGTGTGTGTGTGTGAAGATGGGGGGAATCAGGTGATGATGGTCATTAACTCATAAACCTGCTGATTCTGAAGTCACAGGTCATTCACCTGATGCCCTCCAGACAGACAGCATGCTGGGAAAGCATAAGCATGTAAATCAGCCAAGCTAACCAAGCACAAACATCAGTCTGACATACGCTTCACCCACACACGCACATACTGTAGTGTTTGCTCAGTAAATTTTAACTGGCACTTGAGTACTTTAAAGAGTGTGGAACATATTTTCTGGTTTTCTGCAAGGCCATCAACTTTGTGTAAGATCAAAGTGTATGCATTTATGAACAAGTGAGAGAGGGTACTACTGTACAAACCACAAAAGACAACCATGCTCTTATCTAAAGTGACTTACAGTGCATTTATGGCAGGGTTAGTCCTCCTGGTGCAGACTGAGGTTAAGTGCCTTGCTCAAGCCACACAAACCAGATGCTTGTCAGGGTCCGCTGTAGAAAACACCTGCGGTCGAGAGCTCTGCATTACAGAATACTTGCATTAGTTGTCATGAATGCAGATAATAAAATGCAATCAACCATATAATCATGCATATAACATCAAGACTTACACAGAGTCACTCTAACTTGTAACGTTGGCTGCTTTGAAATTATATGAATTGTGAAAAGCGCTATACATATAAATGTGAATTGAATTGAATAACATTAATATAATTCATTGTTTTATGAAGTTCATTTTGTTTAAAATCATATTTAGATTTTTTGATTGTGGTGTTTCTCCATGCAAAAACAATAATAATAATGATGCTTGCCTTAGCAACACATATTAAAGCTGTTTATGAATCGTGTTTTTGGTCTCTGTCTGTCTCTGAGAGTATCACTGACCTTTGCATGGTTTATTAGAATAATGCAGAAATAGCAGTCCAAAAAACTGTGAATAAACTGGTTCATGGGACACGACTGACATTCCACCCCCACCATGTTACTCTCCCACTCATTCTTCCAGTGTATTCAACTCAAATTTTCCAGCCTTCAAAGGGATAGAAAGGTCAGAGATATTCTCCCAGACACACACACACACACACAGAGTGAGAGACGGAGCGCGTGTCGATCCCATTAACCTACAGACTTGACTCTTAACCCTGGATTACTGAGGAATGTTCTTCATGCATACACACAACTCAACAGTTACAGAAAATCTAATCAAAGGTTTCAACAATTTTTCATGAAAATGGTTTAGCAGAAGAAGAAGAAAAAATGGACTCACATCTGTGGTCTGTACTGTGGAAAATGTTTCTGAAGGAAACAATTGCACCCAAGAGTCATGGAATATAAACAAAATCATTAAATGGTTGTCATGACATTCAACTGTAAATGCTGCAAGTTTCAGGCCTTGCTGGCAAACTGTCATAACAGTTACGCCCACTAGGATGTGCTGTGGTTGGGACAGGCTTTTGGAAGACGGGCCATGTTTCCTGCAGGTGCAAGATTTATTATTTCCATACAGCAATGGATGAAAATCATTACAGGGATTTGGTAAGTGACTTAATACTGTTCAGCTGATTATAAATGTGTGAACAGAATGAGGAGGAGAGGACAGAGCTGTGCCAAGCCTGCACTCCTAAAGGCGAAGTACGTGTGTCATTTCTGCATTTTAGTGGCAAGTTGAATTGTGTATAAACAAATGTAACCTACTTCTTTTTAATCTACGAACTAAAGCATCAAAAGTAAGTAGGCCTATAAGTCTAAAGGACGATCCCCATTCATACGAATCCATGAAAATGACTAAAAACGCTGTTTTCTGCTGGCAGGCCATTAGACGACAATGAAACACTGAATGTGTATAATGACATCAATTTCACAGATTCGCGTTTTTCTTGTGAGACCGTTTTCAAAACCTTGCACTTTGAAACCTGTTTTCAAAAGTTTGCGTTTTCAGGCCACTAAAACGCCATTGTTGTGAAAATGAACAGCCAAAACGCATAAACCGTTTTCCGTTTATAGTTGAAAATGGTGACGTGTAAACAGTAGGGCTGTCGCGATAACCGCAATTTCGTAATACCGCGCTTTTTACGAGCCAACCGCAGAACACTGCAAAAACCGCAGCAACCGCGATATTTGCATGTTTTCTATTTTTTGAAAGGCTATGTCCTTCTCGTTTCACACTTCATACACGTGTACTAAATATTAAATAAGGTAATAATGATAGCATAATGTGTACCATGGTGATTTGTACAGAGGCTCCGTAGATTTGCACTAAACAAGCCTAAACAGACAGTGAATGTGAGAGAGATCGACTGAGCGCGTGCGATTACCTGCGTCTGTCCTTCAGGCCGAGATATATTCGTGAAAAAAAAGTTGTCGTGTCCAAGGATAGCGAAATCTCTGCCTTAGCATCGAAGCATTACTGGTCAGCTGAGCCTTATAAAGTGGCGCTCAACGTTAAAATGATTTCAACAGCTTCATTTCATCTCTCTTTGAATGAATCTGCGTTTTTGAACGTGCAGTTGAATGAACGGTTTAAAGACTCAAAGACAGTCCCTTGCCGCCACCTTGTGTCACAACAATGTAACTGCACTGACTGACAGCCCGTCTAGAACGCGCAGAGATGAGTAACGTTAGTTCTGCTTATACTCGTGAAATATCAGTAGAAAGTCTTGTTTAGTCAGATTCGAGGATCGGAACTAACTATTATACATACAACAATAGCTCTACCATCTTATCGTCAGGTTTATGTTCTGTTTAGACCCTTATTTTGACATTCTCTTTACTTCAATGCTCTATTTAGTTTCGTTATTGAATATGATATCTCTCTCTCTCTCTCTCTCTCTCTCTCTCTCTCTCTCTCTCTCTATATATATATATATATATATATATATATATATATATATATATGGCGGTAATACCACATATCGCGCTATTGAGCCACTCAAAAATACCGCAAGGGAAATTCCTTAACCGCGACAGCCCTAGTAAACAGCAGGGACGTGCACAGGAATTTTGAGGGGCAGTTGCTCTGACCTAAAAAAAAGGCACTCTCCTACCAACCCCCCAGGACTGAGAATAACCGTGGTATAAGCGGAATAATTGACTCCGCTTCGAGTCGTGATCGAATCACCACCTCAGGTGTGCATTATTTTTCTAATAATTCAACGGCCCGTCGTCAATTATTCCTTACTTGAATCACAGTTTAAATGTTTTGACATCGACAACCCAAGTGCATTTTACCTCAAACTTGCGTCTAGTTAACTTTCTAAAGTAGCAATCGCTTCTCGGGTCGACATTAACACACTGACAAAATTATATTCAGAATTAAAAATATTTTTATACCACTTTTTAATGTGTGATTGTGTAAAGGTTTTCATGAGATACCAACCTTTCGCGAACTTGCTTCCAACACTCGTTCTCATGGAGGCGCGGTGTGCACGGAGGGGAGGGACTGTGCGTGCGCGAGTGTGTGAGAGAGACGCGTGAGTGAGAGACTCAGGGAAATGAAATGCAGCTGAACGGTTTGCTCTGTGAAAGACATTGACAAAGACGAAAACTAAGGACATTTAATCTATAATTTTATTTCATTTTAGTTAGTTTTGCCAAACACACATTACAGTTTTGGTTAGTTATCGTTTTTTGTAATGCATCGTTTTTATTTTTATTTCATTAACGACGATGTTTTTTCCCACCTAGTTTTCATTTTTTCGTTCGTTTTCGTTAACGATTATAACCTTACTCACCTTTCCGACAACGTTAAGTCGTCTCACCCGACAACCGCGACAATCTCCTTCTAGTGCCGCTCATGCAGGCTCAGCTCAGGTGCCGGTCGCGTGCAGCGCTGCAGCCACGTAAACAGAGTTTGCCCTTCCCCTACTGACTTTCACTTTCGGACGGGTGCCCGAATATGGAAGTGAATGAGGCTTTGCGATTTTTTATTTTTTATTTTTTTTTATCTAGGCCTACGTGAAATTCTGCATCCATTGTACGATTTTTTTATTTATTTTTTTCCACCTCGGAAGGGCAACGTGAGTCGAGAAGGGCATATGGGCAGTTGCCCGGGCAACCTGAGCAACCCCCCTGTGCACGTCCCTGGTAAACAGCCCCTTAGCCTACCCACAATTCTTGACTTACTGCTGCCAGTGTTGCCAATTGACCCTTCGCAAAGACCCGAAGGGACTGTTGCTTTGTCAGACAAGCCATGGCGCCGTCACGCCACACACAGTGAAAAATACATTAAGAGGATACTGACAACACGTCGACAGACAAGACAAAGCAGGTTACTTATGATATTAAACAAAGTCCCAGCTTAATTTTTTAAGAAATTCGAACAATAAAAAACATTTTGTGGCTCTTTAATGTGTTGTGACAGATTACTGTAGCGCCTCAGCTGAAGTGGCTCGTGAACCCATCAAATCTTCCTACTAGTTCATTTATAGCATCAAAGAAACATGAATGAACATGAGAAGGAATGTTGTTTCAAACATGGAAAGACATACACACCATTTTTCAAGTTCAAGTCCACCGAGGTTAATCTTCTAACTCCTGACTGCTTTGTCAGACAAAATGGTGAATTTGGCGTTATAATTGGTTAGATCGCTTGTCAATCAAACTCCTGGTGAAGGGTCATTTGCTACTGGTCGCTAAATGTCGCTAGATGACGTCATACTGGCGAGTCCACTGATTTATATTAATATAAATATAGATCAATAGGCGAGTCATGGAATCTAGATAAGGTTTGCTAGATTTGTCGCTAGGCTTTTGAAAAAGGTTTCAAAAAGAGCGTGGAAGTCGCTAAATTGGCAGCACTGACTGCTGGACTCAGAACAGTAGAATTAATTAATGAATCATTGAAGGCGATTTCAGCCATTTCATTCAAAAGAATTGGTTCAAAAGAATGATTTGTTCATGAATCGGACATATTGGTATTGTTCTTTGGAACCTGGTGAAAAGTTCCCAAAATGTAATTACTCGGATAAAGTGAATATACTTTATATGTGTCGTTCCATGTCAACCCAACCAGAGGGTCCCTGGCTCAGATTTTGTTAATATTTTTTTCTGTAGAAAGACAAACATAAATAGTGATAAAAGCAAAAATATGAAAATGTCACTGATGTATATTTACTGAGTAATAATCCACTATTTTGTAGGGGGTCAAAATGACAATTTTCTCTTGAGATTTGGAGTCAAATTGGAGGGGTGTACAGATGACTTTAGAAAGATGGCAGCATTGTTATTTAACTTTTACACAGAGATTGGAAGGTCTATTAGTAAAATCTGTTGACTTTAGCAATCTTTGTTTCATTATATGCCAACGGTGACCATTCAAAAATGGGGAAAAAAGCACTTTTTGTGGGGGTTTTTTTTTTTTTTGCCTCAAGTTTGCATGCCTGTAACTCAAGAAGTATTAAAAATATTTTAATATCCTGTTAGATTCTGGTTCTTAACAAACTTTCCTTTTGGTATCATTTTAAAGGCCCTCAATGGCTCAATCCCAGAGATTTTGAGATCTTAATGCGGCACCATGAGTAAATTGGCCAACTGAACAAATTTTCAGTGGTCAAAAACCAAATGTGGGTCACTTTGCATACAGCTTATGCTTTTTTCATTTAAAGAGGAATATCTGAAGAACAAATAATGTTGAAACTATAATCTTGTGTTTTTCTATGAACTCATTTGCATAGAACATGCCTGTCTGAGTGTCATAAATATCCCTTTTCCAAAGTTTGCATGCCTGTAACTCTAAAAGTATTCAAGATTCCTTAATATCCTTCTAGATTCTCATTCTTAATAAACTTTCCTAATTTTCAAGGCCCTGTATAGTTCAGTCCCATAGATATGGAGATCTCAAATTGTTGAATTTTATCCATATTCAGTGATTGAAAACCAAATGTGATTCACTTTGCACACAGCTGATACATATGGCATTTGAAGAGGAATGTCTGAAGAATAAATAATGTTCAAACTAGAAATGAGCCAGGGAAGATTCCCAAGTTTGGTTGATTTGACACGGAATGACCCACGTAACTTTAAAGAAATATAGTGAGCACAGTGCTTGGGACTGTGCACATTCTTGTGCTGTCTTCAGCAATGCAGAGTTGTCATGATGTAATTTTCTTTGGTGTTCTTGGTGGAGATTCAACACTCAAGAGGGTAATGTTACTTGCGCTATATACTCTAGAATGCTGACCAGAACAGAGACTTTAATGTTAACAAACCTTCCAATGAATCTAACACAACACTTTGTGATGCTCAGTAAATGGCTAACAGCGTAACACAGCTCCACAACAAACACACACTTATACAAGCAGCACTGATGACATTTGGCAGTCAAAATGCATGTCTGCTGAACTGCTGAAGTGGCTCTGATAAGCTAAAAATGAAAACAGTTAGTGCTTTCCACCATTGCCGGTTTTATATTAACCAGGCTCACTGAGGCTACTGCGGTTTCTTTTTCCATTGTAGTGCTGAGAATGTTTTATATTTCAAATACATTTAACTTCATTTTCCATTGAGCATCACACTTTCTTTACCAATTCCCCATTTCACCATCCAGACATACATGTTTTGAAAGAAAAAAATACATGTGTTGTGTATATGTGGTTTGGCACATTGGGAGATGTTTATTGAATGAGATCATTATAATTAATGTCAGTATCAAGAACCGATCACCTCCCTCCTTTTTTACTTATCCACACGCTCTTATTGGAGCTCTATCTCTAATTAGAGCTGGTGCGTTGTTTCATCCTATCTGCATGTTATATATGGAGTATGAAAAAAAATTAAAGGTGCCATCGAATTGAAAATTGAATTTATCTTGGCATAGTTGAATAACAAGAGTTCAGTACATGGAAATGACATACAGTGAGTCTCAAACTCCATTGTTTCCTCCTTCTTATATAAATCTCATTTGTTTAAAAGACCTCAGAAGAACAGGCGAATCTCAACATAACACCGACTGTTACGTAACAGTCGGGGTGTACGCCCCCAATATTTGCATATGCCAGCCTATATTCAAGGCATTACACAAGGGCAGAACGTCTGGATCTATGCACAGCAGAATCATCAGACTAGGTAAGCAAGCAAGAACAATAGTGAAAAATGGCAGATGGAGCGATAATAACTGACATGATCCATGATAACATGATATTTTTAGTGATATTTGTAAATTGTCTTTCTAAATGTTTCGTTAGCATGTTGCTAATGTACTGTTAAATGTGGTTAAAGTTACCATCGTTTCTTACTGTATTCACGGAGACAAGACTGTCGTTATTTTCATTTTTAAACACTTGCAGTCTGTATAATTCATAAACACAACTTCATTCTTTATAAATCTCTCCAACAGTGTGTAATGTTAGCTTTAGCCACGCAGCACTATCAAACTCATTCAGAATCAACTGTAATACATCCAAATAAATACCATACTTACGCGATGACATGTTGCATGATGAACACTTTGTAAAGATCCATTTTGAGGGTTATATTAGCTGTGTGAACTTTGTTTATGCACTGTTTAAGGCAAGCGCGAGCTCCGTGGGTGGGGAGCGTGAGCATTTAAAGGGGCCACAGCCTAAATCGGCTCATATTTAATGATGCCCCAAAATAGGCAGTTAAAAAAATGAATTTAAAAAAATCTATGGGGTATTTTGAGCTGAAACTTCACAGACACATTCAGGGGACACCTTAGACTTATATTACATCTTTTAAAAAGATGTTTTATGGCACCTTTAAAAAAGGTGAAGTGTGTCATTTCTACATCACAAGTGGAATTGCAAAAGTAGCCTAATGATTTATATACCAAGCAAGTTTCCAAAACCTGTCACTGTTTTTCATGTTTTTTACTTTAATATGTGTTTTTTTTATTCATTTTTATATGTGTATTTATATTTAAGTAGTAATAAATTTAAAAACATTCATTTGATATTTGTAAGTTTAAAAAAAGCTAAAAAACAATTGGGGTCTGTAAGATTTTTTTTAATGTAACGTTTTTGAAAGAAGTCTCTTATGGTCACCATTTATTTGTGTACACTCTAAAAAATGCTGGGTTAAAAACAACCCAAGTTGGGTTGAAAATGGACAAACCCAGCGATTGGGTTGTTTTAACCCAGCGGTTGGGTTAAATGTTTGCCCAACCTGCTGGGTAGTTTTATTTAAACCAACTATTATTTAAAAATTGCTATATGGCTAGCTTAAAATGAACCCAAAATAGTTGGGAAATTAAAAACCAGATGCAATTAGAGACAACAATAATAGACAAAAGGTGAATGTTTATTAATAAGCTTTAATATTTTATTAATATAAATTTAATAGTTTAATAGTTTATTAATATAAATTTATTAATAAGCAATTTAATAAATGTTTATTGTTTAATAATTATTCATTGAACATTAATAAATGTTCATTTCCAACATACTTTGGGTTAATTTTAATTAAGCAATACAGTAATTTTTAAACAATAGTTGAGTTAAATAAAACTACCCAGCAGGTTGGGCAAACATTTAACCCTACCGCTGGGTTAAAACAACCCAATTGCTGGGTTTGTCCATTTTCAACCCAACTTGGGTTGTTTTTAACCCAGCATTTTTTAGAGTGTATAAATAGAGTAAAACTTAGAGTAATATTTTAAAATATTATTACAATTTAAAATAACTATGGTTTATTTGAATATATTTTAAAATGTAATTTATTTCTGTGATCAAAGCTGAATTTTCAGCATCATTACTCCAGTCTTCAGTGTCACATGATCCTTCAGAAATCATTCTAATATGCTGATTTGCTGCTCAAGAAACATTCCTTATTATTTTCAATGTTGAAAACAACTGTGCTGCTTAATATTTTTGTGTATTTTTTTCAGGATTCTTTGATAAATGGAAAGTTCAAAACAACAGTATTTATTTGAAATGGAAAATAGTTGAAATGTCTTTACTGTCACTGCAGTTTCCTGAGCATGATCTGAGATAGTGTCTATTTTGAGAACTAAAGGTTTAGGAAATTGAAGCAGGCAGAATCCTGCGATTCCAGTGGAAATCTCAGGAAGAGGTCATTATGATATCATAAAGAATGGCCCAGAAGGAGCAGAAATTGACTCTAATTGGCTCTGTGAGTGCTGGCAGGTTGATAGGTTAATAGGTGGCAAATACTAGCTTGTTTTCTAATGGATTGTTTTAACTCTGACCTTGGCAGCTAATAATGCCGGTGAAATGTTCTGCCTAGGGCGGGCTCTAAATTGGAGTTATAGGAAAGAAAATTCTGGAGACATAAAGGTTGGATAGAATTACTGCCAACTGCATGACAGGAAACAATTTAGCAAAGATAATGTTTCCAGATTGTGAGACTAAGACATCTAATTTAAGACAACATAAACAGTAGACTTTTGAGATTTGTAAAACGTAATGTCTTGTTTATCTGGACAAACATTTGTGTGCTTATTACTTTAAAGCCTTTGCATTAAATCACATTTTGTTCCCAACAGACTCAGTAAACGCCAACCGCACTCATAGCTGTGTCTTTAAAGTTAATGAATTAAGCCACAGATCAGGTCAGTGATTGGCTTTATGCTTGTAATCAAACACACACAGCCCTGGAGACATCCATGCATGTGTGTGTTCATGCTCTCCCACACATGCACACACGTCACTTCATCACTGTGAGTTCCATGTGTTAGAGGAGACTGAATGTCTGAGCAACATCAGAAGGAGCGAATGTAGAAATGCCAGGATGCATGCGCTTCCTGTCCATCTGTGTGTCACTTGTGCTGCTGTTAGGTTTACAACAAAGGCATTCTGAATGATATTATACAGCGTTATTAGAGTTAGATTCGGCTGTTTACATTGAATTGGCATTGCAAAAAGGATGTACGTGTACATTATTACAAAACAAACTATATTCTCACACATTTACACTGTAAGTCTAACAAGTCAAAATATAATTAAGGACCAGTGCTGCGTTCAGAAAGAAATTTTATTTATTTATTTTTTATTATTATTAAAGCATTTAAAACCCAAGAGTTAAACTAAAAAAATGTCTTCAAGCTCAAATCACACCTGCTTCTAGTTCCAGCTAAATTAATATTACACAATAACGATAAACACAAGAGTGCAGTCAGTCAGTCAGTATATTTTGTGGAAGTCGCGTTGGTCGATGGATTTATACGGACATCTAGTGGCGAGGACGCAGCGTTACAAAAAGGCAAAACGTTTCACTTACAAATACCAAACGTGCTATTTACGGTCAGCCGTGATTCATTTATTCTGTGAGTAAAAGTGTCACTATTGTTTTATTTTACATTAATGACACTTAAAAAAAAAAAAAAAAAAAAAAAAGAATTATATCAAAGGTGGCAAGAAGCCATCATTTTAATAATACTGTGCTATATGCTAAATTTATTTCTAAAAATATGTTACAATTTAGAAGTAAATTTTTCTTACATGGGATAAAGAGGATTAAGTAAGTGTTAAAAGGAAATGCACAACATTGTTCTTAAAGGGATAGTTCACCCAAAAAAATTAAATTCTGTCATCATTCAACCTGTATGAGTTTCTTTCTTCTGTTGAACACAAAAGAAGATATTTTAAAGAATATGGGTAACCAAACAGTTGATGACTTCCATATTATGGAAAAAAAAAAAGACTATTTTCAAAATATATTCTTTTATGTTCAGCAGAATAAAGAAATTCATACAGGTCTTGAACAACTTGAAGGTGAATAAATGATGACAGAATTTTCATTTTTGGGTGAACTATCCCTTTAATGGAGGCATCTTCCCCCATCTCTCTCTACCCCCCAAACAAATGGTGCTTATACTTGAGTTCATTGCTATCATGACATCGTTTTCAACTCATATCTCTGATACACTTTGTAAAACACCAGAAATCTCCAATTTACATTACACAACGAACACTGCCGATTAATCTACTTCTGGAAGTTAATATGTTGTTTAGAATGTGATGGAACAAAAAGCTACTGAACAGTGTTTAGTGTTTATATAAACAGTACAGCAGGATGGAAAACAGATGGGAGTCTAAAAAAAACATCACAAGTGGATGTACAGTAAATTATTTTAATGTGTTCTTCATAAGGAGTTCTGCTGAAACTGAATCTGCAAGATTTCAATAAAGCCTAAAATATAAAATAAATCATTTATTTTACATATTTAAAAGTCTGGGGGTGTGGGTTTGAATTAGTTTATAGTCTTTAGCTGTATGTCCCCATTTAGATATTGCATTAAAAGTGTGTGTGTGTGTGTGTGTGTGTGTGTGTGTGTGTGTGTGTGTGTGTGTGTGTGTGCTTTTGTTTATATTACATTGTGGGGACCAAATGTCCCCATGATGTAATATAAACCTGAGTTCACCTACATCGTGGGGACCAGCCAGCGGTCCCCACAATGTAAATGGGTTTATAAATCATATAGAATGAGTTTTTGTGAAAAAGTAAAAGTTTGCACAGTTTCCTGTGAGGGTTAGGTTTAGGGGTAGGGGCAGGGTAGGGGGATAGAATGTACAGTTTGTTCAGTGTAAAATGCATTGAAGTCTATGGAAAGTCCCCACAATTCACAAAAACAAACATGTGTGTGTGTGTGTGTGTGTGTTGTATATCATCAGCATTCTACATTCTACGTCCTGTGAATGGAATGTTACTATTCAGTCTCCAAATAAAACATTTATCACTCTGGACAGATTGTGATTGAATGTGTGTATCTTTTTTCAGATCAAGGTTGTGAGAAAACAAGCACATGAACCAAGATAATAACACTATCCTTTCAGAGTTGAGAGATGTTATATATATATTTCAATCATGACAACTCTCGGAAGATGCATGTTAATGGGTATGACTATGTTAATGTATTTGGTCTTGGTAGAATAGATCTGCTACGCTGCTGCTGTAGATTATTGCATCAAATTTGAAATGAGCTCATTTTGTGCAAAAAAATTGTAAAATTTCTCAGTTTAAACATTTGTTATGTTATCTATGTTCTATTGTGAATAAAATATTGGCTCATCCGGCCATTTTCCATAAAAAGAAAGAATTGAAAAAGAATTTCCCATTTTGATTTCATGCCAACTTTAAATTTGTACACAGCAAAATCCCCAGAGTTAAATGAACTCTTCTCAGATTACATATGGTCCCTCTCTATACAGTGTTAAAGTAGCACTGAAGCAGAGTTAAAGTTAATGAGATAATTAAGTGATTAAATAAGTTATGATTGAGCATTAGTGATGAACACCTGCTGTTAACAAGCAAAATCACTGAAGAGAAACACAATAACTACAAATTACTTCCAGCCACAGACATTAAATAAAGACATGAAATCTCTCAAGATCTGATTAAACAACATCCACAAACAGCATATTATCTCATTAACTTTTTCAGATTTTGATTAAAAGTGTGTATCTTTTTTCAGAACAAGGTTGTGAGAAAACAAGCACATGAACCAAGATAATAACACTATCCTTTCAGAGTTGCCAGATGTTATATATATATTTCAATCATGACAACTCTCGGAAGATGCATGGTAATGGGTATGACAATGTTAATGTATTTGGTCTTGGTAGAGATAATTAAGTGATTAATTAAGTTAAGATTGAGCATTAAGGCCTTTGCACACTGAGTCCGAAATTTTCGCATGCGTTTTTTCGTATTCGCAATCCTAAAAATTCGTCACGCACAGAGACCTTGCACACTGAGTCCGATGCGTATTAATGAATGCGTTGCGAAAAAAATCGCAAAACAATATAAAATGAAGTCTTCAAGCAGCAGTGAGCACGATTAGTTGTCTCCTCTCTTCTTAAAAAGAGAAAAAGAAAGAGGAAATATTGGGTCCGTTCAATCCCGAGATTGCATAGAGAGAAAGGAGAATTCACCTCATCAAGGAGCTGCAGGATTATCCGAGCGTTTCAAAAATTTGTTACTTCAGGATGTCAGTGGCTCTGTTTGATGCTTTACTACTGGCACAATCTGTCTTTATATTCGGTCTCTTTGTATTCCTCACGTTGTTTGTCATTCAGTGCTACTGATTTGTGCTGTAGACGACGTGGATCAACTTTTCAGATGGCATTCTGGATTTTTGCGTTCGCGTACGGTCTCTCAAAATGCATGCCACAGATGCGAAAAACGCAGAAAATGGAACCTGATCCGAATATTTTTTTGACGGACGAAAGTTTCGGAGGCAGTGTGCAAACGCGATTGACATAACGTGAGGTCGAATTTATTTTGTAACGTGCGAAAGTTTCGCATGCGAATTTCGGACTCAGTGTGCAATGACCTTTAGTGATGAACACCTGCTGTTAACAAGAATCACTGAAGAGAAACACAATAACTACAAATTACTTCCAGCCACAGCCTTAGATGAAATCAACTGAAGATAAAAGACATTAAATCTCTCAAGATCTGATTAAACAACTCCACAAACAGCATATTATCTCATTAACTCTGCTTCAATGTTATTTTACCTCTATGTAGAGAGGGACCATATGTTCTCTGAGCAGAGTTGATTTAACTCTGGGGATTTTGCTGTGTAGTGAGATAAATGAATCTTTGTAAATTGAGTCACATTTGAAATCTCAATGTTAAAAAGAGGCCAGAATGACCAGATTTCACCAGATGTAAAACTTCAACCTCTCAGCATTTCAGCATTTCTAGTCCACAAACATGGTAACGCACTGTTTAAAAAAGCTAGTTTACTGGAATTAAACGGCAATTAGACTCTGATCTATGTTTCCCCTGTTCACATGCCTTTTCCTGCCAGTACTGGCTTTCCTTGCAAACCGGAAACGGCAACAAAGTAAATGTGTGTGTCTGTTATCTTAATCAGTCAGAGGTCTAGCGTCTCACAAGAATAAGCAAATATGCTATTTTTCTAGAACATTCTGGTATTTCGTAAACAGGTCTATAAAGCAGCATAAACAAAATTATATCATTCAAATATATTGTTGATCATATAAGATTAAAATACAGCAGTCATACTATCTAAAACACACCCAGTACAAATCAGGAAATTATGTAATAAATTAACAACAGGCTTTCGAGTCAAAACCCCCTCAGCACTGTTCTCTTTCTTTCTTTCTTTCTTTCTTTTTGTCAGTCTGACTATGTCATAGCAACCACACAGAAAACCTTATTAACGCATAGGAAGCAGAACTATCTATGTGTCTGTCTTCGTCATTTTCTCTCTATGTTGAGCTGTAAAGTGTAAGTAACAGCCTACTTTCCCAAGGGCGCTGTGGGACAGACGGGGCACGCTGTCTGGGTTTTATAATAACAGCTAAATGGGACGTGGATCCGTGATGTCACCGCATTGTAACTCACATCCTCGCTCGAGCCACATCACAGTGCGGAAAACGCAACTGCTGTTCAGACGGCGACTGAAGACTTCCCGCGCGAGTTTGTTTCTCAAAACAACCTTTTCTTTCTTTAGTTTGAAGAGCTTGTTTTTTTTTCGTACTGAAATTCATTTTTTGTTCTAGAAACGGACAGCAGTTCACACATAATGGAAATCCAAGCTATCTTGTTTTTAATTCTGAATGCGCACACATGCACTGCCATCTTTAACGGTAAGTTCAATTATGCATGAAGAAAATGAGATTATGATTTTCAAACTTTTCGTGACTTTTTGTTGCCTATCTTTTTGCGGGTGCCATTTAACTTACACGAATAACTGAAACTACAGTACTTTAAAATATTCAAATATTATCCCAAATAGCCTGTACTTTTATATGTAGCTGAACCACAATAATAAGCTTTCAACTGATGTATGGTTTGTTAGGATAGGACAATATTTGGCCGAGATACAACTATTTGAAAATATGGAATCTGAGGGTGCAAGAAAATAAAAAATATTGAGAAAATTACCTTTGAAGTTGTCCAAATTAAGTCCTTAGCAAATGCATATCAACTCACAAAAATAATTTTTTTATATATTTATGGTACAAAATGTACAAAATATCTTAACGGAACATGTCTTTAGTTAATATCCTAATGATTTTTGGCATAAAAGAAAAATTGATCATTTTGACCCATACAATGTATTGTTGGCAATTGCTACAAATATATCTGTGTTACTTATGACTGGTTTTGTGGTCCAGGGTCACATATATTCTTAAAAAAAAAAAAAAAAAAAAGTTAAAAAAAATAATAATAATAATGAATGATAATAAATAAAAACAGAACACTATTTCTATATTTCTTAATTTAAAGCACCCTGATATTTATTTGATAAATTACCAGCTAAAAAGTATCTACCATGTTCCAAAACAGCTACCAGTACCAACCAACAGGATTTCTTTTAATATAACTTGTCATTTAAGTTTATACTCAAACTTAATCCTTCCAGGCACATCAAAAGCACCAAGGCCCTGATAGAGAGTCTGTTCACAGCATTTCTAGGAAATGTCCTGTGTTTGTTTTGGCTGGGAGTATTCAGCCTTTATAAAGATTTTGTTTCATTTCACATTTATTTGTAGATAACGCAAAAATATTGTTTCAAAGCAGCTTTACAGAAGATGTATGTCAACATTACAATTTAGAGTAATCTTTTATCAGGTGACTGTGTCCAAATTTTGAATTTCAGAAATGTACATATACAAATCACGCAGTTAGCTAACATTAATTTAAACAATGCGAAGTTCATCTGAAGTCCTCACAGGGGTTGGGGTCATCTCTTCACAAGTGTCTTCATAGGAGGCTGGATCCAAAACTGGAGCTGACGTAATCTCTAGTCACCTTGGGAAGGGCATCCTGAGATAAAACAGAAAAGCAAATGGAGAATAATTAGTGTAGATGCTGTTCAGCAAAGATAGTCATGTGCACTTGATATAAATGGATTACAAGAATATGAGATGCATTATGTGAATGCTTAGCAAAAGAAATGCATCTTTAATCTAGATTTAAACTGGGAGAGTGAGTCTGAGCCCCGAACATTATCAGGAAGGCTATTCCAGAGTTTAAGAGCCAAATGTGAAAACGCTCTCCCACCTTTAGTGGACTTGGATATCCTAGGTACAACCAGAAGCCCAGAGTTTTGTGATCTTAAAGAGTGTGATGGATTGTGGGGCGATAGAAGATCGGTTAAAGGATTAGTTCACTTTGAAATGAAAATTACCCCAAGCTTTACTCACCCTCAAGCCATCCTGTATATGACTTTCTTCTTTCTGATGAACACAATCTGAGTTATATTAATAAATATCCTAATGTATCCAAGCTTTATAATGGCAGTGAACAGGACCAACAAGTATGAAGTGTACTTCACATGGCTCTGGGGGTTGATAAAGGCCTTCTGAAGTGAAGTGTAAGAAAAATAATATAAGTTATGAAGTCAAATATTTAGCTTCCACCAGACCACCCTCCGTATCTAACTTACGAAAAAAACTGACGTTGCCAAGTCCGCGCTTTTCCCACGGAATTGGGCTACTTTTACACTGTTGCTGTGGGTTGAAGCGACCCCAAATAACATGATGTTTAGCCCCCAGAATGCAATTTTTACTGTGGGACCCAAAGCTTGGGGCAATTTTCATTTTAAAGTGAACTAATCCTTTAAACACACGGGAGCTAACCCATTTAGGGCCTTATAGGTCAGTAGCAATGCTTTATAACTGATATACGGAACTTAACCAGTGTAGAGATGATAAAATTGATGTTATATGATCATATTTTCTTGACCTAGTAGGAACTCTAGCAGCTCCATTTTGGACTAATTGTAGCTTGTTTATTGAGGATGCAGGACAACCAGCTAGTAATGCATTGCAGAAACCAAGAGGTCATTAATGCATGAACTAACTTTTCTGCATTAGATAACACATGTTCTGTAGCTTAACAGTGTTTCTGAGGTGGAAGAAGGCTGTTTTTGTAATATATGAAATATAATTTTATAAGTTGCTGTCTAATATAACACCCAGGTCTTTAACTGTATAGGATGAAGTAATTGTATTAAATTGTATTCTAAGAGATTCTGTGTACAGGTTTTTGGTTAATAAGTAATACTACATTTAATTGAAGAAAATTACTGGTCATCCAATATTTTATATTTTTAACACACTCTGTCTTATAATATTACCAAGTGGCAGCATATATATTGAAAATAGCAGTGGGCCTAACACAGATCCATGATCTCAGATGTGGTCTTTTTCCTTTATTTGTCTAGTAGTGTTACATAACACGTATTTCTTTTGTATGTTTGATTACAGTTAGTGCTGAACACAGTTTAGCTGATACTGCAGCAACTGTTAAGCCAATTAATCCACCAGACCATGAGAAACCCAGAACAGGTATAGTAAGAGATCCTCTAAATTCTATCTTACTTTTGACATTAAAATTAGTGTTCAATACTGGTTTTGCTTTGGGATACGGATTATACATTGGAAAGAATTGTTTGTTTTCCCCCTAAAAATCCATACATTTTTATTCAACTTATTAATATCACCACAAACTGCATAGGCCTAAAAATCTGCAAAAAATATTTTTGAAAACCACTTAAGATTTTGAGTCCCTACCATTATCATGGAGATTTTGAATGCATTTGAATGCAAAAAAGATGACTGTAAAAATGCTACAGTAAAAACCTGTAAATTGGTTAACTGTAAGTTACTTTACCATATACAGTACAGTATAACTTTGCAAATGGTTTACATTAAATGTAATTTTACTGTAAAATACTGTCAAATATATAGTTTTTGTACGTAAACTAACTATAAATGACTATAATTTACAGAGAAAAACACATAAATCTATTACATAAAGTCCTAATATAGGCTACGGTACACTCTAAAAAATGCTGGGTTAAAAACAACCCAAGTTGGGTTGAAAATGGACAAACCCAGCGATTGGGTTGTTTTAACCCAGCAGTTGGGTTAAATGTTTGCCCAACCTGCTGGGTAGTTTTACTTAACTCAACTATTGTTTAAAAATTACAGTATTGCTTACTTAAAATTAACCCAAAATATCATGAAAATTAACATTTATTAATATGTTTAATAAATGAACATTTTAATTTCATTTTAGATTCATTTTAAATCAGCCATATAGTCATTTTCAAACAATAGTTGGGTTAAATAAAACTACCCAGCAGGTTGGGCAACATTTAACCCAACAGTTGGGTTAAAACAACCCAATCGCTGGGTTTGTCCATTTTCAACCCAACTTGGGTTGTTTTTAACCCAGCATTTTTTAGAGTGTAGGCTGCTCTTGCCTTTAGCTAGGACTAAAGGCCCGTTCACACCAAGAACGATAACTATAAAGATATAGTTCTAAATCATTCTAAATATAAAGGAATAGCACTGTCCTCACCACAGCTATAACGATATAGAGAAACTATATCGTTGGGATCACTTTCAGCTATTTTTTTTCCAGCTGTCGAAGGATTAAACACTGACAACCAATCAGATTCCACTCTAATTTAAGGGCTTGCGCATTTAAAATGGCAGACGTCATTGCGGAGAAGTTAATTGCAGAGGTCCAGAAAAAGCCACCACTGTTTTTCAAGTCAACCCCTCTTTTCAATGTACTTTAAAGAAAATGGATATATGGAAAACAATCGGTCATATATACCCTCGGAATAAACGGTGAGAAGTATTAACAGAGATGAGATCATTCCCAGATAGCAACATTGTGTCGGCCCAGATAAGGTCCAGTTTAGGTTTATTTCTTTGCTCTTGGCTGACATGTGGCATTGCTGTGGCCTTCTTGTGGCCCAGATCTGGCAAACAGAAACGGCCCACACAAGAACCGTAATTCAGTGCAGCATTCAGTGCGGCCGGATCGGGGCCGACACAATGTTGCTATCTGGGTTATGTCAGGCTAGCAAACAGGGTAACATAAAATTACCTATCCAAAGCTATTTCGATAATATGGTCTTGCTTTGCCGTGAAAAAGACTAGGCGTTGTTTTTTAACTATTTACTCGAAACTTAGCATGCTGAGGACATTTGCCGTGTCTGTAAATGCAAAAAGAATGGCAAACACATGATGTGCACACTTTGAAACCGCACTCAGACAGCAACGTAGCATGTAATCCACATGGTACATGTGGATTACACGCGGACCAGATATGGGCCGGATCTGGGCCATCACTATGTTGCTGTCAGGGCAGCGAGTGAGCTTAAAATTAACAAACCATTATCGTTCATTAATGTGGATGCAAATATAGTTATCTTTATAGTTATAGTTCTTGGTGTGAACAGGCCTTAACTTATCAAGGCCTTTGTGTAAATGTGTCCCAGTAACATTTATTTGTTTGGCAGTGTTATGAGAGCTATTACTGATGCTTCTGTGTTTGGTTACAGCAGCAGCCCCACGCAGTTTTGCAATTAATCGTGGCTATATAACCCAAACCGATGAGCCAATTGACTTCAACATGGATGAGACTTTGCCTGACTCTTCCTCAACTCCAAATAAAACCCGTAAAGGTACACAATCATCATAGACACACACCAACAACACTTTTACAATGAAGGAAATGGCCTCCGAATCTTCATCAAGGCCTCTTAGTCATGTTCAGTTGTCTACTGGTGTAATAAGAGATGTCACTGATGGTGTTGTGTTTTTGGTTACAGGGATTGTTTTTTTAAGTTATACTATTGAACGGCCTAACTATAAAGGTGCACATCCATGTAACAGCACTGATCTGAATGAAGCAAAATGCAACCGGACTACATTCCTGAAGATCTCAGATGAGGCTGTTTTCTTCCTCAAAGGCCTGCTGTTCACACGCATCATGCCCTCGTTCTACATCTTCATCATCCTCATTAGTTTGCCCCTGAATGCTTTGGCCTTGTTGACGTTCACCTGTAAGATTCGAGCGAAGAAACCAGCGGTGATCTACATGTCTCACCTGGCGTGTGTGGACCTGCTCTTCACCCTGCTGCTGCCTCTGAAGATCCACTACCAGCTGAACGCTTCAGATTGGGTGTTCGGTGAGGTGGCGTGTCGTGTGATCAGTGCAGCTTACTACTGCTACATGTACTGCTCCATACTGCTGATGATGTGCATGAGTGTGGACAGACTGCTGGCCGTGGCGCTTCCCGTCACCTCTCTAACCTGGAGGAGTGCAAGGAAAGCCATGTGCGTATGTGTGCTGGTCTGGCTGCTGGCGCTCGCTGGTACGGTGCCACTTCTCTCAATAAGACAAACATTCAAGATTAAGGATGTGGGCGTCACTTGTCACGATGCGCTGCTCCATGACAGCCCTACAGATCAGCTATACATGTACCTGTTCTCCATCCTCTCTTGCCTCTACTACTTTGTGCCACTCATTGTCACCTTAGTGAGCTATTTTACCATCATATATGTGCTCAGTGGCAAGTCTAATCGATTAGCAAAATCGCCATCATTCTCAGAAAAACGAAAAAGAGCTGTGATTATGGTTATCGCCGTGCTGATTGAGTTTGTGGTGTGTTTCGCTCCAACCAATGGCATCCTGTTGTACCACTGTGTTCGTTTAGCTGGAGGAAACAGCGGAGAGGGAGATTCATCATATGCTGTTTACCTGGTGGCTGTGTGTTTGGGGAGCACAAGTGTTTTTCTAGACCCTTTTCTGTATTACTACGGCTCGTCTCAGTGCAGACAGAAGATCAGATCTGTGTTCTGGTGGAGAAGAGCAAAAACCAACCTATCAAATACAAGCACTCAGACAGGATCCTCTTTTGTGAGTTGTGAGTATAGTCAGGCTAGTGTTAGTGTAAAGATATGAATTATTTAGAAAATTATTTTAACTTTTTTTCAAAAACTAAATACTTTTTATTGTTTATACTGCTGCTCATTGTGCCATTAACAGAAAACTGAATCTGAAATAGCCACAAATTCTGATTCATGCTAAAGCAGGATGAATTTCCCTTCCGTGCTGTTAAATGTCCAGCTGTTAGTAGGACAGATTGACCCCGTGTAATCACATCTTCAAGGGACTCCATTTCCTGTTTGTGACTGAGCTTGTGTGAGAAATACGGTGATAGTGAAAGCATTTTTTTTTTTACATTGCTATATTCAGATCACATCCGGAGAATGTCATGAGATCTCAGGCTGCAAAAATCTGAAGTTAAGTTGCAGATCTGTAGTAACCACGGAATTAAAAAAATAAAAATATTAATTGTGAATTTTTATCTCAATATCTATTCAGTGTAGATTGCTAGACAATTGCAAAATCATACAAATAAGTGCTTAAGATTATACTTCATGTATAATATGTTGTTCTTTTAATATTTTGTCAGTATTTTCTGACCATTTAAAAAAAAAAAAAAGTTTCAGGCTCTATTTAGCGCCAAATTTGTGGAAAGTGCCAGCCAGCAAAATATAATAAATAAAGAAGGCATTCAAAACCATAGTAAGTGTGTCTATATATATATATATATATATATATATATATATATATATATGCGTGTGTGTTGACTAATTCTGAACGTAAAATGTTAAGCTGCAATTGTGTATTTCGTTATATGCATATAAACGCATTATCTGTATATTGTATATTACAGGAGTTTTTTCTATAACCTCTGTTGCTTTACAGGTTCTTCACTGCATTATATAAAATTGCCAGATGGAATGTGTAAATATTTGTTCGCATTTAATAATATGTGCACATACATAATATATGTAATTAATATGTTCTTAGATTATTATATTTTATAAGTGAATTGAACATATTTACAATATAGGGGCTAGTTGTCAAACAAATTTTATTTTTTTTAAATATTATTTTCTCTATTTTTTCTGTCATGTTAATGAACTATTGTGTGAAATATTAATTGGAGTAAAAAGTGAAAACATGCCTTTGGTCTCCCCTATCATATTGTATCAGAAGGTCAGACTGTATACTTTTCTCAGTTCTGTGTGACAAAACTGAAATGCTGAGATCTTCTCATACAGCATTATATTTATCTGTACAGATAAGCATAAATTCTATGCGATATAGATCTGAACATGTTATTTTAACGTGCTAAAACTACTGTATTTCAAACATTTTTAAATATGTATATAATTGTGCTGACACTGTCACTCTGACATTAGTTTCTTAATGAAACTAATGTCATCTATGAAATCATTCTTAAAGACGTCTAACTGCAGCCCAAGAATAGGCTAGTCATTGAATATACAGCTAATGAATGACTACATATATACATGTAATAGACAACAAAATAATGTCTAAAGGATTCTTTTCACTTAAATATAACTCATAAATGACAATCCATTCAAACAAATTAAATATAAAGGTTTTATTTAGAAAAAGAACTCAAGATAATACAAAATGAAAAAGAAATAAATACAATTTTACAAATACAATACTATTAAATATATATATTTTTTTAAATATGAAACATTTTACAACTTTACAAAAAATGATAAAAAAAAAAGTTAAATAAAACAGGATGAAAATCTGATTAATTGTTGGTTTTATTTCCATAGCATTCTTTAACTCAATCTATGTTGCCGCTGGAAAGTTCATCTGCCAAATAAGAAAAAAAAAAATGCATGAGAAAAGCATTGTTGACATAAGGGAGTCATTCTCTTTTTTCTTTTTTTTTTGGATGCACACTAGGGCTGGGCAATATAGTTTATAGGAATATATGGATATATTTTTCAAAGCAATATAGACTGAGACTATATCATTTATATCAATATAGCCTGATGTCACATTAAAATAATTTATTCAACCAGTTCTTAAAAAAAAAAAAAACATTGTGTATCAGCATTCAGTTGTCTGGTCAATGTTTGCACGCACACACATACTTCTAATGACCGAAAACAATGCAGTGTTCTCAAAAGCCTCCTTCTGCAGCAGACCACCCTCCTTCATATTGAATTTTGACATGAAGGAATTTTTTAAAACCCTAAAATATAATACAATTTAAGGTAATTAACAGTTGCAGACAAGGACTGACATTTAAAAAATGGCCGGTAAAGGAAATCTTTTTTAAATTTCTGATTTGCGTTGTGACCACATGAAAGTACATTTCTGATCTTTTGCTATGTTATGAACCATCCAGACCTCTCAGGTCATCTGGGGCAGGTCTGCTTTCTATCCCTAGAGTCAAAACTATGGTCAAGCAGCATTCAGTGCACTGTTACCCGATAAAATGTCACTGATCCTACACGTGCTTAATGGTGCGAAATCAGATTATAAAGTCATTTCAAATACAAGTTGATCATATACAGAGCATATAAGTGTTGATAACCCTTGTTTTTTATGATAAGAGTTAGATCGCTTTGATAAACTAGTATTATCTAATACAATGTTTATTTGTTTGTGTTTATCAAACTCATATGTTAACCTGTAGCTGTTTAAAGAGAAATGGCAAGCATAGACCTCCTGAGGTTGATGCTCATCTTTTCACTGAATAGCTGAAAAGTGTCTGTATCAGTAGAACAGACTGAGCACTGTATGAGGGTGTCTATCTAGATACTGAGGTTTGACGACTTTTAAGTGTGAGAAGATTGATGGGGGTCAAATTGTGCATAGCCTATATGTGGTAAGTACATCAGTAATTAAAAGTGCTATGACTTGCTGATCTACTAGAATTCATATTAAATTACTTTTTATAAATTGACCTATACAGCACTGTTAAAAATGAGCAACTGTTTATGGGCTGAAACAGAAAAAGGAAGTCTTTAAATTCATGACCTTGCAGGCAGATAGAAAACACTGCAAATGCTCAATCACAAGAGACTAGGTTGCTAGTACTTTTTACTGTAGATGGCCTTGTTTTATGACTGGGTTTATTAATCTATACATGTTCTTAAAGTTAATCTCTTCCTCTTAGCAAATGTGTCATATTAGCCTTTACTTGTCTGGTAATGTTATGGAAACTTGACAGTTGTTTGTGTGGTTACAGATGGCTCTTAACGCAATTTCGCTGTTACAACAGAGACCTATGAGACAACAGAAAATGTTTCCTTTTCAGATGGGGTGTTGTATGAAAAGAGACTATTCTAAAGAACATTATTTCACAAATATTTCATAGGAGATCAAATTCTAATTCCAAACAGAAGTGCTCATTTGCAAGAGATATATAAAGCACAGCTCATGCAGAAGTCCCTTTCAAACCAAGTAGCGTTCTGTTGGTCAGTGAGGCAAATTTATGTGACCAATGATGAAATGAGCCAATGAAAATGAGCGGAATCTGCAAGGGGAACATTCCCCCTCACGCAAAACTCCTGATCGCACTGATTCCTATTGGAATGACTGGGTTTCACCCACGAAGCAGTAACGGTAAATGTGACCACACCTTTAAAGAATGTTAACAGACGGACACCCAATCTCTTGTCTCATATTCACATGCTTTGGCTAGTCACAGAATCACTGCATGTTGTATAAACAGAAGTTTCAGCATTTGAGACAAACATTCAAGATTAAGGATGTGAGTGTTAGCAAAGTCCCTTTAAGACAAGTCATTTCACTCGGCGGCCATCTTTGAAACGCCTCTCGGGCATCCTGGGCATCCATGCAGCTCCTATCTCTTTGAATGGGGAAACATCAAATTCTCCAAAGCTGTTTGCCAAGCTTTCGATTAAATTTCATATTTGAAATCACCAATGAATTCTGACAACAACTGTCTCATAATTTTTTTTCCCAAACGCTCGAATCATGACAAAAAAAACCCCTGTATTTTTTAGGCTGGATCAAGCTAATGCGCATGCGCATACCTAAATGCGCGTCTCTTGTGCCTCATTTCGGAGGCGCGCGTCTGACTGTTTCTATAGAAACCAGTGCTTCTAACGGCCGCTGCAGTGACGCGTTGACTTTACCAGTCGGCGATTGGCTCTTATTTTGAAGGCGGGACTTATTCCGCCATATTGCGCGTTACACTTTCTCCCATTCAAAACAATACGAGTGACGCGTCTTGTTGTCACAATGAATGTGCTCATCCATGACCATGCAAGACCCTACAGATCAGCTATACATGTACCTGTTCTCCATCCTCTCCTGCCTTCTTGCCACTCGTTGTCACCTTAGTGAGCTACTTTACCATCATAAATGTGCTCAGTGGCAAGTCTAATCGATTAGCAAAATCGTCATCACTCTCAGGAAAAAGAAAGAGAGCAGTGATTATGGTTATCGCTGTGCTGATGGAGTTTGTGATGTGTTTGTTTAGGCATCAGACGGAAGGGAGATTCATCATGTTGGTAACCAAATAGTTTCTGGTCCCCATTTACTTCCATAGTAATTTTTCCCATGGAAGTCAATAGGGACCAGCAACCATTTGGTAGTGTTGTAGTCAAGACCTCCTAAACCGAGACCAAGCCTAGTGTGTGTCGAGACCAAGACCAGACTAGCACTCCTCAAATTCATCTGAAAGATCCACATTTACTGCCTGATAAATGTCTTATTTTTAATAATTACGGTTAGAATAATAAGACACTATATAGAGCTGTTATCAATCAATTGAAATCACTAACAACAAAATTCATCTTTACACTGCTGAGGTGGAACAGAAGTTGCATCTGAATTGGTACAATCACAAATGCATAAATGATGTTGAGATTAATGTTTTAAAAATAACATTTTGATTATTGAACATTTATAAAAAATCAGTATCACGTTTGCAATTGTGCTCATATTTGTGAAAACCTCTCTTTCTTGTGATATTGCTTAACTATATCATATGTTATAATATAAATATCAGGATCTTATACAAGTACTTTTTTGCAATCATATCTTGCATTTTGTGGCCATTTGTATTAATTTTGGTGACATTTATGACACAATCCCTTGTTGATTTCTGACCCGGCACAACAGTAACAAAATAAAAGAAATTAGAAATAAGTAATTGATTGCATTTGAAGCAGTTTTACATCCAATAAAATGAATGACAAAATCACAAATTCAACAGCAATTTAGCGATATCTCCACTTTTGTGGTCTTGACCGGTCTTGAAATAAAATCCAGAGTCCAGAGAAAAAAAATCAAAAAAGTTTCAGGCTCTACTTTGTGCCAAATTCATGGAAAATGCCAGTAGCCAATGCCAGTCAGTAATAAAAATAAAATAAAACAAACAAATCTATCCCAAGGGGGAAAACATGTCTTGTCTTGACTTGACTACACAGCAAGGAACCACATGGGAGGGAAACATTTGAAGGAGAGACACACACAGTGGCCCTTTTCAGAAAGGAGGTTCAGTGAAAACTCTGAGTATGTTTACCCTGGAATAAGCGAAACTCTGGGTTTTCCGTTTCAGAATAGGTGGCAAAAGGAAACACATAGGCCTAACAAGCCATGTGCTCACACAAAACATGACAAAAACTCAAGCACATGGCCAGCAAAACAAATCACCAGCATGTGCTCAAACAAAACAAGACATGAACACACAGCTAATGAGAATGCTCATAAGCCGCATGTACACACATGTACCCCCTTTTAACATTTAAGGGGTTTTCTTTTTACGTGACTAACAGCGCTAGTCAAAGCATTTGTCAGTTGCGGCTTGTTCCGTTTTCGAAACAATTCAGTCTTTTCAATATAAAAGTCTTTGCTACTGACTGACACACTCATAAAGACAGTCTTTGCTGCCATCTAATGGCATAATAATGTAACTTCTGTTGCTGTTCACGGTCAGGGACTATTTTTTTTCCGGCGGAAGACTTTCAGAAAAAGTATACTTCATGAAAGTTGCATTGATTGACTGATTGTTCTGGCTTTAATATTTGTATTGTGTGGTAACCGTTTTATAAAAGCAATAAGGTACTTGAGGCTAGTGCCATATCGTGAATAAGTCACGGCTGAAGGGCGTTGTTAGACAAGACGCGAAGCGGAGTTGTCAAACAAGCTTATTTTATTTTTTTAAATAGCCTATATTCTTTATTCTGTTCTCAAAACTGTCATGTTAATGTGTGAAATATTGATTTAAGTAAAAAGTGTAACAACATGCCCTGGTTTCCCCTAGCCTAAATCATATTGTGAAGGTCCTACTGTATATAATATAGCCTAGGTACTTTTCTCAGTTTGTGACAAAACTTAAATGCTAAGATCTTCAGTAGAGGAGTGATAAGGTTGCTTAGTCATTTTTTCTGTTGCATTATATTTATCTGTTGTGCAGATTAAGCATAACTTCCCCATTCCACAGATAACTATTCTCAGATCTGAACATGTTACACAGAAATGAACCGATCAACTGAACACACCTTTGCTAAGCCATGGCATGAACTGTGGTCGAAAGCTTAAATCTGATTGGCTAAAGACAGATTCTGATGGGAGGAGAGCGCTGCCTTTACAGTCTCAAACACAAACACACACACACACACACACACACACATACACTCACAAATACCAAGGCGATTGATTCACACGCTAATAACGATCTGCACATCAGATTCAAGGATAAACTCGTAAATTTTAAACACTCGAAACTTTTTGTGCAGTTGTACATCTATGAATTGCGTTTTGCGTGTATTAGGATTCATGCATGTGCAATTGGCTACGCATGTGTGCATCATGTTTTTTGTATGAAATATTAATAAGACTGATCTGGTTCCAACTCGTGCCTATTGATTTTGGAATAAAACGTCTAGAGTTGGAAATAGACAGATGATCGTCATGGGGATGAAAATAATCTTGCTTTCAGTTGTAATCGCACACATGTGCACTGCCACTGACGGTAAGTATCATCAGTTCAATATGCATAAAAAATAACTTGTAATTGTATGTCCTGATGATGCATAACTTATAGTAACTTATAGTATCTAACATATTATTAGTGTCAGGAATTTTCATTTGCTTTCGCAATTCATAATGTTTTTACAGTTTTATCTTATTTCTAAACGAGAGTCGTACCTTAAAATACTATAGCTGTAGCACCATGGTACGGTGATAGTATCAGATGCATTGTAAAAAAAAAAAAAAAAAAAAAACATTTAATCAAAGCCTGTATTCAAGAATTCAAGAGATGTTGCAGGCACCACATTACAATACTAGACAAACCACATAAGGCAATGAGATGATGTCCTCAGTGCTCTCTGCTGTACTTTTGGCAATGTCTGTCCAAACATTGCCAAAATGAAACAGTTCAGATACTATGTTTCCCAGCCTTTGTTGTCATGAGCCCCTTTTTTAACGGAAAAGCGGAATGTGCTCCTTTTCTGCTGGATATAATTTAGCATTATCATTAATTTTATTAAAATAGTTTAAATATACCAATCACCAAGTAGCACATATATTATGCCTTGAATGCAGTGGCGTAACTTTACCCAAAAATTACTGTACTCTACCCAATACTGTAGCTACTAAGTTTTCTACAACTAGGCCTATAGGGTATTATGCTACAATATACACTAGTTTACTGCAGTAAAAAGTAATGTATACTACAGTATTTCTTACAGTTTATCAGTTGAAAATATCAGTTGAACTATAGTTAAAGGTGCCTTAGAATTAAAAATTGAATTTATCTTGGCATAGTTAAATAACAAGAGTTCAGTACATGGAAATGACATACAGTGAGTCTCAAACTCCATTGTTTCCTCCTTCTTATATAAATCTCATTTGTTTAAAAGACCTCCGAAGAACAGGCGAATCTCAACATAACACCGACTATTACGTAACAGTCGGGGTGTACGCCCCAATATTTGCCCATGATCGAGGCATTGCACAAGGGCAGCCAGTATTAACGTCTGGATGTGCACAGCTGAATCGTCAGACTAGGTAAGCAAGCAAGGACAACAGCAAAAAATGGCAGATGGAGCAATAATAACTGACATGATCCATGATAACGTGATATTTTTAGTGATATTTGTAAATTGTCTTTCTAAATGTTTCGTTAGCATGTTGCTAATGTACTGTTAAATGTGGTTAAAGTTACCATTGTTTCTTACTGTATTCACGGAGACAAGAGAGCCATCGCTATTTTCATTATTAAACACTTGCAGTCTGTATAATGCATAAACACAACTTCATTCTTTATAAAACTCTCCAACAGTGGGTAATGTTAGCTTTAGCCACAGAGCAAAACCTCAAACTCATTCAGAATCAAATGTAAACATCCAAATAAATACAATACTCACATAATCCGACGCATACATGCAGTATGCATAACAAACACTTTGTAAAGATCTATTTTGAGGGTTATATTAGCTGTGTAAACTTTGTTTATGCACTGTTTAAGGCAAGCGCGAGCTCCGGGGGCGGAGAGCGCGAGCATTTAAAGGGGCCGCAGCATGAATTGGCGCATTTCTAATTATGCCCCTAAATAGGCAGTTAAAAAAATTTATTTAAAAAAATCTATGGGGTATTTTGAGCTGAAACTTCACAGACACATTCAGGGGACACCTTAGACTTATATTACATCTTGTAAAAAAACATTCGATGGCACCTTTAATACTACAGTATGCTGTAGCATTCATTAACAAAGTGTTGTAAATACTATAATATATACAGTATACAATTTACTATAGTATGATTCAAAAACACTAAAGTATTTACTATAAATTACTATAGTATTTTTTCATATGGGTTTGTTTTAAAAAGTGGGATGGGGATAAAATGTGTGCATGTGTTTGTGTGTGTGTGTGTGGGGGGGGGGGTTGTACTTGTATCATTACAATTCTAAATGCATCTTGTTGAGATATTGACATAGACCTCATGTTTAATATGATAGTTTCATCCTTACATCTACTATAATTGTTAGTCTCAAGAGTATTTACATTAGTCAATAAATACGTGGATCCACAATTAGTATTAGATTGTCCTGGTGGACTAGTGGTAGAACTTTTGTTCAGTGTGGCAAAGGTTCTGGGTTCTAATCCACCCTTGTATAATTTATTTAATTTTTTTTCTCATTAAAACCGTTGTTGTTCATCAGTGATTGTATATCAAGAGCAGGGATGCGATTATTTGCATTTTGTTTAGTGATTTCACTGGAAATAATAGAGTGTCTCCACAACAGCGTTAAGCGATAGACTAAAGCGCTTGTCCGTGTGAAGACTGCGCCAAGAGAACGCTGTTGCGCCACTGATAACAGCGGCAACAAGCACTCAGCATGATTTCAAAAACAACATATCCCAGCGCCATATTGCCTATTATTTAACATAAACGAATGTTTAATTTGTCCTAGAAGATAGGCACTAATTCTGTGTTAATTTGTAAACAAAATGGATCATATTTAAATGCATAAAAAAAAAAAAAAACTAAAAAACAGTTTGTCAACCCCAGAATGCCAATGTAAAGGGTTGGGCAATGAAACTGGTTTTAGACCACAATAATTTATTAGTAAGGTGTAGGGCTTACTTTTGCGGCCAGTATAGCATCAGTTTGTTTTGGGAATGACAGAGAAACAAGTCCTACACAGTGGCCAGAGGGATTTTGAGCCATTCCTCTTCCAGACAATTGTTCAGGTCACTATGTGATGTTGGTGGAGGAAAACGTTTTCTTGCTCCTCCAAAAAATACCCCAAAGTGGCTCAAACATATTTACATCTGGTGACTGTGCAGGCCATGGAAGATGTTCAACTTCACTTTCTTGCTCATCAAACCATTCTGTCGCAAGTCTTGCTGTATGTATTGGTGCATTATCATGTTGATACACGTCACCCCCTTCAGGGAGCACATGGTCCTCCTGAATGGTTCGGTAGTCCTTGGCAGTGACGCGCACATCAAGCACAGAAGGGAATGCAATGATATTGCAGCCCAACCCATCACTGATCCACTCTGGGCACACAACACCTCAGTCCAGGTGTTAAGCCTCTTCGGGGTTTCTCCACACCGTAACTCCAGTGAAGGT
This sequence comes from Ancherythroculter nigrocauda, assembly GCA_036281575.1. NCBI lineage: Eukaryota > Metazoa > Chordata > Actinopteri > Cypriniformes > Xenocyprididae > Ancherythroculter > Ancherythroculter nigrocauda. The sequence goes on from VTFQ01000017.1 coordinate 29,916,592, forward strand.
GGACACATCAGAGAACAATACATGTTTCACATTGTCCACAGCCCAAGATTTGCACTATTGGCACCAATAAAATCGACATTTAGCATTGGCACAAGTGACCAAAGGTTTGGCTAGAGCAGCCCGACCATGAATATTGACTCTAGAGCTCCCGACGAACAGTTTTGGTGGAAATAGGAGAGTTGAGGTGCGCATTTAATTTTAGATTTTTATATTTTATATATAGTATACAGTCTGGGTTGGTACCAGGACATCCCTTTCAGACAGTTTCATCTTGCGTCGACAATTACTCCTGTTGGATGTGGTTCATTGCCCAACCCCGGCAAATGCACCTGACATTGATGAATTTTTGGGCAATATACAATTCTTGAATACATTTACCTTACAGTCTTCTTGTAATACTAATGTTAATAGTAATGAAATTAAATGGTGAAACTTCTCCTTTTGGGGAATTGGAGGTTCTTTGAGGTACGACTGATACTTTGTATCAGTAGGCCTACTTTAATTTGCTTTGGATAGAAGCATCTGCTAAAATAGCTTAAAAATGTGTCCTAATTGCCTGTATTTGTCTGGTGGAGTTGTGTGCACTGCAGGGGTGTCGCTAGACCCTTTTTAACTGGGGCAGGAGCCTAGTGATAAATCCTTGTCTGGCAATGGAGATTACTGTATATGGACCTGAGACTCACTTTCCATGACAATATTTCCGCAATCATGTGGTAGGTGTTTGGAATCGAGACTAACAATGCCAGATTTTTTGATCTAATCAGGATTGCAAAAAGGTATGAATTTGTTCACTTACTGAATCATTTGCAGCAGTTTCTCACACTGTAATGGGATAGTAATGGGATACTTTATAAGACAGAAAACAAAAAGAGTGCTGGATAGAGTTGATATTTAGGTTACATTAAGGCTTTATTTACCTACTAACTTGATCACATAAGTAGTTTACAAGGTGGCGATTTAGAATGAATTTGTACGATGTGATTCGTTTGATTTTTAGAAAATAAGCTTGAAGGTCCACCCCTAAACCTAACCATTATTGAATGAAAACGTACAAATGAGATCGTATGAATTGGCCACAAACTCAGCAAAGTGAAAAAAAGTTACTAATTGCCATGAGATTGTGTTTTATCTTCTATCCACTATAAGAAACAAAACTCAAAAATGTCATTGATTGTCAGCGATGAAGCAGCACTTAATTGTGATCAGATTGTGAATGACTCTATACTGAAGGGAAAGAATTTATGTCCATATATTCAAAATATGAAAGGCAAGAAACACCCAGGTTGTGCAAACTTTCACTAATGATGAATGCATATGTATGTTAATCTACAGATTTCTTCATTGGCAGTTTTCTTGGTAAAGTGGACTGTAATTTTACTCTGGACCGAGCAGAGCTCAACTGTTCCTCGTTATCCATCTCAGATGAGGCTGTTCTCTTTCTCAAAGGCCTGCTGGTCACACGCATCATGCCCTCGTTCTACATCTTCATCATCCTCTTTAGTTTGCCCCTGAACGCTTTGGCCTTGGTGACGTTCACCTGTAAGATTCGAGCGAAGAAACCAGCGGTGATCTTCATGTCTCACCTGGCGTGTGTGGACCTGCTCTTCACCCTGCTGCTGCCTCTGAAGATCCACTACCAGCTGAACGCTTCAGATTGGGTGTTCGGTGAGGTGGCGTGTCGTGTGATCAGTGCAGCTTACTACTGCTACATATACTGCTCCATACTGCTGATGATGTGCATGAGTGTGGACAGACTGCTGGCCGTGGCGCTTCCCGTCGCCTCTCTAACCTGGAGGAGTGCAAGGAAAGCCATGTGCGTATGTGTGCTGGTCTGGCTGCTGGCGCTCGCTGGTACGGTGCCACTTCTCTCAATGAGACAAACGGCTAATATTAAGGATGTGGGCGTCACTTGTCATGACGTACTGCGGCACAATGACCCTACAGTGCTGAATTATGTGTACCTGTTCTCCATCCTCTCCTGTCTCTACTTCTTCTTGCCACTAGTCATCACCTTAGTGAGCTACTTTACCATAATATATGTGCTCAGAGTAAAGTCTAACCGCTTAGCAACATCATCATCATCTTCAGACAATCAAAGGAGAGCTGTGATTATGGCTATCGCCGTGCTGATGGAGTTTGTGGTGTGTTTCGCTCCAACCAATGGCATCCTGTTGTACCACTGTGTTCGTTTAGCTGGAGGAAACAGTGGGGAGGGAGATTCATCATATGCTGTTTACTTGGTGGCTGTGTGTTTGGGGAGTGCAAGTGTTTTTCTAGATCCTCTTCTGTACTACTATGGCTCGTCTCAGTGCAGACAGAAGATCAGATCTGTGTTGAAGAGGGAAAAGGCAAAAAAGCCAACCACACCAAGTAACTCGCAGACAAAATTCACAGCTGTCTCAGCTTGCAGTGAAGTGTGAAGTTTGAAATAACACTGATCAGGCATGTGGTTTTCCTAATTGCCAGTGTCAGTATATTATATTATGTATGTATTATTCTTTATCCTGTATCCTAAGAAACAAATTCAAATTCTGCTATAAAGCAGCTTTAAAAAGAAAAGACAATCATGACATTATTCATCTTCAGTGTTGATTCATTTCAATAATTGTGTAAAGTCAAAAGTCAAAAATTATGTAAAGTAAAGAAGGGTCATGTAAAGGTCTTTTCATAGATATTTAGATATGCACTGCATATTTTACTTCCTAGACCTAAAATCTACACTGTTAAACTGTTGCCAGAAATTTACTGTTGATTGTACAGTTAGTTACTGTAATCTACAGTGTTACTGTAAAGATAGCATGGACTAAATTAAAACTTAATGTGTTACATCAAATTGTCTGACTGTCATCTAAATTTACAAACTATTATTTGTTATCTGCTAATAATGTGAGCATATTATTACTATGAACTTATTTCATTAGAGTCCACTGAATACATTTTAAATAAAGAGATTTTCACTGCATTAGCAACTACACAGTCACAATCTGTTAAATAAAACAGCATGCAGCATATCATCAGTGTTATCATCAAGCACAGGCTCTACTGTTCAGCACAATGGTGAACCACAAAACTCAATTTTACAGTAAACTACTGGCAACAGTGTTGCCAGCATATAACTGTGTTTTTAACTTACAGTTTGTAACTGTTAAAATACATTTTGTGGGTGTGTCTTTTTATCTTACACCTTTAACCCTTTCAACCCCACAAGAACATCCTCTAGTGTCCACACTACAGAGTAAAAGTAACATTGACACTGTGCTGCTGTGAGATAATTAAGTTAATATGTAAGTGATGATTGATCATTAATGATGAACACCTGCTGTTAACAAGCAGACCCACTAAAAAGAGGAACAAGAAAGAAAAAAACAATTAACAAACACAAATAACTACAACTGTCTTCCAGCCATTACACATTATTACACTTATTACTGACCAGTTTAACTTGATGTCTACAGAAGATCTTATTGAGTATTAACAGAAGTTTAGATTTGGCATTGTGACGGTATCAAATTTTCATGTTGCGATAATTGCTGCAGCTTTTATCACAGTATACGGGACAATCACGGTATTGAAATAAGTTGCAAAAAAAGTGTTGTCATAGTAACAGTTTTAAGAACTCTTTTTCTTATAACAAAGAACTCTGAATGTTTAAATACAATAATGCAATACACACAAAAAATTATAAAGTAAAATTTTTCAAACAGATTAAAGTGCAAAAGAATTAAAAAGAACAACAGGTAACACTTTACAATAAGGTCTCATGATTTAACATTTTCTATTCAACTTACAGAACGAACGCAGCGGCAGTTCGGTTTTTTTATCGTAAGTTGAATAGGGAAGGTGTAGGACATACAGCGTAAGCTTTTTGAAGAATAAGGAAGGCGATCTTGTGGAAGCACTTGCGAGGAGATCATTTGTGTTTATAAGCATATACATTTTTATTTTTCCTTTATTAATCCTTTAACTCACAGTATGTTCCTGTAGGCTACTTTCTTGAAAATGACAAATATTACCCAGAATGCATTTTTTTCTACAGTATATTACTGTTTTAATGGAAAATGGTTTGTTACTGTTAGAATTTGGCCATTTTTTATAGCAAGGTTTAACTGCTGTTATGGGTACACAGGAGGTCGGAGACACAGGTAAAGTTTACGATGTTTATTGAGACAACCAGAGCAGTAACAGGTGAATACGTGAGATGAAGTTTCCAGACAGAGCATATATCAAGACAGTGATACTTGACTTGATCTTCACACCAGGCTTGATGAATACAGAGAGACATGGAGCCAGACAGAGGATATATCAAGACAGGAACACTGAACTTGATCTTTGCACCAGATTCAACGATAACCAGGAAAACAGGAACAGCGACTGCACACACAGACACTCACGAAGGACTGGAGAACATCGAGGATCGAGGAGACACACAGGAGACAGGTGAGGAGTCCGCAGGGTAAGCATTCTGGTTAGTATGCGTTAAAGAGACCGGACAATGACTGAGTGACTGTGAGTGTGCTTTATAGTGCTGTTGATTACGCTGGTGATGAGTGTCAGGTGCGTGTGATCAGCACTCTGGAAAGGGAGCGTGACGTGACTGGCTGGGTGCAGAGCCTGGTGATTCTGTGACATTACCTCCCCCTCCCCGGTAGGCGCATCCTCGCGCCTAAGGTGACACAACGAGGAGGGGGGGTGGGCGCCCCGGAGATCTACAAGCAAGTGCAGGGAATGAAGACGGGTGCAGAGGTCTTCAGGGCGGTACCAGATCTCCGGTCCTAATGGCGGGTCTGGGGCTTTGGGTGACCATGGCCAGTCTGGAGCTAGAGATGGCCACTGCGGGTCAGGGGCCAGGGATGGCCACGGTGGGTCAGGTATGTTGACGGACCCTTTTCCTAATGGACTCTTAATGAATGAAGCACAGACATGGATTTTCTTAAGAGTCTTTTGGACAGGACGTGGAACTTTACCAGGGTCTGGACTTGGGTCTTGTCTTGGAACTCGACTTGGGTCTTGGAACTTGAAACTTGGGACTCGGAACTGCCTTGGAACTCGACGACTTGGGTCTTGGAACTTGGAACTCGTAATTGTCTTGAACCTCGACATGGAACTTGGAACTCATAACTGACTTGGGACTCGACTTGGGTCTTGGAACTTGGGACTCGGAACTGCCTTGGAACTTGACTTGGATCTTGGAACTTGGAACTCATAATTGTCTTGAACCTCGATGCATGGAGCTGCTGGCTCGGCGGTGCATGGAGCTGCTGGAGCGGACTCGTTGGCAGGAAACTCAGGAAGCTTAGGCTGCACGAAGGCAGAACACTCAGAGGACTTGGGTTGTACAGAGACAGAAAACTTAGGAGGTTTGGGCTGCTTGGTCTTCCTCTTCCTTCTCTTAGACTTTCCGGGTCCAGCAGAAATTTGTGGATCTGGCAGGACGCAGAGGAAAGGTTCACTGGAGGGAAACGTGGAGGAAGACGAAGACTGACGAGCTAGCCAGGCCATCCGTGACTCTGGAGGAACTGGACGAGAGATGCACATAATTTCCGGAACCTCATCGACAACAAATTTGGAGCCATTTAAGTACAAAATCAAATTAATAATCTCTTTTAAGGAAACATAATCGTCAGGTTCATCACAACGAATAGTGCTCTCGTCCAACCCCTCCAGAAACAGAGCGTTTAAATACAGAAGTGCTCATATGCAAGAGATATATAAAGCACAGCTCACACAGAAGTCCCTTTCAAACCAAGGAGCTTTCTGTTGGTCAGAGAGGCTCATTTAATTGACCGATGAACATTTCCCCCTCACACAAAACTGATCACGCTGATTCCTATTGGAATGACTGGATTTCACCCACAAAGCTGTAACGGTAAATGTGTCCGCACCTTTAAAGGATGTTAACAGACAGACACCCAATCAACTGCCTCATATTCACATGCTTTGGTTAGTCACAGAATCAGTGCATTGTATAAACAGAAGTTTCAGCATTTGATTGGAAAAAATGCCAAATGGTGATGGAAATGCATCAACTGGAGTGAAGAAGACAGTATCATTCTTACACTAATAGTCTGAAAAGTCCATTCAGGAAAAACTTGATAGTACAGTTTGCAATATGTAAAATGATGTGCAATGCTAAAACCTATATGATAACAAATCATGTGCTGCATTCATCCAGATAATGACACTGACACTACAATATACAAATATACCCTGGGTTTAGAAATGTACTGTCAAGTGTGAAACGTCAGCCAATGAATTCACAGGATTAATTGTTAACCCTGGGTAAATTACAAGCAGTGTGAATCATGAAGCAGAGACAACCTATATGGGGTTTATAATGACCCAGGGTTAACTATTTTATGTGAAATTAGTAAAATTTGGACAAACCTGCTCAATTCATATGGATTAGTTTTACAATCTCTTTATGAACGTTTCAAAGCATCAAAGTGTAGACTGTCAATGGAGGGACAGAAAACTCTCAGATTTCATCAAAAAGATCTTCATTTGTGATAAATGAAGGTCTTACAGGTTTGGAATGACATGAGGGTAAATAATTAATGGCATAATTTTCATTTTTGGGTGAACTAAAATATAAACCAATGGAAAACAAAAATGGATTATAACGTAATTCAAATATATTGATAATTACATAAACTACAAAAAATACAAAGTATTATACTGGTAGCCAAATAAACTGAATGTACTGCATACTGTATAAGAGAAAGGAGGTGTTTAGGCACATCAAATCATTATATAATGAAATAATGTTACTTAGAGCATTCGGGGAAAATGGCCAAATTAACCATAATGGTCCATTACTCATTGTTAGCTGTGATGTCTGTTATAGCTTGATTTCTCATGCACTCTGTAGGTTGTATAGCAGCCAAATGGGCTCAACTAAGGTTGGAGGGTCCAGGGATGTCACCAAATACAAATCCTAGCATCTTCAACACAGAAGAGAGTGAGCACTCAGAGAGTGAAGAAGTCTTTATAGAGATTCTTTGTTTTTCAGTAGTTTGTTTTTCAAGTGACTCCTGATTGGTACTCATGGGGGTCAAAACTATCTTGCTTTCAATTGTACTCATGCATGCATTCACTGTTACCTACGGTAAGTACATCAGTCCAGCTGTGCATGAAAGTACTTTCAATTTTAATCTTTTTGATAGGGTAACTTATCCAGATGGGTGACTGAAACCTTGATTATATCATATTATGTTTGTAAGGAAGCTTGTTTTGTACAGATTTCTGATTTAATGTGATGGCTTAAATGTGCAGTTTTGCAGTTTTATATATATATATATATATATATATATATATTATATATATAGCACTAGTAGGTCTGTTTCCATATATGGTATTTTCAATACTCCAATTACTATATTAATTTCAAATACCATATTAACATGGTACAAAAAAAATCCTAGCAATACCATTTCTATGTACACAGGTTAATATAGGTGTGGTTGTACAAAATTTAACATTAAATTTAAACTAAAGGAGATGCCTTGAATCAACAAAACTAAATTGCATAGGGAAACCAAGAAGGAAAATTCTGTCATCATTTCCTCACCCTGCTGTCATTGATAACCAGTATGTCTGTCTTTCTTCTTTGCAATGTAAAAGAAGATATTTTGAGAAAAGTCTCAGGGTTTTTTTCCATACAATGGAAGTCAATGGTAACCAAAACTGTTACATCTTCAGATTTTTCCTTTAAAATGTCTTGCTATTGACAAGTATTACATGCTGGTTGCCATTTTTATGCACATTAAGTTGTAAAGTGTTGCTGTTATGTCATTAGGTCCTTTGTGAGATTATGTTTTACATAAAGGGTCTTTATTGCATTTAGGGCCAATTACTGCATTTGTTCCCTCCGCAGCAATTTCCTGCGAGCACTGGACTCTTAACAATGCTTTCTATGTGCCTGCATGTCTTAAGAGTTTATGTTTTCTGTTTTATCCCTGAAGCTCAATGACAAAGACAGAGATCCAATTGCTAAGAAATTGGCTGCTAATAGTGCTCACAGGAAATGAATTAGCTGTACATCTTAATCAAAGCCTCTTTGAAAATGAGACCCAAATGCCTTTAGTAGCTTGTGTGCTTTCACTGATAGTGTTTTGGTTACAGAGAGTTCTGTAAGCAGCTTTGAAGAGGCTGATGAGTCAAAAGATGACAACAAGCTTTCAACCCAGACATCTGATGAACTTGATTTACGGGAAGCTCCCAAAACAAGTGAGTTCCTTACGCAGAACTGATCGGGTGAAATGAAACCAGACATGTACCCTAAGGAAAACTATGACTTTAAAGGTGCCCTAGAATTAAATATTGAATTTATCTTGGCATAGTTGAATAACAAGAGTTCAGTACATGGAAAAGATACACTGAGTTTCAAACTCCATTGTTTCCTCCTTCTTATGTAAATCTCATTTGTTTAAAAGACCTCCGAAGAACAGGTGAATCTCAACATAACACCGACTGTTACTTAACAGTCGGGATCATTAATATGTACACCCCCAATATTTGCATATGCCAGCCCATGTTCAAGCCATTAGACAAGGGCAGAACATCTGGATGTGCACAGCAGAATCATCAGACCAGGTAAGCAAGCAAGGACAATAGCGAAAAATGGCAGATGGAGCAATAATAACTGACATGATCCATGATATCATGATATTTTTAGTGATATTTGTGAATTGTCTTTCTAAATGTTTCGTTAGCATGTTGCTAATGTACTGTTAAATGTGGTTAAAGTTACCATCGTTTATTACCGTATTCACGGAGACAAGAGCCGTCGCTATTTTCATTTTTAAACACTTGCAGTCTGTATAATGCATAAACACAACTTCATTCTTTATAAATCTCTCCAACAGTGTGTAATGTTAGCTTTAGCCACGGAGCACTATCAAACTCATTCAGAATCAAATGTAAACATCCAAATAAATACAATACTCACATAATCCGATGTATGCATGACGAACATCTTGTAAAGATCCATTTTGAGGGTTATATTAGCTGTGTGAACTGTGTTTATGCTGTTCAAGGCAAGCGCGAGCTCTGGGGCTGGGGGAGCACGAGAATTAAAGGGGCCGCAACCTATATATCGGTGCATAGTTAATGATGCCCCAAAATAGGCAGTTAAAAAAAATGAATTAAAAAAAAAAATCTATGGGGTATTTTGAGCTGAAACTTCACAGACACATTCAGGGGACACCTTAGACTTATATTACATCTTTTAAAAAGAAGTTCTAGAGCACCTTTAAATTGGTCATCATGATTAATAATCACACAGAGGCTGTGATAAATGAATCCTCTGGGTGGCGATGTTTATTCATATGTCTAGACAAGTATCAAACAGTGTAAAGCCACTGGCAGACTGACATTCACATGCTTTACAGCTACTGCATTGTTCCTGTCTAGATAAACTAGCAGTGTTTTAAATACTGGAGATGCTTGTTCTTGCCATTTTAATTATCCTGCATTTCTTTTTCTTTTTTTTTTTTTCTTTCAATGTTCTTTCAAAAGCATCAAATCTTTGATTATGACAGCATGACGCACCACCTGTAGGCCTGTCTCATTCAGACGTGCATCCCAGTGACTGAATAATCACTGCATGTTGGATATTTTAAACTGTCAAAAAAAAAAAAATTCTTTCTGCCATTTCTTTAGTTGGGATGCACTTAAATGCTAAAGTGAAAGCATCAAAGGCTGAAACATCTTTTTATGTTTGATCACACCATAAGTAGGTAGTCCATTAAAGGGTTAGTTCACCCAAAAATGAAAATTCTGTCATTAATTACTCACCCTCATGTCGTTCCACACCTGTAAGACCTTTGTTTATCTTTGGAGCACAAATTAAGATATTTTTGATAAAATCCAATGGCTCAGTGAGGTCTGCATTAAAAGCAAGACAACACTTTCAGATGCCCATTAAGGTACTAAAAGTAAAGACACATTTAAAACTGTTCATGTCACTACAGTTGTTCAACCTAAATGTTATGAAGTAACGAGAAAACTTTTTGTTCGCCAGAAAACAAAATAACTACTTTATTCAACAATATTTATAGGCGATTTCAAAACACTGCTTCATGAAGCTTCGAAGCTTTACAAATCTTTTGTTTCAAAGCAGTGGTTCAGAGGATGTATCAGACTGACAATGTCATGTGATTTCAGTAAACGAGGCTTCGTTACATCATAAGGGTTTTGAAACGTTTCGAAATTTTAATGGTTCACTACTGGGAGGCGTGACTTTTGTTTGATTCACACTCTGAACCACTGATTTGAAACAAAAGATTTGTAAAGCTTCGGTGCTTTATGAAGCAGTGTTTTGAAATCGCCCATCACTAGATATTGTTGAATAAAGTCATGTTTTTGTTTTTTTTCACACAAAAAGTATTCTCATCGCTTCATTGAACCACTGTAGTCACATGAACTGTTTTAAATATGTCTAGCTGGGCATTTGAAAGTGTTAATTATCTTTCTGGCTATGCAGGCCTCACTGAGCCATCAGATTTTATCAGAAATATCTTAATTTGTGTTCCGAAGATGAACAAAGGTCTTACGGGTGTGGAACAACATGAGGGTGAGTAATTAATGACAGAATTTGCATTTTTGGGTGAACTAACCCTTTAAAGCAGGGGTACTCAAGTTCAGAGGCCAAGAGGGCCGCATTTTAACCAAATGAAATGCGAAGGGCCACAAATTATAACTTGGATCGTAAGACTTTTATTTAGGCCTACTTAAGACAATATTTGTAGCTTTACTGTTTATTTACTAAAAGTGCAGTTTATTATCTAGCTAAGTCTTAATAGTATGGTGTCCTTTTTAAAGTGTCACTTAACATGATAAATGGCATTTAAAAAAATGATTAATAGCTTGTCTTGCTGTATTCTTAATGTACAAATTCATAAAGAAAAACAAGAACTGATGAAAAGAAATCCTTATTCATTTGAAATGTCTGCATTGTTTTCACAAGAAATTTAAAGGCAGGGTAGGTAAAAAATGTATAAAAAAACTTTTTTTCAAAATTTGTTTAAACTTTATTTATATATCAATACATAATTAAAATGTAAGTACTCTGAAAAAGAAAGTATAAAAATCGAGTGTCTGTAGACCTCTCACGACTGTTTTAAAGACAGCTCATTATTTCCATTCACTCCACCCCCTCCCTTCTGGGCTCCTTCCAAAGCCACGCCCCCAAAACGCATGAACGCGCGACTCCGACCACTGAGCTGGAAGACGCATTATTTACCTGAGACGAGCGGAGAGGAAGGAGCACAGTGCATGTAGTGACATCATGTCAGAATCACATGTAATAAAAATAACTTTATAATTATGAAGATAAACAAACAAGATGTATTTTAGTACTCACTATCAAGCTAGCATATTGATATTGGTAAAGTTTAAAATATATATTTTTTGATTCGCTAACGAGCTAGTTATCTATAAGGCAAAGCTAAAAACAGGTTGCATGATACACGTTTTTCCATTACCATCATTTACACTGTGATGAAGATGAATTTCGTGTAAGATTCATAACATATACGTTGTTCTACAGATAAACAGAGTAACATACACTCAAATATCAACTCACAACTGCATTGCAGACAAAATAATAACACACACATACAACAAAGTGTGTACGACACACACAGATACAAGATAAAGACATCAGTAAACATAGGTAGAGAATATAAAAACAAAACAAAGGCGAAAAAAAAAACGTGCAGGTAAACTTACAGGTGAACATGGTAAAAGAGTTAGACAGAGGGTAAATATAGTTCTAAGAAAAGTTCCTAGATGCGGAGTAAGGTTAGGCCTACTATCTGTTAAACATGTATTTAGTTATCTAAAGAAAAATTATGCACAATTCAACACTATAGCTATCATCTTGAGCTAGGCCTATAGATTATTTATCGTCTCTACTACGGCTCGCTAAGTAATGTTATGTTAGCTATATTACGCAGCTACGTGTGCTAATGACACATGCTTCATGAAAAAATAAACAAAAAAATATGTATGATCAAAATACAAAAAGAAAGATTTACCTGTCCAGCAGAAATAAAGCCACCAAGGAGTCACTTTTCAGCCCCTTGAGTTCCCTCAGTTGAGAGGGAGTAAAATCTTTGCGTGGCAGGGGGAGCTGCCACTGGACCTGCCACGGTTATGCGCGCCTGCCTCGGGACCTTCCGTGGTTATATGCGCCTGCCTCGGGACCTGCCTCTGTTATATGATGCATATATGATAAATGCCGATTGATGCATGCGTGCAAACTGTGCACAATCCTGCTCTCAGTTCTCGCCATCGCTGGAAAGCCACGCCGATATTAACTCGCGTTTTATTTCTTTGTTTATCCAAAGACTTTTTGTTCATTGCCTTTTCGTGTACTGTTACTGTCTTCCTTTTTTTGCCTGGTTTGCCTTCACTAACTGCATAGGCCGGTACTGTGAATTTTGCTTGCTGTTTCTCTGCCATTGTTTTGGTATTCCTAGGATCCATGCCTCTTGAATTCCCCAAATCAAACGTGCGCGCGCAAGTGGGCAGGTCATGTGTGTCAAAAGGGTGGTTGCCATGGTTGCGAGAGAGTGACAGTCGCCTAAGCCAATCCTATGTTTCGTCCCGGATGGAAATAATGAGCTGTGTTTAATACAGATTAAACGGTCTAGAGTCACTCGATTTTTATACTCTTTTTATCAGAGTTCTTACATTTTAATTATGCATGGATATATATAGAAAGTTTAAACAAATTTGGAACAAAATTTTTTGCCTACCCTGCCTTTAAGGTCTGGCTGTTGTTCACTGGCTGATGAGTTTGTCCATAAGACGAAAACATTGCACTTTTTTATAGTCTTTTTATACTCCATTGCACCTTTTTAACACTTTTTATAGCACCTATTTATACTCAGAGAATAAACGTTTTATTATTTGTATTATTATTACCAATACCTACCTTTTAATTTGGTCAGAATCCAAAATTTTTTTTTTTAATGTTCAATCACAATCTCACGAATTATCTAACTATAACCAACGTTGTAAACATGATAAATAAGATATTCTCCGTGAGCTCAATGATGTGATGACAGATCTGTAATGGGAGCGTTCTCTGCTTGCTTTCTGTTTATAACACATTGACATTAAGAATAAAAGGTTTGTTTTTCATGTTGCTCGGCAACTTACACACTGCAAAGTTTGAGGAATGTCAACTGCGTTTCATCATGGAAAAATAAGGTTACTTTGTTTTTTACTTGCGCGCAGTCTCGAGCCTTTGATGGCGTTCACGAACACAAGTGCTCGACACATGCGCACTAGAGAGATTCATGCTTGTCTAGTCTTTTTCGCTCAAATAGTTACAATAAAATATCTGTGTACTTGTTTAAAATGAGAGTTGCTTGTATCTTTTAATCCCCTCAAACGAGCGCTCTCGGTCGGCTATTGTGTGTGTTGTTACTCTTGTTCTGTCAGACTGAAACAACAGCCCGTTTCAGTGCTGACACATTGTGGACAAACTAAATTAGTGCGAAAACTATGTGCCTTCAGTTTATATTGTTCTTTGCGGTTAGAAAAACTGTGCTGCGCGCGTACACTATACGCGTTCTCTGCTGGTTATTACAGCGTCACGCGCACTGTACGCCTACCCTGTACGTGTAAAAAACGAAGTAATATTCACGGTAATTTTGGACGCAAATTATAATAAAAATACATTTATATGTAGCATGATGCGGGCCACACATTTAATGCCGCCTGTTGAGTACCCCTGCTTTAAAGACTTCTTCCTGGAAAAAAATATTTGCCAAAAGAAGAGTAATGTGTTATGTTAATGTACATTTTTTTTTTTTTTTTTTACCACCGATGCGATTACAAGTATGTTGATATTGTTATCTATTGTTATATGTTGATTTCATTCATTTCTTGCTCATAATATCTGAGGCACTGAACGGGAAATTTTGATTTTGTAAACACCCAAACCGCTGCCTCTTTCTGAGCTGTGAGTGATGCGTGTTGATTACAGTATCCTCTCCCATGGGCTCTGTGGGTTGAATAATGGCATCAAATGGACTCCTAATGGAGGCTGAAGAGTCCAGTGATGTCAACAGATGGTAACACACATCCTGGCATCTCAATTCAAAAGAAACTGAGCATTAAGAGGGTGAAGAACCACTCTATGATGTTCTGAGGAAACTATAGAGATGGTTTCCAGAAGTTAGAATAGAAAGCAATTAGGTGTTATGAGAATTCTTTGAAGAATTCAAACCTCACTTGACTGCAGGATAGCTTTTCTATGGAGTATCATTGGGTAATATTGCAAAACATCATCTTAGTTACTAATTTAAAAAATTTGCATGAGAACCAAACTTGTATGAGACTTTTTTCAGAAAATATATCTTGAATTCAGTAAATTTTTTCATTGTTTTTTTTTTTTTTAGTAGGGAAGGGGGGGGGGGGGGGGGCTAGGCAGTTGGGCAAGGCAGTGTCCTATTTCTTTGAGATCTTCTCTCCAGATGAGTTTTATTGCTTTATTGCAGGGCGCTTGATCTCAGTTTTTGTCTTAGCAGGAAAATCAAGTCATAGGATTCAGAAATTTGACTATTTTAAGTTGTTCAAAAGTACATTTTACAGAGTTAGAAACTGCTAGCTGATCTGTAATCATGGGAGTGAAAACTGCATGTCTTGCTTTTAACTATAGTTGCGCAGACACGCAGTGGTGAGTACATCAACTCAACCAACATAATCTGATCATTTTGAATTCAAAGACATTTGTCAGTTATGTCTCACTGAATTGCTGTACTGGTATTTACATACTAATAAAGAATTTATTCATATTTTGAATTAGCTTTTATTTTTATATTTCCATTTTAAGCTTAAGTTTTAGTAATTTTGTTAAGTGCTCTTGCTCTTGTCTTAGTTTTTTAAAATTTCTATTTAGCTTTAATTTATTTTCATTTTCATTTCAAGCAGCCTTTTAATGGCACAACACAAGTGAATATGTGTGTCTGTGTGTGGAGGTTCTGTGTTTATCTGCATGTAATGTGCATCATTCATGCAATATAAATATATCCAAGTTTGAAATGAAATTCCTCCAATATAATTATCTCCATCAAAGCCTTTTTAAAAAATGTGTCCAGATTCTCTTAATTATTCTCTGGTGGTATTATGAGAGCTTTCACTAATGGTCTTTTTGATTACAGACTGTGTTCCGCCTCTTCCGCCTTACAGAATCAGCATTAATCTCAACTCTTCAACAACAAATAACAGTAATATGCAACACAATCTCATCAATCTCATTTGTAACTATTTACGTTTTGCAGAATTGGTGGCTTATTCATATAAAATTCATTTGTAAAGTTTTTGTACGATATACTTCACTGCAGGCACCTTGATGTTGAAAAAACTGTTGAAAGAAGAAATCAAACTGACATTAAAAACTTTTGAAAAACTTGTTCATTTGAAATTCACACACTGATGTCCAATTGATGTTTTTTAAAAAAAAAAATAAATAAAATTGACTCAAAAATTCAAATCAAACTGACGTCAAAAACTTGATGTCCATTTGCCATTCACACACTGATGTCCAATTGATGTTTTAAAAAACAAACAAACATCAAATTGACGTCAAAACAGGTCAAAAATGCAAATCAAACTGACTTGAAACAAACTTGATGTCCATTTGAATTCACATACTGATGTCCAAAAGATGTTTGAAAAAAAAACCCCATCAAATTGACATCAAAAAGCAGGTCAAAAATGCAAATCAAACTGACTTGAAACAAACTTGATGTCCATTTGACATTCACACACTGATGTCCAATTGATGTTTAAAAAAAACCCCATCAAATTGATGTTCAAAATCCTCGGAGTTGAATCAACTCTGCGCAGAGTACATATGTTCCCTCTCTAAATAGTGTTAAAGTAACACTTAAGCAGAATAAAAGTTAATGAGATAATTAAGCGATTAATTAAGTGATGATTGACCATTAGTGATGAACACCTGCTGTTAACAAGCAGAATCACTAAAGAAAAGAGAAACACAAAAACTACAACTGACTTTAACTCTGCTTTAGTGTTACTTTAACACGATTTAGAGAGGGACCATATGTACTATGAGCAGAGTTGATTTAACTCTGGGGATTTTGCTGTGTAGGGAGCGCGTCTCTGACTGTTTCTGTAAGAACCGGAGCTTCTAACAGCCACTGCAGTGACGCGATGACTTGATTGGCGATTGGCTCTTATTTAGAAGGCGGAAATTATTCCGCCATATTGCGCGTCGCACTTTCTCCAATTCAAAACAATCAGAGTGATGCATCTTGTGTTAATCTATAGTCTTTGATCAAACACAAATCATTGCTGTCAATAGCCCCTTTCACACATAAAGTCACATACTGGTAAATTAACGGTAAGAGATCATGAACCTTTTCAAAAATACCGGTAACTTGGTTCTGGCAAACCCAGACTTCATTTCCATTCATCAGTACTGCAGCTCCGCAGTTAGATACTATTATGCACATCTTTTTAAGAGCAAACACTCGCCCTGATCATCTGTTATGCCCGTCACTCAGACATCAAAAAATGTTGTCAAATTGAACAGATACTGAAACTAAAGCACTTCTCCTCATGCGGGTGGATGAAGACAACGGCACAGCGTTTAAAGATCATTTCATGATGACTGACATCACAGAGTTTACCGGTATTTTGGTGCTGATGCATGAATGGTCTCTTAATGGTAAAAAGCCAATTTTGGTGCTGATGCATGAATGGTCTCTTAATGGTAAAAAGCCAATTTTGGTGCTGATGCATGAATGGTCTCTTAATGGTAAAAAGCCAATTTTGGTGCTGATGCATGAATGGTCTCTTAATGGTAAAAAGCCAATTTTGGTGCTGATGCATGAATGGTCTTTTAATGGTAAAAAGCCAGAACGCTGTTGCTTGTGTGAAAAGCATTTACCGGGATTGCTGTGTGAAAGGGGCTAATAATTGATGTAAACTGAATGCAAACATATTGGCTTGCATATACATTAAACCAGTTTCAGTGTGGGTATTAACTTCCTCTTTTCACCCAATTGCCACTGGAAGAAATTGCCATCCAAACTGACCTTAAAATGATGTTATGCAGCATCTTGATCAAGTCTTGACTAACATTTGATGTCAAATTGATATCAAGGTGCCTGCTGGGTTATATCTCAGTGATCGTTATGTTTAAAGGTGGATCTCATGCTTGCATTTTTTCTAATAGTTGTATGTGACTTTAACTCATTGTGTTTTGTGCTGGTTACAGATTCTGAATGCCCTGGTCTAGGTGGTTTTTTAGCCCATTCTATGGAAAATGCTGCAGCATATAATCACACCACTACAAACCACATCCCCAAGACATTAAACATCTCAGTCAAGTCTGCTGTCTTTCTCAAAGGCCTGCTGTTCACACGCATCATGCCCTCGGTCTACATCTTCATCATCCTCTTTAGTTTGCCCCTGAACGCTTTGGCCTTGTTGACGTTCACCTGTAAGATTCGAGCGAAGACACCAGCAGTGATCTTCATGTCTCACCTGGCATGTGTGGACCTGCTCTTCACCCTGCTGCTGCCTCTGAAGATCCACTACCAGCTGAACGCTTCAGATTGGGTGTTCGGTGAGGTGGCGTGTCGTGTGATCAGTGCAGCTTACTACTGCTACATATACTGCTCCATACTGCTGATGATGTGCATGAGTGTGGACAGACTGCTGGCCGTGGCGTTTCCCGTCACCTCTCTAACCTGGAGGAGTGCAAGGAAAGCCACGTGTGTATGTCTGCTGGTCTGGCTGCTGGCGCTCGCTGGTACGGTGCCACTTCTCTCAATGAGACAAACGGCTAATATTAAGGATGTGGGCGTCACTTGTC
This sequence comes from Ancherythroculter nigrocauda, assembly GCA_036281575.1. NCBI lineage: Eukaryota > Metazoa > Chordata > Actinopteri > Cypriniformes > Xenocyprididae > Ancherythroculter > Ancherythroculter nigrocauda. The sequence continues at coordinate 29,934,452 of VTFQ01000017.1, forward strand.
ATGACGTACTGCGGCACAATGACCCTACAGTGCTGAATTATGTGTACCTGTTCTCCATCCTCTCCTGTCTCTACTTCTTCTTGCCACTAGTCGTCACCTTAGTGAGCTACTTTACCATAATATATGTGCTCAGAGTAAAGTCTAACCACTTAGCAACATCATCATCATCTTCAGACAATCAAAGGAGAGCTGTGATTATGGCTATCGCTGTGCTGATTGAGTTTGTGGTGTGTTTCGCTCCAACCAATGGCATCCTGTTGTACCACTGTGTTCGTTTAGCTGGAGGAAACAGCGGAGAGGGAGATTCATCATATGCTGCTTACCTGGTGGCTGTGTGTTTGGGGAGTGCAAGTGTTTTTCTAGATCCTCTTCTGTACTACTATGGCTCGTCTCAGTGCAGACAGCAGATCAGATCTGTGTTTTGGTGCAGAAAGGCAAAAAGAGCAAAAACACCAACAAACACATGAAATGCTCTCACTACAGCTGCACAATACAAAACAAAAATTAAGTGGATCTCTCTTAAAACAACAAATTGCATATTCTTGTATGCACACACATATTATTCTATTTTACTACTATATGCATGCAATATTGACAAAATCTATAGCTACCGTGTTATGTCATTGAAGGTTTTGGAGCAGTGTTTATGATGCATAATATATTATCTGTGTATTATCATACATATGCATATTTGTCACCCATTTCCATCTATGTTAATAGATAAAATAATAATAATAAATAAAACTTGTTATAGCCTCTGATGTGTGTGCTCTGAAAACCTTTTCTGTTCTGCTTGGTATTTGGCCCGAATCCAGAGTACTCCTCCTGTATTCCTGGCTGTGGTAGGAACAAGCCAAGAGTGAGGAGTCAGGGTGGTGGAGGAATGCTGAAAACTGTCGAGGAATGTAGGTGAGTCGACTATTCTGGGGAAACCTGAGACTTATATTACATATTACAAATGAGCATAATAGGTCATATATTACAATAGATATATTTTTGATACCAAGGTACATCACATAATCAATTCTGATGGAAAACGTCCCCGGGTCTCGATCTTACAGCACAGAAGAGACACAAAAGATCTTAAAGGGCACCTATTATGCCCCTTTTTACAAGATGTAATATTGGTCTTGGGTGTCCCCAGAATGTATTTGTTAAGTTTCAGCACAAAATACCCCACAGTTAATTTATTATAACCATTTGAAAATGTCATTTTTGGGGCCTGTTTTAAAAAGAGCTGTTTTGGTGTGTACCACCTTAAATATAAATGAGCTGCATATCCCCGCCCTGCCTTTGGATGAGGGCGTAACTTGCATACCTATGGCAATAAACAGTCGGTAGAAGCAGAATGGCTGAGAGTGAGAGACCCGCTGTTTTGTATGGCATTCAGCCGTACATGTTTGAACCGGAATCAGACCCAGATGATGAAGAGACTCCGGCAGAAGAAACACAATTGAGAATGGAGCAGGACGTCTCTGAATGGTTATTTGATACATTTATGTACTTATAGAGTTTTAATCGCGTCCCCTTTGCAATTATGGATGTGCAACACACACACACACACACTGTGATAACGTTCGCGCAATTTTTTGAAACTACAAACACAAATACTGTGATAACGTTTGCTAAGTACGTTAGATACACACTATACAAAAAAGGTTTAAATTATATACACAGACATTCTACGACGACGACAACAACTTTAGACGCATTTGTTATTGAATTGGCTGACATTGACTGAAATGACTAACGTCATTTGCTCAAAAAACATTAAATACACTTACTTCTTCTGGAGGTGACGTTGGATCGCGAACAGTAGGCAACGATACACACTTGAGGATTAACTTTGAAGCAAGACCTGCTTTGAATTGACCCTCGTTCTCAAAACAGTCAGTCAAAAAATGATTCGCGCAAACATAAACGTATTTTGGAATTTTGAGTGGCGCCTTTCCTTCGTAAATAAAATCCATCCACTGCGTTTTCAGTGGCTCTGATGTCGGAAGTAAGTGAAAACTACTATGTTCATTATTACATCCCACAACAGAACACTTATGTTTCTTAGGAGACATTACCGGCTGTCGTTGAAACAATGGAGGATGGTTGACAGATCACCGAGGGCGGGGTCTATGCCAAAACTAGATTGTCAATCAAACCACGTGGGTGGGGCTTAGCGCAATTCTACGTCACAGTGAGAGCAATCTTAGAACAGGGCGTTCTGAGACAGTGCTTATGAATTATTGAGATTGTAAAAAAACCACTGGGTGGATTTTTCTCATTCTAGGGTGGTTTTGCTCACACACTGCCAACACACATTTATGGTCAAACACCATGTAAAAGTGAATTTTGCATAATAGGTGCCCTTTAAATTGCAGAATAATCAAACATATATAGAATATATGTAAATTAAAGAAATCAATAACATAAATAATCATTCAACATAAGGAATAAATCGATTAACGATGACTAAATGAATACATAACTATCAATGACTATGGGGGGGGGGGGGGGGGGTATAATGCTGTTTCATGCATTCTGACTTATTTACACTGTTAAAGAGTTGCATTCTCATGCTAAACATGCTCAATGTTTCAAAAAAGGATTCGGAGAGGTTACCCATCACCCAGAGCAAGAGCATGCACTTTTTCAGCTTCCCAAAGAACCCAGCGTTAAAGGTGCCCTAGAACTTATTTTTAAAAGATGTAATATAAGTCTAAGGTGTCCCCTGAATGTGTCTGTGAAGTTTCAGCTCAAAATACCTCATAGATTTTTTTTTTATGAATTTTTTTAACTGACTATTTTGGGGCATAATTAGAAATGAGCCGATTTCAGGTTGTGGCCCCTTTAAATCGCGCGCTCTCCGCCCCCAGAGCTCGCGCTTGCCTTAAACAGTGCATAAACAAAGTTTACACAGCTAATATAACCCTCAAAATGGATCTTTACAAAGTGTTCGTCATGCATACTGCATGTATGCGTCGGATTATGTGAGTATTGTATTTATTTGAGTGTTTACATTTGATATTGAATGAGTTTGAGGCTATGCTCCGTGGCTAATTGGCTAACACTACACTGTTGGAGAGATTTATAAAGAATGAAGTTGTGTTTATGAATTATACAGACTGCAAGTGTTTAATAATGAAAATAACGACGGCTCTTGTCTCCATGGATACAGTAAGAAACGATGGTAACTTTAACCACATTTAACAGTACATTAGCATCATGCTAATGAAACATTTAGAAAGACAGTTTACAAATATCACTAAAAATATCATGTTATCATGGATCATGTCAGTTATTATCGCTCCATCTGCCATTTTTCGCTGTTTTCCTTGCTTGCTTACCTAGTCTGATGATTCAGCTGTGCACATCCAGACGTTCTGCCCTTGTGTAATGCCTCGATCATGGGCTGGCATATGCAAATATTGGGGGCGTACACCCCGACTGTTACGTAACAGTCAGTGTTATGTTGAGATTCGCCTGTTTTCCGGAGGTCTTTTAAACAAATGAGATTTATATAAGAAGGAGGAAACAATGGAGTTTGAAACTCAGCGTATGTCTTTTCCATGTACTGAACTCTTGTTATTTAACTATGCCAATATAAATTCAATTTTTAATTCTAGGGCACCTTTAAGGGAACAGTAGATGAAGTTTGTTTTTCTGGGGCAGCAACGGAGTTGTGCACGTATGTTTGTTTGCTCCCGGGATTTCAGTGATGAATGCTTTGTAAACAAGTCCCAGTTCGGCGCTGGATTTGCAGATCGGGGGCGGTGAGTAAAGCTGCATTAGATGTCTGTTTTGTTGGCAATCGGTGTGCAAGTGCATATAATGTAAACTATACGAACGTTTTTGTTCCCTTTTTATTTATAATGATGTCGCACCTAGCTGTGCACGCTCATGACACTTTAGCTCCGCCCACGGCACTGACGGCAGGCACGCCTCCAGGAGCTCACCTTTTTTCGGAAAGACTCGGTTTAGCGTATCTATCTTTTATAAATATGACAAAACTAAATACTTTTCAGAGATATGAAGGATGCATAGTTACTCTATATGTACTCAAGATTAACATGAGATGACTCATGGCAGAAACTGTGTGATTCCCCCTCAGATAATACTGAAGCTTTAAACATTTGGTGTATCACAAGACAAACACCTTTCAGAAATGTACTTCATTAGTAGCCTATGTTTACTTTTTGAGTCACATTTACAATGAAAATACTTGACATTACTGGCAGTTATTATTAATTGCAATAACTATGAAACAGTACTATTATTCTAAATCTTTTGATTGTGCATTGACTTTATTTCTTTTTCTTAATGGTGCACAGAGGATGTGAACGTGCAAATCATTTCAGGACGCCCCAAATCGACCATCTCCCACTACACATTAATGGATCTTTATAGAGAGTCATAAGCATTAAGTTTCAAGATGACATGGGCTCTTACGGCACATTCTGTGGAGAAATTGCAGTGAGAGCCAAACCACATGCATCACTGTATGATCTGAGTGCAATGGTTCAGACCGCATGACCCTCAAATACATTTGCTCTGCTATTTATTGTTATTTATTGATTGTTTTCAGTATGTGTTAATTGAAGTGCTTAATATTGTTTACAGTGCTCTTGGGGTTAGTTCACCCCAAAATGAAAATTTCTCATTGTTGTAATGACAAAATGGTAAAATTGCCCCTTCATGTCAAACACAGCTAATGTTTTCATTCATAATGGATAAGTTTGTGATCTGACCTGGATTTAGGACTTATAGTGCTTTTCTTAATGAGAGTGAACATTTGTAGTCGAAGATATTGTTTTCATGTGTATCTGATTTGTCTTTGATTAATCATTAATAACTACCCACGTAGAAGGTGACATTCTTGGGATCTTGCACAACATTCCCTAAAAGTTTCTAAAGGCGATGAAAATTTTGAACCTTTACAGAACATAAAACGTCCTCTTTTGGTAATGAAAGTGCTGCAGTTCAAGGTTCCTTATATGACTTTAGATGGACGTCCCATTTTGGTTATTTTGTGGTCACATAAGAACATTACAAAGAGGACATTTGGGAAGTTAACAGAACGTCCTATAGTAATAACATTCCCAGAACGTCCTGAATGTTCCCTGAAGGTCCACCAAATAACATCCTACAACCCTTAAAAGAACTCCATTCTTTTAAGGGAACTCCACATTGTGACCATCTTTGAACATTCTGGGAACGTTACCAGATGACAGGTTAGATGTTGAGGATTTATAGAAAATAATAAAGTTTGAAGTCACTGTTATGGAGTTGAGTGTTTGCTTTAGAAGGGCTCTTGATTCTTGATATTTTAACATTAGATTTTCTCTGGCTGTTTGTTTCCAAAACACACTTGTTATAGCAAAAATTGCAAGAGAAATTCTGATCATATGAATTTGGCTGTTTAGATGAACATGATCCTGTCTGAATAATTTCTGCATAATGACCTAAAAGCTTTAGAGAACGTTCTGTGAAGGTCGGCCAAATAACGTCCCCCAACCCTTAAAAGAACTCCACATCTTGACCGTCTCGGAACGTACTGGGAACGTTACTAGGCAACGTTCTTACCACTAGTGGGGACGTTCTGAGAATGTTCTGGGAATGTAAAGTTTCTAACGGTGTGAACATTTACCAATATTTACTATGCAGAGGATGTGAAGCACTTTAGGAAGTCCGCAAATCCCACTACACAATGGATCCTCAAAAAAAACAGTTATAAGCATAATTTATAGATCTGCACTTTACTGGCAAAATCACTTGAGCTCTTACTACACATTCTGTGGAGATTTATGTCCTAACCACATGCATCACTGTAAAATGGAGAGTGCAATGCTTCAGTCCGCAAAACCCTGCATTGTATATTCTTCCATTTATGATATAGTTTCAATTGTTAAGTCAACATTAACTAACAGTGAATACTTCTAAAGCATTTATTAATCTAAGTAAATGTTAATTTCAACATTTACTAATACATTATTAAGATCAAAAGTTGTACATTAGTTAATTCGCTGTGAACTAATATGAACATAAATGCTGTAATATAGTGTTCATATATTGTTAGTTCATGTCATTTACTGCATTAACTAATGTTAACAAATGAGACCTTTTTGTAAAGTGTTACCATATATTATTTTCAGAAGTGCATATTATTAAGTTTTTTTTATCATACTTTCAGCCTGTGTTTTCAGTATTTGCAGTAAAGTATTACAGTCTGTAATTTGCTCTACAGACCTAGTAAAACAATAAGTTCTAATAGATTCCTGTATATGAAAAGATGACAAAATGCACTATTGGTAAACAAATTGACAAGACACACCCAAACTTCTCATCTCACTCTATTGAGACTGAAGGCTTTGGTGATGTCACCACATTTTAAAGCATATCCTGTCCTTTTCACACAGAACAACTCACTCATTAGTGAAGAAGAACACCACTGTACGTCCACGTCCATCCATCGTTTAAGTTAAAGTTTTGAAATACTTTAGAGTTCGAATCTGACAGCTGATCTGAATTCATGGAGTACATAAATACATTTAATCAAACGTTCAGTGGATTAAATGGTAAGTACATCAGTGATTTCATGAGTGACATGACTTTCACTTGTGTTTTGCTAATGTGATGAATTTAAATGTATGTACTGCATTAGGTAAAGTAGTGCAACAGAGAATGGATTTTTATTTTATTTTTTTGTTTGGTTTCTGTTTTGCATGAAAGTCAGTCAATTAAAGCACTGATTGTGTTGTGTTTTGATTACAGATTCTGTCTGTCCATTTGACTTCCTTAACCAAACAAATGAGATGTTTAACAGAAATAATAGTGCAGAGAAATACAATAACCAAACTATGCAATACTCTGAGAAACTGGCCATAACAAAGGAGGCAGTTATGCTATTTAAAGGCTTGATGGTCACACGCATCATGCCCTCGTTCTACATCATTGTAATGCTCATTAGTTTGCCCCTGAACGCTTTGGCCTTGGTGACGTTCACCTGTAAGATTCGAGCGAAGAAACCAGCGGTGATCTTCATGTCTCATCTGGCGTGTGTGGACCTGCTCTTCACCCTGCTTCTGCCTCTGAAGATCCACTACCAGCTGAACGCTTCAGATTGGGTGTTCGGTGAGGTGGCGTGCCGTGTACTCAGTGTAGCGTACTACTGCAACATCTACTGCTCCATACTGCTGATGATGTGCATAAGTGTGGACAGACTGCTGGCCGTGGTGTTTCCCGTCGCCTCTCTAACCTGGAGGAGCCCAAGGAAAGCCACGTGCGTGTGCGTGCTGGTCTGGCTGCTGGCGCTCGCTGGTATGGTGCCAACTCTCTTAGTAAGACAAACGGCCAATGTCAAGAGTGTGGGGGTCACCTGCTTTGATGTGCTGCAAAGACATGACTTTTCATTGCAGTTTTACTTGCACTTTTTCACCATCATTCCCTGCATCTACTTCTTCCTGCCACTGGTTGTCATCTTGGTGAGCTACTCTATCATCATATATGTGCTCTGTGTCAAACCTACTCATTTAACAACATCATCTTCTTCCCCACAGAAGGAAAGAAGAGCTGTGATTATGGCTACTGCTGTGTTGATTGAGTTTGTAATGTGTTTTGCACCATCCAATGGCATCCTGTTGTACCGCTGTGTTCATTTAAATACTGGAGGAAACAAAGCAGTAGATACCTATGCTGCTTACCTGTTGGCTGTGTGTTTGGGGAGCTCGAGTGTTTTCCTGGACCCTCTGCTGTACTATTACGGCTCGTCTCAGTACAGACAGCAGATCAGCTCTGTGTTTTGGGGCAGGAAGGCAGAAAGAGCAAACCCTCGATTAAGCACAAACACACAGACACTTACCTTAGCTGCACTGTAAAATGAACTGGAACAAGACTTTACCATTTTATCGTTGTTGTAATACATTATCTTCACACATCTATTCACACATATATAAACGCATGATAGTAATGCCATGAAACATGAAAAAATAAAATCATTAAATGAAATTAGACCCTTCGTAAATGAAATTAGACATTTAAAACAAAAATTACATTTTGAAAAGTTTTAATTATCAGAACAGAAAAGTAAATTTTCTAAAAAATTCTTCATAAGAACAAAATCAACTAAAATAAAAAGCTGTACTTAAGCATTAAATGACTCTGGATATAATTTCAACATCATTATCATTGTCAGAGGTGAGGTTTGTCCTGCATTTAACAGATTCACCACAATGTATTCATTTGCCAGTATTAATCAATATATGAAGTGTATGTATTTAGTAGCTCTGCATGTGAGATGCATGTATAGAGTACTGTATTATAATCTATGCACTACATGCATACAGTAGGCTACATTTATAATATCATGCTATGCTAATGAAGGATCTCTCTATCTATGAATTTATGTGATTCTGCAATAAAATAATAATCAATAAAAACTGCAATAAAATTTGATTATTTCTTTTAAACATTTTTTTTAACATGACACAGAGAGGCTGTGATTAAGCAATCCTCTAGGTGGCGGTGTTTATCCATATAACTATATGCTGTCTTTAATGCTGTCTAGATTAAGTAACCAAAATACTCTACACCAAACAATGACTATTGTTAATTACATTCAAAAGGTTCTTGCACATTTTTAAGGTGGTAAATTAATTAAATGTTATAAGTGTATGTGTAGAAACAATACATTTTTGCAGAAACCAAGGTGACCATGGTAAACGTGGGTGAAAGAAAGGAGTTGGATCTGGATCCAACTCCTCCCACTTTACATATCCCTTAAAGGAACACTCCACTTTTTTTGAAAATAGGCTCATTTTCCAACTCCACTAGAGTTAAACAGTTGAGTTTTACCGTTTTCGAATCCATTCAGCCGATCTCCGGTTCTGGTGGTACCACTTTTAGCATAGCTTAGCATAGTTCATTGAATCTGATTAGACCGTTAGCATCGCGCTTAAAAATGACCAAAGAGTTTTGATATTTTTCCTATTTAAAACTTGACTCTTCTGTAGTTAAATCGTGTACTAAGACCGACGGAAAATGAAAAGTTGCGATTTTCTAGGCTGATATGGCTAGGAACTATACTCTCATTCCGGCGTAATAATCAAGGAACTTTGCTGCCGTATCATGGCTGCAGCAGGCGCAATGATATTACGCAGCGTCTCTCACAAACGTCTCCATGGTTGCAAGGCACGTTCCCTGTGCAAGCAGGGGCTCACGGGCGCTGCGTAATATCATTGCACTGCTGCAGCCATGATACGGCAGCAAAGTTCCTTGATTATTACGCCGGAATGAGAGTATAGTTCCTAGCCATATCAGCCTAGAAAATCACAACTTTTTATTTTCCGTCGGTCTTAGTACACGATTTAACTACAGAAGAGTCAAGTTTGAAATAGGAAAAATATCAAAACTCTTTGGTAATTTTTAAGCGCGATGCTAACGGTCTAATCAGATTCAATGAACTATGCTAAGCTATGCTAAAAGTGGTACCGCCAGAACCGGAGATCGGCTGAATGGATTCGAAAACGGTAAAACTCAACTGTTTAACTCTAGGGGAGTTGGAAAATGAGCCTATTTTCAAAAAAAGTGGAGTGTTCCTTTAAATCTGAAGCGCGTGCTCCTGAAAGTGTGACACGTGCGAACAGCCAATCACACCGATCATGGAGAGCATCCGTTTGATTCACTTCTCGCGAGAGAGACACGCAATTCACTACTCTTCTGAAGATTAAAAGATCGTTATGAAAAATGTGGCGGTTAAAGTTTGAGAAGGCAAATGAAAGAAAATATCTGACTAACCAATGCATGTGAATCAAATAAATAGGCCTTATAATTTATCAGAAAGACCTCAAAATAATACATGTAAGCTTACCTGTTTTAAATGTATATATTAATGCATGTATTATATTTATTTTAATTTAAAAGCAAAGTTTATTCTATTTATTGTATTTATATTGTAAATTAATATATGAATTATACCAAAGACTATAGAATAACACAAGATGCGTCACTCTTATTGTCAGTGGCGGCTGGTGCAAAAAAATTTTGGTGGGGCACAAATTTTTTTTTTTTTTTAGAAATGCAGGAATGAATAGGCTAATTGTTAAATAATCATTTAACAAGTGATATAATAATGTATCATTACTAATCTAAAACATGGAAAATTCAGTATTTAAAGCATGCATAGGACTGGGATCTAAAAAAAAAAAAAAATCTGTATTTAATTAAAAAAAATATATATTTTTTTCACATCCTGCCCAATATTGTCCTAGAAACAATGTTCATATTGAAGACTATAAAAACAAACATGAATGCATGCGCGCGGCGGCGCTCGTTCGCGGAAGTTTGTGCTTGCTGAAGGCTCGTCCCGGCTCGTCCACGCCTGACTGCAAAATGGAAATATTTTCTCGACTTTCTAACATTTGCAGATGGAGAATATATCTGTGAAATGTAAATAATGCACTGAGAAAATTATTGGATGTCACTTCAGTTTAAAAAAAAATATTAAGAGGTATGTTAGTTTCCACCAATCGCTGCACAAGTTAAGGTTACGTATGATGACGAAAGCACGTTAGTGCGAGCCCTCCCGGAACCCATAGAGATTGCATTGCAGTGCCTGCAGTTCGAAAAAAAAGTTTTTTTGAATGGAAGTCTATGGGAGCAGTTGGGGCAAATCTCCGCCAGACTGAAATGCCCAAAAAGAGGCGGTACTCCACAGAGCGTGACTCGATGCTGATTGGACTATATCCAGAGTTGAATGTGATTGAAAAATCCGTCCCCTCACTTTGGTGGTGCGTCGCCCTATTGCCCTAATGAAGAAACCGCCCCTGCTTATTGTTTTGAATGGGAGAACAACGTGCAATATGGCAGAATAAGTCCCGGCTTCTAAATAAGAGCCAATCGGCGATTGGTAAAATCATCGCATCACTGCAGCGGCCATTAGAAGCTCCGGTTCCTATAGAAACAGTCAGACACACGTTTCCTATAGAGACGGGCACTTAAGACTGCGCATGTGCATTAGCTTGATCCAGCCTGACAAATACCGTTTTTTGTCATGATTTGAGCATTTAGAAACAAAATTTATGAGACAGTTATTGTCAGATTTCATTGAGATTTCATCTCAAACTAATCTTGAACTTACCTGGGTAGAAACTGAAACCGGCTTTGTGCAACAGGATTTAGGACTTACGCTCCACTTTTGTTGATGAGAGTGAACATTTGTAGTCAAAGTAAGATACTATTTTCATGTATATCTGATTTGTCTTAATATGCAGAGGCTGTGAATGTGCAGATCACTTTAGGAAGCCCCAAATCCCATCACACAATAATGGATCCTTATAAGCGTAATTTATAGATCTGCACTTTACTGGCAAAATCACTTGAGCTCTTACTACACATTCTGTAGAGATTTGTGTCCTAACCACATGCATCACTCTATAATTTGGAGAGTACAATGCTTCAGTCCGCAAAACCCTGCATTGTATATTCTCCTATTTATATATACACTTTACAATAAGGTTTCAATTGTTAACATTAGTTAACTACAATATTTAACATTAACAGTGAACAATACTTCTAAAGCATTTATTAATCTTAGTAAATGTTAATTTCAGCATTTATTAATAAATTATTAAGATCAAAAGTTGTATTTGTTAACATTAGTCAATTCACTGTGAACTAATACGAACATGGATATTTTAACTAGAAATAACAAAGGCTAATTGTCATGTTTGAGTTTTGTTCATGTTTAGAGTCTGTGTTTGGAGGCTATTCCAGAAAGCAAGGTTAACTTAACGTCACCTTGAACTCTTGGTTGATTAACCCAAACCATGCTTACTCGAGGTATGCTGGTTTCAAAAACGCGTTCATGAGTAAATTCAGCCAAACCAGAATATGTTCCTGGTTAACACACAAGACATTCTCAACAAAGTGACGAATCAGTGATTCACCATGTAAACAGACGCTAAGAAAAAGCGTGCCATTCTACTTCCTCCTTTTTTTGTTTAATGGCGATTTAGCCTACTTACTTAGCAGACATCACCACCTATTTGGTGGTTGTGCAATCATTTTTTTCAATCTTTTTATTTAATTAGTATTCTTTATTCACTGAGAATAAGAATTATATTGTATGTTTGATGATAATTATTTAATAAGATCACAAAAAGGAAAACAAAAATTGAATGCAGATTCAATGCAGATGTGTGAGATGACGATAAGATAATATAAGATAATATTAGAAATTAGAATTGAATAACATTTAAATAATACCTTGTATTATTAATATATATATTATTTAACAAATTTATACTATATTAATTATAACACGCAGATTACCTCAGTAAAAACCTGGAGCTGGATGTTATGTTCTCAGGTTATGTTCAGAGAGTAAGTTGCTATGGCTACTACATACCCTGAAAGTTACCTCCGTTTCTCGAACCAAACGTTGAAGTTATCTGCTTACTTATTCTTAAACATACCTGGGTATGTCACATAACCTGCTTTCGGAATATCCCCCAGTTCATGTCTGAGAGGCCATTTTGGCCAGTCATTTACATGACAACGGCGTTTGGGTGCCTGAAAACGCAAACATTTGAAAACAGTCAATTAAAGGTGCCCTAGAATTAAAAATTGAATTTATCTTGGCATAGTTAAATAACAAGAGTTCAGTACATGGAAATGACATACAGTGAGTCTCAAACTCCATGTTTTTCCTCCTTCTTATATAAATCTCATTTGTTTAAAAGACCTCAGAAGAACAGGCGAATCTCAACATAACACCGACTGTTACGTAACAGTCGGGGTGTACGCCCCCAATATTTGCATATGCCAGCCCATGATCGAGGCATTGCACAAGGGCAGCCAGTATTAACGTCTAGATCTGTGCACAGCTGAATCGTCAGACTAGGTAAGCAAGCAAGGACAACAGCGAAAAATGGCAGATGGAGCAATAATAACTGACATGATCCATGATAACATGATATTTTAGTGATATTTGTAAATTGTCTATCTAAATGTTTCGTTAGCATGTTGCTAATGTACTGTTAAATGTGGTTAAAGTTACCATCGTTTCTTACTGTATTCACAGAGACAAGAGAGCCGTCGCTATTTACATTTTTAAACACTTGCAGTCTGTATAATGAACAAACACAACTTCATTCTTTATAAATCCCTCCAACAGTGTGTAATGTTAGCTTCAGCCATGGAGCAAAACCTCAAACTCATTCAGAATCAAATGTAAACATCCAAATAAATACAATACTCACATAATCCGACGTATGCATGCAGTATGCATACAAACACTTTGTAAAGATCCATTTTGAGGGTTATATTAGCTGCGTGAACTGCACTGTTTAAGGCAAGCGCGAGCTCCGGGGGCGGAGAGGGGGACACCTTAGACTTATATTACATCTTGTAAAAAAATGTTCGATGGCACCTTTAAACATTAGGGAGATATTCAGGGGACACCTTAAACTTATATTACATCTTGTAAAAAAAGTTCGATGGCACCTTTAAGCATTAGGGAGATACAGCCTTAAGTCTATTTTCGCATGCACTACGTAAATTTGTTTCTGCATTTTACGACAAATCGACTTTAATTCCATAACTGAATTCCAACGGCCTAGGAGGAGTTCAAAAGTAGGTTTTTCAGAAAATTCAAAATGACAGAAGAATGTTCATGACGAAAAATGACGTCATAGGGTGCAATTGAATCATCTTGAGCCAAAAAGAATTTGGTTTCTAGCCACTACGGTTCAAAACTTATTAGCATAAACGTTAGTGAAACTTTGGACAGGTAGTGGCACTATAGGGATTGAGCTAGAGACTCCAAATTTGCTATGGTGACAGTTCCAACTGCCCTCTATCAGTGTGCCAAATTTTACAACTTTTTACCAAACGGTTCTATGGGCTGCCATAGACTCCCAGAGCGGAAGAATAAGAAGAAGAAGAACGCCAATGATTTCAATAGCTGCATACGCACCTTCAGTGCTTGACCACTAATGAAAGCTGCACTTAAGCATTAAATGACTCTGGATATAATTATCATCATCAGAGGTGAGGTCCATCCTGCATTTAACAGATTCACCACAATGTATTCATTTGCCGGTTTTAATCAATATATGAACTGCATGTATAGTGGCTCTGCATGTGAGATGCATGTATAGATTACTGTATTATATTCTTTAACTACAAATATATATAGTAGGCTAGATTTATAATATTATGCTGTGCTAATGAAGGATCTATCTATCTATCTATCTATCTTTGAATTTGATAACACTTGATCGTTTCTTTCTTTTTTAAATTTTCTAAATTTTCTACATTTTTAACATGACACAGACGCTGTGATTAAGTAATCCTCTAGGTGGCGGTGTTCATCCATATGTCTACCCAACGCATAGCCTACTACACCACAACTGGCAAACTACATATGCTGTATTTAATGCTGTCTAGATCAAGTAACCAAAATACTAAAATACCCCAAACAATGACTAGTCCATTGTTATTTACATTCAAAAGCCTCTTACACATTTTGAAGGCGACAGTGATAGAAACTATATCTATAGATATTTTGACTGCAGTAACAATAGGTCTATCAAGTGATTCATTGTAAGGAATTCACTTACCCTACCTTCTTAGTAGACTGTCATCACTTCTCCTACTGATACTAGGCCTACATAAATTCTTAATAGTCTTTGAACTGTCGAAGTACTAGCCTACTTTACGTGATGTTTTTAAAGATTTCTGGCGAGCGTGCTGTGTGAGGAGAAAAGAAGTAATCGCTTAACTTTTGTGTAGCTACTCGTCTTAGTGATACTTGGTCGTCGTATTAATCACCTCAGCAGCTGACGGCGCGGATGTTGTTCTTTTTTAACGGTATCGCCTCACATATGACACAGCGGAATGGTTAGTTCCCATCATAGACTGTAAAAAAGGTTCCCATTCATAAAGGGGAAGAGCGAATTTGGTTTTGTTTTCATGTACACTGGAATTATGCATGCAGCATGTAACTGAGGAATATATACATAATATTTAAAACTGCCCACAAAATACCTGTGTAAATGCATTGCTTGTGCGAACTCCTGAAGGGCGTATCCCAGGTCATATGACTGCGTTGGACGGAGCTCCGCACCTGTCTATAAAGAGCTGATTCTGTTGACATTCAGGACGAAAACAGTCAAGCTCAACTAATTACAGTCGTTCCAGTCAATTTCGCAGGAATAATGGCTCTCCGATTGATCTGGATTTACGCTGTGCTTCTGTTAGACAGCGTGAACGTGTCTAGTCAAAGTAAGAATTTGTTTACTTGTTTAAATTGACAGAGAATTGTCTCAGCCCAACCCAATACGTTTATATTGACTACGAAAACGTTTTATTTGATTATTTCCTATTGAGAACCACTTATAAATGTTACAAATGTAAAGGGTTATATTGAGATTTACTTTTTGATTCGTCTAAAAATAATAATTATATAAATATATTTTTATATATAAAATAAAAAGGACCATGCAGTTAGGTATTTGATTTCACATTGTTTAAACCTGCCTCACCTACAAAGTATATGCCTGAGGATTATAATGCATGTTTTCTGTTGCAATATTTAGCCTTTGCTATGAGTAGGCTAATAATAGTGTTGAACACAACAGTCATTTTGTTCCTTTACAGTAGACAGATTTCATAACTTACATGCTGATGCAGACTGTAATGAGTATCTATCTGTCTATCTATCTAGATCTAGATTCTAACAGAGGCTTTACTGGTGTTGAAACTAAGGAGGGTGTTGCAGTGACAGACACTGCTCTTGATGTACTGAACAGCAAGCTTACCCAGATCTTCTTCCCAGTGGTCTACATCATCGTCTTCATTGTGGGCCTGCCAGCCAATGCTATGGCCATCTGGGTGTTCCTCTTTAGGACGAAGAAGAAACATCCCTCATCCATTTTCATGGCCAACCTTGCACTGGCGGACCTGTTGTTCGTAATCTTGATTCCTCTTAAGATCGCGTACCATTTTAACGGGAATCACTGGATCTTCGGAGAAGCCATGTGCAAAGTGCTGGTGGGATTTTTCTATGGGAACATGTATTGTTCAACTGCTTTCATTATGTGTATTAGTGTCCAGAGGTTGGGCCATAGTACATCCTCTTTCCCAGCAGAAAAGGAACAACAAATTGGCGGCGGGTGTGTCTGTGTGTGTGTGGCTGGTTGTGTGGGTTATTACGGTACCTCTCTATCTTTATGACCAGACTGTGAAGGTCACCAACCTTGATATTGTCACCTGCCATGATGTCACACGTCCTAGCCAATCACGCTACCCTTCTATCTACTTCCTGATTATGGGAGTTGTGGGATTCGTAGTTCCCTGCATAGTATGTATAGTGGCGAATGTGCAGATGCTGCGTTCCTTGAAGAGCTCAATGACAGACGATAACATCGTTCAGAAGCGGAGGAAGGCTGTCATCCTCATTGTCACAGTGCTGGTGATGTTCTTGGTGTGTTTCACCCCCAGTAACATCATGGTTATGGTGCATTACTCCTTGCTCTTTGCCGGAGTACAGGAAAGCGGTTACGGCTTCTACATTACCACGCTATGCCTGGCCAGCCTGAACAGCTGCGTCGACCCCTTTGTATATTATTTCATCTCGGATGAGTTCAGAGAACATGTCAGAAACACGTTTCGTTGTCGCAGCGAGCGCACTGCACAGCGGATGCGAGTTTCCTTCAGCGCACTGAAGTATTCAAAGAAAAACAGTACCTACACGTCAGACTCTGGAAACACGCAGAGTACTTCCTACTAAGAATGATGTTCGACAACTATAAACTGTTTTTAAAATCTGTCATATGCTCTACAACAGTGGTTCCCAACCACATTCCTGGAGTACCCCCAACACTGCACATTTTCCATGTCTCCTTTGTCTGACACACCCATTTCTGGTCTTGGAGTCTCTGCTAATGAATTGATGACTTGATTCAGGTGTGCTTGATCAAGGAGACATGCAAAATGTGCAGTGTTGGGGGTACTCCAGGAATGTGGTTGGGAACCACTGCTCTACAATACCTCTTGAATACTATAGGAGCTCTTGTTATTTTATTATAAAATGTTGTAAGGGCTGAAGGAACAAGCTTCTGAAACATGCACTGAGTTAATATATAAACTAAATGAAATTTCGCCCATATCTAAAAATCTTAGGCTCTTAAAGGAAACCCATAAAGGTTTCAAACCAGCATTTCTTGGAACTCCAAATTGCCCTCCTGTTTGATGACATAGTCACCATAGAGATGTTGAAGTGTTTGCCATTGTGTCACAAGATACAGGTTGCCTTAAATTGAGATTGGAGGCCTGGAATTTTGTGCTTTTTGTTTTGTCTGTCTGTGTTAATGGGATTTCTCAGAATCTTCTCTGAAATTACCTTTAATCCAGTTCTGTGAAAGTAGAGTAGTTGACTGAATGTCTGAAGCTGTGTTAGATTTTGAGCACCTGTTACAGAAATCATTTTGCATTTATTCCTATTTACATGCTGTAGACGTGTGTAGAAGGAGCACTGAAAGACTGTGTTCTGCCAATCACACCATAAGCGACCAATTTTAGATGTGTGAATGTATAACCAGCAGGAATAACCTCATTCTGATTTGCTCTAAAGCACTAAATGCTGAAGTGGTAGCACCATTCACCATGCATGATTGTGTAGACACTGTTTTCTTGTAGACATTTTCCTGTCTCTTGCACACTCATGCCCCCACTTGATTTCAAAGCACATCTATGGTTTAATGTTGTGATGAGTGTATTTTGTATTTGTTTTTTTTGTTTTTTTTTTAAGAATTGTCTGAATGTATTTATCAATAAATTTGTCTTTCCATGTTCCTTATGATTTGCTCTGTATGTGTTGGTCTTGTCCTCTAAACAAGACAAACAGGAGGTAGAATATGGCCAAAGTCCACAGAGCAACTTTTTATTTGACGAGTCAAATCATTAATTCTGTTTGCAGTTGTTTGACACACACACACACGCACACGAACGCACACCGGTTCATTTATTTACCTTTCATTGATTTTTGAGACATAGAGAAAAAGCAAGATATAAGCACAAAAAATTGTGGCAAGAATTTTTTTTAGAATAAACCATTCAAAGAAATTATATTAGTAATGGTGTTTGAACATAAGATAGAGAATAAAGCACAATTACCTAAAATGACAAAACTACAAAAATCCAGAGCCTCTGTGACCTTGATGAAATCATAGTTGGTGAAATATGGAGGATAAAAAGGAAAAAGGACCTTCAGGATAAAGGATTTATTGATATATATTATAATTATCTGATGTATCAGTTGTGCAACTTTATCAAAGAGGTATAGCCATTTTATTTTTTTTAAATGTCAGTAGTGTTTGTCTCATATTTACTAATGATTTTCTGAAGATTAATATATTGTTTTGAGTTATGTTCAGTGTTATTTTAATATTTATTTATATATATGTTATAAGTTTATATGCTTTCATATCCTTTCAAGTTTTTGTTTTGATTTCTATTAGGTTTTTAAATTATTTCTTTATAGGTTTATTTTTCAGATTTTTTTAGTAGTATTAGGCTAGTTAAGTTAACCAAGTTAAACTTAATCAATTAGTTGACAAGGCACCATTTCTAAGTTTCAGGTTTTCTTTTAATATTTATGTTTTATTTTATTTTATTTCAGCTTTATTTCAATGTAATTGTTTTTTGAAATTTAATTGTCTACACTTTAGTTTTGGTTTTAGGTAACAATTAACAATGCACTTTGTGATCTTAGAACAAGGTAGTGATAATGTAATGTCATTTTGATCAAATAAGGATAACCATACAGTGACTCTATTGTGTATTGACTCTTACTGTATTGTGTATTGTTGCCCCTTATTGTGTAGCATATACTCTTATTTTAATGTCTTTGTATTTTATTGTTTATTATGCCCTTCTGCCCCATCGTTCTTCAGAGGAATGAGCAATATAAGAATTTCATTGTCCTATAACGTACCGATGACAATAAAGAATATCTTGAATCTTGAAAGAATATGTTGTTAAGAATGTTGCTGTCTAAGTTAGGCTACTTAAAAAAAAACGAAGGGCACGAAAATACCCTTTAAACAGTAGCCTACTATTAGTGTTAATACAGAAAAATGAATGGTTTCGATATGACCTATATACAGTCTCAGTCTCTCTCCTCCCACGCGCAGCTCATGCTGTTGATTTTTCATCAAGATCAAATCTCGAAACTCACGCGCTTACAGGATCTGACCGAAATGCGTCATGCGTGTGACGTCACGCAGGTAAGAAAACTCGACGCGCTTTGATTCCTCAGAGAGTTAAGGTGTGTCCTTCATTCTTTCAGGTCGACTAAAAACATTTCGCGGAGAGGAAAAGCTCATACACCGCTTCAAGAGACAGACTGCTATCCAACTTAGGAAACAACTAAAAGTTTGAAAAACACGGATTATGGCTGTCACCGCGACTTACCGGATCTTGTTTTTTTCCGCATTTATGGTTTTTGCGTGGGCGGAGGCAGAGCCAGGTGAGTCGCTTTAAACTCTAATTTAAATTCGTCCGTATTTTTAATTTACTTGTTTTTCTGATGCACTTTTGTTTGTAATTCACTCTTTTAAATATGAATCAATGTGTTTTGTTTCAGCTAAAGGCAGAGGACGAGGTTTACCAGTCGTGTGGGATCCAGATACAGGCAAATTATTCACTGAGCAGGTCGTCACAGATACACTAAAGAGCAGTCTCACAACCGTCTTCCTGCCAATTATTTACATAATCGTTTTTGCATTGGGGTTGCCAAGCAATGCAATGGCGATATGGGTCTTGCTGTTCAGGTCGAAGAAACTTCACCCTGCTGCCATTTACATGGGAAACTTGGCGCTGGCTGACCTAATGTTTGTTATCTGGACGCCTCTCAAGATCGCTTACCATTTAAAAGGAAATAATTGGACTTTCGGAGAAGGGATGTGCAAAGTGTTGGTGGGTTTCTTCTACGGCAACATGTACTGCTCCATCCTCTTCATCACTTGTTTAAGCATCCAACGGTACTGGGTCTGCGCTCACCCGCTCTCCCAGCAGAGGAAAAACAACAAGTTTGCTATCATCGTGTCAGTGTGTATCTGGATCTTCATTGGGGTCAGCACTACACCTTTGTACCTCTACAAACAAACAGTTGAACTCTCAGACCTCAACATCACCACCTGCCATGATGTCAACGTTATCAGTCTGGAGAACTTCAAGTCGGGCAACATGTTCCTGGACGTTCAGCTGCCCTATTACTATTTCATGGTGATGGCAGGTCTTGTGTTCTTCATCCCAATGTTGATCATCATAGCAGCTTACATTCTTCTCCTTCGCTCGCTTGGGAACTCTACAATCGAGGGCAGTGCCGGAAAAAAACCGCCAACGAGCTGTGGTCCTCATTGTCACTGTGCTCATAACGTTCCTGGTCTGCTTCATCCCCAGTAATGTGATGTTGGTGGTGCACTATTCTCTCCTGCGAAATAATTTGTTCAATAACGGCTACGGCTTCTACATCACCACGCTGTGCCTGGCCAGCCTCAACAGCTGCTTGGACCCTTTCATCTACTATTATGTCTCAGAAGAGTTCAGGGAGCACGTCAAAAACACGCTGCTGTGCCGCAGCAGTCGTACAGTGGAGAGGATGAGGGTGTCTTTCAGATCGATGAAGTACTCTAAAAGCACCAACACGTATACTTCCAGCAAAACAGAGAGCAGCACCTGTTGAGAGCAGATGGACATGGACCATGATGGACAAGAGTTTGTGTATTAAGTGGCAGCACTGTGGATTTTACTTCACATTCATGCTCCGTGTTTCTTCACTGAATAACATTTGAAACTGTCAGAAACCACATGAAGCTGTTTTTGAAGATATTTTTTCAGCTGTGATACCTTTGTAAACCCAAAGCTGAAGGAGCCACAAAGAGTTTGAACCTGATTCTGCATCACATGACTGCAATGTTCAGTCTAAAGCTCAGGGCCGTGAAGCCAAAGCAGACTCGTAAAACTTGAAGAGAAGCATCCGAGCCAGGTTTTTCTGTTGTTACATTTGATATTGTTCAGATGGGCATGGCGAAATGATATTTAATGTGAATTTGTCAGCCCGTGATGGGTTAAATATATGCTTTAAAATTTAAGTATGTTTTAACTTTTTTCTACTGCATCAAACCTGATTAGCAACAATCTTTAGTTAGTCAAAATGAATATTTTTTTTATACCTCACTGTATTATATAGCCATAATTAGGTCAACCGCTATACTTGTGTGTGTGTGTGTGATGCACATTTGAATGTTATGTTCCTAAATTCATACATACATTTTTAACAGTTTAAAACAAAACGGCTGTATCTCTGGTACCAAACCTTTATTATATCTATAAAGGGAACCAAACTCTAGAATTCTGTGTTATGTGTCATATCTCAGGTGAAAAAGAAGTACATTTCTATAATATACTTAAAGTGCTCTATTTTCGTGCACTAGTTTTGTACTTAATATACTAAAAATTCTTCTTTAGTACTTCTTAAGAACATCTAAGTGTACTCAACTGTGCTATTTCGAGACAGTATGAAATAAGAACTAAAATGTGCTTTTAATATACTATCTCTGTATTTAAAAAATGTATTTATAAACTACTTATAGTATGTTTGAACCCATAGTGTACTACAAGTGGTAGCTAAATATATTTTTTAAATACAGAGATAGTATATTAAAAGCACATTTTAGTTCATATTTCATGGTGTCTCAAAATGGCACAGTTGAGTACACTAAGATGTTCTTAAGATTATATTAAGAAGTACTAAATAAGAATTTTTAGTATATTAAGTACAAAATTAGTGTGCAAAAATAGAACACTTTAAATGCATTATAAAAGTGTACTTTTTTCACCTGGGATCATATATCACAATCCTTTTTTTAATCAGACATCACTGATCTCTTCCCAGAAAATGTAGCTATTAAAACATGTATCCCGCTATACCCCTCTAGGCAAAATGCCTTTTTAAATAAATGTTTTGCTTTGAGCTGAATCGTTCACTTCCTATGAATAATTGAATCGTTTTCCATAACTGTGTTCCTTAGTCACCTGTGGAATATGTCTATAGGTGAGTCATGTTGTTGCTAGAAACTGACAAATGTCATCATCACAAACTATGAAACTTGCCAACAATGTGACATAAGACTTCATGACGGTATCTTTGAGGCTACAAAATGTTAATGTTCAACACTTTTAGTAACTGTTTTGGGGAGACAAAATTGCTTTGGATAAAACATCATCTAATTACAGGTAAAACCATTTACACAATGATACACAAATTAGTTAATGAATAACACTTTTAAATGTGCAGGTCTATGCAGTTTTGATTATGAGCATGTTTCATATCGAAAAATCTCTCTTTGATGGCACATCTCACTGTATCTGTGAAACTACTGCTCTTGTGAATTCACACTGTGCTCCTTTGATTAGAGATAGAACAACACTGTCCACTCCCTGGTTTAGCAAATATTTAGCATTCCACTAACAATTCTGTCTGTGTCTATAGAAACCCTCTAAACCTGTTCAACTAGCTATAGTTCAACTGAACTTGACTTCAGGTTAGGGTTACTGTTTTTTTAAGGGAGGGAAGTGACTTTTTGGACAAAACAACTGAAATAGAATTTATTTTTTTAAAGATTTTTTTCTTTCTTTTTACATTTTCATCATCTACCAGGTGAAATGTATGAGTCAAATTTCTTAAAAAAAAATTCTAGCACACTTCTGCTCAGCAAGCAGTTATTACTTATTAATTTCTGCACTTCATGCAAGTGAAGCCAGCTACTATAATGAATACTGATTAACTACTTTATTGGCTTGAGTTGACTTCTACTTATAAAAGCCCATTTATAGTAAAAAAACACAATTTCACAATTTCTTTCTTTTCATTGTAAATTTAATGTACTGTTCAAAAGTTTGGGGACGGTAAGATTTTTACGCTCACCAAGGCAGCATTTATGTGACCAGAAATACAGTAAAAAACAGTAATATTATTAAATATTGTTGCAATTTCAAATAACTTATGTATTGTGAAATATTTTAAAATGTAATTTATTCCTGTGATCAAAGCTGAATATTTAACATCATTACTCCAGTCTTCAGTGTCACATGATCCCTCAGATATCATTTTAATATGTTGATTTGCTGCTCAAGATACATTTATGATTTTTATCTTTGTTGAAAAAAGTTGTGCTACATTTTTTTCAGGATTCTTTGATAAATATAAAGTTCCAAATACATCATTATTTTGGAATAGAAATCTTTTGTAACATTATAAATGTGTTTACTGTTGCTTTTGATCAATTTAATGCATCCTTTCTGAATAAAAGTTTTTTTGTTTTTTGTTTTTCAAAAAAACATTTTACTGTCCCCAAACTTTTGAATGTTATGTCTTATATGATATCTTACAATGACTTTATATCTCACAAATGTCATTTTGTTTCCCTAATTGTGACTTTATATCTTTTCATGCAAATGTAACAGAGCTCAGCGTAAATGAGTACACCCCCTTTGAAAAGTAACAATATCTCAATGAACAAAAACAATTTCCAAAATGTTGACAAGACTAAGTTTAATATAACATCTGTTTAACTTATAACATGAAAGTAAGGTTAATAAAATAACTTCGATTACACATTTTTCAGTTTTACTCAAATTAGGGTGATGCAAAAATGAGTACACCCCACAACAAAAACTACTAGATCTAGTACTTTGTATGGCCTCCATGATTTTTAATGACAGCACCAAGTCTTCTAGGAATGGAATGAACAAGTTGGCAACATTTTGCAACATCTATCTTTTTCCATTCTTCAAGAATGACCTCTTTTAGAGACTGGATGCTGGATGGAGAGTGAAGCTCAACTTGTCTCTTCAGAATTTCCCATAGGTGTTCGATTGGGTTCAGATCAGGAGCCACTGAATCACTTTCACCCTGTTCTTCTTCAGAAATCCAACAGTGGCCTTAGATGTGTGTTTATGATCATTGTCATGTTGGAGAAGTGCATTACGACCAAGGGCACAGAGTGATGGTAGCATCTTCTCTTTCAGTATAGAGCAGTACATCTGTGAATTCATGATCACTCATGCACTCATGCAGCCCCACATAAGGACACTGCCGCCACCACCATGTTTCACTGTAGGCACCATGCAATTTTCTTTGTATTCCTCACCTTTGCGATGCCATCCAGTTTTGAAGCCATCAGTTCCAAAAACATTATCTTGGTCTCATCACTCCAGAGTATAGAGTCCCAGTAGTCTTCATCTTTGTCAGCATGGGCCCTGGCAAACTCTAGGCAGGCTTTTTTGTGCCTGGGCTTTGGAGAGTCTTCTTTCGTGGACGGCACCCACGCATGCCATTCCTCTGCCGTGTACGCCAGATTGTGTCATGGGAAATAGTCACCCCAGTTTGGCTTTCTACTTCTTTAGATAACTGCAGTGAACTTGCATGCCAATTTTCTTCAACCCGTCTCATCAAAAGACGCTCCTGTCGAGGTGTTAACTTCCGTGGACGACCTGGACGTCTCTGTGAGATGGTTGCAGTTCCATCTTTTTTACATTTTTGTACACCTTTTGCTACAGTATTTTGACTGATAAGTAAAGCTTTGCTGATCTTCTTGTAGCCTTCACCTTTCTGGTGTAAAAAATTACTTTCTTTCTCAGGTCTTGTGACATTTCTCTTTCATGTGGTGCCATTGCTGACAGCATGAAATTGGAAGGGGTTTTAACACCCTTTTATAGTCAACTGTCTGCTGGACACCTGTGTAATGAATAATTAGACTCGCCTGTGGTCTTGTCAACATTTTGGAAATTGTTTTTGTGTTCATTGAGATATTGTTTAAAATGTTACTTTTCAAAGGGGTGTACTCATTTACGCTGAGCATTGTATTTCTTGTTTTCAAATGTATCTCACCATTACCTTTTTACTCTTCTTAACTGTACTTCCATATCTATCAGCCCCTCAGGTCGCATCGATTGATGGAAGAATTGAAAGTGCACATTCATCTCACTCATTTACACTTCCCTCAGTCTCAGGTGACTATTGTGTTTGGTCAGTCAGATATATGTAGCCTCCAGGCTGGGCTGTGACCAACCACAGTCTCAAATAAGATACACAAACTCTCTCTCTTCCTCCCGCTCACTCCTTTTCTCACGCTGTCTCAGTCTCTGATGATCCAATTTCACACGAGCAGATTCTTGATTCTTGACTTCACAGCTTTCTGACCATTTCTAGATGTGTTTGTCTTTTGATGTTGCTATGGATACAGCACTGGTCTTGTTCATGCCATTTAGGTTGCAGTTTCTCACTGGCATCATTGGAATAATTATTAGACTGTGTGATAGAAGGATGCATTTGCATGTAAGTGTTTTTGTAGTGTGGATGAAGATGTAGATTTAATGTAGATTTAATAATATAGGCCTATTATGCAAATTTGTCTAAATTTAACAATGGGCCATGATTTAATTTTTTCCCCATTTTTGGCTTTAGTTTGAAGAGAATCATTCTAATGGGTTTAGATTTTTACAGAAAATTTGAGTTGTTTTGCCAATGTAGAACCTGCCCTCTATAGACATAGAATATGAATGAATATGTAGAATAGCCCTGTCTTTATGATATTCTGGTCTGTAGACACAGCATGCCCTTCCTTCAGTGTAAATTTATGAGATTGTTTTCACCCATTTTATCATCAACCAGATGAAAACGTAAATCGGATGTCTAAAGGCCAAACTTCACTTTTTACGCGTACGCTTAGGTCAGCGTACAGTGCGCGTGACGCGAATTTCGTCATCAGAAGAGTACGCGCACCGCCGGATTTTGTCGCACGTGCGCAATAATTAGTTTATCCACAAGGTGGCAACCGTGTCCTGGGGGCGTCGATTCACAAGGTAGTCAAAGAAAAACAAGCTACAGCGACAATGAAGGCCTATATAGATGAGAGTTTGTGCGAAGAGGTTAGAAAGTACCCTCATTTGTACAACTCTAGCAATGTTTACATGGCTTGTAACTCGTGGCGAGAAATTGCTCAAAACTGCGCATGCGTCGAACGTCTGCGTACACGTACGAGTCAAGTGAAGTATACTTTGCAAGGCTATGCGTTTGACCGTGCGTAAAAAAAAACGAAGTATACCCAAGGCTTTAGGAAAGTAATAGCAAACATTTCCTCAAAAAGCAACACAATTTGAAGTAATTTATGTCAGTACAAAGCAGGATGCAAGTTTAATACTTATAGGTTTAGATGTTTGTTCAAATCTCTAACTTGAAGTATGAGTAATAGTGACACTTGCCTTAGCAAATGCTACTTTTAGGTTTTCCTGTACAGATATTTTAAGGTAAAAAGCAAACATCTACAGCTCTTTTAAAAGACAGAAAGATTGTGAACTTTGGCCTTTTCTGTTTATAAGAGACCAGCAGTGTTTAAAGCGAGCGAAGTTCCTATTGCATAACACTGACAGCACAGAGAGGAAGACGTTATTTATCTTTCTCTCATCTCTCCCTCTCTCTTTCTTTGTCTCTGCACTCTCTCTTTCCAGCTTCGCTGTGTCTAACAACCTGTTATTCAGCTTTGCATTTTCCATGGAAGAACAGAGTTCAGAGGTAAATAAACTAGAGTGAGAGAAAACGAATCTTTGATGGACAGATATATGTCATAACCTGTGAGTTAAAGGATTAGTCCACTTTTAAATAAAAATTTTCCTTATAATTTCCTCACCCCCATGTCATCTAAGATGTCCTGTCTTTCTTTCTTCAGTCGAAAAGAAATTAAGGTCGCATGTGCTTAGGAAGGCGTAGGACATACAGCGTAAGCTTTTTGAAGAATGCGGACAGCGGAAGCCCGTGCAAGACGATAATTTGTGTTGATAAAGCATATACAGTTGTTTGTTTTTTTTTAAATGACCGATCGTTTTGCTAGATAAGACCCGTATTCCTCGTCTGGTATCGTTTAAAGCCCTTTGAAGCTGCACTGAAACTGTAATTTTGACCTTCAACCGTCTGGAGGCCATTGAAGTCCACTATATGAGAATATGAATGTTTTCATCAAAAACCTTAATTTCTTTTCGAATGATGAAAGAAAGACATTAACATCTTGGATGACATTGGGGTGAGTAAATTATCAGGAAAGTTTTATTTAAAAGTGAACTAATCCTTTAATGAGTGTTAGTGAGTCAGATTTGACTGTAGGAAGTAAGTATTGACATTTCGGATCATTTCCTGACTGATTTAAATGGGAGAAACTATTGAAATGTATGTGGTTTTGTGCAAACAACACAAAATAGTCTCAACATCTCTCAGTTGGCTGTTCGAACACGTACAGACTACGCCGACACCTGCTATTTAAGATTCAGGGTCATTTCTCAACGCACAATCATGGATTCTTTCACAGCTGTGTGTGTTGGGGTCTTGAATCTTTTATGGGTGTGTGTTGGCCTATATTTTAAAAATAGGACCAGTCTGCGAATGTCTTTGTGTCTTGTGTATTATAAACACAGCAACTGGTCAAACCGGTTCAGCTGAGCATGTTGAAGCAGGTTTGTTGTTGGTCAGTGAGAGAATTCACATTTCACACACTCTCTTTCTCCTAATCTCCTGAGATTCATACAGTTGATTTGTTTGACAAACTTTCCTTAAAGGGTTAGTTCACCCAAAAAATGAAAATTCTGTCATTAATTACTCGCCCTCATGTCGTTCCACACCCGTAAGACCTATATACAATAATATATATATATATATATACAACAATACAATCGAATTATACAATAGTTATTATTTAGGTAGATATTTAAATTATTATCATAATTAGATATCTTTGCACTGAACACAGAAGAGACGAGAATTATTTCTGGCATCTGAAGCCCAAATATCACTGCATGTCCTTTGCTTTGTATAATAATAACTTATACAGCTACATTTGAAAGAAGAAAGAAAAAACTCTTGACGTGCTCGCACTCATAACTGCTTTGCAATTTAAATAATATTTATGAAAAATGTAGTGAAATTTAAAGAATATAAAGCATTATTCAGCAAAAAAGAATGAAATAAATAAAAGCACAAGATGTTGGAAAGTATGTATAAGGTGTTGTTTATAATTACTGCTAAAGCATATAATAGCACCAATTAAATCAATAAAAACATTTATGAGGAAAAATATTAACTATAAGTAAACTTACACTTATTCTAAGTTATTTCCACTATTGTTTGTTGTTGCCATATGGCAACATATCATAACGTACCTTAAAATAATATTTTTTCCAATTTTTTTTCTTTTTACAGCACTTCAAGTTAAGCCATACTAAGAAAAGAAAAAGAGTCAAATATTTTTTCTATAGGTCTATCATAATGCGTGCGGTAGAGGGTTAAAGCTTTGAATTGCTAGGAAAAGCACTCGAAAACATTAGACCATTTCTGCCACAAGTTATTTCTGATAGTGTTAGTGGCACAATGTTTCTCATGGTTTCCTGATTGCACAGCGCTGTGAAGGAAGCGCTTGAATTCACCGCTGAATTAATAACATCGCTGTGAAATCTTGTGAGAAGCATTTACCTTCATTGCAGAATTCTCTGGTAAACCTCAGATATCAGATCAAGCAGTTTCCATGTCGTCACTGTTTGATCTGATATCTGTGGTTTAACAGAGAACAGAGAATTAACAGAGAATTAACAGAGAATTCTGCGTAACGTAAATGTAACTAAGTAAATCTACCCACCTCTGGCAACGGAGGCCTCGCTGAGCCATCGGATTTCATCAAAAATATCTTAATTTGTGTTTTGAAGATGAACGAAGGTCTTACAGGTGTGTAACGACATGAGGGTGAGTAATTAATGACAGAACTAACCCTTTAATAAGCCTTTATCAGACCAGGTTCTGCTGTGCTCGAAATCATTCACA
Organism: Ancherythroculter nigrocauda; assembly: GCA_036281575.1. NCBI lineage: Eukaryota > Metazoa > Chordata > Actinopteri > Cypriniformes > Xenocyprididae > Ancherythroculter > Ancherythroculter nigrocauda. The sequence goes on from VTFQ01000017.1 coordinate 29,963,370, forward strand.
AATCTTTTGATAGTTCCACAACCTCTATTCACTTTTCACAAAATATTAGTTGTTTTCATGACTTTTGCAAGACATTGCACCATTTCATCATTCAACATGAAATGTTTTTTTTTACCTAACTGTGTATATAAAGTACAATGCAACTGGACAAATTACCTTAATATAATGTGGAATCATTTTAAATTTATTGAGGTTAAAATAGAGTAACAGTGTTTTGTACTATATTACAGTTATCTATAACTAAAAACAAAACCATAAAAATAATTTTTGTTACTTGAAAAAAAGAACATTAACTTAAATAAAATATATAAATAAATCTTTAAAAAACACAATTTCAGCTAGTTGCCAAGGCAATATTTCTTATTTTCATTTAGTTTAACTTGATGTACTAAAATAACTACAACTAAAACTGAAAAAAGAAAATAATAAAAGATAATAGACATTAAAAAAAAACAATAAAAAATGTCAAAAACACAACAAAATTACTAAAACCTTGAAATTAAAAATGAAACAAAAATATGAATATAAAAACTAATTCAAAATATCAATTAAAATTATAATAGTATCTCAATCATACTAAAACAACACTGATATGTACTCGATTTCTCAATTGTATCTTTTACTATGAATGACTACAATTATCTCTCAGTATTAGTCACGTTGATGGATGAGTATTGAACACAGCGACATCTACAGTACAGATCTGGTAAGTGCAGCACTTGATTTTTCATGTATGTGTTCAGTGGCTGTTCAGAATGGAGGACCAGTGTACTGCACAGTATATACTGTATACTACCTACTGTTTTTAAAATAATATGTAAAATATGCAATATTAAACAATATATTTCAAAAGGCAATATGCTGCATGGTTGTCCCATGACCAGTGTTGCATGGTTAATTTAGACGGTGTCTAGTTATCATCTTAGAAATAGTTAATTTGCATCCTTAATCCAGTTTTTGAGTAAAAATGTGCCACTATTGGCAGTCAAAGAGAGAGAGAGAGAGAGAACATTCAAGTCAAACACATTGCATTGTTGGAGTGTAGTGTGCTCTGCTGTTTGTTGCAAATTTTGGCAGATGTAGTAGGTCATATGGGTGTTGCATACAGAATATTTGCATAATGTAACATTTTACATTATACATTAGCCAATCATATTAGTGAACTGTGATGATTATTCTGAGATATAGACCAATTTTGTATTAAGAAGTGAGTTTATTTCTTGGTATTTTAATGTCAGTTTGGGTGATCAATGTCTCTCATTGTTCAATACAAATGTAAATGGAAGGTGAAAATGTTTCTGCTTATCATTTATAATAGATCATAGATTATTCTAACGAGCATGTAGGGGATTTATATCATGTCCTATCACTCAGATGTACACATTTAACCCATTTGTGTGTCTCAGTATTATCTTATCTCTCCTGCATAACTACTTGCTTAAAACACAGTCCACATTTTCTCCCAGTTTCCACATTCCTAAAGGACCCCTCTGTTGCAGTGCCAGAGGGGGAGGCGTCCACAACAGTGCCTGATGGGAAATGGTCCAGGGTTTCCTGTGCTGAGCTGCAGATAACAACTTACTGTTTAGAGAGCTCAGCCTGAGGTCTTCAGAGATACTGAGCTGCTGGACGAGAGCCAGGTACTGCTCAGCCTCGCATGCACAAACGCAGCAAAGCTCTGATTTTTATGTTTGTTTGTTTGTTTGGCCTCCTCCGAGCTAGTCAAAGGTTACAGATAGCACCTCCGCCCCCTTTGCTAAAGGTCTTCTGTTTTATATGACACTGCATGCTGGCATCTTAATGTGAAAAAATCAGAATCATATCTGAAATTGTTCAGTTCCTGGTGTCATAAGCCAACTTTATCTGAATTTCTCTCTTTCTCTCTCTCTCTCTCTCTCTATCTGTCTCTCTCTCTCTTTTAAAGCATGGGGAGCTATTCTCCATGTGCCAGAGGGATCAGTAGGAGGCTGAAAGAGAAGATGATTAATTAGCATTGCCTCTCCGCTTTGGCTGTAGACTGATCTCAGCCCAGATCCTCTGCGGGCTTCTCTTATGTAAAACTGTCGAATAACATAGTGTGGCATAGAACCGAACGATGGCAGAAAACAAACACTGCATGCTGTGGCGTATGTTCAGGCCGGTTGGACATCCATATCCCACATTTTTCTTATAGTACATAATTTTTGTAATCATTTACCTTCCCCTTTTGTCGTTTCAATCCATTAAAGTAGTCCATTCGACTCATACTCTATACTCAGTTTCCTGAAGCTTTCTGATAGCTTCGTAAGAGAAACAGACCAAAATTTAAAGAGACAGTTCTTATATTACTTACTTATCCTCATGTTATACCAAACCTGTTTGATTTTCTTTCTTCTGCAGAACATGATGAAAAATATTTTGTTTCAACAGTTTTTGTATGTGCAATTTGAATCTGACATTCTTCAAAGTATCTTCTTTTGTGAAAAATATCAAAATAACTTCTTATCATGATGACAGAATTTTTATTTTTGGACAAACTGTCCCTTTAAGCCTTATGCAGTTCTGAAATGTCTTTTACAGTAAACTTTCCATATCACGATCGGTCATGTGATATGCGAAAAACCAATAGCTTTTGGGCTCAGTGACGTCCATCCTGGCGTGAGATCTGATGGCTTAATTTTTTATCTGTTTCTTGTCTTGTCTTGTAATATGGTGCACAACTCTCATTTTATGGTGCTTTTTTGTCTTTTTTTACAGCTTGGCTAAATATCCTGGAAAAGCAGCTTGGGCATTCTATCGAACATCTCATGTTGTGCTTCACAAAAGAGAGAATATAATATGGACTGGGAATGACATGAAGGTGAGTAAATTCTGACAGAATTCTCATTTTTGGACAAACTGTCCCTTAAAGCCTTATGTAGTTCTGAAATGTCTTTTACAGACACATTTTTTTCAACTTTCCATATCACGATTGGTCATGTGACATGCGAGAACCAATAGCGTTTGGGCTCAGTGACGTCCATCCTGGCGTGGCTTAAAGGTGCCATCGAACGTTTTTTTACAAGATGTAATATAAGTCTAAGGTGTCCCCTGAATGTGTCTGTGAAGTTGCAGCTCAAAATACCCCATAGATTTTTTTTAATTAATTTTTTTAACTGCCTATTTTGAGGCATAATTAGAAATGCGCCGATTCAGGCTGCGGCCCCTTTAAATCACGCGCTCTCCGCCCCCTCCCGAGCTCTCGACTCTATCACTGCATAAACAAAGTTCACACAGCTAATATAACCCTCAAAATGGATCTTTACAAAGTGTTCGTCATGCATGCTGCATGCATACATCGGATTATGTGAGTATTGTATTTATTTGGATGTTTACATTTGATTCTGAATGAATTTGATAGTGCTTCGTGGCTAAAGCTAACATTACACACTGTTGGAGAGATTTATAAAGAATGAAGTTGTGTTTATGAATTATACAGACTGCAAGTGTTTAATAATGAAAATAGCGACGGCTCTTGTCTCTGTGAATACAGTAATAAACGATGGTAACTTTAACCACATTTAACAGTACATTAGCAACATGCTAACGAAACATTTAGAAAAACAATTTACAAATATCACTAAAAATATCATGTTATCATGGATCATGTCAGTTATTATTGCTCCATCTGCCATTTTTCGCTATTGTCCTTGCTTGCTTACCTAGTCTGATGATTCAGCTGTGCACAGATCCAGACGTTAATACTGGCTGCCCTTGTGTAATGCCTTGAACATGAGCTGGCATATGCAAATATTGGGGGCGTACACCCCTGACTGTTACGTAACAGTCGGTGTTATGTTGAGATTCGCCTGTTCTTCGGAGGTCTTTTAAACAAATGAGATTTATATAAGAAGGAGGAAACAATGGAGTTTGAGACTCACTGTATGTCATACCCATGTACTGAACTCTTGTTATTCAACTATGCCGAGGTAAATTCAATTTTCAATTCGATGGCACCTTTAATTTTTTTATCTGTTTCTTACACAAGTCTATCATATGGCTTCAAAAGTCTTGTAATATGGTGGACAACTCTCATTTATGGTGCTTTTTGTCTTTTTTTACAGCTTGGCTAAATAACCACCCACTGGAAGAGCAGCTTGGACGTTCTACCAAACATCTCATGTTGTGTTTCTCAAGAGAATATAATATGGACTGGGAATGACATGAAGGTGAGTAAATTCTGACAGAATTCTCATTTTAGGATGAACTGTCCCTTTAAGCCTTATGCAATTCTCAAGTGTCATTGACAGTCGCAACTTGTCGCATCATGTTCGGTCATGTGACGTGAGAACCAATATAGTTTGTCCTCAGAGATGCCCAACTTGGCTTGATAAATGCTATTTTTGAAATGAGCATAGAAACAAAAACAAATGAGCATAGACAATTTTTGGGGGGCTTCAGATGACTTTGAACTCTCATTCTGTGGTGCTTTTTGTCTTTTTTTTACTGCTTGGCTGTATAAATCACCATCCACTTTCACTGGAAGAGCAGCTCAGACATTCTACTGAACATCTGATTTTTTTGTCTCATGGAAGAAAGACAATAATATGAATTTGGAATGACATAAGTCCAATTAAATTGATAAAACTCTCATTTTTGAGTGATCTGTATCTTTAAACTTTACAATAGCTGTGTCAACCTACTTACCAAGCTCATATTGTCTTGCAATTTTTATTTATATTAGCATTAAATTTTTATTTATATTAGCAAATGCAAGCAGCACCAGTGATGATGTAAGTAGTCTTAGAGCTTTCTAGCAATCACTGTTAGCCAACATGCCCGTGCGTACCCACAATGTTACTTCATGCGGTTCTCTCCTCTAACGATTGTAACGGTCAGTGCTTTTTCAGTGCAATCCAAAGGTTGCAAAGGTCCTCAAATGCATATCAACACAGCTGAAGGCAAACTTAACAAACAACAGCATTTTATTGACTGAAGTTTAGTGAAAAATACAATAACAAGCATTGGAACACAAGCCATTTTGAACACAAGTAACCTCTTTAAAAAGACATCGCAAACATAAGGCCAAAACTACTAACCTGAGATATCCCACAAAACCTCCATAAATTGGCCAATGCTGAAGAGGTTTTTTTCATTTTAGAAAAATAGATAGATTTGCAAGAAAAGACACTTTTATACATTCAAGAACCATTGGGAATGTTTAGCTCTGCTTCTCCTCTACTGGTTTGTTAGTAAGACACTTGATCTGCAGTTCGGGGAGAGGATGAATAGCGGCGGGGAATGTGTGAGACAGGGCGGGACAGATGGAGCGAAAGGAGAGAGATGAGAGCGAGGGTGTGAAAGGGAAAGCGAGCCTCAGGCTTCCTTTTCGTCCTTTTCTCTCTGTGTTTTTGTCTTCACGGGAGCCGGCATGGTCGCCGTGCCCCCCAGCCAGTCCCAGTGAGCGAAGAAAGGCGCAAAGTTGGTGCCCGGCTGCTGATGGTGAGCGTCGTGCCGCAGCGCGCCGCCCCAAAGGCCGAAGGGAACCAGACGGTGCATCGCCCAAGGGAAGTCGTACCCGCAGTGGTCCTCGGTGGACACCCAGATGTTGAACAGCATGAACGCCCAGGTGGTGAGACAGTGACACTGGAGAAGGAGAGGATCCACGGTGGTCCAGAAGCCCACGCTGAAGAGCTCCCAGGCGGACAGGTACTGCGTGACCAGGCTGAAGGTTTGCCGGTACTGATGGTGGAGCGCGTGGAAGGTGCGGTACAACCAGCCCACGCGGTGATGCAGAAGGTGCCACAGGTAGTACTGGAAGTCGAACACCACCGTGCAGCCCACGATGCCCAGCAGGAAGGCGGTGAGCGTGGGCGCCTCGCGGGGCAGCGGCACGGGCGGCCGCCAGAGCCACTGGGCCACGGCGGCGGGGAAGATGTAGAGCAGATGGTTGTACGTGGTGAGCGCCAGTGTGGCTCCGATGTTGGACCAGGTGACGGTGCGGTCCTGGTGGATCTGGTAGCGGCGGATGGAGGGCCAGGTGGGCGCCAGCAGGTCCAGCACGGTGTAGAAGAACACCAGCACCAGGTACATGGACACCGAGATGATGACGGGAAACAGCGGCGAGCGCAGGCTGCTCTCGTGGTTCTGCTGGAGGTAATCCCACATGGGCTGCAGCACGGAGCGCTCCGACAGAGCCCAGGTTGCGTTGCTGATGTCCAGCATGCCGTGCATACTGCCAGGACTCATGGCCAGCTACGTGTTGTTGATGCAACAGCCGGCGGCTGTTACTGCTGCTGCAGGATGGTGAGGATGCTGGCAGCGGCCGGCAGCGACTTTCTCTTGTTTTGAGTGGTGGATGTGGCTTTTTGTAAATGATCTGATCTGCACCAAATGAGGCAGGCCTTTACGCCTCTAAAATGTGTCCAAGCACCACCTCCTGCATCTGTAGCGTCTCTCTCTCTCTCTCTCTCTCTCTCTCACACCCCCCCACCATGCTCCCCTTCTCTTGGTATGGTGTGCGTCTGTGTGAACGCTCTTTCATTGGTAGTTCGAGGATGATCCAACATTTGACCAGCTGAACCGTTAAGTCCCTGCACCACTCATTTCTGACCTAGAAATGGAGAGAAAGAAGAGAGATCTCTGTTTGTTTGATATCAATCATCTGTATTGCACACAAATTACTATGGAGATCAAAATGATGCATTGTAATTCTGTCTCAAACGATGCACAAAAATTCATGTTCAGAATTGAAATGTCATTGTTAATTCTGCTGAACGAGGTGGTGTAAATGTATGTTCAGTGTGCAAGAATCATACACTTAAAAGTGCACAGCCGATAATTGATAATAACATAGTTTAAGGCTGTGATACCAACTTATTCTGTTTCTTTTTCCATGTCAGATCAGATATATATTGGTACAGGTTTGCATAAGATTTAGCAGATTTGTGCCCCTATAATGTTTGTAAACGTTGATATTGTTAACTAAAACTTTTTATAACTGTATAATTTAATATATAATATATAACTTTTATAACTATATAACTTTTTTTGAAACAAAGCTAAAATAAAAGTTTATCTTAAATAAACTTGAACGAAAATTAGAAATGTTGCCTTGGCAACTAAATAAAATAAGTTTAAGTACTAAAATTCTTGAAGAAATAAATATAACAAAATGATTAAAAAGGAAAACTAAAATATAAATGAGAAATAAAAATAAAAATGAATAAAAATAAATACTATAATATAAATTATACTAAAATAAAAAAATTAGACTTGCATCAGAAACCATAAATTATTTTGGAATTGGATTGTGAGTTATAGCGCACTTAAAGCTCACTTTAAAATTAAAATTTTGGCATTATTTACTCATGTTCTTCTAAACCTGTATGACTTTCTTCCTTCCTTGGAAAGCAAAAGTTGTTTTTATTTATTTATTTATTTTATTGATGCATGGGTTGCTCTTTTTATGAAATTGCAACAAATTGTGATAAAAGTTTTGTGTCAAAAATGCACCTCAAAAGTATCATGACAGCTTTTTGTAGGAAACATAACATTTTAGTCATTATTTACTGAAAATCTTGTCATTTGTCCTAGCTTTTGCTGTCACATTCATGACATAAGTAACAAAAAGGACCTGAATCAAATGATGATTTGTTCACGAATTAGTGCTACATTCACTCACGGTGTCTCACTAAAAGCTCAGAACGCTTACACTCTTAAAATAAACATTTATTATAAACTAGCCTTTTTTGACAAGTTTTATGGTGCTTTTGCATCCTTTTTTAGGCTCCAGTTCCCATTCATTGTAATTGCAAAGGGGGAGAAACAATATTTCTCAATTTTTGTTCCACATTTGTCATATGTGACATGACACAAGGGTGAGAAAACTGACAATTTTCATTTTAGGTGAACTATTTCTTTAACTGCTTTAAGTTGTGTTTGTGTAACAGACAAATGTTGAAACATATACTGTAGAGCAACTGACCTCAGCATTACAGCAGATTTTTTTTTTACCACATCATCTCATTTCCTGTTGCACCTTCCAAAACCTTCTATTAATATAAATGAATTAGCATGACATTTACATAAACTGACATTATACAACATTTTCATTAATATTCATATGTTTGTTTGGCTAGACTTGAGTAGAAAATGCATCTTGAACAACCCATCTCTGTATAAGGATGAGTAGGCCTGTACAGCCCAGTTTTCTCTTTCTCTCTTTGTCTTCTGTCTCTCATTAATCATAGCTTTTCTGTCAGTCCTTCACTGAGATGAAAAGCCCTTGTTTATATTTTGATGTTTTCAGACCAGGAAGTTGCAGTTGGGTGTCACTGTGGTCATGCATAAATATTTTAACAGAATAAAGTTGTTTGTTCAAACAGAAAAAAGCTGAGAGTAGGAGAGGGCAGACAGCCACTGAGCCACTCTCTATAGAGTCAGTAATGATCCACTTCTCACGCAAAAAAACAAAACAAAACAAAAAACATCCTTAATGATAGGGACGACTTCGTTCTTTGATTTGTGTGATATGTTTTAAGGATATATATCTGTAAACTAGCACAGGACGTATAAATAAATCATAGAAAATGGTGGAATAAAGCCTGGATACAACTACTAAATAAAAATATGAATCACTTATGAGTCATTTAGTGGCTGATAGACATGCTTAATGCTTAAAGGTGAAGTGTGTCATGGTTTTAAGCTATTAATGTACTGGGTAGTAACTGATTATATGTAATCTGGATTGCATAATCAGATTTCAAAAATTAAGTACTTGTAATTAGATTATATAATCTATCATAATCAGACTACAGTTACTTTTTTATTGATTACATGAATACATATTATTCACACAATGGCAGTAAATCCTTCATACAATGTAAAAAAGAATTGTTGGTTTAACTTAAAAAAAGTAAGTTGCCGCCTTAAAATTTTGAGTATTGAAATTACAAATTTGAGTTAATGCAATGAAGGCGATTGATTTAATCAACAGAAACTCAAAATATTGTTATCTGAACTACATTAATTATCTAAGCTGATTTGACAAAAGAAATAATGTTGTGAAAACAAATCATGAAAATAATTTTTACAGTGTAATTTAGTGAATCTCCTTAATTCTTCTTTTTTCATGTTTTAAACATTAATTATTTTATCTTTCAGTAAGTCATTTAACCTTGTATTGCTATGTCTTTGATACATTTCTTGCTCTTTATATACACACATAATAATTGCTATAATAAGTATATAGTATGTACATGCTGAATATAGGACTGTAAAATAAAGTGCAACCATATTTTTAGATCAATATGGTACAATATTATCCTATTAAATTCAATGTAATAAATGAGTTATGTCAAAAGTAATCAAAAAGTAGTCAGATTATATTACCTAAAATGTGTAATGTAATGGATTATGTTACTAACTACAATGTTTGTTATATAGTTTGGAATCAGTAACTGATTACATTTTGTAAGTAGTCTAGTATAAGATATTCATATCAATGCATAAAAAAATAACATTGATATAAAATTGACTTGACTTTATATTCCAGAATGTGACATTTTAGACTGACAGTATTTCAAGTATGTGAAGACTGGCTGAACACCAGTTACCTTAAAGGGTTAGTTCACCCAAAAATGAAATTTCTGTCATTTAGTACTCACCGTCATGTCGTTCCACACCCGTGAGACCTTCATTCATCTTTGAAACACAAATTAAGATATTTTTGATGAAATCCAAGAGTTTTCTGACCTCCCTATACACAGCAATGTCATAGCCAATTTCAAGGTCCAGAAAGGTAGTAAAGACATCATTAAAATAGTTCATGTGACTGCAGTGGTTTAACCTTAATGTTATGAAGTGATTAGAATATTTTTTGTGCACAAAAACAAAACAAAATAACGAATTTATTCAACAGTTTCTTCTCTCTTTAGCTGTTGATGTTGTAAACACAGTGCAGCGCTTCCGGGTTTGAATTGCATGAACAAAAAAAAAAAAAAAAACTCCCACAACAATTTTCCCAAATATATATCTTTCTTGTTTCACAGAATAACAAAATGCATACAGGTTTGAAGTGAGTAAATGATGATAATTTTCCTTTTCAAGTGAGCTGTTCCCATTCACATCTTTCTATTGCATAACAATGTGTATTTGTTTTTTCATTAGCATAAAAGTGTTTTCAGCATTTTTGTGATCTGGTGAGACTTGAACTGGCATTGTTTCTCATCACAGATGCTCAATCAAAGCCACTACAGCTTGACGGAGGTTTTTAGCCCAGTTCACTTGCTGCAAAGAGCACCAGGATTAGCTGTCTGCTCCTGTAGTTGCTCATCATCATCTGGTTGCAGTGAGTTGTCGATGATTTCTAGCCTGCAGCTTTCACAGACGTGAGGCCTCCAGGTATTTCATCTTTACTATTCTGGAGTTTACACTCTTGGAAGGAAAGGTTCTATATAGAAACTTAAAGGTTTCTATCAGGTGCCCATCATGGGATCATTTTATGGATTTAGTTTTAATTAAAGGTACACTATGTAACTTGTTTGTGTTCAAAATTATCATTTAAAGTCCCCCTGTGGTGAAAATCAAGTTTTTAATGTTGTTTCTATGTCTATGTGGTGTTTTTAATATGCTTTAAGACAAACCATGTGCAAATTCATGTCGACACCGTTGCTGAGTATTTTCTCTTTGAAACTGCAGTGATCTAAAGACGCAGTTTGAAATCGCTGGTGTTTCTTACATCACAAACTACCTTATAACCTTCCCTTACGAAAAACTAGTATACTTCAAGTTCATTTGATCAAGTATACTAAAGTAATGTTCAAGTATATTTTTTAAGTATACTTTATGTAGTAAGTATAATATCAATGTACTAGTAGTAAACTTGTAAGTGTACTCTTTAATACCGCTTGGGACTAAATTGGCCCAATTGAAGTATACGTTTAAGTGTACTATAAGTGTAACAGTAGTAAACTTTAACTAGTTCACAGCTACGTTTCTCATTTGTACTGCATCTGTACTAAAAGTGAACTTATACTAGTATACTAGTAGTTTACTATTTTAATACTAGTAGTAGCTACATTTTTAGTATACGAAAGTACACTTTGAAATATACTCTCAGTAAACTGCTAGTTTAGTGCAAGTACACTTTTAAGTTTTCTTTAAGTGAACATGACATCACACTTATAGTTTACTTTTTATATATTATTTTTGCACTTTAAGCATACTTCTATGTTTAGGTATTATTTTTATACTTGAAATACCTTGAACTGTACTTTAACTCTTTCCATTTTATTGTAGCTTCATGAATCCTTTTTATCAACACTTAAATATAAGTAAGTTTAATTTTTTTTTATTTTATTTTTTTATTTAAAGTAGATCGAGTCCATAAACAAGTCCACGTATAGGCCAAATATACTTAGACTTTTGTCAAGTATACTTTAGTGCAATTTTGAGTATATATCTCAGAAGTACATAAAGTATATTTCTGAGAAGTATATAAAGAGTAGACTGAAAGTATACTTTCTTAGTTTTAGTTTAAAAGAAGTATACTAATTGCACACTTGAATAAACTTCTTTTTCATAAGGGTTGTAATCATCATGCCGGCAGGCTTTAGCATATAACCGCTCTAAAGCAGGGGAGTCTCAAGAAGCCAGGTTATCCCGGTATATTTTTCTGTTGATATGGAAAATCGTGTAGATTTAGCAATAATAGCGGGTGTATGATGTATATTACGATGTTATGATGAACTATATGCCTTTCTCCACTGACGTTCTGAATTCTTCAGAGCATTTCTAAGGATGCTGATTTTTGTAGAAGGCAGCAGTCTGACTCTGAGATGACAAACGGGACCATGGTTTGTGTAACATTAGCAAAACATTATTAGCCATTTGATAATGTAGTCAAGCAAAAGGCTAATCATATTAATTACAGTAATGTGTCCAACGTTGTACAAACGATACCACTGTGCAGCATTTACCTCAGTAAGTTGACCGAGTGGATCTCTGAGCTCCTGCGAGTGAGTGGAGGCGGGGCTAATTAGCATATTCATAGATCCAGCAAGGGTGTAGTCATATTCAAGCTATTTTATAGCATGAAGAATTTTTTTTCCACAGGAAAAAAACGGTTAAATATGTTATTTTGGTGATCAAAAGGGGGACATTAAATAATGTTTAAGATAAAAGATTAGAAAATTAAATTTAGTTTCAGTTTTGTTTTTTAACCACTAGAGGGACAAAAGTTACATAGTGTACCTTTAATAAATTTTGTTGTTGATTACAGTTGTCTGCCTGTTACATGTTTCTTTAGATTGTAAGCATGTATAAAATGGTTAGCGTGTTTTTGCACCTATCTAAATATAACAAAAGTACATTTTTCTACCTGTAAATGTTACGTTTAAATACTTATGTAAATGAGACCAGTTTTGATTTATATACAATTTTTTTTTTTTTTTTTTTTTTTTTATTCTACAGGTACATGAATTGTGGATTTCCAATTTGGTACTTAATTGCCATGATTATGTGTACATACAGTATTGCCAAAACATTATTACACAAAACTAATAATATCAAATAAGATAAATACAATATAACAATACCAAATATTAATATTCTGTGTTGGCAATTGCATATTGGGCCATAAGGCTTAGGTTTTGGGCTCAGTTTTGATACTGACTGCATGACTTGATCCAGAATGGTCCCTTTATATTGGTTACTCCAAATAAAATTCATTTTTCCGGGCATTCTTTCTTGTAACTAAGCAACAACTTCTACACATAATTATAAAACCACTTGCACTATGTTGATGATATAAAATCATGCCAGAATAAAAAATATATACATTAATTACATTTTAAGATATTTTAATCACAAATGAAATGGCTGTATTGGCCTTTGGACGGTTAAACTGAATGACCTTTTGACACTTCAAAATCTTTAAAATACCTTTATATGTAGAACCTTTTTGATTCAATAAAAGAGATCTAGATATACTACCTTACATACTTTGGATGTCATATCTTTGTTTTTTATTATTACTAAGGCCTTTGGACAAAAAATGACCCGTCACGTCATTGACCCATTTAGAGTTTTGCTAAAAAACAGTGCATGAGATTTGCAAATGGTGTATTAACTACCTGAACCTGTTTAAGGTTTTGCAGAAAGAGTGATTTATTCGACAAATGGGTTTAATTTGCTTCAGAGAATGGGGTTTAGTGTCTTAGCAATTGTGAAAACTGTAATATCTCGATAGCCTACTAAAATGACACTGTCAAAGCTGAGCCACTAGAGGTCAGAAACACATCGCCATTAAAACAGCAAGCAGAAACGAGCCGTCACAAGATGATGAAACTAACATGTGCTGCATTTTGCTGTCTACTTTAATGATGTTTAGACAGTAGTATGAATACTGAGAATTTACATGAAAAATGAACAATTTTTGCGTGATTATTGTCACTCATTGCTCATAATACAAGTCCACTAGGTTCTCTCACTCTAATTCACACAGCAGTTCGAAGGGAAACGTTTCATCATCTTAATGAACGGAAAACACTTTTAGCTTGGAGGGGTGGGGGTGAAACACACCTGAGCCTCATCCTGACCCCCCTCTGCTCTCTCCCTCAGGTAAAATCAGGAGGTAAAAAATAGACTCGTCTTGATCCTTTGAGACATAGGTCTCGAAACACGACGACACTTTTTTAAGTCTGCATTTTCGTTCTTTTTTTTTTAATAATTAAATAAATAGTAATTAAATAATTGTGATGTCTTTAAGTTTTTTTTAAAAAACATATAGGAGCAAACTCCATGGGATTATTAGCCCAGGTTTAGGAAAACAAGAACGTATCATCATGTCCCGTTCCTTTGAGCAATAATAGTCGTGACGTAAACGCTTTTGCTCGGAGGATGATGCTGGTGTTTCCAATCGAAGCACTGAACCTTTCTGAACATGCAGAACCAGACACAATAGAACAAAAACAACTAGAGTTCACACCAAGGACGATGACGTTTTAATAATCGTTTAATAAATGTTTTAATAATTCCATGAGAAAAGAGAAGTCCACACCACACTAACGAAAACGATTTTCCAGGATGAACGATAAAAACATTCCCAGCCAATCAGAATCAAGTGACTTTAAAGAGCTTGAGTATTTAAAGCTGCAAATGACAAAAGTGCAGCGCCTGCTTATAATAATCAGAAAGTTATTGTGCCTTAATATAGTTAGCCTATCTTTATCGTTCTTGGTGTGAATGGGCCTTTAATTAATTAAGCCACATACTGTAGCAGGCTATATCATAAATGAAACACAACCAGGCAACAACCTTCATGTCTCTCTCTCTCTCTCCAACTGTGTTCATATTCTAGATCTGGACTTCTAGTACTATGAATCACTAATAATCACATGATTAAATAAATGAGCTCCAGTCAAGTGATGAACCTTAATAATAGTTTCTTATCTTCTCTCTCACTCACGCTCTCATTCCCCAGGCGGTAATAGGCCTTGTTATTTGATTAGTTGCAGTGACTTAATGACCAAAATTAGCCTTTTTGTATGCGTCAAGGACAGATGCTGATGTCTGATAGACCACTTTTAGAGGGGCTTGATAAGGCAAGCATCATTATAATTCTTCTAACTGTACCTTATTAATTTTGTTAAACACGTAGCCTTCCATTTGTGCTGCGGACATGAATTGAGTCATGTGTGATGTCAGATTCCATGACTCTGAACCCTTTTGTGCTCCAGCCGTATTGAGACAAGAGGGTGGCCCTTTTGACGTGGGGCAGGCAGTGTACAGCCCAGGGGGCCTTTGCTATATCTAAGCACCAAAATGCCTTAGAGACATGGGAAATTGTCTTGCCATGCATCTCTATCATCATACTATAATTCTAATTCTATGAATAAATGGTTCTTTGTTTTCTCTTTCACTGCTTTTGCATTTTTCTAGCTTCATTTCCACTGTAGTATACTAATGAATGCATGGATTTCTATATGGTCCAGGCTGGTTTATGCTTGCTTGTTTTGGTGTTGGTCTGGTTGGTCAACCAGCATAATATTTCTGGTGAAGCAGGTTGATCAAGAACGTCTTGCTGGATAAGCTAGTTTAATCAGCCTATAGTAAAAGTTTGGGGCTGGTAACATTTTTTTTAATGTTTTTGAAAGAGGTTTCATTTGCTCACCAGGGTGAAATTGCAAAACATTAATATGGTGAAATATTATACAGATTAAAATATCTGTTTTCTTTTATAATATAAGTTAAAATGTAATTTATTCCTGTGATCAAAGCTGAATTTTCAGCATCATTACTCCAGTCTTCAGTGTCACATGATCCTTCAGAAATCATTCTAATATGATGATTTGGTGAAATAGAATGCTTTTATGACATCATAAATGTCAATTTAATACATCCTTGCAATTTAATACATCATACTGACCCTAGACTTTTGAACAGTAGAATGTCATATATAAAAAATGAATAAGGCCATTTATTTTGAAGGAAAATGGCACAAGCACAGCTATCAAATGAAATATATCACAAATATGACTTGTGTTAAGTTTTAAATGATTAAAAGTAGATATGCTGTTCAAGATGAAGAAAACAAACTTGCAGACTTTGTGTTTGTGATGCTTTAGTGGATCATGGTCATAGTTGATCTGATGAACATGCCATCTGTGAACTTGAGGAAAACTGACTTCATGCATTCATTAAAAATCACCAAAACACCAGTAGATTATAGCAGAGCATAAATGGCTCATAAAAGTGTGTGTGTGTGTGTGTGTCCGTCTGTATCGAGGGCTCTCAGGAGGCCACTGCTCTTTTATTTGGAGTGTGTTTTCAGTGCAGGTGTGTGGCAAGCAGATCAAGATCACAGGGTTACTATGGTGCATCACCTGAGCTACGACACATCGTCACGACAACAGAGGAGGGTGTTTTCCTGCACGGGTTACCTCATAAACAACTTCACCCACTCCAGAAAACAATTTGTTCGCAAACGCACTCAGAAGTTCACTTCTCTGCTCTGAACGAGGTAAGACACTTTTCTCTTAGCCAACAAACTTTTTGAAAGAAGGCTAATAAATGATTCTGAACTGTTATTTACTGTGAAAGTACCACAATATAGTGATGGTACTTTGATATACATCATGGTACAGAATGATTATCGAATTCATGTGCCAAAGTAATTTCATGGTAACATGTCTAGAAAGATATCAGGATATTTTTGAAGTGTTTATTAGTGAATATGGCCACCAAATTGTAAGCTCAAAAGTAACCTTTAAGTTAGAACAACATTGAAAGTATTATAATGCATGACCAGCAGCGGTCGGGTCGGGTCGAACTGGACGTGTCTCCTCTCCGCTCCACAGGTGCTCTGCAGCAGCCATGCCCAGTAAACTGGAGGGAGCCATGGATGCCCTCATCACAGTCTTCCACAACTACTCGGGGAGCGAGGGAGACAAATACAAGCTCAGTAAAGGAGAGTTGAAGGAACTTCTAAACAGCGAACTCACCGACTTTCTCACGGTTAGCAATCTTCACACAGTCTCTGCTTTAGCTTGATCATTTGCTTAGATCTTTCTAGCTTTTATCCGAATATTGTATGTTATTGGCCCCAAGGTAAAGACTGAAATAAACAAATCTTAATCCACACTGGGAAATTATATTTATCATTAAACAGAATTTATACTATTTATATATGCACATTCAGAAAATATACAAATGTTTTATATATATATATATATATATATATATATATATATATATATATATATATATATATAAATTGAATTTATAAACATTTATACAATATATATATAAGAATTTATATAAATATATTATACATTTTTCTATATTTATTATTAAATAGAATTTATACTATATATATAAAATAGTATAGTATAATATATATATATATATATATATATATATATATATATATTAAAAAATTACATTTAGAAAACTATACAAATACTGTACATTTTTCTATTTATGTATTAATAAATTGAATATATTCATTCATAAAAATTGATACTTTATATATATTATAAACATGTTTTAAAAGTGAAAATATGCATTGTTTTGCATAAGGAAATAATTCTGACTTTAATCTTAAAAATAACTTGGTTGAGAGTCAGGTTGATTCAGTCATTTAAAATTATATATATATATTAAATGAATAAAACAAGTTCATTTACAGTACAAGTTAAGGCAAGAAGTTACCTACCAATCAAGATTTATATTGGATTTTGACAGTGCGTATAGAAGTCAAGTTTATTACACTTTGGATATTTATGAATTTCTTTGCAGCCTGTTTCTTGCGAGCATTGAAATTGAGGTTCATTTTGGTTTCCTTATCAGGAAGTGAATTCAAATAATGAGAATTAAATAATCTTTTGACCTCATGTCATATGAGAGCTGTTATATGAACACACACACACTCACACACAGAGCGAGAGGGAAAAGTTCAAAGCGCTGTCTTTCCTTCAGGAAAACCCATAAACCCATAAGCCCATAACATCACCTCACTGACTGCTTAGTCAACCCTAAATAATCCTTTAATTCCATCTATTAAGATTTAAGATTTCATCTTGACATCCAGCGCATATCCCCGCTCTTTTTCATGTGAGTGAGTTTTTGGCTCTGGCGTGTTGATTAGTGATAATGATTTGGTTAATTTCTCCATGAACTTTTCATCTTGTTTACAGTTTGCGTTGAATTCATTTCCTGTGTACACAGGCGTGTAATTCCAGCTCTCACACTGGGACAGACCTCTTGCTGAGCTGGCTGCAAATCTGAGGAAATGAATTAAATGAATTATTTCTTTCCCATCAGATACATTATCGTTACATAAAACTAACCCCATTCATAATTAGGAAACTTTATCTGAATATTAATGAGACAAAGTTCATGAAAACAGAGCTTGGGTCAAACTGCGTCCTGGTGTGTCTCTCTGATGAAGCAGGGTATCCACACAGATCCTTTTCGCATTTGGGTGTTTGAGCAGTGTGTGTGTGTGTGTGTCTATATATTATTTAATGTAATTATATATATATGAACACACAAATATATACAAACCCAATTCCAAAAAAGTTGGGACACTGTACAAATTGTGAATAAAAAAGGAATGCAATAATTTACAAATTTCATAAACTTGTATTTTATTCACAATAGAATATAGATAACATATCAAATGATGAAAGTGAGACATTTTGAAATGTCATGCCAAATATTGGCTCATTTTGGATTTCATGAGAGCTACACATTCCAAAAAAGTTGGGACAGGTAGCAATAAGAGGCCGGAAAAGTTAAATGTACATATAAGGAACAGCTGGAGGACCAATTTGCAACTTATTAGGTCAATTGGCAACATGATTGGGTATAAAAAGAGCCTCTCAGAGTGGTAGTGTCTCTCAGAAGTCAAGATGGGCAGAGGATCACCAATTCCCCCAATGCTGCAGCGAAAAATAGTGGAGCAATATCAGAAAGGAGTTTCTCAGAGAAAAATTGCAAAGAGTTTGAAGTTATCATCATCTGCAGTGCATAATATCATCCAAAGATTCAGAGAATCTGGAACAATCTCTGTGCGTAAGGGTCAAGGCCGGAAAACCATACTGGATGCCCGTGATCTTCGGGCCCTTAGACGGCACTGCATCACATACAGGAATGCTACTGTAATGGAAATCACAACATGGGCTCAGGAATACTTCCAGAAAACATTGTCGGTGATCACAATCCACCGTGCCATTCGCCGTTGCCGGCTAAAACTCTATAGGTCAAAAAAGAAGCCGTATCTAAACATGATCCAGAAGCGCAGGCGTTTTCTCTCGCTCAGTTCAGAAGCCTGCATCTCTGATGGTATGGGGTTGCATGAGTGCGTGTGGCATGGGCAGCTTACACATCTGGAAAGGCACCATCAATGCTGAAAGGTATATCCAAGTTCTAGAACAACATATGCTCCCATCCAGACGTCGTCTCTTTCAGGGAAGACCTTGCATTTTCCAACATGACAATGCCAGACCACATACTGCATCAATTACAACATCATGGCTGCGTAGAAGAAGGATCCGGGTACTGAAATGGCCAGCCTGCAGTCCAGATCTTTCACCAATAGAAAACATTTGGCGCATCATAAAGAGGAAGATGCGACAAAGAAGACCTAAGACAGTTGAGCAACTAGAAGCCTGTATTAGACAAGAATGGGACAACATTCCTATTCCTAAACTTGAGCAACTTGTCTCCTCAGTCCCCAGACATTTGCAGACTGTAATAAAAAGAAGAGGGGATGCCACACAGTGGTGAATTTGGCCTTGTCCCAACTTTTTTGAGATGTGTTGATGCCATGAAATTTAAAATCAACTTATTTTTCCCTTAAAATGATACATTTTCTCAGTTTAAACATTTGATATGTCATCTATGTTGTATTCTGAATAAAATGTCGAAATTTGACACTTCCTCATCATTGCATTCTGTTTTTAATCACAATTTGTACAGTGTCCCAACTTTTTTGGAATCAGGTTTGTATATATATATGATATAGGTTAGGTTAGTAGATTAGTTTCTGTTATGTCTTCATTTGTAGTGATTTAAATACATTATGCTGATTTATACTAATTTAAACAGTTGAATACAACTGAAAAACTGTAAAGAATGTTATGATTGCATTATAATTATGGGGACAAATGTGCATAATTGACATGCAAATAATGTCTCGATGCAAAATTTTAATGATTCAAAAACAGGCATTTTTTCCCCTTACATAACATAATTATTCATTTTCTTCATTTAATTTTTTGGGTGAAATATGAGCTGGATGTGTTTTCGTGAGATGTGGGTCTCAGCTGTGTACGCATCATCAGAAGGAGGCTGTTGCTTACGCATCATCAATTACTGGCTGGAACACAGCCCGATATAGATTCTCACCTCTCCCTCGCCACTACACACTCGCTCTCTCTCTCGGGAGTGTGTACTGTAACATTAGGAGGCAGAAAGAGTAATGAGTGAGATGTTAAACTGTGTCTGGTGGCTTAATGTGTTAACCGCACACACACAGATAGTCAATCATACGGTGTAGCCACAGGCTGATGGACTGACGTTACTGATGGTTTTACAGTCACGGCTCAATGGTTACCAGCGTCACTACTGGGATGGACACATGGCCACTGGGTTTTGCCCAATCCTGCTCATGTGGAACGAATGTCAGGAAAGACGGATGGACATCCATGAGACCGATCTGATGATCATTTTTGGATGGTCTGGAAATAGGCTATTGCAACAGGATCATTGACATAGAGTTACTGCTCATATCAAAACAAACATACACAACCTTAAGCAATTTCTGTAAGAAAGCAATGCATTTTAACAACAAGTCTCTCAGATTTTATCAGTGTGTGATATATTATTGGCCCCAAGGGGCCAGCACTGTAAGGGCTTAATACAACAATACAATACAATTAATCTTAATCCAGACTAAAGAAAAATTTAAATTAAACAGTTCTTCAAAGAAAAAAATATATAAATATTTACCAAAATATTTTACTAAATCAATTTTTTTTTTTTTTTTTTAAATAATTATATAAGGCTGCAATATAAAATGTGAACAAAAACTCTTCTGTGAAGGCTTCCCACAAGGTTTAGGAGTGTGTTTATGTGAATTTTTGACCATTCTTCTAGAAGTGCACACCATAATCCCCCCTCTACCAAACTTTACACTTGGCACAATGCAGTCAGGCAAGTACCGTTCTCCTGACAACCGTCAAACCCAGACTCGACCATCAGATTGCCAGACAGAGAAGCGTGACTTGTCACTCCAGAGAACACGTCTCCTCTGCTCTAGAGTCCAGTGGCGGCGTGCTTTACATTCGACGCTTTGCATTAAACTTGGTGATGTAAGGCTTGGATGCAGCTGCTCGGCCATGGAAACCCATTCCATGAAGCTCTCTACACACTGTTCTTGAGCTAATCTGAAGGCCACATGAAGTTTGGAGGTCTGTAGCTATTGAAGTTGGTGACTTCTGCACACTGTGTGCCTCAGCATCCGCTGACCCCGCTCTGTGATTTTACGTGGCCTACCACTTCGTGGCTGAGTTGCTGTTGTTCTAAGTGCTTCCACTTTGTTATGATACCACTAACAGTTGACCGTGGAATATTTAGTAATGAGGAAATTTCACGATTGGACTTATTGCACAGGTGGCAACCTATCACAGTACCATTCTTGAATTCACTGAGCTCCTGAGAGCGACCCATTCTTTCACAAATGTTTGTAGAAGCAGTCTGCATGCCTAGGTGCTTGAATTTATACACCTGTGGCCATGGAAGTGATTGGAACAACTGAATTCAACCGATTGACCATGAATCGATTAACCAATCAAAATTTGATTAACCAATCAATTTGACAGCATGTGTTTGTGTGTACGTGTGCTATCATGATTAATCGTTTTGACCCGACACGATTAATCGATTGATCATGAATCGATTAATCGATCAAAATTGTGATTAATCAATTTGATAGCACAAATATGTTTCTGTGTGTACAGTATGTATGTATGTGTATGTATATGTGTGTGTTTATATATATATATATATATATATATATATATATATATATATATATATATATATTACTAAATATGTTTATTTATTATAATAAATATGGTTATAATATTATAATATAATATTATTTTATATATTTTATTATATTTTAGAAATCAGTTCCTGTCCTTGATTCTGATTGGTCAATAGCTGTTTTATTCAAGATAAAACACGGCTATGACCGCTTCTCCCAATGGTTCTGTGCATCACTACTCAACACCCTTAGCAGCCAGTTGATATTGTTCATTGAAGCTTACTGTATTATGTTGAAGAGTATTGTGAGAAAGAGATCGAGTGAGCGAGTTTATTTCCTGCATTCAGATTTAGCATTTTCCTTCAGGTCAGTCCTATGTTCATAATAAAAAATCTGTTTAAATGTCCGATGTATTATCTTGTCCTTTTAACAGTTAAGGGGTTTTCCTGTGACTGACAGCGCTAGTCAAAGCATTTGTCAGTTGCATCTTGTTCCGTTTTCAAAACAATTCAGTCTTTTCAATGTAAAAGTCTTCGCTACTGACTGACACACTCATACAGACAGTCTTTGCCGCCATCTAATGGTGTAATAATGTAACTTCTGTTGCTGTTCACGGTCAGGGACTATTTTTTTTCGGCGGAAGAAAGGCTTTTAGTAAGAGTTTACTTCAGGAAAGTTGCATTGTTATATATTTTTGGCTTTAATATGTGTAATGTGTGGTAACTGTTTTATAAAAGCAATAAGGTACTCGAGGCTAGTGCTGTATCGTGAATAAGAAGAATGCCCTTCAGCCATGACTTATTCACGATACAGCACGGCCTCTCGTACCTTATTGCTTACATACATCAAATAAAATATTTTAAAACTAAATATTATACATTTTATTTTAGCATGCCTGGAATGTTGATTTGACCAATCAGCATCCAGTACCAGAACAATTGGTTTGTAAATGCACAAAATAAAACTGATATATTATATACTGTGCTGAGTTGTTTTGTTTATCCTCTCTTTGTTTAGTCTCAGAAAGACCCCATGCTGGTGGAAAAGATCATGAACGATCTGGACTCCAACAAAGATAATGAAGTCGACTTTAACGAGTTTGTCGTGCTGGTGGCGGCGCTGACGGTTGCGTGCAATGACTTCTTCCAGGAACAACAGAAGAAGAAAGGCAAATGAAACGGATGCATGAAAGTCCCTGCATGTGTAATGCTCTATGATGCATTAAACCATTTGTTATGAACCATGTTATGAGTCCTCATGTCCTTATGTTAGCAGCTGTCATTTCCTTGATTTCTTTCCAAAAGCAAACTGAATATTAAATAACATTTTTTATATAAATTTCAATTATTTAAAATGACATTTTTCTGAAATGTATTTATCATAAGCTGATTGCTGACTTTATTATCTTTTGCCTGTAGAATACAATGGTTCTAAATTCTGTCTCTGAGAGCTCTGCTTCTACGTTAGTCTTTTTTCATTCGTTAAATTATTAAAGTCACCATGAAATCAAAAATTTACGATGTCTTGTTTTTTTATAGAATATTGCAGTGTTTGTTATAAATGATTTATTCATGCACTACATTATTTTTTTTAAATTCATGTTCTCACACAATTCCTTCTTGCAGTGACATCTCTCTTCTGTTCTTTGATGATGTTTACTGGCATGAGGGCGGGGCAAACTGTTACTCACATGAGATCCACCAATAGCAAACCACAACCATCTAATCAATTCCCAATAGATAAAATCAAGTCCCGCCCTACATTTATTCTTGTTTGAAAAGCAATTTAACTTGGATATTCATATGGAAAATAAGACTATCACAACTTGCACTGCATACTGCTTACTATTTTGGTATGTGAAACAGTCTGCTACTATATTTCAAACTGTAGTGTGTCCAGTTATTATTAAAAATTATAATTTTACTTATGTGAATTTTTCCATAATTACAGCTGAAACAACATCCATATTATTAATCACACTGGAAATGGAAGGTTAATTCAAATGCACTTCTGTGTGCTGTTGTTCTGTTTCACATAATTTATCTTTTGTTGTCAACAGAAGAAAGTCATAAAGGTTTGGAATGGCATGAGGGTGAGTAAATAAGGAAATAATTTTCATCTTTATGTGAATTATGGAGTTTGGGATGTCTTTTTGACTGGAATGTTGTTCTGGGAAGAGTATTTAGAAAATGTTGGTCTAGGAACACATCCTGTTTTATCACCCTGCTCTCCGCTCTATAAAGTTCAACCGTGCACTAGATGACCATGTGTTCTTGTGGTTTATAGTCCATCTTAAAGTGTCTGTATTGGGGAATACATCAGACAAAAGACACGTTATTTACCAGAAGTCTTGTTTTCCCGTGAAACACTGCTGTGCTTCAGTAACGGCTTCAAAAACATTTCATTTCCGTTGCCTGTCCCTCAGCACAGTATCTCTCTATAGAGCACTTGATATTCTCTCCAGAGCTCAGCTCACTGTATGACGCATTTTCTCCTGAGCATTTGCCGTCTCTACCCCATGCACTATCAGTGAGAAGTGTAGTGTGTTAGAAAGGAAGCTTGCTATGTAAAATGTCATTTTAATTAACATGCACCATATTTTAACTGCATTATATGTCATTAATGGATAACAGGGATAAAAGACTTAAAAGACTTTTAAGTGCACAGTTTTTCCCCCATATGAGATCTATCTATCTCTCTATCTATCTATCTATGCACCAACTTGTTTCAATAGTAAATGTAAACCAGATTAGCCAAACTTGTTTTATTAATTCCATTTTAAATATAATGTACACTTTATAGACTTTAAAGGGGTCCTTGATTATGATTTCACTTTTTTAACTTTAATTAGTGTGTAATGTTGCTGTTTGAGCATAAACAACATCTGCAAAGTTACGACGCTCAAAGTTCGATGCAAAGGGAGATATTTTCTTTTAAAGAAATCGCATTTAAAGGACCACAACAAACATCTGGTAGGGACTACAACGAGCCTCCGGATTGGCGACATCGCAAACCCCAACATTTACATAAACCCTGCCCCTGAGAACATGCAACAAAAGGGGTGAGGCCAGGGGCGTCACTAGGCCCTTTTTAGGGGGGCTTCAGCCCCCCTAAACTTCTGCCCAGCCCCCCTAAAAAAAATATTTGATTAATACATTTTTGATCGCTTCAGTCCCCTTTAAAAAAACTCATTTGAAACGGCGGCAAGCTGCGTCAAGTTTCGGCTCCTCCCCTTATCTGAGTCTGCTTGGATTTAGCGCATTTTTCAATCTGCAGGGGCGCCGAGCAGAGCGAACATCAGAGAGCACAAGGTGTGTGTCGTGTGTGCGTGCATTTATTGATAGATTGCTAATGCTATGATATTACATCTGCTTCGGTGCAGTTCTTTGTCATAAATGCATTGCAGTTTACATAATGTAATGTTACTGGAGCATTGGGAGCACACGGGACGGCTCGGTTTCTCATCCAATACCAATACGTTTCGCTGCGTTCACCTTCAGCCCTTGTGTAATAGTTGTTTTTTATTCCTACAAAAATGAAGTGATTAACACCCATGAAAACATACTTTAGATTCAGAAAACGATCATGATTTATTTTAATTTACTTTTTACAATTACAGACATATTATAATGTATTTTGACATTACATTATGCAGCCATGCACAGAAATGACACACATCATTGTCTGAAAGCACTAGATGGCCCAGAGAGAGAATGTGGAGTTATTTTGTTTTGTATTATTAAATATAGTTTTGTATTAAGTAATAATGAATCAGGAGGAGTGTCATGATACATAAATTAGAGTAAGCGTAGAGTAAAGGGATTTTTGATTTTCTTGATTTATACTATTTATACTAGATTTGTACTTGATTTATAGAAGTGGCAAATTGATAATTCATGTTGTTATTTTTAATAAATAGAAATAAATATAGAACAGATTAATCATATTGCCAATAGACAATTACATTAATACATGGTTTGTCTATATTCTTAATGAATATTAGCTGGTTAGTTAAAATACTTAAAATGACATCAATTTTCATGGGGTGACTTTATGAATATCCAACCGTATTGTTGATTATAAAGGCTAAAAAGCTAAAAAACTAAAATAATTTATATTTCATTGTAGATGGATATACAACATTTTTTCTTGTCGTGCGGGAGTAGGTCTGCAAATGAGCAACAGTCAGTCAAATAATATTTTTTTAATCATACCCTTATTGGGGGCTGAGCCCCCCTAAAATCAAAATCCTAGAATCGCCCTTGGGTGAGGCCATGTTGGGCTGCTTTAGAGAAGAGGAAGAGTTGTTGTAGTAGAGTGTTGTTACCATGCCATCATTTTACGTCAGACTGTTTCACAAACGAGGATCAATTCAACACTGGATTTGCACAAAACATTAACATGACGGCACATGCTAGTGGATGAGTTAAATCAACTCCACAGCAACTACATAAATTTATCCACTAACCATTCAGAAATGTCCAGATGCATTCTAAAAGCTGTAACTTCTTCCTGCGTCTCTCCATCAGTGTCGACTCCGGTTTGAACAATGTAAGGCTGAACACCGTTACTAACAATCGTCATTTTGGCTGCGTGAGATTTTCCAGTTTTGTTGTTATTGAGCAACCGAAGTGCTATTAAAGAGCTATTAAAGCTCCGCCCTCTTTTGGAAAGGGGTCCGGGAGCAGCAGCTCATTTGTATTTAAAGGTACAAACAAAAACGGTGTGTTTTTGCTCACACCAAAATAGGGGCAAAATTTAACAAGCTATTAATAAATTATTTGGGGGTATTCTGAGCTGAAATTTCACAGACACATTCTGGGTATATGACAGACTTATTTTACATCTTGTTAAAAGGGGCATAATAGGTCCCTTTTAAATAATAAAATAGCATTGTATTTATTCATAAAATTGTGTTTCAATGTTTATTGAACACATTTTATTTAGTCAGAGTGTGGCAGAGTGTGTGTATTTTATTATTTTCTTACTACTGTGTACATTATAATTCACTCTCTGCATAATATGGTTTGACTGTGAAGACACTCCTGTAAAAGAGACTTGTTTCTGGATCTCGCTCCAGTCAA
Source organism: Ancherythroculter nigrocauda (assembly GCA_036281575.1). NCBI lineage: Eukaryota > Metazoa > Chordata > Actinopteri > Cypriniformes > Xenocyprididae > Ancherythroculter > Ancherythroculter nigrocauda. Next base: position 29,989,968 of record VTFQ01000017.1, read on the forward strand.
ATAAAGGTTATGAAGGTTAAACTGTCTGCGTTTGACGTGCTTCCCAGTTTGTCCTACGTCCTCTTTGACTGGAATTGACTTCTAGTGTCTTCTAACGGACGGTTAATGTTTCACACTTGGGAGAGCTTGTGATGTCGGCGATGATGCGATGTGATGTAAGAATGATACACGACCTCATTTCCAGGTGCTGTCAATCAACCTGGGTATTTTTATAAAGGACAAATGAAGATCTCAGCAGAGGAGCGTGACTGCAAACCTGAGCGCGGAGACACGACCTGTAATATCACGGTTCATTGTGATAAACTGCCAGAATGCTGCTATTTATGAAATGTCCTTCAGTAGCCGGACGATCAGTGTTACCTGAGACATTTCAGAGTGATAATAAATAAATAAATGCTCCACGAGTGCACATTCTCTCTCTCTGGTTCCTTTTTCTTTGGATAAATCAGTCGTGATTGGCAGTGATGGGTAAGATGTGATAATTATCTGTTGTCTCTTAATGGCTTGTAATTCTATTTGTCTTTTTCTCTTTGGTGATTCATCATCCCCCTTCCATTCCTATCCTCTTCCATTACACCTGAGTGAAAGGTCTTGCTAGTAAATGGCACATTAATGCCTTAATGTTGTTGTTTAGATTGTAGTACATATTCTCTATTATGCGTAGAAAGCCTCTTCCATCAATTCATTTCACGCAGGGTCGTCAAGGTTTGTTTATTAAAATATTCTATTAAAAATGTACACACATAAACTTCATCCAAAACATCCAGCAGCAAAATCATTAATAAAACCTTTGCTTTTTCAAACCACAGGTCTTAGTCTGAGGCTGATATAGAGTGTGTCTCACAGTTGTCTGGATGGTAGAAACAGCAGGATGAAGTAGTAAGTTTGGATTTTATGAGCTGCACTCTTGCAAAAAAATCTGATATGCCATGATGTCACAGTTTTTGTGGTAGCAGCGCACGATGAAGATGAAGTCTTTATTAAACTTTACCAACTCAGAACAAACACCAGAATAATCTCAGGAACAAAAATTGCACCATACATTAACAAGAACTGCACACTGCAGTAAGCTAGAATGATATTAGGCATGGTACTCGCGGTAAATCAAGAAAACAAGATTTAAACGATAATACTGTGTTGAGCTATACAACAATGATTAGTTATCTGTCGATGAATGTATCCAAGCAGTTGCTCACCTTGTCTAATGAAACATATAATATTTTAAAGCGTCTTTGGTGTTTCCATGGGTTCTACAAAATACAAAGATGCACAGACACGATCCGTGTCCTGGTTAAAATTGCTTATTTATCTGGATTATTATATATTCTTGGAAACATTTGGGATAATATACACTACATTGCCAAAAGTATTGGGACACCCCTCCAAGTCATTGAATTCAGGTGGTCCAATCACTTCCATGGCCACAGGTGTATAAAATCAAGCACCTAGGCATGCAGAGCTGCTTCTACAAACATTTGTGAAAGAATGGGTCACTCTCAGGAGCTCAGTGAATTCAAGCATGGTACTGTGATAGGTTGCCACCTGTGCAATAAGTCCATTCGTGAAATTTCCTCACTAATAAATATTCCACAGTCAACTGTTAGTGGTATCATAACAAAGTGAAGCAATTGGGAACAACAGCAACTCAGACATGAAGTGGTAGGCCATGTAAAATCACAGAGCGGGGTCAGCACATGCTGAGGCACACAGTGTGCAGAAGTCACCAACTTTCTGCAGAGTCAATAGCTACAGATCTCCAAACTTCATGTGGCCTTCAGATTAGCTCAAGAACAGTGAGTAGAGAGCTTCATGGAATGGGTTTCCATGGCCGAGCAGCTGCATCCAAGTCTTACATCACCAAGTGCAATGCAAAGCGTCGGATGCAGTGGTGTAAAGCACGCCGCCACTGGACTCTAGAGCAGTGGAGACGTGTTCTCTGGAGTGACGAATCACGCTTCTCTGTCTGGCAATCCGATGGACGAGTCTGGGTTTGGCGGTTGTCAGGAGAACGGTACTTGCCTGACTGCATTGTGCCAAGTGTAAAGTTTGGTGGAAGGGGGATTATGGTGTGGGGTTGTTTTTCAGGGGTTGGGCTTGGCCCCTTAGTTCCAGTGAAAGGAACTCTTAATGCTTCAGCATACCAAGACATTTTGGACAATTTCATGCTCTTAACTTGTGGGAACAGTTTGGGGATGGCCCCTTCCTGTTCCAACATGACTGTGCACAAGTGCACAAAGCAAGGTCCATAAAGACATGGATGAGCGTGTTTGGTGTGGAGGAACTTGACTGGCCCGCACGGAGTCCTGACCTCAACCCGATAGAACACCTTTGGGATGAATTAGAGCGGAGACTGTGAGCCAGGCCTTCTCTCCAACATCACTGCCTGACCTCACAAATGTGCTTCTAGAAGAGTGGTCAAAAATTCCCATAAACACACTCCTAAAACTTGTGGAAAGCCTTCCCAGAAGAGTTGAAGCTGTTATAGCTGCAAAGGGTGGGCCAACTCCATATTAAACCCTACAGATTAAGAATGGGATGTCATTAAAGTTCATGTGCACGTAAAGGCAGGCATCCACAACTACACAAGTCAACAAAAAATATAACATTGTTCTAGTGCTTTATGGATATTTTAATCCAAAATCGTACATATTGTGCCTTTAAAAACGTTAAATTTTGATGTTAAATTCATTGTTGTTTTATATATAACTGTTCAAACGTCTATATAGTATTTATTGCAGTTACACTTTTGTGGTTTGTTTCATAATGACATGAAGCAACCATTTTAGAACATTTTTTGCTTCTATACGAAAAGAACCATAGATGCATATTATGGGTTCCATGTGATGCTGCATGAACTTTTTTCATGTCCTTTGACACAACAGGAGAACTGATTCAAATTGGCAGTTCTTTTTATACACCACAATATAGTTCTTGATAAAAAGAGGGTCCTTTATTGAACCTGCGGTGCTGCAAAGAGCAATTATTTTACCACAGTGCTCTGGTATAATCCTGCTGGTTTTGTTGCTGTTTCAGGTTGTTCATCGAGGCTGCTATCTGTGAATGAGTTCGGGGAGATGGTGTCTGAGATTAGACCTCTGCATCACTCTCCAGCTGTCTGCAGAAGAGAGATGCTCGCGTCAACAGCGGCCTTCACAAAGACAAATCCAGCCCTGTGAAGCTCCGTCTGTTTACCAGTGACAACGATAAGAGAAAACTAGACGAAACAAGGACGAGGAGAGGAAGCGATTACGCTCCCTCTCGCTCTCCTTCCCACCGAACCTGCCATTTATCACCGGGCTCCACAGACACAAGGGTCAAAGAAGAGGAGGAGGAGAAGTCACGGTGTGCTTTAAAGGGGAAAAAGAGAGGTGCACGAAGGAGTGTGTGCACAGCCCCATTAAAACTCCACTCCGAGATCCATTTCCGGCGTGTTCCCGCAGGATAATCACAATCACCACCCCTCATTCGGCCTTATCTAAGAGACTTTCAGACACCTCACTACCTCCTTATCTCTCCTAGCACACTCCCTCTACACCTCCACTCCTCCGTCAGGCATTGCGTCACTCCCACCATCCACCGACTCTTCATTAGAAGTGAGTGATATGTCGGAGGGCTGGGCGGTTTCATCCATCTTGCCCACGCCCATCCTTCCGGACATCTGTAATCTGTTTTAGACCTGAGTTACGGCCCGCCGCTCTATCTAAAGAAGAGCAGGCCCTGGTAAAACTCACTCAGCGGCCGTACGCACACTAGACTGCACAGATGGGTCATTACGCTGTGAGAGAAAAGGTATTTATAGCCGGAAATAATGAGGATTATTCACTTACATGCTATTTGAAGAGCAGACGAGCCCCTGTAGCTCACCAGAAGTAACGTCATCAGAGAATATATAAGAATAATGTACCTGAGTCAGAACGCAGCTGATTACACTGAGATTGACTGAAAATAATCATATGGAATATGGAATAAAAGTAATGATGTGCATAACACAATTCTTTCTCTCTCTCTCTTTTAAATAGAATCAGACTATTTTTAGTAAATTTGAGGAAACTTTCTTAAAGGAATGGTTGATTATGATTTCACTTTTTTAACTTTAGTTAGTGTGTAATGTTGCTGTTTGAGCATAAACAACATCTGCAAAGTTACGACGCTCAAAGTTCAATGCAAAGGGAGATATTTTCTTTTACAGAAATCACTTTTTAAGGACTACAACAAATGGCTGTTAGGGACTACAACTAACGCTAACGCTAAAATTTACATAAACCCTGCCCTTGAAAACACACAACAAAGGGGGTGAGGTCATGTTGGGCTGCTTTAGAGAAGAGGAAGAGTTGTTGTAGTAGAGTGTTGTTACCATGCCTTCGTTTTACGCCGGACTGCTTCACAAACGAGGGTCAATTCAGCGCTGGATTGGCAGAAAAAGATTAACATGACGGCACATGCTAACCGATGAGTTGAATCAACTCCACAGAAACTACATAAATTTATCCACTAACCATTCAGAAACGTCCAGATTCATTCTAGAAGTTGTAACTTCTTCCTGAATCTCTCCATCAGTGGTTTGAACAATGTAAGGCTGAACACCGTTACTGACAATTGTCATTTTGACTGCGTGAGATTTTCCAGCTTTGTTGTTGTTGAGCAACTGAAGCGTGAGCTGTTAAAGCTCCGCCCTCTTCTAGAAAGTGGGCCGGGAGCAGCAGCTCATTTGCATTTAAAGGGACACACACAAAAATGACATGTTTTTGCTCACACCCAAATTTTATCAAATTTGACAAGCTATAATAAATGATCTGTGGGGTATTTTGAGCTGAACCTTCACAGACACATTCTGGAGACACCAGAAACTTATATTAGATCTTGTAAAAGGGGCATTATAGGACCCCTTTAAATAGAATCAGACTATTTTTAGTAAATCTCATGATACTTTCTTAACCTTTTGGACCTTATTATGAAATAAGTTCAGATGATGTGATCTAAAAACTATTCCTAAATCAACTTGTTGGTGATTTATGACCTCTGACCTTCGAAACATAATTTATGCATGACTTTGGACTATAAATGGTAAATGTATTTCTTATGTAAGTATGAAATTGAACTATAACCTTTTTCAAATGAATTAAGTTGAATGTTATTTAAATGTTCATCGTTATTTGGCAGTCACATTTTATTAATTTATTTTTAGGTTTATCAGCAATGAAAAAAGTTCTTACATTAGTGTTAAAACGTTTGAGGTCAGTAACATTTTTATTTAAAAGAAATTTATACTTTTATTCAACAAAGATGCATTACATTGATCAAAAGTGACAGTAAAGACATTTATAATTAATATGAATTAAATGCTGTTCTTTTGAACTTTCTATTCATCAAAAAACCCTGAAAAAAATGTATCACAGTTTCCACAAAAATATTAAACAGCACAACTGTTTTCAACTTTGAAATCTTCCCAACCCCAAACATTTGAACAGTAGTGTAAATCATTAAAAAAAAAGGCATATTTTGACTGAAAGCATACCGTATGCTACTTTATAATTATAGCTTTTTCTTTTCTAAATATCAGGATCAATCAATATATATCAATAATGTGTAATATTGACTATGCTATGCACTAAATATTAAATCATTTGGAACCATTTTCTATTGAGTGTTTAGCTGCATCCGAAGTTCCATTCATTTCTGAGAAACAGCAGATGAATTTGATTCTTAGCATTTGAGCTGAAACAAATCTGCTGATTTGCTTCCCAAATTGAATCGTATGAGGTCAGTTTCAATGGATGAGATCTCCTCAATCCCTATAATTTCATCTACCTATAGCGAAGAAGCAGAACATTTGTGTATGAATGCACTGTAATTGACAACTTTCAAACGTCCTCTAAAAACTCTGAAAACTTGTCAAGTGACGTGAGGATGATGAGTGTGACGAAGAGGATGACGCCCGTCTCTGTGGGGTTTGCCCTCCAGTGGCAAGAGATGAAAGCGCTTATCAGCGCCAACAACGTCACGTCACCCTGAGTTAGTACCAGTGTCTTTCACACCTTTATAGACTTTCACAGCAGGTGGACTGCAGAAGAATGTGTGTGTGTTTGTCATGCTGAAGCTAAACCACTCAGAAAGGCTTTGCATCACTTATAGCTCTCGCACAATTGACTGAGTGTCCAATGTTATTCTCAGAATCCCATTCTTTGGACATGAGCGGACATCACACCAATATCCTTGAAAACACACAGACACACCTGAGGCTTATGCGTCTGCTGCTTTCTCAGCAGGATTTTGAGAAGGACCTTCTCAACTCAAGTGATTTCTGAGGAACAGATTGTTATTTGTTTAGGGAAACCATTTGACTGCTCATTCAGCTAAAGGGAGACTTTCACCCTCCACTACACTTATGTGTTTTTGTGGTGTGACAATGAAGGCGATTTGATTTGAATTTAAATTGTAATAATATTTCACATTATTACTGTTTTTACTATTTCTAATCAAATAAATTCAGCCTTGCTGAGCATAAGAGACTTCTTTCAAAAATATCTAACCAACTCCAGTCCAAACTGATAGTGTACATCCAAATTAGTGCTATGGCAACAACTGTCTCGTTTGTTTCTGTTTTTATTTCTTTTAGCAAACACATCTGAGACAAAGTGAGTGTTTAAGAGTGTATTTGTTACATTTGTGTGTACTCACTGCGGTTTAGACACAAACTTTATTCCCCCAGTGACTCAGATAGGAAGATGCAGCTTACCGCACCGATAAGAGCACACAATGAATGTTGCTTCATTCAACCAAACAGTCGGTGTGTTACTGTTTGTTTAGGTGTGTGTGAGTGTGTGTTAGGATATATGTGGAGGTGGAGGTGGAGATAGGAACAGCAAACGGGAATAAACAGAGAAGCGTGCACGACCAAGACTGATAAGATACTGGGAAAACAAGCTCTGCATCCCCAAAAAACCTGCAGCAGTGAATTTATCCACTTGATAGGACACAGACTTCAATAATGGACGTAAATAGATCCTTAAAATAGTGTGTTACCTTACAAAATTAGGCTTTAAATGATAAAGAAGACACAAAATGTATTTAATCTTACAAAAACGTGTTCACACCAATGTCACAAGGAAAAAAAATAAGTAATGATATTATTTCGCAACATATTTTATGTAAAATATAGCCATTTTTTTGCTAGTTCCCAGCATACTTTGCATGGGAGACTTGTTAGTGCTTAAGATTCTGAGGTTTTAGAACAGAACATTTGTATTTTTCAAATTAAATATTTTTAAGTTTATGTTTTTCATCTAAATATTTATATTTTATTTTATTTAAGATTTATTTCAATAACTGACGACGCTAATGGCGCTACGTGTTTACTCTGCTTGCTTCCGGTTCCTTTACAAACACCACTTCAACCTAAAATAATCATTCATTAAGTTCGAAAAGGTTGACGCAAATTACAAGGGTGTTCGAGATGGGCTGTGTTTACATTATTTTGCTCCATAAAAAATTCCGAGCCGAGGTGCAAGTATATTAAACCACTTACATGACTCACCCGAACCAAAGTCCCTTTAAGACAAGTCATTTCACTCGGCGGCCATCTTTGAAACGCCTCTCAGGCATTCAAGTGCAGCTCCTGTCTCTTTGAATGGCGAAATTCTCCAAAGCTGTTTGCCAAGCTTTCGATTCATATTTGAAATCACCAATGAAATCTGACAACAACTGTCTCATACATTTTGTTTCTCTCGAATCATGACCAAAAAAAAAAAAGTATATTTCAGGCTAGATCAAGCTAATGCACATGCGCAGTCCTAAATGCGCGTCTCCTATCATTTCGGAGGCGCGCGTCTGACTGTTTCTATAGAAACCGGAGCTTCTAACGGCCGCTGCAGTGACGCGATGACTTTACCAATCGGCAATTGGTTCTTATTTTTAAATGCGGGATTTATTCCGCCATATTGCGCATTGCACTTTCTCCCATTCAAAACAGTACGAGTGACGCGTCTTGTGTTATTCTATAGTCTTTTCCCGAACGCACAATAGCTGTCCAGCATACTTCTTCGTGAGCATTTGAGTGTGCTGTTAAAAACTACCCTAGAGCGCCATCTGCTGTTAAAACTAAGCTCAGAATCGATTCGAGAGAGAAAATATCAGGATCGATCCATATTCATTGTATCGCAAATCGAGAATCGATGTATTGTCCCAGCCCTGAAGTAATGTTTTACTGTAAAACTGTCAAAGGGTTTGCTATTAAGTAGAACATAGTTTCTTATTTCTTTATTTTTGTGTTGAAAATGACCCAGGCATGTTCTTCATTCTTAAAAAATAAAGTTTCTTTATTGGCATTGATGGTTACATGAAGAACCTTTAACATCCATGGAACCTTTTCCATCGCATAAAAGGCTCTTTATAGTGGAAAAGGGTTCATTAGATTCAATAGTTTTAAGAACTGTTCGTTGAAAGGTTCTTTGGGGAATCAAAAATGGTTCTTCTATGGCATTGCTGTGAATCCCCCCCTTTGGAACCTTTATTTCAAAGCGTGTTGACAAGTCCACGAACATTCTTCTGTTTCTCCTCTGACAGATTTTATGTGGCTTAGACGGCGAGACCTCTAATGGTGAGTTTCACGCTTAAAGAAGTGGTCTCTCATTACGCCCAAGCGTGAATATCTTCCTCGCACACGTGCAAGAGGCTCTACGTCAAGAACAAAGACGTTCTGATTGCCCTTTTCAGTCTCCCATCTCAGTGTTTTGAATCCATTAGGGAGACCTGCTACCCACAATACCTTACAGGGAACCATGATTGCGGTGTGTACGTGACATCATTAACCCTGCATGTTATCGTCATAGTGTTAACATTAGTGTCGATTGTTCCAGTCTGATAAACAGGATACAGGTCATTAGCCTAATCACACACAAATAAGGCCTCTTTTCATCTTTTTTCCTCTTTCTCTTTGTCCACGCAGCATCTCCTGCATCTGTTTTGTGGCATTAGCCGGCTGAGAGCTCATACTGAATTTCAGCCATTTTATAAAATTGCCCTTTTAGATTCAAGATTTCTTTGAAATGAAGACTTTCATAAGGCAAACCCAAGGACAAAATAAGTTAGTACTGTTGTATCAGACGGCCCTCTGATCTCTGAAGTATTTCTAAGAACATATGCATTCGCAGGAGCTTGTGAGACGTGGTCAGGTGGTCACAAGGGTGGCACTTCTGATTGTTATTGTGGCTGTGCATTTGTCCGGCTGACGTAAATGACATAATCAAATATTCTGTAGCCTACAAAAACCTCTCTAATCAGATTCTCAGATGTTCATTTGATTCCCATCTTAGATATGTCAGATGTTGCTTAAACAGAGCTGGGTGAAAAAGCTGTTGGAGGGAATCAGATAAAGTCACCATGAAATCACAATGGACAATTCTTGTTTTTTTATGAAATATTGCAGTGTTTATTATAAATTATTTATCCGTGCACATCTTTATTTTTTGTTAAATTCATGCCTTCATAATCACCTCGACAAGTGATGACGTGTTTATTGGCGTGAAGGTGGGGCGACCTGTCACTCACATGAGATCCACCAATAGCAAACCACAACCATCCAATCAATTCCTGATGAACAAGATCAAGCTGATTCTTTTTTGTTTGTTTGTTTGAGAAGCAGTTTCACTCAGATATACAACACAATAGGGAAGAAAAGTTTATCCATTTCATGCCGACTTTAACAGACTGTCATCCCCAGACAGAGAGTGTCATGAACAACATAAGGGCTGATCCCTTGAGCGCAAGTGATGACGCTTTGAAGTGATGCTTGAGTGATCAAGAATATTCCAGTGTACTGTACAAATAAGCCTTCCTTCGATTTCCTCATCCTCATTTTTTCCCTTGCATCCTTTTTTCCTTCACATCCTAAGGGGGGTGGAGTTAGGAAGAGAGGAAAGGAAGTGAGTATGCACAAATAAGAAATGAGAAGCAGCTTAGATGTTGAAATGAAGTGTTTTTGAGTAAAGTGGGGGAGCTGTAGTGTTTAATATTCTGTTTTGTGAGGATTAAGAAGAGTTTCTGTTGTGGTGTAGTTTTAGGGGTTACCATTGTGGTGAATAATGGAGCTTGGGCATAGGTTAAGAATGGGAATGGCATCTTTAGACATAAACATTGGGTAAGAAATTAGATTAGGTTTGATGAAGATTATTTTTGACATTTTATTGGGATTTAAAAACAAGTTGTTTGAATTTACATTCATAATAACTATTTTAAAGGGATAGTTCACCCAAAAATGAAAATTATCCCATAATTTACTCACCCTCAAGACATCCTGTGTATATGACTTTCTTCTTTCAGCCGAACACAATCAAAGTTATGTTAAATAATATCCTGGCTCTTCCAAGCTTTATAATGGGACTCAAGATTTTGAAGCCCAAAAAAGTGCATCCATCCATCATAAAAATAATCCACACGGCTCTAGTGGGTTAATAATGGCCTTCTAAAGCAAAGCAATAGGTTTTTGCAAGAAAAATATCCATATTTAAAACTTTATAAACTAACTGGCTTCCGGAAACAGTCGTACGCAAGTCGAATTCAGGCGAAAGAGTGACCTCTGACCCATCACATGATGTATTGATGAACGCGGAAGTGCAGAGGAGAGAGCAAAACAAAACACCGGTCATGAATTAGAAGTCTAAAACGAGAATTTCTAAAGAGAAACGCTGGAGGATTTCATTATAATAGAAGAGGAGCTTGAGTATGTTGCCCAGCCCTATTTGTTTAAACCTCGAGAGGCATCTAAGCTTACACTACTCCTACATCATGCGTCGGGTCAGAGGTCACTCTTCCACCGGAACCATACTCACGTACGGCCATCTGCCAGAAATTATAGTTTATAAAGTTTTAAATATGGATATTTTTCTTACAAAAACCAATCGCTATGCTTCAGAAGGCCTTTATTAACCCCATGGAGCCATATGGATTACTTTTATGATGGATGGATGCACTTTTTTGGGCTTAAAATCTTAAAAGCCCCATTCACTACTATTATAAAGCATGGAGGAACCAGGATATTTTTTTAACATAACTCTGATTGTGTTCGTCTGAAAGAAGATAGTCATATACACCTAGGATGGCTTGAGGGTGAGTAAATCATGGGATAATTTTTATTTTTGGGTGAAGTAACCCTTTAAGAATATTGATATTCAGATGTTTTAAAGTCACAATGAAATGGAAGTAGCAACAGAATATTCTTCTGTATTGTGTTGTACATCCAAGTGTAAAGGTCTGTCGCAAAAAGAAAAAAAATGTAGGGCTGGGACTTCTTCTACGCTTCGGTTGTTGATTGGATGTTGAGTTGTGGGCGTGGCACTCAAAAGAGGCGGATGAACCTGATTTTGCAGGGGCAGGGTTAAAGTGGACTAAATGATTGGAGAAGTCTGGCATCTGTCCTGTCACTAGACAGAAGTCTGTTGTTTTCACCAGAAGACTCAGTTGACTTTTTGATTAAACATTAAGAGGATTAATTAACAAAGTTTGAGAGGAGCATGTTCAGATAATCTACCCAATGAGCGCAAGGAGGCCTATATATAAAAAGCAGACTCACCTCTGTGCCATGACAGTTTTCCAGCATCCTTCCTCTACCCCAACTCCTCATTCTCAACTTTTCCTATCCCAGCCAGGGATAGGGATGGGGGATGGGGGTAATACTCTGGATTCAGGCCACATTCCGAGTCCAGACAGCATGCCAAATATGCATACGCTTTACTCTATTCAATTATATGTAAATGTGAACCCGTATTCTTTTTAAAGCTGAAAAGCCATTTATTGTAGTTGCATAGAAATAGTTTTATTCAAAAATGTACATTTAGAAAAAACGAAAGGCCTGGAAACAATATTTTTGAGAGTTTTAAAGTTGCAAACATTCAGTTACAACCCCAGATCTTTAACATTGTTAGCAAATTAACAATTATTAGCGAATTCATTTTAACGCCTCTCATTAATGTGATTCTATTGGAGGAAATTAAATCTGTTTAATAAAGCTCTCAAATTCAGTTGTCATTTTACATCTTGATTTGATCACTTTGACATGTTTTGCAATAGGCTACTTTATGAGGGTGTTATTGTGAAACTCAGCTAGGCTGTGCTCAAACATGTCATGACGCAACCCTCTCCCTCAATCTCAATATCTCTCTTTCTCTTTCTCCTTTTTTGTCTTCCTCTCTTGCTTATTCTCACTAACAGTCCCACGTGTGGCAGTGGTGGTGTAATTTCCACCGTTGGCTGATTTCTGCGCTGATGTGCGCAGTAGGGGACTAGCGCAGCTGTGCTTACCTCTTTGCACGTCCTGCTGGGATTCTCAGTTCGTTATCAATTATTCTGCTAAACTCTCTCTGGAGCGCGTGGTTCCGACCGGGATAATGTGAACGCCAACCTTTAATCAAGCGCGAGGCGACCCGTCTCATCAAATCCCACAGAGACGAAATAAGAGTTGTAGTTTCTCAAACACACACACGTGCAAACACACACATTTCATTCATAAAACATTCTGTATGAATGTTTCACACAACATACTAAATAGCGTAAACTTTTTGTTGTTGTTGTCAAATGATTTTGATTTCTTAGGCTACTCGATCTAGATCTATATAATATCTTTATACTTTCTTCATACAGGTAGGCTATATGTTATTGGTCTTATTGTGTATGAACCAAAGAGTTGATGTGCCCCATTGACTTCCATAGAATGGAAAAAACAATACTATGGAAGTCAATGGGGCCCATAACTGTTTGGTTTCTGACACTGGAACAACCTGAGGGTGAGTAAATGATGACAGAATTTTCATTTTTGGGTGAACTATCCCTTTAAGCCCAAAGTATACTTAAAGGGGTGGTCACACTATACGTTTCATTCCATTGACTTCCATTAATATGCAAGCTCATGCATAAAGTTTCGCATTTCACTACATTCCAGAGTTCAAGTTTGGTGAACTCTGACCTGCGAATTCGCATCACAGGAAGACATGTGACCAATAGAAGACCGATACATCAAGGCGTGACCTCTTGGCTGAATTAAGAAACAATATTTTTGCAGTAAAGTCAAGTAGATTGTATATTTTTACATTCTGAATGTAATAGTGTTTATAAAAAAGATACAGCCGAGTGTGACGTCACATCATGACCTTTGCGGTGTCCAAACAAATTTCACAAGCTTAAAGTCTAGTGTGATCGTGACTTTAGTTTTTTTATGCTTACGCTAGCCTATGAGTATAGTCGAACACGTGGCCTTTCAAAGTATACTCCATTCGATAGCGTGCGAGAATGCAGGCGGTCGACACATGCACTCTAGAAAGTTTCACCTTTGTCCAGTGTCTGCGCTATTTTTCTCCAGAAGTTATGATGGATAAAAAAGTATTTTTATTCTTTTAAACTAAAGTTGCGGATATCTCATAACCCCCTCACACAAGCGCTTGTCAATGCAGGCGTCTGTTGTTGTTGCAGTCTCCGGTATTTTATTGTTGTTCCATCTCTTTGGTTGTGTTTTCTACTGTGAAACAATGTCCCATGCAGGCCAGTGTTGCCACCTTGTGGAAAAACGGATTAGTGCGCGAAAAAAATTAAATGCGCATGTGTGACCTGTGCATACAAAGTACAAAAATCAGGCAGCGTGCATTCTTTTGGAGAAATTTGCGTCATTCACGCTTCATTTTGTGTACACGTAGAAACCAAAGGGCTTTACTCCTTTTTCCTTGTTGAATACTGTAGCATCACAGTCTCTAGTTCTTATTGGCTGCTCATGTTGCAGTGCATTATGGGTACTTGTTTTCTCTCACCCTCTGTCAAGAGTGCAGCACCATATTTTAGGTGCTTTTGTGCCTTGTATGTTCATAACTATTTATGTTTTTATGTTTACAAAAAAAAAAACAAGGTAAGTTTGTAAGTTGGTTTTATCGAGGTGTTGCAACACTCAAAAATGTTTAATGTGAGTACATTGTGTTTTTCATGTCAAGTTTAGGTCTGATATATTGTGTAATTTTTTTAAGTTTTATGTGCTTAATGATTTTACAGCAAAGCAGCATTGGAAACTAAAAAACTAAACAACTGTAGCTTGCTAAACTGCAAGCTACCGACTATACTAAATCAGTTTAAAGTCCCCCTCTAATCAATAATTTTATTCCTTAAAGGTGCCCTAGAATCAAAAATTAAATTTACCTTGGCATAGTTGAATAACAAGAGTTCAGTACATGGAAATGACATACAGTGAGTCTCAAACACAGTTGTTTCCTCCTTCTTGTGTAAATCTCATTTGTTTAAAAGACCTCAGAAAAACAGGCAAATCTCAACATAACACCAACTGTTACGCAACAGTCGGGATCATTAATATGTACGCCCCCAATATTTGCATATGCCAGCTCATGTTCAAGGCATTAGACAAGCCAGTATTAACGTCTGGATGTGCACAGCTGAATCAACAGACTAGGGAAGCAAGCAAGAACAATAGCGAAAAATGGCAGATGGAGCAATAATAACTGACATGATCCAACATGATATTTTTAGTGATATTTGTAAATTGTCTTTCTAAATGTTTTGTTAGCATGTTGCTAATGTACTGTTAAATGTGGTTAAAGTTACCATCGTTTCTTACTGTATTCGCGGAGACAAGAGCCATAGCTATTTTCATTTTTAAACACTTGCAGTCTGTATAATGCATAAACACAACTTCATTCTTTATAAATCTCTCCAACAGTGTGTAATGTTAGCTTTAGCCACAGAGCACTATCAAACTCATTCAGAATCAAATGTAAACATCCAAATAAATACTATACTCACATGATCTGACGCATGCATGCAGTATGCATGACAAACATCTTGTAAAGATCCATTTGAGGGTTATATTAGCTGTGTGAACTTTGTAAATGCACTGTGTTATAGTCGAGAGCTCAGGGGGCAGGGAGCGTGCGATTTAAAGGGGCCGCAGCCTGAATCGGTGCATAGTTAATGATGCCCCAAAATAGGCAGTTAAAAAAAAATCTATGGGGTATTTTGAGCTGAAACTTCACAGACACATTCAGTGCACCTTTAAAACTCATCTTTGATCACCAAAATGACACATTTAAAAAAAATTCCTGTAAAAAAAATATCCTGAATGTAACTCTACACCAGGGATGGACAACTCCGGTCCTGGAGGGCCAGTGTCCAGCAGAGTTTAGCTCCAACCCTAATCAAACACACCTGAACCAGCTAATCAAGGTCTTTAGGATTAGTAGAAAGTTATAGGCAAGTGAGTTTTTATCAGGGATGGAGATAAACTCTGCAGGACACTGGCCCTCCAGGACCGGAGTTGTCCATCCCTGCTCTACACCCTTGCTTCATTAATTATACGTGGATCTATGAATATGCTAATTAGCTCCGCCTCCACCCAGCAATTTCAAACCTCCTTCTTTAGATCACTGCAATTTTAATTAGAAAATACTCAGCAATGGTGTTGACTTATGAATTTGCACATGGTTTGTATTAAAGTATATTAAAAACACCACATAGATGTATAAACAACATTAAAATCTTGATTTTTACCACAGGGGGACTTTAAAGGAGCAGCTCCATTATATAATTCAGTTACAAAAAGATCAGTATTTATCTGGCACAAAAAGAATGTAATTTAGGCTAAATGCATCCAACTCAGGCCTGGTGTCAAGGGGGGGCTTATCCCTCCCTGCAATGATCTCATGCCTCCTCCCTCCTCCCCAGCACAGCCTGGCGATGGAACACGATTTCAGCTGAGGGGGACACCCATTAACATTACCCGAGCAGTTAAAAAATATGCTATAAAACCATGTTCATTCAGGGACATGCATTTATTGCATGGACCAAGAACATAATGTGTTTAACATAACTAGCAACATCCAGCCATCTTAGCAGGAAAAGTTTATATAACCCATTTTTAAATAGCAGTATATAATAATAACTTTGGGTGAACTATTCCTTTAAGTACCACCACTTCTTTCAGTGTCTGCGTCATGTTGGGGGACAGTCAAGATGTTGAGGGGACCTTGACGACGCCTGGCGCATGCACAAGAAAGACGTGCCCTCCATCATAGGACAGATTTGACAGGATAAGGCAAAACTGATCTCCTCTGCGGTCATGATGTGAGCAGTTTGTCAGCGATAATGGCAAGCATTTGCAGTACAAGAGTGTGACGATAAAACATTAATCGATCTGTTGATTTAACAATAGTGATTAATTGCAGTCTATTGAATTCAGGGCAGCAATTTTCATGAAGAGGCCCAAATGACTTGAGCTCATTAAAAGGATAGTCGTGTATCTTGTTCTGGCGTGTAGAGTTTTAGATGTGATTACATTTTTTGATAAAATGGCTTAATAACAATGCAGCTGATGTATACTAGAGTGCTTTGACATTTTGCATTGATATTCTCAAGCAATAATTGCTTTTTAGCGCATGATGAATGCTGACATTGGGTAACAAAAATTACATACCGTGAGATAATTAGATTCTGCTGTTTTAATGGCACTGAAAAAAACCCAATAAGCATTGCAAATTCATTATATATATATATATATATATATATATATATATATATACAGTACAGTCCAAAAGTTTGGAACCACTAAGATTTTTAATGTTTTTAAAAGAAGTTTCATCTGCTCACCAAGGCTACATTTATTTAATTAAAAATACAGTAAAAACTGTAATATTGTGAAATATTATTACAATTTAAAATAACTGTTTTCTATTTGAATATATTTCACAAAGTAATTTATTCCTGTGATGGCAAAGCTGAATTTTCAGCATCATTACTCCAGTCTTCAGTGTCACATGATCCTTCAGAAATCATTCTAATATGCTGATCTGCTGCTCAAGAAACATTTAATGTGTACAATTGTACAAAATATTTGTGTAAAATATTTTTTTTCAGGATTATTTGATGAATAGAAAGATCAAAAGAACAGTGTTTATCTGAAATCTAATCTTTTGTAACATTATAAATGTCTTTACTGCCACTTTTGATTGATTTAATGCATCCTTGCTGAATAAAAGTATTCATTTCTTTAATTTCTTTTCAAAAAAATAAAAATAAAAATTCTTACTGACCCCAAACTTTTGAACGGTAGTGTATAATGCTACAGAAGCTTTGTATTTCAGATAAATGCTGTTCTTTTGAACTTTCTATTCATCAAGGAATCCTGAAAAAAAAAAGTACACAACTGTTTTCAACATTGAAAATAATCATAAATGTTTATTGAGCAGCAAATCAGCATATTAGAATGATTTCTGAAGGATCATGTGACACTGAAGACTGGAGTAACGATGCTGAAAATTCAGCTTTGCATCACAGGAATAAATTACTTTGTCAAATATATTTAAATAGTACACAGTTATTTTAAATTGTTTTTAAATTACTGTATTTTTAATTAAATAAATGTAGCCTTGGTGAGCAGACGAAACTTCTTTTAAAAACATTAAAAATCTTAGTGGTTCCAAACTTTTGGACTGTACTGTATATATATAAAGCGATGTGTTTATATTCACCTTTTGTGCTTGGTCACCAAGTAATTTGTGACAATCTGATGAGTAAATGTCAGGGTTTTCTGATGTAAAATTAATAATTACTGTAACCAGAGTTTGCTTTGCTCATGTCGACTGATTTTATTACAAAAGTTCTTTAATACAGATAAATAAATAAAGACAATTACATTTTTCGTACATACTGTATTTTAATACTTGTGCAGTACCGCTCGCTAGATTCCAGTTTTAATTTGGGCACTTCAAAATGAAACATGCTGAACAAAACAGTGATGTGCACCAATACAAGTACATATTTTTATTTAACATCAGCCACAGATCTTACAAGTTCATGATATTAAAAAGAACAGAAGAGTCAAATGAAAAGATGAGGCAAAAAATAAATAATTTTTTAATAAGGAAAATATACAGGCTCAAACTCAAGTCAGTTTGGCATCCCCCCCTAACAAGAGCAGGGAAAAGGGAGAGGGTCTTATGCTCTTAAACACACGTCTTCAACGCTGTTGCCCTTCATCTGCTGAAGCTCTTGGTGGCCCAGTAGCCGATATCGGAAACTAACTCGATTTACAAACTTCCCGCTCGACACCATTCTGACCACAGTGTTATCACAGCCGACCTTCATTTGAGCTGAAGGGAAGAGAGATATGGGCAGGTTTATAAGATTCTTTGCACTCTAAATGAAGATGCACAAGAGATAAAGAGGGAATTCTCACCTGGTCCATTAAAGGAGTAGCAGAGATCTGCCATAGGGAACATCTTGGATGTGTCCATGCCGTTTCCGCCCAGAAGCTCGACAAAGTCTCCAGAACCAGCACAGCCGAGAATGGACCGCTACATAGATAAAGCGGAAGTCTCAAACTCATCATACAGATATATTGTGTGTAAATGCTACGATTCTTGACCAGAAATCAGATGTATCTGTATGCTCACCTTGAGATCATTGTGTTGACCAAGACTGAGCTCTCCAATCTGGATCTCTACTGGATAGATTATGGAGAAACTGCAGTTCCTGTGCTGCTGTGGAATGACCATGGTGAAACTGCCCTCTGGGGTCTGAGAGACAACATTACAGGCTACAAAAAGAGAGAGAGACAGATGGTTAACCATCAGTATTTTACAAGTTAAGCTTTGAGCATGGATTCTGCATGAGGCATGAGCCATGCTCTGAACCCTTTGGGACAAAACCAAAAGTTCATTAGTACTTGCAAAATGCCATGTTTAAAAAAAAAAACACGTGCACTTACGGAACGGGTTGATGAGTTTGCGGAATGTTACTGTGAAGCTGCTTCCTGATTGATGGAGTCTGAAGAACAGCATGGCGACATTCTGAGATGACCGTGTGATTGGTCGAGACACTCCGGTTTCGCAGTAATCAGAATAACGCTCGTACAGAGGAAGAAGATGGTCCTGTGTGCTGGGAAACTTCTCGCCCTTCATAACCCAGCCATCAAATACCTTCAAGATAAAAAAAAAAGGAAAAAAGTTTGCATTTAACAGCATCTACTGCATTCAGTGTACTATAAAAATGATTGTTCAAAGATGATTATTGGGGTACATTTTACAAGAAAATACTACTTTAAAATATAATGTTTGATTCAATGTGTTACTTTCCATTTTCAAATATACAAGCAATTTCTGAGTGAAAATTGCTGTAAAGCCATCTTTTTTTCCCCAGTGTAGTTCTTTTCAGTTCAAGTTAACTGTGTTGAAGTCATTTTAGTTCAGGTCAGGTTCGGTTTACATAATTCCCTTCAGTTCAAACCCGACTGCAATAGTTCCAGGTCAGTTGAGTTCATGCCAGTTTTGTTTCAGTGCTAATAAATTGTAATGAATTTCCGCTTATTTCATGTCCGTTCCATTGAACAGGAATTAATTCAGTACATTAACTGTAACAATATCCCGTGTGCGTTTTTCAGTCCAATTAAACTGCATTTAATTAGCATAAACCTTGCACAGTCCATGAAAGCTGATCTTTTTCTGAATGTATGACGAAATTAGTTTGGATTTACTTTTGCAGTTTTGCTTAATTGGATTTTTTTTATTAAATTTTTTTTTAGAGCAGAATGTGTTTAATCAATGTAAATATGGTTGTTTGAGTACGGTTTGGCTTAAAATTATATCACACGTGATGCTTAGTGTACAATCCACAGGTACAGAAATACACCTAAACACACCTGCTGTTTTTTCTCTATATGTATAATAAAATAGGTGTCTGTAATACAATTAAATGATATGTTGTAATCAAGACAGAAAAACAACAAGCATGTAAGTTGTTATGGGTGATGAATTGTGTATGTGCAAACTGTAAAAAATTATTTTCATGATTTGTTATCACATTTTTTCTTTTGTCAAATCAACTCATGGTTCAGATAACATAATATTTTGAGTTTACATTGATCAAACCAATCGACTCAAATTTTTAATTTCAATGAACTCAAAATTTCAAGGTAACCAGGTAACTTACTTTTTTAAGTTAAACCAACAATTCTTTTTTCAGTGCATGTGTGAACATTTCACCTTTATGAAGTCTCCTCCTCTGCAGTCGATGTTGACCGAATCATACTCGATGCTAATGATGTCACTAGGCTCGCCAATAAAAAACACGGCGCAGTTTAACTGTGGACGTTCTGCTGTAAACGTAAACTGACCCTCTATGGCCACCATATCCAGACATCCTGAGAGACACGGAGGAAGATAAAGACAAGAAAAGGTGAAATGGCTGTACCATATGAAAATATACATAGTATATGTGATGAATAACCACTCTTTAAATATTAAGCAGTGCCATATTGTGCAACCATATCAATTGGACAGTAAAAAAATGTGTTTATTAAAACAAATCTGAAGTCAACATCATGATACGTCATCGTGAGATGTGTGTTTTTTGGCAAATGAAATCCCAGAGGTTGTCACTCACTCAGCGCTCTGCGGTACACAAACTCCTCTGGTAACTCTCGCTTTAATTCAGAGCTCAGCAGAGATAATAATCCTTCTGGGCTGATCTCGTTATCCTGATAAAACAACAAGAAACAGGACATGGTAAAAACAAGCAATATCAATAAATTAGGATTGCATTGCAATCAGTTGTGCTCAAGAAAATAACAATAGGATTTTTCCAAAATGGTTGGAAAGAGCTTGAAAGTTTCATAAAAGGCTCTAAAATATTATACAAAATACATTATAATATACAAAAACATATATTTAATCATACATATTTAATGCTAAAGCATGTGCGCACTACTTTCACCATGGTGTAACCCACTGTAGTCAGCTTTAGTCATATTAAACAATGGTTTTGCATTGAATCAAGCCTTTCAATTTAGATGTTTTAAGTACATATTTTACAGTGCATACACTCCCAATGAATGGTATAATAAAAATTGTACATACACATCATTTAGCTATAAATATATATCATATATATTATTTATCATATACAAACATTACATTGTATAATGAATGTTAAATGCCACTAATAAAAAACACACATATTGAGGTCACAGTAAAGAATATACACATCAGAAGTTGTATAAAGCTACTCTAATGATTGTGTCTATGTGTGTGAGAGAGGTGAGCAGGTGTGAATATCTCACCTGTATGTCCAGAAAGCGCGCGTGTCCTCGGAGAGCCGTGACGCTCAACAGGAGGAAACACAGCTGTGCGCGCGAAGTGCCCGACATCTCCGTGCCGTCTGTCCGCGTGGATTTGAGCAAAAAGAGAAAAATTCCGAGAGCTCCCGACCAGACTGCTCCTTTTATACCCCCTCACATAAATAGAAGAGGGGGGGCTGCCTGTATGGATCAATTGATGTGAGTCCGCGAGCTCGAGTGAGTGAGAAAGAGAGAGAGAGCATGACAGATGCCTAGTGTTTATTCTAGTTTTACTAGTATTAATTTAATTGAATAGACTACTAGTAAAACATAGACTTTAGAAACTTTTTTTAAATTGTAGGCATACTAATGAAATGCTAAAAACTGTAAAAACATTCACAGTAGTAAAAAAATAACTGTAGCAGGCTAAGAAATTAAACAAATGAGATTTTTGCCTCATAAATAGGCATCTAATTAGTACTAGTAAGGAATATGCAGTGATTATTAACTGATTATGTTCTAGTCACTATTAGAATACATACTAGTAGGCTTTCTAATGAATACAAGAGACAAAAAAATAGAGATGTAAATTATTGTGTATGTATGTGTGTGTGTGTGTGTGTGTGTGTGTGTGTGTGTATATATATATATATATATATATATATATATATATATATATATATATATATATTGTATATACACTATATAATATTCAAAGTACTATAAACAAAACATAAGTTGTTTTTTAATCATTTTAAATATATATTCAGTAAATATATACATACATTTATATTCACATGTTAAAACATCAGCTTAAAAACACACTAAAAGACTCTTGTGCATATCTTCAACCTCCAAAACAAACCCATATAGGGTTGTTGTTGTTTTTTTTATTTATTTGAGATTGACTTCTTATCTTCATCTATAGTGAAGATGTGCACTCCTGATTCTCAGTGCAGGGAAACATGAGGGAATTTCACTGCAGTGGGAGGATGGTAAGGTGGACTGATTGAAGTAATGAATGTCACAGTGAGTCAGTGAGGTATGATTGGGTGCTTTAAAGAAATAGTTCAACTAAAAAAAGAAAATTCTGTCATTTACTCACCATCACGTCATTCCATACTTGTATGAGTTGCTTCCTTCTGTGCAAATAAAAAAAAACCCAACACGAACAGCCTTTAAAAAAATGTATTTTGTGTTATACAGTCGGTGTGGAACAACATGAATGGGAGTGAATAATATCAGTTGTTTTTTTTTTACTTTTGGGTAAACTAACCTTTTAACATTTATTTATTGTAATATAATGAGGCAGGTGAACTTTTCACTTGCATATTAATATTACTGTCCACTAATTGTCTCAGACTGGTGTTATTTTCTTACACCTACAGTGAACCAACTGTGTCAGGTGAGCTGAATAACAGCGTTTCACCTTAGTAAAACAGAGATTCACTGCTCTTAAACCTAATTGCTCTCAGCTTGAAGGTCTTTGAGAAAGTCACCTGCAGGACAAAACCCAATCAGAATGTGTGTGTGTGCATGTGTGGTTCCTTGAAAACAGCTTCATAAGAAAACTGAATAATGTCTCAAATGCCAAAAGATGTCTGGGTGTTTTAGAGTGTAGTAACTATTATTTCAGTTGTCAGCAGAAGGTCCCGACCACAGTATAAAAATTTAATGCAGTCATATCAAGCATTTTTATGATTATATTTATTTTTTCTGTGCTTCGTGACTATTTTTCACCCTCTCTCTAAGCGGTCTGTTTAAGGAACGCCCCCTTTGTGTGCTGTGCTTGAGTTTGCTGCTCAAACAGCAACATGTATTTATCTGTGTGACGTCAGGAAATTGTGGGAAAGATGAGTCATTTTTGCTGTAGTTCAGTAAGTGTTCTTGTTGGAAGTTGCAGTGAACTTTTATAGTAGATGTTTTTTTTTCTCTCTCTCTCTATTATCTCATGATCTGATCCTTAAAAATGATGTTCATTCTGTTAATGTAAAATGTGCCGTGTATGTGTACTAGGGGTGCAATGATTCAAATTACTCATGGTTTTTATCATGGTATGGTCACGGTTTCTGTACGATTCGGTATGTGGTATGTTCAGGGGGGGAAGGACTATATTGTCAAATAAAAATAAAGAAAATAATAACAAATAATCAAACTACAAGCAACAGCAAAAAAATAAATAAAATAAAATAAAATAAAATAAAATATCAGTAGTTTTCAGATAGGCCTACAGAAATTAAATAAAATAGCTAATCAAATGTAAAAACAACATTGCATATAATATTTACTAATTAAATAAAGACGACTCATTATTAAAGTTACAAAAGCAATTCAATCAAGAGCAGTGAGTAATTTCCATGTCTTTTGTTGTTTGATTAACATTAAAAACAGACAGCAGGGAAATTAGGCGGCTGTCACTTTAAGGGGCTGTTTTCACACAACACCGTTTTCAACTAAAAACATAAAAAAAATTTATGCGTTTTGGCCGTTAATTTACACAATAACGGCTTTTTGGTGGCCTGAAAACTCAAACTTTTGAAAATGGATTTCAAAGTGTAAGTTTTTGAACCGTGTAAACATCAAATAAGATACAATGCACGGATACAGTACACTGATAGCCTACTGAACACATGTGTTTAAGTTCACTTAAGACATAAACTATTATGTTTGCTAGGATATTCGCCAAGAGGGGCATGTTGACATAATTTTTGTGTGAATTTGTCAGTTCAAGCTCAAGACTTGAAAGATAACTCAACATTTGTGCGCTGTACACGCGCTTCCGCATGCACGCTTCAGTTGAGTGCACAAATCTTCAGCGCGCGCCTGAGTTGTCTTTCGCGTCCTACGCTCTAATGTATAAATTGGCAAGGCTTAAATCAGTTTAGTTTAAAGGTGCCGTAGAACGCTTTCAAATGATGTAATAGGTCTAAGGTGTCCCCTGAATGTGTCTGTGAAGTTTCAGCTCAAATTTCAGCCCCATAGATTTTTTTTTAATTCATTTTTTTAACTGCCTATTTTGGGGCATCATTAAATATGCACAGATTCAGGCTGCGGCCCCTTTAAATTCTCGTGCTCCCCTCCCCTGAGCTTGCGACTGCCTTAAACAGCATAAACACAGTTCACACAGCTAATATAACCCTCAAAATGGATCTTTACAAAGTGTTTGGTGGCCTGAAAACTCAAAATTTTGAAAATGGATTTCAAAGTGCAAGTTTTTGAACCGTGTAAACATCAAATAAGATACAATGCATGGATACAGTACACTGATAGCCTACTGAACACATGTTCACTTAAGACATAACCTATTATGTTTGCTAGGATACTCACCAAGAGGGACATGTTGACATAATTTTTGTGTGAATTTGTCAGTTCAAGCTCAAGACTTGAAAGATAACTCAACATTTGTGCGCTGTACACGCGCTTCCGCATGCACGCTTCGGTTGAGTGCACAAATCTTCAGTGCGCGCTCGAGTTGTCTTTCGTGTCTTGCGCTCTAATGTATAAATTGGCAAGGCTTAAATCAGTTTAGTTTAAAGGTGCCATAGAAAGCTTTCAAAAGATGTAATAGGTCTAAGGTGTCCCCTGAATGTGTCTGTGAAGTTTCAGCTCAAATTTCAGCCCCATAGATTTTTTTTAATTAATTTTTTTAACTGCTTATTTTGGGGCATCATTAAATATGCACCAATTCAGGCTGCGGCCCCTTTAAATTCTCATGCTCCCCGCCACCGAGCTCGCGACTGCCTTAAACAGCATAAACAAAGTTCACACAGCTAATATAACCCTCAAAATGGATCTTTACAAAGTGTTCGTCATGCAGCATGTCTAATCGCGTAAGTATGGTATTTATTTGGATGTTTACATTTGATTCTGAATGAGTTTGAGGCTGTGCTCCGTGGCTAACGGCTAATGCTACACTGTTGGAGAGATTTATAAAGAATGAAGTTGCGTTTATGCATTATACAGACTGCAAGTGTTTAAAAATGAAAATAGCGACGGCTCTCTTGTCTCCGTGAATACAGTAAGAAACGATGGTAACTTTAACCACATTTAACAGTACATTAGCAACATGCTAACGAAACATTTAGAAAGACAATTTACAAATATCACTAAAAATATCATGTAATCATGGATCATGTCAGTTATTATCACTCCATCTGCCATTTTTCGCTATTGTTCTTGCTTGCTTACCTAGTCTGATGATTCAGATGTGCACAGATCCAGACGTTAATACTGCCTGCCTTTGTGTAATGCCTTGAACATGAGCTGGCATATGCAAATATTGGGGGCGTACATATTAATGATCCCGACTGTTAAGTAACAGTCGGTGTTATGTTGAGATTCGCCTGTTCTTCAGAGGTCTTTTAAACAAATCAAATTTACATAAGAAGGAGGAAACAATGGTGTTTGAGACTCACTGTATGTCATTGCCATGTACTGAACTCTTGTTATTCAACTCTGCCAAGGTAAATTCAATTTTCCATTCTACGGCACCTTTAAGCACAGATAGGTCAACACCCGGGTGATGACGGCGTAAATGACTGGTCATATTCGAGCATAGCCTATGGCACTCGGACTGAACAAAGTTTAGGGGAAGCCAGAATGCATATCCATCGACAGAAACATACATTAGCCTAACTCTGTCTGTTTTATTTATTTTCAACAAACCATATTATAGATGTATGCATTGTCAGATATGAGATGAACCGCGTATGGTTCGATTTTTTACAGAGAAGCGTTACGCCCCTAATGTGTACTGAGGTTTTTTAAGGGCTTTCTAACACATTGCAATGAAACCGATCGCTTGCTGTTTGTGTTTGTCCTTACCCAGTGTGTACTATCATCTTCAGGGAGCTGCAGACGTTCCTACCCATCAAACACCCTGTTCTGGTTTTTTAAAGCCGGCTTTTGCTCGGGTGTCCACTTCTATCAGAGTCTTACCTGCCCCGGGTGAACTGAAAGGTCAGCTGTCTTTCTCACACTCCCACTCTGGAATCAGGGGACATTTGCCTCTTGTGAACTATAGGACCAGTACACCTTTCTGACTTCTGGCAGAATGTGAATGGATATATCCAGAATAGCATACTATGGTACTTGTGCAGTATGCATATGTATGTGTGCAGTATGAGATGTTTTTTGTATGTGTTGTATGATCTGAAATATATTTTTTTCAATATTCAGTATACAACCTGAGCATGTTGCATTTGAAACCGTTTGCACTTGACCTTCCATATTTTGTGTTTTGTGAAGAAATATCCCTGCCTTGACTCTTTACTTCATCAGACTGCCACAAGTTAATGGATTAAAACTGCAAAATAAACATACTTCTGATGGACCCCAAACAGGTTTCTTGATCACTCCTCCTATTTGCCATAGAGTGCAACACTGCCTGCCCACTTTATTAGCGGCGTTGGTTCCGGAAGTTTTTTTTCCATTCATTTCTCCTATAGGGATTTTAAAAAGTCTTTGTTAAAGCGTTTTAAGCAATGAACCAAACCAACCAGCTATGAGGTGAATCATATTGCAAACTCTGAGGAAACAAAAAAGTATTTGAAAAGCAGACAAAAATACAAAGGTACAAGACTGGGTAGTTAATGGCTTTAGTAACAGAAAGAACTACAATCCCATGAAGCACTGCGAACAATGAAAAATGGAGAAATATAAAACTACTAATATATATATATATATATATATATATATATATATATATAAGAACAATATATTTTAAGTTTATTGCAAAATATGCATATATATGCAAATATTTAGGTATTTTGGGAGACCAGGGAGGCCATCTTGATTACATAATTCGCAATGCTTCATGGGAGTGGGCGGAGCTATATAGCTCCTTTAGTGCAGTTTGCTTGTTTCAACTCTGATTGGTGTAATTTTCTGTACAGCATCATGGGTAATGTAGTTTTTCACCATGAATTCCACTGTTAAATACGATTATTTTAAGCATTGCGAAAAGCATAATGAATTAAAAATGATGGAGAACTATAAAACTACAAATTTAAAAATGTTGATTATATAAGAACAATATATTTTAAGTTTATTGCAAAATATGCAAATATTTAAGTATTTTGAGAGACCAGGGAGGCCATCTTGATTACATAATTTGCAATGCTTCATGGGAGTGGGCGGAGCTAAATAGCTCTTTTGGTGTGGTTTGCTTGTTTCAAATCTAATTGGTGGAATTTTCTGTACAGCATCATGGGTAATGTAGTTTTTTGCCACGAATCCCACCGTTAAGCACAGTTATTTTGAAAAAATAAGTTGAAATAATGTGGGCTGACGTCTTTAATTGAAGCAAATACTATTTGATTAACAACCTCGTCGCTCACAGTAGGGCTGCCTTTAAAGGTTTATTAGTTATCGTTAAAAATCTATTTCCCTATGGAGAAAATGAATCTAGTTTTTACTTCCAGAACCCAACTGTTGCACTATTGGTCAAACATACAGATATTCCCGCCCCCAACTCATGCCATTGGTTGAGCCAGTATTGCTGTGTCAGGCTGGCTGAAACTTAACCTGATACCCATTATGGTGTATTTTTATTTTATTATTTTTTACATTTGTTAAATGTAGTTTTATAAATCACATTTTTTTATTATTATTAATTATATTTATATTATAAATGTATTAATAATACAGCCACACAACTTAAATTAGTCATTTAAGCAAAAACATCCTCTCACTCATATATGCACCTGTGTGTGTGTGAATGTTTGTTCACTTGAACTCAACCTGTAGAACTCTATGAAACCTAATATAGTGCGCCATGTCTTTGTTCGTTATTTTACAACCTACTATAAGCTGTGTGATATGTATTTATTGGAATCCGACCCAAATTTCTGACTGATCCCGGCTAACTGTGTGGCGTCCCCCCTGCTTCGTTTATTTCATTCCTGCATCCATGCAGTGGAGAGTACAGCGGGAGAGAAGAAAGAATGACGCACTTTGGCAGATAGGAGGCCACTGTTGTAGCATTAATCTTCCATTTCTCCGAGGATATCATTCGCACACACAGACGTATTAACTTGTCTGAACAGGAATGTATTTCCGTTGGCCCTCTAACCAGTGCACACAGATTGAGATGTTGAAATTGCTACGGTATAAGCGATTCGACAGCTCTTGTGTGTCTTTCTGTGGCCTCTTTGTGTTTCAAGAATGACTTATTGAGATTTTATATGGATTAAAGGAATGTTTTAGGTTCAATACAAGTTAAGCTCTATTGACAGAATCTGTGACATGCTGTTGATGACCACAGAAAATGTTTCTCTGTTTGCAAAAACAAAAATTGTGTTTACAGCAATGCACTTGCAATGGAAGTCAATGGGGAAAGACAGTTCAAATGAGAGTTTAAAGGCAGAAATGCACTTTTTTTATTTCCTCTACTAAAATATGTTAAGTTGTCTAAATGATCCTTTTAGCAGTGGGACCTCACACCAAGGATGATAACTATAATGATAACGATAGATATAGTTCTTAAAATTGTTCTAAATATAAAAGAATAGCAGAGTCCACACCCCAGCTACAATGATAATGGCACAGAGAACCAATATTGTTGTAATCACTTTCAGAACAAATTTTTTTCCAGCTGATGAACGATAAAAACATTGACAGCTAATCAGTATCCACCAAACTATTAGTGTGGACACTAATATGCATAGGAAACAGTAGCAACGCCCACTTGCTATGGCACGCAAGTAAGTTTAAAAAACATTACTCTCCACAAAACACAAACTCACCATTATACTGTGCCTCTTTACAAAACTATCTGTAGTCAAATTCTTTGAATAATCAAATAATCTTCTCGACGCGATCCATGACACCATTAAAAATAAACCTCTTAATTGTTTCTGACGCTGGTATATCCTTCTGAAGTCTGTACAGAGACACACACAAGCTGTTTAAACTGGACACGTCAAAGCGAGCCTTCCTTTATGCTTCCATTTATTCTTCCATTTGTGCTCTTGACGTGGAAGATTTAAGAAAGTGAACATAAAGAAAGCATCAGTGATTATAAGGAATTATATTTGCTTTTGACATGGTGAGATGCGCCACTTGCAACCGGTGTAGGCAAAAGTCAGCTGTTAATCGACTGAACACCAGTGGGCGGGACCTATGATGTGATGATGTATAACTATTCGTCATCGATGTCTTGCTCTGGAGGCAGTCATATGCAAAGATATTTGCCCGTGCAACGTCACAAATCTCACAATATCCAAACAAGCTGCTTTGGAGCTTTATTAAATAAATACTTTGTTTAAGCTATGAAACTTGCAGGATGTTTTAATGGTACAAAGACCTCTTATATGTCAAAATATCAAGGCAAATTTGATTTTTCCATTATAAATGCATTACTGTAACTTTCGGTTCCAAAACCTGAAGTAAATTTCAGGGTATGCAAGTAGACATAGCAACATTCTCTCTGAACATAACCTGCTCTGGAGCAGTTTATATAGTAGCCTATGAATATGGGTAGTATGAATGAAATCCGGAAGTACTACATCTGCCATGTTGTTACTGTCACATGACCTGCCAGCGTCAGTTGCATCACTTCTGGGGCATGTTCAAGCTCAAACCAGTGCACAACGTTTTGCTACGGTTTCCAGGTTGAACGACATGTTTCCTGGAAATGGTGTGCAATGGGTTTGAGATACGTTTTCTCTTGTTTGGTGGGTGTGTCAAAAATGTCAGCCCAATCAGCAGCAACATGTATATAAACCACGCGGTACTGAAGAGACAGCTCGCACATTGGGTCCAAGTAAAGTCATTTACAAATGTGTCCACTGCAGCTCGGTAGCAACTGAAGATATTAGAAGACATGTTTGTCATAAGACTTTTATAGTAAAAATATAGCATATCAATTCTTCAAAAAGAACACAAAGAATGGCCTTCACAGCTGCCACAGTTGCAACTCTTGTGTCATCAGAACAGGTTGTTCAACGCACCACCGTTTCCATTTAAAAACGGTGCTAATAAGTTGCTAAAAGGGATTACTTCCTTTTGCGGGGAATTTAGATGTCATCATGACAAAAATGCATAGGCTTTTGATCGAGGGAACCCGTGTGCTGCTTACTTCCGGGTTGGCCTACCATACCTCAGAGATGACGTTGTTGCCTCGGGTTGCCTCGATAGAAAGCCTATGCATTTTTCCCATAGACTTTTGGAAAATCGCAAAAAATAAGCTCTGTGTTTAACAAAGGGTTATGACACTTACATGTTTTGTCTATCAAGATAATCTTTAGAAGTTAACACAACATTTATAGATTTTGAAGCCTAAATAAAGTCGTCAGATATAAAAAGCTAACAGTAGGCTATAAACGGACTACAGCACACCATGGTCACGGATCAACGTCACCACCACCAAACTTCCTCAAACTTTATTTAAAAAACAACTTTATTTAAAAACATGCTTGCTGATTATGATCTGCGCTGTGTATGAATATCTACTTTTTCATGAGAAATGCTGTCCAAATTACCTGTTTGTCATGATGTCTAAAGTCCCCGCCAAAGAAAGTAGGCCTAGTCCCTTTTAGCAACTTGTTAGCTTGTTAGCAAGTAGGACACAATAAAGATTTAAAAAAAATCACAAGTGGGTTATAACTGGTGTGTTTTATGTCATAGATCAAAACGTGAAAATATTTAGAGGCTTTGTTAACCATAGACCTTATTTCAGGAGATTTAGCAAAAACCCATAGACTTTAGGGCGATGGAACCGGAAGTCCTAAAATGCTAACTCGCTTCTAGGTTTTGCCTACAAAAAATCCCAGATGGCCAGACAGTGATTCTTCTTTTATAAATCGTTAATATATTAATGTCTGTGATGCTGTGAGCACAGAGACTGTTGTGTATACTGTAAGCTATTTTAAATGTTTAACTTTAAAATGTTAAATGTTTAATATGAATAAATCGCGCTCATAAACGGCTGTGGAGATGCCATTCTCAAGTGAAACGAGTCGAGGCTTGGACCAGGAAACGGCGTCGCTGAATTCTACTTACGAAAAAAACGAAACTGGCGCGTGTTCGTTCCGTAAGTAGAATAGGAAAGGCGTAAAATATTTAGCGTAAGCGTTTTGAAGAATGCGGAAACGGGAAGTACGTTCAAGGAGATATTTTGTGTTTATAAAGCATAAACGGTTGTATTTTTTTAAAAATGACCTATCGTTTCACTAGATAAGACCCTTATTCCTCGTCTGGTATCATTTAAAGCCCTTTGAAGCTGCACTGAAACTGCAATTTGGACCTTCAACCTGGTAGCCGTTGAAATCCACTATGGAGAAAAATCCTGGAATGTTTCAAAAACCTTAATTTCTTTTCGACTGACGAAAGAAAGACATGAACATCTTGGATGACATGGGGGTGAGTAAATTATCAGGAAAGTTTATTTAAATGTGGACTAATCCTTTAACAATCAGATAACCAATTTCATTATTGACATCGAGTTTCGTTCAGAATTGTGCGACAGTCAATCACTGTTTGCGCTGAAATGAATGGAAAAGTGTAGAAAACTGAATCATACCTGTCATGCAATTGTCCGTGACAGAAAAAAAAAAGCATTTTTTTAGTGTAAAGTCTAAAAATAGATAAATCTTAAATGTTAAAGATTAGCCGATGGGCTGTCGAATCATCCGTTTTCCCACAAAAGTAGTTTATTCAGCATAGTGAAGCCTCTCTTCCATTGACATCCATTAAAAAAAAAACAAAAAAAAAACAAGGAGACCGGCCCCGGTCTCCTTCTCTGCCTACCGCAGCGCTAGTTTTTGCTAACCTTGTAGGCTCGTATTAAAGTGGCTTTGTATTGGCACGCTTTTTCTTAGCGTTCGTTTCCATGGTGACTCCATTGACTAAACCTACTCCACACCGGGTTTTGGAACCTGCATGAGTTTGGGTTAATCAACCGAGAGCTCAGGGTATATGTGACAGTAAGTTAACCTTGCTTTCTGGAATACACAGCATCCGTTTAGATAAACCGATAGAAGGAGAAAGCAATCATTCAGCTGTGAGGGAGACAAACACACACGTGTGTACAACACATGGAGCTTTTGGCTCCAGCGTCCTGTTTGTCAGGATAAATATGATGGATGTGCTTATGAGACATTCTTGAATTTTTTGATGAAGGCAGAAAAATACAGCCATGTGTTTATTATGAAACAGTTGATGAGAACGTACTCATGACAGTATGGAGATATGCTACAATACTCACATTTATATAGTGTTTACTCTAAAAAAAACTACTGGTCAAAGGTTTGGGGTGAGTAAATGTTTTTAATGTTTTGAAAGTAGTCTTATGCACACCAAGGCTGTGTTTATTTGATTAAAAAATACAGTAAAACCACTAATATTGTGAAATATTATTATAATTTTAAATAACTGTATTCTGTTGTAATACATTTTTAATGCAATGTATTCCTGTGATGCAAAGCTGAATTTTCAGCTCTTCAGTGTCACATGATCCTTCAGAAATCATTCAGATTTGCTGCTCAAGAAACATTTCTTCTTATTATCAGTGTTGAAAACAGGTGTGCTGCTTAATATTTCTGTGCAAATTGTGATGTATTTGTAACATTATTAATGTATTTATTATCACGTGTGATCAATTTAATGCATCCTTGCTGATTAAAAAGTAGTACAATTTTTTCAAAAAAATATTACTAACCCTAGTCTTTTGAACAGTACTTTACATTTCAATAAAATGAAACAAAAGTACAAAAAAATGTAATTATTTGCTGAACATGTTCAAATATTGTTTGATTTAGTTATGATCAAAATAAACTATACAAAAACATGAATAAATGAAATATTGCACTCAAAAGTGGCTTAGGTAATTTGCCCATGAAAATGCACTGCAGATGATTTTCAGCAAGCAATGACTTAAATTCCAGTCTTTTTCTCACAAAAATAAGGGAGAATGGTTTCTATAATTGTAAAATGTGTCATTAATTCCATTAAGTATTTCATCACAATATACGCTCGGGAACCGTAAAAAGGCTCAGATGCTCCGTGTGACGGGGTTTGTGCTCAATTCTCTTTAAAACGCTCATCCTGACATAAAAAGTGGAGCGTTTGATGAGGGACTGCTGGACGAGGTCACACACCAACTCTTCATGTAATAATGACGAACATGAGTGATTTCTCTTTGAGAGGCCTTCACACACTCAGAATGATGTGCGTGTGTACATGTGTGTACAACGGAAAGAGAGAATTTGTACAAGAGGCTCTCTTGAACACTTCAACCAGAGAGAGAGGTGACTGAAAGAGAGGGAAAAAGGCTGTATAAACAGAGGCCAGTATCTGCATGCAGAAGTAAATAAAGCAATGCCCTTTGGTAAATGAGGGGTAGATGGCTTTTCATAACTGGCAGACATGGAATTACACATTTTAATGGTTCAGTGTTTCACGGTCAATAATGGAATACACAGACCCGCTCGCCTTTATGGAGAGGCTGTTCGTTTGAGACGTTATGTTTTATAAACATGTACATATTCAGTGTTCTGAAAGCCTCCAGCACTGAATTACTCTAGAAATACTAATGTAATGCTAATATAATATTAGCTTAATGATAACGAAATGTGACGCTGAAGCTGCTTTTCATAAAACGGATGCAACTGGAATCAGGAGACACATAGCCAAAGTGCCTGAGGTTCACACACACACACACACACACACACACACACACACACACAAGTTTGTTTTTGTGAATTGTGGGGACATTCCATGGGCATAATGTTTTTTATACTGTTTTAACCATATTTTCTATCCCCCTACACTACCCCTACCTCTAAACCACAGGAAACTCATTCTGTATGATTTATAAGCCTTTTGAAAAATGGGGACATGCAATGTCCTCATAAGTCACCCTCTCCTTGTATTACCTATGTCATACCCATGTCATTCTCCAAATTTGTGACCTGATATGTCACAAAAATGCACACACACACACACAGGTTTCCATGTTTTATGGGGATTTTCCATAAACATAATTATTTTTATACTGAACAAACTGTATATTCTGTCCCCTACTCCTAAACCTACCATCACAGAAAACTTTCTACATTTTTAGATTTTCAAAAAACTTATATTTTGTATGATTTATAAGCTGTTTTCCTCATGGTGTAACCTATAGTGCACTGTAAATGATCCACAGGTTACCATTAACGACTGTATTTTGTTTAAAGAAAATCACAAAGCAGAACAGAATGGCGCAGCATATATTTGCCTCCAAATGCAAGACTCGGGGAAACCCCAAACATGGGTCTTAAAGTAACATACCCAGACCATTACAATGAAGACCATAAAAAATATCCACAAGGTCAAAAATTACCAGTATTAGTATCCTTTTGGGGACATATGGTTCCTATAACGTAGGGAATACCAAGTACACGCATACTCACACAGGCCTGAATTATTCTAAAATTTATTCCTGTGGTCAAAGCTGAATTTTCAGCATCATTACTCTAGTCTTTGGTGTCACATGATCCTTCAGGAATCATTCTAATATGCTGATTTGCTGCTCTTTTTATTATCAATGTTGAAAACCATTGTGCTGCTTAATATTTTTATGCAAACCAAGATAAAAAAAAGTCAGGATTTATTGATTCATAGAAAGTTCAAAGAACAGCATTCATTTGAAATAGAGACATGGAATTGTCTTTACTGTCACTTTTGAACAATTGAATGCATCCTAATTCAATAAAAGTCGTAATTTCTTTCAAACAGAAATCTTACTGACCCCAAATATTTGAGTGTATATGCGTTTTTAAATAAAAACAAAAAAAGCACCAATTTTCTCTAAAAGTTTCATCATCGGTCCCCAGTACCTTATTTTTCCTAGTTTTCCAGAAGGCCAACTTTGCCGTATTACTAACATAAATCATCAGACAACATGTTGTCTTTCTTGAGCTCTGTATTTTACTCTTCCTATAAAAGAAGAGATAAATAAACATGAGCGCTGCAGAGACGTAATAGCTGTAATTTGTTTAATGGATCGGCTCATGAGGAAGTGATCCACACAGCCCTCAGAGATATCAGTCATTTATGAACGTGAGGAGTCAGCAGTGCATGCACTGTTATATTTGTAGGAAAATCACTCAGATGAACCATGCATCGTCCTAATTATTGATGACGTCGATCTGACCATGCTCAAAGGAGCCGTTTTCAAATTCACTGACACTCTTCAGTGATCTCTCTACACTAGCGCTCTGTGAGTCGCAAACGCATGCCATGCTGTCAGGATTGATGAGAAATCAATGCACACCTAAACAAATCACTGCAGTTTACACGCTTTTCTGTCTGTTGGTGTCCATCTCATCTCAGAGGAGATTTTGATCAATGCTCTGAATCTGTGAGCATGTGTCACACACGTGTATTCACCAATCAGAGCTCAAACCAGAGAAAATCAAGCTTGCATGAAACATCGACATGGCCCAAAGCTGAAGCTCATCTGAGAGTCATTCAGAGCAAATCAAGACTTCATATGCTTCACCTGAGGGCACTGTAGAGATTCTGCAAACAGACTTAGATAATTGTTTTTCTACATGGCATGGGGTGACTTATGCTACGTTCACACTGTCAGTCCAAATCCAATTATTTGTATATCCGATTGGAATCTGATCTAAAATTATTGACGGTCCTCATTGGCTATGTTCAGACTGTCAGTCCAAATGCAATTTTTGTGCATATCAGATTGAAATCCAATTAGATTTAGCAAGTGTGAATGGACAAAAATCACATTAAATGCGTTTTTTACAAATCTGTTTCAAGCCACATTCATATGTGGTTTGAAATCCTATTCAAATCACGTTTCTGGAAATCTGTTTCAGTCTGACCGCTCTGATTGGATTTTGCATGGTTTATGTATGTATGGTATACTTTCTCACAGCACGTCAAATTCGTCAGACATTGTTATAGGAAACATCCTGAAACACAAGGCATGGATGTTGAGGATATGGTTATTAATTTCAGTGCTTCTTGTAATTAATTATAAATGCAGTTGCTCCTCTCAAAGTTAAGAAAACCAAACGAAATAAGCAGCCCTGGCTAAATGAAGACATTAGAGCTTTAAAGGACTAGTCCACTTTCAAATAAAAATTTCCTGATAATTTACTCACCCCCATGTCATCCAAGATGTTCATGTCTTTCTTTCGTCAGTCGAGGTGAATGTTTTTGATGAAAACATTCCAGGATTATTCTCCTTATAGTGGACTTCAATGGCCTTCAAACGGTTGAAGGTCAAAATTACAGTTTCATTGCAGCTTCAAAGGGCTTTAAACGATACCAGACGAGGAATAAGGGTCTTATCTAGCAAAACCATCGGTCATTTTCGAAAAAAATGTAAATGTATATGCTTTATATAAACAAATGATCACCTTCTAAGTCCTTCTAAGTTATGGCTATTTTTTTGACTATTATTAATTTTTAACTTTTGAAGTTTTTGGATTGAATACTTGTTATGTTTCTGTTTTACTATGCATTTTTCTGCTTGTGAAGCACTTTGGTCAACATTCATGTTGTTTTAAGGTGCTATATAAACTTTTACCTTGACCTTGAAAGTCGCTGCAGAAACAGTGTTGGGTTGTTGCAAAGTGCAGAAGAGCAGAAAATGACAATATAACAGAGACGTTTTGAAACCAACGGAGATGAATAAAGTTTCCTACGTTTCTGCCACTGCCTAGTCCAGCGCTGCATCTACACATTGACATTTTTTAAATAAGACTACATCTGTATTGCAAACCCCTCCATGTTGCAGTTGCTGTTGTTGTTTTTGGCGTATGTCTACCAATGCAGCAAATCAGCATATCAGAATGATTTCTGTTGGATCATGAGCATCAGTAATGATGCTGATTCAGCGTTTCATCACAGGAATAAATTACATTTTAACCAATATATTAAAGTATAAAACAGATATTTTAAATTTGAATAATATTATATGTCACAATATTACTGTTTTACTGTATTTTGATCAAATAAATGCAGCCTTGGTGAGCTTCTTTCTAAAACACCCTAAATGACCGCAAACGTTTGAGCGGTGTATCCGTTCGGTTTCACTGACCCCCGGTTAAAACAGGAGAAGAAACACCTGTGATTGACTTGAATCTGGCTTTATCATCAGCGATAGTAACACCACAGCACATTCATCAGCCCCGAGCTTCCCTACAGCGAGATGCTTCATTCAGTCTGACACCTTACCAACATAAAAACCAACAGCATAAACAGCCAAAGGGAGAAAAAGATGAAACACTGAAAAAGAAAGAGGGAAAAAATGAGGCCAGACAGGAAATAAGCCAAAGGACAATGACAGGTTGTTGTGATGCAGAACGTATCTTCAGAAACACACACTCACAGAGGCGTCAGTGAGTTTTGATGTGTGTGTGTGTGTGTTTGGTGCATGTCTTCTCCATGCATCCAAAAAGGCTCTAATGCAATCTCTAAATATAGATCCTTCACGATATTCAGGTCTGATTCTGGCTGTAGCATCTTTGCCCTCAGGCACATCATCTGCTGTGTCCATCAGCCTGAGCATCCTGAGCGTCTGATGAAGCAGAAGGCTTATGAATGAGATCCAGGATCATTCCTCAAGTCAGTATCATCATTCAACTTTGACAAATGTGAGCTTAAAGGATTAGTCCACTTTTAAATAAAAATTTCCTGATAATTTACTCACCCCCATGCATGTCATCCAAGATGTTCATGTCTTTCTTTCTTCAGTCAAAAAGAAATTAAGGTTTTTGATGAAAACATTCCAGGATTATTCTCCTTATAGTGGACTTCAATGGGCTCCAGATGGATGAAGGTCAAAATGACAGTTTCAGTGCAGCTTCAAAAGGCTTTAAACGATACCAGACGAGGAATAAGGGTCTTATCTAGTGAAACAATCGGCCATTTTTGAAAAAAAAAATACAACTGTATATGCTTTATAAACACATATTATCGCCTTGCACATACTTCTGCTTTCTGCATTCTTCAAAAAGCTTACGCCATACGCCTTCCCAATTCTACTTATGGAAAAAAAACAAAACTATTTAAAAGTGGACTAATACTTTAAAACTTCACTGTATTCACTTTATTTTAGATTTAAGTTACTTTTAATTCAAGTAGCCTACATTAAACTCATGTATGGAGCTGAAAGACTATTTTTTTTCCTCCAGAGAAGTTTGACAGAATATCTGAGCTTCTCATTTCCATGCTGCAAAGGAAAAATGTGCTGTATTTCCAATTTTTTTGCCCATTTTTATTATTTGTTTCAATATTATCACATCTATCAACAAAAACTTTACAATGGTAAAAGTAATTTTTAATATCTCAATTGTTTCTCCTAATCAAGAAGCTTAAAAAGAGAGTGAAAGGAAACATCTCCTTCTCAGCTGTTCTCATAAGAAAATACTAGTACTCAGGATACTCACATCACGAGCCACTACAGAGCCCCTAAAATTATGTTTTTGATGATACTTTTTTTGTGCCTGCTCAAGATACTGCACTCTAAAAAATGCTGGGTTAAAAACAACCCAAGTTGGGTTGAAAATGGACAAACCCAGCGATTGGGTTGTTTTAACCTAGCGGTTGGGTTAAATGTTTGCCCAACCTGCTGGGTAGTTTTATTTAAACCAACTATTATTTAAAAATTGCTATATGGCTAGCTTAAAATGAACCCAAAATAGTTGGGAAATTAAAAACCAGATGCAATTAGAGACAACAATAATAGACAAAAGGTGAATGTTTATTAATAAGCTTTAATACTTTATTAATATAAATTTAATAGTTTAATAGTTTATTAATATAAATTTATTAATAAGCAATTTAATAAATGTTTATTGTTTAATAATTATTCATTGAACATTAATAAATGTTCATTTCCAATATACTTTGGGTTAATTTTAATTAAGCAATACAGTAATTTTTAAACAATAGTTGGTTTAAATAAAACTACCCAGCAGGTTGGGCAAACATTTAACCCAACCGCTGGGTTAAAACAACCCAATTGCTGGGTTTGTCCATTTTCAACCCAACTTGGGTTGTTTTTAACCCAGCATTTTTTAGAGTGTGTATGAGCATGGTAAATTCATGCGAATGTTCTTCTGTGCACGCTCAAGTTTTTTTGTGCGTAACCACGCACCCAAAAGTAAGGGTGCGTTTACACAACAGCGATATGCTTAAAATGGAGAAGTTTTTCCATTGAGTTTTCAGCGTACAGACGACACCATTGTCAAAACGATCCCCATTCACACTTATCCACGAAAACGACTAAAAACGCTGAATTCTGCTGCCGGGCCATTAGATGGCGATGAAACACTATAGACTGAGCATGTAATACGCATGTGCATGACGTCATCGTTTCCACAGATTTGCGTTTTTGTTGTTTAAAAACTTGCACTTTGAGACCCATTTTCAAAAGTTTGCGTTTCCAGGCATCCAAAACACTGTTTTCGTGTAAATGAGTGGCCAAAACGCATAAAAAGTTTTACTTTTTTAGTTGAAAATGGTGTCGCACCTAAGTCTGTTTACACGACTACGACATACTTAAAAAGGGAAGTTTTTCCTTTGTGTTTTTGAAAAGTTTCACGTACAGACATGAGAAACAACCAAAAATGCTGTATTATGCATACCAGGCCAGTAGTTGGCGATGTCCCTTTGGGGGCTTTCACACTGGCAGTTTATTTTCTTTAGAAAATGACCGATCGTTTCACTAGATAAGACCCTTATTCCTCGTCTGGTATCGTTTAAAGCCCTTTGAAGCTGCACTGAAACTGTAATTTTGACCTTCAGCATTGAAGGACATCCGGGGCTTAGCCCAGACCATTTTATGTAAATACAAGGATCACTCAAAGAGTTTTTTGTTTTTTTTATTACAGTAACAATTTACTTTCAGTCAAAATACATATTTAACATTATGCACACACACATACTCTCTTCTCTCTCTCTGTCTCTCTCTAACTGTAGGAGTTTTTTTGTTTGTTTTCCTGCTCTAGCTAGCCTAGAACCAATTATAACGGCTGCGCTGCACATGTTCAGTGTTTTCTTATTAATTTTTTTTAGAATTGTAATTTAAAGGACAATTAAATAAAATGATGCAGACAAAATTAAAATGCAGCACACTGCTTATGACTTGCGTGACGCAGGACAACAAAGCTTCACATTTCAAATCAAAAGCTTCAAATTTTAAAGCTTCCCGCAAAATGCGGGACAGGTCACAGGTGGTCCCCCTTTGGTAATATTAAGCGGGTTTTTGATTTAAACACTATTTAATGTTTGATGATGATCACGTTACTGTATATTTAAGTGAGTGAGCAATCTTCTATCACTTGTTTCAGCTTCTTCTCCTGTGTTTTTATCCGGAGGAGATTCGGTACTAGAAGATGCCAGTACAAGTGCTAACGTATAACGTTAGCCTATGGTAGTAATAACTAGGCCTACAGTGAAAGCCAGCCAGATGATGATCTTCAGACTTTAAGGATAAAAGAAAAAATTCTTACCCACTGACTTCTTTCCGAAAAATCCCCAAAGTCTTATTTGCTTCATTTATCGGTAACACTTTACATTAAGGTTCCCTTTGTAAAGGGTTTATAAAGGTGTTAGGTAATGAGTAATAAGTCATTTACAAATGCATTATAAATCATTAATAATGCAGTTATAACTGCATGAATAAAAAGGCGACTTTAATGCAATACCTGCCAAATAGTGAGCCGTTTTTAACTCACATGTTATAAATGCTTAATAAATGTATTTATTAACATATTTTACTCAAAACCAGATTTCTGGTTTATTTTATGATGCAGCAAAAATTGACTATCATAATTAGACTGAAGGTTGTTGTATTTGTGCTTTCTTATTAATATCTCATGACTGCCACTTGTCTTACTATGTTGCTTACCAGAAGTTTTTGTCTTACCCATGATACTCTCCAAAAAGGTCATGATGCCTCTCCACAGCAGTGTATAAAAACAAAATTATTGTTTTTTAAAGACAAAATTCCAACTTTATTTTGAAAATAAAACAAAAGATAATAA
Source organism: Ancherythroculter nigrocauda (assembly GCA_036281575.1). NCBI lineage: Eukaryota > Metazoa > Chordata > Actinopteri > Cypriniformes > Xenocyprididae > Ancherythroculter > Ancherythroculter nigrocauda. Next base: position 30,031,062 of record VTFQ01000017.1, read on the forward strand.
CCATAACTTGATTAGATATTAAAGTCTGCGTGAACCGGAAGTTGCAAACGACTCTTCTCCAGTGTTGTGACGTATTTCCAAGTGAAACAGAATATTGAATAGAGGGCAGAGTTTTACTTTAGTGCTCCTCCTTTCCATCTCTCGCACTCCTCCTCTCCATATCTCACTCATAGCAGACGAACGGTTGCAGAAGAGTGGTTTACACGTTTTCAACCCAAGCCGTCAAACTGACGTTATCACAGAAGGAACGCCATTCCAGACCAGAAGTAACTTTTCAGATTTTGATTAAAGATTACTGCGGCAAACAAGTTTTTTCTGTGTTTTAACTTGCACGGATTCATTGTTCACCACAAGACCAGTAATATGACCAGTAATAATATTAATGTAAAGTGAAAACCTGTGAACCATTTATTAATGAGTTATGAACGTTAACAACCTATGAAAGGGAACATTAATGTAAAGTGGAAACCCGTGAACCATTTATTAATGAGTTATGAACATTAACAACCTATGAAAAGGAACCTTAATGTAAAGTGAAAGCCTGTTAACCATTTATTAATGTAAAGTGAAAACCTGTGAACCATTTATTAATGCGTTATGAACATTAACAACCTATGAAAAGGAACCTTAATGTAAAGTGGAAACCTGTGAACCATTTATTAATGAGTTATGAACATTAACAACTTATGAAAAGGAACCTTAATGTAAAGTGGAAACCTGTTAACCATTTATTAATGAGTTATGAACATTAACAACTTATGAAAAGGAACCTTAATGTAAAGTGGAAACCTGTGAACCATTTATTAATGAGTTATGAACATGAATAACCTATGAAAGTGAACCTTAATGTAAAGTGAAAACCTGTGAACCATTTATTAATGAGTTATGAACATTAACAACCTATGAAAAGGAACCTTAATGTAAAGTGGAAACCTGTGAACCATTTATTAATGAGTTATGAACATTAACAACCTATGAAAAGGAACCTTAATGTAAAGTGGAACTCATTTAATGAGTTATAAACATTAATTACCTATTAAAGTGAACCTTAATGTAGTGTGAACACATGTTAATCATGTATTTATTAATTATTAATGTACACAGAAGATAATATCTTTTTCAGATGAAATATTTTATTTTTGATGAATGTCTCAGTAAACACAACTTTAAACTTGAAAAAAATAAAAAATCTTTTACAGCACAAAGTTACAGAGCATGACTTCTCATGAAAAGTGGCTTATGCAGGTAAACTTAAATTAAAACATTCAGAGAAACAATCAAGTATTCAGAAAAGATAATAAACATCACACCTATAAGCCAAACATATTTGATACAAGCTGAATAAAGGCACCTAAATATGTATTTTTTTTTTAATTAACAGTTGTGTAAATCATTAAATCAATAACCTAATGCACCATTACAGAACATTAGCAGCATATTAATATGCATTTAATAGATATTTCTGATATGATAAAGGCCACTGTAACTTGAGTACGTTATTTGGCTTTGGTCATCCGTACAGTAACGTTACATGCGCGGGTGCGCCGGAGCGGTTATTTGTTTAAGATAACTACAAACTAACACAGCGATTACTAATATAATATAAACACTAGAAAAACAAAGTCTGCGATTTCACCTCAGTTAGCTTACCCATCAAATCAGTAAACACAAATTCACTTCAACGCATGTTGGAACAGTACTGTGTAACTTCTTCTCAAAAGTGGCAAGGCTTTATTGAATGCTCACTAGCGCCAACTCCTGTCACACGCCAGAATCAACACGCATAGTGATGAGAACCGGAAAGAGAATAATAAAGTATATAGCCTACTACTACTGCGTATAATAATAATAATAATAATAATAATAATAATTATAAATAGAAGAAGAATGCATTGCTCATTATACATTATTGTCACATTTGGTGTAAAGAGCAGTCAGGGAGCAGGATTCAGATGAAGCATTTTTTTTATTATGAAGAAAGTTATAGAAAACTAGACATGACAATAATATATTAGGCTATACTAATATATACTCTTTATATATACTCTTTATATACTTATATACTCTGTATACTTATATACTCTTTCAGGGTTACATCACTAAGCGTGTTCTGGCGTGTGACAGGAGTTGGCGCTAGTGAGCATCCAATAAAGCCTTGCCACTATCATGAGAAGAAGTCATGCAGTTACCAGGGCATGCTATAAAGTAAAATTTGTGTTTAAAGTTACTGATTTGATGGGTAAGCTAACTGAAGTGACATTGCAGACTATGTTTTTCAAGTGTTTATATTATAATCGCTGTGTTAGTTTGTATATTATATGTTTATTCGCGGTGTTAGCTTTTATATTAAATAAATAACCGCTCTGGCACTCCCACAAAGTTACAGTGTCCTTTATCATGATATCAAGAATAATTATTAATTGCTTATTAATATTTCAACAATAAAATATGTCACCAGGAAAAAAACAAAAGAGATCTGCGTCTGCTTTAATAAACACGATGCACACTACATTAAGGTTCACTTTCACAGGTTATTAATATTCGTAACTCATTAATAAATGGTTCACAGGTTTTCACTTTACATTAAGGTTCCTTTTCATAGGTTGTTAAAGTTCATAACTCGTTAATAAATGGTTCACAGGTTTTCACTCTACATTAAGGTTCCTTTTCATAGGTTGTTAATGTTCATAACTCGTTAATAAATGGTTCACAGGTTTTCACTTTACATTAAGGTTCCTTTTCATAGGTTGTTAAAGTTCATAACTCGTTAATAAATGGTTCACAGGTTTTCACTTTACATTAAGGTTCCTTTTCATAGGTTGTTAAAGTTCATAACTCATTAATAAATGGTTCACAGGTTTTCACTTTACATTAAGGTTCCTTTTCATAGGTTGTTAATGTTCATAACTCATTAATAAATGGTTCACAGGTTTTCACTCTACATTAAGGTTCCTTTTCATAGGTTGTTAAAGTTCATAACTCATTAATAAATGGTTCACAGGTTTTCACTCTACATTAAGGTTCCTTTTCATAGGTTGTTAAAGTTCATAACTCGTTAATAAATGGTTCACAGGTTTTCACTTTACATTAAGGTTCCTTTTCATAGGTTGTTAAAGTTCATAACTCATTAATAAATGGTTCACAGGTTTTCACTTTACATTAAGGTTCCTTTTCATAGGTTGTTAAAGTTCATAACTCATTAATAAATGGTTCACAGGTTTTCACTTTACATTAAGGTTCCTTTTCATAGGTTGTTAATGTTCATAACTCATTAATAAATGGTTAACAGGTTTCCACTTTACATTAAGGTTCCTTTTCATAGGTTGTTAATGTTCATAACTCATTAATAAATGGTTAACAGGTTTTCACTTTACATTAAGGTTCTTTTTCATAGGTTGTTAATGTTCATAACTCATTAATAAATGGTTCACGGGTTTCCACTTTACATTAAGGTTCCTTTTCATAGGTTGTTAATGTTCATAACTCATTAATAAATGGTTCACAGGTTTTCACTTTACATTAATATTATTACTGGTCATATTACTGGTCTTGTGGTGAACAATGAATCCGTGCAAGTTAAAACACAGAAAAAACTTGTTTGCCGCAGTAATCTTTAATCAAAATCTGAAAAGTTACTTCTGGTCTGGAATGGCGTTCCTTCTGTGATAACGTCAGTTTGACGGCTTGGGTTGAAAACTTGTAAACCACTCTTCTGCAACCGTTCGTCTGCTATGAGTGAGATATGGAGAGGAGGAGTGCGAGAGATGGAAAGGAGGAGCACTAAAGTAAAACTCTGCCCTCTATTCAATATTCTGTTTCACTTGGAAATACGTCACAACACTGGAGAAGAGTTATTATCTTTTGTTTTATTTTCAAAATAAAGTTGGAATTTTGTCTTTAAAAAACAATAATTTTGTTTTTATACACTGCTGTGGAGAGGCATCATGACCTTTTTGGAGAGTATCATGGGTAAGACAAAAACTTCTGGTAAGCAACATAGTAAGACAAGTGGCAGTCATGAGATATTAATAAGAAAGCACAAATACAACAACCTTCAGTCTAATTATGATAGTCAATTTTTGCTGCATCATAAAATAAACCAGAAATCTGGTTTTGAGTAAAATATGTTAATAAATACATTTATTAAGCATTTATAACATGTGAGTTAAAAACGGCTCACTATTTGGCAGGTATTGCATTAAAGTCGCCTTTTTATTCATGCAGTTATAACTGCATTATTAATGATTTATAATGCATTTGTAAATGACTTATTACTCATTAACAAACACCTTTATAAACCCTTTACAAAGGGAACCTTAATGTAAAGTGTTACCCATTTATCTTTAATTTTTTCTTTCCTGCTTGCTGACTGTCTCGCACTCTTGAGGTTGACTGTGCTAGCTCCTCCCCTACCTGCTGCATATTCAACAGAGAGGAAGAAACGGAGTAGCCCATAGGCTACCGACAGCAAAGAAATGTATTCTATAGGCTAGATTATTTTTAAGGTCTATTTTTACAGGCTGTATGCAGTATATGCAAAGCCAAAGTGCAATGAAATAAAGCAACTTATGATTTCAGGGGTTTACATAGGCTATTGTCCAGTTTCATATTTGCTCAGTGACAGTCATTACATTCGGGGCTTGACTCAAAACATTCAGGGCTGAAGCCCCGGCAAAATCGGCTGGCGCCGCCCCTGCCTTCATCCATCTGGAGGCCATTGAAGTCCACTATAAGGAGAATAATCCTGGAATGTTTTCATCAAAAACCTTAATTTCTTTTCGACTGAAGAGATCTGATAATGGCTCTACAGTGTTATTTCAGTATCATTGAGATACTATCATTATAGGTTATTATTTTTGTATTTTCTGTTTTCATTTTACTTTTTGTTCAAGTTTTAGTCATTTTGTTGTGTGCTTTTGTCATTTTTACTGTTTTTTTTTTTTTTTAAATGTCTATACAGTTTTTATTCATTTTTATTTCGGTTTTAGTAATTTTACTATATCAATTAATTGCTTTACCAACAAGCTGAAATAAAATAAGTTTATTTGATCATATTTAATTTTATTAACAAAAATGTTTTTTGTTTTTTTTTAATATGATTAACTAAAGTTAACTATAATAACCCTACAGTATTCTCAAATAACAAATATTAGAGAGGGACTGGAAAAACTGATGTAAGTTCTGATAGTGGGGGATATGAGCTGTTTGGTGTGATATTATCTCTTAACGCTTTGTGTTTTTTGGAGAGCTGTTCCTCGCCAGGATGACGTTGTTGTTACGCACAACTCCATGTCATCATAATGCAAGTCCTGCAGAGCTTTTCCTTGTGTGTATGATACTTCACACACACACACACACACATTCACAGAAGCATGATATGCTTGGCTCCAGGACAGAGCAGAATAAACATATTCTCCCTACACACATACACATGCCTTGCACCGACAAACCCATTCACACTCTTCCTCACAAACACACACACAGGCTAATCTCTTCTCTGCAAAACGGTGCAACAGCCCCGACGCGCTGAGCTCATCAGAAAGGGCATTTGCATTTTGAATCCGAGTGCACAACAGGAATCTTTTGTCATTTATGACACTACAACAAGCAGCAATTCCATGCACAAACAAACGCTGATTGAATTCTTGGTGCGCGGAATATGAGAATGAGGCAGATCATATCTGATCTGTGTCTATGTTTATCCCTGCGGCTTCCCTTATTTCTTTTTGTAATTGTTTATTTGATAGCACAATCTTGAAAAAAAAAAAAAAATTAATCCGTTATCCATTGTTGAGATTTATCTCAGATGGCTGATAGTTGATCTAGAGTTTAGAGACCTGAGGTCACACAAACACTGCAGGGTTTATCTTGGATGCAAGCACATTTTGACCTCTGACTCAATGATGCAAAAATCTTTACATTATTTTATAGTTTTCAAATGGCACTGGTGACATTTATGCAGCCATGTCCATTCCCTCTCGTTTCATGGTTGCAATCATGTACATGATGTAGTAGAAGTTCAGATGTATCAAGCATGGAAAGTGATTTTTGCCTGTCCAAAAGTTGTTGGTGGTTGCTAGGGCATTGCTATCTGGTTGCTAAGGTGTTCTGTGTGGTTGCTGCTTACTGACCTAAAATAGCCCACCTCCATGTCTCTATGATATTTTGTTTCGCCCATTAGGTGGGGTAACATTTTTTGCAGGCAAAATCAGGTCATTTTAATAGGAAGCCACACTATCTGGGATTTTGCATTAGAGCTAAAGATTTCTCAGTGGGTTGGTGATGCAAATTCATAGAGAATTCATTGCTACATTATTTAAAATTGACAATTGATATTTTTTTTGCCCACGAAATTTCAATGAAATTTCGCTAAATGTGACTGCACCTTAAGGGATAAAATGTAAGTGTGATTGTTGAAAAATATAACTGTATGGTTTGAGGTATTATTCAAGTTTGTAGCACAAACAAAGCAGGTTGATTTATGCATAAAGGTCAATATTTAGGGTTAGTGGTGGTTTAAAGTCACCATGAAATCAAAACAATTCTTGTTTTTTGAATACTGCAGTGTTTATTGTAAATGATGTGCTCATATTATTATTATTATTATTATTATTTTTATTATTAATCAAAAATGACATTCAAAATGACATATCTTCTCTGAGATGATGTGTGAGGGCAGGACAATAAAAATAAAAAATCCTTTTTATTTACCTTTAAAGACAGCCTTAAGGCCTGTACACACTGGGACGAATATCGCCGCCGTTTAACGCCTCATGACTAAACAAAGGGCTCCAATGTGAGTGTGCACACCGACGCGAAAAACGCCAGGCGTAAAAGCGCCATTTTTAAAAAAAACGTTCTTTTTTTTGGTTTGACGTGCCGCGTTAAAAACTGGCCGACCAATGAGATTGCCGCTTTTGTTCACGTGCCTGGAGCTGCTGAAGTTACAGTAAAACATGACTTGGTGGCGCTCAAGCACGAAACGGTCTTGCCGAGCACACATTGAGGAAGTAAGCAGATGAAGAAGAGCCCTACAAACTATGGGTGCTCTGCCAGATGTGTATTATATTTATTTACATTTTATTTTTGTATTTTTATTGTTTTTTTTTTCTTTTACATTCAAGAAATATAGTTGAGAATGTCTATTTCATAAATATGTTTCTTTGCACTACCGTTCACTTGCACTACTCTCATTGTGACTTATTTGCACTACCGTTTCTGACTACCATCTTCTCATGTCGTGTATATGCCATATGCCATTTTATATCTGTATTTTTATCTTCTTTAATTTTATATCATAAATATGTTTATTTGCACTGCCGTTCAGCACAAGCACCTTATACTGTCAGGGAGTGAATTTGCATGTTCACTCGGCGCATTGCCAGTGAAAATCGTTTGGGTATGAACACGAAAAATGTCTCGAAAAACGCTGGCGATAAGCACACGTGATATTTGTCCCGGTGTGTACGAGGCTTTACTAGGTTATTAATCAATAACATTTGCTTCTCTTGAAGGCCTTAGCCCACATTATTTCAACTTAGTTTTAAAGGGTTAGTTCACCCAAAAATGAAAATGATGTCATTAATGACTCACCCTCATGTTGTTCCAAACCCATAAGACCTCCGTTCATCTTCAGAACACAGTTTAAGATATTTTAGATTTAGTCCGACAGCTTTCTGTCCCTCCATTGAAAATGTATGTACGGTATACTGTCCTCAAAATGTCCAGAAAGGTAATAAAAGCATCATCAAAGTAGTCCATGTGACATCAGTGGGTCAGTTAGAATTTTTTAAGCATCGAAAATACATTTTGGTCCAAAAATAACAAAAACTATGACTTTATTCAGCATTGTCTTCTCTTCCGGAATCATTTCCATTGAATTGATTCCATTGAATCCTTTCATCTGTCGGCGTTGGTAATGCACTTTTACGTCGCCGTGGTTGTTTTTGGCGATTAGGACATCCGCGACATGCACACTTACGCACCATTTTAAAAAATATAGCAATACCAAAATACAAACAAAATAGCTTGAATACAGCGTGCGTCTCCCTCAGACTGTAAACGAAGCTCGGGCGCACCGGATAACATGTCAGCAGCGTCTTACGTCAGCAGCATCACTGCGGAGTCGTGAACCACACTCCAGAGCAGAAGGGGGCGGTAATGCACCAATAAGCTGGATGCCAACCGCCGTAAAACAGGAAAGAAGAAGAAGAAGAAGCGGAGTCGTGAACACGGATTGACAACAGACCCGGAAGAGAATACAATGCTGAATAAAGTCGTAGTTTTTGTTATTTTTGGACCAAAATGTATTTTCGATGCTTCAAAATGTTGCGGATGTCCTAAACAACCACAGTGACGTAAAAGTGCATTACCAACGCCGACAGATGAAAGGATTCAATGGAATCAATTCAATGGAAAGGATTCCGGAAGAGAATACAATGCTGAATAAAGTCGTAGCTTTTGTTATTTTTGGACCAAAATGTATTTTAGATGCTTCAACAAATTCTAACTGACCCACTGATGTCACATGGACTACTTTGATGATGTTTTTATTACCTTTCTGGACATGGACAGTATACCGTACATACATTTTCAATGGAGGGACAGAAAGCTCTCGGACTAAATCTAAAATATCTTAAACTGTGTTCCAAAGATGAACGGAGGTCTTACGGGTTTGGAACGACATGAGGGTGAGTCATTAATGACATAATTTTCATTTTTGGGTGAACTAACCCTGTAAAATAATTAACAGTGGAATTTGTGGTGAAAAACTACATTACCCATGATGCTGTACAGAAAATTCCACCAATCAGAGTCGAAACAAGCAAAACCTGCCAAAAGATCTTGTTAGCTCCGCCCACTCCCATGAAGCACCGCAAAGGACGTGGCTCAAGTCGTTCCCCCTATACTCTGAAAAAATATATGCATATTTTGCAATAAACTTAAAATGTATTGTTTTAAAATTCAAAATTTGTAAAGTAGTAGTTTCATATTTCACCATCGTTTTTTATTCAATTATGCGGTTCACAATGCTTCATGGGATTGTAGTTTTTCCCAAAGCCGTTAAATACTCAGTCTTGTAGGCTATCTTTCTATTTTTGTCCAATGTTCAAATAGGCTTTTTTTTTGTAATGTTATGATTCACCTCATAGCTGGTTGGTTTGGTTTAAAATGCTTTAATGAAGGCTTTTTTATAAATCCTTATGGGAGAAATGAATGGAAAAAATACTTCCACTGAAAAAGTGGGCGGTGACTGTTGCACTAATAATCCCTCCTCTCAAGTCCCGCTCTACATATTCTTTCATTCAAGATGCCCTTTTACTTGGATATACGGCACAATAGAGAAGAATTTTAATTTCATGCTGACCCTATAAGGAGTAGTTGTGAAGCTTGACTTCACAAATACCACTTTTATGCTCATAGCTAATGCTACAAAGTAAAATGATATGCAAATATTGCATAAGTTAAGAGAGATGGATGGCTTACTGTAATGTACTGTTTACGGGAAGGGTTTACTTGTGGGTCATCATGACACTCACACATTCTGTCATCAGTGTCAGCTGTTAGTGTGTGCGCTGAATGAGTGTGTATGTGCTTATGTGCGTGACACTCATGACAAGTTCTCAACCTGTCAACTTAATGAAGTTACAACTCTGACTGTAGTGGAGTAATCTAATAAACACTTCCTTTATGTGATGAACATCCTGCTTTTGTAAATTATTAAGTTTCTGTCTCACAGATCTTGTTTACATGAAGTTTGCAGTTTTGTCTAACAAGGAATGTGTCAGTACTTCTGGTAAGCCTTCTTATGCTCTTGATGCAAATGCCAATTAGCTAACGCCTTAGGCGACAGAAGCATGTAAGCGGTAAGAGGGAAAGCAAACCCTTCTCCCCTTGATTTCCTCAAGCTGTCACTCTTTTATTTCCTGTCTATTACGGCACTAAGCTTCTTTCATATTAAATGCACCTGTGTCCTCATCTTCTTCACCTTGCTGCCTGACACAGGTGTTAGAATAAACGCAGTTTTAATTTGATTTAGTCTCATATCCTGAATAGAAGTGCTTAATGAGGGACGTCACAGACAGTTTGGCTTCCAAACTCAGAACTTTTTAGACTGGAAGATGGTGACATTAACACAGAGAAATCAGTTTGTTCAGAAGATTTTTAAACTTCTCTCTGAAACTAAAGATGGAGTGTAATTTTACTTGCCTGTACTGCCCTCTGCTGCCCAAAATCAAATCAATATTTCAAATATGTTTCTTAGCCAATAAAGTAGATGCTTTATTTAAAACAACACAGAGGCCAATTTAAAGGGTAAGTTCACCCAAAAATGAAAATAATGTCATTTATTACTCACCCAGATGCCGTTCCACACCCGTAAGACCTTCGTTAATCTTTGGAACACAAATTAAGATATTTTTGTTGAAATCCGATGGCTCCGTGAAGCCTCCATAGGGAGCAATGACACTTCCTCTCTCAAGATCCATTAATGTACTAAAAACATATTTAAATCAGTTCATGTGAGTACAGTGGTTCAATATTAATATTATAAAGCGACGAGAATATTTTTGGTGCACCAAAAAAACCAAAATAACAATTTATGTAGTGATGGCCGATTTCAAAACACTGCTTCATGAAGCTTCGGAGCGTTTTGAATCAGTGTATCGAATCTGCTGTTCGGAGCACCAAAGTCACGTGATTTCAGCCGTTGGCAGTTTGACACGCGATCTGAATCATGATTCGATACACTATATAAGTCGTTATTTTGTTTTTTTGCCGCACCAAAAATATTCTTGTCGCTTTATAATATTAATATTGAACCACTGTACTCACATGAACTGATTTAATATGTTTTTAGTACATTAATGGATCTTGAGAGAGGAAGTGTCATTGCTCCCTATACAGGCCTCAATGAGCCATCGGATTTCAACTAAAATATCTTAATCTGTGTTCTGAAGATTAACGACGGTCTTACGGGTGTGGAACGGCATGAGGGAGAATAATTAATGACAGAATTTTCATTTTTTCATTTTTGGGTGAACTAACCCTTTAAAGGGGTCACTTGAAAAAAAGGTGAATTTATTTGTATATTTATATTTTATTGAATCAGGCCTCATGCAGTCCTTTAGGTTTCAGACTAAGCTTCTTCTTTGATGTCCTTTGTAACCGATTAAGGTTGAAACAGATCTTTATAAATTATTTTAATGTGTTGTATTTATATTTGCAGTGCCTGAAATTTCCTAAGCATACACAAACTAAACTTGGCACATTAGTTTCTCAACTCTTACAGGATGGTTTTGTTTATATTATAGGCTACATAAGCATACTTGTACATTTTGATTGTAAATCACGGGCAACTGTAAGTATAAATGGTTTATTTATTCGCATATTGAAAAGGAAAAAGCTGTATTAGCCAAACGTCCAAACACTTTGGTGACAGAGTTCTACACTAGGGGTGCTGTGGTGCCCTAGAAAAAGCGGAAGTGACGCAGTAGTAAGTAAGCCATGACATCACAAAGTGAAAGTATGGCAGCGTCCGTTGAAGTGGGACTAAAGTTCATCGCGTTTGTTCCCTGTAACGCACTTTACGATAACACAAACTTCTACACGAATATGTGTCCAATGCAAGCTGGTCATATGATGTTTATCTTTGATTTGCAGATTGACGCGCGCGCAGGAAATCTGGGAACGCGCAGAGAAAACGGGTGGTTTAAATCGGTGAGGATAATGTGCAATAAAATCACGTTCCCTAATACAAAACATAACTTATCTGTTTATTAACATACTCTTGTTATGTCTTCTTATGCTGAATATAAGTTTAGAGGAGTCATTTGTTTGATTGTTTTGCTTATGGTCGTTTAATTTTTTCAGTTTATGCATATTCACCGTGTCCTTCGCTGATTGGTTGATCTAGTTAATTTTCAAATCTTTTGATGCCCAAATATGATAAGAGTTCACTTCCTGAACAATTATATTTTCACGTTTAAAGGCCTGTTTTTAAGAATTATTTTTTCTCAGATTTAGATTGAATATAGAGACAAATGAAATGACTTGTAAGAGAAAAACTTAATTAGTAAAAGCTTCTATGGTGTATTACTATATGTAACTTGTATTACATGGTGATTTGAATCTAAAAAATTAGAATATTTTATTTTTAGTCAACTGTACTTTCTTATTCTAATCTACATGTTAGGTAGAACATCCTCAGCAATGGCTGCAGAAGGAAAACCAGACTCTGAACCCAATGATCAGGGTTTGCAAGCAGAGCTTGTGTCTTTGAAATCACAAGCAGAGGCGCTGCGACAGGAGCTAAAGGCATGTAAGGATGAACTTCAGAAGTTACAGAAACAGCTCAGCCAAAGCGAACGACTTCAGAAGACCACAGAAAGCTACAATGAAGATCTCAGACAGCAGGTGAAAACATGACGGTTACATTATTAGGCTATTTTTTATGATTGGTGTACTCTCAAAACTTGCCAACACAAGAACATTGTTGATAACATTATGATAAAATATGTTGCTTTTGATCTCTGTGATTTAGGTTGACAAACTGAGTGCAGAAATCCATGAGCGAAAGAAAAGAGAGAGGGAGAAAGTGGATGCTGAGACTCAGACAGAGGAGTATACCTGGACAGAGACAGGTTAGCCTCTTTTATTTCACTGTTAAAGGGATAGTTCAAGCAAAAATGAAAATTCTGTCATCATTTACTCACCATCAAGTCGTTCCAAACCCATAAGACTTCAGTTCATTTTTGGAATACAAAGATATTTTAATGAAATCTGAGACATTTCTGTCCCTCCATTGAAAGTCCATACACAGCATGTCTACACTGGATTGAGCCGTTAGTCTAAGTCTCCTGAAGAGACACGATCACTTTATATGATGAACAGATTTAATTTAGGCTTTTATTCACATATAACTAATGATCAACAAACATAAACAAAAGCTCAGCCAGATTTGCTTATCTCTTTATGAAAGTTTTAAAGCATCAGAGTATTGGGTGAGCAGACAGAAATCTCTCAGATTTTATTAAAAATATTTTAAATTTGTGTTAACTAGTCTTCTGGGTGTGGAACAACATGAGAGTGAGTAAATGATGACAGAATTTTCATTTTTGGGTGAACTAACCCTGAAATATACCAATCATCTAGAGTATGTTTGTGAGGTTTAAATGTTTTTTTTCTTCCTGAAACAGATTATTATAATTATTACTATGGCGGATACTACCAGTCAGGAACAGAGACGACAGCAGAAACACAGGAGAATGTTGTCATGGAATCTCAAGAGTGTTCTGAACACAGTGAGGAGCATCCCATAACTGCTGAGATGGCACCAGCCAATCCTGAGCAACCAAATGAAACAAGTGACTTTCCACAAACAGAGGTATGAAAAATGTTAGTAATTATTTAAGTGTTTTTTAATTCTGATAACTGATCTAGGCATTTATTAATGTGGGTATTGACCTGGTTTGTATGTGTTGCATATACAAGTGAATTCTACAAAACCTGTTGTTGTATGTCATTCAGAAATTTAGTTTCTAAGAAGTGTTTAAAATGTGAATGATGTCTTCTCTCTGCTGGCTAGTTTAGTCAAACTCCAATGTCTAGCCAAAAAATATGGCTAAAATAATCCAGCACAATGTAAAATATAACTCGGGTAGTTTAAATTAAAACCAGATTCATCCAACACATCACCAAAAATGTCCAAAATATGGCCAATATAATCTGAAATATTGCCAAAGCTATATATATTATTGCTAAGATAATATTTCATGAAGCATCAAAATATGGCCAAAATATAGCCAAAACAATCCAATGTATAGCCAAAACAGCCTAAAATATGGCCAAAATAAAACGGCACTATGCAAAATAAAACCAAGGCCAAATTAATCCAACCTATTGCAGAATGTCTAAAATATGGACAACATAATCTGAAATATAGTCAAAACAAAACAATCTATATTATGGCTAAAATAATGTAACATCACAAAAAATGTGAAACATGGTCAAAATTTGCCAACAATTTATTTTTTATTTATTTTTTTTTGGCAAAAAATAATTCAACATTTAGCTAAAGCAGAATAAAATAAAGGTAACATAATTAAACCTTACTAAAAGCCAAATTAAGGCCAATGTCTAAAATATGGCCAATATAATAAAATATAGAAAAAAATCAGTTTTTATATATAAATGGATTAAACTTAATCTCTTTGACTAGTGCACAAGAATCTAAATATGGCTCATGTATGTATATATAATTACATAACTTATCACAAACCAATTGAAATATGGCCAAAGTATAGCCAAAATAGAATAAAATATAATTAAGTTATTCTAACATATCACCAGAAATCTAAAATAAGGCCAAAATAATCTAAATTATAGCAAATGTGTTAATCTAACACATTGGCAGAAGTTTCAAATGAGGCCACAGTAGCTCAACTTTCAGCCAAAACAGTATAAAATATGGCCAAATTTTGTAAACATATAATGTTTATATAATTATTGAATAATTCTTAGCCAGTTTCTTGGCTGTGTAAACACTGTATTTGTTCTCAGGAGGCCTCTGGAGAAGGCGGCTCTATAGCAGACATGCTGAGAGCAACAGCAGAGGAAGCATTGAACCAGACCAACTTTGTGTTTGATGAAAGTTCCGGCATGTACTACGACCACGGCACTGGATTTTACTACGACTCTGTAAGTTGTTCTTCTCTGGGGACGTTTGACTACTGTTATTGTGTAATCGACATGTGTAATCTTAATCGCCTGTGTTAATGTGTTTTTTCCTCTTCCCCCAGTCTAGTCAGCTGTACTATGATGCCAACACAGGCATGTACTATTACTACGATCCAGAAAGCGGAAAATACCAGTTCCACTCTAGGATAGAGGTGCCTACAGCACACCCCGAAGTGGAGCAGATGCCACAGAGGAAGACCAAAGATTGGAAAAACAGGAAGTCAGTGAAGAACACAGATAGAGCTTCCTGTCCCGATGGAGGGGTGAGATGCACACAGACACACATTGTCTTTACATAGTTTTGTAATCACAGAGATTTAGTGGTTAACTCTCAATCCCTCTTACCTTCCTCAACTTGATTTTCCATTTCAAGTTCAAATTCAGTTTTTCAATTGAAACCTTTTTTTTCCCTTCTTTTTTTAACCACCATCTTGAGTCTCAGTTTTCAGTATTGTTTCAACTTTTTGGTGTCTGGTTTTTGCTCTCATTGAATAGCAATTGATGATTGTGAGGGTCCGTAGAACAGTCTGGGGTCTTAGAAGGGGGTCCGTCGAGCAATTCTGAAGATTTAATGCCTGGTGGAGCTGACCGTGTGCTCTTCCTTTCGCTGTAGGTTCAGGATTTGACTTGCTCAATGGCTCAGTTGAAGATAGAACATTTGAGACTGGTTGGAGTAAGAGGTACGCACTTGTTTATAGCTTTAAAGTTATATCGAATTTTAGGTTTTTTTTCCCCCTAAATGGTCATAACTAGGGCTGCCACGATTCCTCGATTCAATTCGAGTGTTGCAATTTGTGTTGAGTAACCAGCAAAATACCAGAAGTGGTGCATTCCTTGGACAAGAATCCATGAACCGCATTATTAGACCATTTTTGAAGGCTGCACAATGCATTAAAACCATTTAAAAATGATAATATAGTATTGTGCTATTGTGAAATCATAAAGGCTGCGAATTGAGGGTGAAGTGTGACGCTTTATTTAAATGCGTGCAGGTTACGAGTGTCTTTCGTTTCAGAGCAGCTTCGTTCATATAAGCTTTGCAGGAACTCGATCTCTGCATGTGCTGTTTGTTTGTTTGTTTGTTTGTTTGTTTGTTTGTTTGTTTGTTTGGGTTTCCAGTAACATGCTTTTGGGAATGCGTAACGTCTGACATGCTTTGTGTTTCATACGAAATGTTGCACTGTTTTACATGCATGGAGTGCTTCTCCATTTCTACATATTCTGTGAGTTTGGGTTGCTTATAAGTAGGCATGTGACGGTATCAAATTTTCATGTTGCAATTAATTACTGAAGCTTGTATTATCACGATATTGAAATAAGTTGCAAAAAAAAGTGTTGTCATAGTATAACAGGTTTAAGAACTCTTTTTGTTATTACAAACTTAAATACAATAACACAATATACAAATATATAAAGTAAAATTTTCAAACAGATTAAAGTGCAAAAGAATTAGGCTATAAAGAACAACAGGAAACACTTTACAATAAGGTCTCATTATTTAATGCATTAACTAAGATTGAGCAATAGCTACATTTGTTACAGAAAGTATTATTTTTTGTTAATGTTAGCTAAGAAATACAACTGATCATTGGTTTTATCTCAGGTCCATTAAATAAGTTCATTTGATTTTAGTAATATTATTAAACAGTAACTAAGAAATTAACATTAACTAAGAATAATTAATGCTTTATAAGTATTTTTCATTCTCAGTTTAGTGATAATGAATTAACATGTCAACTAATGAAGCCGTATGTCTCAATTTTACTGAACAATAACAAATAATCAGAACATTTCTAATTATTAGGGCATGTTGTCCAGATTAAAATATAAAAATGTTTAAGTTAGAAAATAGATAGCCTAGGCTATTAAGTCTTTAAGTATTAGGTTCTGTGATGAACAACACTGAGATTACAAAAAAGGAATGTCTGTTTGAAGCATTTTAAAAACGTCACTAGCGCAGTTGCTTTGTTTGCGGGGTTTCCGGGGTAACCGCTGCATTTTGCTGTTCCATCAGCGCCCTCTGCTTTCAGAGAGTGAACGTGTACTTTCATTCAGCGCGTCTCCTTCACTCGTTCTGCCATGTGCTTCTCATGCATGTTGGGTTTGTTTACATCTGAGCGTGTGTCCCTTTGACGCAGAATACAGCGGTGTTGTGCATTTTATATGATTGATGGGGAAAGTATTCTTAAATGCATTATAAATATTTTAATAATTGGAAATAAACATGGCACATATCTACTTATAACGTTCATCTGGGAAAGCAATGTGCACCATTTCATCAGATTTGTAGCATAAATCACTTGTAAACCTAAGCAAACACAGGAGAATACATATGTTTCTATATATGCAAACTGTTAATCACGATTTCAAAAGAAAAGTTTGCATGTTTTGATGTCCACATGTTCTTATTCAAGAAATTACATTAGCTGTAGCATTTGTCGTAAAGAAGTGCCCAAGTATTAAACATTTGGCCAATATTAAGAATTTGATCTTCTGCGTAACAACAACAATCACTAGGTTGTTGGCACCCTCTGCAGGCAATTGTTATAATACATAATGCATTTTCTATTTTTATTACCACAAAAAAATGTAATTGATTAATCGTCAAAATAATCGATTGATTACTCAATTACCAAAATAATCGTTAGTGACAGCCCTAGTTGTAACAAGCTAAAGTCAGTCAGGGCCTCTTTGTTTTTAATTTTTATGTTTTCACGTTTTGGCTGTTCAAAAGTTTGGGGTCAGTAAATTCTTTTTAAGGTATTAATACTTGTATTCAGCAAGAATGCATTAAATTGACCAGTAAAGAGATTTATATTGTTACAAAAACATCTATTTTGAATAAATGCTGTCCTTTTGAACTTTCTTGAGCAGCAAATCAGCATATTAGAATTATTTCTAAAGGATCATGTGACACTGAAGACTGGAGTAATGATGCTGAAAATTGTGCTTTGCGTCACAGGAATGAACTATATATTCACACTATATATATATATATATTATATATTATTATATATATATATATATATATATATATATATATATATATATATATATATATATATATATATATATATATAATATACACTATTTATATTTCACACTATTTCTGTTTATGTTTGTACTGTTATTTTTTTATTAAAAAGGATTACTTTAAAATAACATTTTAAAAAATCTTACTGACCTCAAACTTTTGAATCTGTTATATTTCTTTTGTATTTGATTCCTGTCAGTGTGATTTTAGCCTGTTTTTTTTTAAAATTTCATTTATCATTAGGGCCCGAGCACCAAAGTGCGAGGACCCTATTGGATTTCGTCCGTTTATTTATTGGTTGTGTTTTGACTGGGCCAGGACATCATGTGGTGTCAGAGCTGTGGCCTAGCAGTTTGCGCACATGCTTGTTTCCTCAAATCTGGATTTCTTATCCCATGCCGAACTCTTCTCTGCTTGATTTTTGTCAATAAAGTGGTGAAAACGACAAGAATTATATAAACATCCAGGCTTGAGCAAGACTGGAAAGCGCTGTTGGGATGTTGACATTTTAGTTGGTGGTTTTGCATCATATATTACATTTTCTTGAACTAACTCAAAACTGAGACTCAAATGAACCTTGAAAGCCAAAACAAATCTTATATTTTCACATCAAAACAATGTGGAGACACTATTGGCGACATCCTGATTGGCTAAGTGTTTGCTCACTGACAGGACCATAAAGAGGCGGGGTCTGAGATTGACAGACAGTCTGAAAACCACAACAGAGGTAAGAAGGATGATGCGTCATCACTTAAAAAAGGACGAAAGTCTCGGTCCCGAAGCCCCCAGAGACCCAGTGGTACAGAACGACCCAGACGGACCAAGAGCCGAGACAGAAGCCGAGAGCGCTCTACGAACAGAAAGAAAACCCGCAGGCGGAGCGGATCGCATTCTGATGAATCTCACAGCAGGAGGCGGAGAGAGAACGGGTCGCATTCGGATGACACGCATAGCGGGAAGAGGAAGAAGAAGAGGAAAGAGAGGAAGAGGTCACGTTCTGTGACTTGCAGAGACAGGAAGTCACGCTCCGATAACATGAGCGGTGAGAGTGAGCCGGAAGAGGGCGAGATCACAGAGTCGGATGGAGGGAACGAACCTTCTTCATCATCCTCGGTTACATCTCCTGTCCAACCAGCACATGACAGTCCTGAAAGAGAACTGGAAATGCAGATACAGGAGGAAGGTGAGGAGGCACATTCAGAGGGAAGCGAACACTACGCCCCCGGGTGGCTGTTTGTTATTGGTCGTTTGTAGATGCAGTGTTAAATGGAATGTGTATCGGGTGAATGCGCACACTACTGTAGGATTTTATTTTTGTGTATCCGTAATTTGTGCGATTTTTATATTTCAGAAGCCTGGCCACCATGTGTTCGGGTAACTGTGGTTCGCTCTCCTGTTCTGCAGACCGGAACGCTCTTCATCCTCACGGCTGACACGGTTGCCACTATCGGCCGGTCGGTATAGTTCTGTGTGTGTGTGTGTGTGTGTGTGTGGTTCTCTTCATCTATTGTGTTCTTTAACATGTTTGTGTATTTGTTCGCAGAGAGAAGGACATGAATCATGCCATCAGGATCCCTGAGATGGGAGTCAGTAAGGTAAAACAAAACTAAACGAACTATACAAAAACACTCAAATCAAACACGCATTCTTGACCGAAAGCACTTTTTACTATGACATTAAACAATCTAAAGTACTGAGACATTTTTGTGGCCTAATGTCTTATTGGTGATGGTTTTCAGTTTCATACCCGTAAGACCTTCGTTCATCTTGGGAACACAAATTAAGATATTTTTGATGAAATCCAAGAGGTTTCTGAGCAACATAATTACCACATTCAAGGTCCAGAAAGTATTAGGATTAGTTTACTTCAGATTTAAAATTTCCTGATAATTTACTCAGCCCCCATGTCATCCAAGATGTTTGTCTTTCTTTCTTCAGTCGAAAAGAAATTAAGGTTTTTGTTGAAAACATTCCAGGATTATTCTCCTTATAGTGGACTTCAATGGCCTCCAAACAGTTGAAGGTCAAAATTACAGTTTCATTGCAGCTTCAAAGGGCTTTAAACGATACCAGACGAGGAATAAGGGTCTTATCTACCGAAATGATCCATCATTTTTTTAAAAAAAATAAATGTATATGCTTTATAAACACACATGCTCACCTTACAAGTGCTTCCGCCAGACCACCTTCCGTGTCCTACACCTTCCCTATTCAACAGAACTAACGCGACGCCAGTTCCGTTTTTCCGTAATTTGAATACGGAAGGCGATCTGGCGGAAGGTAGATATTTGATTTCATAACTTATTTAAATATGGATATTTTTTTATTCAAACGCATCGCTTCGCTTCAGAAGGCCTTTATTAACCCCCCGGAGCCGTGTGGAGTACATGTTTATGATGGATGGATGTGGATGGAAGCTTTTTCTTCAGCTCATACTCGTGGGTCCCGTTCACTGCCATTATAAAGCTCAGATGCTTCAGGATATTTATTAATATTTCTTTATGTTCATCAGAAAGAAGAAAGTCATATACACCTAGGATGGCTTGAGGGTACGAGTAAAGCTTGGGCTAATTTTCATTTGAAAGTGAACTAATCCTTTAAAGACGCTGTTAAAATAGTCCATGTGACTGCAGTGGTTCAACCTTAATGTTAAGATGCGATGAAAATACTTCTTGTGCTAAAACACAACAAAAATAACAAATTTATTCAACAATTTCTTCTATGTCAGTCTTTTACGCTGTCGACGTAGTAAATAGTGCAGCGCTACCGTGTTTACATCCATACACCAGCTATTTAAAAATTAACAATTTTGTTTTTTGTTTTCATTTTTCTTTAGTATTTTTTTTTTGTCAGTTTTTGCTTTTCTTTAAAATGTCTACACTGTTTTTATTTTTATTTTTTTTTTTACAAAATGGGAGATGTTGTCTTATTACTAGCTGAAATAAAATGTTTTTTTATATATTTTTATTTTAGTTCAAATCATTTTTAAATTTCTATATATTTATTTTTAAAAATATTTTGTCTAAGTATTTTAAAACATCAATTGCATAACATTTTGCTTTTGTAATAAGACTTTTTACATAATTTACATTTTTAATATATTTTTAATTTCTGTGATGCAAAGCTGAATTTTCAGCGTCAGTGTCTTCAGTGTCACATGATCCTTCAGAAATCATTGTAATATGCTGATTTGCTGCTCAAGAAACATTTTTTTTATATTTATCAATGTTGAAAACAGATCTATTTTTTTATTTATTTATTTATTTTTAGGATTCTTTAAATAAACATTTAAGCATTTATTTCAAATTATTCTCCACTGTCACTTTTGATCAATTTAATGCACCTTGCTGAATAAAATTTTTAATTTCTTTTCCAAAAAAAATCTTACTGACCTCAAACTTTTGAACATCAGTGTCAGGGTTGCCAGGTTTTCACAACAAAACCAGCCCAATTGCTAGCCCAATTGCATTTCAGGGGGGTCTCATGCTTAAAATCACTTTCCGGGGGTAAAATTTGCATTTTTGGTGGGGCTCCCCTGGTAAAATTCGCATTCCAGGGGGTAAATATCACTTTATTTTGGGTTGATTCAACCTGCGGACATGAAAAACAACCTGCGGCAACAGTCTAAAAGTAGCCCAGTTCTGCGGGAAAACTGCGGACTTGGCAACACTGATCAGTGTATTTCTGAGTGAAATAGGGTAGTAATAATAAGACCAGGAACATGTTTCAAAAAGTAAATGAGCCCAATTTGAATTAATTTTAATGACATATTAACTAATCGTTGATGTTTTTCTCTCTCACTCTTTCTCTCTGACTCTCTGTGTGTGTGTGTGTGTGTGTGTGTGTGTGTATAGTCCCATGCAGAAGTTTATTTTGACCAGGACCAGCAGTGTTATATGTTAATAGATCAGGGCAGTCAGAACGGCACCGTCCTCAACGGGAACAGAATACTACAGGTAACACAAACAACTGTTGTTTCCCAGCTTCCTTTTGAACATATCTCAATATAAGGATGTTCATTGGAATTGCAAATGTGTTTTCTGTGTCCCTACAGCCCAAAGTTCGCTGTGACCCTTGCCCTCTGACTCACGGGGATGAAGTGAAGATGGGAGAAACGGTGTTGTCCTTCCACATCCACACAGGAACAGACACATGTGACGGCTGTGAACCAGGACAGATCATAGCACACCTGAGCCGCCATAAGAGAGATGAGACCTCTGGTATGCATTCACACATTGACAAAAACAACTTCTGCTATCTTATACACATCTTTGAACTGCATTACTGTGAATCAGCTGCAGCTTACATTCTTTTGCAATACATGTGAATGCACGTGTGTTTCAGGAGCTGTTCTGAGTAAAGAAGACAAGGAGGTTCAAAGACAGAAGGAACTGAAGATGATGAAGGTTAAATATGGTCTTAAAGTAAGTTTTTATATCAAGCTCTTTTGGTGATGAATTATGTTTTAAAGCTCAAGTCAAGTGTGTTAATTTGGTTTGCTAATTGTGTGCGGTCAGTGCTGCCCTCTTCTGGTCAGCAAGTAGACAATCACACTATTCCTGGGTGTTGCAAATTGCAAGCTATAACAGGTACAATATTTAACCACTAAAACAATGCTCCTGTCATCCAAGATATCATGCTATGACAAGCATCACTATTATTATTGTCTACTCTGTCCAAGGGTTTATTTTAAATCATTAACGCCAAGTATTGAACATTGACGCATAACTTCCTGCAATATTTGTGCTACTCGGTGGTTCTCGACTTTTTTTAACTTGAAGGCACCATGTTGTCCAGATCAGATTTTCTGTTTTAATTTTAATTTTAAAGTTTTAGTGGTTTTGTCATTTTTATTTGTTTTTGTTTTTCTGTATAGTTTTTATGTTTTAGTTTATTTTGTTTTAGTTCTTTTAATACTTCAACTTAAACTAGATGAAAATGAGAAATGTTGCTTTGGCAACTTGATGATTTTTTTTTTTTTAAGTTTCAGTTAATGTTTATTTTATATCAAGTAATGGAAATGTATTTTGTGGTTTTAGTTTTAATTAACGATAATAACCCTGTGTCCAACACAATATTCAGTGACCCATCTCATATAGTCTAAAATATTAGTGATATTTCTGCTGTAATTGACAACTGCTTTTCAAACTTTTTCACCAAAAAATAAGCATATTAGTATAATAAATTAATTAACCAGAATTCAGTTTGTGGTTTCAGGCATTTTGCATGTTCTTCAGTTCAGGGGAATGATTTCATATCTTGATTTTATATATTATTTAGCATTGAAATTTTTATTAGAGTTAGATTATTTTAATATATGAATGATACTTTATTACTTACAGGAAGCAACTGCTTAGTAACACCCTAGTAATAACCAATAAGTGTTTAAGTATTGTTACAATGCCATTGCTATTTGGTGGTTGTTGTATTATATATTTCATAGGCATAATTCAGAAAATGTTCTTCATTTTGTTGTTGTTTTGTTTTTAAAGACGTTTATAATTTCAGCACTGCTATTGGTCTACTGGTTGTGACTTTAAAGATGACCTATAATGCCTCTTTCACAAGATGTAATATAAGTTTCTGGTGTCTCCAGAATGTGTCTGTGAAGTTTCAGCTCAAAATACCCCACAGATCATTTATTATAGATGGTCAAATTTGCCTTTATTTGGGTGTGAGCAAAAACATGCTGGTTTTGTGTGTGTCCCTTTAAATGCAAATGAGCTGCTGCTTCCGGCCCACTTTCTAGAGGAGGGCGGAGCTTTAACAGGTCGTGCTTTGGTTTCTCAACAACAACAAATCAGTAACGGTGTTCAGCCTTACATTGTTCAAACCGGAGTCGACACTGATGGAGAGACTCAGGAAGAAGTTAAAACTTTTAGAATGAAACTGGACGTTTCTGAATGGTTAGTGGATAAATTTATGTAGATGCCGTGGAGTTGATTCAACTCATCCACTAGCATGTGCCGTCATGTTAATCTTTTGTGCAAATCCAGCGCTGAATTGACCCTCGTTTGTGAAGCAGTCTGGCGTAAAATGAAGGCATGGTAACAACACTCTACTACAACAACTCTTCCTCTTCTCTAAAGCAGCCCAACATGGCCTCACCCCCTTTGTTGTGTGTTCTCAAGGGCAGGGTTTATGTAAATTTTAGGGTTTGTGATGTCACGAGCCCAAGGAGAAGCTCGTTGTAGTCCTTAAAAAGTGATTCCTGTAAAAGGAAAATATCTCTCTTTGCATTGAACTTTGAGCGTTGTAACTTTGCAGATGTTTATGCTCAAACAGCAACATTAAGTTAAAATAGTGAAATCATAATAAAGGATGCTTGTTTTACACGAAGACTTGCGTGTGTGTTTCAGAGCAGTGATTATGAGGAGCAGAAGGCCCTGAAGAACAGCAGGTATAAGGATAGAGCAGAAAACCGCCGGCAGACAGTCGGAAGCGAGGGAACGTTCCAGAGAGACGATGCTCCTGCTTCTGTTCATGTGTACGTAACCTTTTCAGTCAAACATTTACACCTGTAAACAGATCTGTACTGCAATATCCGTTCTTGCATAACAAAATGGAATTTTAAATCAGACTTGTGCTTTTTCTCACTGTGTTTGTTTGTATATAGTGAAATTGGAGATGAGAATAAGGGTAGACAGATGCTGGAGAAGATGGGCTGGAAACGAGGAGAAGGACTAGGCAAGGATGGAGCTGGAATGAAGGATCCGGTAATATAATTTCTCCCCATTTGTTTACGCAGTGTCATGTACGCAAGTGCATGAAATTTACGCTCACTTCCCTTTGTGTGTGCGTCGTAGATTCAGCTGCATGTGCGCAAGGCCCAGTCTGGTCTTGGTTCTGGAGCTGCCGTGTCAGTAGAGGACGCCTCACTCGCCAGAACCAAAACCCAGAGGAACTGGGAACGTGCACGGGAACGCTTCTCTGGAGCCTGCCAGGCTGACTCCGGCCATCCTGAAACGAGCCAATCGCCTAAAGCCTGGGTCAAAAGTCAGGATACAGAGTGATTTCTGAGTGATAATTTGGTCTGATGCCGGGCATTATTTTGGTTAACTTTTTTTAATCATTTCAGTGGAAGACCTTATTCTTAAAAGGCTTGTAAATAGACATAAGTTTGTTTTAAAGATTGCTGGTTTTTTGTTTACAGTGAAATTCAAGAACAATGAATATCTTGGACAAATAAACAATACAAAACAATACATGCTTTCCAGTTTATACATTTATATTAGTGTTCACTATAAAATTAAATTGCTCTGTAAGATGCTTGATAAAGGTTGCCATACAGTATCTGCAAAGTCACGTTTTGTGGATCATGTTGTAGCATAACTAGTTGTGCAACTTCTTTATAGTCTTATAGTTTTGTTACTGCTGCTTGTCTATGGACAACAAATAATTAGTTACGGAATAGGAAACAAAAACCCATGTGTTGTGATTGTGAAGCAGTTACCTTGGTATCAACACATATTGGTCTACACGTAAAGTGGTTGTGGCCAGTTTGTTTGTCTTTATTGTATCAACCTCATGTCTGGGTCACATCTCCGCTCAAAATCAAAAGAGAAAGTATTGCAAAAGGATATTTTTAGGCTAGAAGTTTGTTTCATTAGGACACTATTTTTCCCAAATTCTCAATAACGTAATAGACCTTGATGTTTTACTTTTGGTGTTCTTTGTAATTCTCATTCTCAGTGGTGATTCTCATCAGATCACCTGTTAAAATAATAATAGTTATTGTTATTATTAGCATTAGAATTAAAATTTTTATTATAAGCATTCCCAAAAATGTGTTTAAATTAGGAAACATATAATATGTTAACAATCATTGCCCTTATACTAAATTAAAACAAGCCAAAATGTCTGGAACTGTGTTATTTTAGTATCACTGATATGTTATTACAGTTTTAATTAGTTTTAGTTAAAGGGTTAGTTCAACCAAAAATGAAAATTCTGTCATTTATTACTCACCCTCATGCCGTTCCACACCCGTAAGACCTTCATTAATCTTCGGAACGCAAATTAAGATATTTTAGTTGAAATCAAATGGCTCCGTGAGGCCTGCATAGGGAGCAATGACATTTCCTCTCTCAAGATCCATAAAGGTACTAAAAACACATCTAAATCAGTTCATGTGAGTACAGTGGTTCAATATTAATATTATAAAGTGACAAGAATATTTTTGGTGCGGCAAAAAAACAAAATAACGACTTCAAAACACTGCTTCAGGAAGATTCGGAGCACAAATGAATCAGTGTATTGAATCAGTGTATCGAATCTGCTGTTCGGAGCGCCTGATTCATAACGCTCCGATGCTTCCTGAAGCAGTGTTTTGAAATCGGCCATCACTATACAAGTCATTATTTTCTCGTCGCTTTATAATATTAATATTGAACCACTGTACTCACATGAACTGATTTAGATGTGTTTTAGTACTGCTTCCTATGCAGGCCTCACGGAGTCATCAGATTTCAACAAAAATATCTCAATATCTCATCGGGAGTGAAACGGCATGAGGGTGAGTAATTAATGACAGCATTTTCATTTTTGGGTGAACTAACCCTTTAAAGTTTTAGTAATTCTGTTATGTGTCATTATTATAATTTAAAAAAAAAATATGTAATTATGTTTTCGTTGTAGTCAGTACTTCAACTTAACGAAAATGAGAAATGTTGCCTTGGCAGCTAGCTGCAAAAATATATATATATATATATTTTATTTCAAGTAATAAATGTTTTTATGGCTTTGTTTTAGCTAGCAATAACTAAAGTCTGGAATCATGTAACAGTAATTGAGAATTACAAACAACTCGGCAAATAATTGGTAATTCTCCAAATGAATAAACAATCTTTATGCAAAGTGTTTTTATATTATTTTGAGTTGAAATGTGACCGCGAGATTCCTCTTACCTCGCAGTAGAGCGCGCAGATCCGGCGGCGCTAGGACCGCGCAGTTGTCCGTTCTTGTTCGTGTGGGTGAAAAAGTTCAGAGAAACGTCGCCTACCTAAAACCTCAAAAACTTCCCAGACAGCTTTGCCTATCGATGTGATGTGGTGGAGAGAATGCTGTCAAAATGTGCTTTCCGCGAGGTTTTACCTCTAAATAGGCGGGATTTCATGTAACCGAACCTCTCAGGTTAGTTCGGACCGGGGACGGACAGAGATGAGCGCGAGCACACAGCTGCTGTCCAACGGACCAAGGAGAGAGGTGAGATTCACTTTGATCGCTTCGCAAACTTCGGATCAAACGTTTATAGGGTTCTTATAAAACACGGCTTAGCTTTTTATCTGGCTGTCGAAGGTCGTTTCATAACTATGTGTTTGGCGTTTTAAAAAGAGTAGTTTAACTAGATTAAGTTCAAGCAATGTGACCGTTTTGAAACGGCAACAGGGAATAACTCGACTCTGTGTGTGAAAGAATCCGTTTATGAGAAGTTTAAATGGTTGAATAATTAATTTGACCTGTTCTGCTTAGTCCGTTAGTCTGTGCTCTTCATGACAGCTTTCAGTTCGTTCACAGCATGGGGGAGTGGGGTAAGTTGGGACACTTTAGGCGAAGAGAAGTGACAGAAATAGCACTAATAGGCTACACCCAAATATATTTCAGTTATTTGTTATCTACTGAAATAAAGGCAATAAAATATGACTTGACTTGAAATTAAAGTCCCTATTTAGGGCCCTAAAAATATGACACTGCCAAAAAAAAGTGAAGTGAACTTGACCAGTGTTTAGGTTAAGTCACTGGGGAATGCTTGAGAAATGTGCATTTTAAATACAAATCTGAATATCTGGTCAGGATTATTAAAATGATTTATACAAACTTTTATACATCGGTGAATCACCAGCATAATATATTAAATATACACAGACCTGAATACATTTGCTTTGACATAAAACGTATTTATTTGCCATGTAAAATGTCATGTAAATTAAATAATAAGTTAACGTATTTAATGTACTATAAAAATGTAAATTTAATAATGTTTTTGGCAAAAATAAATAAATAAAATGTTTATCAGCCTATTTAACCACAGGTAGCTTTGATTGGCTCTTTCTTAATATTATTGTGCATTTTCCTAGCTTAAGGCTCTTTTAATTGTATGTGCAAATTAATAGCTTAACGATGAGCACCGATCGTTTTGCCCACCGTTTGTTCTCTAAAATAGTTGTGTTTGTTCTTTCACTTCTCATTGCTGTCATTAATTGAAGCGTTACGCGAATGTTACACTAACTAAGCATTCCCGTTACATTCTACATGCTAAGTGTCAGGAGATTACAATTGCCGTCATTTCACCTGGACAGTAATTAAATTCTCCAGCAGAGGGCGGTCATGGGTGGTTGGTGTATTATAGAGCAGAAGGTCAGGTCAACAGTCACATGCTGGGGTACAGTAGGAAGTTTGATTTCTTTGATAAAGGTGGGGTGTTGTAATCTGTTGAACTCCACAGGCTGCTGGAGAGATTAGGTGTTTTGTTTAAAGCAAAGATTACATCAAATACCTCAGCCGAAGCTTCCAGCTACAACCCTTATAAGATATTCCAAAGGATAATTTTCACAGCTAATCTAATCCACCTTTTTCATTTTGTAATTGCACTGTAGCGCCGTGCAATTCCATTAAGAATAGGTGATTAAAGCATACTTAACAATCACATTGACAGTTGATGCATAATGAATCTGCTACAAGCTAAAGAGGTGTAAAAATGTAGCATTGCAACCTGGGGGAAAAAAAATCACTTTTAATTGCTCTATTCAGCATGAGTTGACAACCTGAAGATTTCCCACTGGTTATATAAATGTTTAACCACTGCCTGTTTTATTACTGCCTTTGTATTTTTGATTTATACCTTGGTACTGGATGATTACCATATTTATATAACATGGCATTTACATGGTGTCTGATTTACTTTATTGAACAGTATTTTGTCCAGAAAACATAATAACAACATGGTACATTTTTTGCAATGCAATGTCACGTGTTTTCTTTGAATGGACATTTTGATAATAACTTAGTTTGTGTTTCATTGGGGAAAAGTCACATGAGTTTCGAGATATATAAGGGTGGGTAGATTTTTCAGTTTAAGTAAACAATCTGTGGAAGGCGTGACTCAATTGGACTGACCAAGAAATGTGTCTACAATAAACACTTTTTTTAAAGACACAAATCATCTTCATTCAAAAATCTGTATGCACTACATGTAATTTGGGTATAGTGCAAAATTCAAACCATAGTAAAGCGCATTCCCTGCGAGTAGAATTTCCCGCTGGTTTTGTAAATGTTTAACTGCTGTGTATTTAGCTTATCAGAATAGCGCATCTGAGAAATTATTGGCATTTCCAGAATATGCAATGTCAAACACAATTGCATTATGACTATTGAATATTTTGCGTACATATGTATGGCATGTGTGCAGAGTGACTTGGAATAGTGGCAAAAGTTGGGCCAAAAACTTTTTTCCCACCCAAGCAAGAATCTGTTAAGTAAACTCCAGTACAATAAAAGGTCAGTTTAGTCCTATAAAATCATATGGGCTTATCAGTCATTTAAAGATGTTTGGAAGATTTTACAGCTTGGATCTGTAATATGCAAACATTTGGAAACCCAGATGTGCTATCACTGATCCTGGAGTCTTGCACTGTACATTTTATGCATTTGGCATTTGCTGTAAGTGACTTATTACATTCATATTTTATTGGTTCATGCACTCTCTGGGAATTGAACCCTTGGCCATGCTCTACCATTCTAATCTTTGAAGAGCTTTGAAGTCATTATTTATTATGAAGGCTTGTTTACGCCACTAAATAAAAAAGGTAATTGTGACTTTTTATCTCACAATTCTGACTTTTTTTCTCAGAATTGCATGATATAAATTCAGAATTGGGAGATATAAAGTCACAATTCTAAATTTTTTTCTTGAAATTGTGAGTTTTTATTATGTAATTCTGACTTTCTCAGAATTGTGAGATATAAACTTGCAATTCTGAGAAAAAACATCAGTCTTTTCCTCTCACAGTTGAACATTATAACACACAGGTGCAAGTTTATATCTCACAATTCTGAGAAAAATAGTCAGAATTGCATGTTATAAAGTCAGAATTACGTGATAACTCTCAATTTCGAGAAAAAAAGTCAGAATATGACTTTACATCACTCAATTCTGACTTTATAACACGCAATTCTGATTTTATATCACGCAATTCTGACTTTATAACACGCAATTCTGACTTTATATCACTCAATTCTGACTTTATATCACTCAATTCTGACTTTATAACACGCAATTCTGACTTTATATCACGCAATTCTGACTTTATATCACTCAATTCTGACTTTATATCAAGCAATTCTGACTTTATAACACGCAATTCTGACTTTATATCACGCAATTCTGACTTTATATCACTCAATTCTGACTTTATATCAAGGAATTCTGACTTTATAACACGCAATTCTGACTTTATATCACGCAATTCTGACTTTATATCACTCAATTCTGACTTTATAACACGCAATTCTGACTTTATAACACGCAATTCTGACTTTATATCACGCAATTCTGACTTTATAACTCACAATTCTGACTTTATAACTCAATTCTGACTTTATAACTCACAATTCTGACTTAACTCACAATTCTGACTTTATATCTCACAATTCTGAATTTATATCACGCAATTCTGACTTTATAACTCACAATTCTGACTTTATAACTCACAATTCTGACTTTATATCTCACAATTCTGACTTTATAACTCACAATTCTGACTTTATATCTCACAATTCTGACTTTATATCACTCAATTCTGACTTTATATCTCACAATTCTGACTTTATATCTCACAATTCTGAATTTATATAACGCAATTCTGACTTTATATCTCACAATTCTGACTTTATATCTCACAATTCTGAATTTATATCACGCAATTCTGACTTTATAACTCACAATTCTGACTTTATATCTCACAATTCTGACTTTATATCTCACAATTCTGACTTTATAACAAGCAATTCTGACTTTATAACACGCAATTCTGACTTTATATCAAGCAATTCTGACTTTATAACACGCAATTCTGACTTTATATCACGCAATTCTGACTTTATATCACGCAATTCTGACTTTATAACACGCAATTCTGACTTTATAACTCACAATTCTGACTTTATAACTCAATTCTGACTTTATAACTCACAATTCTGACTTTATATCACGCAATTCTGACTTTATATCACTCAATTCTGACTTTATATCACGCAATTCTGACTTTATAACTCACAATTCTGACTTTATAACTCAATTCTGACTTTATAACTCACAATTCTGACTTAATAACTCACAATTCTGACTTTATATCTCACAATTCTGAATTTATATCACGCAATTCTGACTTTATAACTCACAATTCTGACTTTATAACTCACAATTCTGACTTTATATCTCACAATTCTGACTTTATAACTCACAATTCTGACTTTATATCTCACAATTCTGACTTTATATCACTCAATTCTGACTTTATATCTCACAATTCTGACTTTATATCTCACAATTCTGAATTTATATAACGCAATTCTGACTTTATATCTCACAATTCTGACTTTATATCTCACAATTCTGAATTTATATCACGCAATTCTGACTTTATAACTCACAATTCTGACTTTATATCTCACAATTCTGACTTTATATCTCACAATTCTGACTTTATATCTCACAATTCTGAATTTATATCACTTAATTCTGACTTTATATCTCACAATTCTGAATTTATATCACGCAATTCTGACTTTATAACTCACAATTCTGACTTTATATCACGCAATTCTGACTTTATATCTCACAATTCTGAATTTATATCACGCAATTCTGACTTTATAACTCACAATTCTGAATTTATATCACGCAATTCTGACTTTATAACTCACAATTCTGACTTTATATCACGCAATTCTGACTTTATATCTCACAATTCTGAATTTATATCACGCAATTCTGACTTTATAACTCACAATTCTGACTTTATATCTCGCAATTCTGACTTTATATCACTCAATTCTGACTTTATATCTCACAATTCTGAATTTATATCACGCAATTCTGACTTTATAACTCACAATTCTGACTTTATATCACGCAATTCTGACTTTATATCTCACAATTCTGAATTTATATCACGCAATTCTGACTTTATAACTCACAATTCTGACTTTATATCTCGCAATTCTGACTTTATATCACTCAATTCTGACTTTATATCTCACAATTCTGAATTTACATCACGCAATTCTGACTTTATAACTCACAATTCTGACTTTATATCTCACAATTCTGAATTTATATCACTCAATTCTGACTTTATAACTCACAATTCTGACTTTATATCTCACAATTCTGACTTTATAACTCACAATTCTGACTTTATATCTCACAATTCTGACTTTATATCTCACAATTCTGACTTTATATCTCACAATTCTGAATTTATATCACGCAATTCTGACTTTATATCTCACAATTCTGACTTTATATCTCACAATTCTGAATTTATCACGCAATTCTGACTTTATAACTCACAATTCTGACTTTATATCTCACAATTCTGAATTTATCACGCAATTCTGACTTTATAACTCACAATTCTGACTTTATATCTCACAATTCTGAATTTATCACGCAATTCTGACTTTATAACTCACAATTCTGACTTTATATCTCACAATTCTGACTTTATATCACTCAATTCTGACTTTATATCACGCAATTCTGACTTTATATCTCGCAATTCTGACTTTATATCTCACAATTCTGAATTTATCACGCAATTCTGACTTTATAACTCACAATTCTGACTTTATATCTCACAATTCTGAATTTATCACGCAATTCTGACTTTATAACTCACAATTCTGACTTTATATCTCACAATTCTGACTTTATATCACTCAATTCTGACTTTATATCACGCAATTCTGACTTTATAACTCACAATTCTGACTTTATATCTCGCAATTCTGACTTTATATCACTCAATTCTGACTTTATATCACGCAATTCTGACTGTATATCACTCAATTCTGACTTTATATCACGCAATTCTGACTTATATCACTCAATTCTGACTTTATATCACGCAATTCTGACTGTATATCACTCAATTCTGACTTTATATCACGCAATTCTGACTTATATCACTCAATTCTGACTTTATATCGCTCAATTCTGACTTTATAACACGCAATTCTGACTTTATATCTCAATTCTGACTTTATATCACGCAATTCTGACTTTATAACTTGCAATTATGACATTACATCATGCAATTATGACTATATCACACAATTCTGACTTTATATCAAGCAATTTCTGACTTTATATCATGCAATTCTGTATTTATAAATCGCAATAGTGAGTTTATCGCAATTCTGAGAAAAGTCAGAATTGTGATATATAAACTCACAATTGTAAGAAAAAAGTCACAATTACCTTTTTTATTTTTTATTTCATGGCAGAAACAAGCTTCCATAGTTTATGAACATTCAGAATGTTCAAAGCATTTTTGATGCGTCAAGGTGAAGGTTTGCATGGCCTTGTTTAGTGATAGACCTAAAGTATGGCCTTTTTGAGATTATCGTCTGATAAGCGTGCCCACTTGAGTTGTAGTTCCTCCAGCTGCATGGATTTATAACACATATTTTCTGTTTCTTTTTGAGTGAATTATAAATAAATATTGTATGAAGAACCTTTAACATCCATGGAAGCTTTCAAATGCACAAAAGCTTATTTTGTGGAAAAAGGTTCTTTAGATGATTAAAAAGGATCTTTTAAGAGCTGTTCACTGAAAGATTCTTCAATGGCACAAAATTTTTTATTGCATTGCTGTGAAACCCATTTTTGGAACTTTTATTTTCAGGACTTGTAAGTGTTAAAGTGTTAACTTGTAAGCAATTGTATACTTTAATTGCTTTCATTCAATTATATCTGCATTTATCAACCACCCTGCTGTCCAGATATCTGCATGGTATCGGTTGTTGAGTCAATCACTAGTCTTGTTTGTGCATTTGCATGCTATTAAATGGTATTAGTCATGAATATCAGTGTCTCTCTGCTCAAGTTCATCGTCTAAACTCTGCAAACAGCAAAAGATGAATCCAGCATTATTCCAGACTGAATTAATAGGCAGACAGAGAGTGAGTGTGAGTGTGTGTGTGTGTGTGTGTGTGTGTGTGTGTGTGTGTGTGTGTGTGTGTGTTCATGGGAAGAGGGAGTCATTGATGTTCGTGTCTGTCACTGATGACGCTCGTGTGTCTTAAAGGACCATGAGTGTAAGTTTGAGACATATTCTGGGAGTCTGATACTTTGCGCCTGTTATTTAAGAGCTCTGGCGGCGTGATGAACATACAGATTATCTATACCGAGAGAAAATGGATCGTATCGAGCAGCCTGAACCTGTAGTCTCTTACGCCGAGGTGAAATGAGGGTGTAATTTGTCCAAAATGTGACATGGCACAAGCGCAACGGGCTCACGGTTGGACAGCCGAGGTGTCATTGATCTGATCTGATATGATCACTGATAAATAACGCGGCGAGATGGATCTCCTCTACGTTTTTCCTTGACGCGCGCGAGAGGCAGGCGGAACTGAGCAGCGCGAACACCGGCCAATGTACCGGGGGAACGGCGGCGGGACAGCGGCCCGGCAGCGGCGGCGGTCTTGAGATCAGTTCCTCCGGGTTTTACGCATCGAGGC
The DNA here is from genome assembly GCA_036281575.1 of Ancherythroculter nigrocauda. NCBI lineage: Eukaryota > Metazoa > Chordata > Actinopteri > Cypriniformes > Xenocyprididae > Ancherythroculter > Ancherythroculter nigrocauda. The sequence goes on from VTFQ01000017.1 coordinate 30,065,575, forward strand.
GCGGGGAACGATGGGCTGCGCTCCCAGCATCCACGTCTCGCAGAGCGGGGTGATCTACTGCCGCGACTCGGACGAGTCCAACTCGCCGCACCAGACCACCACCATCTCGCAGGGCACGGCGACCACCCTGCACGGCCTCTTCATCAAGACCGACGCGGCGGACACCATCCCCTCCGTGATCGCGTACCAGAGCAGGCACACACGGACCAGCTCTCACCGGGAGCGGAAAGAGAACAGCGGCGGACACATGTGCACAGAGGCCGAGACTCAAACCAGCAGAACCAGCGTCAAGGTACGAGGAATGAATGAATGAATGGCAAGATTTTACATCTTTATCTCGCATTATTTATTTCCACCATCTTGTCATTCATTCAGTGTTTTAGTGTCATTCCTGCATGTTGTTGTGAATCATCAGCTGGATGCTTATTGCTGCCATATGCTTATTGTTTGATGTTTATTATGCATTACACTTCCTATACTGTACAAATGTAGGTTAAGTGAATGAGTTTTGTTCATTCTCAAACTTCAAACAGGTGGAAGCCAGAATTTTAGCCCTGTGGATGTGATTTTAAGGGGCATTATTTACCTTTATGAGGTAAACCACATCATGCCATCTATTTATTCAATTGAATCAGTGTATTGATGAACAATTGTGGCTGTTGCTTATGTAATGAATATTAAATATGAAGTAGATATTGTTGATGTGCAAGATGTTGTAATCTGTTGCTGGTGTTTACATGCCTGCTGATCTCAGCAGCAGTCAGAGCAGATTTTGATCTATAGATGGATGATAATGTCACTATGGTGTGTGCAGAGGCACTAAACCCATTTAGGTATTGAATATTACATCAAATGTTAGATAACAGATAAAAAGGAGGAAAGTATGTGGAGCATTTTTGCTCCGAACCCTTATGTTTTTGACCCTGCTGGGAGCTGATGTGTGGGAACATAGTTTGTATACCATGATGGTCCTTATAGCAGGTATGTTCAACTGGTGGGTCGCAACTAAAAATGGCCCTCAGGTTTGTTTTGATATAGTCACATTTACATTTATGCATTTGGCAGACCTAAAATGCATTCAAGGTATACAGTTTCATAATTTCAGTATCTGTTCATGCTTCCCTGGGAATTGAACCCATGACCTTGGTGTTGCTAGCATCATGCTCTACTGTAAAAGGTATATGCTAATGGTCAGCAGAGAAGAAAACAAGTTACATAAAATGCAACTAACAACATCATTTTTTATGACAGTGAAATATTAACTCATGGAAGCTTTTCAAATTTATATAGGGGAGAAAACACATTTAGTTTTTTTTTTTTTTTACAACAAAGGCAGTGCGTCCAGTCAAACTGCTTTAGTTTGGTACACTAAAAAATAAAACATTGGTTCAACAAAAAAAATATGTTAACGTTTTCAACTAGAATTTTTAACTTAAGCCAATTGGGAGAATTATATTAATTCAAAGCAATATTTTGAGTTGATCCAACATAATGTTTTAAGTAAGGCGAAGATGTTTTTGCCACAATAAAAACACATTTCTAAGTAACATGAACTTAATAATTGTCAACATGAATGCAACTATTTAAGTTGATCCAACATATTGTTTTAAGTAAGGTGAAGATGCTTTTTGGACACAATAAAACGCATTTCTAAGTAACATGATCTTACCAAGCACCGCTTGTCACCATGATGGTAAATCTCCAAAAACCCACATTAACAGAAACTCTTCTAAATTAGCATAACAAAACACTAATTACTGCTAAATCTCCCTTACCATTAATCTTATGCAAAAAACATTATATAACACTTAATGTTAGCATTTACTCTTCCTTTCAAGTGCCATGGGCAAAGCATGATGGGAAATATAAATCCCAGCCCAGTTTCACTTAACTTAAGTTCGTCTAAATTAAAAGAAGTGTTCATACAACTCAAAACAATGAAACACGTTTACACGTCGTCAAACTATTTTACATTAACAGAACTTAAAATTAAATACATTTTTGATTAACTGAAAATGTTAAACTATGACAAGTCATGATAGTATATCGAATCAATAGGCATAATTTGTGTGTCATCCAAGCTCAATAAAATAACAATTACAAGTAAAAAGTCTAACAGCATTTCAGAACTTGATTTTTTATTTCACAACAATATATATATTTAAGTAATGACTAAAGGTCCCCTGAATTAGTTTTTAGAGTGTATGAAAATACAGCACTGTATTTTCAAATGCCAGATGTTCATTGGTTATATTTGTTTATTTAATCCTTTTATGCACCTTTATACACCTTTCAAACTCATGAAATGTCCTGTATCTGTGAACATGACGCATGTAATTTCCGCACTGCAAAACCACACTGTAAAAAAGAATTGTTGGTTTAACTTAAAAAAGTAAGTTACCTGGTTGCCTTAAAATTTGAGTTAATACAATGAAGACGATTGGTTTAATCAACAGAAAATCAAAATATTATGTTATCTGAACCACATTAATTATGTAAGTTGATTTGACAAAAGAAAAAATATTGTGATAACAAATCATGAAAATAATAATTTTTTACAGTGTATCAGTTTTGCTCTACCTTATGTAGTAGATTTATTTTAATGTGCGCCTGGTTCGAATCACAGCCTTTGTATTAAACGAGTCAGACCGGATTTATCGAACAGGACCATGCATGCTAATAAAATTTGGCATATTGTTTTATGTTTGATTTTACGGACGTTTTTGTTGACATTTTACATGATAAACAATTTTGTTACTGATTTGGGTCACCAGTCGATTAAAGTAAAATCTGGGTCTCGATTTTACGTGAATCGTGTAGATCTGAAGAGGAGGGAGGGGGTGGCGTGACAGATCGCTGTCGCGCTTCAGTTCAACCCATCATCTCTGCGGCTTTACTAGTTACAACACAAAATAAACATGAATGAACATCCGAAGGCATGTTGAAAGATACAGTACAACTTACCGAAATCCGTATCATGTCACATGTAATCGATAAATCAGTGTTTCACCTGCGGAAAGGCATCAATAAAACAGCTTGTGTTTACCTCACATTTACTTTAGAAAAGCCATTTAATGTCTAAAAACTTAGAGAGGAGCATTTTGCTAAATATAGTAGTCAGCATTTGAAGTAGATCAAAAAAGTTAATCATAGATGTCCTAAGAACTAAGTTGTCCTAAGAAGAAGGTTTTAGTTCATCTTTGATGAAAGGTTTTGATCCACTTCAAATGTTGAATACTGTAAATTAGCCCAAGCTTTACTCACCCTCAAGCCATCCTAAGTGTATATGACTTTCTTCTTTCTGACAGAATCGGAGATATTTTAATAAATATCCTGATGCATCCAAACTTTATAATGGCAGTGAACAGGGGTCACGAATATGAGCTGAAGAAAGTGCTTCCATCCATCATAAACATACTCGTCTCCAGGGGGTTAATAAAGGCCTTCTGAAGCGAAGCAATGCGTTTGTCTAGTAAAATATCTAGCTTCCACCAGACCGCCTTCCGTATTCAACATACAAAGAAAGTGTAAAACTTTTCGAGTTCAAAAAGCTTACGCTACGTCCTACGCCATCCCTATTCAACTTTAGCCAGTTTACACTTTCTTCGTAACTTGAATATGGAAGGCGGTCTGGCGGAAGCTACATATTTTACTAAAAATTTTCTCCTGGGGGAGGATGTCTCCAGATCCCCCTACAAAAATTTTGTTCGTAAACATGTCGCCTTTTTCATCTCTTTTGAGCTTGCAGGTTTGTGTATAAGTACATACAGTGAGCCCTCCTACACTAAAGTATTTTTTTGCAAGGCTAGACTCTTCACCATCTGCTTCGGAGTGCTTGAATGTAGCATTGAGATTTATTGTTGAAAAATGTATCTTTATTTTTTGTCTCTTTCTGGGATATCTTTCCTTTACAGTTTGCTTACATTCTGGAGATGATGTTGGAAGGCTGTTGACCGGAACGCCGTAATTCCTGCCATGTTTAGAATGACCATCAGCCTTATCTGAGTTAAAGTGTTTACAGTCAGATCGCATGTAGAATATTAGAAATGTTCTCACACTTCAGGTGAGCGCACTCTCTTAGACCTGTAATAAACACACACTTTTTTGTTAGTTTTGTCGAAGAATGATTACATTTTTCCTGTCAGAGAATGATAAAATCATGGTCAGCGGTTTACTTGGACTGATTCGTCCAAATAAAACCTGCCAAATCAATGGGATTTTAAAACCAGCCAAATCGATGGTATTTGTGTTACGCAACACAAATCAATTACTAATGTAATTTTAAAATCCTACAAGGACAGTTTATAGATCTGTGGATAGATTTATATAATGACTTTTAGAGGGCACTTTGTGTGTGTGTGGCCAGCTGTATTTTGGTCATCTGTCAGTATGAAAGGAGACGTAGCGATTTTGGTACACTCTGCTAGACTGGCGAGAAACTCAATGATGCCATTGAAGTGCGTGTAACTCTGTACGGCTCTCTATCACTCACACACATTCTCATTGTGTTGACAGCAACAGAGCCGATATCCATTTTGAATTGAATGTGCGTGTGAGAGAGCGGTCCTGCTCACTTCTGTGCGTCTGTGCATCTCAACCTCTTTGCAAGAGATAGAGGCCCTGTGTTAAAGAAAGAGCGATTTTGTGTTTCTTTGTATGCATTTGTGTTTGTTCAGGCCACTGAGTTTGTTTACCCCTCTGGCTGTGAGCTCTGCACGGTGTGAACTATCACATGCAAAAAGGCTGATGAATCTCAGACCAGATCACACACACACACACACACACACACACGGTTAGAGCGAAGCATTGCGGCAAGAGATGCCCTGAGACATGTAGCAGGGCATCCGCGGTCTCGACTGACATGGGGACAAATCACTGTCACAATGTAGCCTAACGCAAAGTACAATCTGATTGGCCGCGGCTTCCCTCAGGAGGTCAGGAACATTTAGATAACAGCATGAAATCTCTCCCCGCTGATAAGTGCCATCCTACAGCGTCTGTCCCATGAGCTTTCATCATCTAGTTAGCAGAATTCTTTGCGTTTGCTAACAGGGGACACTTTAGAACATATTTGTGCCAAATAAAGATGAAGATATGAATCTATCCCTCCGATGGCTGCTTTTATTTACCTCTGTAGTAGTGACGTTATTCTCCAGCGTATCTGAAGATGTTCTGTCCTCTCCATTAGAAAAAGATCCTGTGTATTATTAGTCCGAGCAGTTGCATGGTACGGTCTTGAGTAGTGGTTAAAGATCTGGATTAGCAACCTAAAGGTTGTAGGTTCAAACCCCAGAAGGTTTTCAGTAAATGAGCATTTAAAAAAAAAAGTGTTTAAAGGTGTTTTAGAAAACTTGTACTGAATATAAAATGTTTCATTGTCCTTTTGCTAGCTAGCAAGATATCAGCCTGTGGCATTGTTTGAAAATATTGTCATTTGGTATAACCAAAAGTGTCATTCGGTAAAACCGAAATTTTGGTTAAACCCAATTACTTTTTTGGTGACAAATTTTGTCCATCTTGTAAAAAATGACAAAAGCAGTGTTAATTGATTATAAAATCACATAATATCACTGTTAACACTCAATAAAACTTCAAAATTAATTATATCTCCATTATGTTTTTTTTTCTTATTCGTTAATAACCCATATATATGTATATGTGTGTATATATATATATATATATATATATATATATATATATATTTTACACTAGATATCAGTATTTACTTTTTATCATTCAAAAGTTTTGTTTTTTTTGCTTTTTTTCAGCTTTGCATTACAGAAGTAAATTACATTTTAAAATATATTCAAATAGAAGACTGTTATTTTAAATTGTAATAATATTTCACAATTGTACCATTATTACTCTATTTTTGAATAAGATACTTTAAAAATCTCCCCCAAAAAAATCTTACCCACCCCAAACTTGAATGGTAGTACTCATACTATAATTTAATTTCAGTAAATAGTATGCACATAATATTTGTACAGTTCACCATAAACTAAAATGATATATTGATAAAATAAGGCTGTAGATGGAACTGATTCATTGGGAGCAGACAAGAAAATAGCCAAATACTGCCTAATTTATCAGCCTGGTTGATATCTATTTTTACCGCTGTTAAAGATCCAAAGAAAGCTGTTTTATTCTACATAAGAGTAGAGTAAAATAAAATATTGCTTCATGATGGCTTTCATTGTCAGAACCAATCATAAGAAACGTAAACAAGGTTAACATGATACACAAGATCATTTTCCTGTCATGCTATAGGTTGTGACCTCAGATTCCCCATACCGTGACTGATAGCATTGACTAGCTTGATTATGGTGCATCTGCTACGTGTGTGGGATACTACTGTCGGTTCTAGTATGAAAATTACTAACTGGTGCCAAATAGTGAGTTTTTCAGGTTTGACAGGAAACTAAAATTAGACATTTTTTCTCTGTTTGTTCACGTGTGAGTGCTTTCCTTTCATTTCTGTGTGTGTGTGTGTGTGTGTGTGTTGAAGTTGTGTTACAGACTGTGTTCTCTCAGTCAGCGAGAGCAACAGAACTCCAAAGTAGTCCATGATGGTGGCATTAGTAACGTTGTTTATCATCTGGGAGTTTTTTGTAAACACTTGAAAGCATCGTGGGAGTATGTAGGATCTTACAGGATGGGAACAGATTGTTTGAAATATGTTTAAATGTGAAACATTCTGGTTTACAAGCTGGACGCACAAAGAGGAGCTCTGCTAACAGACAGCAAGAGCTATAATGTTGAGCTTATTCATTTTATTAGGATGCAAGATTGGTGGAGATGCTCTGAAACTTTACTTTCCCAAGCTACAAGCTACTCTTTAAACTCTAAAAAAAAAAAAGAAAAAAAAATATGATTTTTTTCATATAAAAAAATCTTAAAATATATATATATATATATATATATATATATATATATATATATATATATATATACACACACCTTATCTGATAAAAGTAGCTGGAAATGAACTATTATGAAAACAGCTGAACTACTGTCACATTACTTGAAAAATATAGTCACAGCTTTTAGTTAGTTGCTCCCAATCAGTGTTAGATTAGTTATATTTATATTAAAATGTTGGTATTAATATTTTGGATTAGCTTTTATTTTTATATTTTTATTTTTCATTTTAATGTATTTAAATTTTGGTAATGTTTTTTGTGCTTTTAACTTTAGTTTTTATATTTTTTATTTAGCTTTAATTTGTTTTTGTTGAGTTTTAGTACTTTAGTTCAGAACAACTGAACTGTCATGTTTGTGAAAAATTATAGTTAGGCTTACATTTGTTGTCACAGCTTTTAGTCGATTTGCTCCCAATCAGTGTTACTTTAGTATTATTTATATACATTTATAGTATTTATTAATATTTAGAATTAGCTTTTATTTTTATATTTTCAGTTTCATTTTAATTTTTGTTAAGTTTAGTTATTTTATGTGCTTTTGCAATTTTTATTAGTTTTTGTTTTTTAAATATTTCTATTCAGCTTTAATTTATTTTCATTTAAGTTTTAGTAATTTTAGTATGTAAACTTAAACATTTCTAATTTTCATTTAAATTATTTTAAGTTTTTCACTTAATATTTTGTATTTTATTTTATACCTGCTTTAATTACCAAAAAAAAAAAAGCTTTAAAGTCCCCTTGTAGTCAATAATTCTATCCCTTAAAACTCATCTTTGATCACCAAAATGACATATTTAAAAATTTTTTCATGTGAAAAAAAAATTCTTTGTGCCTTAAAATAGCTTGAATGTAACTTTACACCCTTGCCTCATTTAGTATATGTAAATCTATGAATATGCTAATTAGCCCCGCCTCCACTCGCTCGCACAAGCTCAGAGATCTACTCGGTCATCTTACTGAGGTAAACACTGCACAACGATATTGCTTTTTTCAACTTCGGACACATAACGGTAATAAATATGATTAGCGTTTTGCTTGACTACATTATCAAACAGCTAATAGAGATGCGTGGATCGCGGTTATATCCGCGGGCGCTACGGATAATCCGTGGGTCGGGTGATAAAAAAATAACATTCAATTAATTACGGGTGGGTCGCAGGCAGATGAGAGATAAACCATGAATGTGTTGATTTTAATAAAGATACAAACTCTCATTTTACGGTAAGACGCAATGAACGTGCATCACGCTTACTTTCGTTTTCAAAAACAAAGGGAAAACCAATAAAGAAAAACATTTGCTGAGAGCAACTCCTAGTGGACATTATAGAACACAAAGGAATAAAATGTACTTGAGATATTGCTTAATACTTATTGTAATTTTTCGTCAGGCACTAATTTGCAGACGCAATTGCGGGGTTCACCTGTTAAGCAGCAATGAAGGCCAAACAAATCCGAGAGAAATTTAAAAAAAAAAGGAGAACTAATCAAGTGTTGGGTATGTGATATGTGACGGCTGTGAAACGCTGTATATTAAACAAATGCTTGGGCTGAACGTTGGCTATTTAATGACTTGGCAGATGACAAATTTTTAAAAGCGAATTCGGGTGACGTTCGAGCTGATCCGCACATCACTAACAGCTAATAATGTGTTGCTAATGTTACACAAACCATATTCCCATTTGCAAGTCCGGCAGCTGTCTTCTAAAAATCAGTATCCTTAGAAACGCTTTAAACAACTCAGAACGTCGGTGGAGAAAGGCATATAGTTCATCATAACATTGTAATATACATCATAGACCCGCTATATTGCTAAATCTATCCGTTTTTTCATATCAACACAAAAATATACCGGGATAACCTTCTCTTGAGACTTCCCTGCATTAGATTGGTCATTGTTAATGATATGCTAAAGCCCGCCGACGCATGACGTGATTGGTAACAAGGTAGTTTGTGACGTCACGGACACCAACGATTTCAAACCGCGTTTTTGAAACTGTCTTTAGATCACTGCAGTTTTAAATAGAAAATACTCAGCAATGGCACTGACTTATGAATTTGCACATGGTTTGTCTTAAAGCACATAAAAAGAATATAAAAACACCACATATAGACATATAAACAACATTAAAACTTGATTTTCACCACAGGGGGACTATTACAGTTATGGTGATGTATTGGTTTTGCTGTAGTGTTGGCGTTAACACAAGTCATAACTGCTACCACAGCTAAAGAATCACGAACCTCTCATTTTTATCACATATTTCCACTTCTAATTTATTACTCTGTCTCTGTCATCAGACATCTTATTGTGCCTGTTTATCTACTAATGTCCATCCGTTTCTCCCTCAATCAGTATCTCTCTCTCTCTCTCCTCCCCCTCTGTCTCATTCTCTCGGTCAGTTATTAAAGGGATAGTTCACCCAAAAATGAAAATTTGATGTTTATCTGCTTACCCCCAGGGCATCCAAGATGTAGCTGACTTTGTTTCTTCAGTAAAATGATGATTTTTAACTCCAACTGTTGCAGTCTGTCAGTCATATAATGCATGTCAATGGAAACACAATCTATAAGAGTCAAAAAATTTAGTAACATTTTAGTACAGGTATTTTGCGCCAAATTCCCAGGAAGTGACTATTTCGTTCTCGTGAAGACATGGGATAAACGCTGCTTTATTCACAAATATTTTATGTGATATTCCAAGTTAAATTCGCATCTTTGGATAGATAGCTACAGACTGGATTAGAAAATGCTCTTTGTGAGTTGCAATTACATACAACTGGAAAGTCATGAAAAGGTCACTATGAAGGGATAAACTTGATCTAATTTGTATGATTTATAGCTTTACAACAGATAGATTAGACATATTCTTATATACCATTGTGAAGATTTATAGATTTTGTTGTTTACTTTCGGTGTATATGGCTTGAAGTGAATTTGTGTACATCTTGACCTCTTCTGGTTGCCTAGCTGTGCATGTTGAGTTACAACTTCAGGAAGATGAACTGATTAGTCACTCAGCTGGCAAGTTTTATATTCATAGATAACACTCTGTTTTATGAGGTTATTTATAGCCCAGTTTAGAGGAACTCACGAGAGAAAACTCTCGTTTTACACCAGTATTGACACTTTGAATTATATCTGTATCGGGAAGCTCTTATCAGTGGTTATTGAATGATAGATATTCAGTTCATAAACCGCTTTGTTTGTGGTCTTATTTTTGTGAATATTTCATGTATTTACTATTTACAATGAAAAAATAAGCACGATTGGCTCAGGGGAAAAAAGTAGCTGCTGGATATGATTAGGGGATTTTGAAGTAACAATTTGAAAGTAAACAACAAAAAAAGTCGTCTAAAAACTTTGACAATGTTGCACATTCCAGCATGATGTGATTTTTAAGTAGTTTATTTTTTCAGCCCAAATTGTTTCATAGTTACTTTGCATTTCACAGTCCTCAGTTTGTCCTTCAGAGAGCATGTATGTCTTGTTGAAATGCTGAAAATGTTTCAGACTCTGCCAATTATATCATGTTTTAATATAGCCTGTGCTAATGAGATCTTTTTTTTGTGCTCACATAACCTGTCATTTACCTCAGTCTGTTTCTGCAGTGGCAAATGTATTTTATATCCTTCACTAAGGCATTTTTGAATGTGGCATTGACATGTTAGGTGGGCATTATCACATTTTTTCAGGGTAATTTGGCAATCACAGTGACTTGGAGGCATCGCCTCCTCTCCTGTGAGTTTTTGTTTGTATTTATTTCACCATTAGAGGGGCTATATGTAGAATTCAGAAACCCTTATTAGTGACAACTGTGGCCATTAAGTGAACTGCAGCCAGCAACTTATTGCTTGTGCACACATAACGTACAAGAAACTAAAGGCACACTATGTAAGTTTGGCCGCTAGCCGTCACTTATTCAAAACCAATAACAAAGGCGTAGCTTGATGGTGCCGTGAATGAGCCTGGAATCATGGGAGTTGAAAGCAATCCAAGGGGATTTAGGCAGAAAAACCCTCTATGGACACATTAGACTTCTTACATGAAATGCAAGAACACTGCAAATTAAAGAATTTTTTTATAAATATAAATAATATTATATAAATAAATAAACAGTCTGTAATAAAATACAAAAAAATAAACTACAAGCAATAGCACAATTACACACAATAGAACAAAGATTCAAATTAAAGGAACAGTGCTTTTCGGGGTTTTCAGGAAGATCTAACAGTAGTTTATGTACACAAATTGAATAAAGTAATCTAGTCTTCACTGTATAAAATTTATATAGACAAATCCTTATTAAAGTTACATAAGTTATTCAGTCAAGAGCATTAAGTGATTTTTTTTGCAGTGAGTTTGTTGTTTGATTAACATTAAAAACACAGACAGCAGCAGGAATATTAGGCTGCTGTCACTTTAAGTCATAATGCACGGATCCAACACACTAATACTGTTAAACAGGTCTTGTCTTTCTCGAACGTTTACGTTCACTTGACATAACCGACTATATTTACTATAGTACTATAGGATAATAAAATTAATAAAGGCCTTTTGAAGTGAAGCGATGTGTTTTTGTAAGAAAAATATCCATATTTAAAACTTTATAAATTCAAGTAACTAGCTTCCAATGGACGACCGTACACATACTGTGCAAGTCCGTTTTAATTTTTCTGAAGTCCGTTTTTTCTGTTTTATTTATTTTTTGACTCCATTTTAATGGTTAAATTAAATTATAGTAATCAAAAAGCATGTCTAATTAATTGAAATAATGAATCTTGTCCAATTTACCAACAATTTAATAAAAGTTTAACAAAAAAAAAATACATTTTTTATGGCCCTATGATAAACGTTTTATTCTTTCCCCTCAAATTTTATTTTTACCAAATTCTGTTTTCTGGATTCCATTTTATGGTTTAATTCCATTTTAATAATCAAAAACCATGTCTAATTAATTGAATTCTTAAAAACAACAATATTTATTCATTAAAAAATATATTTTTATGATTTTTTTCATTTATATCACGATTTAATTTAAGTGTACTGACCTGCTTTTAATTCATTCATCAAAAATTTGACAAATTCCGTGACATTCCGCGTTATATAGTAAATTCCGTTTTTATGAATGGATTCCGCGATTCCGTCCGCGATTCCGTGATCGCGGAAATTATAGGGCCCTAGATGTAGGAGTATCATAAGTTTAGATGCCTTTCATGGTTTAAACAAATAGGGCTGGGCAACAAACTCAAGCTCCTCTTCTCTTATATCGAAATCCTCAGAAATTTCTCTTTAAAAACTCTCATTTTAGACTTCTAATTCGTGACTGGTGTTTTGTTTTGCTCTATCCTCTGTGCTTCCGCGCTCATCATTATGTCATGCGTTGGATTAGAGGTCTCTCTTCCACCGCAAATCCATGCGTACGGCTGTCTGCTGGAAGCTAGTTATTATAGTTAATAAAGTTTAAAAAAATAGTTGTTCATCTGAAAGAACTATGAAGATAGTCATATACACCTAGGATGGCTTGAGGTTGAGTAAATCATGGGATCGTTTTCATTTTTGGGTGAACTAACTAACCCTTTAACAATTGTACATTTAATTTTTGCTTCGGAACAGGTAAACAACAGTTTCTAACTGTGCAGTATACTATTTTTCATATCAAATATCATAACAAATAATCTTTAAAAAGCTTGGTAAAGAGGAGTTAACTGTGGTCACCATGTAAGAACTATGGTAACTTGCCGTAAGAGATGTGCTTGTTGTGTTGGCTACACGCAAATCTATTTGACCTTTTTGTTGGTGTCAGTGAGTGAAGACTTTAAAGAGATCTTTGAATGATTGCTTAACGACCCTGTACTGATGGACACCACTGATAAAAGCAGCACACTGCATCACACGCGGTCTTAAGATCTCAGTCATACACTTGTGTGCATACATGGTGTGTGTGTGTGTGTGTGTGTGCATATGCGTGTGAGTGTGCGCGTGTGTGTGTGTGTGTGTGTGTGTTCACTTAGATACACTCTATAGCCAAATTTGTCCACAGAAGAAGTGAGCTAAATTTGACAAAACTGTCCTTTGGAGACTTACAGAGACATCTTCAATTGGAAAACATACATTCATACATTCATATAATTTATAAATAAGTTATAGATAGATTCATACATACATACACCTTGCTAGTACTGGGTTAGAGCCCCTTTTGCCTTTAGAACTGCCTTAATTCTTTAGTGGCATAGATTCAACAAGGTGCTGAAAAGCGTCCTCTGAGATTTGGGTCTATATTGACATAATAGCATCACACAATTGCTGTTGATACAAGGCAGGATGGAGCCATGCTTCTATGTTGTTCACCCCAAATTCTGACCCTACCGTCTGAATGCTGCAGCAGAAATTGAGACTCATCAGACCAGGAGACTTTTTTCCCAATCTTCTATTGTCCTTCTGTTGCCTTTCTATCAGCTCGAACCAGTCTGGCCATTCTCCTCTGACCTCTGGCATCAACAAGGCATTTTTTGCCCACAGAACTGCCACTCACTGGATAGTTTTTCTTTTTCAGACCATTCTCTGTAAATCCTAGAGATGGTTGTGTTTGAAAATCCCAGTAGAACAGCAGTTTCTGAAATAATCAGACCAGACCAACAACCATGCCAAGTCTTCAAAGTCACTTAAATCACCTTTCTTCCTCATTCTGATGCTCAGTTTGAACTTCAATAGTTCTTGACCATGTCTACATGCACTGTAAATTCTAACAAGTTCAGTTTACTTAAAAAAAGTTTGGAAATCTTATTTTTGCAATGCAAACTTAAAGGGAAAACTGAAGTTAAGTTAATAATCTATTAAAAGTAAAGAAATCTAACTCTTCCCAAGTAAATTAAGTAATAAATATCAAGTTAGTTTAATGTCAATTCTGGTTAACATACTCTAGAATATTTACTAATCTTACTTAAGATTTAATAGTAAGATTACACGAGAAATTTCATTTAACTAACAGTGTTATATTGTGTTCTGCAAACATCTTAAATACTATTATTCTCAACATGGCTTTAATCTGCCATTTTATGCTACGTAGACTTAAAAAACTATGTGCAATCGGTTTCCACATTTTCTTCAAGTAAAGTGAAAGAAGAATAGTATGTTGTACTGACAGAAGCTTTGTTAGTATAGTTCACTTACACAAGAGAACTACTAACTAAAAGAAGAACTGTAGAGAGTACTTAATTTACTTTAAATAAAATGTTATTGTCACCATTGTTGTGGTTTGCATGCTGAATGTTGAGATCTGTGTGTGGCTCAAGCGGTCAGCTGTAAGCTACTGTTACAGATACTCAATTAAAAGTTTAACAAGATGTTGATAACAGCATTAGCACAAACATTTTAAAACATTACTACTGAATACAAAAATTAAACAACTAACTAAACAACATTCAGTTAGAAATCAGATCATCTCTTAAAAATTTTCTTTTTATTACTTCTCTTCCTTTGAAACCACAAACAATGATTTCTTGATGCATGGCTGCACCAAAATGGAGAGAATTATAAAATCTTTAACAAAGTTCCAAGTGCCCAACCAAAGGGAACATGAATCACCATCATGGTAAGTAAAAAAAAAAAAAAAAAAACTTTTTAGGAAAATCAACATCAAACTAATTGATCTTAACTTGGGTTTTCTGAGTAAACAAGCCATTAATAGACAGCAAGAATAGTTTTTACTTTTATTTCACCAAAGTAGATCCACTCTGCAAACATAATGTTGAATCCTCAGTCCGTGTGATTCTGCACTGTGTGGAGGAATGTCTTGGCATGTCAATTAACTAAATTACATTTAGTTAATTCTAATTAATAATTAGAAATTTTAGAACTATCTGTTCTAAAATTTCAGCAACAATTACAAATTTGTAGTAAAGTCAACATTTTGGTTAAAGGTGCCCTCGAATCAGAATTTGAATTTACCTCGGCATAGTTGAATAACAAGAGTTCAGTACATGGAAAAGACATACATTGAGTTTCAAACCCCATTGTTTCCTCCTTCTTATGTAAATCTCATTTGTTTAAAAGACTTCCGGAAAACACTCGGATCTCAACATAACACCGACTGTTACGTAACAGTCGGGATCATTAATATGTATGACCCCAATATTTGCATAATGCCAGCCCATTCGACGCATTAGACAAGGAAAGGCAGTATTAACGGCTGGATCTGTGTTTCGTTAGCATGTTGCTAATGTACTGTTAAATGTGGTTAAAGTTACCATCGTTTCTTAATGTATTTACGGAGACAAGAGCCGTCGCTATTTTCATTTTTAAACACTTGCAGTCTGTATAATGCATAAACACAACTTCATTCTTTATAAATCTCTCCAACAGTGTGTAATGTTAGCTTTAGCCACAGAGCATATAGCCTCAAACTCACACAGAATCAAACGTATCCATCTAAATAAATACTTTACTCACATAATTCGAAGCATACATGCAGCATGCATGACGAACATTTTGTAAAGATCCATTTGAGGGTTATATTAGCTGTGTGAACTTTGTAAATGCGCTGTAATATAGTCGACAGCTCGTGTGGCAGAGGAAGCGCATCTCTTAAAGGGGCCGTGCTGAAAAAATCAGTGCATAGTTAATGATGCCCCAAAATAGGCAGTTAAAAAAATTAATTAAAAAAAATCTATGGGGTATTTTGAGCTGAAACTTCACAGACACATTCAGGGGACACCTTAGACTTATATTACATCTTGTAAAAAAAACAATCTAGGGCACCTTTAAAATCAAGTAAACATATTAGTGTTTTTATAGTAAGGAATACTATTTGAATTTACAGTGTGCATAAATATATTGAGTTGCTGCCATTTGATTGACTGATATATATATATATATATATATATATATATACTGTAACTTTTGGTTTTAGTAAACTTAACTTAATTTACTGTGTTTATCCAACTGATTTTTCCAGTGTATTTGAACTGTTAAAATGAAACAAAAATCAAAATCTCAAATTCGGAAAGTAATTAAAACTCAAACAAGCCCATGAAAATAAGGAGAAAAAATGTAAGGAGTTGAGTTTTTTTTTTTTTTTTACAGTGTGTGTATATATTAATATTTTTTTACATATTTTACATATTTCTTTTTCTAGGGTTATTGAGTAGTATGATGAGCTTTATACCATTTATAGCTTTTCTTATATAACGTTAAATATATTTTAAAATGCATTAATTTGTGTCACCTTAAAATACAAAACATTACATAAAAATATATATATACTAAAAAGTAGGACGCTTGCAACAAGATGAGATAACTTCTTCGTGGTTATTGTTCAAAATGTCCCAAGCTAAAGCTAAGCATGTTAAGGCGCCATTGTTATAAATAATATATTTTAAAAATTAATATATACTTTTTCTTAAATAAAAAAACTTGTATTGTCCACCTCAAGTTTGCACCCATGAGAATGTGATTTGATTCTTCCATCTTCAAGTCAATCTACCGAGTGATTCCTCTGAGGTAACAGGACAGAAACACTGTCTAGGTGATATCTTATGTAACACGTGATAAGAAAATCTGAATCAATAAAGCAGCAGTGCTGCTTGCCTACTGTCATCTGGGGGATCTAAATATAGCGGGGATCATATTTTATCGTGACCCCATACTCTGTGAAGGAAGGCCTTTGTTCTGTATGTGGTTTTATGTCTCTCGGTGTGTGTGTATGTGTGTGTGTGTGTGTGTGTGTGTGTTTGTGTGTGTTCGTTGTCCTCAATAAAAGCACATGACTGAGTCAAAACACACACAATGTGCTGGGAAGAGGAACACACCAGGAGAGAAATAGAGAGAGAGACTCGGGATGCTTGAAAATACAAGAGATGAAAGAGTTTAAAATAAGATTAAGATGACAAAAGAGACTTCTTATGAAAAAATTTTTTACTGATCCCAAACTTTTGAACAGTAGTGTATACTTTATATTATTTATATATAGCTACTTTGCTTTGTAGATATTGATATTGTCATCAGCCATTAAAACTGACTACTGCATATGCTCTACATTGGTCTGGATATTACAATTTTTTATAATGTCACATCTCTAGAAATGGCCCTTAGAGATATTTATCATGGTAACCATAGATTCCGCCAAGATGCCTCCATTCATTCACTCCATTAGTTTGTACCACAATAAAATCTTAGTATTAGCCACCAATGTCCTTAATAAAATTTAATTGCTTAACTGATTGCATCCTAAATCTGGAAGACAATTTAATTGGTTTCTGTTTATTTTTAAATGTTTTTATTTTGATTGACCTTTTTATTTGAAATAGTTTTTGATTCCATATAGATCTTCTTATTCACTTATGCAATATCCTTTTTTTTCTTGCTCCTAACATTTTCAGGGAAGTCGGTTGTAGGTCATTTCAGTATAAAGCTTCTTTTGATTGGAATAATCTTCCTCTTTCTTTGAGATCTTTTACCTCTTTTAATCGCTTTAGGCTATCTTTATTTTCTCAACCTAAAATAACTTGTGTTTGAATTTGAGGATTTTCTGTTAATAATTGGTCTAATGTTGATGTTACTGATGTATGATGTTGAGTAATTCAGTTTTCGTTTGTGGGGGACAGGTTGAGCATTTCATTTGTTTTGTATATTTGTAGTGTGTATATTTTTGTGAATTTGTTTTGTTTGTGTTGAAATATTCTGTTTATGTGTTTTTAGGACCCCCTTGAAAATGAGATGTTACATCTCAAGGGGCTATCCTTTCAGTAAATTCAAATAAAATAAGTTAAATAAGAGGAGTCCTCTATTCATTGATTTAAGTTTTACATTTATAACTGTGGTAAATTTGGCAGAAATCATAGGATCAGGTTGGAGGTCCTTGACAGCGATAGTCAGATACTTTAAAGATTAGTTTCAAAAGACCTCAGATGAGCCCAGAATTCATTCAGCACCTCTGTTTTAGCGTCGGAAATCATGTGTCTGTGTGTGTGTGTGTGTGTGTGTGTGTGTGTGTTTAAAATCTAGGAGAGTAGCACAGATCTTTTATCCTGGAGAGATCTGCAGCATGAGAGGAGCTGAAAGCTACCGTCTCTCTTTGAAGAGCTCACGACGAGAGAGACTGAAATGAAGCGTGTGGAGTCACTTAAAGATAATTAAGAGAAATTTGAAGAAGTAAAATGCTTGGTTTGTTTATTGACACAGCCATCAAACGCTTTATGATCTCTGTATCACTACTGACCATCACATAATTTTACTGCATTTGTCATTCCTTAAAGGTGAAGTATGTCATTTTTTTATGTTAAAAATGGAATATTGAACTATTTATTATAAATGATTCATCTGTGCACATTGTGTCATCGTAATCATTTATCAAAATAACTTCCCCTCCCTCTTGAAGTGACATCTCTTCTCTTCTCTGATGATGTGTTTACTGGCGCGAGGGCGGGACAACCTGTCAATCACATGAGATCCACCAATAGCAAACCACAATCATCCAATCAATTCCCAGTAGTCAAAATTAAGTCACACCCTACATTTTTTCTCATTCAAGAAGCCGTTTCACTCAGATAAAAATCACAATATGTAGCCCCGCACATGACATGCGGAAAAAAATGTTTATCGTGGCAATGAATTAACAATTCGTTTTACTAATTAGTGTTGTCAACAGTACCGACTGCGATACCAAGTCGGTACTGAAATTTAAAAAATGTGACGCTTTGAGCGCTGTCGAGCGGATTCGTAAACACCTCTGATTGGCCATTGTGTTCACGGCTCATCAGATATGTCTGTGATTGGCTACAATGATCAACGCTTCAAAAACATGTTGTAAATAGACATCAATGATGATCTTCACCGAGCGCTTACACTGATACACATGGGAGCGTTTGAAAGAGTCTTTTAACTTTGAGTCTGAGACAGGATGACCTAAAAGGGGTGTTTGGGAAACCTGTTATTAGAATTCAGATGTGTAATTTTTCCAGCATTGTTTTTACTGTACGGACATTAAGTCCGTAGGAGGTGTGTGCTATTACACATACCTATTTTTGCCTGGCAGATAATAAAACAGGCAAAAATAGATCCCATACATTTTTTTAGACCAGTATGCAAACACCTAGCAACACCCGGGCAACCATCAAAATGGGTTTTGAACTTTTCTTAAGTACATTTTTTGCAAATGAAGTTCCTAAACGTAATTTAGGGAGGAGCGAGCCCATCTAATCTTTCAATCAACAGCCAAAGTATATAAACAGCTGCTTACCTCTCTTCAGTCTCAGCTGTTCCATCATCCCTCCACCTCCCCAAACTCCACCTCCATCTTAGGTACCTTGCCCTATGTAATCATATCCTAATCCTATATTTAGTCAGTGTGGGGGTTTATCAGAGCTTGAGTTGAAGCTGCTTCATCGAGCCCCTCATCAGTGGACTGCAAGCCAAATTAGTTTAATCTAATATTTTAAAGATTATATGGGCAAACAAACTCGTTAATTCTGTATTTGTGCAGTTATTGGTTCACTTAGATGCATCATATTTAATATTCAATCTGACGGCAGCTGTTAGGTTAAGTGTAAAGAGTGACAGTAAATTCTGAATGGTAGATTTAGCTAATTGAATAGGAATTTTATGGACTTAATGCTCATGCTTTAGCTGCTGGCTGTGTGTGTGTGTGTTCATGAGAGTTAAAAAACATCAATTATAAATTACGAGACAATGTAGAAAGTGTTTCGTTTTTAAATTGTATTATAATGGATTTAAACACAGGTTCAAACATTCTCTACTTTTTTTTGTCTTGTGTTGTCTTGTGTAACTGGTTCCAGTAATGGCCTTTGGCTGGAAAATAGGGAGCAGTGTTGATGCCGATTGTCTCTGGAGTGAATTAAAGCTAGTTACTACTGCAGCACATTTCAGCTTTATTTGTCAAGAATTGGAGTGCCAGTGTCTTTCTCTCTTTTAAAGGGGTTGTAGAATGAAAAATCAGATTTTCCTTAATCTCTTGAACTAATAGTTTGAAGTACCAAGTAAACATAGTGTAACTTTCAGACCTCAAAACTTAGGAAAGTGTAAAGTGGTCTTGAAAAACTAAATAACCCAACATTCAATTCTGTAATTAAAATGTAGAGTGTTATAACAATTAATATTGTTATATTATAAAAATACACTCTAAAAAATGCTGGGTTAAAAACAACCCAAGTTGGGTTGAAAATGGACAAACCCAGCGATTGGGTTGTTTTAACCCAGTGGTTGGGTTAAATGTTTGCCCAACCTGCTGGGTAGTTTTATTTAAACCAACTATTATTTAAAAATTGCTATATGGCTAGCTTAAAATGAACCCAAAATATTGGGTAATTAAAAACCAGATGCAATTAGAGACAACAATAATAGACAAAAGGTGAATGTTTAATAATAAGCTTTAATATTTTATTAATATAAATTTAATAGTTTAATAGTTTATTAATATAAATTTATTAATAAGCAATTTAATAAATGTTTATTGTTTAATAATTATTCATTGAACATTAATAAATGTTCATTTCCAACATACTTTGGGTTAATTTTAATTAAGCAATACAGTAATTTTTAAACAATAGTTGAGTTAAATAAAACTACCCAGCAGGTTGGGCAAACATTTAACCCTACCGCTGGGTTAAAACAACCCAATTGCTGGGTTTGTCCATTTTCAACCCAACTTGGGTTGTTTTTAACCCAGCATTTTTTAGAGTGTAATAATATTATAAGTGGACCTCAGGGAAAAAATAAAAAAAGATCAAATTTATGACCCCTTTTAATGGTTTCATAGAAAAGTAGATGGACTTCAGAGGCTCAACTAAGGAACCTGCAGAAATTTACATGACACCGTTTTCAACTAAAAACGGAAAACGTTTTATGCGTTTGACCATTCATTTACACGACAGTAGCGATTTGAGGGCCTGAAAATGCAAACTTTTGAAAACGGGTTTCAAAGTCCAAGCTTTTGAAAAGGACACCATTATCAACTCTGTGTAAACTACAAAACGTGGATTTGTGAAAATGGTGACATCATGCGCATGTGTATTGCATGTTCAGGCTATAGGCACATAGTGTTTCTTTACAAAGTGACGACATCGCCAACTACTATAATACAGCCGTTATAATCATTTCGTTTTGACAATGTTGTAGTCTGTACGCCAAAAAAACACGAAGGAAAAACTTTTTCAGTTTTTAGTAGGCTACATAATTGTTGTGTAAATGTACCCTCAGTGTGTTTTACTACCTGTGACGTTTGTAATTGTTAATTGCAGTTGTTGAAACTGTAATTGTGTCTCATTAGAGATAGTGATTACATTGCGACTGTAGGTCTGTCCAAATAAACAGTGTATGTGTGTGTGAGTGTGTTGTCAGGAATAGAAGCTCTTGACTGTAGATGACCTCTCAATGGGCAAAATTAACATAAAACAGGAAGATAACCAAAGCAAATTTATGCTTTGCAATTTACAAAAGAGTGAAAGAGAGAAGCAGTTTTGGTTTCAAGTAAATTGATTTTGTTTAAAAAAATAGATCTTTTTACTGAAAAGAATTCAGTTTTTGCAGTGCATCTAAATTTCTTTGCTCATTTCTTTAGCCTTCTTGCTAAATAAAATGTGAATTACATATGGTGCTTTTATAGTGATTTTGATCCGTATTTAGCTTGTGAAGGCTTTTTGTACATGTGTGTTTGTGTGTGAGTGTGTTTATTCCTGCTGAGAGGCTTATGTGTAGTGTTAAAGTGGATGACGCAGAAGGCTTTGAGCCACCTGCTCTCTGTCATTGCAACAATGCTGCCGTACCATTTGGACGACACTATAAAAAATAGCCTTTTACTTTTTTTACAATGTACATCATATCTACATCATAGCTTTAAAACAGTGCTTAAAACTGTTTGACAATAGGAATATGGATAACCATGCTCAAATCGGCCGGATAACACGGTTGGATTGGAGTTCATGCTGATCAGGATGGCTAAATCTGTCTTGCGATCACATCGACATTAGTTCAATCTGTGAAACATTATTTCTTCAGTGGATTGACATTGTCTCGTCTAGTTTGCGTAAATGGTTGAACTGGTGGACATTCAAGCACATGTGCAAACAATGTGTGATTAAAAACAGGCTAGGCATGTCAGAATGTTGCTTCAGGGCTCTGAAATGGTAAAACCGAATACATTCTTACATTTGTTTCCCTTTGTAACCTCATTTGAAAACAAAACTTACCTGTTTTTCTCAATCTCTCCCAGGTGTCTGCTGCAGAAGAGCGTCTGGGGCCGATGCGACTGACACAGGAGCCCATTCAGGTATAGTCCTGATGTTTAATCATTGTGTGATTGCTGGAAAATGAATGCCTGTGCATTCAAAAGTTTGGAGTCGGTACGATTTTTTTAATGTTTTTGAAAGAAGTCTCTTCTGCTTATTAAGGTTGCATTTATTTGATAAAAAAAACAGTACAAACTGTTAAATTGTGAGATATTATTACAATTTAAATGAGCTATTTTCTATTGTAATATATTTTAAAATGTAATTTATTTCTGTGATGCAAAGCTGAATTTTCAGCATCATTACTCCAGTCTTCAGTGTCACATGATCCTTCAGAAATCATTCTGATATGATGATTTAGTGCAAAAGAAATTGTTGAATGCTGCTTAATATTTTTGTGGAAACTGTGACACTCTCTTTTTTAGGAATCTTTGATGAATAGAAATTTCATAAAAACCGTATTTATTTGAAATAGAAATCTTTTGTAACATTATAAATGTCTTTACTGTCACTTTTGATCAATTTAAAGCTGCGGCCCATAACTTTTTTTGGTTAAAAATGATCCAAAATCAAATTTTGAGCAAGTACATAACCAGCCAGTGTTCAAAACTATCTCTTTACCTTAGCCCGATTCACAACGGTAAGCTTTTAATAATGTTTTTTAATTTGAGTGGTACTGGTAGGTTTCCGTGGGAAATATGAGTTCTGTATACATAAAGAAGAAGGAGTCCCGGATGCTGCAGGTGGCGGATTATTTATAGCCTTTTCTCACAGCAGCTGGAGTAATTAAACTTGTCATTTTGATGGCGGATTATAATCCAGAAAGGTCCAAACGACAATCATAAGTGACAAGTGGAGATTCACCCATAGTCAAAAGATTTCAGACGCTAATACACACTAAATACACACAGTCACGCAATGCTAATGTTGTTAACATTAACAATTTGAGAACAAAGTATAACAATAATAATCATTTGCACGGTTTGATGTGATTTGAGCTAAGTGATCATTATATTTAATCAACATTGGTAGCGTGATTTATTGTTATGCTTTTTTCTCAGTTGGTCCGAACAAAATTGGCAGATTTCTTACTTGTTCAAATTACATTTTCCAGTGAAAATTCTTATTTTGGTCACACTTCCAAGACTACAATGTGTGATTCCGAAGTACCTGTACAGTATCCACCGGTGCAGTGACTGACAGCCACAATTTCTCCTCAAAACGTTAGATTCATCCGCGCGGAGGAGCCGTGCAGATGCATAACCCACGTAAAGATGATGATTTCGCAAATAACTGCAATTGCAGATTTCAAACAGTGATGGCGACAAAGAGGCAAAACTTACGGACTGCAGCTAAATAAAAGACTCAAAGGTGCCATCAAATTGAAAATTGAATTTACCTCGGCATAGTTGAATAACAAGAGTTCAGTACATGGAAATGACATACAGTGAGTCTCAAACACCATTGTTTCCTCCTTATATAAATCTCATTTGTTTAAAAGACCTCCGAAGAACAGGCGAATCTCAACATAACACCGACTGTTACATAACAGTCGGGATCTTTAATATGTACGACCCCAATATTTGCATATGCCAGCCCATGTTCAAGACATTAGACAAGGGCAGCCAGTATTAACGTCTGGATCTGTGCACAGCTGAATCATCAGACTAGGTAAGCAAGCAAGGACAACAAAATGGCAGATGAAGCGATAATAACTGACATGATCCATAATAACATGATATTTTTAGTGATATTTGTGAATTGTCTTTCTAAATGTTTCGTTAAATGTGGTTAAAGTTACCATCGTTTCTTACTGTATTCACGGAGACAAGAGCCGTCGCTATTCATTTTTAAACACTTGCAGTCTGTATAATTCATAAACACATCTTCATTCTTTATAAATCTCTCCAACAGTGTAGCATTAGCCGTTAGCCACGGAGCACCATCAAACTCATTCAGAATCAAATGTAAACATCCAAATAAATACCATACTTACGTGATTAGACATGCAGCATGACGAACACTTTGTAAAGATCCATTTTGAGGGTTATATTAGCTGTGTGAACTTTGTTTATGCAATGATAGAGTCGAGAGCTCGGGAGGGGGCGGAGAGCGCGAGCAATTAAAGGGGCCGCAGCCTGAATCGGCGCATTTCTAATTATGCCTCAAAATAGGCAGTTAAAAAAAATAATTAAAAAAAATCTATGGGCTATTTTGAGCTGAAACTTCACAGACACATTCAGGGGACACCTTAGACTTATATTACATCTTGTAAAAAAACATTCGATGGCACCTTTAAATTTTTTTTTTTTTTTTTTTAAATCTTACTCAGCCCAAACTTTTGAATGGAAGGGTATTTATTGGCTTTTTAAGTCTTTGTCTAGATTAGGAGTTCTCAAAGTGAGGTCCATAGCCAGGGGGTATGCGAAATAAATGTAGGGCCCTATGATTTACTATTTTATTCCCTCGATTTACTGAGTGCACGAATTGTAAATCGAGGGAACAAATTAGTAAATCATGTGCACGATTCAGCAAATCGCGGCAACAAATTAGTATATCGTGTGCACTGTTCTAGCTTGGCAAACATCAGAAGTGTTGGATTCTCCTTGTTTCGACCTTGTCAATGGATAATACAATTTTTAATGTGAATATTAAGTAAATATATTCAGTAAATTAATTTGATTTCAGCAATTTGTTAGCACTCTCTAAATGTCTGCACCAACCATTAAAAACATAAACAAATTGGACAAACACTATAAAATACATAGTTTATAGCAATTTTGTCATTATTCCAGGTTAGCATAGTTTTGCAGTGAGGTTTACTGAATATAATGATTGTCACATTCTACAGCCCAAACTCCTGGAAAATGCCGTTAGTAACAACCGCATTTACAAAAACTCTATACAGTGTTTGCGGAACTGAACTACTAGTTGTTAATAACATATTTCGAATCTTTATCTCTTTTTTATGTGCACTGCAAGCAATCACAGGGAAAGAGGTATAAGCATTGACTCATACGTGTTGCCAGATCTTGAAATAAAACAGCAAACAAGAACAAGCACATAATAAACTGAAATAAAAACAATTTTTTTATATTGAAAATAATACCAAAATATCACAACCTCTATCTACCCACTTAAAAAAAAAAAACAGCATAACAAGCCCAAAAACGCTTATATTAAGAGGACATGGCAACACTTCAAGAGCACACAATGCAAAGCAGCTGTAAACAAAACACAACACCTTTATCAGCGGTAGTTTAGTTAAAATTGCAGATTAATTATTTTTTTTCTACTATGGAAGTCAATGGCTACCGTCATCTGTTTGATTACCAAAATTCTTTTAAATATATTCTTTTGTTAACATATTTGTGTAAATATCTAATTTAGAAGAAAGAAAATATTACAAGTTTGGGTCAACATGAGGGTGAGTGATGACAAAATTTTCATTTTGGGGTGAGCTATTCCTTTAACCTGGACTTGGGACCTCTGGGATAATCTTGAGATGTCTCAGGGGATTGACACAGAGATTATCCTGTGTGCTTGTGTGTGTGTGTGCATTGGCATGTGCGTGTATTAGTGTGTGGTATTAGTGGGAATTATGGTTAACTAAAAGTGGAATTGTGAAAGAAAGTGTATGTAATGTTAACCTAATGACTGACTGCCACTTGTCAGTCACGGTAAACTGAGGCCGTTTATGTAATCTCAGTCTCTGTGAGTCAGATTCAGCTAATGTAACTGTGGAAATCAATCAAGATTGATTTTACAAATTAATCACCTGTCATCCTTTTTTAGAGTCTTTTGAAATTGAATTGACTTTAGAAACAAATCCACCCGCTTACACACTCTCTGAGTTCCAGTGTTATTTTAGTATCATTGAAATACTATTATAGTTTTTGTTAATATTTTTATTTTTATATTTTCTGTTTTCACTTTAATTTTAGTTAAAGGGTTAGTTCACCCAAAAATGAAATTTCTGTCATTAATTACTCACCCTGATGTCATCCCAAACCCGTAAAACCTTCGTTCATTTTCAGAACACAAATTAAGATATTTTTGATGAAATCTGAGGGTTTGTGAAGCAAACATAGGCAGTAACATCATTGTACCTTTTGAGGTCCAGAAAGGTACTAAAGACATTAAAACCATCGACGTGACTACAGAGGTTCAACCTTAATGTTATGAAGTGACGAGAATACTTTTTGTGTGCAAAAACAAAACAAAAATAACGACTTTATTCAACAAAATTTGTCTGTCCCCTGTCCCCGGCCAATACTGAGCCGCCGTTCGGACGTAAACACTGAAACTCTGCAACGAAAATAGCATAGCGGTATGACAAGGAAGACCCAAATTTGTTGAATAAAGTTATTTTTTTGTTTTTGCATACTACAAGTATTCTCATCCCTTCATAACATTAAGGTTGAACCAGTGTAGTCACATGGACTATTTTAACGATGTTTTTACTACTTTTCTGGACCTTAAATGTGGTAATTACGTTGCTTTCTATGGGGCATAAAAAATGGATTTCATCAAAAAATATCTTAATTTGTGTTCTGAAGATGAACGAAGGTCTTACAAATGTGGAATGACATGAGGGTGAGTACTTAAAGGTCCCCTAGAACGTTCTTTCACAAGATGTAATATAAGTCTAAGGTGTCCCCTGAATGTGTCTGTGAAGTTTCAGCTCAAAATACCCCATAGATTTTTTTTTAATTAATTTTTTAAATGCCTATTTTGAGGCATCATTAACTATGCACCGATTCAGGCTGCGGCCCCTTTAAATCTCGCGCTCCCCTCCCCCGAGCTCTCGACTATAAAACAGTGCATAAACAAAGTTCACACAGCTAATATAACCCTCAAATGGATCTTTACAAAATGTTCATCATGCATGCTGCATGCATGCTTCGGATCATGTGAGTATAGTATTTATTTGGATGTTTACATTTGATTCTGAATGAGTTTGATAGTGCTCCATGGCTAACGGCTAATGCTACACTGTTGGAGAGATTTATAAAGAATGAAGTTGTGTTTATGCATTATACAGACTGCAAGTGTTTAAAAATGAAAATAGCGACGGCTCTTGCCTCTGTGAATACAGTAATAAATTTAACAGTACATTAGCAACATGCTAACGAAACATTTAGAAAGACAATTTACAAATATCACTAAAAATATCATGATATCATGGATCATGTCAGTTATTATTGCTCTATCTGCCATTTTTCGCTATTGTTCTTGCTTGCTTACCTAATCTGATGATTCAGCTGTGCACATCCAGACGTTTTGCCCTTGTCTAATGCCTTGAACATGGGCTGGCATATGCAAATATTGGGGTCATACATATTAATGATCCCGACTGTTATGTAAAAGTCGGTGTTATTTTGAGATTCGCCTGTTTTCCAGAGGTCTTTTAAACAAATGAGATTTACATAAGAAGGAGGAAGCAATGAAGTTTGAATCTCAATGTATGTCATTTCCATGTACTGAACTCTTGTTATTCAACTATGCCAAGATAAATTCAATTTTTGATTCTAGGGCACCTTTAATGACAGAAATTTCATTTTTGGGTGAACTAACCCTTTAAATATATTTTCCGGCTGCCACAGTCTAATTAATGAAAGGGAAGGACTGAAATCTATTTGTGGCGGTCATTGTTGATATTGTGGCGGGCTGCCACAAATAAATCAATGTATGGGAAACACTGGACACATGGTCAACGGTATCAACCATATTCTGTTGCTGTGTGAACTATGAGGATGTTAACTGTGACAGGAAGATTGACATTCCGGATTACGGTGACAGAATGCATGTAAACTATGTGACAAAATGCATTTTTTTGACGAGGCACTATCTCCCAAAGCTTACCTATTCTTCTGCTATACTCCAAAAAAATCTACTTTTTCTTCTCAAAAAGAGTAGGGCATAGCATAAGTAGGTGAATTTGCATGCAGCATTAGTGTGTGAGCGGGTGAGGTCACTCCGCCCCCTGTAGGTGGACATGCGACGCTGCACAGTAGGCCTCTAGAGTGAGGTAGCGGCGACAGAGGCGTCCTGAACGACCTGGGCCATGTGGAATTTCACATCGCAGCTCCATGGTTACACAACGCTCAAAAGGATGAAAGACTGTTGACCTTTCACACGCAACCAACAACAGCACCTCTCTCTCTCTCTCCGTCTCTCTCTCGCTCAGGTGTTACTGGTCTTCGCTAAAGAGGACAGTCAGAGCGATGCGTTCTGGTGGGCGTGTGAGCGGGCGGGCTTCAGGTGTAACATCGCACGAACACCTGAGTCTGCGGTGGAGTGTTTCTTGGATAAACACCACGAGATCGTCATCATTGATGGGCGGCACTCACGGTACTTTGAGGCTGAAGCCGTCTGCAGGTGGGTACAAGCAAACCATCCATCATCTCTCTCTCGCTCAGTTCTGTTCATCTCTTATACACAGTTAGATGGAAATTTCTGCACAGAGGGAGGATAGGACTTTTTTTGCCACAAAGCCCCCCCAGGACATTTTTTCAATGCAATTAATATCTTGGTTGTACTTTACTTTACAGTACTTGTACTTACCTAAGAAAGTAATGGGTAATATAAGGTAACTACATGGGTTAAGGTTAGGTTTAGGGGTTGGTTCAGTACCTAGTTATCACTCAGTTACTGCAATTACTATAATGAGTAAGTACATAGTATGTACATGGGGAAAAGGAGTGTAAAATAACTCATTATTTATGAGATTATACAAACACTCAATGTTTTCACTAGGGTTGAAAGTACAGAATTCCAAATTTGATTCATTTCGATTTGATTCTAATTCATTTGGGTATATTTTTAGTTATAATGTGCATTTTGCTTACACTACTTTTCAAAAGTCTGGGGCCAAAAAGATTTTTTTATTAAGAAATTAATTTTTTTATTCAGCAAGAATGCATTAAATTGATCAAAAGACATTTATAATGTTAGAAAACATTTTTATTTCAAATGCTGTTCTTTTTAACTTTCTATTCATCAACAAATGCTGAAAAAATATCATGGTTTCCACAAAAATATTAAGCAGCACACTGTTGATAATTGTTGATAATAATAAACAACACTGATGATAATTTCTTGAGCAGCAAATCAGCATATTAGAATGATGTCTGAAGGATCATGTGAAACTGAAGACTGGAGTAATGATGCTGAAAATTCAGCTTTGATCACAGGAATAAATTGCATTTTAAAATATATTCAAATAGAAAATAACTCTTTTAAATTATAATAATATTTCACAATATTACCATTTTTTGATCAAATAAATGCAGCATTGATAAGCATTTCAAAAGAAACTTCTTTCATTAAAAAAATCTTACAGACCCCAAACTTTTGAACGGTTGTGTGTGTGGAAAAATTGGGCTGCAACTGTATGTTTTTGCTTAACTAAAAAAAATTGGGTTAATTAGAATCAATAATTTGTAAATCTTTAAGAACACTTTAAGACCAGTTACATGTTGCCCAACACAGTGGCTCGCAGGTAAATAAGGGAAAACTACTCTCAACTGCGGAGGAAGTGGCCTGTATTTTAATGGTGGCGGGTTTAATTCCTGCACAGAGGTTTAAATGCATGTGCGCACACACACACACACACACACACACACACACACACACACACACACACACACACACACACACACACACACACACACACATTCAAAGCTGGCAACTCTCTGCCAAATCTAGTTCTTGCCAAATCACTTTTTTCCCAGTAGACGTCTGAGTGTGTGCGGGAGAGTCTCTTGGAGTTGTGTGTGTGCAAGACAGAGAGAAATGTGTACGAGATGCTTGATTTCACTGTTGTATTTGTCATGATAGAAAACCTATTTATATTATTGTATGTGTTTTTAAACAGGATGATTAGAGCGACCAAGCCTTCTGAACACACTGTTATTTTGGCAGTGATGCCACAAACGTAAGGTTTACCTCAGAACACTTTTATCTATTATCCATGTGTTACGGATGTCCATCATATTTCTCCTACTGCTCTCTCCTCTCTCTTGCAGTCCCTCAGATCAGGAGGAACCATCTGTCCTTCCTCTTCTCTCTGCTGGCTTCTCCAGAGTGAGTATTTTACTCTAAAGGCCCTGATATACTTATTGCGAAGTAGAGCTGTACGATTAAAGCACCCACGCTATCTTATTTTATTAATGACAACAATTCACCCACCCAGAGCCAGGGAGAGCAGTTTTGAACCACACCGTAGTTATTTCTGTGTTACAAATATCCAAATTATCACAGAAGTCCTGATATAAAAGTTTAAAGTTAGTGTATAAACACTGATGTCTGCGATAGCGATCAAAATAGAGCAACCCACTTTTTGAAACGAACTTGGCACGTCACTGTTGTACACGGTTGTATGAACGGTTGTATCAGTTACGTCTTATGCCACTAGGTGGCGACAAGTGACTGTTAAAAAGTCATTGAATCATTCATTCAAAAGATTCGTTGAAAAACACTGATTCATCCTGTAATGAAACAAGTATATATTAATGAGTCATTGAATTAATTTAAAAAAATTTTTCAGCAATTAGAGTCCAGCAATTAATATTTTGTCAGAACCTTTAGTAAATTACGTTATTTTGTTTAGTTGTCTATTCAGAATCGTGAGAGAATCGTGATCTCTATTTGAAACCAAAAATCATGCAGCTCTATTGCAAAGTTCTTTTTCGTTCTTCGCTTAGGTGTAAAAATAAGTTTGAAATATGTGACAAGTAATATCTTACTTGTTCATTAAATATACATCTTAAATACGTTTCATTTAGCATGTGCTGTGATTGCTGTTGATTTGAACTGAAATAGATAAGATTAATTGGTTCCAGGGCTACAACTCTGGTAATTTTTTTTGAGTAATCAACTTAAAGGTTTGTGTTTATGCTACAAATTATTAAGTTCCTCTAACTCAATGTAGCATGCTGGTTGAACGTAAATTCACTCAAAGTTGTCGTAACTTAAAAAAAACGATGCAAATTAGCCTTTCGCCGAGCCCCGCCCCCCTTAGTTACTGTTGCTTTGTCCGACAAGCCGTGGCGCTGTCACTCCACACGCAGTGAAAAATACATTGCGGAACAAAGAGGATACTGACCACACATCGACAGACAAGACAGAGCAGGTTACTTATGATATTAAACAAAGTCCCAGCTTTCAAACCGTGTAGTTATTAAAGAAATTCAAACAATAAAAACCGTTTTGTTGCTCTTTAATGTGTCGTGACCATGGTCGTGACAGATTGCTGTATATCCTCAGCTCAACCGCTCGTAAAAACCGATCATCTCTTCCTATTAGTCCATGAACATGAGAATGAATGTTGTTTCAAACGCGGAAAGACGTCAATACACACCATTTTTCAAGTTTAACTCCACCGAGGTTAATCTTTTAACTACTGGCTGCTTTGTCGGACAAAATGGCGGATGCGGCGTTCTGATTGGTTAGATCGCTTGTCAATCAAACTCCCGGCGAAAGGTCAATTGTTGCCTTAATTTTTTTTGTTGAGTTAACACATTATTTTTTAGTGTGCAGAATCACCATGGACAAAATGTTAGTTCGAAAGTGTTTACTAGCCAGAGCAAACTTCACTTTGGCAAGCTGTTTCAAACTCCCAAAACGAACTTCGTTTTGGCCTGATTCTGTTCAAAATGATGTCACACCAGTTCATTCTTCAGTTTCGCTTGAAGTATGCTGGGGCCTTAAAACAGGGATATCTGCTCTTCTACATAGGCGGGGCAAGCAGAGGGCAGGGCTGCACATACATGGGTGTTAGCCTGTTCAGGCAAATATTTCTTAAAGGACTGCTATCAGCAGCATTTTTACTGTTGATTACCACAGAATTTTTTTTATTTGTTCCTTTTTTTAATTATACAATATAAAAATAAATTATTATTTGTGCTTCCAATTTGAATAATTGTTACTGTAGTTTGCTCATGGTCATGATTTGGATATCATTTTGCTCAGACAAAGTTGTTAAGTGATTACTCTCACAAGAAACAATGTGCATTTTAACATTCATCTCAGTTCAATGTCATGTCCCATAGACTTCCCAGATGTTCCTCAATATAAATATCCAGAGCAGATAAGTTTGTTTACTGATCCCTGCCGGAAAATCTTGACTCAACTTTAGCAGGCAGTAGAAAAATAGGACAGCATGCATACTGTGTGATATATGCAGTGCTGTATAAGACAGCTATATGCCTCTCTGTCTTTCAGAGGTACCTGGAGAACAGCAGTGTGTCGGCCTGCTATAATGAGTTAATCCAATTAGAACACGGAGAGGTTCGAGCTCAGTTCAAACTGAGGTAAGTCTCAAGCTTCAGCTTCAATTCCAGAACTGAAGAAGATTGTGTAAGATATATATATATATATATATAATATTTGTTTGTGTTTCTGTTGTTGCAGGGCTTGTAACTCTTTGTTTACTGCATTAGAACAGTGTCAGGAAGCTGTGGAGATCAGCAGTGAAGATCATGTCATTCAAGTGAGTTTTGGTATCCAAACAGATCATCCCACAGGGCTCTGGTTACATTTACGCAGTCTCTTTTTGTTAAAATCAACATCCTTCAAGGACCGCCCTCTAGAGAACAGCGAAGTGGACTGAAACTAAAGTGAACCCACGTCATTTTTGACAGCAAGATTTTCATGTCTTTGATTTTTGATGTTTTGTAAATCCAAAATGATTGTGTAAGGTTGTCACAATCATAACTGTGTTATAACTTTATTTTCAGTTATTTTGCTTCTGATTAATTGTTATAAAAATAATTGAGATTAACAGGATTTGTTTAATAGTAGCGTATTCCTATTCTAATTTTCTTTTCACTCTTATGCATTTTAAGGCAGGCCATTTAAACCCTTGAACGTTCATGTCACATGTCAAACTTCTCATCTGTGTGTTGTGACAAAAAGATCATGAAATAAGAATACGATATAATGATGCTTTCCCCTTGGTTATATGATTATATTTATTGTTCTTTGTGTTTTTAGTATGTAAATCCAGCATTTGAAAAGATGATGGGCTATCATAGAGGCGAACTGATCGGTAAAGAGTTGACCGAACTACCCAAGAGTGACAAGAACAGCGCCGACCTGCTGGACACCATCAACACCTGCATCAAGAAAGGAAAGGTCAGCCGGCCATAGCACACTGATTTATGAGGGTCATAATATTAGATTAGTAATGTGCCACTTTTTATAAGCATTATAATACTTATCATTAGTTCAATTATTAGCTGATTTAAAAAAAAAAAAAAAAAAAAAAAACATGTATGTGTTTGCTTGCTTGCTTAGGAATGGCAGGGGATCTATTTTTCACGGAGGAAATCAGGGGACAGTATTCAGCAATATGTCAGAATCACTCCTGTGATTGGACAGGGAGGGTAAGTCACATGATTGTAAAAAAAAAAGTGATAGAAATGTAAATAACATTTTTGCTGTTTTTATTATATGTACAAATCAGTTAAATAAGTAAACTGCTATCTTCTCTTCTAGAAAAATTCGCCATTTTGTGTCCATCAAGAGGCCTTACAGTGACAACCACAGACAGGTACATTTCTTATCTGCTTTTCCAGGTGATTTTTTCTTTAAGATTCCTTTTAATCAGTGAGTATCTAATAAATATTGAGCAAGCTATCAATTGAGCTCCCAAATTAGCACCAAAACTTAAAGTGTGCAAGGCTCGTGGGGACGGCACTGGGCTGAAATGTTTGCTACGCTAAACCATCATCCTGACAGGCCGGTGTCAGAGAGCCAGACGGGCGTCAGGGTTATTAATAACCCTCCACAGGCTCAAGTCTAAACCCTGCTGTTAGTTCTAGCATTAGGTGGAGCTGCTGATCAGAAAGGCCTGTGAGAAACAGACACACTGACGCGTGTGTGAAATAGCTGTAGCTTTACTCACTGGTGTTAGTATTACTGTTCGCACACTCACTCGTGTCTGTGTCTGTTACAAGCCTTACAAAAATCGACCGTGGTAACTAACCATAGTTTCTGTCAAAATGCAGTGGATACTAGACTAGACTAGGCCAACTGGGTCAGTGGAAGCTTTTGTTAAGTAGCTTTCATGAGGCATTTAGTAAGTGTTTTTGTCTTGTTATTCAACAAAAATACAGACAAAATACATTTATACAAAACACAAGATACATTTATTTGAAAAACAAAAATAATATGGCTTGTGTTCAGAGAATATGATTTACCTTATTAGCAAATGCTTTTCTCTTGGTAACAAGATATTTTTACTGGAAAACATGACAGAGATATTAAAGGGGTCCTTGATTATGATTTCACTTTTTTAACTTTAGTTAGTGTGTAATGTTGCTGTTTGAGCATAAACAACACCTGCAAAGTTACGACGCTCAAAGTTCAATGCAAAGGGAGATATTTTCTTTTAAAGAAATCGCTTTTTAAGGGCCACAACAAACATCTGGTAGGGACTGCAATGAGCTTCTTCCCGGGTTAGTGACATCACAAACCCTAAAATTTACATAAACCCTGCCCCCGAGAACACGCAACAAAGGGGGCGAGGCCATGTTGGGCTGCTTTAGAGAAGAGGAAGAGTTGTTGTAGTAGGATTGGCAGAAAAAGATTAACATGACGGCACATGCTAGTCATTGAGTTGAATCAACTCCACAGCAACTGCATACATTTATCCGCTAACCATTCAGAAACGTCCAGGTGCATTCTAAAAGTTGTAACTTGTTCCCGAGTCTCTCCATCAGTGTCCGACTCCGGTTTGAACAATGTAAGGCTGAACACCGTTACTGACAATCCTCATTTTGGCTGCGTGAGATTTTCCAGTTTTGTTGTTGTTGAGCAACCGAAGCGCGAGCTGTTAAAGCTCCGCCCTCTTCTGGAAAGGGGGCCGGGAGCAGCAGCTCATTTGCATTTAAAGGGACACACACAAATGGTGTGTTTTTGCAGGGGCAAATTTGACAAGCTATAATAAATGATCTGTGGGGTATTTTGAGCTGAAACTTCTCAGACACATTCTGGAGACACCAGAGACTTACATTACATCTTGTAAAAGAGGCATAATAGATCCCCTTTAATGAAATTAAATGCACGTTACAAAATTCCGCTGAATTAACCAAGAAGAAAGTAATGCACTAATTATCAGATGCCATGCTGTAAATCTTCTCCTGTGGTGCAGTGAGAGTGTTTGTTATGAAACCTGTTGTCTCGGTTAATCAGATTTTGTGACCTCATCTTTCAGGACCATGTAACTGGGCTCTTTTATCCTCTTACCTACATGGCTTCTATTTTTGAGTGTGTGTTTGTGCACATGTATGAGTGTGAAAGTACATGCAATATAGCCATATTCTGTTTCTGTCATAGCACGTAATTTTACCATTCATTTTTTGGCAGTGCTCTCTAATCTCTAACCTAAGACTTAAAATCCTGTTTCATTCATTCAAAACTTGATCATGTTAAAAGGATTAAATGGATTGCGGTTGGCAGGACTTCCACCTAGGTGAACTTAACAAATGCTCAACCCATGTTGTGATCAGGCACAAACTCGACATACAGTGACAAGAGGATAAATCCTGTCTGTTCAAAGTTTATCTGAGATTGAACATCAAATATGTTTTGAATTGCTTTCATTGTAAAAGGATTTATATTAATATTTACACACCCATTTAAATGTTTGGGGTCAGTAAGAAGTCTCTTTTGCTCACCAAGGCTAGACTCATTAATTATTTTGTAACAGTATAAATGTCTTTACTGTCACTTTTAGTCAATTTAAGGCATCCTTGCTGAATAAAAAAACTTACTGACTTAAAACTTTTGAATGGTAGTGTGTATTGTACCTCAAAATTAAATTTATATTTAATTACATTTAACAATGTAATCATTTAATTAAATATTAAATGTAATCATATTTAATGCATTCATATTTATTTTTAATATTTCACTTTTTAAATAGAAGAGTTTCAATAGCATTTCTGTGGTATTGAAATTAGTAATAAGTATTGACTGGCATTGGTATGGGCTACTAAAATGTTGGTATTGTGTCAACTCCATGGCATATTGTAGCTTATTCTGGCCAAGAACCACCCACTTAGAGAAGAAGGGGACATCTGACCAATATTTTAACAACCAAGCATGTCATTCCCATGTGTTAAGCTGGGAATTGTCTGAAAACTCTCTAAATTTACCCTCTTTATTCCACACAAAAGATAATCACCCTCTAATTGTCACCTGACATTATTTGCACATTTGCTATTGTTGTATTGTTGCTAGAGATCAGTGAGAGCTGAAACAAGTGGAGATCAGTGTGTGTGTGTGTGTGTGTGTGTGTGTGCTTATGTGGTCCTGGTAAACCCTACATTATAGGGACAAAAAATTCCCCACATAGATGGCAATATCCGAAATCCTTGTCCTTGTGGGGACATTTTTTTGGTCCTTTGAACAGCTTATAAATCATACTAACTGATGTTTTTTGACAATGTAAAAATGCAGAAAGTTTTCTGTGATGGGGAGGTTTAGGGTTAGGGGACAGAATATACCGGTTGTACAGTATAAAAATCATTATGTCTATGGAAAATCCCCATAAAACATGAAAACCCAATGTGTGTGTGTGTGTGTGTGTGTGTGAGAGAGAGAGAGAGAGAGAGAGAGAGCACTGATCAGAGATCTGTGTTTGCAGGTTCATAAGTTGAGCAAAGAAGACAAATGCTCTGGTGAACATTCACAATCAGGTACAGTACCAGACCGTCTGTCCTTATCTGTTTGTTTGTTTACTGTTTGTGTTTGAATCCCTCATGCACTATTGCTTAATTAGCACACTGTAACCCATAATAGGTCTTTATAGATTTAGTTTGTGTGACATGAAACAAAAGCGTGATTGAAAATGCATAGATCAATGCAGTATTGAGAAGTCGAGAGAAGAGACAGAGATAAGTCATGCTGCAGAACAGACAGATGGCTGCAGTGCACCCTGGGACTGTCAGACTGGTAAAATTAGCCATAATAATTTGCCTGCCAATATATTTGCGTGCATGTGCATATGTTACGTGACACAATAAAAGTATCAGCAGGCCCCATTTCACATGCAGTTTTCTAGGGCTAAGAATCACAATTACTTTTGTTCAAACTACATTAAAAATGGTCTAAAATGAAAGAGAAAATGTTTGTTAAAAAGTGTTTAATTCAAATAAAAAAATGTATCATTTAAATGTAAAAAATGTATATAAATCTCTCATGTATACACTATATTGCCAAAAGTAGGGATGCACGATACCATTTTTTAAGGGCCGAGTACGAGTACCAATATTTTTTTTCTGGTACTGGCCGATACCGATGCCTATACATTTATTATTATATTTTATTTTTATTTTTTATTTTTTTGATGATGATGTGGCAGTTTTCCAAGCACAACACAATGTGCTTATTTCCACTGAAAAAGTAATAATTTTTATGTGCTTGTCACAAACTTAAAGAACAAGTTCTTTAAGTGTCCAATAACCTTCAAATGGCATAATTACCAAAGTCATAATAAAAAACTAACTAAAAAAAAACAAACATCGTCTTTTTTAACCTGCCTTTCAAAAAGTGCTAAACAAATATTACAGAACAAATGTTTATAACATAACACTGTGAACCAATGTAAACACAGCCTAGGGTGACCAGATTTCTCATGGTGGAATACAATATGACCATGATATGAGAAATTTTATTTCATGATATCTATATATATACATTCATTTAACATCTTGTTGTTTTATTAACATTAATGACAGACAAATATTTAATTAGTCTACTGTCATTTTAAGACTGAATCCATGGATGTAATATACTGACACATATCCTGTTTTCACCCACCTGTTTACATCCACTTAAGCCATGACCGACTGTATTTACGTGAAATGCTCACAATGGACATTTTGACAACTATTTGTGCATTTGACCATTCAGGCGCAAGGAGAATTGATCGTGCGCTGTATGATAATAATAAGGAATTGCGCGCTGTCTGGAACTGGGATCGTGCGCAAGAAGAGAGAGAGTGCGCTTTTAGTCTCATTTAGTGTCATTCAGCGCGATTTGCATGCAGTTCGCAATGTGTGGTATCGGGCCCAATACCGATACTGGTGCATCCCTAGCCAAAAGTTTTGGGATGCCTTCCTTTACATGCACATGAACATTAATGACATCCCATTCTAAATCCGTAGGGTTTAATATGGAGTTGGCCCACCCTTTGCAGCTATTACAGCTTCAAATCTTCTGGGAAGGCTTTCCACAAGGTTTAGGAGTGTGTTTATGGGAATTTTTGACCATTCTTCTAGAAGCACATTTGTGAGGTCAGTCAGTGATGTTGGACAAGAAGGCCTGGCTCGCAGTCTCCGCTCTAATTCATCCCGAAGGTGTTCTATCGGGTTGAGGTCAGGACTCTGTGCAGGCCAGTCAAGTTCCTCCACACCAAACTCGCTCATCTATGTCTTTATGGACCTTGCTTTGTGCACTGGTGTGCAGTCATGTTGGAACAGGAAGGGGCCATCCCTAAACTCTTCCCACAAGATTGGGAGCATGAAATTGTCCAAAATGTCTTGGTATGCTGAAGCATTAAAAGTTCCTTTCACTGGAACTAAGGGGCCAAGCCCAACCCCTGAAAAACAACAACACACCATAATCCCCCCTCCACCAAACTTTACACTTGGCACAATGCAGTCAGACAAGTACCGTTCTCCTAGCAAACACCAAACCCAGACTCGTCCATCAGATTGCCAGACAGAGAAGCGTGATTCATCACTCCAGAAAACACGTCTCCACTGCTCTAGAGTCCAGTGGCGGCGTGCTTTACACCACTGCATCCGACGCTTTGCATTGCACTTGATGATGTAAGACTTGGATGCAGCTGCTTGGCCATGGAAACCCATTCCATGAAGCTCTCTACTCACTGTTCTTGAGCTAATCTGAAGGCCACACGAAGTTTGGAGATCTGTAGCTATTGACTCTGCAGAAATTTGGTGACTTCTGCGCACTGTGTGCCTCAGCATGCGCTGACCCCGCTCTGTGATTTTACGTAGCTGACCACTTCGTGGCTGAGTTGCTGTTGTTCTAAGTGCTTCCACTTTGTTATGATACCACTAACAGTTGACCGTGGAATATTTAGTAGTGAGGAAATTTCACGAATGGACTTATTGCACAGGTGGCAACCTATCACAGTACCATGCTTAAATTCACTGAGATCCTGACAATTGTTTGTAGAAGCAGTCTGTATGCTTAGGTGCTTGATTTTATACACCTGTGGCCATGGAAGTGATTGGAACACCTGAATTCAGTGATTTGGAGGGGTGTCCCAATACTTTTGGCAATATAGTATATATATATATTGGGTGCGTGTGCGTCGCTTACCTGGGGAACACATGGCACCAGGATGCACTATGGAAAGAAGGCAAGCCGCCAGAGGCAGTGTGATGCTTTGGGCAATGTTCTGCTGGGAAACCTTGGGGTCCTGCCATCCATGTGGATGTTACTTTGACACGTACCACCTACCTAAGCATTGTTGCAGACCATGTACACCCTTTCATGGAAATGGTATTCCCTGGTGTCTCTGGCCTCTTTCAGCAGGATATTGCACCCTGCCACAAAGCAAATATGGTTCAGGAATGGTTTGAGGAGCACAACAAAGAGTTTGAGGTGTTAACTTGGCCTCCAAATTCCCCAGATCTCAATCCAATCGAGCATTTGTGGGATGTGCTGAACAAACAAGCCCGATTCATTGAGGCCCCACTTTGCAACTTACAGGACTTAAAGGATCTGCTGCTAACATCTTGGTGCAGATACCACAGCACACCTTCAGCGGTCTAGAGGAGTCCATGCCTCGACGGGTCAGGGCTGTTTTGGCAGCAAAAGGGGGGCCAACACAATATTAGGAAGGTGGTCATAATGTTATGCCTGATCGGTGTGTGTATATATGTGTGTGTATATATATATATACGTGTTTTTTTCTACATTAATTTGGTGATTAAATGTGAAATTATTACAATATAAAAATATTTTAAAAACTTTAATGTTAGGTACGATTAATCGCGATTTATTACAGAAAAATGTGTGGGCATGAATTACACCTCAAATCTTGCAACTTATTGAGGAAAAGTGTGCTATCACTTTTCTAAGCAATCAGACTTACAATTTTTGTTTTGCAGATTTCAACATACCAAAACATCAGAGTAAGCAATTACCTAGCAACCACCCAGAGCACCATAGCAACCACTTGGCAACACCCTGTAACCTTGTAGAAGACCTTATCAGCTGTATAGCAATGCAATAAAAACCACTCAACCTACGTAATACACCTTAGCTGCATAACAACGCCCTGGCAGCCACCCAATACTTGGCAGCTTTTTTTGAGCATCTAGTCTTTTTTATTATTCTGAGAAAGGAAAGTGTGTGATTTGTCTCAGTTGCTTCATGAAATTACTGCTGTGCTTGTGATGATGTTGATCGTAATAATAATGATGATGCAGGTAAAAATAGTGATTGGCTGTGTTTAGATAAGAGATTATTAATGTAGTTACCTCTTTATGGATATGTGCACTCATTCCTCTTTGTCTTTATCCAGAGTGCAATTCCTTGCGTCACAAGGACCGGAGGAAAGAGTCTGTGGACGTCAGATCTATCAGCTCTCACAGCAGCGATGGTAAGAGGAAGAGAGGATGTGTTTCTTCAGAATACACTGATTCAACAGAATACACTAATGATGGAAAGCGAATCACTTTAACAGTTTAGAAGTAATTATGAAGAGAAATGGAAACAAAAACGAGAGATTTGTGCTTGTGTGTGTGTGTGTCTGTATATAATGTATTTGTGTTTTATGTGAGTCAGTGTGTGTGTGAGCTCCGGCTAAGAGGGGCTTTTTGTGACGTAGTTTGATGACATCAGCACACCCACAGCCTCAGTGCACTCTGACGCAGACGGAGCTATTTAAAGAGCTCTTTTCTTTTCTCTCTTTCTCTCTTTCAGCTCCCAGTCTACAGAATCGCAGATATTCCTCTATGGCCCGAATCCACTCCATGACTATTGAGGCTCCGATCACTAAGGTACACCTGCATTATCATGAATACAAAATGCCCAAAGACCTTTATAACCCCTTGCTTTACTGAAGATAACAACAACCACTTATACACTCTGACCTTTATAAGCCACTATCTATCTATCTATCTATCTATCTATCTATCTATCTATCTATCTATCTATCTATCTATCTATCTATCTATCTGTCTGTCTGTCTGTCTGTCTGTCTGTCTGTCTGTCTGTCTGTCTGTCTGTCTGTCTGTCTGTGTCTGTCTGTCTGACTATCTATTAGTCTGTCTGACTGTCTGTCTTTCTGACTATCTATCTATCTGCCTGACTATCTATCTGTCTGTCTGACTATCTGTCTGTCTGTCTATCTATATGTCTGTCTGTCTGACTATCTGTCTGTCTGTCTGACTATCTGTGTCTGACTGTCTATCTATCTATTTATCTATCTGTCTGTCTGTCTGTCTGTCTAACAATCTGTCCATCCATCTATCTATCTATCTATCTATCTATCTATCTATCTATCTATCTATCTATCTATCTGTCTATCTGTCTTCCTGACTATCTGTCTGTCTGACTAACTATCTGTGTCTGACTGTCTATCTATCTATTTATCTATCTGTCTGTCTATCAACCTATCTATCTATCTATCTATCTATCTGACTATCTATCTGTCTGTCTATCTGTTTGTCTGTCTGTCTGACTATCTATCTGTCTGTCTATCTGTCTAACTAGCTGTTTGTCTGTCCGTCAGTCTGACTGTTTATTTGTCTGTCTGTCTGTCTATCTATATGTATGTCTTTCCATCTGTCTGTCTGACTATCTATCTGTCTGTCTGTCTGTCTGTCTGACTATCTATCTGTCTGTCTGTCTGTCTGACTATCTATCTCTCTGTCCGTCTGTCTATCTGTCTATCTAACTCTCATTTTCTTCATACATAAGGTCTATAAACAGTTGCAAGGCTTTTTAAACTTTTCAGACTTTCAAACTGTCTGTCTGTCTAACAATCTGTCCATCTATCTATCTATCTATCTATCTATCTATCTATCTATCTATCTATCTATCTATCTATCTATCTATCTATCTATCTATCTATCTATCTATCTATCTATCTATCTATCTATCTATCTATCTATCTATCTATCTATCTATCTATCTATCTGTCTGTCTATCTATCTGTCTATCTGTCTTCCTGACTATCTGTCTGTCTGTCTGTCTGACTATCTGTTTGTCTGTCTGACTGTCTGTCTGTCTAACAATCTGTCCATCTATCTATCTATTTATCTGTCTGTCTATCTATCTATCTATCTATCATCTATCTATCATCTATCTATCTATCTATCTATCTATCTATCTATCTATCTATCTATCTATCTATCTATCTATCTATCTATCTGTCTGTCTGTCTGTCTGTCTATCTGTTTGTCTGTCTGACTGTCTGTCTGTCTAACAATCTGTCCATCTATCTATCTATTTATCTGTCTGTCTATCTATCTATCTATCTATCATCTATCTATCATCTATCTATCTATCTATCTATCTATCTATCTATCTATCTATCTATCTATCTATCTATCTGTCTGTCTGACTAACTATCTGTGTCTGACTGTCTATCTATCTATTTATCTATCTGTCTGTCTAACTGTCTGTCTATCTATCTATTTATCTATCTGTCTGTCTATCTATCTATCTATCTATCTATCTGTCTGTCTGTCTGTCTGTCTGTCTGTCTGTCTGTCTGTCTGACTATCTATCTGTCTGTCTGTCTGACTATCTATCTGTCTGTCTGTCTGTCTGTCTGACTATCTATCTATCTGTCTGTCTATCTGTCTAACTAGCTGTTTGTCTGTCCGTCAGTCTGACTGTTTATTTGTCTGTCTGTCTATCTATATGTATGTCTTTCCATCTGTCTGTCTGACTATCTATCTCTCTGTCCGTCTGTCTATCTGTCTTTCTGACTATCTAACTCTCATTTTCTTCATACATAAGGTCTATAAACAGTTTCAAGGCTTTTTAAACTTTTCAGCCTTTCAAACAAGCCTATCAAGCTAATATTCAGTCTTTACAAACTTTGCTTTTCTAGTTAAAAAATAATATTAAATTTCAATTAATTTTAAATGTCACATCCATCCATTCAAATTCAAATGCAAACTTTGAATCCTGTCTGCCACCTCAATTCTAATTCAGTTCAGCTGGCACACATCCCTGAGATACACACCAAACACCTTTGTCTGTCTGCGGTTGTATATTTACGATTACTTGGTCATGACTCAGGAAGCAAAACAGATGCCAAAAGAGGACATTCTTTACCAAAATATTTATGGATCTAAACCTTTGATTAGTGGTTTGTTGTTGTCTCTCACCCTCTGTCTTCAGTCTTCCTGTATTTTGTTGCCTTTATAGGTGATAAATATCATTAACGCAGCACAGGAGAGCAGTCCCGTGACAGTAGCGGAAGCTCTGGATCGTGTTCTGGAGATTTTGCGGACCACCGAACTGTACTCACCTCAACTGGCCTCAAAGGAAGACGACCCTCACACCAATGACCTGGTGGGGGGTCTCATGAGTGTAAGTGAAGGTTCAGGGGTCATTCGGCATGTCTATTACTTCCTCTATTACAAGCATTCACCTTTTATTCTCAAAGCTATTTTATTTTATTTTATTACTAACTAATTTAGTACTAAAATAAAATAAAATTACTAAGAAAAAACTGTTTTATTTTATAT
Organism: Ancherythroculter nigrocauda; assembly: GCA_036281575.1. NCBI lineage: Eukaryota > Metazoa > Chordata > Actinopteri > Cypriniformes > Xenocyprididae > Ancherythroculter > Ancherythroculter nigrocauda. The sequence goes on from VTFQ01000017.1 coordinate 30,109,492, forward strand.
TTTTATGTCAAAAGAGCAAGACAAGCTTGATTCCATCATATGACTCCTGTTTGGAATTAAATGGCACAACAGACTACAAGTCATCTCAAACCACATGATACACAGAAATAGCTTTAAAATCCTCTTCAAACACATACAGTACAAAAACATCATAAACTGTACAAATCAATATCAAACAGCCGAGAAATTCCACAGACTGATTTCCTGTACGTAAACAAAAACTAGAGCAGATTTTTTCAGCAGAGAATCATCATTACGGGACATTTTCAGACTTGCTCTGCCAGGAAAAGGTTCTTATCTACAGTGTGTGACTGTATGTCAGTAGCAGTCAGTAGACGTGAATGCTCTTGTTTTTGTGGCACAGATGCATTAAGCTCCATGCTGCCTGGCACGGGGTGTTTCACAGTTAGCCAGCCGTCTGTGACGACAGTGCCGCGCTTGTTTACACAGCGGTCTCGCTGTCTGCCATCTCCACGTCTCCCCCTTTGAAAGTATTCCACTTTTAAACCAGATTTAAAATGTTTTAGACAAGAAAAGAGTTGTTAGACTGAAGGAGTCTTCACACAGACAGAGATTTGCAGGGACACGCAGAACAGAAGGCACTGATTTGAGAGTTGGTGCAGTTGAGCAGTATGTCAATACAGAGTGATGCAGTGACTACCGTACAGTCGAGCTTAAATTATCCATCTTCCTGATATAGTTGGATACAAATACCAAGAAGTTTAAAAGGTTAACTTTTTGGCTGCAAACACGAGTTAAAAGATTGTTAGTTGGCAGGGTTCCCACAGTCCTTGAAAGCTTAGCAATATCAGGCCAGGACAAATCATGGAAATAAATTAGAAATTTAATTATACTTAGTTCCAAAATATTTCTTTCTATGAATTATGCAATGTAGATTTTTTAAAATTCTGATCTTCTAGTTCTAATTCTAATTCTAGTCATCACAACTGGGAAAAGTCGTGGAAAAGTCACTAGATAAAAAGTGTGCGGAAAAATATGCTGTACATCGAGTAAAACAGCATTTTGCTACTTATTTTATAGTTATTATGTAGGAATGTTTATGACCTATTAATTGAGAGATGACATTGAATATATGTACATTTTTGTTTATACTCTCAAAACTGTGATAAACGTATAAAATAGTGTGATAGAAGCATATTTTTATGTTTTTTACATTATTTTTACTTTTGTTGTAAACTTTTTACTGTAAACAAATTTACACAAATTAAATTATGGAATTATTTTCTATGGTAATCAACATTTGGCTCAGCAAGATGCTGTAAATAGAGTTGTATTTAATCTGGAATATTCATTTGAGGCAGATTTGAATCATTTTCACAGTACTGTTCAAAAATGTGGGTCAGTAAAAAAAATTTGTGAAAGTAATGAATGCTTTGATCGACCCTTTTCACATTTCCGGGTTTGTCAGAAGCGGAAGTCATCATAGTTGGCTATTTTTTGTATTCTAATTTGCTCAAATAGCACACAATAGTATTTCCACAACTTTCAAAAAGAGAAAAAAAATAGAGAGAGATTGATAAGTTGTTATTTTTACCTTCACTCCCATAACCACTGTATTATATGGAAGCTTGTTTTCGCCACTAAATTAAAAAAAAACAACTTTTTGATAAAATAAATGCCTAAGAGACTTCTTTGAAAAACATTTAAAAATCTTAATGACCCCAAACCTTTAAATGGAAGAATCTTAAAAATGCAAATTAACTACAAGCTAGATTCAGGCTGCTTCCTTTTATAATGTCACTTTTTTTCTGTTACATGAAGGTCAAGCGGATGCGATGCACAAACCTCAAGAGTTTAAATGACCTTTTTGGTGGGCGACCTTTTGAGGGAGAGGTCAGAGGTCAATCACACAGTGAAATATCCGAGTTGAGATAGTGCAGCTGGAAGCCTGTGATCATTACAGACGGGATGTGTGTGTGTGTCATATTTATGCATGTACAGTTCTATTATCCTACGCCTGCAACATCTCAGACAGAGTTTGTTTTAAGTACTGGATGAGTCTATTTGAATCTGGATCTGTTTTCTGTGTGTTTAATATCCTCCAGGCCTGATAAACGGCTTTTCTCATGAGAGCAAGCTTGAGTGAGTTATGGGTAGCGTGGTAGTGCTGTGCTTAAGTCTGTTGTTATGATTATGTTGGCTGGAAACAATATTTTGGCTTCCTCAAGTCTTTTTTTTTTCTTTCATTTCAGTCAGATGTATTGATGTGTATTTTTCTTTAATTCAGGACGGACTCAGAAGGCTCTCTGGGAATGAGTATGTCTTCTCCAAAAGTGCTTTACACAGTAAGTTCTAGCCTTGAAAATTGTTGTTATAATACAGGTCGGATGAAAAGTTGGATGTTGTAAACTAACTTTGAATAAACTGTTATTAAAGACAGTATGGATTAAAAATTCACCCTCTTTACCATCTTTGATCATACCTAATATGTATGATATAGTATCATAGGATATAATACTCAATTAAACATTATTAATTGCAATTAGATCATGCAGAAAAAGGCTAGAAAATGTTTAACAGAAAGAAAATGAAAAACTACATATAGTTGAGAGTTAAAAAGTTTTATTATATTATTTGATATACAAAGAATAAATTTCAAAATACATAAAATATTTTTGAGGTGACTTTTTACTATATATTAAGATATTACAACTATCAAATATTACAAATTAATATTAAATATCTTTTTTACTTGATACCTAAAATGCCACGCACTGTGTTTGTTGTACAGTTTTGGGTGATAATGCAAGTAAAAAAGTTTTCTCTCATAGCTTTTTAAAGTGTCTGAATTATGTTTTTGTGTCTTTCTGCCATATTCCATCTTGAACTTGAACCTTTGACCCCTCAGATATGAGTCAGAGTCAGCTGGCAGTACCTGTGCCATTAAACGACATCCCGCCATCCATCGCAGAGCTGCTCAACGAGGAGGAACGCTGGGAATTCAATATCCTGGAGCTGGAAGCAGCTACACACAAGAGGTACCAGAAAGTTTGATCATTATTCTGTTTATTTCTTTGTGTAAAACTTTATTTTAATGGAAAAAGTTCTGAGTGCTTTAGTGTGTGCGTGTGTGTGTATGTGCAGGCCGCTGTCATACCTGGGTCTGAAGATTTTCTCTGCTTTTGGTGTGTGTGAGTTCCTGAACTGCACAGAGGCCACGTTGCGCTCGTGGCTGCAGGTGATCGAGGCTAATTACCACGCCTCCAACTCCTACCACAATTCAACACACGCCGCAGACGTTCTGCACGCCACAGCCTACTTCCTGCGCAAGGACAGAGTCAAGGTAACCCTGACAACCAATCAGAACACAGAAACAGAAATGTCTCAATTCATACTTTCATCCAAAATTGAAAAATATGGTCAAAGGTAAGGAGAGCCTTCCAGAAGTGCTTTAACTGATGATTTAGTAATGATGATTTATGATTTAGATTTTGTTTAATTGCACAGATTCAAGAGTATATTGTACATTGTTATACATTTCTAAAATATTAAATGATTTGTTAAATTATATTAAGTACTAAATTATTCTAAAAAAAATTTTTATAAATAAATGTATCATTTATAATATAATTCTACAAATTAAATATAATAATAACATTGTGCCATACTGTTAAAGTTGCCAGATGAAATCAAAATATAAACTGGATTGAATCTGAATTTTATCAAAACTATCCATAACTATCCTGAATTATATCAAATAGTGGTTGACTTATATTTCTCAATAATTAATCGTTTTATGCATATATTTTTTTCTAAATAATATCAATATAATTGTTATATTATATTAGGGATGTGCGACGATTAATCGCGATTAATCGTTTGCAAAATAAAAGTCTGTGTTTATGTAATATATGTGTGTGTTCTGTGTATAATAATTATGTATATATAAATACACACGCATACATGTATAAATTTAAGAAATATATGCATGTTTAAATAAATATATATATTTATATATATTTTATATTACATATAAATATAAATATTTTATATATAAATCTAACATTTTTCTTAAATATATACATGTATGTGTCTGTATTTATATATAAATAATTATTATACACAGAACACACACATATATTACATAAACACAGACTTTTATTTTGCAAACGATTAATCGCGATTAATCGTTGCACATCCCTATATTATATTACATTGTTAAACATTTCTTTAAAAAATGATTAAATTATATTATGTATTAAAATAATATGAAATTAATATAAAATACATTTTTAACTGTTTTAAAAATGTCTTTATAAATAAATGTTAAATAAACTGTTACAGTTGCCATATAAAATCAAAATGTAAAATGGACTGAAACAGAATTTTATCAAAATTGCAGTATTATTTTTAATAAAAATTAAAAATATACTTTTATTATTATAGTATATTTTATTTTATTATATTATATTAGTGTTTTATATTTGATATGACATACAAAAAATATTCATTGATTATTCAAATTCCAAATACAGTATGTTTGTTTTGTTTTGGGGGGGGGGGGGTTTAAAGAAATTGATATTAAGTATTAACATAAAATAAAATTAATATAAAATACAAATGTAACTGTTTTAAAACATTTCTTTTTAATAAATGTTAAATAAATGCCAAATAAATTAAAATCACACATTTATTCATATTTAACATCAATTTGTAACATTTAATAGTAATTAAACCTTAATGATTATTCAAAATTCACTCTAAAATATTTGAAACAGAATTTGTACAGTATTTATTGACGAAGCCAGTTAAGTTTCCTCAGTTATTGACTGATGCTGTTAATCTCAGAATGAATAATTAGACAGTCACTAATATTGAGCTGACCTAAACAATTTTGGGTCACTTTTAGAACTTGCCTACACCAACGGTGTCTCTGCTGTGTTTGCAGGGCAGTCTTGACCAGTTAGATGAAGTCGCAGCACTATTAGCAGCCACGGTCCATGACGTCGATCACCCGGGCCGTACCAACTCATTCCTGTGCAATGCAGGGAGTGAGCTAGCGATTCTGTACAACGACACAGCCGTCCTGGAGAGCCACCACGCCGCTCTTGCTTTCCAGCTTACTGTACGAGACAGCAAGTGCAACATCTTCAAAAACATGGAAAGGTATCAGTGTCTGCTTAATCATACATTTTACATGACTCACATTGGTCCAGTACTAAACTCTCTCAACCTCTCAATATTCAGGACTCAGTTTCGGACCCTACGGCAGGCCATAATTGACATGGTGTTGGCAACAGAAATGACTCGACACTTTGAACACGTCAATAAGTTCGTAAACAGCATCAATAAACCCATGAGTGCCATTGAGGAGACGAGCTCCAATGTAAGACACACGTTACTGTGTTTCCATACTGTACATATGTAAGAGTGAAATCTAACCACTGCTGATCTGCATGTGAAACAGAGTGAAGGCAGTGATTGTGAGGGACAGGCCAGTATTCGCAACTCTCCTGAGAATCGTCTGTTAATTAAACGGATGCTGATTAAATGTGCCGACGTGGCCAATCCCTGCAGACCTCTGGAGCTCTGCATCGAATGGGCTGGTCGCATTTCAGAGGAGTACTTTGCTCAGGTAAACACATTCAGTCACATATGCACTTCATTTCCTCATGCACATGCTTACAATGTCATTTAACTTTCATAACACAATGTATTTTCAAATGAAACAGTAATTCAGTAATAAATAATGTAGGGCAGGACTTGATTTTATCCATCCAGATTTGATTGGACGATGAGAAGTGTTAAGAAGTTACTGCATTTTGATATATATGGTGTGTATATATGTATGTATGTGTGTGTATGTGTGTATATATATATATATATATATACACACACACACACACACAATACCTTTCAGCAGTTTGGGGTCAGTATGTTTTGTGCTTTAATTTTTTTGAAAGAAATTCATATTTTTATTCTTCAAGGATGCATTAAATTGATCAAAAGTGACAGTAAAGCATTTATAATGTTACAAAACATTTCTATTTCAAATAAATGCTGTTCTTTTGAACTTTCTATTCATCAAAGAATCCTGGAGAAAAAAACATATCATGGTTTCCATAAAAATATTAATCAGCACAACTGTTTTCAACACTGATAATAATTTCTTGAGCAGCAAATCAGCATATTAGAATGATTTCTGAAGGATCATGTGACACTGAAGACTGGAGGAATTTACCATCACAGCAACAAATTACATTTTAAAATGTATTCAAATAAAAAAAATGGTTCTTTTAAATTCTAATAATATTCCACAACATTGCTGTTTTTACTGTATTTGTGATCAAATCAATGCAGCCTTGGTGAGAAAAAAATCTCAAAACATTTTAAAAAATCATACTTTTGAACAGTAGTAGTATATATATATTTATATTTGACTAAAGTAAAATGTTGAAATATTTTTTACAAATATTTCCACTCTCTAATCCTATTCTTTCTGTGTTTGCGATCTCCCTCTTTCCCTAGACTGATGAGGAGAAAAGACAAGGTTTGCCGGTTGTCATGCCAGTGTTTGACCGGAATACCTGCAGTATTCCTAAATCCCAGATCTCATTTATCGACTATTTCATCACGGACATGTTTGATGCCTGGGATGGTAAATATAAACATGCTCACATATGCAATACATTGGTGATTTCTTACCATTTTCACAATTAGGGTTGTGCCATATAGATCAAAAAATATATCTAAATATTATTTAGCCTTTTGACAATATTTTGATATTTATCTCAATATAAATGTATTTGCTTTTAGCCTCACAGTAGTGTGTTATTTTAGTATTACTGAAGTACTGTTATGATTTTTATTAATATTTTGAATCATTTTTCGTTTTATATTTTCTTACTTTCATTGTAATTTCAGTTAAAATTTTAAATTATTTAATTTTTAGTAGTTTAGTAGTTTTTATTCATTTTCATATCAGTTATACTTTTGGTTGTTTTAATATATCAAGGTAAACTAAATGAACATGAAAAATGTTTCCTTGGCAACTAGCTGAAATAAAATACTTTGAAGGTTTTCATATTTTATTTCAGTTAATGTTTATTTTATTATAAGTAACGAACGTGTTTTTTTATTTTTTTAGTTTTAGTTAACTATAATAAACCTTCCTCACATCCACAGTTGCCAAGATTGAAATATTAGGAATGTTGTTCAACTAAAATGCAATAAAAAAGGCATGCACAAAAATCACTGAATTCTGAACACAAGAAAGAAAATATAGTCATTTTTACATAGACTTAGAAATGAACAGCAATGTTGATCATCACTCAAAAATGTACAACAAAAACCCTGAGTGGCATTTCACCTGTCTTGAGTAAACTGTATGAAGATGCAAACTGAAAATGCAGAAAACCATGAATTGGTCTAATAGATCTTGCCTTAAAGGTCCCGTTCTTCGTGATCCCATGTTTCAAACTTTAGTTAGTGTGTAATGTTGTTGTTAGAGTATAAATAAAATCTGTAAAATTTTAAAGTTCAATGCCAAGCGAGATATTTTATTTAACAGAAGTCGCCTACATCGAACGGCCAGTTTGGACTACATCCCTCTACTTCCTTCTTTAATGACGTCACTAAAACAGTTTTTTGACTAACCTCCGCCCACAGGAATACACAAGAGTTGCGTTTGTAGAGTGTGTTTGTCGCCATGTCGTCGAAACGCTGTTATTTTCATCCCGCAGTCCAATCACCGGGTCTGATTCCGGCTCAAACTGATAGGGTAAAATTAAAGACATGTTTACAGTAACACTGAGCGCGTGCATCTCCACGTTATGGTAAGAGGCGTGACCTTTCCGGGCAAGGTTCGCTCAGAGCTGCTGTCGAATCACAACACAGGAACCGCTGGCACAATCAGAACTCGTTACGTATTTCTGAAGGAGGGACTTCATAGAACAAGGAAGTCATCAGCCCGTTTTTATGGCAGTGGAAACAGCGGTATACAGATAAGTAAATTATGTGAAAAATACTGTTTTTTTACACGCGAAACATGAACACATGTTATATTGCACACTATAAACACAATCAAAGCTTCAAAAAACCACGAAAAACGGGACCTTTAAGATTACTGCAATATTTGTGATAAATTTTATATTGCCTTTATGTATCACATATTTCACTCAGCTCTACAAATGTGGGAAAAATTCACCAAACACTGAGTAGAAAATGATCATTCTGGTACATAATAATGAAGTATTAGTACAGTATGTTTGTCTGAGTTTGAGAGAGAGCGAGCGAGAATACTTTCCCAGGCATCTTTTGACTCATCTGGTTCTCCTAAAAGAGATGAAATGGTCCATTAGCAGCAGAAGATGTTGGACTGGAGGGGTGAAGCACGGGGGTCTATTAGATGGTTGCTGAGAGGTTGTGATAATGTTATCCAGAGGTTGAGTTGATTGTGGTGAGCTTTGGAAACTTTAGATTCTGTTTCCCACTGAGCTGAACCCCAGAGAATAAACCTGCTTACTGTCAACACACAACAGCCATGATGTCACGGAAACTTTAAAAATGATGGAGAGGGGCAGGGGTGATTGTGTGTGTGTGTGTGTGTGAGAGAGAGAGAGAGAAAGAATGTGCATCTGTGTGTGTGTCTTTGATTTCCGTAGTCTGGGGTCAGGATGCAGTGAAGCAGAATCTCTTGAGCTCTCCACAGATTTAGTTCCCAAGGTCACGATCAGGTCAGTTTATCATAAAGGGGCTGCTTGTGTGTGTGTGTGTTTGTGTGTGTGCGTGTGTGTGTGACAGATTCAGCGGGGGGCACCGAAAACATCCTCAAGAAGATGTACTAGAAATCTGAGAGTGTGTGCATATGTGTGAACATACAAATTGCCATATTTACACTCATGCAAACAAAAACACACACAGTCTACCGTCTGTAGTCCGTCTGCCAGAAACCAATGCAACCAAACAGATGGTAATATGAGGAAAAAGAAAAACATTAGAATGAACAACATTTGCTCACTGTTATAAAAAAAGACTTCATTCTGCTCACCAAGGCTGCATTTATTTGATCAAAAAGACAGTAAAAAGAGTAATGTTGTGGGATATTATTACAATTTAAAACAACTTTTTTCTATTTGAATACATTTTAAAAAGTATTTTATTCCTGTGATCAAAGCTGAGTTTTCAGCATCATTACTCCAGTCTTCAGTGTCACATGATCCTTCAGAAGTCGTTCTAATATGCTGATTTGCTGCTCAGGAAGCATTTCTTATTATTATCAATGTTGAAAACAGTTTATATTTTTGTGGAAACCTTAAATTTTTCATGATTCTTTAAAGAATATAAAGTACAAAAGAACAGCAATTTATTTGAAATAGAAATATTTCAAAATACCATGTCTTTACTGTCACTAATAATCACTTTGATGCAAGCTGAATAAAAGTATTAATTTTTTTTTAATTACAGGCTGTCAATTATTGTTAATTACCTAGACTTCATTTTGTACTCTCTCTCTCTCTCTCTCTCTCTCAAGCATTTGCCAGTTTGCCAGGTCTGATGGAGCATTTGGCGGAGAACTACAAATACTGGAAGAACTTGGATGAGATGAAATGTAAAAGCCTGCGGCCTCCACCTCCTCCGTGAACCCTCATGACCCCCTTACCCTCGAGGTCAAAGATCAGAGGTTGAATGTAGCATCTCTGCCGGGCCTCAAAGATTCCATCCACTGAACACAGATCAGCAGCCCTGTTTTTCCGACGACGCTCCACCCCTAGCGACAATCGCCCGGTAACGAGGGTAAAAATACAAACAAACGACAAAATGAATGCACTTTATCATCATACAATCCTCTTCCAGCATCTTTTCACTTTCTTCTCTTCTCTTTTTTTAAATCCTCTGTGTTCTTTCAGCTGTTTTTAGTGATTTCTGGACAGCGATTTTTTTTTTTTTAATGTCTGACACAAGAAGATAAAGACTGATCTTAGTCCAGCAGAGGACTGTATATACTGTATGCGCTAAACTATGGGATATACACTGGGACTGAAACGTGTATGCTCAGAGAGGTCTGTAACTATACACATGCACATATAATATTAACAGACATGCGGGATTGTAGATCCAAATGCGAAAAGGGCTTTATTTGGACTCTGAAGCAGTTATAAGGAGGACTAAACTACTTTGGAAACCACAAAGGACCCAGTAGGGAGCCCTGAGGCACTCCCTTCAGTCCTGCCACATCTTCCCCCTTATTGATTTGATCAATGCAGATGGAATATTTTGACAGAATGTTGTCAAGAGAAACAAATGTCAAGTTGCCAAACCGGAAGAACTGAAGTATTCGGACAATGAATTGGTATTGACCGGCACTGAAAACCATTCAGTGTGTGAGAATGTAAAAACTGCAACGGATCAGCCCGCCGCGGGCTGTCATTATTCCAGCATTTTCTGTATCAGAAGCCTTTCTCAGACTCCAAGGACTGGTGTATAGTAATCAATAATTTTGATATAAATAGCCAATAATAACAAAGAATATATTTCTCAGAAACACTGTATATCCAGACACATACTGTAATAACGTGAAGCTCGACGACGCGCGTGTGTGAGCGAGAGAACGAGTGTGTGATATGATTTGCTTAGTGTTAAATGTATTTTACACATGGCAGTTAACATTCCTACTTCACGCAATGGTCCGTACGGATGCAACATTCCCTAATCTATGTGTAAACCTAAACTCCAGCACAGCCTCATGACGAGACCACTGACACGTTTGCTCATGCTGACTGGTGAACTCACACGTATTATAAGTGTTACACCATTTTTAAGTATTATTTATTTACGAAATGAGCTCGGCTGTATATCGCTTCCATAATCGCGGGTCTGCTTTACCATAGACGCACATCGCCGACAAGCTTCAAACGTTCACCTTTTGTAGGCCAGAAAGCATCCAGTGCCAAAGGTGCGTTTATAATCAAGCACGATGATGAGTTTTAAACAGATGTTTGGCTGAAGCCGTTCCGACTGAAAAAAAGACCTAGTTTAGATTTCTTGAAATCAGTCACGCTGACCGATTGCTGAGGAGTTTGTTTTTTTTAACCCATATGTTTTATTAAGCGTAGCTGTTATTTTTGCCGGATTACAGTTGGACGCCTAGCTGAACTGCATTGGCTCACAGACAGGCTCAGTAGGAATGTTTATAACTCGGCTGACGTCCTTTTACTCTTTACACATTGTGTAGACGTGATTGGAAAGAAGCTCTTGAGAGCTTCATCTTCACGATGACTTCACAGCGACTGTTCTAGTTCTAGAACTCACCAGCAAGAGTGTTCCGACTGTGATGACATCATTATGACATCAACAGTTCTGATTCTACAATGCCCTTGTAAGATGGCAGCAGCTGTTTTTGTTGTTCTTCGGTTGGCAGTGCATCACAGTGACTGTTTTTAAGCGCTTGTGCAGTTAAAGGCATGCGGTGCACATTCAGCAGCTCGCAGGGTTTTGATTTTCCTCTTTCCTGTTCTCTCATCCTTCCTGATTCTATCTGTTTCCCTCCCTTTTTTCTTGTTGCTTTTATGTGGTCACAAGGGTAGAACAGTGGTTTTGGTAGCACTTTTGAAGCCTGTATATGTAATGTATTATATAAAGTATTCTGAATGCATGCTATATCAGTGGGTATTGCTTAATATTAACATTTCTAAATCATTATTATTGAGCTAAATCAGACAGTATTTTTTAGCAGATAATGTCAAGGATTATTTTTGCACTTAAAAAAAAAAACACTTTTTTTGTGTGAGTAAAAATGTTTGTGAAAACACTCTGAAATTGGGTTATGATTATGAATTTTTAAGGCATTATACTTTTTAAAGGTATAACTGTAATTTATATTGCAACTGTAGTTACAATTTTGTACAAGAACCTACAACTGATGTATTATATAAATGCATTAAGAATTCTTTTATAATATGCTATATATGCATGCTTAATAGATATTACTGTTTTCTTTCACCCATTTTTTTTTTTTTTTTTTTTACAGCTCTTCAGATATTAATGCTGCAGTACAAATTATGGCGGATGCTCTTGTCACCATCTAGTGGTAAATCTAAAGAACCGTACACATTATTTAAAGGGATAGTTCACCCATAAATTAAAATTCTGTCATTTACTCACCCTCAAGTTGTTCCAAACCTGTATGAATTTATTTCATTTGCTGAACACAAAAGAAGATATTTTTTTGGAATTTGTGTAACAAACAGTTGATGGTCCCCATTGAGTTACATAGTACTTTTTTCCATACTATGGAAGTCAATGCAAAAATTCTTATCACAACATTTGTTCTTTTGTCAAATTAGCTTAGATAATTCATGTGGTTCAGATAAATTTCTGTTGATTAAATCAATTGCCTTTATTGTATTAACTCAAATTTTACATGTTCAATGAACTCAAAACTTACTTTTTTAAGTTAAGCCAACAATTCCTTTTTACAGTGTGGGGACCAATTTGAGGGTGAGTAAATGATGAGTTTTGGGTGAACTATCCCTTTAACTCCATTGATGGTGTTATGTATTTGCATTTTGCGTAACTATGAGCTTGTGTTTGTTTATTTCTTAGGAAAAATTGCTTTGTTGATTTTTTTTTTTTTTATAGCATTATAATCATGTTCCCTAAGGTCCTTGTGATCAGTAACCAAAAAAAAAGGACAACAAACGAAGTTTCTCATGACACTACCAGTCAAATGCTTGGACACACTTGAACTTGTCCAAACTTTTGACTGGTAGAGTACACTTTATGGACAGGACATGCTTTCATTTATTGTGTAATAGTAAATTTTATTCAGTGATGTTCTGTCATGTAGATGTTCAGGGTATAATATTAGTGGTTAGCTATATGTCACTGGCAGTTTTGACATCCTGTAGTGCGAAATCAAACGACATGGTTTAAAATGAAATTCACTCAGTGAACAAAGAATTTTGATCTTTATCTGGTGTGATTTTGGGTTTGGAGCCGACAGAGATAAGCCATAGAACATTTTAGAACTAATAATGGAAGTGTAGGTCAGAAGATGATGTATCTATTCCCTCTTTTCCTGTCCTCCACCCCGCTCATCCTCTCTCTTCCTGACTACTGTAGGCCTGCATTATCCTGCTTTGTAACAAAACATTTCATTGCGTTGTCTCACACAGGCTTCATAGGTAATTTAAAGTACAAAATGTTCCAGGGAAAGTCCCTTTTTAAGCTCAGATGTTTTGACTATGAATTTTTATGGACTCTTTTACAGATATTACTATGTAGAGTTTAGAGAGCATATTCAGGTTCATGCCTTAATCTCTGTTATAGACATGCGGTGGGTTAAACCGGCCCTCATTCACTCAGCACTGATGATGAGATTCTACAGCAGATTTAAAATATGACGAGACCATGTGATCCATTGTAATATTAACATGAGGATTATTAGTTGTTCTGGAGGCTGTTGGATAATTTAGTTATTGTTTATTGTTGAATGTTTAGTGATGATGTGCGTAAAGAAACAGTCTGGTTTCAGTACAAGTTTTATCAACAGTATTTGGGGCATAATTTCGATTACAATAGAAAATTATTTTGACTCGTCGCTCTGTATTTATTTTTTATTTTATTTTTTTAAAAAGCAAAGCAAATATCGCATATACAGTAGTGTACTTAAAAGTTACAAAGGGTTTGAAATAGGGATGCACCGATATGAAAATTTTGGCCGATATCCCCGGGCAACAAAATGTAATTTTGTAACAATATAATATATTTTTTAAAACCAATGTAATTTTACTCTGTTTATTAATGTTTTTTCTCAACATTTGTGCAGTTTTTGGAGGATTCGTGATATCTTTTAAATTTATATAAATAAATTTAAAAATATTTTTTGAAATAGGTTTTTATGCATGAACAGCTTTTTATGTAAAATTCACTTTATAAAAGGCCCAGATTTCTAACTTTCATTCATGTGGATAACATGGATAATTTGACATGGTTTAGTGTAAGATTTTTGCCCATCTTTTGAGAAATGCAGTTTTAAAAGTAAAAAAACTATCACTTTTACCGGTAGATGGCTGCAGAGCCCCACTATTTGCTATGTGCTATTTGAATGACTGAAAGATGTCTTTTCACAAGTTTTTTTCAGTTGGATTCATATCTAAATGTTATGAAATCACAGTTATAACAATACAAATTACTTTGTCAAAGTTTAGCATTTTTTGTGCGGGGCAAAATCAGTTTTTCAATAATAATTTTATAATAAAATAATAAAACATTTTTATTTTTGTGTGTGTGCGTGTGTGTGTGAGCATGTCCATTTTGTATTGGGGATGTTTTTTGCATTTTTGGAAGAGTGCCACTTCATTTCTGTCTCTGTGTGTTGTGCGTTGTTTCTGATTTTGAGAATGGATTTTGTCCAGTTTCTAAGTGGGGTCTCTGTGGGTTACATTATTGATGATATTGAAAAACTGATTTTTTTCAGTACAAAAAATACTAAACTTTGACAAAAAGTAATTTTTATTGTTATAATTGTGATTTCATAACATTTAGATATGAATCCAACTGAAAAAAACTTGTGAAAAGATGTCTTTCAATCAGTCAAATAGCACATAGCAAATAGTGGAGCTCTGCAGCCATCTACTGGTAAAAATGTTAGTTTTTTTACTTTTATAACTGCATTTTCCCAAAAAAAATTTACACTAAACCATGTCAAATTATCCATGTTATCCACATGAATGAAAGTTAGAAATCTGGGCCTTTTATAAAGTGAATTTTACATAAAAACCTATTTAAAAAAATATTTTTTAATTTATTTATATAAATTTAAAAGATATCACAAATCCTCCAAAAACTGCAAAAATGTTGAGTAAAAACATTAATAAAAGCAAATAAAAACATTCTATCCAACTTTCAGAGTAACTGGTATCAGTTATAAACAAACACATTACTCAAATTAATATTGACACACATTAACTAAATTCTGAAGATTAAATTAATGTCTTTCTGAATGTTATTAATTCATATAAATACTATTAATATTGAACATCAAACTGGTTTCTTAGCATTTTCTTTTTACAAAGCACAAATTCAGTGCATTTTCCTGTCCTTTTGATTGACAGGATATATCGGCCCTGACTATCGGCTGTTTTTAACCTATTGATATATATCGGCCACTATATTCATTTTTAATTAGAGAGGCGCTGATATATCGGCCTGTAACCGATATTGGTCGATAAAAGCTAATTTTTACACTATCAGCCGTTATCGATTATTATCGGTGCATCTCTAATTAAAAATGAATATAGCTGATACCGATACGGTGGCCGATATATCGTGCACCCCTAGTTTAAAATCAAAAACATACAGCTCATATTTATGATTTATAATATTTATTTTTTAAAATAAATTTATGATGATTTATAATATTATTGTACCTGTAAAAGTAAAACTGTAAGTCATGCTTTTCCAGCTGGAACTACTTTATAGGTGGATGAACATCTATTTGAGTATTACCAATGTCATTTTTATGATTGATTTCTGGTCTCCTTATGCATATTTTAACAATCCTTCCTTTTTTTTAAGAGAGGCATAAGTCACAATTATTTCTGCTTTTAAGTCAATATTAAGACATCAGTGCTGTTGAGAAATTGAGGCAAAATATTTCTATTAGATATTAGATATGGTTAGATATGATTAGATATGGTTGCTGTTGTGTTCATTTCAGCTGCATCTTATTTTTGCATCTTATTTCAGATTTAAATTGAGAATCTCTATGTTAAGTAATAGAAACGCTCAGGCTTTTGGGAAGCGCTCATGCTCCATCCATTATCGCTAGCTACGTTTCCATCCACCTATTTTTACGCACAGAAATATTAAAAATGTATGAGCTCATTTGAGGCGGATACCTTTTTATCGATAAGAAGACAAGGCTTAAACTACGATGGAAACACATTTACCGAATAAATCCCTTGATGCGCAACAACAGACTCACGTGACTTTGCCTCAACAGTGGATGTGATTGGATAACTGGACTAACCAGTGGACCAATCACATCACACAGCATCTCAAATGTTGGTTTGATCATTCTGAAATGCCTAAGCCAACCCAGACAGCAACATAATGTCGGCCCAGATCCGGGCCACAACTGGTGTGGAATCCACGCGTGCCGGATCTGGGCCGACATTATGTTGCTGTCTGGGAAAGTCTGTCAGTAAAATGATTTGGTTTAATTCTCTCCAAGAAGCATCTCACATGATTGTGTTTATAAACACCAGGCATCTGAACGCAAGATCACATGATCGTCTGCTCGTTCCGAGTCAATTTATGATGGCGGAAAAAGGAGCCACAGTGGCTTCCCTGATTGTAGCAACTTCCATTTTAGTTAGATATTTTGCAGCAATTTCCAGTTTTGTTTTCTTGAACACAAGGAAACGGTGCTTTGTTCGCAGATGTTTTATGCAATATTCAAATTTAGTTAAATTCACAACTTTGGATGGAAACATAGCTACTGTCAGTACAGCACCATGTTGTGTTATAAAACAACTTTGCCTAACTACTCAACTAACTTTACCAAACTACCTAAAGTATTAAAAAATGTTGTTAAAATATTTCATGGCGGATCAGTCCATGGTCATATTTGAACGTTGCTGTGAATCTTTTCAAAGTCTCATCCTTCACACTTCACCCTCACGATCAAAGGGCTCTCTTATTGGCACGCCATTATGACCTCACAGTGACATCGTAGCCAGGGGGCGGGTCTTGCTCTGAGAACCGGATGAGACGCAGCCTGGTCGATTAGCAAGCGTGAACTGTATCGATGGGTGCAGATTCTGTGCCAATTACTGTATTTTTGAAGTTCTGGGAATGCACACGAGCATTATCCTTGCGCAAATGTATATGAATTATTTTTTATTGAACAAATACATCACTGAAAGTAAAAGTGGTCACATGCCATTCAACAGGTTTTTGTCGTCAGTTGTATAAAGAAAATAGCATAAAACTTCTGTTTGATTCTGTCTCTACATCTGCTGTCATTTGGAGATGTCACTCCAACTCTGAAACCATTGTGTTTGTAAGACACATATAAAAAAATAAAAATTTGCAATAACATGTTTGTGATCTGAATTTACTTGGACACACCAAGCTTTAAATCAACTGCGCTTTCGTCAAAAAAAGAAGCATACATTCATGAATCACACTGAAAACACTATTTTGCTTTCATTTAAGTTATCTAGATTCGATAACATCAACCAAAAATGAGCAATTGTGCATATTTATTCATTTCAACATTTACTAATACATTAAAATCAAAAGTTGTATGCATCAGTTAATGCACTGTGAACTAACATGAACAACTATTTGTATTAACTAACATTAACAAAGGTTAATACATGCTGTAACAAAAAGATCCTCATTAGTTCTGAATTAACTAACATTAACAAATAAGACTCATCATTGCACTTTTAAAAATTCAGTTTTAAAATGACAAACTCACATCAATCACACAATATATACAAATCAACAGATTTAACAGCCACTCATAAAACCAACAAATTAAAATCACAACATTGTACGCATTTTATCATACTGAAACAATCAAAGCTAAAACACAGATGTGATGCGGCTTTGCAAATGTTTAGTAAGGCAAAGAAAGGTGTTTATATTTAAAACACGACCTGAAGATGATGGGGAAAAGGTTTGCGGCTTAGATCACAGCTCCTGGTTTTCCTCCAGTTTCTGGAAGACGGCGAGACTGCGGAGTTGAGACTGCAGCTCTCCATCCTTCCACACGATGAGCAGGTGATCCGTGGAGCAGGTGACCAGACCCTTCTCCTTAAAACTCAGAAACATCTGGAACACAAGCCACAATGAGTCCTTTATTTATTTACAGAGACCTCCATCATAACGTATCCACATTACTAAAAGCCTTTTGTAACTTGTGAATGTGTCTGGCTTCGATGAATGTGATTTCACCATATACAACATGTTCCTGTATCAACATCTCTGTTGATCCTGGAACAACACTCCAACCAAAAATCAGATTTGAGGGACAAGTTTACAGTTTGCTTCAAGTTTAGGGTTAAAAGCAATATTATGAGCTTCTACATCAGTGTTATTCACACATCATTTCCCTTTGATTTTAGGAATAGCTTATGGGTAGGGTTAGGTTTAGGGGTAGGAATATATTTTTGGACAGAAATGTCGTTCCAGGATCAGAAAAAATATCTTTCCAATGTTTTTAGCGAAATGGTGGCTAATTCATACAATCTTAAGTTATAATAAGATCTTAATATTCCCACTGACAATTAGGTTTAGGGTTGGACCTTCATGCTTACATTTTTTTTAAAAATTGTAAGTTTCATTGTCACTTCGTAAAGTACTTGTTTTTACATAACTTACAGTGAGTATAACCAAAGTCCCTTTAAGACAAGTCATTTCACTCGCCGACCATATTTGAAACGCCTCTCGGGCATTCAAGTGCAGCCCCTATCTCTTTGAATGGGAAAACATCAAATTTTCTCAAGCTGTTTGCCAAGCTTTCGATTAAATTTCATATTTGAAATCACCAATGAAATCTGACAACAACTGTCTCATAAATTTTGTTTCTAAACGCTCAAATCATGACAAAAAAACAATATTTTTCATGCTGGCTCAAGCTAATGCGCATGCACAGTCCTAAATGCGCGACTGTTTCTATAGAAACCAGAGCTTCTAACAACCGCTGCAGTGATGCGATGACTTTACCAGTAGGCGATTGGCTCTTATTCAGGCGGGACTTATTCCGCCATATTGTGCATTGCACTTTCTTCCATTCAAAACAATACGAGTGACGCTTCTTGTGTTATTCTACAGTCTTTGGTATAACTAAAGCAGAAAGAATTGACATGTTTGAATATTTGGTTTGAAATTTCACGACAGCTAAAATTGACTAAAATTAGATTACACTGCAAGTAAAGATTATCTTACTTAGTATTTTTATCTTGTGTTTCAGTACAAATATCTAAAAATTCTTAAATGAAGGCATTTACTTGAGAAGCAAAATTACTTTATATATATTATAGTCTTGTTTTCTGTAAAAGTTGATTAAAATCAAGTGAATTTATACTTAAACCAGAACAAATATCTTTTACTAATAGGGTCAGAAAAATAAACAAAGGGATAGTTCACCCAAAAATGAAAATTATCCCATAATTTACACATCCTAGGTGTATATATCTTTTTTTAGACAGAGATATATTATAAAATATCCTGGCTCTTCCAAGCTTTATAATGGGAGTGAATGGTGCTCAAGATTTTGAAGTCCATAAAAGTGAATCCATCCATCATAAAAGTAATCCATACGGCTCCAGGGGGTTAAAAAAGGCCTTCCAGAGTGAAGTGATGGGTTTTTGTAAGAAAAATATCCATATTTAAATCTTTATAAACTAAAATAACTAAGACTAAAAATAAAGCGGAAGCGATAGAGCAAAACAAAACACCGGTCACAAATTAGAAGTCTAAAACAAGAAAAAGGGTTAAAGGGTTAACCCCAAAGGGTTAAAGGAATAGTTCACCCAAAAATGAAAATTTGATGTTTATCTGCTTACCCCCAGCACATCCAAGATGTAGGTGACTTTGTTTCTTCAGTAGAACACAAATGATGATTTTGCCATCAGATTGCCGTCTGTCAGTCAAATAATGCGAGAGAATGGGAACTCTATCAATAAGTCAAAGAGTCGAAAAAACATGCACAGACAAATCCAAATTAAACCCTGCGGCTCGTGACGACACATTGATGTCCTAAGACATGAAACGGAAGACGCACTCATTGAAGTATAAGCGCGAGAGATCACTTCCGCTGTCAGAGCGCGATCAGACCTCACTAAGCGAATGCTGAACGCAGTTGGACATAGTGGTGTATTAGAGGTAAAAAATGATATAAATACTGTTTGGTTTCTCGCACAAACCAATCGTTTCATGTCTTAGGACATCAATGTGTCGTCACGAGCCACAGGGTTTAATTTGGATTTGTCTGTGCATGTTTTTTCAACTCTTATTGATAGAGTTCCCATTCACTCCCATTATTTGACTGACAGACGGCAACGGTTCGAGTTAAAAATCATCATTTGTGTTCTACTGAAGAAACAAAGTCACCTACATCTTGGATGCCCTGGGGGTGCAGATAAACATCACATTTTCATTTTTGGGTGAACTATCCCTTTAACCATTTGGAGCTGTATGGATTATTTTTATGATGGATGGATGCACTTTTTTAAACTTCAAAATCAGGAGCCCCATTCACTACCATTTTAAGCTTGGAAGAGCCAGGGTATTTTATAATATATCTCCTATTGTGTTCGTCTGAAAGAACATAGTCATATACACCTAGGATGACTTGAGGATGACTAAATCATGGGATAATTTTCATTTTTGGGTGAACTATCCCTTTAATTCAAAGGGAAAACAAGATTATTTTTCTGACACCACTGGCAGATATTTGTTCATGTTTTAAGCATAAACTCACTTATCATTTTGCATCTCAAGTAAAAGTATCTTTATTTAAGAAAGTTTAGAAAAAAGAAAAAAATACTGAGTAAGATTTTTTTTTTTTTTTTTTTGGCAGTGTGGAAAATACATAAAAATAAACTTTATTTTATTCAGTATTATCTTGTCATTCATTTCAGTTAAAGACAAAAACCATGACTAAAACATGACTAAAAAAATACCACTGAGCAAGAAATCCAGCAAACATTTGATCAGTATGTGAGCTCCCTGAGAGTTGAACCCATGACCTTGGCATTGCTGGAGCCGAATCTCTACCAGCTACAGGAACTATAACATTCTTAAACTTTATACACAGAACTAATAATAGAAGTGTAGGTCATTAGCTGAAGTCTCTATTCGCCTCTTTTCCTGTCCTCCACCCCTCTCATCCTCTTTCTTCCGGCGTTTCTGTGTTTCAGGGTTAAAAATGCTACTGTAAGTCAAATCAGGGCTCCTGTTCGCCTACACTGCCTTGGCCAAACAAACCTTTATTGTCAGAGAAGAGGTTTTTAGGTCAAATAAAAAAAATTAAAAGAAAAAGAAAAGTTCTGTCAAACTCAGATGGGAATGTATAAGACATTGCACATGCCTTAAAAGAACAGCCATCAGTTACTCACCGACTTGTTTTTATATGCATGCCTAAATCACATTGAGATAAGCAAATAATAAAACTCGCTGAAGTTGATTGAAACATGCAATATGAATAATAACGTAATGCTAATGTGATGGGTGTGCTGGCGAAACAGACTACATGTCAGATGATCAATGCGAAAGTTGACTTGTATGTAGATCACATCCTTCACTCTGTCAGAAAGTTTAATTAAACTGCAGGTCAGAACGATTCTCTGCTCCATCCAGGATCAATGACTTCTAATAAGACACTATTTTTACTCATATGATCAAAAGCTTTCATCTAAAACTAGTTCATGAAACTAGGTCGAGAAAAACACTCAATACCACTAGTCAAAGAAAAATCATCCATGCCACATTACTGTACCTGCACAGCTCCAGAGTGACCAATCAGATCACCGGTCAGTTCCAGTGAGCGCAGACCAGGGACTTCTGGGATTTTCTTGGCAGGAGGGCATGACTGCTTACTGGACCTGCCAAAAGTGCCAAACATGCCAAAAAACCCTGAAAGAGAAAGCAAACATCTGAATTGCCCAAACCACCCAAAACTGGTGATAATGTAATATCATAATGATGCATTTAACTTTAAAAGAAACCCACAAGCATCTGTTTTCAGTCATAAATCATTGAATTCAATGAGAGACTGTCACACATTAAATATATATGTAGCGGCCGTTCAGTGCTCGAGTACCCACCAAGAACAGCTTCATCTCGCCCAGTGCTACGGGGATTTGCCGCTGGCTCTTATAGTGGTTAAACATGAGATATAATTCATTTTGCATACAAAATAAGGTCGCATTTGTTAACATTCATGTATTAACTATGAGCAATATATCTTTTTACATTTATTAATCTTTGTTTATGTTATTAATAAAAATGTTCATTATCATGTTAGTTCACATTTCATTAACTCATGTTAACAAATACAACTTTTGATTTTAAAAATGTATTAGTAAATTTTGAAATTAACATTAAGATTAATAAACGCTGTAGAAGCATTCTTCATTCTCAGTTCATGTTAACTAATGTAGTTAACTAATGAAACCTTATTGTAAAGTGTAACTATTATAACTAAATAATTATAATATTAAAAGGTATATTTACGTTAAATAAGCAAAGGATACAGTCAGATAGACATTATCCCAAAATTACAATTTCTGCAATAGGCCAATCAGAATCAAGTATCCCAGATTAATAAATATAAATAGTATAATATTTTATACTATCATTTGTTATATTATTATAATAACATTTATTATCATAGTTTATTATTAATAGCATTTGAATTATGTGCAATTTAAGATCATCAGAAAGATATAATGCTGTTTTTCTATTGGCTATTTAAATATTGGTGGTTGTACTCAGGTAATAATTTTACAGCAGCTGGACTGAACCACCCACACAAACACACACATTCTCCGCACAGGATGACGAAACAAATGATGATATGAGAACATCTGGATCAATTTCAGAAAGAGGGAAGGAAGGATGTGGCTTGTGAAGGTACGGGGAAAGGGGCGAGAAGGTATTTAAAGGATTAGTTCACTTCAGAATTCAAATTTCCTGATCATTTACTCACCCCCATGTCATCCAAAATTTTTATGTCTTTTTTTTCTTCAGTTGAAACGAAATTAAGGTTTTTGAGGAAAACATTCCTGGATTTTGTCTCCATATAGTGAACTTCAACGGCTACCAACGAGTTGAAGGTCCGAAGTGCAGCTTCAAAGGACTCCACACGATCCCAAACGAGGAATAAGGGTCTTTTCTAGTGAAACGATCGGTCATTTTGTAAAGAAAATACATTTTTATATACTTTTTAACCACAAATGCTCGTGCATTGCTCTGCCATGCGCCACACATTACGTAATCGTGTTAGAAAGGTCACTTGTGACGTGGACGGAAGTACCGATCCAGTGTTTACAAAGTGAACATGCAAAGACTAAGCCAAACGGCCTTTACAAAAAAGGTAAAACAACGATGTTGGACGATTTTGAAGTTGGAGGAGAAAATGAGATGTTTTTTGCCCTATGTCACACGTGACCTTTCCAACGTGATTACGTAATGCGTGGCGCAGAGCAAGACAAGCATTTTATGGTTAAAAAGTATGTAATTTTTTTTGAAAATGATCGTTTCTCTAGATAAGACCCTTATTCCTCATCTGGGATCGTGTAGAGCTCTTTGAAGCTGCACTGAAACTGACATTTGGACCTTCAATCCCTTGAACCCCAGTGAAGTCCACTATATAGAGAAAAATCCTGGAATATGTTCCTCAAAAACCTTAATTTGTTTTCGACTGAAGAAAGAAAGACATATTGGATGACGTGGGGGTCCTTTAAGAGATAAAACAGAAGCTGAAATGAGATCTGAAGGTGTTTGTGCTGTCAAAAGGAGGCGTGTCCTGCTCACCTGAGGAGGCGGGTTCAGCAGGAAGGGGGAGGTCCTGTAACTCCCACATCCTCACACTACCGTCCTCGGAGCACGACATCAAGTGCCTACAAAACAAATATGAAACACTTTGAAATGCTTCATAAAAGATGTTTTTGAGAAAGTATTTGATGCCTTTCATACCCGTCCTCCTGTAGCATGGTGTGTAAGACATTCGAATCATGGGCCATCTTCCTGTACGCCACCACACTCTTCATCGGCACATTATAAACATACAGACCACTGCCTACAGCTGCCACTATAAACTGAAAGAGATTTAACTATGTAAGGCAAATTATCATACATAAATGCAATGGAAGGTAAACGCTCC
This sequence comes from Ancherythroculter nigrocauda, assembly GCA_036281575.1. Taxonomy (NCBI): domain Eukaryota; kingdom Metazoa; phylum Chordata; class Actinopteri; order Cypriniformes; family Xenocyprididae; genus Ancherythroculter; species Ancherythroculter nigrocauda. Next base: position 30,133,358 of record VTFQ01000017.1, read on the forward strand.
TTTACCTCTCCATCTGAGCTCATGTGTTGAATCGACCTCTCGATCTGTTTCTGGTGAGTCAGTCTGACCTCCGATTGGCTTTCTCCTGCTGGCTCCTCCCACAGAATGAGCTCATAAGCCTGGATCGTCCAATCCACTGAATCCCAGATGATGAGCTCACCGATATGAGAGCCACTCGCAAACAAGCCGTCTGAGATGAACAATAACCAGCACTAAGCACGACAATACTCAACACAAGCTGGTAGTAGATACAAAACGTCTTAATGTGTGTATGAGAAATGAAAATTGGTATTGATTGCTATCAAATGTCTCACCGTTGATGTTGATGAGAGAATGGATGGTGTCGTGATGGTCAGCTAGATGACGCATGGCCATAACCGCAATGTCTGAGCCAGACATGTTCAACTTAAAAATCACTGAAACATCAGAAATCATTCATTTAACTACAAGCAAGCTTATTTTGTTATTACAACAAAAAAGTTTTTACTACTCAGAGGATTTTTAAACTGAGCTATACTTGAGTGTAAATCTTTTGAAACATATTTGTTGAATGTACCATTAATTTATTTTAGGTATAAAATTATTTTTCAGTTACCAATCTCTTTATCCATGGCAGCTGCAATGAAGTTCTTCGGTAACTCCACCATGGCTGAGATTCCTTCAGAATGAAGCAGAAGATGTATTAATTCACTGTACATATACTGTTCAAAACTTTGGGGTCAGTAAGATTTTTTTTTTTTAAGAAATTAATACTTTTATTCAGAAAGAGTGCATTAATTGGTCTAAAGTGACAGTTAAGACATGTATAGCATTACAAAAGATTTCTATTCATCTATTTCTATTGCTATTCAAAAGATCTTTCATTTTATCAAAGAATCCTGAAAATCTGAATGTATCACAGTTTTCACAAAAAAAAAAAAATATTAAACTGTTTTCAACATTGATCATAATAAAAAATGTTTTTTGAGCAGCAAATCAGCATATTAGAATGATTTCAAAGGATCATGTGACACTGAAGACTGGAGGAATGATGCTGAAAATTCAGCTTCACCATCACAGGAATAAACTATATTTGAAAATCTATTCAAATAGAAAACAGTTATTTTAAACAGTAATAATAACAGTATTTTAGATATAAAGAAATGCAGCCTTGGTGAGCAGAATAGACATTTTTAAAGTAGTTTGAAAACAATTATTTTGGCAGTTCAAAACCAGTCATAAGGGTCAATTTTTTGAAATTGAGATTTATACATCATCTGAAAGCTGAATAAAAAAGGTTTCCATTGATGTATGGTTTGTTAGGATAGGACAATGTTTGGCAGAGATTTGAAAATTATTTGAAAATCTGGAATGTGAGGGTGCAAAAAAAAAAAATCAGAATATTAAGAAAATCACCTTTAAAGTTGTACAAACGGAGTCCTTAGCAATGCATATCCACTCACAGAAATACCTTTTTTATATACTTACAGTATGAAATTTACAAAGTATCTTCATGGAACATGATCTTTACTTCAATAATTCATTCATTTAGACCCATACAAATGTATTGATGGCTATTGCTACAAATATACCTATGCGACTTGGAATATGAGTGGCTGTGACTGGTTTTGTGGTCCAGGGTCACAAATGGTGTTGCAGAAATTACATGTTGCCACTTTAAGTTCATAAAAATACTAGTAATATGTGCTGAATTAAGGTTATCTTGCGTTATGTAGACAGTTTCAGGTCTTTGACAGAAGTTCCTGTCTGTGTTGTCTTTGTTTTGCATGAACTTCATTCGTGTGTGTGTTTATGTAGTCCTGGTAAGCTCTACATTATAGAGACAAAATGTCCCCACAAAGATTGCAATATCTGTAATCCTTGTCCTTGTGGGGACATTTATTTAGTCCCCATGAGGAAAACAGCTTGTAAATTATACTGATATTTTTTTGAAAATGCAAAAATGCAGAAAGTTTTCTGTGATGGGGAGGTTTAGGGACTACGGGACAGAATATACAGTATTTACAGAATAAAAATGATTATGTCTATGGAAAATCCCATTAAATCATAAACCGCAACATTTGTGTGTATGTGTGTGTGTGTGTGTGTGTGTGTGTGTGTGTGTGTGTGTACCTGCATCACTGTGATGAACCATTTTACACTGCAGCTCAAAGTCTCTGTTCCAAACACACAGTTCATTTCCACCCGAGAGCCACACGTTCAAACAATCCAACACCAGCAAACACTGAAAAACAGACACATTAATCAGTGTGCAAACACACAGAATCCACCGACACACACTGAAAGAGGAACAGACCTGTTTACACACACAATCCAAACCAGCTGCACACTGAAACAGGAAGGTGGCCACAAACACGCTTCAAATACTGTACCTTCACAGAGGACTGGAGATCAGATATATTCTGCACTCGGTTTCCTGAATCTGGATCCCATAACTGCTGTAGAATTAAGGACAACCGTCAACACAAAGCGCACATACACTTCAGCACATGTGTGTAAAAGGATACACTGAGTGTTCGGTCTGATGAGGCTGTGATGAGCGCTGTGTGAGCGTTTCCGCCTCTGATGAAGGTATATGATGTCATTGCAGTGATCTGCTGCGTATGGCCGCGCAACTCCAACAAACATTCACCAGTCTGAAACACACACAAACAAATGCTTATATTGAGCTTGAGGTCAGAGTAAATACAGTTATATAGTAATATGGCAGCAATCGATTAAAAAGTACATTTTTCTTTATTTTATTAATGTGTGAACAAAGAATAACACCAGCTGCAAAATATGAATACATACAACTCAATATTGTGAATAGAAAAGCTTCAGTATTGATGAATATTTGAATATATACTAATATACTATTTAATTAATAATGTACATTGTTAATTATATTGTTACTAGTTTCAGTATATTATGTATGTGTGTGTGTATATATATATATATATATATATATACTGTCAAATCGATTAATCATGATTAATTGCATCTAAAATAAAAGTTTGTAAATTTGTGTGTGTGTGTGTGTGTGTGTGTGTGTGTGTGTTTAAATTAGTGCTGTTGACTTGATTAATCGTGATTAATCACATCTAACATAAAAGAATGTAAATATATGTCTATATTAGTGCTATCGAATCGATTAATTGTGATTAATTGCATCTAACATAAAAGTTTGTGTGTTTAAATTAGTGCTGTTGAGTCGATTAATTGTGATTAATCGCATCTAACAAAAGTTTGTAAATATATATGTTTGTATATTTGTGCTGTCGACTTGATTAATCGTGATTAACTGCATCAAACAAAAGTCTGTAAATATATAATATGTGTGTGCTTAAAATAGTGCTGTCGACTTGATTAATCGTAATTAATTGCATCTAACATAAGTCTGTAAATATGCATTTAAATTAGTGCTGTCAACTTGATTAATCGTGATTAATAGCATCCAACATAAAAGTTTGTAAATATATAATGTGTGTATATATTAGTGCTGTCAAATCGATTTATCGCGATCAATTGCATCTAACAAAAGTTTGTAAATATATGGGTGTTTAAATTAGTGCTGTTGACTGGATTAATCATGATTAATCACATCTAACATAAAAGTTTGTAAATATATATGTTTGTATATTAGTGCTGTCAAATCGATTAATTGTGACTAATTGCATCTAACATAAAAGTCTGTAAATATATAGTATGTGTGTGTTTAAATTAGTGCTGTCAACTTGATTAATTGTGATTAATTGCATCTAACATAAAAGTCTGTAAATATATAGTATGTGTTTAAATTAGTGCTGTCAACTTGATTAATCACGATTAACTGCATCAAACAAAAGTCTGTAAATATATAATATGTGTGTGCTTAAAATAGTGCTGTCGACTTGATTAATCGCAATTAATTGCATCTAACATAAGTCTGTAAATATGCGTTTAAATTAGTGCTGTCAACTTGATTAATCGTGATTAATAGCATCTAACATAAAAGTTTGTAAATATATGTGTTTAAATTAGTGCTGTCAACTTGATTAATCGTGATTAATCGCATCTAACATAAAAGTTTGTAAATATCTAGTGTGTGTGTGTGTGTATTAATGCTGTCAAATCAATTAATCATGATTACTTGCATCTAAACATAAAAGTTTATAAAGATGTGTGTATATATTAGTGCTGTCAAATCGATTAATTGCGATTAACTGCATCTACTAAAAGTCTGTAAATATATTATGTGTGTTAGTACTGTCAAATCAATTAATCGCAATTAATTGCATCTAACAAAAATGTAAATATATAGTGTGTGTCATCTCGATTAATCGTGATTAATCACATCTAACATAAAAGTTTGTAAATATATAATATATGTGTATGTGTGTACACACATATTAGTGCTGATTTGATTATTCGCGATTAATTGCATCTAATGTAAAAGTTTGTGTATGTGTATACAGAACTGTGGTGTCACAATGCAAAGGTCTTAAAATTAGGCATTATTAATAACAATCAATTATTATTAATACTAATATTAAATAGTATTATTATTAATATTATTTATTACACTATTTATGCCAAAAGACTATCAACCTGCACCAGGCTGACCTATTTCATGTATTTACCATATCATTAACAAACGATTAGCATATTCATAAAGTTCCGTTCTGCTCACCTCAACATTCCAAATCAGCACCAGACCGTCGTCTCCTGCAGATGCAAACCTGCCAATCACAAAAACACACAGATGGCATGTTACTTTTTTTGCATTAACTATTTGAATGGTTAAATCAAACAATAAAGCACAAAATGTATCAAACATCGCAGTTGCAATTTATTTTACAGTACATGCACTTTCAATGTACTTACAGTGTACTTACCCACAAAACTATTGAGTAATGTAAGGTAACGACATAGATTAAGGTTAGCTTTAAGAGATAGTACCTATTTATTACTCAGTGTCATTACTACAATAAGTACATGTACATGTGAAACAGGACTGTAAAATAAAGTGCTACCACCAACATTGCCTGGGTGAAATAAAAAGCATGCACTATGACAGTTTTTCTCTTCTGATTGGATTTTAACAATTGCAGAGGTCACCTTTGACCTCTTGAGCTCAGAAATGAATTGTCTGCAGGAAGAACAGGAGAATGAAACTATGATAAAGGGATGAGACCAGGAAGTATAGAAGGGCTCACAGAAGAGAAACAGGACTCAGGACTCTAAAAGCAATCAGCGACGTTCTGCACACTGCCCTCACCTGAAACTCTCCTACTGCACCGAGATCACCGGGAGCAGCCAGCCGTAACACACACACACACACACACACATACACACTTCAAGAGAAATAAACCTTGCATTACACCGCCCTGTGCTGCGTGTTTGTATATACATGAGCTTTTTTAAAGCGGCGGTTAATGCGGACAGGCCCAGAGCTGATGGACACTATCAAGTGGATGTTGAAGTGCACACACACCAAACTCCCTCAAGCTGTGATGATTAAGCTCTTGTCACGCTCTGTAAGTTTGCTTTTGGAGAGGATCTGGCTCAGTCTTAGCTGTCAATCACTGGTCAGAGGCAGAAGAAGAGGAGAAGAGGATTGCTTACCTTAAGTCATCAATCTGCACCAGAAATCGAACAATGTCAAAGTGTCCTTTCAGCACCTGCATCTCCGTGAAACAGTTTTTGGGCTGTTCCTCGCCAATGAACAGCGCCGCGCTCTTCTGCCCACGGAGCGAATATAATAGACAAACGAATCATTGCTTCAATCTAGCACAGAATGTGCTGAAATGACTGCTGTTTGCTCGACTGCGTCGGCTTGTCTCTCTGATGCATGCTCTGCACTCGTGCAACTATAAGACCAGTCTTTAGGAGAACTGGACACTGAAACTTGCTTCTTATCTTCTGCTTACTGGTAAATAATGGAAACAAAATGGACATGGCTTATGCTGCAAAACTGGACTTTTTGTGACTTTTGTCATGAATGGCTGATACCAGCTTTTTTTTTTTTTTTTTCAGTCTTTTTTGTCCAGCCTAACTTTTCCTTACTGTATTAAATAAAATACATTTTAACTATATATACATTAGTGCTGTCAAATCGATTAATGACAATTAATTGCATCTAACATAAAAGCACTAGTGTGTGTGTGTGTGTGTGTGTGTGTGTGTGTGCTTTTGTTTATATTACATTGTGGGGACCAAATGTCCCCATGATGTAATATAAACCTGAGTTCACCTACATCGTGGGGACCAGCCAGCGGTCCCCACAATGTAAATGGGTTTATAAATCATATAGAATGAGTTTTTGTGAAAAAGTAAAAGTTTGCACAGTTTCCTGTGAGGGTTAGGTTTAGGGGTAGGGGCAGGGTAGGGGGATAGAATGTACAGTTTGTTCAGTGTAAAATGCATTGAAGTCTATGGAAAGTCCCCACAATTCACAAAAACAAACATGTGTGTGTGTGTGTGTGTGTGTGTGTGTGTGTGTGTGTGTGTGTGTGTGTGTGTGTGTGTGTGTGTGTGTGTGTGTGTGTGTGTATATATATATATATATATATATATATATATATATATATATATATATATATATATATATATATATGTACAGTCAAACCAAAAATTATTCAGACATTTTTAATATTTTTTTTACTAGTGGGTGCAGGACACTATAGTTCATTTATGTAAGTGAGGATAGCAAAATAAGTAAACTGTGACATATTATACCCAAAAATTATTCATACAGTGGACTACCAGTAAAACTGATAAAAATTTGGAACCAAAAATTTGACCTGACCATGTTTTGCTGAAGTGTCATATTTTACTACCATTTTTTAAACTAGAGTGAATAAATTGTATTAATGAATGAAATGTTCAATTTTCTGAATAAAGTTTTGTTTGACTAATATACATATATAATAATATAATATACATATACATATATATATATATATACATATATATATATGTATATTATATGTATATATGTATATCTATGTATATATATTTACACACAAATGTTTTTGAAAGAAGTCTCAAGGCTGCATTTGTTTGATAAAAAATACAGAATAAACAGAAATATTGTGAATTATTATAATTTAAATTAACGATTTTCTAATTTTATATAATTTAAAATATAATTTATTTCTGTGATGCAAAGATGAATTTTCATCAGCCATTATTTATTCAAAATAATCTTTTATAACAATATAAGTGTTTACTATCATTTTTATCAATTTAAAATGTCTTTGCTGTATAAAAGTATTAATTTCTTTCAAAAAAAAAAAAAAATAGAAAGGGAAAAAACTACTGAACCCAAACATTTGAACGGTAGTGTGTATTGTTACAAAAGATTTCTATTTTAAATAAATGTTGTTCTTTTTTTTTTTTTACTTTTTATTCATCAGAGAATCCTGAAAATAGTATCACAGGTTATAAAAAATATTAAGCAGCACAACTATTTTTAACATTGATAATAAATCAGCATATTATGATTTCTGAAAGATCATGTGACACTGAAGGCTGGAGTAATGATGCTGAAAATTCAGCTTTGATCACAGGAATAAATTACATTTTAAAGTATATTAAAATAGAAAACCATTATTTTAAATTGTAATAATATTTCACAATATTACAGTTTTTTTCTGTTTTTGATCAAATGCATCCTTCTTTCAAAAACATTAAAAATAGTAATGTTTCCAAACTTTTAATCAGTACTGTATATTTACAAACTTTTATGTTAGTTGCCATTAATCATGATTAATTGATTTGACAGCACTAATATATATATATATATATATATATATATATATATATAGTGTTTTTATGTTAGATGATTAATCGTGATTAATCGATCTGACAGCACTATATATAGGCTATTGTAATAAGCCTACTTGCAATTATGTTTTAATAAACCACTTTCTAAGACTTTATGGACAACTAGCATGTCTGAACTGTCAATGCAGGTACAGCTGTATCTTTACATATATTAATAGATGTTACAATGCAATTTATGAACACTTAACGACATTCTCTATATGTGAGATAGTCTTAAAGAAATCTGTTTTGGAAATGAATAAGACAGCACTTTCATAGAGACACCCACACACTCTAGCTGTGGTTTATTGTGGCTTGTACTCACCTCCACTGTCCCCTGAGCCTCTCGACCCCCCAGAATCCATCGCAGCATGTTGGTCCTTTAAAAAGAGCCACTGATTTTACATGCAAACAAACGGATTTTGAATGCAAATAAATAATAAGAAAAATCAGTGTAGCTGCATGTTGCGAAACCGCCTGACAGAGACGCGCGCTGCGTTCTGTTGATACTCTTTATTAATTAAAACACAAAATCAGTCTCCTCAACTGAATCTCTACTGCGATATATTCACAACTGTGACACATCGAAACATTGTAGCGAGATTTGATTGACAGGACGCGTCACGCGTCGCGTCTGATACAATGTTTTGCTCCGGTTCTGCTTTTGATCTAAAAACTCTACAGTTAGAGCGGATAGAGGAGTCAAATCACTGTCGATGTTCGGAAACGTTCACATAAAATCATCTTTTATCACTCTGAGAGATTTGTCTCTGATCTATGACAGCTTCGAATCAGCTGCTGCTACAAACAATCTGCGAACTCATGTGACTAACTACGGAAGCTTCGAAGGGACACACGTGACCCGCAGTGTTTTCGAAGTGAAAAACTTGTGGTTCATCACGAAACCGCTAGATGGCAGTATGAACCAACTCGAAAACCCTAAGGCCGTACATGCCTGTATACTGAGAGTCTAACGAGGTTATCCACAGCTTCAGGGATTAAATTCAGTATATTCGATCATAAATGTCTATGATATCTTCCCAAATGTATTATTCACACGCATAAAGGCAATGGTATGGCATTTGGCTACAGTATGCCATCTACTGAATAATCAAGTAAACGGATTAAAGTTCTCTCTGCCTCAGGTCTTCAAAAGAGTGAGAGTGATGGACTCTGTGTGTATATGCTGAGTAATTATTTGAGGATTACCATCACCTCTTCACCTTACAGAGATGTGGCCCCTCTCAAAATCCCACAGGGCACGCGCACACACACACACACAGAGAGAGAGAGAGAGATACAGGCCCACACTCATAGATGAGCGAATCGCGTGTGTTCTCAGATAGAGACGAGTGTGTGAGCGAGTGTGACCTTCATGCTGAGCTCTAGCGTTGATTTCTGATTTAGTGTCAATCCGCTGCGCTTGTCATGCCAGGCGAGGTGCTTTCCACAAGGTAATAGAAAAACTCAAGGGCAGAGAGAGAGGGGAGGGGAGGAGATGGAGGGAGATGTAACTATGGTTATCTGAACAAGGGCCACAAAACAACAGAAATGTCAGAATGCACAAAAAAATTAAAGTAGGGATGGAGAGATGTTGACAATTAAAAGTTATTATACATTACCTGAAGAACATTCACACCAAGAACGATAACTATAAAGATATACTTAGAACGATTTTTACTACTATATCTTAATCGTTATCGTTGTAGTTATCATCCTTGGTGTGAACGGGCCTTTAAAGGAACACTCTACTTTTTTTGAAAATAGGCTCATTTTCCAACTCCCCTCGAGTTAAACAGTTGAGTTTTACCGTTTTCGAATCCATTCAGCCGATCTCCGGTTCTGACGGTACCACTTTTAGCATAGCTTAGCATAGTTCATTGAATCTGATTAGACCGTTAGCATCTCGCTCAAAAAAATGACCAAAGAGTTTCGATATTTTTCCTATTTAAAACTTACTCTTCTGTAGTTACATCATGTACTAAGACCGACGGAAAATGAAAAGTTGCGATTTTCCAGGCCGATATGGCTAGGAACTATACTCTCATTCTGGCGTAATAATCAAAGAACTTTGTTGCCGAACCATGAGTGCAGCAGTGCAATGATATTACGCAGCGCCTGTGACCCCCTGCTTGCACAAGGAGTGTGCCTTGCAACCATGGAGACATTTGTGAGAGACACTGCGTAATATCATTGCACCTGCTGTACTCATGGTATGGCAGCAAAGTTCTTTGATTATTACGCCGGAATGTAAGTATAGCAACTTTTCATTTTCCGTCGGTCTTAGTACACGATGTAACTACAGAAGAGTAAGTTTTAAATAGGAAAAATATCGAAACTCTTTGGTCATTTTTTTGAGCGAGATGCTAACGGTCTAATCAGATTCAATGAACTATGCTAAGCTATGCTAAAAGTGCTACTGTCAGACCCGGAGATCAGCTGAATGGATTTGGTTTAACTCGAGGGGAGTTGGAAAATGAGCCTATTTTCAAAAAAAGTGGAGTGTACCTTTAAGGCCTACACTACAGTTAAAACAATAATAGAGGAACAATATTATTGGAATCACTTTCAGAACAATTTGTTACAGCTGATGATCATAAAAACACTGACAGCCAATCAGAATCCACCATACCTTAAGAGCTGGAGCATTTAAAGAGACAGACAACAAAACTGCAGTGCGCTTAGAATAAAGTGAACTATAAAGTATAGTTCACTTTTTGCATACGCGAGGATCAGTGTACAGTGTGCGTGACGCGAATTTCGTCATCAGAAGAGTATACGCACTGTCGGATTTTTGTAACCACGTGCAGGTAACACATGCGCATTTATTAGTAATTAGTTTATCCACTAGGTGGCAACTGTGCCCTGAGGGCGTCGATTCACAAGGTAGTCAAAGAAAAACTGCATAAACAGAACAGACCGGAACGCACGCAAGCTACAGTGACAATGGAGGCCTACATAGATGAGAGATTGTGCGAAGAGGTTGTGCAAAGTATCCGCATTTGTACAACTCTAGCATGAAAGAATTCACAGATGTTGACAATTCAAAATGACAATTGTCAGTAACGGTGTTCAGTCATACATTGTTCAAACCGGAGTCGGACACTGATGGAGAGACTCAGGAAGAAGTTACAACTTTAGAATGCATCTGGACATTTCTGAATGGTTAGTGGATAAATGTATGCAGTTGCTGTGGAGTTCATTCAAGTCATCGACTAGCATGTGCCGTCATGTTAATCTTTTTCTGCCAATCCAGCATTGAATTGACCCTCGTTTGTGAAGCAGTCTGGCGTAAAATGACGACATGGTAACAACTCTCTACTACAACAACTCTTCCTCTTCTCTAAAGCAGCCCAACCCAAACCCCCTTTGTTGCGTGTTCTCGGGGGCAGGTTTTATGTAAATTTTGGGGTTAGTGATGTCACTAAACCGGGAAGAAGCTCATTGTAGTCCCTACCAACCGTTTCTTGTGGCCCTTAAAAAGCGATTTCTGTAAAAGAAAATATCTCCCTTTGAATTGAACTTTGAGCATCGTAACTTTGTGGATGTTGTTTATGCTCAAACAGCAACATTACACACTAACTAAAGTTAATTGGGGGGTAAGGGTATTAAAAAATAGGTGGAATTTCAATACAGTACTTTGAAAATTAAATTTTGTGCTCACAAATATAAAAACACCTGGTCACTATAGTGGCATCATGTCAGACTCGATCAATTCACTGCTCAGAGAGATAAGAGAACATAAGATGCTCTCTCTCTCTCATTTCTTCTCCTCTCCTCTCCTCTCTCTGGGTCTGTCCATCCGGCGAGAGCAGAATAGATGGTTATTCTAAAAGGTGCTGATTTCAGCTATAAACTGTAGGGGGAATGCGTGTGATGTTCAATAAGGCTTTCCCATACAGAGACGGAGTAGAGAAGACGAACTCGTTTATGAGCAACACACAACCCTGTCCACCTGTATTACCCACACACTAAATTCTGCTTTACACACACACACAAACAACAGCAACACTTTGGGGGATTTGTGTGCAGTGTGTATGTTTTTCGCCTACCAAGCAAATATAGGTGCAAAATATAGCCATTTATTCACTATTGCACATGCATTTTGGAAAAAAAGCATCATCTTAACTTTCTGGAAAGAGCCAAGCAATGCCCTAGCAACCATGAACAAAATAACTACCACATAGCAACACCCTGGCAACCACCCACAACACTCTAGCATCATGGCAATGACAAATCTTCAGAAAATGTGAAAATCTATAGTTTTGTTTTTGTTTTTATCCCCTCTGATACATCAAAGTGATAATTTTTAGTGCTCAATTAATTTAGTCAAATCAATTAATCACAATTAATTGCATCTAACATAGGAATGTGATCCTTTCATGACTGTTGTTGTGTGATAAAACAACTGTATTTTGTTGCTTCTCATTCCTATGGCATGCAGCAACAAAAATGCACATGTAAAAATGTAAATATTTTGTCGGTTTGTACAGTTTGTTTGCTACATTGCGTCTCCCATGACCTCAATATGTTAAATTAATTCAGCAAATGGTACCAAGGTATCATCTTATCATCTTGTTTTGGTATGTGACTGAACTTAGCATAATATTGTATTTAAAGCTGCATTCCGTGACTTTTTTTTTTTTTTTAAATTATCCAAAATCAATTTTTGAGCAAGTACATAACCAGCCAGTGTTCAAAACTATCTCCTTACCTTAGCCCGATTCACAACGGTAAGCTTGTAATAATGTTTTATCATTCGAATGGTACTGGTAGGTTTCCGCGGGAAATTCGAGCGTGCCGCTATTGGTCTTTGCCTCATTATGTCAAGTCTGTTTAAATAAAGGATGAGTCCCAGCTAGTAGGCTATATCGCATGTGAAGCGGATCATTTATAGCCTTTTCTTACAGCATCTAGAATAATTAAACATCATTTTGATGTCCTTGCGGATTGTATGGTATGACAAATTGACGTTATAGATTAGACTACAGAAATTGAAACCTACAGTTAACGCTACTAAATACATAGTCAGGCAATGCCGATGTTGTTAACATTAACAATTTGAGGACAAAGTATAACAATAATAATACTTTGCATGGTTTGATGTGATTTGAGCTAAGCGAACTTTAGATTGGTATCGCGATTTATTGTAATGCTTTTTTTTCTCAGGTGGTCAGAACAAAATGGCATAAATGTTTTTTTTACTTGTTCCGGTGAAAATTCTTATTTTGGTCATACTTCCAAGACTACAATCTGTGATTACGAAGTACAGTATCCACCGGTGAGGTGACTGACAGCCACACATTCTCCCCAAAACATTAGATTCATCCGTGCTGAGAACACTGAGAACATAATAATTACGCAAATAACTGCAATTGCAGGTTTAGAACAGAGATGGCGACAAATAGGCAAAACTTACGGACTGCAGAACGCTGCGGATTTTTGACGCTTTCATATAAAGAAGACTTATGTATTTCATAGCTATGCAAGCATATTTGTAGACCTTGTTTTGCATAATGTTGTGTATATATTGTCTATAAGTTATGCTTCATGTTTTCTAATTATGCATTAAAGGGATAGTTCACCCAAAAATGAAAATTCTGTTATCATTTACTCACCGTCAAGTAGTTCCAAACCTGTATGAGTTTCTTTATTCTGCTGAACACAAAAGAAGATATTTGGAAGAATGCGGGTAACCAAACAGCTGGTTTGATTTTTTCTCTCTCTCTCCATATATGGAAGTCAATGTGACCCATCAACTGTTTGGTTAATACGGATTTGAGAGTGAGTAGGCTAAATGATGACAGAATTTTCATATTTGGGAGACCTATCCATTTAGTGTTGTATTTCTAGCATGTAATCCTGTAATCTGATCTTTATATTCTTTATCTCTCTCTCTCTCTCTTAACTGCATGCCTGTGGTCTCCCTTTCAGACAGCCTACATACGTTCACATGCGCGCGCAAACACGCACGCACACTTTTTAGGCCTGGAAAATTAATGAGTTCTCATTCATAATCCAGGCAAAGAGAGCTATATTCACCCTCCGATGCTTTATTGACTGATTTCATTTATTTGCAAGAGATGGATTGGAGATAAGCAGGCGGCCTCCGCGCCACATTCTCCGCTCGGCTCTCTCCCGCAATGCATTGTGGCGGGTCAGTGTTCCCCTCTCTAGTCAGCGTGTGACAAATTAGCTAACGAGGAACGGCCTTCGCATTTCCACAAACTAATTAACCCGGCAGGTACTGAGACAAATTATAATATTTATGTAATATCATTTCGCATCTGTTTGCAAGGAGCACATCCGTATCACCTGATCTCTCTTTTAGACACATGCACGCGATCACAAATACAACCTGCCTCCTCACTATTACGCGTTCAAACATGCAGTAAACCACTTGTATTTTATACGATTCCTGATTTTCAAACACTGTTTCCACTGCGGGTTGGTTATTGCGGAGCTCAGGGAGTGTTGATTATATTCTATAATTTGCAATGCCTCATCACAGTTATATGTCGTTGCTTTTAACCTCATATAATTTGACCCACAAGGTATAACTGAAGATTTGACATTTTTGTAATAGCTATAAATGTAGGCAACAACGTTCTAACATTATGATTTAATGACCAAATTTAATTAATTTCATGCTGATAATTTTAGCATCAGCCTAAATATGTCTCTTTAGGAATACACTTCTTTTACCTAGCCTAATAATTAATAATAATAAATAGCCTAAATAACAGTTCACCATAACTGTCCATTTGTGTATATAAGATAAAATATATTCATGTGGGAATATTGGCCTACATTGTAAAAAAGAATTGTTGGTTTAACTTAAAAAAATAAGTCACCTGGTTGCCTTAAAATTTTGAGTTCATTGAAATTAAAACCTTTAGTTAATACAATGAAGGCGATTTGTTTAATCAACAGAAACGCAAAATATTATGCTATCTGAACCACATATTCTAAGTTAATTTGACAAAAGAACAAATGTTGATAACAAAATGATTATTATTTTTTTTTACAGTGTAGCTATGTAAAATGCCTCAATAATAAATCCCTTTTTTGGCGTTCTGGATGCATGAATTATGAATTATTTCAGGAGTTCTCGTACAGCAGTCATTGCGCCATATACATGATTGTATTATTATCGCGTTGGTCTGTTCGACAGACAGTGATGGCGCGCTCTTGATATTGTATTTGGCTGAGTCCTGATTTCTCATCTATGAGGTCATAATGCCAAGAGCCCAAGAGCCAATCAGAGAGCGAGTTAATGTCAACACCTACAACAACGGAAAATAGTGCTGGGAGAGATAATGAGTCGATTTGAAAACACTTAATAACTTTCAATAATAAACCATTAGCAGACATTATATAATAAAGATCATGAACGAATGAAAATATTAAAATAAAGGTTTTGCGACATTTCTAACTAATTTGAATATGCATTAGGCATACGTCAGTTAAGCAGCTAACACAATAATATGGATTTTTACTAGTTACATTAAAATTGTATGACGTTTTACACAATAGTAAACAAAAACAAATAAACGTTTCACAAACAAGATCTGTCCCCCACCCCCCACAAGAACAACAGAAGATGCGCGTTGTCAATAATGACATATTGAAAATGATTTTATTCGTTAATTTACATTCAATCGTTATAAACATGTTCAGGAAACAAAACAGCCGTTAAGAAGAAGATCAAACATTTAAGAAATTTATATTGGTATAAGCACATACATTAACTTAGAACATATCACAAACTGACCGAATGGGAACAGGTTAAGAATGCTTTATCTACACAAAACATCCTATATAACAGCATATAACAAAGTCATACTTTTCTTTTAAATGACATTTCCCCGTTGTTGTTGTTGTTGTTGTTGTTGTTGTTGTTGTTTATGTTGATGATGTTGTTTACCTTGGTGGTCGACACATGCAGTCAAGTTTCTTAATTCTTTTTGAGATATTTTCCTTCCTTTCTTCCACCGTTTCATAAAACAGTCTTAAAATGTGAACGATTTCTTCCATAATAATAATAATAATAATAATAATAATAATAATAATAATAATGACGATGATAATAATAAGAAGAAGAAGAATACTAAAAACGAGTGCACCGTCGCTCGGCTTGTTTCTCTGAGATCAAATGCAAACAAATACATTGCGAAAGTGCAGATTATTTTCTGTCCAGGGCGTTGACATATTAAATTTGCAAAAAAGAAAGTGCTAATGAAATAAATAAATAAATAAATAAGTAAATAAATAAATACTGCTTTAGGTTTTATTTCCATCAGGCGCGCACAGTTCGTTTACTAGAGGACAGTCGTATCCTTACACTTCCGTGTGCGTCACTGAGCCAGAAATGATGGGTGGACGAGAAACAGGAGGTGATCAGCACGTCAAAGTATTAGGTGAAACTCATGGACACTGTGTGCTCGAGCGCTTTGCGGCGCAGGGACGCGATGCTCGTCCCTCTCCAGACGTCAGTGTCCGGGGAGCTACACAGCTGAGGCGAGCCGGTCACATTGGTGGGGCCAGAGAGCGACGCTGGCACCATACCGGGGAAGGTGGGTTGGTAGAGGTGGGACTGGAGCCCGGAACCATTGGAGGACATGTTGGACAGGCTCATGGAGTTGGGCGGCGGTCCGGCGCCCAGGCTGCACTGGGATAGTGACTGTGCCATGGCTTGTTGTCGGCCTAGGGCGGGCGGTAACTGCAGCTGCGAGACTCCCGGCATCCCAGCAGCCGCCCAGCGGGTGTCATTAGCGTGAAAAGAGCACAAGCTGTCGCCCATGGCTGCCGCGGCCGCCGCGGCGGAGGGGAACTGCGGTAGGCCGTGGTGAGTGGGCAGCAAAGTGCCCGGAGCGCGAAACACGTTGGTGGTCTTCTTGCGCTTCTTCCATTTGGCACGACGGTTCTGAAACCAAACCTGCAAGTAGAGGGAACAACAAAAAGTGCTTTCAAAATTATGCTTACATTCCAAAAGAAAGAATGTGTGCATTTAATAAGAAAGCTTAATAAATAGAAATTTAACATGGCCTCCAAGATTTCCCAATGAGAAATCGTGTGTGACTGCATGTGATCATCTTATGTTCACTATAAAATAAGCAGACAATAAAGAAATCTCAAAACACTACATAGTGTGTGTGTGTGTGTGTGTGTGTGTGTGTGTGTGTGTGTGTGTGTGTGTGTGTGTGTGTGTTTAAAACAAGAACCAAAAGTTCTTATATGTCGCATTATTGATGATTTAATATCAATGTTTGGCTTTTGGGCATTTTAAAATATAGAGAATAAAACGCATAAAATAAAACGAATTGTTTTAAAGATGCTACTAATATATAAATACGCAAAACAATTACCTACACTTTACATATCCGATTTTTTTTTTTGCATTATTTTGTCACTTATGTAATAGATTGTTTGTTTGCATGTTATGAGTAATATATATATATATATATATATATATATATATATATATATATATATATATATATATATATATATATACAAAAAATGTATTTTTATTAAGATTTTTTGTTATTTGTCTTCTTCTTGTCTCGACATCACAAAATTAGTACTATAAATGCTGACTGAAATGATAAGGAAACATAATATTTAGACTCCATTATTATGTGCTCGATTTTAAAACACCAGAGCTTAAAAAAGGCCCACCCTGGACCGTAAATGGCTTACGCGGTGTTTATTTCCCGAGGTCCTTCAGGTTTATAGAGATCTCATGCGCGCTCACAATGATTAACGAGCAGATTCTGACCCAACGAAAAGGGGAGAAAATATGCGAAGGGGTTCATATTAGATCCCCGAATCCCACTCCACGCAGCCAGCCGTGAAATCCGGCCTCAAATGCATTACACTTCAGAGGATAAAAGAAAATGCAATTTCTCATACCATTAAAAAAGACAGAGCACCATCCGCGCGCAGGCCATTAAGACGTGCACGCTGACAGACCTATTTCACGAGACCGCAAAACAAACCTAGTGTGCTGTTTCAGATGTGCTTATACAAGATCACCGCGCGGTCATCGTGTCACTAATTCATTTTTTATGCAAGTAAAATAGTTGCATCCGAGCTCGGGCCTGCTAATTATGATGATTATTATTTTACGCAGAACAGTCTTACGCATTGAGCTTAATAAGCCTGTTAAGTTATAAATAATTTTGAAATTGGTTGATAATAATGGTCTTGATTTTATTGCACTATCAACTTGAAAAGCTATACATATATAATGAGCCTCTATACATCAAAGAGGGAGAGAGAGAGCGCTGGAATGCCGCGCGCGCTCGTTGCATTCTACATTTATCTCTCGGGTTCATTTACCGCTGCAATTGCGACTGACCAATCACGGCAGCAGCACGAGTCGTAATCTTATAAAAGTGATTAAGATATCGGTTTGCTCCGATGGCTGAGATAACAATAATGCTATTGTAAAAGGAAGATGACCTGAACATTAAATAATCATGAGAATCGCTCCATGTTTTAAATGGATGCACATTCAAAAATCAAGAAAATGTTGATGAACGTAACTGAATCAAATATGCTAGCTATGTAGCAGCAATAACAATACAAAAATACAATAATAATAATAATAATAATAATAATAATACAATAAAACCTATATGATGGTAGTATTTTGGACTGCAGATGTGATAAATACTATTTTATAATCATAAAGCAAATTCGTGTGATTGGGATTAAAATATCTAATGTTTATGTTATTTTAAAATATAAAATAAAATGAGAAAATGCGATGCTATTGATAAGAAAAAATAAATAAATAGGACATGCTGTCTCATTTAAAACACCCGAGCATCGTGATTGTTTACGCTGAATATATATGAATTAACAGTTATGACAGTTCCTTTTCATTTTTAGAATTCTGATTTTTTTTTTCATGCATGTGATGATAGAGCTCATGTTTTCACGACCTTGAAGAGCGTTTTCATAAACAACACATTTTAAACGATTATTTTCATGCATTTATTTTTTGCTCATGTTCTGTTGACAAACTTTAAATCTCGACTCATCGTGTAAACAAACAGAAATGCAAATTCTCGTTACTCTATAATTTAAAAATAGGCTGAATTGGGAATTTTTAAAAAAATAAGTTGAGTACTTTTTAAAAAAAAATTAAGTTATAACGCGTTATCATTTCCTGCTGTTTGTAGGACTCTTAACCTTTGTATTTCCAAAAATAGAAAATTAGTAGGCTATTTGAATAACCTTTATGATCAATATTTAGCATAAATTATAGTGTTCACAACAGACAATATTTGATATGTCATTTTAGTAAGCATATCCGAATAATAATAATAATATCTTGCTTTATATGTACCTTTTTCATTTCAAACTTAACTGCAGCCTGCAATAACTCCTCTTTTGTATTGATATATATAGGCCTATATATATATTTTTTTTTTAAAGAGTTAATACAATGTTACTGTCCATTCAATAATGTTAATAAACCAATCCGAAACCTGTGATGATCATTCTCCACTCACCTGCACGCGTGATTCCGTCAAGCCGATCCGGAGCGCGAGCTCCTCCCGCATGAAGATGTCCGGATAGTGGGTTTTGGCGAAGCTGCGTTCCAGCTCGTTAAGCTGAGCCGGAGTAAAGCGAGTCCGGTGCCGTTTCTGTTTCTGACTCTGCTGCCCGCCGGACTGGGTGGGGTTCTGTTGCTGCTGCTGTTGCTTCTCCTGTTCCTTACTGTTCACCGTTACACCCGGCGGATTGGATCCAGCACTGTTGATATCGTCTCCGGGAAGAAGGGTGGCCCCTTCCACCGCATCGGAGACCGGGGCGAGTTCTCCGGGGTGGCCTGGGTCAGTTCCGCCGCCGCCCAGCCTGCATTTCAATGCCTCCCTGTGACCCAGAAGCTCGGCCGCGGCATCCTTCATCCCTGAAACAAAGAATTGGCCAAACTGAGTGAGCTCAAAAGTAACACCAAGCACTACTGAAAAAGAGAGAAATGTTAGTGCAGAATATCATTTTCCTAGACAGTCACAGGCAAGCACTATTCTAAAGCAGAAAGACTACCATCATTACATCCATAACGTGCAAATAATGTTAAATAATGTTATTTTTCAAGACTAGCTCAGAACAATAACACAACAGAATGACATCTTTAAAAAAAACTAATTCCATTTGATTCCCCCCAATATCTTGGAAAACGACTAAATCAAATTACTGCGTAATATAATAATAATGATTACTTTTCCAATGAATTAGTTCGCTTAAATCGAATTAAGATAAAATAAGAGACAAATTGTCAATTTTCTCTGCTTGATTTAGATGAAAAAGAGTCCTCCAGCTTACAGTAGAGTTGCAGACCGGAGTTTGGCGTTGATAACTCACCGAGGCGAGCATCCAGCAGGTCGGCGTGCGAAAGCATCGCGCACCGCTCCAGGGCGAAATGCTTTTCCAAAAAAATCTCTATGACTTTAAACTATTTAAAAAATATATATGGCCTAAATGAAAGCAAATTCGGTTTGTGGTTAAAAAGGAGGTTCCTTGCATTATAATGTCCTTTAGAGGAACTGGGAGGCGCTTAATAGTTGAATGAACCCATGAGCTCCTTCAAATAAGAGCCAATCAGCGTTGAAGCCTGGAGGTGTCAGACGCGCGAAGCCTCTCTTGCCGCCCTCCCAAGTTCATCTCTCCTCGTTTTTGATCCCGACTCCCAAATTATAACCTTTAAAATGACCTCTTTCAGAAAGCTCTCGGAGAAACTCCCTCAGAATTGGTTTAATTGAGCGTGATGCCAGAATCATTGAGGGGACCTGATTATTTGAGGAGAAACAGCGAATTAAACTATTGTTACATAAACGTGTCATCCTTATCAAAGCCATATGGTTTAGTAATGGCTTCCCAAAGTTTATTACAGGACTAAACGATGAAACCGTGCTCTCTTTATTATATGAAGCCATTTGCTTGATTTTTATGCGCTTCTATTAGGTCCAAAAACAACGCCGCCATTTTAATTATAAACTTCTTCTTTTGCAGCCCCGAGATTTCCCGCTTCTGTCACTTAATCGTTAGAGATAATTTCACGTTTCCTCGTGGAAAAAAAGGCCTTCGTGTCCAACTCTCGCCTTTTGGAGACGAAGTGAACCTCTTCTAATGTTTCTAGTAGCCCGGGGCAGCCAACAACAAAGTTTAGATTAGCCATATATCTCAAACCAGGGTAATTTTCAACATCATTAGGCTTTTATGTAATTAGTCCCAAATCTATAAGCTTTTTATTACGATTATTAGCGAGATCAGTATAAATTAGGGCTGATTTAGTAGTGTTTAGGCCCGACTGTCACGGCGGGAGGAACTTGGAGTAAATGATATGTGAGCAAATTAGGTGCATAATTCGGTGGAAAGTCAGTCAGAAATGTGCTTCCAGGAACAGGGATACCCCCACGAAAGGAAAGGGGGAGTGCGAGGACTTTCGCACCAAAATAGATACATTTAGACTTTAAACACCCTACACTGACAAATCGTATTCGTTGCATTGATTTTTCATCCAATTGCCCCAAATTAACTTGATTTATTTCATGCAAAGAACACTCAACCGCCGGTGTAGCCCGCCAATAAACGAACCTGCATTTACTCCAATTAGCACAATAGCTTTTGTCATACATGGAACCGATGAAAAATATCAGTGCAAACAGACTCTAAGCAGATGTCAGTGGGATGGTTTAAAGTACTCCTTTATTTGCAAGAGTGAATAGTGTCTTTTCACTGCACACAAAGGACGCGTCCGAGCGAGAAACTTTCGACTCTTTTTTTCTTTGACAAGCCACCAATCTGCTGGTAAGAACAAGAGTGCTCGCCTCCAGTCGCCGGGTCAGACGCGACTCTTGACTCGCCGGGGAAATGTATATGCCTCGCTGAAAATGAGGAAAGGAAGAGAGTGCGGATTCAATTTGGAAACAATTGTTCTTGCGCTGCGTTTTGATATCCGAAATGTCAGAGAAGGCGAACGAGGCACCGGGCGCGTAATGGAAGATCTCGGGTTTGTGTTCATCTCACACTTTCCTTTTTGGCCAGGAAATAGACTGTTTTGTGTACGGGGCTTTTTGAATTGGGATGTGGATATGGCTTTATACCAGAGACGTAAATATAAATCGAACACGGTTGTGTTGTTTTATCTTGCTGGAGTTGTGATCATTTTATCCTACACACCCTTAAAAATAAAGGTTCCTCGATTCTTCTATTCAAAGAACCATCTTATTTTCAAGTAGCTACCAGCTCGAGTTGGTTCTTTAGAGATTAAAAACATTGTTGATGTCGCATTTAAGATCAGTTTATTCGATTCTGTAGAGTACAAACAAGTTCTTCTTTTTCTGGTTCTAAGTGGAACCTTTATTTTTACGAGTGTACGGTTGATGTTTAAGATATCTATGAAAATTATGAAGTAACATTTTGTTATCGCTGCTCGCATGTGTATTTTTCCACACGAGAAAAAACTAAACAAATGCATTACCTCAACAATAACGATCATTACAACATTGTTTGGGCCGCGTGATTGATAGCGCGCTTCATTTTACGACTTTTCAATAGCTCGGTCCTTTTATAGCTGTACAAACAGAAGTGAATCACTCTTCAGGAGGCACACGGTCATATTTAACGGGCTAAAAGTGCGACAGACGCTTAACGATGCTTTCAGGGGGCATATGAATGAAGGGCTGCCTGAACTTCATAAAATATGAACAAATATAGTGTGACCCTCAATTAAAATCCTTATATCGCTTGCTTTTGTCTTTATTCGGCTGTAAGAGTTTTTTGTGCCTCGGATCAAGTGTTTTTTTTTCCCTAATAAATAAGTTTTAGATTGTTGCACACAAACAGAGCAAGGGCTGAAAACTGGCTGGCTGAAAATACATTGGCTTGCTCTAATGCAATTCATTCAGTCTGTTTACCTCGTACAAAATGTACAGATTGAATTTCTGTACACCAATACCCGGCCTGAAGCCAGCAAGGGGATTTCAAGCTTTATTTGTGAAACGCGAAGCGAAGCAAAACATTTTATTAAATGCATTTGAGGGGGGATACACAACTGTTTCCTGACCTCACCAGTAATGAAAAAGGAAGAAAGAAAAAAAAAACTCTAGGTCCTCTGAGCTGCAGCAAAAGGTGGCGATTATAACTAAAGTTCAAGAATAAAAACCCATAGTACTACACTGTAAAAAAAATATTTTTCATGATTTATCACATTTTTTCTTTTGACAAATCAACTTCAGTAATTAATGTGGTTCAGATAACATAATATTTTGAGTTTCTGTTGATTAAATCAATCGCCTTCATTGTATTAACTCAAATTTTTAATTTCAATGAACTCAAAATTTAAGGGATCCAACTTGATTTTTTAAGTTTAACCAACAATTCTTTTTTACAGTGTACCAGCAGTATTTAACAATTATCAAAACGTCCACACAGATCGTAATATAACACCATTAGATATTTACATTATGATGTACACAAATAATATACTATATATTTAAATATATTATGATTTTTATGCACGCAAAACACTACAAATAATGTAAATATGTAATATAAAACATAAATATAATATTATAATAATCGCATTACCCAAAAATTAGGCCAGCAGACAGAGCTTTTTAGAGTTGTTTTTCTCCAAATAATTGAAAATATCTACACAAATCTATAAAATTAAATTATAAATTCGAAGACGTTCAAAACATTTGGAACATTTGGTATTGATAAATCAGTGTAAAGTTAAAACAAACACATTTAACAGTTTTAACAGCAATAATTTATCATTTCAAAACAATATATTATTATAAAATATGTATTATTATTATTAATACATGTATAATAGTTACTAATTTTCTAAAATAAAAGCTACTTTATAAGTCCTTTGTGCACAGAAATTACAAAAGCTATGCATGAGTGATTGTGTGTGTGTGTGTGTGTGTGTGTGTGTGTGTGTCTACACATGAAAGAGAGAGAGAGAGAGAGAGAGAGAGAGAGAGAGGGTAATTTGGGAGGTGATTCAGAAGCAAAGCTGAGTTGTATCTCTCTCTCCCACCAGATAGCGATAACAAGCTCGCATCAATCTTACACTGCATATAAATAAAAATAGACAAACAAACAAACTCGCGCCCTGCAAGTTAATGCGGCGCATCTGAGTGGAAAGTAGACATTTTCACGCGCTCTGGAGATGAGGAGTGACTTTTAATAAAATCACAAGAAAAAACAAATGTAATTCTGAACGCAGTCTCGAGCTGAGAGAATTCTGCTCCCTCACTCCTCATTGTGCAGGGATTTTCTTTTGTTTGACTGTCACCATCTCAAAAGCCTTCATATCCACCATCACATTTGTCCCACAAGGTACACTGACATGCCGTTTCCACATTTCTACACATAGCCCACTTCATTTTCCTTCTCCACCAACACATACAAACACGTTTAGGAGTCAATTTGAGGGCATAATTACAGAATAATAATCGACCATTTGCGCATATACAATTTTATGATAAAGCTATTAAAATAGATTATAATAAAGAAATTATATATTATAAAAAGGAAATGATTTAGGCTTATTTATGATATAAGCCACTCTAATCCTCATAGTCAACTTGTCGCATTAAAAATTACATGGTGCATGTAGAAAAGTGACATTTTCAGCGATTTTCCCTCCAAACTGTGGCATAATCTTACACTCTGTTAATTTCTACATTGTTCAAGTATAATAACTATATGGAACTACTCCAAAAACAATTATAATTTTCATCTGAAAATAATAATAATAAAAATAATAATAACGCGTATGAACTTTTCCCTAAGATGACGTTCCAGAAAGGATTTTTTTTTTCATTCTGTGTGCATTCATACTTGCATAAATCTAGGTTAGAAATAATAATAATAGGCCTACAACAAAAACAAAACACATTATAGCGTATTTATTAACCACTCATTATGGAGTTATAGGCTATTCAGATTTGTGTTTAGGTAAAGAACACTTAAATAACTTCCAACTGACTTTAATTATTATTAAATTAGAATATCAGTAATATTTCAGCATATTCAGCCATAAAATAGGGCCTACTTCGTTTCAACAACAGTAACAGCCTAGTATTATTGTTATTATTATCATGCAGTTTTTGGGGAAATATTTTTAAACCACTTTTCCATCTGAGGCGACCACAAAAGGTGCAATTTAGACTATTAATGACGCGCAAATATTATCCACCTTTCCTTATCTTCTTATACTGATCTAGCTTATACAAATATTTCTGCATGTTTAGATTTGTATTAAAAATCTATTTACTTCGTGATTTCAGGTCTCACTATCCTTGTGGGGACATTCGGTCCACACAATATAGGCAAACTCAGCTCCACACCCTTACAGATGCAGCATAACGGCCTCTTTCTCCGCTCATGCAGTTCCACGCCGGAATGTGATTCACGGGGCGTCTATATTCACTCAATTAGAGAATTCTAAAGAGAAAATCGATCGTCCATCTGCAGAAATGCCAGTTTAACAAATTAGATTCTTGTTTCGTGCAGGTGATGCGGTGACAGTCGGGGGGATTAAAGGTAATAAGTTGTTGTGTTTTAGCTGGAGGAGGAAGAGGAGGAGGAGGAGGGGGTGATGAAGAACCCCACCCCCACCCCAACATCCATCAGGTGCTCGGTTCCTCCGGTCGCGCGAGCAGGCTCAGGTAGCGCGCGCCCGCCGCCGCATCTCATGCTCCAATTAGAGGCGCTGCCCTCCGAACGGACTCGATTAGACCGTGATTTATCCGAAAGAAATATAATTATGGCTCCAAATAAAATAATCAGCATTGAAGAGCGATTTCCTTAACGAGATGGAGCGGTTGGGTGTCACGGAGTGGCGGCGCCTCATTAGCGCTATAAT
Source organism: Ancherythroculter nigrocauda (assembly GCA_036281575.1). Classification (NCBI taxonomy): domain Eukaryota; kingdom Metazoa; phylum Chordata; class Actinopteri; order Cypriniformes; family Xenocyprididae; genus Ancherythroculter; species Ancherythroculter nigrocauda. The sequence continues at coordinate 30,159,048 of VTFQ01000017.1, forward strand.
GAGGCTTCGGGGTGAACCCGATAATTATCGAAATCTGTAGAATGAAGACCAAGCCAAATGGAACCCGAATTCATCTGCTCCTTCGGCTTTCAAAAAAACCTAAAACACATTTTAAAACACACCGAATTAGGCGGAACTATATAGACTTCAGAGGAAATGCGATTGTGGGATGAACCTGACAAAAACCCATTCAATTATCATGTCAGTGAGGAAACACAAGCATTGAAACAACTCCTAATCACAACAGTGCAACTTTAGGAAATGCCTAAATAAATATTTGTTTTTAAGTTATGGAAAGAAGTTTGAGGCATTTGGAGTTCCTCAGATTGCCACACAGGAGAAACCTTTTGGAGAACTTACAAAAAAAGTTCCATAAGATACTGCAAAATCTCGAATGTCTGTGTAGTTTTTCCTTTGAAGGAACTTATATATATATATATATATATATATATATATATATATATGCTTAGAGGCATATTCAAACAAACAGACATCCAAAAAATATCCAAAGACATTTTTGATATATTTTAGTGGGTGCAGGACACTATAGTTCATTTATGTAAGTGAGGATAGCAAAATAAAGTAAACTGTGACATATTATACCCAAAAATTCTTGATACAGTGGACTACCAGTAAAACTGATAAAAATTTGGGACCAAAAATTATTCAGACACTTTGACCTGACCATGTTTTGCTGAAGTGTCATATTTTATTACCATTTTTTTAAAACTATAGTGAATAAACTGTATTAATGAATGAAATGTTCAAGGTGTCTGAATAAATTTTGGTTTGACTGTATATATATAAGAATTATATATATATATATATATATATATATATATATATATATATATATATATATATATATATATATATAATATATTGTTGATCAATCAATTTTAGTTTACACTGATGTTCACACATGAAGATGTTCTACTAACATTTGACAAAGTGTCCAAAATATTTTTTCTTTTTGCCTTCGTTTAAACAATACATCTTTTTATTAAAACATTAAATTCTTATTGTGGAGTGGTTTGCTTTAAAATTGTGATAATGCCATGTTTCTTAAAAATAAACATCACCTGGTTTGATATTTTTTCTAATGCAATGATATTCATACGTTTAAAGGTATGTGTAAGATTTTTCAATTAAAATATCCAAAAACCACAAATGTTATTTTTTTGTTGACTTGTATACTTGCATTATCCCAAATGTTTCCAACAATGTTTCAATCTAGAGAAATAAGCAATTTTAACCATGACAGGACGTGTCTGTGCGTCGCCTATCAATGACATCATACCTGCGTTACCCGCGATTTCCGGTTTTATTTTGTAGAAACCATGTAAAAACCAAAGATGGTAGAGCGAACACAGAGCAGCATTATAACAACTTTCAACACACAAATGTATCTAATATGATAAACAGTGCTACGTTACCCCACATACACGACGGGAAGAAGTGGAAACGGCGACTGCGGCATAATAAAAGCTCCACTGCTCTCCAGCGGCCTCTTTTCTGTTCACATCTCACTTGGCCCTGCTCTGTGACATACTACAGTAATGTTAATAATCTCATCAATAAATATGATTTCTGTCCAAGTCCTGTCCTGATTCCTGTCCGGCTGTAGACGTGAAGACAACACCTCCCATGATTCCTCAAAATCAAGGCGCTTATTTTGAATAAGCGACCTCTAGTGCGAAAAACTACATAGTGTGCCTTTAAATAGTATTTGAGATGACTGTAAAAATGAAAAAAAGTCAATGAAACATTAAGTTATTATAAACAACATCTATATGGACTACTGAAGAGTTGGCCCCTGTATGCCATCATATAGTTCTGTCCAGAAAGATGTTATATGCATTTTTTTCTTCCAATTTCAGGATTTACCTTGATAATGCAGATTTCAAAATCTGAGACACAAGAGAAAAGATTGATGCAATCTCTCCCAAAGGACCAGTAACAGGCCCTCCATTATCAAATATTCATAGGTATTTAAAAAAGACACAGTCATAGCCTAGACAAAATACACCTAGAATTCAAATCATGTAATTATGTTGCACTGCGAAATATATTTATGCACTCAGTGTTACTGCAGCAAATGGGTCAATGCATGTGCAGCACAACAGTCTCGTGCTTGCATGAGAGAGTCTGGCCAGCGGAGGTCAGTGTCCTTTCAGAAGAGCTGGAAATATGTTCTTATCATACATTATTTTTTTGTGCTATACCTGTCTCCCTCTGCATGCAGGAAAGCAAAAGCCTGTCCATGTGACTGACGTCCAGGTTCACTTTCTGCATTAATTACTGCAGCCCTATGAGAAGGGAAACATATGGCATCTTATATGATAACTCAAGCCCGCATTTTACATGTTAATTAAGCTTTGTGTAGTCTTTAACAACACGCATCTGCAGCAGGAATAAATGTGAAAGGCTTACATGATATTAAAGATGTCACTATAATCTATAGTTAAAATACTGTAATAGGCTGGAGATACAGAGCTGAGCAAAAACACAAATATTTAATATTAGCCAAGTTTTCTTATATAATCAATGATGAAACAGGGGTTTGAAATAATAAAACGAAACTTTATTTCATGATTGTGTAAATTTCTTCACAGAAGGCTTGGGGGAAAACAGTGCCATTAAATTATGAATCAATACAACAAAAAAAATCATGGAAATGCAAACATAAGCAATCAGTAAACACATCGCCTTGCTTCTGAAATGTTGAACAAGTCAGAAGAAATGGAATGGACAGCTGGATGTCAGGGTGTACGTTAGCGTCTGTGGGTGTTTGTTCGTTTGTGTCCATCATCCTTCCAGCTTGACTGACTCTAAAACAGTTCTGGCCTCCTTGTATTCTTCCATTTCAGCCAGTTCCTCTTCTGTTTCCTAAGAAAGAAAAAAAGTTTTAAAGTCACTATCTAGACCAAGGCCATAACCATGTCTTGAACACTGAGTGGGGAGGACCAATTTTTTATAAATCATAAATCAACAGAATAGTGAAGGAAATTCTATGTCTAATTCTAGTTGGACAATAAACATTTTTGATTTGCAAATAATATTTGAATTAACTTGCATTAAAATATGCATACATGTAGGCTACTTTTATTTGTATGCCTAATGTTTCAAAAATGCAAAAGTGTCCTGTCACGCCGAATAGGAACTGCATGAATCATATAAATGCCTATTTTCAATTCGGCCGTATTTGAGAAAAAAAAAGTCAATTAGTTTGCATTACTGGATGTTACTGTTGTTTAACATTTCTATCACAAAACATGTATTAAATGTTTCGCTATTTACCAGGGGTGTACCGATACCCTCATGTCACGATTCAATACGATATTATTGCGATACTCCAAGACATATGGTAAAAGGTTAACAAAAAATGATTAAAATGCTAAATTTGGTATTACATTGGTGGTGGAAATGAAAAGGCTTGGACTTGGTGCTGGTAACCCAACGTTGACACCAGAATAAAAATAATTATGATTCTAAAGCTGAAAATACAGAATTTTTTTTTAGACGAATATGCTTGCACTCTGTCACTGACTAGATATATTTAAAATAATGTAGGCCACTTTTTACTGGTAACATAAGACACTGGGCATTATCAGGACCCACATTGCATAATTTATACATTATATGCAACATTATATATAGTAGTTTAATGAAGTACTGAAACAAACTCTGTAAACTTGAATTTTGGGTGAACTATGGACAACACACATTGTCACAATCCACGATACATTTTGTTGCATTTTTGTATTGCGATATATCGTGACAAGATATATTGTTACACCCCTACTATTTACATCTTACCTCACTTTCTTTCAAAGTTAAACTGGTAAACTGGTTTGGGAGGGACAATGACCATTTCTAATAATTTAGGGAGACTTGTCCCCCTCGATGTCTATGGTGGTTACGGCCCTGATCTAGACCCAATCTGGAGTTTCTTAAAGGTGCCCTAGAATCAAAAATATGGCATAGTTGAATAACAAGAGTTCAGTACATGGAAATGACATACAGTGAGTCTCAAACACCATTGTTTCCTCCTTCTTGTGTAAATCTCATTTGTTTAAAAGACCTCCGAAAAACAGGCGAATCTCAACATAACACCGACTGTTAAGTAACAGTCGGGATCATTAATATGTACGCCCCCAATATTTGCATATGCCAGCTCATGTTCAAGGCATTACACAAGGGCAGCCAGTATTAACGTCTGGATCTGTGCACAGCTGAATCATCAGACTAGGTAAGCAAGCAAGAACAATAGCGAAAAATGGCAGATGGAGCGATAATAACTGACATGATCCATGATAACATGATATTTTTAGTGATATTTGTAAATTGTCTTTCTAAATGTTTCATTAGCATGTTGCTAATGTACTGTTAAATGTGGTTAAAGTTACCATCGTTTCTTACTGTATTCATGGAGACAAGAGAGCCGTCGCTATTTTCATTATTAAACACTTGCAGTCTGTATAATTCATAAACACAACTTCATTCTTTATAAATCTCTCCAACAGTGTGTAATGTTAGCTTTAGCCACGGAGCACCATCAAACTCATTCAGAATCAAATGTAAACATCCAAATAAATATTATACTCACATGATCCGACGCATGCATGCAGTATGCATGACGAACACTTTGCAAAGATCCATTTGAGGGTTATATTAGCTGTGTGAACTTTGTAAATGCACTGTATTATAGTCGAGAGCTCGGGGGCAGGGAGCATGTGATTTAAAGGGGCCGCAGCCTGAATCTGTGCATAGTTAATGATGCCCCAAAATAGGCAGTTAAAAAAAAATCTATGGGTTATTTTGAGCTGAAACTTCACAGACACATTCAGGGGACACCTTAGACTAATATTACATCTTGTAAAAACTGGTTCTAGGGCACCTTTAATGAATAGTTTTCATATCTTGTTAATTAAAAATAAATATGAATAAATTAATATGAAGGAAATTATGCATCTTACAGCCTTAGAAATATACAATAAATTCAAAGCATTGGATACAGAATTTACAGAACTGATCATAATTATACCTTAAAAGGTCTGTGCATACTGAGTCCGAAATTTGAGTCCAAAATTCGCACATTAAAAAATACGTGTCAATCATGTATACACACTGCCTCCAAAACTTTCGTCCATCATAAAAAAAATAAAATAAAAAAAAAATCCAGATTGGGTTCAATTTTCCAAGTTTTTTCGCATCTGTAGCAAGTATTTGAAGAGGTGTTATGACAATTCAGAGCCACTGTACAAGCAAACTGCAAAATCGAAGTTGATCCACTTCGTCTCGCAGCACAAAGCACTTTATGACAAACAAAGTGTGGAATACAAAGAGACGGAATATAAAAGTTATGAATACGTGTAACACCAGTATTTCCTACACATACACTGATTGTTTTGGGATAATCCCGCAGCTCCTTGCTAAGAAGGTGGAACTCTACTTCCTTTCTATGCAATCTCAAGATTGGATGGACTCAATATTTCCTTTCTTTTTCTCTTTTTAAGAAGGGAGAGGACAACAAAATCATCCTCACTGCTTGAAGACTCCATTTTGTATTGTTTTGCTATACGCAACAGACTCGGTGTGCAAGGTTTCCATGTGTGACAAAAATGAAAACGCACACGAAAAGGTCTTTGCACACTGAGTCCGTACTTAAGTATAACACAGTTTCTTTTCCAAAATATTGACATTTTCAGATAAAAAAAAAAACAAAACTAAAAACTATTAAATAATCTGTTTGAACCAAACCTCAGATTTATTGATGAACTGCATAATTTTAGTCATCAAATATTCAATGAAATATTTACATTCTTATGAGTTATAACAGCCTTAAAATGACATAAAACACATGCAAACCTGAAGTGTACAGAAAGGCTGAATAGAGTGGGAGTTTTCCATCCAGTTGCAGTTAGTAAATCAGATCACAGTAACACAATGAGAGAGACTAACTACATCACCAAATACAGCTAATCCACTCAGTGAACCGGTCAGATAATCACACACACACACACAGCCACCTCAGACAAACAAACACACTCACACACGTAACACAGTGTGAAAATGTAATGGAGGCATTGAGAGGAGTAGGTCATATCAATGCTAATCGATCGACGACGGTTTCTATGGAGGCCATTGCCGTGACAACATTACTAATGAACTGAAATGAGTGTGTGTGTGTGTGTGTGTGTGTGTGTGTGTGAAGCCTCAGTGAGCTGGTGTGCACCTGACAGTTTTACACTGACACAAAACAGTAGAGGGTTTGGAAACCATTTTTATTCAAACACACTAACAGGAGCGCACCTGTGCCATCACAGCTTTTCATTTCATCTCACTGTTTTCTGTTAATTAATGTGACCCCTGTAATCCTGTACTTCCTCTAAACGTCAACAAATAGGAAGCGGATGGCACTGTCTCCCCTGTGCAAATCTCATGAACAGACATCTTTCTCACACACATAAACCTGCCATGTCATGATGCCCTGTGCTTAGAACTGATCCAAACACCTGTTCTGCCAATATTCAGTCGATGAATACCCTTTTTTAGACAATATGTCTAAACTGCTAATCCTTTTCAAGGCTAGGAATGTGAGAAGACAAACTGTATATGCATTTTTGGTCGGGATGCAGACATTTTAGCCACTGAAAACTTTCTAAATGTGTGATTTTTTTTAATGAGTAAACTGTCTAAAAATGGGATAAATTTTTTTGTTGTTGATGTTGTTGGTTTTCAGCCAAAAATTTAAGAAAATCATCAAAAGTAAAAATTATAAAAAAAAAAAGAAAAAAAAGACAAATTTAAAAATGTGACGATACCAGCATTTCCCCCTAGCATTTTGAGTGCTGTGGAGCGGATTGTTAAACACCTCTGATTGGCCATTATGTTCATGCACTCAACAGATATGTCTGTGATTGGCTACAATGATCTGCACTTTAAAAAACATGTTGTAAATAGACATCTTTGATGCTCTTCACCAAGCACTATCAGTCTTATTACTAGGTATCTGCTGATAGACGCCTACTTTCAAACATCTTGTGTGTATCTGTGTAAGCACTCGGTGAAGAGCATCAAAGAGGTCTATTTACAACATGTTTTTGAAGCGTTGATCATTGTAACCAATCACAGACAAGTAATGTAAATGCTGCTGTAAAATACAGATGTGCCAATGTCGTCATGATCAGTGCACTGATTTAAAGCCTTTCAGGTAGGACTAGTGTTAATTTTGTTAACGAAAAGTATGACGGAAAATGTTTGTCAATTACCTTTTTCTATGGGTACGAGACGACACCAAGGTCATTAAACGATAACTGTGACTATATTAAGAAGCGATATCATTGACGAAAAGTGACGAGACCAAAATGTAGTTAAAAAATAAAAACTTAAAATAAAAAGAAAAGCTTAAATAAAAGCTCTTTGTTTTTGTAGAAAAAAAAGAGAAAGACAGCTCTACAAGCCTCTATATCACAAGCTTAAATCACCCAATCTGTTAAAAGGATACTTTTTGGCCAGTGTTTTACGTAATCTATGCAATCTGGCAACCATGACAACAATCGTTGTGTGATTATAGTCGAGCAAAATATTCATAATTATCAACTTAACCATTATGCAGCATGGCGAAAGTGTGACCAAGTTTTCATTGACTAAAATGACCAGACATTTAGTCGACTAAAACGTGATTAAACAAAAACAGGACAAGGTTGACTAAATATGATAAAAACTAAAAGTGCATTTGATAAATGACTAAGACTATAAGACTAAACATAAAAATAAAATGGACAAAATGAATACTAGATAAGACAAACCTAAAACTGTGTGTGTGTGTGTGTGTGTGTGTGTGTGTGTGTGTGTGTGTGTGTGTGTGTGTGTGTGTGTATGTGTGTGTGTGTGTGTGTTTGATATTCTCACCAACAGCTGTTGTAGGTCAGCGTGGGCCATAGCTAAACGACGATGGCAGTCTGGGATCATCATTCTTGACTCTTGCAACACCTCCAACTGTTTAAGACATTTAAGAGATTTTACAGTATTATAAAAACAGAAGAATTATTTCTTTCACATAAAAACATCACCTAGAAAACAAAATCCTCTCTGAGATTGAGAAAGAATTTTTGTATGTCTAGCTCAATGGAAAAACTGCTTGTTGAGCGATCGGCTGCTGCAACCAAAAACTGGCCCCATCCTCAACTCATCAGATATGAAGATATAATGTCATATTTGTCTGATCAATCCCTTTAAAACAGAGCTGTGTATGCATTCACTCCAGAGAGAAGATGAAGTAGAGAATGAGGACAGAGAGAGAACATGGTCCACTACTCCTCAAGATCCTCTAAATTAGCAGCATGTGTTGTTAATTACAAAACTCCTCTAAAGTTACATAACATCATTAATTTTGCATCAGCACATTAAAACGAACCCTGATCTCACCCACAGCGCTGCCATACTGAATCAGCTCTGCTCCTTTTAAGGCAGAACAACCGACTGGTACCAGCGTTCAGATATTAACTCTGATGACTTACTCTCTTTACAGTCAGACAATGTTCTACATCCAGGGGGCAAAATTAAAGTGTTAGTTGACCCAAAAATGAAAATTTTGTCATGAATTACTCTCCCTCGTGCCGTTTTACACCCGTAATACCTTCGTTCATCTTCGGAACACAAATTAAGATATTTTAGTTGAGATCCGATGACTTGGTGAGGCCTCCATAGCCAGCAATGACATTTCCTCTCTCAAGATCCATTAATGTACTAAAAACATATTTAAATCAGTTCATGTGAGTACAGTGGTTCAATATTAATATTATAAAGTGACGAGAACATTTTTGGTGCGGCAAAAAAAATAAAAAATAAATAACGACTTATATAGTGATGGCCGATTTCAAAACACTGCTTCAGGAAGATTCGGAGCATAATCGATCGAATCATTATGCTCCGAATCGAATCATGATTCGGATTGTATGTCAAACCGCCTAACTGCTGAAATCATGCGACTTTGGCGCTCCGAAATGCGGATGCGACACGCTGATTCATTATCCTCTGAAGTTTCCTGAGGCAGCGTTTTGAAATCGGTCATCACTAAATAAGTCGTTATTTTGGTTTTTTTTGGCGCAACAAAAAAAATTCTCGTCGCTTTATAATATTAATATTGAACCACTGTACTCACATGAACCCATTTAAATATGTTTTTAGTACCTTTATGGACCTTGAGAGAGGAAATGTCATTGCTCCCTATGCAGGCCTCACTGAGCCATCGGATTTCAACAAAAATATCTTAATTTGTGTTCAGAAGATTAACGAAGGTCTTACAGGTGTGGAACGGCGTGAGCAATAAATGACAGAATTTTCATTTTTGGGTGAACTAACCTTTAACTCTTGCAAAGTGCTAAATGTGACTAAAATTGACTTTGTATTATTGACCAGTTGGCTGGTAACTTTATTGGTAACATACTACAGGGCTGTTGAATGCTTGAATCTGATCTAAGATCTAAGGTGTGCAATCATTTTCAGGGACATTATTCCTTACATAATCAGCTTTAAATAAATGTTACAGAATTCTGATGTCAGTGATACGAGTGATTCTTTCACTTCTGTGGAATATTTACCATCGAAAGTTTATCTAGGATGCCTGAAGTATTTTTCATTGTTGACAAATGGAATATTTCTCACTTTAAGCTACCAAAGCAAAAAAAAAAAAAAAAAAAACACGAGACCAACACATCTCATATGATGTGCAATGAACTGTGCCGTCTGTCAGAAACATGAAAATATTTTAAATTAAAATAAATAAATATGTCCCTGACTGGAGTTTTACAAAACCTTGAATTCTCAGTTCTGGACCCAATCATAGTACTCTTATGGTCCTTTAAATGAGTGAGTCTCATCAGGTTGTGTGTTATTTTAGGTGGTTTATTCTTCTTACCTGCTTCTTGATTACATACTCGTCTCCTGCCTCCGCCTTGAGACGCTCAATCTTCTCTTCCTGCTGCTTTGCCTCCTTTATGTACAACACCTCCTCTTTGGCCAAACTGAGAGAGGGAGAGAGAGACAGAGAAAACAAGAATGAGAATAGATAGAGAGGGGTGAGTTTTGCTCTTTAAGACTCAATACTTATTTGTCCAACCAATGCTGTCAGGAATTTACCGCCAAGAAGTCAAACAACTAGCTAACTTCTCTCAAAAAATCTCTCAAAATACAAATAAGCAACTTACAAAGGCCCAAAACCAGAGAATCAACTTCTAATGTCCTGAAGTTTCACATTACTAATCTTTTTTTATTGCATCTGATTATATAGAAATTTAAACAATGCAAGTATATTTTTAATTAGGTTGAAATATATATATAAAAAGATTATGTAGACAATATTGCAGAATTTGAACAAATACACTACCGTTCAAAAGTTCAAAAGATTTTTTTTTAAAGAAATACTTTTAATCAGCAAGGATGCATTATATTGATCAGAAATTACAGTAAAGACATTTATAATGTTACAAAAGATTTATTTTAAATAAATGATGTTCTCTTGAACTTTCTATTTATCAAAGAATGATAAATGTATGTATTACATTTTCCACAAACATATTAAGCAGAACAACAGTTTTCAACAATAATAATAAGAAAAGTTTCTTGAGCAGCAAATCAACATATTAGAATGATTTCTGAAGGATCATGTGACACTGAAGACTGGAGTAATGATGCTAAAAAAATTCAGCTTTGCCATCACAGGAATAAATTACATTTTAATATATATTAAAAAAAACAGTAAAAACAAAACGTGTTAAATATTTTTATTATTTAAAATAACTTCATTATTTTAAATAGTAAAAATATTTAACAATATTACTTTTTACTGTATTTATCAAATAAATGCAGCCTTGGTGAGCATGAGACTTCTTTAATAACATAAAAAAGAAAGAAAAAGAAAACCAACCCCAAACCTTTAGTATTGTACTTACTGCTAAAAACGAACAAAACTCACTATACAAGGAGAAACTAGCAGTTCATTTAACCCAAAACCAGTGGTTTTATACTTTGCTAAACTTGGTATGTCCATCAAGTTGCACCAAAAAAAAACAAAAATGGTAATATGTGATATATAAAACATTTTTGTGTTGAATCATAAAACACCTCATATCATGATAAAATATTTCAGTCATACCACCCCATCTCGAGTCTATATAAATCACTAGTTATCACTGTTAACTTTGAAACTGGTAAAACACACTTAGACAAAACTAGCCTTAACAAACTTCTGATACAAACTTCCACATAATTTCAACCCATGAACAAACACTTATTCATTCTACTGTATCTTATTGTAAACAATCCCAACATTTCCTACCTCCCAATTCTCTCTTCCTTAATGATTATCTACTGTCAATCTCAGAAAAGCTGCATGCTTGTTAGCCACAGTGCAAAACTGCATCAGCTACATCCTGATCGCTACGCTAATCTGTCTTTTAACCGCATCTGCCTCCCTCTCCCTCACACACACTCACAAAGACACTGTACTGCCCCTACTAGGATTAATTGATCATCAATTTAGTCCCTAATTTGGACTAAGTCAGGTGGCAAATGGGCCACTTTTGCTTGATTGTTAGTGAAAACGCAGTGCGAGTACATTGATAAATTTTGATTATTTATCAATTATGGCCAAATGAACTAAACGCACTGAATAAATTCATGGCCTGATTGCCGTAATGGAGTTTGAAAATATCACTATTGATAATGATTCTAGCTAATAGCCGCTTTCCGTCTGCGGCCTGCTCGCTTGTCGGGACGACATGGCGTTGCGGAATTCATTTTTCATAAAATCAGCTGTGTATGTGTGTGTGTTAGACAGCGAGAAAAAGAGAGGGAGAGCACGAGACGCTTCTCCATTAATCAAACGCGCTGCCAGCCCAGGCCGCGTGCCGTAAGATCCGTCTCCGCCTGCGACAATATGTCATATTTTACGTCAATTACGCCGGTTTTAACAGGCTTCAATCACGACGCCATGGTGCAATTCTCTACATATGCTCAAGGTAAGGCTTTCTTTGACACGCGCGCAAAAATTAGACCACGGGAAAAGGAATGGGGGGTGCAACCAGCAAGGAAGCCAGAGGGGTGGAAAGATCGGGGTGTAGCATAATTCTAATAAAAGTGAGGGACAGGCTAATGAAAAAGTGTCATGCTGATGTTAATTTCTTGTTTCTGCAGGGTGATGTGGGAGCTGCTTATAGCAGGGGCGGAGCTGGGCAGCTGTAAATGGGGCTGCCAGGGCTGCTTCCTTCAGCTTAATGGAAAAAGCATCTCTCTGGAAAATAGAGAAAAGAATTAGACTCGACACACACATTCTCTCCCCTCTAATACTGTATTTTTGAGGCGGCGGGCCGGCGGCGAGACCCGGTGACAAAAGCAAATTACGTCTGTCATTTTATTAAGTGCATCCGCTGAGCTAGGCCAGAAAACACTGACTGGAATACATCACCAAAAAGAAGAAAAGAAAAAAGAAAACGGCAAGTGAAGGGTAAAAAGGGATGGTTGAAGACGGCGAGATGCAAAATTGGCTGGCGGTTCGTTCAGACCAACGCCATCCAGTTGTCAAGGCCAAGACGGAGAGAAAGTTTTGGAAAAATAGCTAATTTCTTCACCGAATGAATATATTGGTGAAAAGTGGATGTTTTGTGAAACATTTGGCCTTAATGCTTTTCAAAACCAAGGCTGAGCAGCCAACATTTGGCATGAGATCTTGACCACTTCTTCATAGGGGGTTTCAGGAACCCCCTTGAGGCTTTTGAAAATGTGGGATGTAGCTGTATGAGAGGGGTTTGACCTGAAGGTGGTAATTAACTGACATTACAAGCATCCACGTGTACAACAGTTTCTAGCATTGACACGTCACCTAGGATAACTCTTCATAGCCCTGCATCACCAAACAGTGAACAGCTGTCATTGGTGGAAAGGGTGACCACATCACAACACTGTTAAAGGGTTAGTTCAACCAGAAATGAAAATTCTGTCATTAATTACTCACACACGCATGTTGTTCCAAACACACAAGACCTTCATCTTCATCAAACCTGTAACCATAAGACCTTTGCGAGTTCATCTTCGGAACACAAATTAAGATGTTTTTGACGAAATACGAGAGCTTTCTGACCTCTGATAGACTACCACTTTCAAGGCCCAGAAAGGTAGTAAAGACATCATTAAAATAGTCCATGTGACTACAGTGGTTCTGACGTAGAACCTGGAAGCGCTGCACTGTGTTTACTATGCGAACAACATAGGAGATTGACATGGAAGAGAATACACTCTAAAAAATGCTCAGTTAAAAACAACCCAAGTTGGGTTAAATATGGACAAACCCAGCAGGTTGGGTTGAAGGGCACCTGTTATGCCCCCTTTCACAAGATGTAATATAAGTCTCTGGTCTGGTCAAGTTTCAGCTTAAAATACCCCACAAATTTGCCCCTATTTGGGGGTGAGCAAAAACATGCCTTTTACTATATTACTATATTGCTGGCTAAAAAAATAAATCCAAAATTGGTTGAAAAAAATGGTTGGGTGAAAACAACCTAATGTAAAGTCTAATGTAGAGTGTAAAGTCATTATTTTTGTTTGTTTTTTGCCAACAAAATGTATTCATTGCTTCATAAAATTAAAGGATTAATTCACTTTAAAATGAAAATTAGCCCAACCTTTACTAACCCTCAAGCCATCCTAGGTGTAACTTTCTTCTTTCTGATGAACATAATCTGAGAAATATTAATAAATATCCTGACACTTCTGAGCTTTATAATGGCATTGATAGGGATCAATGTGTATGAGCTGAAGAAAGTGCTTCCATCTACATCCATCCATCATAAATGTGTGCTCCAAATGGCTTCGGTGGGGTTAATCCTTTAAGGTTGAACCACTGCAGTCAAATGGACTATTTTAACAATGTCTTTACTACCTTTCTGGGCCTTGAAAGTGGTAATTAAACTGCTGTCTATGGAGGGGTGATGATCAAAAATATCTTAATTTGTGTTCTGAAGATGAACAAAGGTCTTACTGGTTTGTAACGACATAAGGGTGAGTAATTAATGACAGAAATTTCATTTTTGGGTGAACTAACCCTTTGATCATCTACATGAACTACAAAAATCTGCTTTTTACCTTAAAACATACTGATAACCATACAGGTGGTAAAACAAAACAGAAAAAAAAGAAAGAAAGAAATTCAGTTTTGTACAGTAAAATTACGGATAAAGTGATGTTAAACCTTTTACAATGTGGTAAGATATCAGTTTATAGGTTTTTACTGCAGGATTTTTCTGTAAAAAATATATATTTTTAAAAGTGCAGTATATAGTTTTAACCAACATATTGCCCACCACAATATATTAGCAGTCAAATATAATATTATTACCAGTCATTTTGAGATTTTTACCATTAAATGGTTAGTTCACCCAAAAATTCTGTCATTAATTACTCACCTTCATGTCGTTCCACACCTGTAAGACCTTTGTTCATCTTCGGAACACAAATTAAGATATTTTTGATGAAATCCAAGTGATTTCTGTCCCTACATTGACAGTCTACGCAACTACCACTTTCAAGCCCAGTAAGGTATTAAATACATCATTAAAGTACTCCATGTGACTCCAGTGGTTTAAAACATACTGTTGGAGATTTTATAAATATTTTTTATGGACAAAGTACTCGCGTTGCTTCATAAAACTGAGGGTAAACCACTGGAGTCACATGGAGTACTTTATGATGTCTTTACTACCTTTCTGGGCTTGAAAGTGGTAGTTGCATAGCTGTCAATGGAGGGACAGAAAGCTCTCAGATTTCATCAAAAAATATCTTCATTTGTGTTACATAGATGAACAAAAGTCTTAAGTTGAGGGTGCATAAATGATGACAGAATTTTCATTTTTGGGTGAACTAACCCTTTAATGTTGCCCAATTATGTGTCAGTTCCTAAAATCTTAAAAACAGCCTTGTCAATGGATAATGCACATTTACAGTTTTCATTTAAGCATTTGGTAGACACTTTTTGCATTCCCTGAGAATCGAACCCATGGCCTTGGCGTTGCAAGCACCATGCTCTACTACTGTTTGAGTTTTTGAATTCTGGTTTGAACTCATATTGGTCCAAAGAGACTGTATTTCAACATCAAAAATTATATTCTGTCCTACATTGACAGTATCAGGAATCATCTTTCTATTTCAGCATTCATTGAAAAACACTGTTACATAGAGGCTTACATGTTGCTTAGAGCAAACATACAAACAGACAGACTTAAAGCGAGTAAACCAGGTGACCATCAAGAAGCCCACACCTCACAGGCCTGACAAATGAAGAAATGCAATTCAGCAATACAGCGTTCAAAGGTGGACAAAATCAATTATCTGACCTGAAGCGGAGAAGCCCCGGTCTGAGTGAACCACAGAGGCCTGCGCTCGCATGGGGAGAGAAATTTGAGAGAAATCTATAGGACCTAAAGACCCAGCTGAAAGAAAACAAAGCAACTTGCACCGCTCTAATCGATACGAAGGCTGGACCGTCCACACAGAGAGCCAAAAACAGATGGGAAATCCAGAAGAAACATGTCTAAGAGACACGAAGGATGTGTCTGCCATCGCTGGGCCTAACAGCAGGAATGTTCCATCATAAAACAATCAATTGACACCAACGGTGCCAATGCAATAAGCAAATTCAGCACAAATGAATTCAGACACCAAGACGTGATTGGTCCCTCATGTGAACATCAGCTGAGTTTGACAGGCCAAACGTTGGGTTCTTATCGTAGCGCGGCTCATTACGATGTTGTCTCCTGTGTTGGCATGGTGTGCGAGTTGTTTCCTAACCCTCTCTCTTTCTCAATCCCACTGAGAATCATTCCCACACTTCCATTACCAGCCCTATCAAACAGGCCCATCTCAATCAGGCCCTCATCTGGTCAATCAATGCAAACAGCAGTCAGGTGGGGATTGGAGGGGAGAGCAGAGAAAGGGAGGGGATGAAGAGAGGATGAGGAAAGAACAGAGACACTCGCAGAACACAAATGACCAACTTTAATACGAGTCTAACATTCGTTAAGCGCTTCTGTGCTTCTGGTCTTACTGGGGACTGTCAGTCGTACAAACCAAAAATAATCAATGTCAATGTGATCATATTATGTCACAGGTCATATCTGATGCTATAAAGTTTGAACTTTTCATGTCAACTTCAAAAATAATGTAAAAATCTCTCTCTCTCATATATAGACATTCAAACAGGGCTGCGTTTAGTATCGTAAGAAACCATTGATGCTTTTGGGAAATGCAGCCCAGAACAATGCTTAACAGAAGACAGAAAAAACATAATATGTTTGAGTCAAGTTATTTCATAATAAACAAAATGAAATAGTAGCCTACATAGTTAGTGCAATTACATTTATTTAAATTGAGCGTTAAAAGTTCATATTGATGATCTATCAGAGACTATAGAATAACACTTAAAGGGACTTTGGTTATATTCTGTAACTAATGTTGATACACTGCCACAATATGAAGGTTGTATTTTATGGGTGCAACAGCCTGTCACTGGCAGTCCCTTATGAAAATGAAGCATTACTACAGTGACCATAGTTCAGCTAGGCCTATAGTATTTGTATATTTCCATGGTTATCACTACAAGTAAACATTTTAACCATGTTTAAACAAAACTATAATAGAATAAGTTGCAATTAAGGTATATTGAATGTTAAAATAACTTTCAAATATAATGTTATATACCCACTTCTATTTGAAAATAACTTTTCAAATATATGTGGGTATCAATACCCATTTTACTCTTCGTAATTCAATAATTTAAGAAATTTAAAAATTTACAAATTCAGATTAGAGGTATTGTATTGGTAACGATATCAGCAATATTGGCCTTGAAGGTATCGGTATTGTATCGAAAAGAAAATAAGTGGTATCACCCATCCCTATTCATACAATATAATATCTAAATAAATCTGATTTATATAATATATAATACTATATTCATAATATTATATATATATATATATATATATATATATATATACATATACATATATATATATATATATATATATATATATATATATGTATATATATATATATATATATATATATACATACATATATGTATATGTATATATATATATATATATATATACATACATATATATATATATATGTATATATATATATACATATACATATATATATATATATATATATATATATATATGTGTGTGTGTGTGTGTGTGTGTGTAGACAGATAGATAAAATGCTGTAAATGATAAAATAATTTGAGCTACAAACTAGTGTGTATGACTACGTTAATAAATTAAAATAATATGACAAGTAATAGTTTGTATTTGCAATATCAAGCAGCATAACGGAGTTTTCTTTTATTATAGTCCAGATGATACAGAAATAAATATCTATTACACATGGCACTAACAAAGCCTCCTATTCTTCATTCAATACCACATTTTGACTACTTGTCTACTTATACTTTGGTCTATTGGACTCATAACACACGAATACAAACTAACAAATAACACTTCATAGATTTCACTGCACCGAAAGTGACTGGAGTCTTGAACTTGACATCTGGACAATGTTCCTGCAGCTGTCAGAGCACCGGGCTATATTTACAGCCTCTGCCAGAGAACTCACTCATCTGCTGCGTATGCCTGCAGAATGGCGCGGTGAACATGCGGCCTTCCCGTCGCACATAAAAGAAATCTGATTATTCAGCCTTCTTACCGTTTAACCACACCGGTCTTGATTTTTATTTGTCGTATTCTTGGATCCGCCATTGTCCGTGTTGTTTGAAATAGTAAAACGGAAGGAAAAGCGGATAAATATGTTAATAATTAGATAGTAACAGCAGAAGCGCGCAGCTGAGATTAGCCTGATAGCACAGTGACACACCAACACACAGCAGAAAGTGTGCGCATGCGTAGATAAAACAGAGCATGTGACAGCAGTTCAAAGATTAACTCCGTTTTTAATTTTAGTATATTTTATAATGCAATTTATATAGGTTGTTTGCCCACAAAGGGTGATAAAAATAATGAAATAATACACTAAAAAAGTAAACATACGGGTATCATTGTTATATTATGCTTTTTTAATTGTACAGGTAAAGGAGTATTATGTAAATATCACAGTAGCTTATATGAATTTAGTTCTATATATATATATATATATATATATATATATATATATATATATATATATATATATATATATATATATATATATAAAATGTTGTTTTTATTCTTTATTCTACAACTGATTATTAGCCTACTGAATCTGTTATTTTCATATTACATGTAGGCTAAATCATATGTTGCTACCATTAATAATTAAAATAAACATTTAACAGACATATATGTAAACAGACCTGTAAATTACGGCATAAATTATATTATTGGCCAACAATTGTCTTAATTATTTATGTGGGTTAGGCTTTAAAAAGTAACATTTCTTAATTTATATATAAATATTTTATTATTTTACTTCATTACTGTTGTTGTTGTTGTTGTTGTTGTTGTTGTTGTATTAGTAGGCTGTCATTGCTTTGGTCAGTGGTGTGACCGGGCTGGACTGTCGATTGTGTGATCTACTCCTCACAGCCACTGGAAGCACAGTGGACATCATAGACACCTCGATTGCCGGAGGTAATGTTTTAGACTGGAGCAGGTAAAGTGAGATATGTCACACGTGTCAGGAGTTGTCAAACTGCAGACAACGCGCCGGGAATGATGAATGTCATCACCACCGGAGCCCACGAGCAGAAATGCCGGTCCTCTGTCACCCAGGTAACCTAGAAAGACTGCACGCGAAGCAGTACTGTCCGGTGAAGATTGAGACGCGCGTGATTCATGATCATATCGCTAAATCGACTCATTTATGGTTATTGATCATAAAAAAGGGTCAGCTGTAGCAAAGCTGGATGCCATCAGGACAGAACACCCGTGCACTGGCCTCCATTCC